>CM050171.1:32569624-33816405 GCA_027410445.1 Discoglossus pictus
TAATGAATATTTTGTCTTTGTTTATAAAAGCATTAGAAGCTTGGGTGGAGTGGGAGGAAAAATGGACGCAGATCAGATTCTGTACTCACTTCTGTTACAAAAGATCATCTTCAAATAATCCTTTGACAATAGTAGGCAATGGCGGGATAAGACTTCATAGTGTAACCCAGTCCCACAAGTTACTGACTAGCAATTCCAAGATGGATCTACCATTGATACAATCTGTCATATTAACATAAGATCTTACATACCAGCTAATGTTGGTTTTGTTTTACATATTTCACAAAAATATGAACTTGTTACCAACCTACAGTGGTCCTTTTATATAAACATCTAATTTGTTCTAATTCTTTTTTGTACATTTTAATGAAACGTATTAAAATAAGTAATTCACCTAAAAAATGTGCGAGTCACATCCACCAGAATGCACATTTTCTGATTTCTTTTTTTTATTTCCCTTCTAGTCCTCGGAGGTTGTCACTGGGAGGGGTGATCAACGCTGCAACGCCTGCGCACATTTCCCGAGCCCTTATTGCTCATTGCTGTCATGTGGTTGTATGGACTTCTGCCCTTCTATACACTTTAATAATAGTTGGTTATCTTGAAAAACATTTTTGAAGTGTTTAGAACATGCTCCTCCATGTACAATCTGAATGGATGTGACCCTTTTTAAATACAAAATGCACTGCAGACAAATCACCAGTGATAAAATCTTATTTTTTTATTTTGTAACTTATGCTGATGCATTGATGTTAATGTTTTTGATTGTCCAGGTGTGTGATAGTTTGCTTATTTTCTCCCAAAGGCATTATTCAGACCTACACATATACTGATTTCCCACAATCCACTCTCCAGAGAAACATTAGAATAAGCAATTTAAGGAAAACAAAAATCGCTTTGCGTTCACAACTTCCACCCCTTCCTGCAGCGTGAGAGAGAGACTTAGAGTGCTCCTTGGAATTTATAAAGGAAAATCTTACTAGGGTCAAAGGCTCACTCCATGTCTGGGAACAGTTTGCTCTGAATTTATTCATCTCAGGGAGTGTCAACTTTTATATCTGCTCAACCTCTAGACTTTGAACCCACCCCAGATGATAAAATATATGATGCAAACTTGTTTGTTTCAAGAGCCTCACTGATATGCATTCGTGTAATAACTGCAGCTGCCCGAAGATATATAAAATGTATAGAGAGGGGAAAACTGGCCCGCAGGCGCCCCAGGGTGAGGATCGGGTTATTAGATTTGGAGAACCCAAGTAAATCGAGTGCTGCTGAAGCAGTCATACCTGTATAAGACATGTATAGCCAGCAAAGATGGAATATGGACAGCTTGACTTGGTTCAGAAGCTCCAAAACTAAGGACTGTGGTAGAACTAGAATTGCAAAACAATAATAATTAAATTCATTAAATTAATAATAATGCCAGTCTTCTAGTGTAAAAATGTACAGGTTGTTTTATAAGATTGTGCAGCACATTGTAATTGTCAAGAGGCAGGCAGATAAAATAATTGGATGACTCAGGAAGACCTCAATCAACTTTTAAGCGGTTTTAACACAAGTTTTTGGAAACCACTATTTTAGTGCATTGCCAAACCAGTCATAAAATAGGACTTCCCTCTGTATTGCTGTTCAGTTCTCCCCCTCATGACATACTGGGTATTAAAGCAACTCTTGGCTTTTCTAGGAACACACTTGCATAGTTACATAGTAATTAAGGTTGGAGAAACACTTTAGCCCATCAAGTTCAACCTTTTTAGATCTCCTCTGATCTGTATTATGCGATTAATTAATCCAGAGGAAGGCAAACAGAAAAAAGCATTGAAACATTGCTAATAGACTTAAAAGGGAGGGGGGGGGGGATTCTTCCAGATCCTGGCAATCTGACTCCTCCCTGGATCAGTACTCCCTCTCTAATTATTCAGGATAACCCATGCCTTATTTACATCCAACCCCTTTTTAAAGTTAACTTGAAAATGCCAGAGAAACGTGAGAGCAACAAACCATAAGCACCAAAGGAAACAACCATTTAGCTTAGGGCTAGCTTTGCAGACAACAATATGGATGAGATGTCCCACATCTTTCTTGGGGTAACCATCACCTCAAGTCATGACACCAGACATCTGTCAGACAAAATATTAGTTCCAAAAGATCAGATAAATTAAAAATAAATGTAATTTGTGAAACCATTGCTAGTTTTGTTTCGCTGTAATTAAATATGTTTATAGTTGATGGACCCATATTTGGAGATGCACTGCTGGCACATACATGTATGTGCCCTTCTAAGGCTGTGTCTTTTTGACTCTATGCCCTCCCAGCATCTCTGCATGTTGCGTGTTCGCTGCAGTCTGTATCTATTTTTTTTTTCTGCAGCTGCTGTTTTGAAGTATGGTACATTAGTGTGATGATGGAAAACATTGTTACTCCACAGGTAATGAGGCACCAAACACTTTGCTTGTCCTATCCTATCCTATACTATATGCTATAATTTGAGGGAAAACCTCAAATGGCCTAATTTATGATTAGAATAAAACATTTAAAAAAACATAAGTACATTAAAATATAAAATGTGTGTGTTCTATCATTGACCTTGATTTTTGCAACGTCAAGTTCCTCCTGCCTGTTTGCATCTGGCCCAATAATCTTAAACTGTTTTAGAATTCAACATTCGCTAATATACTTAAAATTCAACAAACTGGGCATGCTCTTCTTTCTGACCACTTCATACTGTGTTAAATGGCTGCTGGTGTCTTCTTTTCTTCTATATAGAAGAGGTAAGGGCCAATATAGGGGTATTAGATATTGAAAGGAATTTGGGAGTACTTGTGGACAACCACCTAGGTAACAGCGCTCAAAGCCAAGCAGCGGCTGCAAAGGCAAATAAAATATTAGCATGTATTAGGAAGGGTATAGAAGCAAGGGAAGCAAATATAATTCTTCCACTATACAAATCCCTAAAACTCCCTCTTTTGGAATATGGAGTACAATTTTGGGCAGCACTACATAAATAAAGGCTTTTTTGGGGGGCTGAAAAAAGTATAGAGAATGGCAACAAAACCAAAAGGGGAGTGGAGGGGCTAAGTTATGAAGAAAGACTAACCAAATTAAACATATTTTCTCAAGAAAAAGGGCATCTGAGTGGATATGATTACCTTATTTATATAAATACATCCAGGGTCAATCCAAGGCTTTGTCAAGTGAGCTTTTTGTGCCAAGAGGTTTTCAACTGACAAGAGGACATCCTTTGAGGTTAGAAGTAAAAAGATTTCACCTTAGAGAAAGAGAAAATGGTTCTTCACAGTAAGAGTGGTTAATCTGTGGAATTATCTACCAAAGGAGGTGGTGACAGTGGGTTCGATAGATAACTTTTTAAAAAGGGATCGGATATATGTTACAATAAAAAGGGCATTCAGGGTTATCCTGGATAATTAGAGAGGGAGTATTGATCCAGGGATGAATCCGATCGCCAGTATCCTGGGTCAGGAAGGAATGTTATATTTTTTCCCCCTTTTGAGACAATTGGCAAAGTTTCACAGTTTTTTTTTGTTCTGTTTGCCTTCCTCTGAATCCATTAACAATGAATCCGCATATTGCAGATCAGAGGAAATCTAAAAAGGTTGAACTTGATGGACTAAACGTTTTTTTTTTTTCAACCTCAATGACTATATAACTATTTAATAAGTAATTGAACACAACCTTAATATGTTTAACTTTTTATAGAGGATTCTGTATATATGTAAGGTTCAATTTTCCTTTAATGTGTTGCCTTGTATAGCTGCTTTGTTGTATTGTTAACCCTGTTGAAAGCACTGGCATTTTAGCTACCACATTTTCATAGTCACAGATAAATTCAGGGCTCTTAGGCTAACTTTCTTCCCACACCTCTTTATGTATGAGGTGTTTGTGTTCACATAAACTACAAACATGGGAAAGCTGTGCAATTGTCTTGAATACATCCTTTGCCGTTTGTGTGACGGCAAGTTACACAGTGGTGGTTAGTTTTGTAAGTAGATAAATACCCAACGCTGAGCTTGCATTCATGACTTGAGGCGTTAATGGCGTTAGTAACACCTCTACGTGTAATATGCTGAATCATACTGAGCCATTTTTACACGGTTTTCTTAGCGTTGCCCTACATTTCTTCTTGCTGACTTGGTTACTGATGTATAATTGAAGCTCAGGTGTGCTTAAGATGGTAATATTGCAGTCTCTTTTTGGTAATACAGTTTTAAAGGGCATGTCAAAATCCAAATTTAGTCTCATGCATTTCAAAGAAAATGTTTTTGAACGCTAACATTTTTTTTCAATGATTAGTCTTCACCTTGACCTTTTGGTACTTGGAAATACCGCTACTTAATTATCATCCCTTTTTGAATATTCAGATGGCCAATCAAACCGTATTGAAGGGCCACAGTAGCCCAAAAATTTCTACCATTCATTTCAAAGATCATGTCTGAGTGGTCTGTGTTGTAGGAAAAAATGAAATTGAAGTGAGACAGGGAGGGACGGCTTTCTCTTTTATTTTTTTTACATGTTAAAGAAAACGGGTAGTGCACCTTGTGGAGTGCTGGACTGCAATAACATTTTGCTTATATTCCCATTCATTTGAATGTGAATATAATAAGAAAATACAATTAACAGATTTTCATTGTTTAGGCTTCGTCAACAGTAAAATGTCCCGATATTCATTTGTGCAGACTTTGTCTAATCTTTTATAATTTATCAGGCTAAATAGAGGTACCATAAGCACATTCATGTAAAGCTACATTTGGTGTTTTTTTTTTTAATACATTTAAATGCTTTTGTTTATCATGCAAAAACTACATTTGCATGGATTACAACATGCTTTTTTCAATGCAAAATAAAAAATATTTTGAGCCTCTAGTGATCCCTTAATGCTTTTGAGTCATAAGCTTTAAAGGTTCCTCCAATCCATGACAAGATTCAATCACCTGCATTATAAACAAACATGGTGCATGCTAAGGGCCTCATTCTATTACCGGCCGTAAATCGTCCGTAAGGCTGCGATTCCTTGCGGGGGTTCTGTTAACTCGCGATTCTATTATACGGCCACGCAAGGATCTCCCCTTACGGCCGGCCGCATATCTTGAAACCGGCCGTAAGCTCAGAAATCTAAAAACTCAAAAATAAATTCAAGCCTGCACTGTACAGCTCTGTAAATGCTAGGGATCATATTGGGGTACATGAGGATTAAAAGTAACCCCCTCTCAAGCTTGCACATCAGCCCAAACCCGAGATCAAGTTAACTGTTTATTTTCTGGCTGCGGCGTGGGCGTGTCTGAGGTGCTCCAAGCACTCTGGACTTTTTACATGGATATTTTACGTATATTAAAAAAAAAATATTTTACGGATTTGAGTATAGGGTAATTATGTGCTATTTTTGCTAACACCGAATATCACTTTATAGACTCCGCAAAGTGCAGGATGGCTTTATTTTAGCTATTTTATGTGCTTAATTGGTGCTAGCGGGACCTGTTTGCTGCAAGTAAGCTGCGGCTCGTTTTTAGCCTTGCAGACAGGGTTCCCGGAGCAATAGAATAGCAACCAGGCTTTTCTTACGGCCGATTTCCTTGCAGCCGTTTTAGATCAAAGGCTTTCCTTCGGCGCTTGCGGCCGCAAGAGATAGCAAGGCGCCGGCCGCAAGCCTGCCGGAGTCCCCAGCCGGAGGGGAATAGAATAGCCGGAAAGCTTGCGGCCGGTCCTCGCGGCCCCGCAGCGGCTGCAGCCGATAATAGAATGAGGCCCTAAGTGACCATGTGGATGCTCTGGGAAGATCAAATGTAAATGCTCATACAGCCACTAAGATGTTTGATATGTTTGTTACATTGAAATTAATCTCTTTTCTTTTTATGAACTGATATTCCTTGTTGGGACCTGTAGATTAGCTAAACTGGAACAACTTTTTGAGCAAAAAATACACAGCCTTACTAAAGTTTCCAAAGAATGGGTAGATCCAATGACTTATAGGAAAGTATCCTATTCAATAAAGCTAGATATAAGATAGACAGCGATTACTAAGATATAACTAGGTTGGTCTATCCAGCTTTAATATTTTATAAGGACAGTTCCTCCCCCCATGCAGTGTTGCCAAATTGTGGGTCGATAGCTCTACAGAGCAGTTTTCAATTATATAAAATATTTTCATTGGGCATGGCAAAGTTTGACTAAATTGCCCTATATGTTACCCAATTATAGTATGGTGCCTATATGGTCAAATGGAACCAGTATGTGCCGTCCTAGTATGTATGAATCGTTCCAAATATATCTTACACTAACCAAATATGCAATTTTGAGCCTCTGAGTGTTCAGTCATTAGTCTGTTTTGTTTTGCTATTTTTTTTCTTCTTTTTCGTTCCAATAAATTGTGTCCTGTTATGGTTTTGCAGTTGTTTTTTTCTTTTTATATTTCCCAAGACTTTAGGTAAGAAACACCGGAGGCAGTGACCAAGTGGTATTGTTTTTATGTTCTAAACGTATTTGGTGTTTTATGTGTATTCATTATGTCTTCTAAGAAAAGCATTCTTAGACAGACTGTTCCCAGATGGGTGTAAGAACTCCTAGTTTTTAATGTATTTAAAGTACCACTCACTAAGTTAAATGAACATTAAAAGAGCAGGTCACGGATGCAATATAAAAATAATATAAATAATGAGGTGTAGATGTAAGAGATATAGGGAAATGTATATTTTGCATTATATACCAGAGTAACTGCATGGTGTATTTGTTACTCTTCTCTCCATTATTACAAGATTAATTTATTTTGACAATAGTTATATCTTTCTCCTCATAAGATACTTTGATATCCTAAAAAGCCAAGTTATTTACTTCAAAGACTGCGTTTAAAGGCTTATGATCCATATTACATGCATGTTGTGATAAATCATATATGCTGGGAAGCCTGTGACGGATTATCAGTTTATCATTTTGTTGCTCTACTTTATTGGCCAGTTTAGTTGTCCAACACTTCTCTAAAGTAAACCTTCATTATAGGGGATATGGTGTGTGCATTTCTATTCATACTTCAATACTGAATTTATCACTATATTTACTTATATTTATATTTATCTACTGCTGGACATAATCAAATACAGTACCAAAGAAAACGTCATTTTTAGTTTTAACACTGATACATATTTCACTTTTTTTAATAAGAGTTTTTAAAAAACCTGATTAAAATGTCCCATGCTAATGACTGTCTTGTAGTTGACTCTAGCTCAGACACAAGGTGAATAAACAGTTTTAAAGAAATGATTTTTAAAAGCTGCAAAGTACAAAAATGTTCTACATTTTTTCACTTGATTTTCTCTGCTCTACATGATGGTGCAGAGCAATATGCTTTAGTTAAGAGCCCATGATTCCCTTTTGGCATCAGTACTTTTATAAAAGGAAGTGTGTAGTTTGTAGATTAAACCTCTTCCTCAATCCCAGTGCATAAATAGTTTCCTCAATCCCAGTGCATAAATAGTTCACATAGCTGTCTTAATAGTTTTGCATATTTATTAAGCTTTTGTTGTTGTTTATGCAAATTACCCTTAAGGGTTTTTCTCACCCTAAGGGTGATAGGGGGAACCAGACGTGTACTCCTTGCTCACTGTGCCTTAAGGAGGTCAGCTGCACCTCACTGACGAGGCCCACAGAGGCCGAAACGTGTCTGGGGTTTGCAGTTTCTTCAGTTCAGGGTAGAATTGCCTGGTATTTCGGAGCTGGGTCACTCTAGTGAGTGGGACCAGACTGATATACTACAGGATATTTCTCCCTGTGAAGGGCACAAGTGAGTTAAAAGAGGCTGCTCTCTAAGTAGACAACCAGACCTGTAGGACAAACCTACTTCAGGTATTGTCCCTTCTCAGATTGAGCACCTCTAATTTTGTTGTTGTATATTTATTAATCTGTCCAAGCACTATTCTCACCGAGTAGCATTCCCTTCCAATGACAGGCAATTTACACATATAAGATCAACATTTTACATCATATTGCGGAGAAGAGAATGTCAAATTCAAGTTAAATGTACACAATCAACAATGCCTGGTAGTGATATTCCACATATATCCGTATGTGTGTTTATAGGATTTAAATGTTGTCGTGCTGGTGTTGCCCCTTATCTGTTAATAAATAAGTCTTTAATATTTTTTTTTCTTTTTGATATTTAAAAAAAAATAATGTAACAGTCAAGTATTTAACTAAACTGGAAAGGGTAGGGTGTTAGGGACATAACAGGTTAGTATCTCTCTTAAAAGTAAGTGGAAATTTCCGTATAACAAAGCAGTACCTACCTCTGACTATAGGCTCCGGGAACGGGACGACGGGCCGCCGCTCAGCTCCTCCACAAGAAACCGCAATCTCGGATAGGGTATTCTCATTTATTTTAGAGGGATACTATAATGTGAGGCTGGCCAAGGACCCCAAATAATCATGAAGAATGAAAAAGTGTCTTCTAGAATGTGGGACATCCTTTCATTAATGAATGTAGTTGAATTTATTTTTTACGGCTTACAGGCTGAGGTTGCTCGATTTTCCAATTTTTAGCAATGTGACTCTTGGTTGCCAGCATCAGGAATTGTAAAAGTTTATTTTAAGCTGGAGAGAGGGAGATTGATGGGTGGCCAAGAAGAGAAGTTTCTGGTTTTGCCTGTAATTGGGTATTAAATATATCAGAAGCCAACTCAAAAACTTCAATCCATAACGGTTTAACTCGAGGATATTTGTATTTTTTTTTATTTTATGTAATTAGTCAAGATTGGTTGGCGGGCTCAATGTGGTTCATATGTAACAGGAATTTCTTATTTCTGCCACATGTTATTAAATTACATTTTTATTTATTGCCTTGCATGGTGTCTCTGGGACATTAACTCTTCCTCTCAGCTGTGGAAGGATGTACCAGCAAGATCTTGATGAATGGAGTTGCATAATATGACTCATGTATTGAATAATAACCAAGATTGTTGTTTTGAAAAGAGTTATGTTCGTATCCCTAACGAAAAGATGTTTGTAATGCGTGCTTTTTTTCATGATTATATAGAAACTAGCGACTTGCCCATCAAAAATGACGGGCAATACAATTTAAAGCCATAGGAATGCTGTTTGACACAGAATGTAAAGCGTTTTGTACTGTGAGGACCTTCGGCGCTCATTGCGAGCCTCTACTGTCGTGTACATTTGGTCCTCAGAGAGATATATATTTCTATGTATATGAAGTTAAGTAATAATGCATGATTTATTAAATAAATTAATATACTTTCATTATTTATAATTGATATATGCAGCGAGCAATAGGCTGAAGAGCTAACAATCTGTTTGTATTTTGCGTCTGCATAGAATATACATTGTGAGTGTTGGTGCCCTGCTTCTAAAGTGTAATGAGCATTTTCCGGCTTCTGTAATAGTGTATCTTGTAGGTCGTAGTGTGATGTGTAAAGTGCTACGCGTTTGGCAGTGTTTTGCGCGGTCTGTGGTCGTGTAGCCTCGTTTTCATTTCTTTCTGCTGCCATTTTTTCCTCGCTTAGGTGATTTTTTTACAGTGGCGAAAATAGTCTAAATCGAGTAACATTTACGTTCCAACTCACTCCCAGACGTCCTGGCTGTTGTCCCTTGCTGTCTGTGATGTTTTTGAATTTTTTGGGGGTGTATTTAGTGTGTTTTTATTATTATTTTTTAATTTTCATCGTTTGGCCGTTTTTTTATCTCGTAATTTTTTGCGTCTCGTATTTTTTTTTCTAAGTCCCCTGTTTGTCAACTCCGTTTGTCAACCGCGTCCCGCGTGTTTCATTGCCTCTTCGTGTTAGTGCTGATAGTTGTAGTGCATTGTAGCGGCTTAACGGCTCGCCTCGCTACTCTCTCATCGCTCAAGTGCTACGCAAGGCTCGCATCGATGAATGCACCACGCAAAGTGTGACGACGTCTCGCAGTTTGACAACTATTATATGTGATTGGACGAACACATTCAGATCACATATAGCTAGTGACTTTCTATTAACCTAGGTTGCTGCTTAAGACATTTTTTTTCTTGTGTTTTTTTTTTTTTTTTTTTAAAGGGACATGGAGCACTTTAACATGCATTTAAAAGAACATATGTAAATATTACAAGAATTGCAAATACATTTAGTAAAACCCTTGAAACAAACAGATGAGGCATTTTGCTTTCCATCATCCTTAAATACAGGTGCTGACATTAAGTGGTAATTTAAGAGCCAGCCAAACATCATCTTAGGAGCTAGGTTATGGAATAGATATATAGACCGATTTATATATTCATTCATATTTGTAAATGAGATCTAGAAATAACTGGTATTTTAGAAGTTGATGGAAGAATAATTCATATTTTGATAATTAAAATCAGAGAATTCGAAGTGGCTATATGTTAATAAGATTTTAGTACTGTGGGAAAGGAAGGGTGGATGAACAGATTTCTTTTGGGTATTGAATATATTTTATTTAATACCTGTCAATAAATACAAATTTATGTTGGGTGGGATATCTCCTCTACCATACCATTGCCGCCTATATTAAATGGATGCTGAATAGTAGACCATACTGGGGATACTCTATCAACTAGCTACTGATGGGGTGTTTATTTTGCCAACCTTACTCTACTGGTAATCTATTGAGTGGTGTTAGGCTGAGTTTCCTTCATATGTTGGAAACTATTTGTCTGCTGAATAATTCTAGTAGACTTTCAGCCATACTTTTTGAATTAATATGTCAGATAAGATTTGTTAGGCTAGGCCAGACACACAGGTCTATAAATCTGCTGACTGATGTTCAGCCATACCTTTTTATTGTATTAATCTGTTAATTGGTACTGGGCAGACTGCACTAGCTTGTGCCATTTTATTATTATAATGAAAGATGCCAGGTAGACTATGCCAGCAGTACCAATTCATATTGAAGAGTAGTTGGCCTGCTCTTACCGTCTACTTTCATAAGCCTTGTTCATTAATTGACTGTTGCCTTCCTTTTAGTGTCATTTTGATTTTGCAATCAAATTAAAACAAATCATCTGCTTGTAAGCACTTTGATACTAACTGAAGCCGTGTGGAGTTGTTTAGGAAATTTGCTTGGATACCTAATAATCGTTATAGTTGCTTCCAACCCTTTGACCTCATAGTGGTGGAGACAAGAAGATAATCTGGAGCCTAAAATTTTAAATTAATGCAGAATGCTTTTGAAATCACTAAATATAAATTTTATTTTTGATCAGTGGCTCTCAACTTTCAGTGCTCATGGGGATCTGTCTTTGAGATTGTGAGAATTTTTAACAGATACATGGGACACGTTAAGTTTTCATGTAGTAATAGCGTACACATATCATTATAGATAGGCTATTGATAAACTTATCTGCAGTTAAAATGTAAAGTCCGAGACTCTCCTCTTCCCTTTTTGTTTCTGAGAACCAGCATATAAGATCTTGTAGATCTCCAGCAGTCCTAGGGCTGTCTGTCAAGAACCACTTCTAGGTAGATTAGGCCTAAAGAGAGGGTAATAGGATAAAGTGAAATAACTTCATTTCTTGGAATTCTGAGCAGGAAAAAAAGTCTTAAATTATTTTAGATGTTGAAATGTGAGCACAAATGTACTATTTGTTTTTATATATATATATATATATATATATATATATATATATATATATATATATATATATAATAAATTATGACATGCAAATCGGCTCACAGAATGGATTATGCATGAGTTAGGAAACCTACATACAGACAGCACTGTTTCAGTCTTAATGGATCTCAGCAGTATGGGGCTGGTACCTAACATGTGCTATAGATTTGTGGAAAGGCTATTAGCCACAACATCATTTAGCTTATAGTGAGCAAAAGAGTGATAGAAGCCTCCATCGTATAGAGAACAGGACATTGTGTGCATATTCGGACGGCTAAAAAAATGATTTCCTGCTCAGAATCTCAAAATAGAACGTTTTTGCACTGTAGTCTGGGAAACCAGGCAGGGACATGTATGTATTATATATATATATATATATATATATATATATATATATATATAATCACAGGAAATATAAACCCCATATGGATTTCTAGTAGGCATGCAAACTAATTGAAACAACAACTGGACTCCATAAACTATTTATAATAGCAAAGCATTCACTTTTATGAACTAGTTCATGGTTAACCTATTTTATCATATTACAGCACAAACCAGTTCTGCATAAATTATTACTGAACACAAATAATCTAGTATGTGCTATTAATATTTCATTGTAAGAAACGGAGGGTAATTTTTTTTTTTAACAGGAATTAGCTAGGAAGCTAGGAATATGGATTTGATGGTATTCTCATTTTGCAGGGACACCTTTGGGCTGATTCTCAATTGTATAGTACAGTAAATGCTCATATTTAAATGGTTTCAACTTACGCAGTTTCTTACTTAGAGGTATATGGAAGATTTCTGGATTTCACTAGAATATAATATACATGTGTATCTACTTACTTTTATGTACTTTAATGTTTAGAAGTGCTTAAAAGCGCTCTCTTCTGCCTAAAATCATTCAAATTGTACCTACTTGTGTCTTTTGGAACTGCTGGGGGCAGACCCAGACTGTGAAGGGCTGTGTTTCAGATTAGCCAATCATCTCTCTGTAGCATGTTGCTGCAAGATGGTCACTGATTGGCTAGTATGAGAAACTGCTCACAAGTACAGCAGAGTCAGTTTCCATTTGCTGCAGAGGGCAGACCCAAGCTGGTAGACAGAAAACAGAACTTTTCTTAATAAAATAAATCACATAACATTTAATTTGATACACTGGTATATAAATTATTCCTAATGAAATCCAGAACACTTCCATGTCCCTTTAAGCTAATGTATTACAGGTGCAGAGTGCTGGACAAGTACTTTGAACCAAACAAGCAATCCAATGCCATCAACATTTGTGAATTCTGCACAGAATTGAATATTACTGTTTTTTTTATGTTGCATGCTAAGGCTGCTCCCCCTCCGTCCTGCTAACCACCTTCTTCTTCCCCCCTCTCTTATCACCTCCTCTCATTCCTGCTTCCAGGACTTTTTCTCGTCTTGCCCCAATTCTTTTGAACTCCTTGCCTCGCTCCACTAGACTTTACTCCTGTCTCATCCTATGGGGCCTTACTCTGCCATTGATTTCTATTGTCAATGGGCAATTTGATGATCACATTTTTTAAAATAAGTGAATACCGATCTGATCTGGAAAACCAGTTCTTCCAACTCCTCCCAGGTTACTAAACATTTTAAAACAAAATGTCAACATTGAATAAAAAAGTAAAAAATTAGAAGCTGTGATAAAAATATTTTTCACTTTATCAAATCAAGTTCTTTAAAACCTATATAGTGAATGTTTGGGACCTTGCGTGTTACTTACACGCCAGCTAGCCGCAGCAGGAGAATTCCAAATGGCCGCTAGTTGGCGCTGTCGCAGTTCTGCCTCCGGCTCAGGATCCCGATAACACATGGACAATACAGCAGAAGAGGAAGATACAGTCTCCCCTTCTTTACAACCTGTGACATTATCCATCCATTCTCTATGTACCACACCCTCTCATTACACAGTAAGGAACAACACACAGCTCCAGATGCTGCACTAGTGGGGCATGCTTATTAGCATCTCAGGGACCAAATCACTGATTTGACAGATGCAGCTGCTGAAGAAGTGGGAGACACCGAGTATGTCAGCAGAGATACCCCTTTTTTGCGCCGGCAGCATGAGGTGACTGGAGATCGACCTAATGGTGTTTTTTTTTGGCCGTCTGGAGCTGTGTGTTCCTTAATGTGTAATGAGAGTGTGTGGTACATAGAGAATGCCTGGATAATGGAGGGAAGGCTATCTGTATTTTCCTCTTCTGCTGTATTGTCTCTGATCACTGTGTTATTGGCATCCTGCGCCGGAGGCAGAACTGCGACAGCGCCAACTAGCGGCCAGTTGGAATCCTCCTGCTGTCGCTAGCTGGCGTGTAACACGCAAGGTCCAATGTTTGTGTGTAGGTTTAGCAGTAGTGAAATATTTGTGCATGCATACTGTAAATCTCCAAGCTTTTCCATTTACTTACTAGATTTAAGGGCCTCTGAGCCGGCTCTCTAGAGTCGCATCTCTCACATGTAACACAGAATGCAATCTTAGTTTTGTTGGCAAATGAAAGTTAAATATGACCCTGTTTTGCTAAGCATTAGAGAGCACTAACGGTCGTTTGCTGCATTCCCGAGCCCCTTTGAGACCAGACTCCAAGCTCAGGCAGATCTGACTCACTGTTTGCTCTCCTCAGCTTGGCAGAAGCCGCTTATGGTAACCCAGTACTCTTAGTAACATAGTAACACAACACATAAATCAAATGTATATATAAAATATATGTGCATTTGTGGGTGTGCAAAACCCAGCATCTAGAAAACATAAACAAGATGTAGAACTTAAACCAGACGATCAGCCATAGAGTAGTTTATATAAAGATGTTTGCTTCTTACTTAAAGAATTCGGCGACATAGCACAGTGTATTTATAATTTAGCTTCAGACCTTTTTTTCAGGATACACTGTAGAGTTTAGCTCCATATTCATATTGTATAGGAGATATCCAGTTGAAGAAACTGAGTTGTGGTAATACAACTGGGTCTGGTTCTGTTCATATTATAAAAAAGTGATTTATTTTTTATTAAATTAGATTTGTTTGGATAAATCCTATATATTAAAAATACTATTTCACTATTTTGTTGCATTTTTACAAATACTGAAAACTGGGTTTTTATCAATGCTTTATTCACACTATCAACATCATACTACATAGTAATTGAGGTTGATAAAATACTTTGTCCATCAAGTTCAAACATTAGATCTCCTCCGATCTTTGTAATATGCCGATTCATGGTTAATTGATCCATTGAAATGCACATGGTCATTTTGGATCATTCTGAATGAGCGTAGGGCAGTGTAAAACCCAAATATTCTCCATATATACTTGAAAATAGACAGCATGTTTTTATCATGTAAAAATGAAAATAGAGCCCCTGATATATGTATAACCTTTTAATATGCAATGATGCTGCGGTGGGACCTACCTTATTGGTCTCTGCTGCTTTGATAGGTTGTAGAAGATGTCCAGAGGAAGCTTATATGGGCCCAGTGGGAATGTGGCAGCTAAAGTTCTATTGTTTCATTAGATAACATACCTTCCTGAGGAAGTAAGATGATGTTTGGAAGTATCCTGTAACAGTCCCTGCATCAGTCTTTCCACACCTATGCAGACACAGATTCTGTAGGGCAGGTTCTGCAGTGTAGTGTCCTAGCCTATCAGGGACCACGTCTCAGCAGTATGTTGCTGAGAGATGGTCAGGGATTGGTTGGTACGAGACACTGCACACCTCGTACTAAAGCGTCTGTGTCTTTGTGAGACCCAAGTAGGTCATTTTTGTTGGATTTTAGGCTGTAAAGACTGGGCTTATAAGCACTTCTTCATAAAATAAAGTACATAAAAGTAGATGGATACATTACCTAGTAATACCCAGAACCCTTCCATATCCCTTTAAGAAAATAAAATAGAGCCACCCAGTATAGAATAATTGCTATACGAGTTAGAAATGTAAAACTTTTTTCTGTTTTATACTAATAATATGTCACATGTAATTATTGAATAATCGTATAACATAGTTTGACTACTGTCTCGTATAAACATAAAGGTTAAGTCTGCTGTGCTCTGCAGTGTCCTACAGCCCCAGGCAGGGCAGGTCTTCAGCAGTACATCTCATGCTTTGCACCCTGCCAGTGTGAATTTCTTGCAGGTAGCCAAGACGGTTTCCTTGAAACTAGATACGGTGGAAAAGCTGCGGCTTCAACAGAGCCGATAACCTTGGGGGGGCAGCTGCAAGGTGACCAGGGAAGCATTGTGCCTGTCTGAGTGTAATGAACGCTGGAGAGAGGGGAGCGACTTCTACTGCAGAATGAAACTCTCTCTGCATGCTGAGCACATCAGAAAAAATAAATAGGATCAGCCAAGCAGCAGAGGAGGAGTAGGAGTGGGGGGGGGGTTTACAGCACGACTCAGGAATCCCACTGTATGACGAAGTGAGGATTCCACCGCCGAGACATTTCAAAGGAACGGCTGTAGTGTGCAAGGAGGGATATTGTCCAAATGTTAGAGTAAGATGCTCATGGTGTATGCATTAGGATCGAGAAACATTTGCGCTTTAAAAAATTAATTACTCCCATTGCCAGTTCGGTAAACCTACTCCACTGTAATCTGGTCCATTTAAGATTTGCAATCTCTCACCCGAATGCAGATAATGAAGAGTGAGGTAGTCGTGAGTGTCCAGTAATCTAGATGAATAATCGGAGTATTGCAGTATATAACTAAAATATTTTTCAGATAAAGTAATATATATCACTATATCTATATATATATATATATATATATCTATATATATATATATATATATATATATATATATATATATATCACTATATACTGCAATACTCTGATTATTCATCTACAATACAGACATGGAAAGAGTATTTTTTTCTATGTTGCATCAGAAAGCAGGTTTTTGAAATTGTCACTGTGTTTCATCTTTTTTTCTTTTAAATGAAGACCAATGAGATCTACACTAACGTATGCTCTCTACATTTTCTGTTTGCTTAGCTGAAGTTTAAACCAATTTTACTTAATATTCTTCCATTAAAAAAAGACCGCTTTTGTACTATTTAAAACATGCTCTTTTAAATGCTTTGGGTAAAAAAGTAAGGTTGAATTCTTTTTATGGGCATTTAAATAACCAAACATGACAAAATGTTTAAAAGAAGTGGAAAATAAATAGACACACAGAATAGTGTGTGAACTTATAATTTCTCTTATTCAAAGTACTGTTGTAGATACCACATTCCAGTTGTGCAGATACTCCCCATGCATTTCAATTCCCCTGAAGTTGATCAGCAGAAAACAAAATGTTAGATCTGATTGTAGCACAATTACATATAGAAAGTAATCTATTAAAGGATGTATTTAACGTTCTAAAAAAAAAAAAAGGCATGTTTTAAATGGTAGTTCGGAAGAATAATATATTATGTACTGTTACGGAATATGTTGGCACGTTATAAATAAACTATAATAATGATGCACTTACTGGAAATCATTTTAATGCTGTTTAATATGTAGAAGAGACCTGATTTTCTAGTAAAATAGGCAATTTCTCGATTTTTTTTTTTTTTTTTTTTTTTTTTTTTTTTTTTTTATAACAAAAGCTGTCTTTTGTGGAATGAAACTGTAAATAAAGCTTTGCAATTGGTTAAAAAATCTGCTGCAGTGGGTGGTGCCGTAACAGTATAGACAAACAGAGAGGGGGCTGATGAATGCTTGCCACAAATTAGGAACTACCCACATTATGGGCATTAGTATTTTGTATAAATGTCTAATAAAAGTATAATCCATTAATCATGTTGGTCCCTTTAACCTAATCCCATTCCCTTACTACATTGCATGACTTCCATCATTTCTAAATAGTGACCTTGATAATAAGCCACCACATATAAATGAATGCCATACTCACTAATTTCTTGGCCGCTAATGCTGAAGCAGCTCAAATATTTTGTGGCTTTTGCAGTTTTTCCAGCTGTTCCAGTAATATATTAATTATGGACTGGATTGTTTTAGATGGCATTAACTCTTGTAGACTTGGTAATGTATTCACTTGAATTACAGGGTAAAATGACAGCTCCACTTAGCCAATTAAGTTGTGTTCCTCTTTGAGAAATGACTTCATTGTTTCCACCCCCTTATTATAAAACCGGGGGTCATGTTAGGATTGGAGCATTCGCTTCCTTGTCTGGTTTCCCGTGCTAAGCACTTTTCCCTGGCACGTTTTTTAATTCAACAACGATTATAGTTTAAACCGTATATTGGTATTTGCCAAGGAACCTGTTAAATTGGCAGTATCCATAACTGAAACTAAAGCAGAAAATGTTGTCCACCCAAAGTTGAGTTTTATTATTCTATTACTAAAACTTGTTTTGATTCAGCTGATGCATAAGCAGATTTTTTGGGCGAGATGTGAAAACTTTTTAAATCCAAATTTCGAAAAATAAACTAAGCAAGGAGAGGAAAGTGTCCGGTAAAATGCACAAACTGTTAATTGGATGTTAGATCAGTGGATAAACAATTGGATTGATTTATGATCCTCTTGGTTTAAATTGCCACTGGTGTTTTGTACAAAATGTTGACCTCTGTGTTTAATTTTAGCTTAAATTATTTTACCGTTGTTCCAAACAAGATTATATCTATATTCAGCCCAGGTGAGACTGCTACTTTACATAGCCACCTGACAATATAACTAAATGGAAGCATAAGCCCCAGTAGAATAACCTTTTTACCATCAAACTACACGTAGAGTAGCCATCCAAGGCAGAAGGCCTTGTGACACTAGGGGCCTCATTCAAATGTGATTTGGCCAGTTGAATAGGACTCTATAAGCACAGAACATGTATTTTTTTACAGATTTTTTTCATTAGTGAACAAGGTCTTCACGAACTAAAAACTTCTGTAAAAAAATATATGCTATGTGCTTATATAAAGCCCTATTTAATTCACCAAATCGCATTTGAATAAGGCCCTAGCTATGGGTTTTACATGGCTGGCAAGTTTCTTCGGCTGTCTCTGGGTAGGATTCCCAACTTGGGTAAAAATCCAACCTCGGTGTTGCAAAAGAACTGTGTAATGCAGCGGGCATAAGCTTAAAGGAAGCCATGTTTAAAATCGTTATGGATTGAAGAACGAAGCATTTGTGGGTACATTTGCATGTCCCTGTTCAGCTTCCCAGAATGCAGTGTAATAACTGTATTTCTCGGAATTCTGAGCTTGACGCAGGTTTTTTTTAACTAGTTTTAGACATTCAAATGTGAACACAAATGTACTATTTATATCACATATATAGTTAGTGTATGTAACACTTGTGATGGTCACGCAGTTGCGTCCTCGCAAAGCGATGCCGTCACACATGCGAGGCGAAGATGTCGCGCAGCACTTAGGCTGCAATGAGTGCCGGAGGTGCCATACTTAAGCGAGCCTCGCAGCACTGTTCAAGCGTGTAACTCTAAAAACCCACCAAAACAAAAATAAAACATGTACAAAAAAATTATAACACACACAGCACAGTGGGAGGCACAGGAAGGCTGGGAGTGACATTGCAAGCTAATTACACCCATATTTGGTGTTTTTTTGTCACCTGAAAAACGCCTAAGCGAGGGGAAAAAATGGTGGACGAAAAACGCAAAATTTCAGAAACAGGATGAAAATTAGGCTCCTCAAAGCCAGACTTGCAAAACATATAAAACGCACAACTCCAAAGACAGGAACACCTACGCAAAGGACGCCAGGCACGTGGGACTTAGAGAATACACCACACCGAACATACTAACACTTACACCAACAACACCAGGCACACGGGACTTTGAAAATAAAACCAACGGCAGTCACCTATCGCCATGCAAACATTCTGCGCACACACAGAGAGTAGAAACACACAGGGAAGGGACAGGGGGAGATGGTGGAAAGAGACGCATGGCATTCCCAAGCACAACACTTGCAGGTTAACGAAACCAGCAGTGAGCGGCCCGTACAGTAGGCGAGAGAAAAGGCTCGCAATGAGCTCTGAGGGTGATTAGTGCAAAGCAGGAAACTTGAAGTACACGGGGGAAGAGGCTCGCAATGAGCGCCAAAGGTGCTCAGAGGAGCAAAAGCCTCACATTGTGTGGCAAACAGCATAATTTTAATCCTGTCATTTTTGACGGGCAATTATATATATATATATATATATATATATATATATATATATATATATATATATATATATATATATATATATATATATATATATATATATATATATATATATATATATATATATATATATATATATATATATATATATATAAATGTGATCCTCCACCTCCTTGTTTTACTCTGGGTAGTCTTTTATATAATCTCATATTTCACTTTAGTGTTTGCTGCTATCACTGTTTGTTGAGGTTATGATGCCATCAAGTGGATGAAAATAAATAATTAGTAGGAATGAATTGTGGGATATATATTATATATATATATATATATATATATATATATATATATAATTACACACACAATCTCCTGTAAACATTTCCAACCAAGGTCATATTATTTGTTGTGTAGCATTTAGATTATATTTAAACCTAGGCTGCTGCTTTCCTATAAATTCTGAAAATGTGAAAAAGCATTCTGTATTTGGAGAATATAATTTCTCTCTCAAAGAAAGAACTATTTTATAATATCACATACATAGCATTCAGCTTTTTTTTTTTTTTTTTAAAACAGTTTATAAGCTGGCTCAAAAATATATATATTTTCTAATTGACCCAGGGACCATTTGCAATAGAAATTCTCAAATGAATTCATTGCACCAAGAGTTCATGTATTGACTAGTTGTCAAGTCAGGTTCGCAAGAGGTTTAATTTATCATTACAAAGGGAATAGGCTACATTCTTTAGATGGAGTAATTATGGTAACTTGGATATTTCCGATGAAAAATATTTGATTTTTACAGTCAGGTTTTATATTTGCAGTGAAAGATATAGATTTTGTTACAATTGTAGTACTGGTACCATTATTTACTTTCTGTAGCTCAGATGTAATTCATTAACAAGCATATGTTTATTTCCCTTTTTCTTGTGCAATGAACAGTCATATGCAAATGTAAGGGATCTCTGTGGTTTTGTGTATATTACATAGTTACATAGTTACATAGTATTTAAGGTTGAAAAAAGACTTTAAGTCCATCAAGTTCAACCTTTTAAGATCTCCTTTGATCTGCAATATGCGGATTAACTATTAATTCATTAGTTGTTAATTAATTATTAATCAATTATTTAATGTTTTTTTTTATTTTTTTTATTATTATTAATTAGTCCAGAGGAAGGCAAATAGAAAGAAAAAAAAGCGAGACTTAGCCAATTGTCTAAAGGGGAAATGTTAAATTTGGATCATTACTGTCTCTCTAATTATCCATGATAACCCTGAATACCCTTTTTAATTAGAAATAAATCTAGTCCCCTTTTAAAGTTATCTATCGAATCCGCTGTCACCACCTCCTCTGGTAGAGAATTCCAGAGATTAACCACCCTTACTCTGAAGAACCCTTTTCTTTCTTTAAGGTGGAATCTATTTACTTCTAACCTCAAGGGATGTCCTCTTGTCAGTTGAAAACCTCTTGGCACAAAAAGCTCCCCCGACAAATCTTTATACTGACCCTGGATGTATTTATATAAGGTAATCATATCTCCTCTTAGACGCCTTTTTTCTAGAGAAAGTAAGTGTAATTTGGTTAGTCTTTCTTCATAACTTAGCCCCTCCATTCCCCTTATTAGTTTGGTTGCCCTTCTCTGTACCTTTTCCAGCTATAAAATGTCCTTTTTATGAAGTGGTGCCCAAAATTGTACTCCATATTCCAAATGAGGGCGTACTAGAGATATATATGTGTGTGTGTGTATGTATATATGTATGTATATATATATATGTATACTAGCGAATTGCCCGTCAAAAAATGACGGCAATGAAATTGTAAGGTAGCTAATGCTGTTTAGTGTGTAATAATGAAATATATAATACATTAATAAATGAATATACTTTACCTATTTTAAAGCATTGTGTGGAAGAGCTGTGAATGTGTTTTGATGTTGCTGCAGCATTAGTGGTGTGGATCTGCTGTGTAAGCGTGCTGAATGTGTGCAGTGTAACACTGTGCGTGCGCGAGCCCAAACCGTTGTCGTGTACTTCCGCATTGGCGTCAAATGGCGAGTAATGTGTGTTATACGTTTGTATCGGAATATCCGTAGGTGTTTTGTGGTGTTTTGCGAGTTTCTTGTGGTGTTTTGCGAGTTTAGAGTGCTGTAGCCTCGTTTTCGTTTTGTTCGGCGGCCATTTTTTCTCTCGCTTCGTTTTTTTTTTAGTCTCTAAACTGTTTTATTTGAAGTAAAATCGAGGTGTAAGTTGTATTTTTGAGGTGCTGGGTGCTCCCTCTTGGTGTAGGTAAGTTTTTTATGTATGTGGTGTGTGTATGTATTGTGTTTTACATTTTGTAATGTTCGCGAGTTGCGTCCGAGTGTTGCGAGTCCGTAATGTGTGTGAACGTGTGTCGTATGTTGTTTGCGAGTGTCGTAATGTGTGTGTCGTACTGTTTGGGTTGCGACGTGAAGTTTGCGAGGGTCGCAGTTGCTGGCAAGGAGCGCCTTCGGCGCTCCATGCCAGCAACTGCGGCCCTCGCTTTGCGAGGTCCTCAGGTGCTGGCATGGAGCGCCTACGGCTCTCCATGCCAGCAACTGAGGCCCTCGCTTCGCGAGGGCACTGCCCGAGGGTCTCAGTTGCTGCAAGGAGCGCCGAAGCGAGGGCCTGCAGCGTTAGCAACAACTCGTACGCTCACAACTATATATGTGATATGTATATATATATATATATATATATATATATATATATATATATATATGTATATATATATATATATATATGTATATATATATATTATATATATATGTATATATATAATATATATATATATATATGTATATATATGTATATATATATATATATATAATAATAATTTCTTTGAATATTTTTTATCTTATACGCAATTATTCAGTACTGCAGAAATTGAATTGTCTTTTCTCAGTTGACCTGGTCCGTTTTGATCCTAAATTAATGAGATTTCAATTAGTCCTAATGAATGCACTGGCAGTTTTAGTTGCTGCATTCCCAATGTGCTGATTGAAATGTCCTTTTACCTCATGATATTGATCAACAGAAGCCAAATAATCCCACAGGAGTATAAATGTATATAAGATGTAATATATTAAAGGCTTTAGGCCAGACCAGTGGTTCTCAACAGTTGGTTTTTAGACCTGTGCCCTCCTCTGGGAAAAAAACAATCCCCATTAGTCACAGTAAATAGATTATATAAGAACATATATGCAGCTAAACTATATTGTATAAAAGTGCAAAAGATGGTGACCAGCACGGTGCCACTAGGAGCCCCGGATGGCGACTGGCGCCGTGGCCCCGGGAGCCCCGGATGGCGACTGGCGCCGTGGCCCCGGGAGCCCCGGATGGCGACCGGCGCCGTGGCCCCGGGAGCCCCGGATGGCGACCGGCGCCGTGGCCCCGGGAGCCCCGGATGGCGACCGGCGCCGTGGCCCCGGGAGCCCCGGATGGCGACCGGCGCCGTGGCCCCGGGAGCCCCGGATGGCGACCGGCGCCGTGGCCCCGGGAGCCCCGGTTGGCGACCGGCGCCGTGGCCCCGGGAGCCCCGGTTGGCGACCGGCGCCGTGGCCCCGGGAGCCCCGGTTGGCGACCGGCGCCGTGGCCCCGGGAGCCCCGGATGGCGACCGGCGCCGTGGCCCCGGGAGCCCCGGTTGGCGACCGGCGCCGTGGCCCCAGGAGCATAACATTTTTGAGAACCATTGGATTAGACTTCATTACATTGGCCCTTTTTAATGGTTTTATAAACCTTCCTTAGCGTAGCTTCCATTGAGTGTTTTGTTACAAATTCAGTGACAGAGTTGCAGTTATCTATATTTGTATGTGTAACAAGGGATACCCTGCAAGCTATGGCAGCCTCTCAAGTGCTGGTGATAAAAAAATATAATTGAGTAGCATCCGTTCCATTTCCGTTTTTAGAGAGATAAGGAGTGCAAACCAAGATAAATGCAATCATATCAAACACATGGCCTTTTTTTGTTTTTATGTTAATGCTATTTGTAAAAAGCCAATACATCTGTCATCTTAAATATGAGTTTTATGTGTAACATGGGGTTTATACGTAGATATGTAAAAATGCTTCAAGAAACGTTTGCTTATTTGATTGAAATTTGATTTTTTTATTAGGTTGAAGGTCATATAGCCATGATAAATTAATGTGAATCAGTTAATCAGTTTTACCACTTGAAATAGGCCTTTCTAGGTCAGAAGTTCAGGTCCCCACGATCAGGAAGACATTGTGGATTAGACAAGTAGTGCATATATATCAATATATATGTCAAGGTATAGAAACTCAGTATTGAGATGCATAAATCTCCCTGCATGTTCTGTTAATCTGCAAATAAATTCTAAGGTGCAATATTCGTATTTATATGGCTTAAATCAATACAAGTTTACTGAACTGGCTTGTAAAGCTTCTGGTTGATCCATATAAAAGCTAGGGTTGGGAACTTGACTTTCTTCAGTCTATCTGCAAGCTATTCCATCTAGATATGCATGTCTGCCCCAATTCTCACCGGTATTAGGGGTCCTCATTAGCTTACCTTACCTCATTTCTAGAACTAGTGATCTTTTTATGAGCGTTTAGGCATTGGGTAATTGCTAAAATATAATGTTGTTGCATTATTAATTATATCACGGCTCAACAAAATTGTACAAAACTTTAGGAGCTAGCCAACCTTTTGTCAAGAGTATGGATTTTATATAGAAATAAATGTATAATAACTAAGATGTTACAAGCCAGCAGTACACTTTTAGGAGTCCTGGTTCCCATGATTTGCTAGGGCATGGAAAATATAGTGAAAAATCATAGTGGAATTTGTGACTTAAAAAGCTGTGCGAATTTCATTGTGTTTCTGTTGGATCTATACATATAGTAAGATAACATATGAAAGATAGAAACGTGTTTTTATTTTTTTATAGAAGAGGCCCAAAAGCTATTGAGATGTATGGTAGAAAGACGGTGATATGAGTAAACATTGTTAGGGACATAAGTAGGCAAACTTGGGTTCTGAACCTCTGGCCTATTTGTTGTTCACCTCCACATTATTATCATTATAAAGTATAGACTTTGGACCTTCACGCCATTATCATCAAATACATTTGTACTTCTGTAGACTTTGTAAAAAAAAAAAAAAAAAGTATAAAAAAAAGAATAAGAAGAAAAAAATATATATATATAAAAAAAATATATATATATATGTGTATATATATATATATATATATATATATATATATATATATATATATATATATATATATATATATATATATATATATATATATATATATATATATATATATATATATTACTCCCCCTGCTTTATGTGTTAAATGTTTTTTTTTTTTTTTTGTTTTTCTCCGTGTTTTGTAATCTGCTTTCCATCAAGCTAGCTAACCTCTGAACTAATATATTGATAGAAAGACTAGAAGGATTGGTATGATGGGCCGCATTTTCGGCGGATACACTGGGCTGATGTTTCCAGTATAGGATATTCTATTCCTGGTCTCTACTGACCACAGCTTTCTTCAGAAATGAAGGAGTGAATATCTATTTTTTTTTTTTTTTTTACAAAATCATTCTATTTATATGGGAAGTTAATATGATTTAGGCTGACCAGTACATCATTTCCATCTTCAGAGCTTTATTAGGTTCAATTTCACTGTGAAATTATTTAGCGCTCCTTCAAATAACTGAAAAAAGAAATTTTAATCAGATAGTAAAAAATGCTTTGATATTACTAAACATTGCGGGAACTTTGCAAACATTAGTGTCCGTGATCTGAATTAAAGCTGAAATTAGTCATCTACTTAAAGGAGTTTTTAAATTCCTTATTTAGAAAACCGCTTTTTTAGATAAAATGTAATTGATAAGTTGGAAAGTTTTTTGTTTTTTTTTAAAGAAAAACACTTAATGTATTTATTATTTTTTGCAGCTTTATGCAGTTTTCCTGCCTCAACCCATTCAAAAATGCACTAAAACACAATGTTTAAAGAAGCTTATAACCTATAGACTTAATATGCACAACTGTATTCTCTACAGCATCATATCACACATACAATCTATAGTGCAACACAGATACCTCCACTTGCATTAGCTTTCTGCCTTATTCACTGCCATCTTACATCTATCATCCTCCTTTATCGTACCCCAACCATATTATCTAGATTATAGGAGGGCAGTAACCTCTGTTTTTTTATTTTATTATATTTTTTTGGTTTTGTTTGTTGCACCAGTCTATCTGTGAACCCATTGGTTTCATATTTGTATTGCACTGTACTGTTATTTGTGCTTACCTTAGAATTTGTATTTACCTTTGTAATTTGTTGATTGTACCCACTCTACTCTATCCTGCTTTGTTAATAGTTATGGTAAATATTGGTGCTTTATAAAAAATACATTATTATTATTATCATCATTATTAAGTATAGCTCCTTCATGCACCACCATCAGTTTCCCAGATGATTGCACTGTAAACATTTTAACAATGTTCTTGTTTAGTTTTTTTCTAGAAAGCAATTATTTAAAGAGAAAAAAAACCAAATACTTTTATAAGGGTACTTGCGCTAAAAAGGCTAGGTTTGAGCTTCTTCTTTTGGCCTCAGAAGTTCATCTTGATATGGAACAAATCCAAGGAACGTATGCATTGAAAATTCACTCTGTCGTCTTCTCCTTTGTACCTTGTCGTTTGATTCTTGGCTGCCTCGAGGATTATGTTAATTTTAGACACTTTACTAATATTTTGCTGGAGTGTGAAAGCACTTCAATTTTCTTGCTGTGCTTGTGCCAGAATGAGGCTCTCAAAGTGATTATAATGTGCCTAACACGAGCGGCATATGCCAGTAAGCTGTGCCAGAAAATAGTGACATTCACAAAAAGTACTGCTCTGTGTTGTAAGTCCAGGTATTTTGTCCATTACAAACAGAGCTCTGCAATACTCTCAATTGCTGCCACATTGGTGCAAAAATAAAGCTGAGCGCGGAGAGATGTTTATTAAATCTTTTCTGACTCTTGACTATGGGTTTGGAGTCTACTTTATCAAAACTTTTAAATTTCAAAATGCTCTCCCTATTAATAAAAGCTGATATGGCCATTTTAAAGGAATATGGAAACATCATAATATAAATTATAGAATTTAAAAATCATAGTTTATTGATTACTTGTGTTTAAGATGGTGAAAATAGCAATACCCAAAAATATAGTAATCATTTAATTGATTCCTCAAAGGGACAGAGAAGTGGAAGTTTGGGTGTGCTACATGAGGGTAATAGTTGCAAGATAGTAGTGAACAACCCATGATCCTTTTAAAAGTATAATTTGGATATAGTATAATGTAAAGCCATTAAGCCCAAATATATATTACTATTCATGAATTTCAATTTGCTATGAATATCCATATTGCTTCTCCTAAAGCACATTGCACCAGGTGCTTCCTTCTTATCACCCCAGGGTCATATGATGCTGCAATATGCGTGTTTACCTCACATAGTAACACAATCTGAGGGATGAAAGGAAGGAGAGAGGCTTAGAGCAAGCAGAAGGAAATTATATAAAAAATACAAATAAAAAAAGATATTCACAGCCTTTTAGAGCAGGACCAAGTATTGCATCACCACTACAGGGTCCCTTTTAAATCAGTTTCCCAGAATGTGTTTGTCATGACCACTACTTCAATTGGACTCGCCCAGAACCTGGTTCTGACCCACCCAGCTGTAGTTGATGGTTCTTGTTGTTATTCCTGATAGCAGAGATGGAACTAGACCAGAAGAGCACAGGAGCACAAGAACCACCAGCTAGGGTAGCAGAGTTTCTGGCTGCAACTCTTCTTTAAGCAGATGTAGCAGTATTCATCCCAATGATCAGGATTATCCCTTCCCTCAAGCATGAGCACACCTGATTATGTATGATCACACTGAGAACTCTTTATTTATCACACATCCAGCATTTTTATAAATATCAGTCACCTATCACCATCAACTCACACCCCTTAGCAAACCTTCCCTTTAGCCAATCCTCAAGCCCCCTTTCTCCTAGCCATGTGGCCCACCTGTCAATCAAGGGATGTCAGTCTTTCTAAAGACCCCCTAGGTACATATTGGAACCTAGGACAGTAATCAACAAATTACTCCTTTGTTCCATGAGCCAGGGCTAGCTGGCTAATTTAGAAAGGAGATCATGTGTCTAGTAGTCTTCATGACTATGGATCCTGGCTCCCCATTGGGATGTAAGCACACCTGTGGTCAGAGATGGCACGCCTATGTGGCAAACTCTCCAAGGGGCACCAACCATATGCCACAAGGGAACAATACTGGGTAATTAGATCTTTCTTTCCCACTGTAACTTAATTTTCTGGGTTCCTATAGGTTTGAACCTCTGAAGCCTTCCCAATCCCCCCCCCCCCCCCCCCCCCCCCATAACTCTGAACATTTTCCCGGAGGATTCAGGAGACATGCTTTATTATATTTGGATACCAAACATGATATGGGGATTCTTATACTTAACAGTACATACAGTGCCTTGCAAAAGTATTCACCCCCCCTTAGCATTTTTTTGTGTTTTTTTGCCTCACAACCTGTAATTAACATGGATTGTTTGAGGATTTGCATAATTTAATTTACAGAACATGCCCACAACTTTGTTGTTTCCTTCACAATAAAATAAAATAAACATCTTCAAACAGGACAAAATAACAGAAAAAGTCAATGTGCATAACTATTTCCCCCCCTAAAGTCAATACTTTGTAGAGCCACCTTTTGCGGCAATCACACCTCCAAGTCGCTTTGGATAAGTCTCTATGAGCTTGCCACATCTTACCACTGGAATTTTTGCCCATTCCTTCTTGCAAAACTGCTCCAGCTCCTTCAAGTTGGATGGTTTGCTCTTGTGACCAGCAATTTTTAAGTCTGACAACAGATTTTCTATTGGATTGAGGTCTGGGCTTTGACTAGGCCATTCCAACACATTTACATGTTTCCCCTTAAACCACTCAAGTGTTGCTTTAGCAGTGTGTTTGGGGTCATTTTCCTTCTGGAAGGTGAATCGCACAGACTGGTACAGGTTTTGCTCAAGAATTTCCCTGTATTTAGCACTATCCATCTTTCCTTCAACTCTGACCAGTTTCCCAGTCTTGGCTGCTGAAAAACATCCCCACGGCATGATGCTGCCACCACCATGTTTCACTGTGGGGATGGTGTTCTTTGAGTGATGTGATGTGTTGGGTTTGCGCCAGACATGGCGTTTTTCTTTGATGGCCTAAAAGTTCAATTTTAGTCTCATCAGATCAGAGCACCTTCCTCCATACATTTTGGTAGTCTCCCACGTGCCTTTTTGCAAACTCAAAACTTGCCATTTTTGTTTAAAAGTAATTGCTTTCTTCTGGCTACTCTGTCATAAAGCTCAACTTTATGGAGCATACGGCTTATTGTCGTCCTATGTACAGATACTCCAGTCTCTGCTGTGGAACTCTGCAGCTCATCCAGGGTTACCTTAGGTCTCTGTGCTGCCTCTCTGATTAATGCCCTCCTTGCCCGGTCGGTGAGTTTTGGTGGGCGGCCATCTCTTGGCAGGTTTGCTGTTGTGCCATGTTCTTTCCATTTGGTTATGATAGATTTGATGGTGCTCCTGGGGATCATCAAAGATTTGGATATTTGTTTTATAACCGAACCCCTACTTCTCAACAACATTGTCCCTTACTTGTTTGGAGAGTTCCTTGGTCTTCATGGCAGTGTTTGGTTAGTGGTGCCTCTTGCTTAGGTGTTGCAGCCTCTGGGGCCTTTCAAAAAAAGGTGTGTGTATGTAATGACAGATCATGGGACACTTGGTTTGCACACAGGTGGACATCATTTCACTAATTATGTGACTTCTGAAGGTAATTGGTTGCACAAGAGCTTTTTATGGGCTTCATAACAAAGGGGGTGAATACATATGCACATGCCAATTTTCTGTTTTCTATTTCTAAAAAATAGTTTTATGTATATATTTTTCTCATTTCACTTCACCAACTTAGACTATTGTGTTCTGATCTATCACATAAAATTCAGATTACAAAACATTGAACGTAAGGCTTTAATGTAACAAAATAGGTAAAAACTCAAGGGGGGTGAATACTTTTGCAAGGCAATGTATATGTCATCTATGTTACAATCAACCCTGTCTGGGGTCCCTGAGGAGAGGTTTAGGAAAGAGTAGTCTAAAAGGTATTTTCACAACCTGCTTCTTCAATGGGGCTTGACAAGAACCTAGTTCAAGCTTACCCCAGCAGGACCGTGTAGTTCTTACTACCTCTGGTACAGAAGATGGCCTCAGGATATCAGGAACACCATATAATCCCTTATAATTAGGATTAATGCACAGAATGACACTTACACCTTGTCTATCAAAGTAGATACCACTGTATACCTTTATTAATTGGCACATTTTATACAAGTTTCTGGCACACAGGCTGGCCAACCATTAAGCCTCTTGCTTACTTGGAAAACCCTGTACCTCTCTCATCCTGATGATTGTATTACCTCTCACCATTTGCTGTAAACACTCAGACTGTGTTTGTTTATTTAGGTGGGGCGGAGTGCATCACCATATAACAATACTGTATCATAATAGGCCTTAATCTTATTTAGGTGGGTGCTGATGCAATAGCCTGCAGAATAGCTAATGTTATGCAGAGCATAAACCAAGATACATACAGTATAACAGAGTAATCATATTTTAACCATAAGGACTAAGAATTTCATAATCCTCATAAGAAAAACAGGGTAACTTCTTGCCAGTCCGGTCCAGTCCGGCCCTGGGCATGACAGGTATGATGGGTGAGGTACAATGCTGTGTGCATATTAATATTGGAAACTTGCAAACGTAAAATCTAAGACTGTCTGGAAAGATTTTTAGTTAGAATCTTGTATCCTCTTTCCAAGACCCTTAGTAGGGATTGTGATGTTTTAGGGGCTCTTGTGAACAACGTTACTAGGGTTCAGGGTTCTGTCAACAAATTTTAAACCATAATACAGTTTCATGTTCCGGAGACACTGCTTTAATTAATATTACACTTTTAATATTAAAAAAAACTCATGATTCAAAGCGTCCCTGTGTGCTCACCTTGAGGTTGTGCAGAGCTCTCCCCATTTCCTTCCATTTCGAGCACTCTAATGAATCCAGGTGTGTGCTAATGCAAAAGTATGTTTTCTGTCATTGCGCATTTTAAAAGCAAATTAAAGTGCAGTGTCAGTTTGAATACAGGTCTGTGTTTCAGTTAACAACGCTGCAACTTGGCAGACAATTATTAACATTTTTGGAGCATAAAGCATCATTAGGCAAGTGAGCAATGTTTGTGCCATTCAAAAAAAATTTTTTTTACAGTTTGTTTCAACAGTAACAAGATAAATTGTGAAAACCCTTTCACAATGAATCCTGCTGAATGCAACACTTTCTAGCCATTTATAGGCAATGTCTGGCTGCAGTGGGAGGCTGCAGATGCTCAGAGGCCTTATAAGAGCAACTGCAGTGGAGTTATTTTGGCTTGTGATGTAGGCATTTAATATGTAAGCTAAATGGAAACCATTCAGTCTTGGTAAAGCTGGGCTCTTCTGCTTTGTGTGACGCTTATACAAACGTAACACATACTCGGGAGACATGAAAAATCTACTGCAGATTCTGGTGGGTTATTCAATGTCAATTAGTTTATTTCTAGAGCACTCTTGGATCTCTCACAAGAGATGAGGGTCTGCAGCTCTGCTCTGTGTCTCAAAGGCACTGTATATGCTGCAAAATGTAGCCTCTTGGTGTTGAAACCTCCGTGCTTTTAAAGGGAAGTGAAGCATAATTTTTTTGTTTCACGCAACTCAAAAAGCATGTTTTAAATAACTGCATATTTGTTGTATAGTCGTACGGTTGTGTCCGACTCTCTGTGACTAAATAGACCGCAGCTCACCAGGTTTATTTTGTTGTTTATGCCTCTAGTCGTGCTTATCCTAACATTTTTGATGGTAATAGATATTGGAGTGGGTTGCCAGCTCCTTCTCCTCTGCCCATGTTGGGTGACCCTACATGGTATAGCTCACTTCTTCATTGATACTAACAAGCCACTTCACCACAACAAGTTGGTGATCCAGAAGGGAAACTGCATATAGTAGATAACAAAAACCCCTTCTATATCGCTACCTTGACGTGGTGAAGGGGCTTGTGAACCTCAGTGAAGCCGTTGGCTATACCACACCCAAGATGAGCATGTCGTTGCAGAGAGGTCAGACAAATTGTGGTCCACTGGAGAAGGAACTGGCAACTCTAGTGTCTTTGCCATGAAAATCTTATGGGTAACCACACATTTAGAAAAACAGCCTAATGTGCTTGGTGTGTCGAAACAACAGATAAAAACCATGTACATAAATATATTTAAAGATATATTAAGGTAATACACTCTATTTGTGTATCCCGAGTAATCCTAGAAAATCCAAAATAAATACGTTAATTATACCTTATAAATGTTGGATGAGAAAATGACCAGTGTTTTCTAATCTACAGAATATATTGATTTTTAATTCAAATATAATAATGATTCTAGTCTTCTAGTGACCAAGCAAGTGTTTCCCATAGGAATCAGTGTAAGTTTAAATAATCTGTTCCAGACCCCAAAGTTTTAGCATTTTATTTTCGTCTTGTTTTTGGTTACAAAACCTTAAAACTAAACGGACATAAATAAAAAATAAAAAAAAACAATCACTACATCAAATAATATACAATTCAACTTCACCTAAACTGTACTGAGAGAACTGGAGGGCCCAATGGGATGGTGGCGATGAAGAGGAGAGAGTTATTGCTTGCGATAATGGTCCTTATAGGCTCAGACTGCTCTTGAGCCGTTTAGGCTCAGACTGCTCACTCGTGGGCTCTGCCCTTTTAGGCTCCGACGCCCTTTTAGACTCAGACTGCTCGCTCATGGGCTCTTTTTAGGCACTACTACTACACTAGACCATAGTACTGGTGCTCATAGTTCCAAGCCAATTTTTTGGCAGTGACGCTGTTGAGTATCGAAAACAACAAATTCTGAGGACGACTAGAACCGAGGTACTTCTGTATTAGTTTTAGTTGTATATTTAGGCTTGCTCAGCCAATTAATTAATATAATTATTCCTAGACTCTGTAAAGACTGGAAAGTTAGCTGTAACTTATTGAGTGTCAGAAGGAAGTCTGTTCCCATGAGATAAGGGGTTTTGGTTCTAGGACTCGGACAGCCTGATGCTGAAAATGATGTGATTGTATAAAACAAAAGAAAATTGCAATCCAGAATAAACTTTAAACAATTATGAAAACATTGGAAGTTTATTTATGGATCACCTCTGTGTCGGAGCTTGGGAAGTTCATGTGAGGTGTTGTAGGTGGTTATATAGAAGCTCTGTATTGTTTGCTGCTCTACAGGAAGCTTTCTGTCCAATGTACCGAGCCAGTCACATCTGCATGAGAGGATATGTTTTAAATATATTTTTACCAAAAGCACTTCCTGTAATGGGTCATTGTAGTTTGATATATTTCTCACAAGTGTGATGTTGTTCCCAAACTAACAATATTTGAAACTATATAAGCCAAGAGCATAAAAATGTAGAGAAAATGTGTTTTTAGTAGAATCTGCTTCTACAGTGTGGTTTCTATGCTGGACTGCTAGGCTATTATATTGTGACACCATCCCCCCACCACCACCACCACCATCTTTGGCTGCAAGGTACTTCCTTCCAGATTCATACATCCCTGAAGTGGCAAAGTCTGGGGAAATATATAGAAATGAGGATCAGCGGTAAAAAAAAAAAAAGCCCAATATTCAGTGTTTATCACAATCTTTTTAATCACAATAAATTCTAAGACTTAAATAATTTTCAAATAAAAACAATGTATGGTGCGGATGGATATACTGTATATGCATCGGGAGAGGATATGTATATCTATTAATTCATGGAGGCCATCCTTTATCTGTTGAGTTAGCCATTAGATTTTTGGCCTGTAGATATACAAGATGAAAAATAAATGCTGAAGGTCAAAAAAGCAGTCACAAATATCTATAATATCACAATTTGGGGAGTTGCTAATTTGCAATCTTAGATACTGTGTTTTCTCTTTGTAAGGTGGCTGCACTCACAATGCTTCTAACATATTTAATGGGGGGGGGGGGGGGACAGACCTGCCAAACAGGCACTTTTATCCTTCATAAAATGCATGTGATATCTGACAGATTTTGGTTTTGCAGAAAAAAGGGTTTTATTTATTTTTCCCTCCCTTGTGCACAGTAAATTAAAATCAATAATGCAATGGTTTAAAACCAAGAATGTCCTCTGCAGTGCACAATTCTGTCCATATGAACCCTGTTTAGGAGCTAGCAGGCAATGAAGAAACACTGACATCGATTGCAAGAGAATGTGATGGGCTGTGAAATGAATACAGAATGATACACTGCAAACTAGAGCAGAATCTGACATGCGTCAACGTAAAACTGCATTCAAGGTCATTGATAAAGATTTCATTGAAGCAGCTCTTCTTTAAGACAGGTTGGATTTTTGATGGGGTTTGAAAAACTTAGAATTTTATATTAAAGATTTAATTAGGTTAATTCATTTTTATCTTCTTACGCTTAATTGTCATATATTAGAAGCCCTTGGAGGATTAGTGGTGCTTTCCTGTTGTATGCTACCACATGTGCACCTGTTACATGCACGCACGCATGCTGCACTGCCCTGCGCTGATGAATCGGTCTTCTTTTGGCCAGTAAGTGGTTAGGGGTTTTTGGGTTAGGTTTACAGGGTTACGGTCGGGAAGGGGTGTAGTGGCTTTAGGGACTTACTTTTAGGGGGTTAGGTTAAGAAGGTTAGGGGGGAGGGGGTTAGGTTTAGGGTTAGGTTAAGAGGGTTCAGGCTGGGAAGTGGTGTAGGGGGTTACGATTAGGGTTAGGCCAGCAATGGGTGTAGGGGGTTAGGGCCGGCAAGGGGTGTAGGGGTTTTAGGGGTAGGATTAGGGTTAGGCCCGGTAACTGGTGTAGGGGTTTAGCGCCTTAGGGAGTACACTGGGACGCGGGACGCGGGACACGAGCGCACCCGGCAACAGGAGGCTTCCAGTGCTGTGCACGCACGTGGTAGCATAAAACAGGAAAAGTCTGGATTACTGGAAATTACCATTTCTTCTTGTTCTCTCTCATGCAGGTTGTCCTGTTTCACAGCTGTGGCCAAGCCAACTGGGAGGGGCTTTGCACTATCTTTATTAGGCAGCTTGTCACTGTCTGAAAGTGTAATGCTGTTCGCAATGTGAAGCTCATTCCTCTGGGCATGCCTTAGATCACAGCTGGGAAACATGACACCTAGCATGAGAGAGAACAGGAAGAGAAGGGACAGTCCCAGAATACAATAAACTGTCAGTCACGGGGCTACTGAAAATTAAGTGTGAATTTGACATGACCATAACAATGAGAAGGATACAATTAATTTACATTGTTAAAATATTTTATCTAAAACAAAATCATTTTGGCTAAAGATTCATTTTAAACAAAATCCCCTATAGAGAATTGTCTCTACTTGTATGAAAGAAAAATAACTGTTAAACACAAATTAATATTTCTCATAATCAGCACTAACATTTAAGGCATTATGTATCCAAAAGTTTAAGCCCCTATACACTTAGGCATTTTATTTTAATCTTAAAAACAGGGAACCTTCCATATCCCTTTAATAATATTAAATGGAACTTAGGACTTCCAATGGTCCTTTAATAAAACACTGGTGGCTTCTAAGAACATGAGTAAGATATTTTACTTCTGCATTGAAAAAAAAATTCAACAATAAAATTGTATTTAAAGTCCAAACTTAAATGCTTCTAAAAGGGTCAGTGGTTGGAGATGGCTTGTGTATACACTGTCAATCAAAATTTAGCAGCATCCTACTGGACATGGGGTGGGCAATTTGTTCCTGGAGGGCCACACATAAGCCTGGATTTGATGATATCCCTGCTGTGTGCAAGTGAGTCAATCACTTCTCCAGTCATCCTGATTGACTCACCTGTGCACAGAAAGAATATCTTCACAAAAAGTAATTTCTTTGTGATGTATGAAATTCGGATTTACATAATTCCTAAGAGCTGGATCTTGAGAGAATTTTTCATGATCTAACAATGCAGGGGTGGGGTAGGATGAAACCAGGTGAAGTTGGTAGATATTGGGCTAAGATTGAAATTGACACATACTCATCCCCCTTATGAGCTCAGAAACTTATATACGTATATGTATATAAAGGACTATTGTGGTTCATCTCTGCACCACTGTATTTAAAGGGATTCTGTCATCCCAGGTTTCACACAAGCAGAGCAGTCATGAATTTGTTGGTGTATAAATAGCTCATTTTAGGTCAATAAAGCAGGATTTTAAAATTGGACTCTCTTTTTTTACACTGTACTTACTTCTAAGAAGCCACCAGAGTAACCGATTCTCACCTTTTTGAGCCTCCCCCTTCTTCCTGTTCTATAACATGAGCTGCCATCTTGTACAGTTGTGAACTAAAGTCATGCTCACATGGGAAGGACTGCATACTCAGTGTCTCATGCTGCTCATACACAACATATCACTGTCTGTCTGTTAGCAGCTTGAGACACTGGTAGTGTGAAGCTTCACCCTATGGGTGCAATTTTACATCACCGCTATGAAACATGGCAGCCTCCATGATTGAGAACAGGACGAAATGGGTAGGCAGAAGGTGAGACTTACTTATAAGAGAGCTTTTATTAAGTATGAAGTGTAATGCTTTGACTAGAGGAAGATGAATTGCTCTAGTTAGTCTAGCATTTTTTTTGTTTTATATAAAAGTCCCTTTAACACATTTTTGACCTTATTTGTGGTTTTTCTAAGCAGATATGAAACACAAGTATGGCTCTTTCATAACCGCTATATTTAGTTTTGTTTTTGTCAGAGGGAGTTATTTCCCTTTTCCAATAAATTCTACTTGCAGAACTGTGATTATTTGAGCACCGTGTTGTTGTTAGACTTTTACAATTCCACGTCTGGTATTTATAGAAATAAGTTCCTTTTAATACCAAAAACAGGAAGTAAAAAAAAAAAAGCTAAAACTTTCTCCTTCTCATGATATAATATTTTTGTATCTTTCATTTTCCTTCCTATCCGTGCAAATCAGCATTTAGAGGGGTGGAAGTTTAATTGCAAACTACTTCATGCTTTTTAGTTGAAATAAATATTCACTGTAACGTTTCCCCTACATGTATTACTCCTTTTTTTTTTTTTTCTTCTTCTTTCTTTCTTTCTTTCTTTCTTTCTTTCTTTCTTTTTTTTGGGAAGTAGACATTAAATGTGTGTGTGTTTGTGTAGTAGGATCCCATATACTTGGCGGTCTTGGAAAATGAGTTGTGATTTGTGATAATTTCCTTTTTAATTCTCAGTATGTAACTGTAGCTAATAAGGATAAAACCCATAAATCTATTTTGGATCCTTACCATTATCCTTTATCTGTTATGTGCCAACCTATTCTCCAGCCCTAAGGGATTCCTGCAACTTTATGTGGAAAAATAGTGGCTGCAATTGCTCTCTGTTGACTTTCAGTTAAGATGCCCCCCATTATTTATTATTATTATTTTGATTAGTTGGTAATTTATCATTTAAAAAACATAGACAATTTAATAGGTTTCTGTCATCGCTAAATACACATGGGTGGAAATGTTGTGCTGCCACCAAGACAGAGCAATAGGGCCATGAGATTCCCATTGAATATCTCAGTGTGTCCTCTGAAGGGCACACAGAAAACACTTTATACACAGCTTCTCTCATTGTTGTGTTGCTAATTAGTCTCCCTAATACCTGCTAGGCATTCAGCAATGATGATAATCACTTTATTCATTTAAATTCAACCAAAAATGGTGCATCTGTTCCACCTATTACCACCACTTTCCTTTATAACACGAAAGACATACCTGGAACGTGTATGTTTGTTTTTTGAATTTTATTTGTATGTTTTTCTACTGTGCATGTAATTTCTAAGAAAAGGGCTTTGCATAGAGTATTTTCGGACAAGTTTTGCATGTTTTTGTCTGATTAGGAAGCCTCAAAAGCCCTGAGGCGTAGATGTAAAGGCAGAAACCTGTATGTGCACGCTAGGGATTCCTGCACAACAGTCACACTATAATGGGTTAATCCCTGTTATGTATTTTGTGTATGATCGGCATGCTTTATATGCCTTGGGGCCACCAAAGACATATTGAGTGTGAGTGACAGAAAATGCAGTCATCAGGCTGGAAAATTATATTCTCAACTGTACATAATAAGGACATTATAAAGAGTTCTGTGATATAGAAGAACAAGGCTGCAAACCTAGGCAGAAGAACTAGAGCTCATAATAACTTATTAATAAAATAGTGTACAAATACAGAAACCTTCCATGTCCCTTTAATTTGTAAACCTGATGCATAGATCCCTATTTTTATTATAAGAATTTTTACATCACCAAGTTATCTACCATGTTGATCTTCTTTCACTGCAAGGACTATTAATGATTGACCATATTTTAAAAAGATTCCCGCAGATTAACATATGTTCTCCTTCTCAAAACTCTCCCTTCTTGTTTTCTACCATGAGAGCTGCCATCACAAGCACCCTGCAAATGGCAATAAATACTCCTTGTGGCAACCTTAAAAAAAAAAAAAAAAAAAAAGTTTCGGAACAGAATGTGGAATTTATTTTTGCAGTGAATATTATCTACTAGCGAATTGCCTGTCAAAAAATGACGGCAATGAAATTGTAAGTGAGCTAAGGGTGTTTGCTGTATATAATGTGGCTGATGTAGCGTCGTTCGTTTTCTATGTCGTGCAAGTTTTTCGGAATGTCCGTAGCTGTTTGGTGATGTTTTGCGTGTTTATGGTAGTGTTTTGTGTGTTTAGGGTCCTTTAGCCTCGTTTCCGTTTTGTTCGGCGGCCATTTTTTCTCTCGCTTAGGTGATTTTCGGGTCTCTAAACTCCAAAATTTGTGGTTAAATGGAGGTGTAACTTCAGTTGCAGAGGTCCTCGGTGACCCCCCTTGCTGTGAGTAACCTTTTTATGTGTTTGTTATTTGTATTTGTTGTGTTTGTAATGTTTTTGGGGTTGCGCAGGTTGCGTCCTTGTCTTCTAATCTCGTAGGTGTTTTTCGGCAAATACGTAGGTGTTTGGTGTTTTGCGTCTTTAGACAGCTGTAGCCTCGTTTTTCAGCGGCCATTTTTTCTCTCGCTTAGAGAATTTTTTAGTGTCTAAACTCTTTTAATTTGAGTTAAATTGAGGTGTAACTTTAGTTTTCGAGGTCCTGGATGCTCCCTCTTACTGTAAGTAAGCTTTTTATGTATTTGTTGTGTGAATTTGTTGTATTTTTCATGTTTTGATGTTGGCGTGTTGCGGCCGTTTTTTGCAAGGTCGTAACGTCTCGTATTTTGTTTGCGTTACGATGTAAATTTTGCGAGGGTGGCGCTGCTTGACAGCAACTGCAACCCTCGTAAATTTTGGCGCTCCATGCCGGCAACTGTGACCCTCGCTTAGCGAGCCGCGGCCATGCGAGCCCGCAAGCGTGAGCAACGGCTCGTATGCTCACAACTATATATGTGATAAGCACTTGGAGTGAACTTGTAATTTATGGGCATGCGAGATTTCCCCATAAGCTCAGTAAATCGGGAGGCACAGGCCAGGCTCATGTTGAGTGAACATAAACAGTGCTGTAAAAGTTAGGAGGACAGTATCTTAAAACGGTTGTAAAACAATGACAAGAGCTTCAAATGAAAAAAAACACATTTTCTAAATTTGCTCTTTGAAGCATATTTGCCCCAGACGGTATTGATCCAGTGGGGTCCAGGGTGCGTTAGGTCCACAGTGGCTTTCATGCATGTACTGTTAATGGCAGACATTTCTTCATTGCACACAGTATTGGATTAATGAGGGACCTCCCTGAAGCCCTGAGGTTAAAGCCTCAGTATTTTGGTGCAACGTGTTTCCCTAAACGTGGGCATTACCTGAATGGCAGCCCCTGTGCAGTGCAGCAGCAGGGAGCCACTATAAATATCTCCAGCCTCTGAGCTGAGTCATTTCCCAGCTCACTGCTCCTGTGTTAGGAAAATACCATGTTGCTCATACAGGGATCCCCTGCAATACAAGCAAGCGCAGCGCCGAGAGCCCCTGGGAAACCATGCAAAAGGCTCTGCTGCAGATCTGATCACATTGCAATGCCATTTATCATATGCATCATGCTCTTTATTTAAGTGGCTATTGCTGATTATCTTAAAACCTGAATATATATTGTATTCTGCAGCTGATGCTTTAAATGCTTTACTGCAAATACTTGTGTACACAGTGAGAGGGATACACATGCATGCAGAGCTGCAAGCATATAGTGCCTTTTTTTGTATATTGCTACCTTGTAAGATTCTTACCTACAATTGAGACTCTTCTTTTGTATCCTAATGTCCAAAAAGACGTCATTGACAATCTTAAATAGTTATTTAGGCATCACTGTTGCATTGCTGGATCCACATTTTTTTTTTCTTCTGCAATTTGTGTGTGTGAGACCAAAAGAATATGTTTAATTATAATGTCTGGTAACCAATATTTAGATATTTGCCCTATTCTCTTCTAAATATCTGTCCTAAGAGGGAAGATCTTTTTTTCTGAGCATTATATATAAATCACAATATAGTTTTTCTTCTCTGTGTGTTTTTTCCTTGTACTACTCTCAGTGGTATAATACTGCTTCTCACAGCTGTGTCTGACATCTGTAGACTGCAGTGATCATGGCCAAGCGCCCGGGCGAGTCACTCGTTAGCGAGGGTCCCAAGTGGTCTGTAACGTGTCGCTCCTGAGCAATAATCATACCTTGCCACAGGCTGCATTTGTATACCAGTGGGTGTACACCACTCACGCCTTAACACACACTGTGAGCATCGTAGATATTATAATGCAGAGTATAGCAGTGATGGCGTTTTTATCTGCTTCTGGGGGTGTCTATACAGTTTTGGGAGTTCCCTGGTTCTAAATCTGAGCTATTAAATATTATATTAAATAGATAAGAGGCATGAGTTTCAGAGCAGTCCTGGGGTAGATGCACTTTTCTTTTCCAACTGCTTGTATAAGAGAGCATGCTCGGTGTATACACTAAATTTGTTATTTAATTGTTCAGTTGGGTCCGACTCTTCTTTACCCTATGGACCTCAGCACTCCAGGCACATCTGTCAGCCACTGCTCTTCTGAGCTCCCTCATGTTCTTTGCTTCAATGACCTCATCTATCCATCTCTGCCGCCCCTTCTTAATGCTCCTTTAATCTTTCCCAGCATCCGTCTTCTCTAGGGAATCCTGCCTTTTCATTATATGGCCCAAATATATGAGCTTTAACCTCATGATCAAACCTTCCACTGAACAGTTTGTGCTGGTTTCTTGTAGTATGGATTGATTGGATCTTGTAGTCCAAGGGACTCTAAGCTGTTTTCTCCAATGTTTTCTCCAAAGTGAGCTTTCAAAATACGGTGCCCCTATATTGGAAGTCTGATGAAAGAACCCCACAGTTCTGTTTAGTGCAAAATGACATGTACTCTTATCTATTATACTGGCTAAACATGGCATTACCATTTCTCTGTGTCTTAATGCCAAAATAAAAATGTATATCATTATATTTTATTTATACTTTTTCAATATATCATTTTATTTCATTCTAAAATGTTATTAAAAATGACAATACCAAATGTAAAATATTTAAAAGCATATTACATATTATATTTTTGGCCTGTTATGGAGGCATGTTTAAGTGGAGATCTGGTTAAGGGTCTGATAATGGGTTGATCTCCCTGAAGGAGGTGAACCCAGCTGTGTCAGGTTAATGTATCCCCAGGTGATTAATGTTATATGTGTGTCTATTTACAGGTCCACCAGAGACTTCCAGCATGGCAGAGCCAAAGAGTCGTGTTTTGCAGTACAGTAGCACCCTCCGATGGTGAGTAGTAGCATTGCAATTTATTTGATATTTGGTAAAAAGGGACCAACTAGAAAAGATCTTCATAGATGGGTTACAGAGCCATCATAACCTTACAGGCTCCTTCTTGTTTAGGTGACTGACAACTATATGACAGCAGGGAAAAAGTCATAATGCTAGCTTTTAATTAGAAAAACAGCACAATCCTATACTTCTATTTTTCCCGTCATTACAATAAACTGATCAATTAAAAGTTCATGTCAATCATAATTTCTAGATGAGGTTTAGATTGCTTGATGGGATGCTTTATGTACATTTTTAAATTTGTTTCCATTAGGCTTCAGGCCATGACTCTATGATAATTTGACTTCCCATTCTCTTTAGGAGCATCCTTAGCTTTCCATATGCACTGTTGCAAATCAGCAGCCTCTAGCAGAGAATAAGAGACAGGTGGACTTCCCAGAAGCTGAGAAACTTACTTTTGTGATCTCTTAAAATAGAGTGTGCATTTTATATTAGGACTACATTGAGGAAGATCAAATAAACTGCTAAAAGATTATATATTTGTGGGCACATTTACATGTTCCTGCCAAGGTTCCCAGAATGCAGTGTAATACCTGTATTTCTTGGAATTCTGGGCATGAAACCATTTTTTTTACTTGTCTTAGACATTCAAATGTGAACACAAATGTACTTTTTATTTACTGTATGGTGGAGGGCTTCTATCGCTCTTTTGCCCACCATATTATAAATGATTGTTGTGGTGAACTACCTACTCATAAGGTCCACAACACAAGCTGGGATCCCACTCCATGCTGATGATAGCCAGTAACCTTTAAATGTATGTGGATAGCATTCTCAGCTTGTGTATAATCCAACCTTGGCTTTGCATAAAGGCTGTGTAATGCAGCGGGCATAAGCTTAAAGGAAGCCATGTTTAAAATGGGCTTATGGATTGAAGAGCGAGGCATTTGCATGTCCCAGCTCAGCTTCCCAGAATGCAGTGTAATAACTGTTTTTCTTGGAATTCTGAGATGGAAGCAGGTTTTTTTATCTTGTTTTAGACATTCAAATGTGAACACAGATGTACTATTTATTTAATATATATATAGAGAGAGAGAGAGACCGACCGACCATTTCCAAGGTCCCTGAAAGTGTATAGTTTTACTCTATTAGAGTACTTCAGGCAGAATTTGTAAATCAGGAGTATTCCATTCTGGACTATTTGCATACCGTCCAGACCGGAGTGTATAACAAGGTGGTTCAGTCAGTGCCTCTGTGATTTTCATTGAGCCAACTGAATCCGATCCCAAAAGCCTAGTGTATTTTCTGCCCTAGAATTGTTTTTATACCTGTGGCATATATATATTTATTTGAAAAAAAGCAGAGGGAGAGTGTTGCAAATATATTTATAGAAAAATCTCTAATATTAGCACAGGATAAAATTTTGCTTCAGCTAGGCCTATGTCTGCAATATTGTGTAATGACCTTTCTGTGTAAAAAAGTATTGTGAATAGTCTTCTATTAAATGAGCCAAACCATATTTTTTTTTTTTTTTGTGGTATATTATCTGTTTCTACAATTTAATAGCAAGTGCCTTGTAGTAAGTTATACCTCCAGTGATCCTTTTTAATAGTTTTCACGAGGGCCTTTCTGGTGCTAAGTGACATTGCATGAACACTGATATTCACAAGTCTTGCCTGACGCTGGTGGTGTGCTTCTGTTCTTAGAGAAAATACAATAAACTGGTGAAACAAAAGAACCATCAGACAACAAATTATAAATAAAAATGGAAAAAAATATACGGCTCTTCATCACAGCAGAGCAGCCACTTGAAATGCAACAAAAATTAACCATGGCATAAATTGTAACTCAAAAAGAATTATCATGTAATTTATATACAGACTAGATTTAATCTATTCATACTGGTGATAGAGTATTCTTTAAGACACTCTAAAACTCAGCTTATATCTAGTTTTGGCTTTGTATACATGTTGCACATAAGCCGCCCTCTCACTGAATACATCTGCTAATTTATAGTGCTCTGTGACACAATGTGCTTATTGGAAATGGAGCCACACAATACAGATTACCTAAGGAATGATTTGCAATAGAGACATGTAAACTAACTTGTTGGGGTGACCATGTCCCTTTAAGACGTACAGTTGTATGCAGAAGTTTAGACCCATGGCTAAATTACTTATTTTGTTGATATTTGAAGTAAGCACAACCTCTAAAAACAAAATAAAATAAAAACATTTTCTTAAAATGAACAATTACTTTTTATTTGATAAACTTTAAAAATAGGAAAAAGAAAATAGAAATTTGACGTGCATATGTTTGGGCATCCTTGTATGGTCTCAGAACTTTATTAAGTGATTAGGCCTTAGGCAGGTCAATAATTTTCTTCAGGAATTGTCAGCTGATAAGTCTAGATTATTTTGAAACATTGTACAAACACTCAGCAACCATGTGCAATTTACTGAGGATATGAAGATGAAGCCGGCTGATGCCTACAGATCAGAGGAAGGCTATACAAAGATATCAAAGCTCTTAAAGTTTGCAGTTTCCATTGTCTGAAATATTAATTAACTAGCGACTTGCCACCCGTCAAAAATGACGGGGCAATAAAATTGTAAGGCAGGTAATGCTGTTTGCCACACACACATTCATTTTTTGGGTGGTCTTGAGATCCTTCGGCGGTCATTGCGAGGCTTTTGTGTTTTTTTTCTGATAGGCGCTTTTGCTGTTTGATCGTCTGATCTGCTTTTTGCGCTTATTGCAAGGCTTTGTGTGCTATGAGCAGCGTAATCTTTTTATGTCTCTTTTTGTGTGTATTTATTGTGTTTTTAATGCGCGGTTCGTTAAGGTCAGATTTTTGCGAGTTCGTAATTTTTTTTTTTTTTTTCTAAGTCCTGCGTCTCGTATTTTTGTAGGGTAAGTCCGTAAATTCTGGGTTCTAAGTCCTGCGGTTCGTACTTTTTTGTGTAAGTCCGTATTTAGTGATTGCGTGTTAGATCTATTTTGTTAAAGTGCTGATGGTGTGTGTGTTTGTAACCGCTTGTGAGGCGCTGTAGAGCCTCCACCTCCGCATCGCGAGGGTCCGTACTTCCGACCTTCGGCTCATTGCAGTCGACGTGGGAGCCTCCACCTCCGCAAATGCGGCCCAAACTGCAGCACCTCACTTCGCATGACGACGATTCGTAGTTTGACAACTATTATATGTGATGGCAGTTAAGTTGAACTGTGGAAGTCAAGACAAGATCTGGAAAACTCTTATAGAACTGCTCCTTTCCTGGGCAGAAAGGCAAAGCAAAACCTCCGTATGACTGCAAAGGACCTGCAGAAAAGTTTAAACTCGTTGAAACGAGTGGTAATGCACCCTTCCATGTTACACAGTCATCTGCACAAACGTTATTTGCTTGGAAGAGTCATCAGAAGGAATCCTTACTTGATATTTCATCACAAAGCCCAATGTCTGAAGCATGGGTGTGTTTTAGGCTAGGCTCATGCATACTGCAGCACATTACAGGGGGCAGAAGGTTGCCTGAAGTTGCTGATGCATTGCAATGGAATATGCTCATCAATTTCTATATGCAGAGATTAGGATGTCTTTAAATGTACCTAAGACTTGCTTACTGTATGCTAACATAGATCCATGTAAACTTATGATTTTCTGTATAGGTGTGAGGTAAACCTATGATTGGGATTTAGCAAGAGTAGAGGAGGAGGAGTAACTGGGTCATGAGGGGTGCACAAATCTGAATGGGCCTAGTGCAGAATTAAATTTAAATATGCCTTTTCTGTACTATGCAAACAACATCCAGGTAAGTCAGAGGCATTTTGGAACCTAGATACTGGTTTGGAGAAATAAAAGGAGCAGCATTTGAAGAAATGAACACCTTACCAACTGTTAATCATGGAGGTATCAATTAGGCTTTTTGTGTGAAAGCCAGTGGCACAGGAAATATTGTATGGGTAGAGGGCAGACTGAAGGCATACAAAGAAGGGGACGGTAGATTCAGAGATGGATAGACGTGGTTATTGAAGCACTGAATATGAGCTTGAATAAGCTCAGGGAGGCATTGGCTGACAGATGTGCCTGGTGTGCTGTGGTCCACAGGCTCAATGAGATTCGGACATGACAGAGCGACCTATCAACAACAGAGGGAACAATGGATTCCACAAAATGTCAACACATTTTGGAAGCCAATGTCAGTCCATCATGAAACTGAAAAGAGGCTGGCTTGCGACAAGACAACAATCCAAAACACACTTTGAAATCCACCAGGAACTACTTTAAGTAACGCTAGCTGGAATTTTGGAATGGTCCTCACAGTCCCCAGATGTGAACAGTATTGAAAATCTGTGGGTTGATTTGAAACCTGCTGTTCATGCAAGATGGCCCAAAAATATCTGGATAAAATTTGTAAAACAAAAATGGAAAGACTCTTAGCTGGGTACAAATACTGTTTGCAAGCTCTAATATATATGCCATGGGGGTATTACTAAATACTGACTTAGTAGGGTGCCCACTCTTTTGCACGAACCACGATTTAAGATTTTATTTTTTTAAGCTCATTTGCAAGAAACATACATTTTCTAAAAATTAGTTTGCTGCAGATTTAGTGTTTTTACATAATGCTAACTCTTGAAGTGAAGAAAAAAAATATTTTGCTCTGACCCACTACTGTAAATGTGTTAATGCATTTGTGCAAAACCACTACTGCTGTGTTGAGGTTAATCGTTCAAATTTAATATTTGAAAGGAAACGCAATCTTTCTCTGCACAAGGCCATATCAAGCAGTGGGTTGCATGTACGTCTGCTTGCAAAGGTTGTTGTTGTTGTTTTTGTTTTTTACATGCATTTTGTGCTTGGCTCCATTCTTACAAGGTTTCTTTCTCTCACTAGAAGTGACTGTGGTTTACCAAAACGGGTTACCTGTGATTTCTGTTAGCCTTCCGTCCCGAAAAGAAAGATGTCGATTCACCCTCAAGCCCATCTCCGACTCTGTTGGGGTGTTCCTGCAACAGCTCCAGGCAGAGGACCGAGGAATAGACAGGGTTGCAGTTTATTCAACAGGTAAAGTGGCCTGGGATGAGTTGGTGAGGATTAGAGGCCATATCATAGTTGTGGTTTGCAAACTGTGAGCAAAATAATTTCCCTCCTATGTTGATGATGTCTTATAAAACATACAAACAAATAACCCAATAAATCAGAAGAAGAAATTATAATATGTAAAATTAAGTCCCGGATCCAATGAGTAGGACACTCAATGAGAAAGTATGTGGTTATGTTGGGAAAGACAAATATTTTAAGAATCCATTAATGGCAAACCTTCAAACATAATGCTCAAACATATCTTCTTATGATGTTTGTATGTATAAATGTGTGAACAAACAAGTATACAGTGTATATATAAATATGGACAAACCTTTTTTTTCTGTTGCAGATGGATCTCGTGTGGCCTCTTCGACAGGGATAGAAATTTTGCTTTTAGATGAATTCAAACTGTCCATTAACGACAAAACTTATCATGTATCTCCACCAAGAAAAGGTAGAGTTTCTTTTCTAATGCATTATGCTTATGTGCTTTATCCAGAAAACAGCTCTTGATCTCTGCTGTTACCAGCAGCCTGATCTCTTTAACAATACATAAAACATACAAATGTTACATAAACACCTATTGCACTATTTTTAATTTAATGATCATGTTTCTAGGAATGGTGATGTAGGATTTTGTAAGATGCTGCAAATAGAGGTGTGGATTTATTTTCTGAAATATGATATTCTTCACAGTAATAAATACATAGTTTTAAATAATTAATACTTGAGGTGAGGGTATTATTTTAAAACGTAACCTTTAATAAGAGTATAAATAAAAGTGATACCATAAAATGATATTTCCGTTGCTTAATAACAATAAAAATAACGTACTCTGATGACTTTTATCATGCTCTTAATTATTATATTTATTCCCTGGTTTTTCATATACTTTAGTGTCCCCTCATAACATATATCTCTCCTGAGAGTTTGTTTTTTACTTGAAGTTCTTTAATGGGACATGCACTTCCAAGTTTGATAGGTAGTTCAGCACTTTGTGCTTTTTAGCGCTTAATATTTCTACTGTTTTGGGTACTTTAAACACAGTAATGATTTCTATATTACAAATTACAAGTGCTTTGATGAATAGATTCAGTAACAAATAGTAACTATTAACTGTTACTTAGTTTCCCCTCTTAAGTGATTAATGACTGTTGCTTATGACTATTTCATCCCTGACGTTGACCAGAGTGTGTCAGCAGAAACATGTCGGGCGCCTCCTGATGATGTAGTAGCCCATACAGTGACTCAAGAACAGGAGTTCTTAGTACAGAGCACCTCCAGCAACATAGGTAGTATGTTGCAACATAGGTAGCAAAACTGAATTCAAACCAAGCACATGGCTCAAATCTGAAGTTTAAGTGATGTGCTTTATAAGGAAACTCCATATTGGTAATTGATTGAAAACATACCCTTAACCCTAGTCAGCAACGGGAACAATAAGTATTCCCTCTAAATATCCAATGTAACTCTGTCTGGGGAAACAAGCACAGAGTTGGACATATTATATGCACTTTAGAGCAAAGTGTGCAAGTAAATCATCATTTGTGTGCCTCCACAGACAATAGACTGAGTGAGTGTTTAGGTATAAGCTGGACATTAAAGACACATCACTCATGACAGCACTTTGATAATGAGCTGTAACTAACAAATATTGCATGTAATCTTTTGATCCATGTGAACTTTCCTCCTTTTAAGTGATAACACCAAATTTAAACTTTCAAGTTGGCTTGCTTAAATATTGCCACAATGTATGGACTGAAGCAACAAGATAAAGAAAGTAATAATATTTAAAGTTAAACATCTTAAGACCTATGTTAATCCCATAAAATGTTAATTGGGGAAAAAGACTTGCTGAGCTGAAATAGTCATAAGCAACAGTAAATAAAAAGATCACTTAAGAGGGGAAACTAAATAACAGTTAATAGAGTTACAATTAATTACTGAATCTATTCATCAAAGCACTCGTAATTTGTAATATAGAAATCATTACTGTGTTTAAAGTACCCAACACAGTAGAAATATTAAGTGTTAAAAAGCACAAAGTGCTGAACTACCTATCAAACTTGGAAGTGCATATCCCATTAAATAACTTGTAGTAAAAACCAAACTCTCAGGAGAGATATATGTTATGAGGGGACACTAAAGTATATGAAAAACCAGGGAATAAAGATAATAATTAAGGGCACGATAAAAGTCATCAGAGTACGTTATTTTTATTGTTATTTAGCAAAGGAAATATCATTTCATGGTATCACTTTATTTTATTTTTGTTAACCTTTAATAAGAACTGTATAAAAAAGTAAAGTTTTAAAATAATACCCTAAGGGCTTTGCCAAAAGGTATTTCTACTTTGACCGGTCTAATACAAATACCTAGGATCCCAATACCTAGGATACAAAAAATAAGTCAGACCTAATGTATGATTGATTTTAAAGGGCCACAATACTGCTATATATAAAATACACTATTTTGCATAACTACACTTAAACGAAATGCTTTACAGTGCAAAAAAAATACAGCCTCTAATTTCTAACTTTTATATGCGGTTATGCTGCTGTAGAATGTATAATTTTGGTTTCTTCTGATCAACTTCCTGATGTGGGAGGAGAAGGAATGCAGAGAAAGTTTTTGTCTGCATAATCAATCTGAATGTGGCAACGAAATCTGCCCGTGCTTTTAATAGGAGTGATGGAAAGGATCATTAGTTTCCAAGGACAGAAACAGTAGTTGGTAATGAAGCCTTTGAATAACAAAGACAACACGAAATAGCTTTACAGTTCATGTTTTCTTGGGAATTATCTATAAGGAAGATCCTCTATTTGTATCTAGAACTTTTAAGCCATGAAGATGCAACGACAATGAATGATCTGAAAACCCTTGTCCAGCAGCTGTACAGCTCTCTACGTGTAGAGGACCACCAGCTCACCAAAGAACGAGAGCTACATGGTCGTCTAGAAGACCTAAGGGGGCAGCTTGAACCTCTTGAGAAGGTATGAATCAAAAATGCACATAACCATCACAGGTCAATAATGCGGTATTGTAGACCCTGTGGTCCTGAAAAGAAAGATGTCAAAGTATTCTCAGTTGCCACCGATTCTGAAAACTTGATTGGGTGATCAGTGTGAGGTTAGTGCTCTTTGAGAAGAAGGTTGTTGGTTAGAAAATGTTGCAGACCCTCTGTTAAAATGCAGAAAACCATGGCCAACACCATATTTCAACTGAAGGTCCATTTATAAGGGCTCAAAAGGTTTGATGACTGTTCAGCAGTAAAGATCAATATAAATAACTTGTATTTTTTTTATATTTGCAGCTTTTGAACCATTGCACAATTATCCAGGTTTTGCCACCATAGTTGTACAGTAAATAGGCAGTGTTTCACTCCTAAGACCTATATAAATTGTGAATAGCAATTAAGCTTCTGAACCCAACAGAATTATTAAATACTTGTGTTGTAAATGTGTCTGGGTATATATTGTATTGCTTCAAACAGCAGTTAACCTTGATTATACAAAAAAAATATAAAAAATACAAATAAAAAAAAATACAAAATAGTTTGCCATAGAAGACAAAGAGGACATACACTATATGTTGTACTATTGAATTCCTGTAGTAAAAAGGACACCACTTCTAACACAACTTCTCGTGGAAGAATTATCTAAATTTTAAATGTACTGCATTACAATTAAATAAAACATGTATTTGGGAGAAATAACCTCATGCAACACTAATAACAAACCACTTTTGCACACAAATATGCAGTTCTTGGCCAGTTCTTCACCACTAAGCAGCATCTTTACCCATGTACAGATTTTGTCCCAAATCTATGTCCGTGAGGGCCTTTATGTTGCTAGAGAGCCATGGTTCCAAAACCCCTTGCAATGAGAGAGCCCCAACCACAATCCATCTTTATCAATATAATACTTTTTTTTTTTTTTTTAGTAGTAGTTTATTTTGTTTTTTATATTAGTATTTCTCGATATAAATCAGAAGAAAAGGCTGATTTATTTGTTTTGTTGCAAGCAGGACATATTTTCGAGAGCCTGTGATTTGTGGTCCTTTCAAAACTTAGTCACAAACTGTTACCAATTGTTACCATGTCAGATAATTAGCCCTGTCATGTATGAGTAGTGTCAGAAAGTGGTCCAACAAAAAGCTTAAACCTATGAACTTAAAAAAAAATAGATGTCACTACTAACGAATACCATTCAAAAATGTTTTTGAGGTTTTACATGAGGCATGTGAGACAGTGCTAGTGTTTTTACCAGTTTGTATTCTTTCCAGGTACGGCAGGAGATTGGGAGACGAGCTGAGAAAAGGACAACATGGGTACTGTGGGGTGGGCTAGCATACATGGCCACCCAGTTTGGAATCCTTGCCCGCTTGACATGGTGGGAATACTCTTGGGATATCATGGAACCCGTCACTTATTTTATCACCTATGGCAGTGCCATGGCAATGTATGCCTACTTTGTACTAACCCGCCAGGTAAGCCTGTCACACTGTGTCTACAAATTGCTTAGTTAGATCCTATAATAATCTGAATTCAGCAAGAACCCCGGTGTAACCTATTATCAGCTTTATTTTGTGTGATTAACCCATGATTTATCTTACACATGTGACGGATATACTACCAAAGTGTTCAGCTATTCAGTCCGATTTTTCTTCTACATCATCTCCAAGAGTTCTACCACACTTTAGTATGTAGGTGTTTTGTTTTAAGCATACTGTGCTGTTCCTCATAAAGAGTGATCTTAAAGGGACATGGAGCACAGTTCTTTTTTCATGCATTTAAAAGAACATGCTTTATACATTACTGAAGTTTTTGTTTTGCTGTGAAAAACAGTATTAAAACCTGTGTAAACTTCTTTGAAAATAACAGGGAGTGCACAGAGTATACATAGCAATTGAGGTTGGAAAAAATACTTTTACTCTATCAAGTTCAACCTTTTTAGATCTCCTCTGATCTACAATATGTGGATTTGTTGTTAATTGCCCAGAGGAAGGCAGAAAGAAAAAAAAAAAACAGTGAAACATTGCCAGTTGTCTCAAAAGGGGAAAAATATAAAATTCCTTCCTGACCCTAGATACTGGCGATCAGATTCCGCCCTGGATCGATACTCCTTCTCTAACTGACCAGGATAACCCTGAATGCCCTTTTTATTTAGAAATATATCCAGTCCCTTTTTACAATTATTGAATCCTCTGTCACTACCTCCTTTGATATAGAATTCCATAGTTTATCCACCCTTACTGTGAAGAACCCTTTTCTTTCTTTAAGGTGAAATCGTTTTACTTCTAACCTTAAAAGCTGTCCTCTTGTCAGTTGAAAACCTCTTGGCGCAAAAAGTTCACTTGACAAAACTTTATATTGACCCTGAATATATTTATATAAGGTAATCATATCCCCTCTTAGATGCCTTTTTTCTAGAGAAAATAAGTTACATTTGGTTAATTTATCTTCACAACTTATCCCCTCCATTTTCCTAATTAGTTTTGTTGTCCTTCTCTGTACTTTTACCAGCTCTAAAATGTCAGTTTTATGAAGTGGTGCCCATATGCGGGAGTACTAGGGATTTGTATTATGGCAGAATTATATTTGCTTCCCTTGCTTCTATAACCTTCTTAATACATGGTAATATTTTACTTGCCTTTGCAGCTGCTGCTTGGCTTTAAACACTGTTACCTTGATGGTTGTCCACAAGCACTCCCAAATCCCTTTCAATATCTGATACTCCTAGATTTGCTCCATTAAGATTATAAATGGCATGGCTATCTTTTTCTTCCCAAATGCATAACTTTACATTTATTAATATTAAATCTCATCTGCAAATTAGTTGCCCATTTCTCTAATTTATGTGCATCCCTTTAGAGGGAAAGTACACCATTTTCCAATTGTATTTACCTTGCACAACTTGGAACTAGGACTGGAAAGTATTGTCTCCTTTTTTGCGGATTACACCAAGTCATTAATAAATGTTAAAAAGGAGAGGACCTAATAGGGAACCCTGAGGAACACCACTTACCACATTAGTCTGAGTGTTCCATTTACAACAACCCTTTGCTTCCTGTCTTTTAGCCAGCTCTCAATCCATGAGCAGATATTTACTGCAATTCCTGTATCCCTAAGTTTGCACAATAATCTTCTGTGTGGCACTGTATGAAAAGCCTTTGCAAAATCCAAAAATACTGCATCCACTGAGTTGCCTTGATCCAAGTTCCTACTAACCTCCTCATAGAAACTAATTAGATTTTTTGATATGACCTATCCCTCATAAATCCATGTTGACTCGTTCTTATTAATCCTGTTTAAATAGACCTGTTCCGTAGACTTTATTGGCATACAAATATGACTCATGCATCTATATTACTGCTCACTGGCTGAAAGTTGCAAGCCTCCATATCCGTTGTATTTGGATTTTTTTTTTTTTTTTGCTTTGTGAGTATCCTTTGAAAACCCAGTTGTACATTATTGTATACCCACCTTCCAAATGGACAAGTAAAGCTTCCAATGTCACTTTAAATTCCAAAAGCAGGTATTGCTACTTTCTCTGCTTTCACATTTTGTTTAGAAGGGGATTCGCTCTCCACATCAGTGAATCCAATTTGTCAAGGCAAGTGGTGGAAATACTGTGGACTGTATGTTCTGCAAATAAATGCTACTCAAGTTCAGATCACATTTGCTATCTTTATAAACATGCATCTTTATAAACATATATATATATATATATATATATATATATATATATATATATATATATATATATATATATATATATATATATATATATATATATATATATATATATATATATATATATATATATATTACACATACTCTGTATTTTTTTTCATCGCTCTTTACTGAGGGACCAGTAAACACAATCGTGTAAATGTGGTAATTGCCAGGAAAAAAAAAAATCTAATATGGTGATTATATATAGTAAATGGCAATTCACTTATTGTACCACAAATAGGGTCTGTCCAAAATACTCTCTTAAATTAAAGAAAGTCTGTATTTTTTTATTTTTTTTATTTCAAGAGAACTCTGCCTTTCTATTCCATATACCAGTAGTTATCTGCTCTGTCCTGCAGTTTTAATGCTTTTTATTATTTCTACTGCCGGTAACCCTAGAAATGAGTCCATGTAGGACAGTAGTTATAGCTGTACATAGATCTCTATGCTAATCACCTTAGTCTCAATCAACACACCTATGTTTATATTTACAGGAATATGTCTATCCAGATGCCAGAGACAGACAGTACTTACTTTTCTTCCATAAAGGAGCCAAAAAGACACGTTTTGACTTAGAAGAATACAACCGACTCAAGAATGCAATTGCTCAGGTATAAAGTTTTGAATAAATGAAATGGCCACAGTCATATAGTCCTTGTAGTTACACGTGGTTTGATGTGATATGACCTCTCCTGCATTACATTTTTAACAGAATCAAGCTTGTTTTTTGTATGAATTTTCGAATCTGGTTTTATTACTGGTGGGCAGCACAATCTCATGATGGCCAGCAAACAGTCTAGAATTTCAGTTTTCTCTGCTTGTGTGTTTGCATTTTCTCTGCTTAGCTTAGTTCCTTTTGATTGACCCTACTGCATTCATGCAGAAAGATATTGAAATTCTGGACTGTTGATGGCCATCATAGGACTGAGTTGCACACCACTGGACTTTAAATTGCAATTTTTCATAAAGGAAGTCTTTTTTTTTTTTTTTTTAATCCACAGTGTTTGCATGGCTCTGGTATGCTATATTCTGTCATGTCTTAGGTTCCTTCTAAATTGTGCACAGTTGTCATGATTAGTACAACCAGAACTCTACATTCGCTTATTGAGCAACACCGACAACAATGTATAATTTAGGAATATGAAAAACACAAGTCAGATAAATTAGTCGGCACCACAGATTAATTGACAGTGAGATTTCTTGTCGCCTCAGCTCAGCCAGTCTAACAGGTTTAAGGGGGTTAAAAAATCACATGTTCCGAGATTGAGATGAGAGATAATTCTCATCTATTTTCACTGAAGAGAAGAACAAGGAACGGATGAAGCAAATATGTTGAATACTCTTCTTTATTGGGTAGCTTTAGGGTCCATTTACAGGGTTTTCTTTTTCTTTTTGCCATATATTACTCTTAATAGTTTTAGATTAGATAGTTCTGCTTTTGTGTTGTCATTATCCTTTTCACAAGTATAGACTCAGACCTTCTGGCTGTGATTATTCTTGAAGAATATTCCCACAAGTTTATTTTTTTAAGCTTTTATATGTGACAAACTTCATTTGAATTTGCTTATTTATTGTGAATTTTGAGCAGTAATATATATACGAATTTCCCTTCTGGATCACTATCTTGTCATGGTGAATGGGCTTGTGTACATCAATGAAACTTTGAGCTAGGTCATATAGGGTCACCCAAGATGGTCAGGTCATGGCAGAGTGGTCAAATAAATTGTGGTCCACTGGAGAAGGAACTGGCAACCCACTCCAGTATATTTGCTAAGAAAACATCAAGGGTCACAGAGTCAGACACAACTGAACATCAATGTAGTCATTGGATTGCCTCTAAATAGTCTATAGTAGTAATAATCTCTTCTAGTTAAACAACTTGAAACCACTTAGTATATCTCACTTATTTACTGAAAACAAAGTATCTTTCAGATTTTGTGCACATAGATTAACTTTATTACATTGTGAGCAATCAAATAAATTATTTATATTTTTCTTTTCTAGGCTGAGTTGGATCTTAAGAGACTGCGCGACCCCCTGCAGGTGCATCTCCCCATCCAGCAAATTGATGATAAAGATTGATCATCGTAAAACTCTACAACACCCGGCAAAACCTGTGGAAAACACTTGCCTTGAATAAAAAGCAGTACAGGTGGTAGCTGGGACGTGGCATAGGGATGGGATGTCCTTTTTTCTTTTTTGTTTTGTTATATTTTTTTTTTACCTTTTTAGCTAATATTAAAAAGAAGAGAGGATTATAAAATGGAATCTAATATGAGCATGGGGCCTTCACATTGTTTAAAGCCTCTCTGAAAGGGCTTGGGAAATTGTCTTATACCATATCTATCTTTTTATTTGTCTGTGGATGAAATTGCATTACAAAATATATGGTTGAGGGTTCAGAAGTAATTATGTTGTTTATTTTACATTGTTTTTTGATCTTTATTTCATATTTTTATGGTAAGTTAAGAATGTGGCAGAGTGCCTAAAAAAACATTGGAATAATAGGCTGCAGAGCCAGTGGGTACACATCAGTATAAGAGCGCACAAATAATGGCATTGGAAGCGCTTTGGACCAGAAGTAACCTCAGCATATCGATCACCTCTGATTTTGGAGGTAGTTGTTGCAATGAAGTTAAGGCTTGCTATGCCTTCCTGTTCGGATCAATTCCAGGTTCATGCATTTTATATGTTTAGATGCAACACTGTTCACTTTTAACCCAAGCCCCAAACACTGCGGAAAAAAAAATAGAAAACAAAAAATAACAAAAAACTTTCTGCTATGCATTTTAAAAAAACGCACGTGATTTTCTTGTAATCACTTTCTAAGTATCCCCTCCTATCCCTCCTACTGCCCTGGCTATATATTCCAGGGGTGTAATGCATGATAGGTTTTTATGTCTGTTTTATTTTCTGTTTTTTGTTTTGTTTTTTGGGGAAGGAGCTGTTTTTCCTCTCCGGCACATGTGGTACATGGCTCCATTGGATAGTGAGTCAAGGTTGCATGGATGTATGAAGGGTCACCACCTAAATCTGACCTGATAACCATTAATTGACTATAAGGTTTTAGCTCACTTGGCTGATCTCTCATGAGACACTTCCTCAAGGAAGATGTTCTGAGTTTTTTCAGAGTTCTAGCTTTGCTCGTAATATGTTTAATTACATAGCAGAAGATTTGGAATCTTGCAAGAATTGAGATATCACCTCTATATTTTTCCAAAGATTTCAGGGGATTTTTGTTTTTCCTTTTGGAATAAAGCTGCTCTTCCACAGACTTTCAATATCAATATGGTGCAGTTGCTCTTTCTCCAATTAAAAATCCACTGGAGATTTAGGGGTTTGGCTTGAGGGATACAGAGGAAAATTGGGGCTAAAGCGATAACTTTACAGAGACACTTTTTTAAAGCACTCCCCACTGTGAAAGGCTCCTACTTCAGGAATAGGACTGCAGTACTACAGAAGTGAAGCCAGATGAATGGTGCCTTGCAAATACTGAATCTTGAATGGAGAGTCTGTGTTTCTCTTCATATGTATGGCATAGCCGACAGTCACCTAACGGAGGACTTCATGCCAGCCTAGGCCACCTGTTCGGAACACAACTGGCAGATGCTGCCAATGCTCGCCGTAATCTGCGTTTCTCCTCGCTGGTGGAAAGAATGTTTTATCCAAACCTCAGCTTGTTTATCACTTTTGTCTTCAGACATGCAGATCCACACAGGGCCAAGTTATACTTACAGCAGTCACCTGATATGTTAATACTAGGTGAGCGACCATTGCACTTGGGTGTGTTTCACTGCCATTACAACCCTATCATCTATATTCTTAACCTGTATCACTGATAATTATACTTTAGGGTGGAAGTGAATATACCCGGAATATCTGTTGTGGAGCAAACCCGATTGACAATCAACTCCATTCAGAGTTCCCAGTGGAAAATGGAATAGCCACTGTTATGTCAAAAGATTAAAATATGCTTCTATATTTCTTCTAAAGGGAATATTGGCTCATAAACATAATTTTTGTTTTCTTACGCTCATTATTCATAAGTAGCCTTTTAAATTGATCTTTGTGCTTGGATCACTGGTTTGATACGGGGCGGTCATATAAACACTAACACAAAGTTTCGTTTAATCATTTTGCACTCTCTTGCTAAAGGGGCTGGGAACCCAATGCATGTTTCCGGCACCTCCAGCAACCAAAGGGTTAGTCCTACATGTACAGAGGCTTTTGATTACACAGCTCGTGTCTACTATGGGTCAGTGTGTGAGTGCGCAGGGAGGTTTGGAGCATGGAAGAATGTCCTATCAATAAGCAAAATATTACAGATGTGTAAAATCCTGTATCATTTATGAAATATGTATAAAAGAAAAAAATGTAATTCTGCAACAATAAACACTTATTCAGTTTTGGAAGTAAAGATCGGCTGTTATATTTTTTTGACTTAATTTCTTTATTGTTTTTGTTGAGACTCTTCTGGTTTATTATTTTTATGATTTTTATTGCAATATTTTTCACCATATTGGTTTCACATGGATATATTGTTCTTACCCTGACAATGTGTGCTAATATTTAATTTTAGACATAGGTCTAACAGAAAAAAAAGATTGAACAATTTAGTAGCATCATGTATTGTGGAAATCTGGGACGACATTAAAAGGACTGTGTTTTGTTTTTTTCTAAACTAGTAACTTGGCATACTAATATTTTAACATTTCTTATGCTCTTTAATTTAAAATGAAATGGTCAGGTCTACATGTAATTGCATATTTTAAGGTGTCAATTAAAGGTAGTTTTTTTTTTTTTTTTTTTTTAACAAAACTGTCAACGTTTCCCCATTTCTATTAATTTTAGATCTTTAAATTAAATCACTTGGAATATGGGACTACAGTGTTCCTTTAACCTTGTAGCTCTCCCAGCATACCACACCAAAATATACATATATAGTACCTTTTTGGGACATACATTGATAGGTTCCAATCACTTTTTAGTAATTGAGGATCAAAGTTAAGTTGACTGCTTTGTGTCATACTTGCTTGTACTACACTTCATTATTGGTTGGACTTGCATTTAATGGATTCAGCTGCTGTTCGGCTCAGCAGGACTTCAAACTAGTTATATGATGCTGGCTGTGTTGGAATAACCACCAGTATACTATTTTACATATTTTTCATACATTTTTAATATCCTTGGATTCCACTTCTGTTCGCTGCGGGCCTGCATGAAATAAGGAAACTAATATTATTTGTTTTTTCATTTTCCCCTTACACATCCTGATATTTTTTTATATAACACCATAAACTGGAGATGGAAACACTGAAACATTGATATCTTACATTTTATACATAACTCGGATGTTTATTTGATTTTAGAGCTATGCTAGAAAAAAAGCAATATTTAAGCAATAAACACAGCAAGATAAAATGAACATTGGGCAAATGTTGTGGATAGACACTGGTGAGCGTATTTATTTTCTCAAATATGTTTTAGAGTCTTAGTAGAAGGACAACTGTGGTCATAAATTTAAAATATCCTGTCTTTAGGAACTACACTTGAAAGTAGACAACATGTTTTTAGAATGTAAAAAATTCAGCTTCTAATTGTATTACCATTTTATATACAGTTAGATTATTGTGAAATCTACCATTTTAGTTTACAGTTGGCTTACTTCTAAACGTTAGAGGAGACTTTGGAGAAAAAAAAACTGTTTCCACATCAGGGCATATGGAAATGACAGCTGCCAGTACTTTTATTAGAACTAGCAAATCTCAATATCCAATCTATACGGCACATACCTGAGAAATTGCATGGGTTGACCTGACCAGGTGAGGTATCGCTCGTATCTCACACTGAACGTTGCTAATCTGCGATGGGCTGAGGTGTGGAATAGAGTCTGTTGCTGGCCGAATTTAACTATTTCACTGCTGCTAACAGCTACTCAATAACACGCAAATAAGAAATGCTGCAGATTAGGTTAGATGTGCACTCATAAAGAATCTGACAGGGTGCTTGGAACTGCCTCTATCCTGTATGTGGTTTGATTTCACCCCTGCTAACCTGACCAGGTGAGGTGTTCTCCTCCTGTCCTCTCCCCATGCCGGATCACCCGGCCTTCTTCTGACCTCTCGCCACTCTGGATCGCCTGGCCTTCTCCAATCCTCTCACCATGCCAGATCACCTGGCTTGCTCCTCTTCCTCTCCCCTACTTTTTTCCTTGCTACCTGTCCTCCTTCTTCCTTTTCCTTATCCTCTCCTCTTGTCTTCTGGATCGCCCGACTTAGGCCTTCCTCTTCCTTTCTTCTCGCTCTAATCCGGAGCAGAGAGATCCAGCAGACAGCCTTAATCCTCCTTCCTTATTTTTCCCTCTCCTCAGTCAGCCGGATCGCCTGGCTCTGGCCTACATCCTCCTTCTTTCCCCCTATTCTCTCCTCAGTCAGCCGGATCGCCTGGCTCTGGCCTACTTTCTCCTTCTTTCCCCCTATTCTCTCCTGAGTCAGCTGAAGCCTGGCTCTGGCCTTCCTCCTCTTTCCTTCTCCCTCTTCTCAGTCAACCGGATCTCCTGGCTCTGGCCCTCTTCCTTCCTTCTCCCTCTTCTCAGTCAACCGGATCTCCTGGCTCTGGCCCTCTTCCTTCCTTCTCCCTCTTCTCAGTCAACCGGATCTCCCAGCTCTGGCCCTCCTCCTTCCTTCTCCCTCTTCTCAGTCAACTGGATCGCCTGGCTCTGGCCTACATCCTCCTTCTTTCCCCCTATTCTCTCCTCAGTCAGCCGGATTGCCTGGCTCTGGCCTACTTTCTCCTTCTTTCCCCCTATTCTCTCCTGAGTCAGCTGAAGCCTGGCTCTGGCCTTCCTCCTTCTTCCTTCTCCCTCTTCTCAGTCAACCGGATCTCCTGGCTCTGGCCCTCTTCCTTCCTTCTCCCTCTTCTCAGTTAACCGGATCTCCCGGCTCTGGCCCTCCTCCTTCCTTCTCCCTCTTCTCAGTCAACCGGATCTCCCGGCTCTGGCCCTCCTCCTTCCTTCTCCCTCTTCTCAGTCAACCGGATCTCCCGGCTCTGGCCCTCCTCCTTCCTTCTCCCTCTTCTCAGTCACCCGGATCTCCCGGCTCTGGCCCTCCTCCTTCCTTCTCCCTCTTCTCAGTCAACCGGATCTCCCGGCTCTGGCCCTCCTCCTTCCTTCTCCCTCTTCTCAGTCAACCGGATCTCCCGGCTCTGGCCCTCCTCCTTCCTTCTCCCTCTTCTCAGTCAACTGGATATCCCGACTCTGGCCCTCCTCCTCCTTTCTCCCTATCCTCTTCTCTGCCGGATAGCCCAGTAATAGCCTTCCTCTATTTTTTTTTTCTCCTCATCCCTTCTCTCTCTTGTTTAAATCTCGCTCAACTCTCTCACCCCCTTAACACTTCTCTGGGATCATGTTCTTCACAATGATATTCCCTGCTTGTCCAGGGACTTCATTCACTATTCACCATTCTCTCTTATCTCTCTGCTCTGGCAGGAATCTCACTCCCCTCTCTATATGCCACTAGGCACAATTTTAACTCAGTACCACAAAGAATTCACACCCACTCTTCATTCATACGCCACCCACATTGGTCACTGACCGATTCCCTCAAGGAAGCCTCTAAATTGCTCCACGAGCTCAAAGCTCCCAGTCATTCATACTAACATCAGGCATAACTAGCTGATCCCGGTTTCCCTTGTTACGACCCCAGGAGTGAGGGGGACATGTTCACCCCTTAACCCTTCTGCTTACTAGTATTGGGGCACCCTTGGATGGTCTGGGTTCTCTTTGGTCTCAGCATTTCTGACTTGTTCAGGCCAGGACCTCAAGAACACAGGAGGCAAAAAGCAGACTTGGCAAAATATATATCTCGAAAATGACAGATATACCTTTTTTTATGTATCAACCATCAGAGCAAACTTTAATAACTGACTCACAGCATGACAGTTATAGATGACATCATAACATTCCAAATGCAGTTAACTCCTTATGAACTGGCTACAACTAAAATGTAATATAGAGCTTAAACACACATTGTGTTTGTAATAAAACTAGGTGGCTGGTTTTAGCCACACAGCTCCTCCGTAACCACAAGCCAGCTTACCCAGTCTGATCCCAGCGTATCGGCGTGGGGATGTATGGGGGAGTCTGGATAATCCGCCAGCGTTGCCGGTTAGCTTTCCCGGGCGGTACTGTATTGTAATGTCAAAGGGCTGCAGCGCTAGACTCCAGCAAAGCAGTCTGGCATTGTCACCTGCTACCCTGTTGTGATCTGTGAATAAGGAAAAGGTTTGCCCATACAAATACAGCTGTAGCTTCTTGAAGGCCCAAACCACAGCCAGGCATTCTTTATCAATGGCGTCGTAGCGCCTCCCTCAGCTCTGACTTGACTCAATACAGCCGCTAATCCAAACATAGATGCGTCTGTGTGAACAAGAAAACATTTAGTTGGATCAGGCGCAGCCAGTACAGGGGCCTTGATTAGAGCAGTTTTCAGTTGTTGAAATGCCTGTTCACACACTGGGGCCCAGACTACCTGCCTAGGGAGGTTCTTACGGTTAGATCAGTATGGGGCTTGGCTAGGGCACTATAGTTGGGCACAAATTTGCGATAATACCATGCTGCCATATGGCTGGTTCTGGTTTCTGTTGACCACTACCTACTCGATGGCCGAGGTACTGCACTTCAGCCATCCCTATGTGACACTTACTAGATTTGAGGGTCAACGCTGCTTCCCTGATGCGGTCTAACACTGCTCCTACGTGGGTCAGGTGTTCTGACCAAGTGTCGCTATAAATAGCTATATCATCCAGGTAAGCGCAAGCGTACTCCTGGAACCCGTCCAATAGCCGATCTACCATCCGCTGGAAATTTGCCTGAGCTTTTTTATCTCGAAGGGCATGATTCAAAACTGGTACAGGCCAAACGGGGTGACAAACGCGAATTTGGTATGGCATCTTTGGCTAGTGGAAGTTGCCAGTGCCCCTTACAGAGATCTATTTTAGTGAGGTACCGCCCCCGGGCCATTTTGTCTAAAAGTTTGTCTATCCTGGGCATTGAATAGGCTTCAGACACAGTACTGAAATTTAGCCTCCTATAGTCCGCACAGAATCTGGTCGTTCCTTCTCGCTTTGGTACTAGCACTACCAGCTATGCCCAGGGACTATCAGAATATTCAATAACCCCTAGCGGAAGCATCTCCTGAATCTCTTGCATATTCTTCTTTACAGAGGGATGCAGTAGGTAGTTTGGCGTAGTGGTCGTTGGCCAGGGGTGTCTACGTGGTGAGTGGCCAGAGGCGTGTACCCAGGCAGATTGAAGAAGGTGGCCCCCTTGGCCCTGATCAACACCTGCGCCTGGGTACGCTCCTGTGGACTCATCCGTTCTCCTAGTTGTACCCCTCGGAGACCCAATGTCTGGTCTCCTTTTTCTAAGAGGTCGGGTAGAGAGAGGTTCTCAAAATCTTCAGAGGCCAAGGGGCAAATTGCCCCCACATCCTCTGTGCACTCATGATACGGTTTTAGCATATGCACATGGAGCATGTGTCTTCTCCCTACTCCCGAGCACGGGCCAATCACATAGATGGTATCGCATTTTTGTTCTACCACCCAGTATGGGCCCTGCCAGGCGGCCTGCAGCCTTTCATTGTGGACGGGTTTTAAAATCAATACTTTTTGTCCCACTTGAAAGCTGTGGTCCCTGTCTCCTCTATCGTATCATCGTCGCTGACAAATATTGGACGATAGGGGTACCATCTGCCCTAACCTCTCCCTCCCAATGCTCTCTTATTAAGTCTACAGGGCCTCTCCCTCTTTTACCGAACAGTAGTTCAAAGGGGGAAAATCCAGTGGATACTTGGGGACCGCCCTGTACGCAAATAGAAGGTGGGACATGAATCTTTCCCAGTGTCTGCGAACGTCCGGAGCATTTGTTTCAGCGTCCCATTAAAACGTTCGCAGAGACCATTTTTTGTGAGTGGATTTTCCTTTATAGGTAAAGGCTGATAAATTGCAGAGTGCACTAATTGTGCCCAGGTGAGAGGGGTGTGGCTGTTAAACTAGTATAAAAGGTTTGTGAGCTGTTTGGGGCTGTTTGCAATTTATCAGCCTTTACTTGTAAGGTAAATCCACTTGCAGAATGCACTAATTGTGCCCAGGTGAGAAGGCAGAAGTTAATATAAACAGGAGAAGGGGAACTTGTGAGCTTGAGAACATTTTCAGTATCAAGTGCAATTCTAGTAAAAGTGTAGGAGTTTAAAAGGAGGGCAGATTTATACTGCAAAGGAGGAAAACTTTATACAAATATATTTTTTTATATTCTTTATTTTTCCCACTGAAATTTTGTAGACAATAATAATAATTATGAGCCAGTCCAGTGGCAACCTCACTCAGTGTACATCCTGTCATATGTATGCAATATTGGAACAGATGATCCAGGGTCCATACCTCTGTGAGAGGTGTGAGCATGTTTCCTCTCTGGAAGCTCTCTGGAGCGGAGAATTGCAGCACTTCGCGATATTGCTCCACTGGAAAAGGGGGTTGGTGCTCACTGAGTACAGTTTAGCAGGGCCTAGCATGGAATGTGGAGCTGGGGCTAGTGAGGATGTCCAGGGAGGCAGCAGGGTTACAGTTACAAGGGGAAGCAGGGGGAACAGGAGGAGGCAGGCCAGTTCTGAGTTGGCAAACACCAACAGATTTGCCAGATTGAGTGAAACTGTTGGGGATGTCCATTCAGGAATGGCAATGCCAGATAGAGCTGTTCCCTCTAACAGCCGGGAGAACAGCTCTACTGGAGGAGATGGATGGCAGAATAGGCAGAGCAACAGACAGGTTTTGGTTGTAGGGGACTTTTAGAGCACTGGGCTGACTTCTCACTTCGGTACAATCTCTACAGTAGGGATGGATTGCACCTTAATGATGAGGGAGCTTTTGTGCTAGGGCATAGGATGGTAGAAAGGCTGGAGGAGTTTTTAAACTAGTAGGTGGGGGGGAGGGACTAGATATAAGTAATGGGGTAGAAAGTGTAGAGGGTATAAGGGATGAATTAACAATTCATAGGGGAGGAGATGGGGGAGGGGTAGTATAGTCAATAGGGAGGTAGTACTAAGTAATTAATGTACAGTGGCAGGCACTTCAGAACTACAGACTCATAACATAAGGTGTATGCTTGCTAATGCCAGAAGCTTCCCAGCAAAAATGGGAGAGTTAGATTTATTAGCAATTAATGAAAAATGGGATTTAATAGGCATTACCGAAATGTGGTGGTATGAATCTCATAACTGGACTGTTAATCTGGATGGTTATAACCTATTTAGGAAAGATAGAGGCAATGGTAAACGAGGAGGAGGGAATTGTCTGTATGTTAAGCCTGAATTTAAGCCTATTGTCAGAGAAGATATTTATGGTGGACCTAGTAATAAAGCTGAATGTTTGTGGGTAGAGTTAAATAGCGGAGCAGCAAATTCCAAAAGTATATTAGTAGGAGTGTGCTATAAACCCCCAAATATAGCTGAAAGTGAGGAAATACAATTATTGTTACAGATTGGGAATGCAGGTAAGTTCTAATAATGGGAGATTTTAATTAACCTGAAATAAACTGGATAAATGAGACCAGCAGATCATCTAAGGGGAGCAGGTTCTTGAGTACACTCAGGGATCATTATCTAGCCCAGGTTGTACAAGAGCCTACTAGAAATGAAGCTATCTTAGATTTACTCATCACAAATAATATTGATATAGTATCAAATGTTGGAATAGGGCAACTTTTTGGAAACAGTGATCACAACATTATCTCATTTGAGATTGAATTAAAAAAAACTAAATTTTAAGGAGCCAACAAAAACTCTTAATTTTAAAACGGCAGATTTTAATGGTCTAAGGGCAGCTATACAAAGTATAGACTGGGACAGAGAACTGATAGGTAAACACACTGAACATAAATGGACAACATTTAAATCCTTACTAAATATACATACACATCGGCATATACCATGTGGGAATAAAAGTAAAAGGAGTAGATCCCGTCCAATGTGGCTTAACAATGATTTAAAGATCAAGATAAGGAGTAAAAAGAAGGCATTTAAATTATACAAACAAGATGGGACAGAGACTGCTTTATGGGCGTACAAGGAAATCAACAAGGCTTGCAAAAGCGCTATTAGACTGGCTAAAATAGAAAATGAAAAATGTATTGAAAAGAGAGTAAGACTAACCCAAAAAATATTTTTTAAGTATATTAATGGAAAGAAGGCGAGTAAGGAAGCTATAGGAACATTAGAATGTGAAGCAGGCCATCTGAAAATTAGTGACCAGGAAAAGGCAGATGAGCTAAATAGGTTCTTTTCTTTGGTACACACAAGGGAGGTACCCGTGGTTGGGACACTACCTTTGCCAAATAATTGGTTAACACAGGAAGTAATGCAAAAGAGGTTGAAAAAAATAAAGGTTAATAAAGCTCCGGGTCTTGAGGGAATACATCCACGAGTACTGAGGGAACTTGGTTCTGTAATAGCCAAACCATTATATTTAATTTTTCAAGATTCACTCAACACAGGGTCTCTACCAGATGACTGGAGAAAAGCTGATGTGATAACTATATTTAAAAAGGGAGCAAGAGGAAATCTGGGGAATTAGACCAGTGAGCCTCACTTCTGTAGTGGGGAAGCTTTTAGAAGGGTTAATAAGGGATAATATACAAGAATATATCTATATGTACAGGATTATAAGTAGGAGTCAACAAGGATTTATGAGGGATAGGTCATGTCAAACAAATCTAATTAGTCTCTATGAGGAGGTTAATATGAACCTGGATCAAGGCAACTGGATGTAGTCTTTTTGGATTTTGCAAAGGCTTTTGATACAGTGCCACATGGGAGACTATTGTGCAAACTAAGACATACAGGAATTGCAGTAAATATCTGCTCATGGATTGAGAGCTGGCTAAAAACCAGGAAGCAAAGGGTTGTTGTAAATGGAACATACTCTGATTGGACTAATGTGGTAAGTGGGGGTCCTCAGGGTTCAGTATTAGGTCCTCTCCTTTTTAACATATTTATTAATGACTTAGAGGTAGGATTGGAGTGTGGTGTCTCCATCTTCGCTAATGACGCGAAGTTGTGCAGGGTAATTAAATCAGAAAATGATGTGCTTTCCCTCCAAATGGATTTACATAAAATTGAGGAATGGGCATCTAAATGGCAGATGAGATTTAATACGAATAAATGTAAAGTTATGCATCTGGGAAGGGAAAATAGCCATGCAATTTATAATCTTAATGGAGCAAATCTAGGTTTATCAGATATTAAAAGGGATTTGGGAGTGCTTGTGGACAACCACCTAGGTAACAGTGCTCAATGCCAAGCAGCATCTGCAAAGGCAAATTAAATATTAGCATGTATTAAGATACAAATCTCTAGTACGCCCTCATTTGGAATATGGAGTACAATTTTGGGCACCACTTCATAAAAAGGACATTTTAGAGCTGGAAAAGGAACAGAGGAGGGCAAAAAAACTAATAAGGGGAATGGAGGGGCTAAGTTATGAAGAAAGACTAACCAAATTAAACTTATTTTCTCTAGAAAAAAGGCATCAAAGTGGAGATATGATTACCTTATATAAATATATAAATACATGTGTAACTATGTAATATATATATATATATATATATATATATATATATATATATATATATATATTAACACTTAAAACTTTGGCCAAAATAATGTTATATACAATTTGACCAGCACCATTTGCCATTAAGCTCTTTGTTCAAGTATTTGTTTAATACTTTATAGGTCAAATACTTTTAATTAATACTCAATATATATATGTATATAACAATACATTGATGGATATATCCAGAATGGAATTCACGAACTTCCCAATATCATCAATGTTATTCATTTTTCTGTATATATTATGGGATCATATGTATTTTGTTCATATATTTTTACAATGTTATATTATTACCCATATATATTATTACTCATAGGTGAATATCCTTCATAGGATTTCTACTATAGTGTCACTTCTATACTGCAATACTAGTTTTCCTTTATTTTATTGCCCACATATCATTTACTTTTATAGTATATATGAGCTATTTGGTTTTAATTTTTATGCCTCCATGGTAACGGAATGGCTTAAATAGTCTTCCGTTTGCCTTGTTGGTAACCCCTGATTAAATTGTTTAGAAACGTCTGTTGGGTTGCACGTTAGGTGACGCTGCAACGCTGATATATGACGTCAGTACTGGACGCATAGGCAGCGTTCGTGTAGCTAGGAGCTGCGGTTCTTTCCTGTATGTGCACATAGCCTTATCTATCGACTTCATAAGTCCTCTTTTCTCTCTCCCGTCTACTAGCATTTAAATAAGGAATACTATGTCAATTAGTTAAATCTGGAATGTGGACACCCTATTCTTTTACAATAGGAAGCTCCTATGCATTGGTAGTTTTAGGAGTGGTCCCATATAATTACAAGGACCTTTTGCAGTCACTATCAGCATTTTATGTATTCCTATAGGCCCCCTCAGTCAATTATCTGACACTTAGCACTTTGATATATTCATTCATTTTTTGGTATATCCTTTGGGTATTTGGCACTTTAATATCCATCATATTTGCAATTATATGATTTAGCATGATCATTATTTGCACTTAGCACTATTCATTTTTTTTATTTTTGTGCAATATTTATCACAGCAATTGCTTCACAGTTGTTCATAGCACTTAGCACTTTATAGCTGGATCACATTTTCAGTGGTCTTATAGGATTATTAACCAAATATAAATAGTGGCATATTGAGTCCTATCCACTCCTTATCCAATTCCACATGACGTCAGAGTATCAAGATACATTTTTTGTGTTTTAACCATATTATTAAACGCTAAGTTTTATTATGTGTTATTCTCTATATTACAATTAGGCCCTAGGGTGTGCACCATGCAAAAGGTATACCCTTTACTTCTCTTTTTCTATTGTCATATAATTCCTTTATCCCTAGTAGCATCCATTGTACCCAGTTCTTTTTACCCCTTGAGCCACCTGTAATTTTGTGGAGCTATTACTATAAAAATATTTTCAAAAATGGGCGGGTGTATTCACTTTTGTGAGATACTGTATATATATATATATTCACATTCAGTGGCACAGCTAGTGCATGGGGGGCCCTGATGCAAAAAGAAACGTACGTACAGCCTGTATAACAGTGTAAATTTACTGTCCACTCAAAATAACTCAACACTCAGCCATTAATGTCTAAACCATTGACAACAAAAGTGAGTGGAAGTGGAAATGTAGTTATTTTGAGGGGACAGCAAATGTACATTGTTATACAGGCTGTACACTTACTACTTTACATTGTAGCAGAGTGACATTTCTTCAGTGTTCTCATATGAAAAGACATAATAATATATTTACAAAAATGTGAGGGGTGTACTCCCTTCTGTGAGATATTGTATATAAAATATATCTAAAATATATCTAAAATATATCTAAAAAAAAAAAAAAAATTTTTATATATACAGTGGATATAAAAAGTCTACACACCCCTGTTAAAATGTCAGGTTTCTGTGCTGTAAATAAATGAGACAAAGATAAATCATTTCAGAACTTTTTCCACCTTTAATGTGACCTATAAACTGTACAACTCAATTGAAAAACAAACTGAAATCTTTTAGGTGGAGGGAAGAAAAAAAAGAAGAAAAATAACGTGGTTGCATAAGTCTGCACACCCTCTTATAACTGGGGATGTAGCTGTGTTCAGAATTAAGCAATCACATTCCAAATTGTGTTAAATAGGAGTCAGCATACACCTGCCATCATTTAAAGTGCCTCTGATTAAACCCCAAATAAAGTTCAGCTGCTCTAGTTGGTCTTTCCTGAAATTTTCTTAGTCGCATCAAACAGCAAAAGCCATGGTCCACAGAGAGCTTCCAAAGCATCAGAGGGATCTCATTGTTAAAAGGTATCAGTCAGGAATTTTCAAGGCATTAGATATAACATGGAACACAGTGAAGACAGTCATCATCAAGTGGAGGAAATATGGCACAACAGTGACATTACCAAGAACTGGAGCTCCCTCCAAAATTGATGAAAAGACGAGAAGAAAATTGGTCTTGGAGACTACCAAGAGGCGTACAGCAACATTAAAGGAGCTGCAGGAATATCTGGCAAGTACTGGCTGTGTGGTACATGTGACAACAATCTCCCGTATTCTTCATATGTCTGGGCTATGGGGTAGAGTGGCATGACGAAAGCCTTTTCTTACGAAGAAAAACATCCAAGCCAGGCTACATTTTGCAAAAACACATCTGAAGTATGTGGAAAAAGCTGTTATGGTCTGATGAAACCAAGGTTGAACTTTTTGTACCGTAATTCCAAAAGATATGTTTGACGCAAAAACAACACTGCTCATCACCAAAAGAACACCATACCCACAGTGAAGTATGGTGGTGGCAGCATCATGCTTTAGGGCTGTTTTTCTTCAGCTGGAACTGGGGCCTTAGTTAAGATAGAGGGAATTATGAACAGTTCCAAATACCAGTCAATATTGGCACAAAACCTTCAGGCTTCTGCTAGAAAGCTGAACATGAAAAGGAACTTCACCTTTCAGCATGCCAACCACCCAAAGCATACATCCAAATCAACAAAGGAATGGCTTCACCAGAAGAAGATTAAAGTTTTGGAATGGCCCAGCCAGAGCCCAGACCTGAATCCAATTGAAAATCTGTGGAGTGATCTGAAGAGGGCTGTGCACAGGAGATGCCCTCGCAATCTGACAGATTTGGAGGGTTTTGGCAAAGAAGAGTGGGCAAATCTTGCCAAGTCAAAATGTGCCATGCTGATAGACTCATACTCAAAAAGACTGAGTGCTGTAATAAAATCAAAAGGTGATTCAACAAAGTATTAGTTTAAGGGTGTGCATACTTATGCAACCATATTATTTAATTTTTATATTTTTTCTTCCCTCTATCTAAAGATTTCAGTCTATTTTTCAATTGAGTTGTACAGTTTATAGGTCACATTATAGGTGGAAAAAGTTCTGAAATGATTTATCTTTGTCTCATTTTTTTACAGCACAGAAACCTGACATTTTAACAGGGGTGTGTAGACTTGTTATACCCACTGTATATATATATATATATATATATATATATATATATATATATATAAAGGTCTGTTTCTATATATATAGTGTATAAGTGTACATAAACATATAACATGTGTGCATATATATATATATATATATATATATATATATATATATATGTATATATATATATATATATATACACAAACATATAATATATACAGTGCCTTGCAAAAGTATTCATATATACAGTGCCTTGCAAAAGGAACCCTAAGCTTAAGATTCCTTGTTGACAGCCAAACCTTGTCACCAACATGATAAACTGGGGCCTCCGTTCTATGCCTATCAGCAGCTCTCTTGTAACATTCCTGAGCCTCCGAAAGAGTCTCCTTCAACAGATCTTGGGAATCTCGTAAGGTGGTTAGCCGATCAGTGACTGCAGGAATGGAAGTAGTAATTGGGAGACTCACTAGAAAGGTTGGATGGTAACCATAGTTGGCAAAAAATGGGCTCAAAGAAGTGGAGCAGTGTTGGGCATTGTTATAGGCAAACTCCGCCGTGGGTAGAAAATCCAGCCAGTCATCCTGCAGGTAACTAATATAGCACCGCAAATATTGCTCTAAAGTCTGGCTGGTTCGCTCAGTCTGTCCATTACTTTGTGGATGAAAAGCTGACGACAGATTTACATTAATACCTAGATTAGAACAAAAAGGTTTCCAAAAACGAGATGCAAACTGCACTCCCCTATCAGAAACTACTTCATCAGGCACTCCAAAATATTTCCCGAATAACCTGGTCAGCCGTCTGTTTAGCTGAAGGGAGACCACGAGCTGGTATGAAATGACCCATCTTAGTTAACCTGTCCACAACGACAAGAATGGTAGTGTGTTCCTTAGAGGGAGGTAGTTCCACAATAAAGTCCATGGATATAGATCCCCAGGGACGATGAGGAATCGGAAGAGGCTGAAGCAAGCCAACAGGGGATGAGCGAGGAGTCTTATGTCTGGCACATACATCACAAGAGGACACATACTTCTTAACATCCTTATAATACTTCGGCCACCAAAAGGATCAGGCAAGTAACTCTTGTGTCTTTCGGATTCCTGGATGACCTGCTGGTTTTGAGTCATGGTAGAGACATAAAAGGTCCAGTCGCACTGACTCCGGAGCAAACAGACGTTGTTGAAAAATCCCAAACCCATTAAGCATCGTCATGTGGAGATCACGAGGAGGATCACGAAGAACTGGATCTTCAGCGTAGCCCTTTTCATGCGAGACATCAGATCAGAAGGAAATGTAACTCCTATAAATATATCCTCCGGCAAGATGGTGGTCTTGGTTACGGTAGTATGGAGGGGGTCAGCTATTCTAGACAAGGCATCCGCCTTACCATTCTTGGAGCCAGGACGGTATGTAACCAAAAAATTAAACCTCGAGAAGAATAGGGACCAGCGTGCTTGTCTGGCTGACAGTCTCTTAGCTGATCTAATACATTCCAGATTTTTGTGATCTTTGAGCACAGTAATTTGATGGGTAGCTCCCTCAAAGAGATGTCTCCATTCGGTGAAGGCAGCATTTATAGCCAATAGTTCTTTATTCCCTATGTCATAGTTTCTTTCTGCTGGCACCATCTGGCAGGAATAGAAGGCACATGGATGTAACAGCATCTTAGGTCCAGTCCTTTGAGACAGTATAGCACCAACAGCTGAATCAGAAGCATCAACTTCCACAATAAATGGTAATTCCGGCTGAGGATGTACCAGGACGGGGGCAGATGTAAACAGAGTCTTTAATCGGGAGAATGCGGTATCAGCCTTATCGGACCACTGAAAAGGAGTCCCTTTACGTGTAAGTTCAGTGATCGTTGTAATAACGGCAAAGACATTCTTAATGAATCGCCTGTAAAAATTGGCAAACCCCACAAATCTCTGAATATCTTTTTCATTCTTGGGGATGGGCCAGTCCAGCACAGCTTTAATTTTACTTGCGTCCATACTTAAACCTTTAGGAGTTATTACATACCCCAGAAATTGAATTTCTGTTTGTTCAAACTCACATTTTCCCAGTTTAATGTATAGGTGGTGGGTACGAAGGCGCTCCAGAACTATACGGACCTGTTTTCTGTGGTTTTCAAGATTTTAAGAAAATATTATGATATCATCCAAATATGCCACAACAAACTGATCCAGGAGATCTCGTAGTACATCATTGATAAGATGCTGGAAAGTTGCAGGGGCATTACAAAGCCCAAATGGCATTACTAGATATTCGTAAAGCCCGTACCTGGTTCTGAAAGCTGTTTTCCATTTATCATTTGGTCTTATGCGAACCAGATTATATGCCCCCCGAAGATCAAGCTTCGTAAATATTTTAGCTGAGCGAAGTCTCTCCAAAAGTTCAGGAATGAGAGGCAAGGGGTAGCGGTTTTTAACAGTGATGTTATTAATGTCCCTGTAGTCAACGCATGGCCGTAGGCTGCCATCTTTCTTTTCTACAAACAATATAGAAGCTCCTGCTGGAGAAGTAGATGGTCGAATAAAGCCTTTGGCAAGATTTTCTTGTATGTATTCACAAAGAGCTTTCAATTCAGGCTCAGAAAGGGAATATATACGGCCAAATGGGATAGCAGCCCCAGGTAACAGCTCTATTGGGCAATCATAAGGCCTTTGGGGTGGGAGCTGATCAGCATTCTTCTTATCACAGACATCTGCAAAATCCCAATATTGTAGAGGAAGATTAGTCAAGTTTGTAGCAACCATTTCATTAATTGTTGTGGCAACAGGTGTTACCTTAGAGGGTTGACAATTCATTAAGCAGTGTTCTGAAGAAAAGGACAAAGTTCTGGTCTTCCAATCAATCTGTGGGTTATGCAGAGCAAGCCAAGGTACCCCCAAAATCACTGGAAACTGTGTTGAGAAAATTAGGTGGAAAGATATAGCCTCATGGTGATTCACTTCCAGAGTCAACTTTAAGGGCACAGTTTCATGTAAAAACCGGGCCTGACGTAAGTGGAGAACCGTCTACTGTCTCCATTAACACAGGTGAAGAATAAGGGATAGACTGAATTCTATTTCCTGCTGCAAATTTGATATCCATAAAGTTTCCGCCTGCTCCAGAATCTATCATAGCGGTAGTTGAAATTTTACGATCACCACATTGCAACGTGATAGGCACCACAAAATGAGGATGTTGAGTCAACATACCCTCTTCACCATGAGCCAGAGAAAACAAGGGTTGTGTGACAGAATCCAGTTGATCTGAAATCTGGGATTGGTGTCGAATCTGTGCACCCTCAGCCACCATAGCTATTGTTCTTTTGGATTTGCTAGGGCAATTAATGGCATAGTGCCCTGCACTACCACAATACAGGCATAAATTGTGAGTGCGTCGCCACTGTTTTTCTTCATTGGATAATGGCCCTCTTATTAGATTTACCTGCATAGCCTCAGGCTCAGAGTCTGTAGTTGTTTGTGGGGTCGGAGTAGAAATTCTTGAATAGGAAATAGGAGTAGCACTTGTTCTAAAAGAGCCCTGTCTTTCCAATCTTCTTTCAGAAAGTCTCCGATCAATACGGATAGCCAAATGCACAAATGCATCAAAGTCAACAGGAAGATCAACACGAGCTAGCTCATCTTTTATAGCTTCTGAGAGACCTTTTCTGAAGTGGAACCTCTGGGCTGATTGGTTCCAGGTAGTATCAGCAACCCACTGTCTGAATTCAGCAGCATATTCAGCCACAGAGCTCCTCCCTTGATGCAAATGAAGGAGAGTGGCTTCTGCTGTAGCACATCGATTGGGGTCATCAAAAACTAGGCACATGGCCTCAAGAAAGTCATTTAAATTACCCAAGAATGGACTGTACTGTTCCAGAAGAGGGGAGCCCCAAGCCAGGGCTCCATCTTTGAATAGGGAGAAAATAAATCCCACCTTCTCTCTTTCAGATGGAAAACGGTGAGGTAACATCATGAAGTGCAAACGGCATCGATTAAGGAAACCCCTAAATCTTTTGTGATCTCCTCCAAACTTTTCTGGTAGGGGCAAACGGGCATCTTGTGCAGGTGTAACAGTAGCAGCCGCAACATCACGTGCCCTGTAGCTGGTATACTCACTGTGCATTGACTGAACTTTATTTTGCAGTTCAGCTACCTGGTCCTGCAGCACTTGAATGGTCTGTGCCTGCGTCTGCACAGTTCTTGCAGTAAAAGCAACCTGCTGGGCCAATGCAGAATCTGACCCGGCGGTCTCCATGAAAGGGCCAGATTATTCTGTAATGATATAGGAATCACAAGGTTTTGGAGACCAGCAGCCTAGGTCAGCAATGATCCAATTCAGCAACTTGTAGGTGAAACGGGAACAAGCTTTATTGAAGGGAACAGGAACCACATTAATCTGGCAAGGTACATAGACAGGAAGTGCCTTATATAGGCCAATGACCAGACACCTGACCAGACACAGCTGACGAGACTAATCACTGATACTATTGCTAGCAGAGTCAAGGTTTATCAGATCTCAAGGAAATTCACAAAGGCAGGCTGGCGCAGTGGTAGGGAAAAGGTTCAGCAGCCTGGGGACCAGGGTTTAAAACCCAGCAGAGTCAATTCCTCACACCCTCCTTGCCCAGTCCATGAGTTTTGGTGGCGGCCGTCTCTTGGCAGGTTTGCTGTTGCATGTTCTTTTCATTTGGTTATGATAGATTTGATTGTGCTCCTGGGGCTCATCAAAGATTTGGATACATTTATAACCTAACCTTGACTTGTACTTCTCAACAGCATTGTCCCTTACTTGTTTGGAGAGTTCCTTGGTCTTCATGGCAATGTTTGGTTAGTGGTGTCTCTTGCTTAGGTGTTGCAGCCTCTGGGGCCTTTCAAAAAAGGTGTGTATATGTAATGACAGATCATGTGACACTTAGATTGTACACCATTTCACTAAGTATGTGACTTCTGAAGGTAATTGGTTGCTCCAGAGCTTTTTATTAGCTTCATAACAAAGGGGGTGAATACATACGCACATGCCATTTTTCTGTTTTCTATTTCTAAAAAATAGTTTTATGTATATATTTTTCTCATTTCACTTCACCAAATTAGACTATTGTGTTCTGATCCATCACATTAAATTGAGATTAAAAAAACATTGAACTTAAGGCTGTAATGTAACAAAATAGGTAAAAAGTCAGGGGGGGGGGGTGAATTATTTTGCAAGACACTGTATATAGATGTATGCATTTGCATATACACCTGCACACATAACATATATATATATATATATATATATATATATATACACTACATATACAAGTTTACATCTACATATGCATCTATACATATACCTATATAAATACTTTCTTACCTGCCGATGCTGCACTCCACTTCCTGGGTTGAGGAGGGGCCACGGCAAGCCAGAGAACCGAAGGGGGCCACAGAGGAGTGAGGGGGCCGCAGAGATCCACAGGGGGCCACAGGGTCTCGCAAGGGCCTAGGGGACCACAAAAAGCAGAGGGAGGCCGCAGAGGTCCTTGGGGGCCACAGGGGATAAGGGGGGCCTGGGGGCCACAGATTTACTGCATGGGCCACAGAGGAGGCACAGAGGCCACTGGAGAGCCATGGGGGCCACAGGGAACCCGCTGGAAGTCCACAGGGCCGTAGGAGGTCCACTGGGGCCCCTCAGAGGCCAGGGGCATCGTGACTTCCACCGGTTGCACCGGCGGTAACTCCATCTCAGGTAAATTTGCTAAATTTCAAGATAAAAAATAGGTGTAACACTATTTTTTTTTTCCTGCATCAGAATTTACCTGTATATAAAAATTAGACCACAGTAGACCTTTAATTCTCTTTTTTTTAATGTACTGTTTTCAAGAACTACACTTAAACATAGGCAAAATGTTTAGGATGTAAAAAAAATAAGTTTCTGCCATTTTGATTTCAGGAGATCAGCTTCCTGAGGTGGGAGGAGACTTTAAATGCACAGGAAGTGTCTATGCACAAAGGAAATGAGGCATATAAACTGTAAGGACTAAAGCAAAGTTCATTCGTTTATAAGGCATCATTTCCTGAAAAGGGCACAGCGTCATGAAATAAAACTAAATTGATTGGTTAAGAAAAAGTACAAGTAAATGTTGCGAGTGACAGTGTTAGCCTTCTCCATATAACTGTGACGGAAAATGTACAATTCACTTCTAAAAAGCCCCCAAAGTAATAGATTCTCACCTTCTAAAACATTCCTGTTTTCCCTCATGAAAACTCTTACATATTTCTTATCTTCCAATGGTAATAAATAATTAGATAAATCATTTTAGTTAATGGCGAAGTACACTTAGAGATGGTCATATGTGCATATAATGTATAGAACTGGCTTTTCTTTGTTTCAAGATGTCTGTATGTTAGAGTAAGCAGTTGATGTGAGTTGCAGAAGAATACAAAAATAATTTATTTAACCGCCACAGTTTAGGATATGACTGATTGTGTACTTTAACTGGCTTTTGACCCCTTGAACCAGATTAGAGCGCCGAAAGTGTCAGGGACAGAAATGGAACATATTTATTTCCCAATGGCAACTCCCAAAATAAAATGAAGCATTAACTGATAAACTAGACATGTTCGTAATTTTATATACATAATATATTTTTTAAGGCCGGGGGCTCCCTATTTTTGTCACCACATGGACAGACAAGCAATGGTTATAATTAATCCATAAAAACAGCTAATTAATATATAGGAGCTAGTCATTACTTAACAATACAGGAACAATATTGAATTTCTCATAATTATCCCACTTTAGAAAAAAATGTATATCCAGTTTTTCATGCACTTTAAGAATAGTTTTAAAAAATCAACTTCATTTTGGAGTGACAGTGTCCCCATTAAAATCTGGCTATACATTGAACTAGAAGTTTTTTTCTCTACAGTAAATCATTTTTGAAATATTTAGAATTGATTTTGCATCTCCTGTATGCTAATGTGCGCCTGAGAGTGCTTGATAAGGGTGGGAGGGGGATCTAACTGCCTGATAACATTGCATGCCTTTATTTTAGTCACTGCAAAGACAGAACAACAGACTGTAATCCTAATTAGCACATCAAAGCACCTAATTAATACACACATGACACTAATTTTCATGTAAATGCAGTAACAACATGGAATTTCTCAGGATTGATTGACTTTAGAAATAAATAGATAACCTATAGAAAGTTTTCATACTCTAAAAGAATATCCCAAAAAAATCTTAATTTTGGGGTCACAGAGTCTTATTAAGTAGTGAGCATTTTAAAAATATCATATATTCATACGTGAAGCTCAAATAGTTTTGCCTACAATTACTTTTTTTAAGCATTTATTTAATTCAGTATAAAAATGATAGAAAGTATGTATTTAAATTATTCACATTCATGTTTGCTTTCCATGTGCTATGGAAATGAATGTTTATTTCCGTTCTGGAAGTTTCCCAGAATACATTTTATTTTGCAGCCAGCAACTTCACAATATCTCCTTCCAATCTGATGCAATGTGATGAAATCAGCAAGTATAATCAGTCCTGTAGAGTTGTACTTTGCTCAGACGAAATATTACTTTACCAGATTCATCTTCGCACTTTTAACAGTTTTTGAATAAAAAAAGTATTACAAATTTTTTTGGTATGGAGCCATTATAGTGGACTACGCGAGCCCGCAAGCGTGAGCAACAACTTGTATGCTCACAATTATATATGTGATATACATACATACACATGTATAAATATTTATTTTTCTATGTGTTGCTGGCAAGGAACGCCAAAGGCGGTCCTTGCCCTGGTGGAGATGGGCGCCATAGGCGCTCATCTCCACGACCGCTTACGACTTTTGGACTGCAAGGGCCGCATTTGCGGAGGCTCCCACGTCAGCTGCAATGAGTGGTTCCAAACACACACAGAAGCAGGACTTTAAAAAAAACAAAAAAAACACGCAATGACTAAATACGGACTTACACAAAAAAATACGAGCCGCGGTACATTAAAAAAACTCAAAATACACACACAAAAAAATTAAAACCTTACCCACAGCAGGGGGGGACACCCAGGATGTCTGGAAAACAGGTTACACCTCTATTTCACTTCAATTTAGACACTTGAAAATACCCTAAGCAAGAGAAAAAATGGCCACCGAAAAAAACGAAAACAAGGCTACACGACCCCTAAAGCCGCAAAACACAGCCGAGAACATACGACTTTTACAAAAACCCGTACAAGATACAACATACACCATTAGCAAGGACTCTAAATCATCCATACCCGCCTACCACATACACATTCGCCGCCATTTTACAACACTAACTTACAGAATGCAGAAGTACCCAGCTACACAAATGGTTTCCCTCGCGCACGCAGCCTATTTACACTACACACTGCACACATTGCTGACACTTACACCTCAGCTCAACAACAGTGCAAATCTACATTGGATGCTGCAGGAACATCAAAACAGATTGTTAGCTCTTCAGCACATTCCTTGCTGCATATATTAATTACAAATAGGTAAAGTATATTAATTGATGATTTAATTAATTAATTATCATAAAAACAAATAGACAGAAAACGAAAAAAAAAAAAAAACACAGTATCGCAAAAAACCACAAAGACCTTCGCCGCACGCCTCACAAGGAGCGCCAACAGTGCTCATAGGACACAATGTACACCAGGGGAGAGCCTTGCAATAAGCGCCAAAAGGAGATCAGCGCAGACCTTACAATAAGCGCAAACAAAAAATACACCAACCCAGAGGCTCGCAATGAGCGCCAAAGGATCTCAGAAGACCAAAACACTTACTCTCTGTGGCAAACAACATTACCTGCCTTACAATTTTATTGCCATCATTTTTTGACGGGCAAGTCGCTAGTATATATATATATTATTGAACGATACATAAACATATTTTTTTATGATATACTCTCACTGGCTGTCCTTTATGCAATAGTAACAATCCATCTTCTAAACGGATACTGAGCTCATGGATATGTGTCATCATGTAGAGCAATCAAAATCAAGTCTTACGGCTATTAAATTGGCCTCGTAAAGCAACCCACCAACGACTTGTGTGGTAGGGGCGAGAAAACCCTATGGGACGTGAGAATTGGATTTGCACACCTGCAGATCCTTTGTTCTTTCAAGCCCGTAACTGTTATGTTCCAATCATGGTTTTAACGTGCAACAAATTACTGGTGTTCAAGCCCGTAACCCACAAATGGAGCCAAAAAACCTACGGGTGCTAGAGAGTACCTGTAAGGGGGTAAAATTCCAATCTGTAGCACTTTAAATGCAAATATACACACACTACTGTACATATAAGAAAAGGGAAAGTGATGTTAGGTATTCAAATTAATAGCACAACATTCTCAAGCTCGCAAATCTGCAATATAAAATACTTTATTTTCAGTTTCTTTTCCTTATTATATTGATCCCGGCAATCAATGTGTTAATACATATACTGGAACTCGTTTGTAATAGAATATCATATTTACGGCTTTATCAATATTGCATTATTTTTGGAATACAGGTCCAATCGTAACTCGTAATTGAAATCCCAGCTCCATTTTTCAGTGACGTAATTCTGACAATCTCTGTTGCGATTGGCTCCATCTAAACCTGTAACTACGGGTTTCACTAATTGATCTGGTTCACCGCCGCACATCCAACGTGCGAGAAATGGTTTACGGGTTTGAGTCTCTGTCCCATAACTTGCACCCTGCTCTAATGTAATAGCTCTGTAACGCTGCCAAATTTCAAGCCTGCATCCGTTGCGGGTCTCACGTTGCAATTACAGGCTTCAAATTTAATGTGGCTATAAGTCTTATCTTTAGTTCAGTTGCACTAAAGGGAGAGTGGGCAACTAGGCCATATAGAGACAAGCTCTCGTGTACTGAAGCGACCTTAAATTGCAAGCTCTTTTTAAATGCTTATATACTTTATGGTTAAAATATGAATATACTGTTATACTGTATGTATCTTGGTTTATGCTCTGCATAACATTAGCTATTCTGCAGGCTATTGCATCATCCAACACCCAAGACTGTAGTCTAATAGATAATCCTTTTACAGGGTTTCCCAGTAAGCAAGAGTAGCCTATTATGTACAGTGTTGTTATCTGGTGAAGATTCCCCCGGCCTCACAGGGGCCTTGGGCAGATAAGCAGATAGTCTGAGTGATTAGAACAATTGTTTAAAGTTAATATAATCACCCGGATGAGATTAAAAGATCTGATTTCATCAGAGGTACAGGGTTTTACCAGTAAACAAAGGACAGCCTATTATTTAGGAATGTGCCTTGCTGACTGGCCAGCCTGTGTGCCAGAAACTTGTATAGAATGTGCCAATTAATAAAGGTATACAGTGGCATCTACTTACATAGATAAGGTGTAAGTGTCATTCTCTGCATTAATGCTAATTCTAAGGGATCATATGGTTTTCCTGCTATCCCCGAGGCCATCTTATGTACTGCTGGGGTAGGCTTGAACTAGGTTCTTGTCAAGCCCCATTGAAGAAGCAGGTTGTGACATACTCTATTCACTGCAGTAATACATTTCAGCTTTTTTTTTATTATATAGTATATCGGAAGAAACCAAAAGAAAAGGTGGACCGAGTGCTTTGGCATGTGCATGTATATTTTTTGGGGGGGTCCTTTCAGAACCTGCTGAGTTAAGGAACAGACAGCACTGGTGGATGATTTACTTTAAATGGACAAAATATAAAGCACATAACGTCCTACCATGCATGTAAATGATCATGTGTTATACAAGAACTCACAGAAACCCTGTTAATTGTATATTTGTATCTGATTTATATTAAACCCTATGGGAACAATAGCTTGGAATGTTGCATTTGTAGCCATTGATTTGTTTAACACTAATTGTCCCATTGTGTTTTGAGATTTGTTTACTTTTCAGTAAGAGAAGTGTCTGCTGCCTCTAGTTAATGGGTAATGGGTTCCTTTACTGTAACTTTATTATTAACAAAGATTACTTAGAAAAGGCACATCTTTATATAGAAGGAAAATACAGTTGTACTGCATATAAATGACTGTGGATTGTATAATTTAAAGATTTGTTTAAATAAAAATCAGAGATCACATGACTATATTCATGGGTCTCGGTAAGTAAATATAGCTCCATTCTTGTATAAATAATTTTTACCTAAACAAATAAAACAAAATGGATATTTGGAGTCTCACATGCAACTGCTGATGCAACACAGTGCACAGAACCAGCCTTGCATGCTTTAAAGGTGAATACCTTTCCATTGCTGGCTTGAACCATTGGCTCACACTAATGCTGGAAACCTTAGCACTTGTATGCAGCCAAATACATTTTTTCCAGAGTAATCATCAGCCGAAGGAAGTCTCCAATTTATCCCCTAAAAGATTGGACTGCATTTACTTAGTGTGACCCATGGGTGATGTAATGTGAATTCATTTTTATTTGCACTCTGTAGGTATTTAATTAAGTATACAGTACACTCCCCGTTATCCGGCACCTACGGGGACGCCCTATTGCGGGATATCTGTAGTTGCCGGTTAATCGGGAGTCCCAGATTTTAAGGGTCTAAACGACCCTTAAACCCCCCAAAACCCCGCAAAATGCCTTTAAAAAAGCATTATCACCTAAACTGGGCCATTTAGGGCCCAAAAAAACAATTAGAAAAAAAGTTTATTTTGCAGTCTTGAACTGCCGGATAGTGCCGGTTATGCCGGTTTAGCCGGTTTAGCAGGAGTTTTTTGAGAATGGGGAATTGATGCCAGTGCCGGTTGATTGAGAGTCCCGGTTAGTTGAGTGTCGGATAATCAGGATTTTACTGTATATTGTTTAAACAGTTGCAGTTGTAGTTGAAGAAAATGTCACTTGTTTGTCAGTACTTGTATGTACCAAGCTAACAATTAGCCACATTAAATTCCAAGCCCGGCTGCGGGCTTGAAGTTTGGCCCAGTTACAGAGCTATTACATTGGAGTAGGACGCAAGTTACGGGACAGAAAGGCAAACATGTAAACCATTGCTCACACGTTGGATGCGCATCCGTGAATGTAATTAATTAGTCAAACCTGTAGTTACAGGTTTAGATGGAGCCAATGGCAACAGAGATCGTCAGAATTACATCACTGAAAAATGGAGGCAAGATTTCAAAGTCTTACGGTTTTCAATTACAAGTTACAATCGGACCCACATTACAGACATGATGCAATATTGATGAAGCCGTAAATATGATATGCTATTACATGCGAGTTTCATTATATGTATTAACACATTGATTGCCGGGATCAATATAACATGGAAATTAAACATGAAATAAGAAAAATTATATTGCCGATTTGCGAGCTTGAGAATGTTGTGCTATTAATTGTAATACCTGACATCACTTTCCCTGTTTAATGTAAGTACTGTAGTGTGTTTATATGTGCAATACAGTGCTACGGATAGGACTTTTAGCCCCTTGCTGGTCCTCTCTAGCAACCGTAGGCTTTTTCGCTCTATTTGCGGGTTACGGGCTTGAACGCCAGTGAATTTGTTGCAATTTATTAGCGCGATTGGAACATAACATTTACGGGCTTGAAAGAACAAAGTATTTGCGGCCGTGCAAGTTGAATTTTCACGTACCGTAGGGTTTTATCGCCCCTACCCCGCAAGTTGTCAGCGGGTTGCATTAAGAGGCCAATTTAATAGCCGTAAGTCTTGCGGGCTACATTACGGGCTGAGGTTTTCAACGTTGAGGGAATTTAATGTGGCTAATAATTAGCAGCTGTGTAAGACATGGACATAAACATTTGTTTTTAAAGACTCTGTATATTAGTGCAAAAATCTATTTTGTATTTGAGATCTGGGTGATGGGGGCTGTATTTTAACCATCTGTGGAGGGAACCATAAGAGTCAGGATCATTTGTTAGATAATTGGATAAAAATGATATTGACAGCACACCCCTTCCCCCCGCAGACCTCGAAACGGACAGATTCCATCAATAGCTGCGTCCACAAATTCAAAACTAGTTTTATTACCTTTTTTTCTGCTTAATTATATGAAAACTCCTCTGGTAGGTAACATTAATTTAGTTTTATGGAAAACACTGACACTAAGGTAAAAGAGGCAAATCTAATAAAATTACCTGTAAAAAAATATATAATACTGTTCCATTTCCACAATTATCAAATTTAATTATTCAAAAGAGCAAATTATGAATAGGGGATTGCAATGACTTTTGTTTCAATTATGCAAGTTTATTTTAGACACTTGAAATTTTCAGTGAAATTGGATTTCTGCAACTTCCTTAAAGCGAGAAGTTTGAATATACACAGAGCCAACAACATGGTAATCGTCAGTAACCAATCTATAGCTGAAATTACAGTTAATGCCCATAACTGTTTACACTATTCCTAAATGTTCCATCATGTGTATAAAAGCGCATGTTCTAATGTTTGCATTTGCTTAAAGAAAATTTTATTTTTTTTAAGCTTGGAAAAATGATATTAAACAAAAATGACTAGAGAGCAAAGGGTTTAATCTGTGTTTAGCCCGGTCTGTTAAATAAAAGAAACTTGTGAAGAATAAAAACAGAGTGAGAGACAAGTCTGAAAAAAGAGAACCACTGAGTAGCCTGCCATATGGGATGGTGTCCACTCAGGGTGCAATCTAAAGTTTTAACACTGTAACTACTATGACATTCCCTAAAGGACAGTCCATACCACTAGCCTTATTCGATTAGTGTTTTTTTTTAATTATAAATGTTTATATGCATTCTACTGAATTCATTAGTGGCAATAAGTAATATTTGCCAAATATGTAGCAATATTAAGAGGGATTATAAGTGTGTATAAATTTATGAATTGGTCAATTTCATTTGGCCCCAATTGTCCTTTTACACATAATTATGATAGCCCAGTGTTACAGATATCCATATGTGGGTCCAAAGCTGTCAAGCTACAAAAGCGTTCCACATCCTGCTGCCAGTGTAATAGAGCAGTGTCATCCCAGCATCGTTCCTGTTTAGCATACATTGCTCTCAGAGGGGAGACCCATGATGAAGGTTGGTACCTATTTTACTCCTCCATGCATTCTAGTTCATTGGCCCTGAAAAAAAATGCTTCTTTCATTCAGATTACACGGCGGCAGGGTTTGTGATTGTGTTATATGGCCTCACAGATCATAGATTTGTTCCCATAGTTCTTGAAGATATGTCTTCTGTTGATGTGCTGATGCATCAGTTGGTTGATTTTCCTTAGAATGTGGTGTGTCCAGCCAGGGCCGTATCTACCTTTTTGGAGCCCCTAGGCAGTGAAGTGGAGGAGCCCCAAAAGGAAAGGGAACTTACGTACAGAAAAGGCAAAAATCGGTCTGTGCATACCTTGCATACCCTGTGCACACCCAGCGAGTGAGTACCAAAGATATGCACAGACCCATTTTTGCCATTTCTTTATGTATTGTTTCCCTTTTCTTTTGTCTTGTTCTAGGAGGTTATCCCCTAGTAGCCATTCTATGAACTGCAACAGGAACCATTTTTTTTCAGGAAGTGGCACCCCTCACAGGGAAGTGCCCCTGGGTGGCTGCCTAGTTTGCCTAATGGGTAATCTGGCCATGTGTCCAGCAATACTATGCAATGGCACATGTTCTGGGCTGGGATCAGGCTGGTCCAGGCCATGTCTTTTCTTTGTCTTTCTGAAGTATAACTGTCATCTACAGACAATTAAAAGATCACACCACAATAAAAAAAAATATTTTTCTGAAAACCATTTGAGGGAACCCCTACAATATCATATTATTTGAACACTAAAAAGTAAACTTGTTTATTATTGTTTTTAATTAAGCCATCTATTTTCAGGATGATTGCAGATAAGTAATACAACCAACCGGTTTGTCATGTTTGTGTATGGAAAAAAATCCTTCACAAAACCTTTGTGATTATTAGGGGTGGTGACATTAACACAGGACCCTTGAATACCTCTAGAGAGTACTGTCAAACAAAGTCCAAATTGGAGATTCCAGTGGGGATATGATTCCCCTTAATCTGTTATGTTAACATAGAATTGGTATGGTGGTAGTTACTCATAGTGTACAGTCATGTAGTACCTGAGTAATAAACATTATGGTATTTCAATTTAAAACAAAGCTTTGCTTCTTTCAATATAGAGATCAGAAACCAGTCTATTCCTCTTGCTCTATTGTTGCACTCTGATATCAGACGGTCAAGGTGACAAGTTGTTTACAGTCTGTTCCAACCAAACAGTCCTTGACTTGATGACCAATTGTAGGAAATGTCTCTTTATCTCTTGGCATTCTCCGGGTCAGCAGCAAAACAAGTCTGTAGTTATTTGGAGACCATAACACTGCAATGTTCAGTGAAAGGGTTAACATTACATAATAAATCAGATAGAGTATTGCATAAACTGATAGTATTATGATCATTTTGCATCTCTGCGTATTTCATTTTTTTCACAATTTTACTTTCAGGTTCATAGTTTCTAATCTTTACATATTTCAGTCTCCATTAATGGAATGGATCACTGCAGTCTCATAGAGTAGCTTTGAAAAAAATTGAGATTTCTATTAGTTCCAATGAAAGCAATGGCACATAGGATTGCCATATTTCAACAGAAACGGCTAAATCCTGCCCAATTGAAGAAAAAATAAATAAACAAACATGGTAGTCTTCAGTATTTTCACTAATTACAGGAACTCTGAGCTCTATTTCATAGCTCCAGTAAAAGGTCCCATAAAGATGATTCGAGTTTTGAAAAGCAAATTTCAGCAAAAATGAGTCCCATAAAATGCAGGGTGGGTTGCTCATTACTCTCTAGCTTTAACATGTGCTTACAGGGTGCCTCCTGGGTTCCCTGGTTGTCCAGTGGTTAGGATTTGGTGCATCCAGCGCTCTCAACCTGGGTTCAATTTAAGTCAGGGAGCCAAGAGGTCATACCACTCTGAAGCTGAGCAGGTTAAGCCTGGTTAGTACTGGCATGGGAGACCACCTAGGAATACCAGGAGCTGTATGCTGTGGCCCACTGGAGAAGGAACTGGCAACCCACTCAAGTATCTCTGCTATGAATAACCAGTGGATCAGCATGACCATGGACATAAAAGATGATCAGGTGTTTTACGGTCACAGAGAGACAGAAACAAATGCCATTGGAGTCTATAGGTAGCCCCATGGGCAACATTTAGTATACCATGGAGTTCTTTCAAAGTAAACCAGTCTTGTCACAGTTGAATACTTGTTAGGAAATAAAAGCCTCAGGCTCTACATAATCTCTATACTCCCCCAAAAAATGCATCAATAGCCTGATACAAAGGTATCAATAGCCATGATGTAAGCACAAGCTACACTTTGGTTCTTATAAGCACAAGCTACACTTTGGTTCTTGTAGGCACAGGCTACACTTTGATGCTTGTAGGCCCATGTTTCACTTTAGTTCCTGTGGGCACAGGCTACACTTTGGTTCTTGTAGGCACAGGCTACACTTTGATGCTTGTAGGCCCATGTTTCACTTTAGTTCCTGTAGGCACAGGCTACACTTTGATTCTTGCAGGCACAGGCTTCACTTCGGTGTTCTAAGCACACGCTGCACTTCAGTTCTTGTAAGCACAAGCTACATTTTGATTTTGTAGGCACAGGCTGCACTTCGGTTCTTGTAGGCACAGGCTGCACTACAGATCTTATAAGCACAGGCTGCACTTGGGTTCTTGTTAGCACAAACTATACTATGCCACAGTACAGTACTTTATTTAACTTCCTGGAGAGACAGGAGGCAGGGTGGTGCGAGTAACCGCTTGAGGTAGTCAGTTACCAAGGGTCCATTGTGTGTGTGTGTGTGTGTGTATATATATATATATATATATATATATATATATATGTATATATATATATATATATATATATATATATATATATATATATATATATATATACACACAAACCTATAAACTAGGATATAGGAAGGGGAAAGGACAACAGTATATGGAATGGGCCTAGGGCAACATAAAACCTAAATACACCGAGGGGTTAGCGTATATATTTGATGCATTGCCTAAAATTATCTTCTTTCCAAGCTTTTGGTTTGATTTTGAACATTAAAGGGACTTTGTAGTACTGGTTGTGCATTCTAATCAATTGGTGACAATCTCTCATTAACATTCTGCAACATGCTGCTGAGATGTGGACTCTTCAAGGCCAGGACATTACACTGCACATCCATCTCTACAGGGTCTGTGTCTGCATACACCGCAGAGAGCAGACCCTTAAAGGGACTATTTGTTTGATTTTATTCAGTACTTAATAAAATAAAGTACATACAAGTAAATAGATACACATATACCTAGTAACATCCAGGAACCTTCCATATCCCTTTAAGTTTCAGACCCCACATTTATCAAAGGAACATGTACAGTATATTATTTTACTGCAATATCAAAAACCAAGTCAACAAATTATGTTTGGATGTAGTAAATAAATAAATAAACTTTTAGTTTATTGTAAATGGGATATGGCCCTGCTAATATAAGCCAAGTACAGATTGCACAATTTGCACTATATTAAATAATTATGTTATATACATTACATGTTCTATAAAATTATAATTCAGTAGACAGGTGGATTTGTTACAAATAACAAAAATGCTTGCTTTTTTATATTATTATGAGTTCATTAAGCTATAAATAAAATGCTAATGTTTATTTACTATGAATTATTCATCACTAAATGCTAGTAATTTTATCATATTATAAAATTGAGAACATCCTTCTGTTATAATCACAATTTTTAATCACTCACATATATTTGTGACATTTGCTGATAATAATGCATTAGCTTTATAATCCTCTTTACTAAACATACATGCAGAACACATAATGAATAGCATGTGATGTAGTAATGAAGAAACGGAAGGATTCATTCCTCCTAATGACTTGTCTCCTGGCGTTCCCTGTTCATAGTTCCCTTTTGGATAAGGAAAATGACATTTTCGGGATCTCAACATAAGAAAACAATAGGAGGATGAGACGCCAGAATCGAACTCGTAAAAATATCTTTGTTTACAAGGCAGATAACTACTGGAAGGGTCAGAAGCTTGGCCCATCTCATCCTCTTCCTACTGATAAAGTGTTCACTGCAATTGATAAAGTTAAGACTTAGATGATAAATAAAGGAAAACAAAATTAGTAGATGCCATTTGAGTTGTTCCTTGGTAGTAAGAGGTGGATTCATGTCAAGTTCTTGGTGGTCTAAGATGCTGCAACTTCTCTTGACTGTCTGTCTTTATTTCCGATTTAACCCAGTGGAACCATTGGGTAAGTTGGTTTCTATTTTACATCTATATCTAGATATTATTATTATTAACCTTTATTTGTAATGCGCCAACATATTCAGTAGCGCTAAACAGGATAGATACAAGTCAAAAACAAGTTATGAAAGAATGGAGGGCCTGTTATTGAGTTTAAAGTCAAGCGCAGAAAGTGCTTTCTTTAAAGCACCCAACAAGACTGAAAACTTGCAGTCTAAAGGGTATGGGTGAGGTATAGAAAGGTGTGGTACAATATATTGCATATTGTATTGTATTTTTGCTTCAAATCCCAACACAAAACTTATGTTGATCGATACATGGACTTGCCATTGAGTAGCTCCAGAGTAGAACTGATGTGCCAAACAAAACTTCCACGGGTACTAAGGATTTCCCATGCCTCTACTAATGACTATAAGGTGTTATATGCTTATACAAAACTAATTTAAAATCCTTTAGATCCATTTAATTTTGTTACCATCAAATCAGCCAGCCTTTACAACCCATTCAGATATTTTTAAAAGTGTTTAAAATGATGTCACCCAATCAGAAGCATTTGTCAGAACTCGGCTGCATCAGCTGTGACTTGAAGAGAGCAGATGCATTAAGTTGTATATAAAATAAATGGTATTTTCTGATAAGCACGCTAAAATTTGTAGACAAAGGCTGAATGGATATAAACTTGTTTGTATCCGTAACACGTACATATTTTGACTGGAATCCATTTGATGTTGCACGTTATTGAAACACAAGATGACTTCTGTTTGTAAGAAATATTTCACTATTTATAGCTTAGAGAGAGGTGATACAGAAAGATAGATGTGACAGCACATAGGAACCAACAGACCCACCAAGTCTGCCCATTATATCTACTTTAAAAGTTTGTATTCCATTCCTGCTTACATTCCTTAACTTTGTTTGACACGGCCACTTCCATTGGAAGTGAGTTCTACTTATCTACTACCCTTCCACTTACTTACTACTATCTAATGTTAGAAACCCGTAGATATATTAAGGAATGTTGTTAAAAGTTTAGGAAGTATTGCTCATAAAAAGATTACTAGAAGTATTACATATAACATTAGAATGGAGATCATTTGTATTATGCCCCTAGGCGCATGATCCATTGTCTTCAGTGCGGTTACATTCACAAGGAGCATACCTAGTCTCTCTTTGTACAGGCAACTGCACAGGAAACAATGGATCCAATTCAACAGGAGCTCCTTCTGGATCGCTACATTGCTGCGGTGAGGGGGCTTGTATATCTCGATCAAGCTGTGAGCTATACCATGTAGGGTCACCCAAGATGGGCAGCTCATAGCACAGGGGTCAGACAAATAGCGCTCCCACTGGAGAAGGAACTGGCAACCCACTCCAGTAACCTTTCCAAGGAAACCATATAGATCAGCATAACCAGAAACACAGACAGCTGTGCCTGGCATTCTGTACCCATATGGTCACAGAGAGTCGGACATGACTAAATGACCGAACAACAACAAAGTATGTAATTACTGAATCATTACTAAGTAAAACTGAAACATACATTTAATCCAAAGTGCTAGCAAGGATTTCAAAAATAACAAGTGATTAACAAGTACAATATAACTTCTTTCATCTAATAAGTAATTAAGATATTTTAAAACAGTAAATCATTCACTTCCATTTAATTTTTTGCCCCCATCATTTATTTTATAGCCACATGGTAACCTTATATGGAAATGTCACCCGAGATGACTAGTCTCAATGTTTCTACGAAGTCATCAGAAAAGCTAAACTTAATAATGGGCAAAATGTTTTAGAAAGCAAAATAAAATAAACACTGACAATTGTTTAACATTTATATGCAGTTTCTACTGTGGGGTTTCACTTTCTATACTGAGCTGCTTCTTTCAGCTCCTGTCCCAGGAGGTTGTGTTTCCTTGTAAACTAATAAACCTTTGAATTCTTCTCCCATTTGTGTGAGCAAACAAACAGAAACCAAAATGGCAGCATAATTATATATTATATTTACTTATACAATCAGTGTTTTATATTTTTTTTACTTTAAACTTATACAGCGGAGGTTCTCAATAGCATATAATGTAAAACTAAGAGAATAACAAATACTTTAGCAAGCAAATCTTATTTTGTTTTTTAATTTGCACTTTCCTACAGTAAACTAATATTGAAGTTTGAATTGTTAGTCAGTCTTTCAAATCCACCAGCAAACAGAGATTGATATATTTTGTTAATGTTAGATCATTGCCATAAATTGCTATTTAACCCCCTGAGGCATTGAGTGCATTGTCCTGGGTGCAGTCACCTGTACAAACAAGACAAGGTGTGCTCAGACTAGTATTTTGGGCAGGTGACTACACACAAGGCAATAGACCTAATGGATTTGTTTACTGTAGTTAAATATTTTTTTGTAATAACCTTAAATTAATATATGTTATTTTTTTAACCTATACTTTTAAATTACTTTACACTGCACCACTAATTTATATCTTTACTATTTAAATATTAGCAACCTTATTAAATTGCGATTCGGACAATTATAAAAGGCTCTATATAAAAGGCTCTTAACATATTCATTTTACAAAAGTTTTTAGTTAGTGAACTTCTATCCAAAAGCAAGGTCTTCACTAACTAAAAACTTCTGTAAAAAAATATGCTCTGTGCTTATATAGAGCCCTATTCAATTGGCCAAATCACAGTTTAATAAGGCTGTAAGTCTGCTAATTAATCATTAAAATGCAAATCTACATTATATCTGTATTTTTTTTAATTTAGCATATGATTTCCAATCCATCTATCCTACACGCTGGAAAATTAAAAATTAAAACATAACAGGCATGGTTGACTAAGGTTTGCTGAGGCGGGTAAAGGGATTGTGATTTTTATGGAGATATTCGGCTTTCCATAGATAGGAGGTCTGTAGCTAAGACTGTTGTTGCAAAGCTTGTTTATAGACGCAGATAAGAAGCAAAAAGGCCCATCTAGTCAGCCTATTATATCTACATATATGCTTGACTAAATTATTCTTCGATTATTCCGCAAAATGTAATACAATCTTTAGATTTTGTGACTTATATTTGATGTTGTTGGCTTTTATTTTGTTTTGTTGCCTATTTCTGTTACTTCCTGAGGTGGGCGTTTCCTTGCAAGCTAACAAGCTTCCCATAATGCTGTTGGGAGCACTGGCAGTAGTTACTAACTGTGTAGATACAAACTTCCTGTGTATTCAAAGTCTCCTCCCATCTCAGGAAGTTGAGCCACTGAAATCAAAATGGCAGCTTCCACTGCAACATAGATACGTATAATAAGTAATACTTTAGAGGCTGCCTTATTTTTTCTTTTATTGTTCTAATAACATATTGCACAATTTCAAATTATCTTCTTTTAATGAGTACTTTTTTTGCCATGAATTTAAAAGAGAGTACTTTAAATAAACAAAGTTGTGTTTTCCATGTAAAATATAAAATATAAACTAAAATGTTTAAATTTAAATAAAACTAAGTGCACATAACTAAAGATTTCATTTGCAGACTGACTCATACATTGCATAGATTTATATGACTGCTTATAGGCTAACAGGGGCAAGCCACCAGGTCAGTTATATGAAAAACATTCTAACTTTGCATACCCTCCTACCTAATGAAACTTTACTTTCCTTCTGACCCTTGCTATTTGTTATCTGCCTCTTCCATCCTCTTTAGATTGTAAGTAGAGAGTTTTCAATCTTGTAGAGTGCTTTGGGAAAAAAAACACTTTCTACAAAGACTCAGTTCAAAACAGGGCCCTCCATTTTTTGCAGTTTGTTAAAATGTATATTTTTCCTTGTTCATTTCCTCTGTATAGCGCTACGGAATATGTTGGCGCGTTACAAATAAAAGTAATAATAATAATAATAATAATAATAAGTTATACATTTGTATATTTATTTATTTTTATTTATTTTGCTTATAAGGACACACCCTCCTGAGCAAGTAACAGACAGAAGCAAACAAAAAATCACTTTTAAACATTATAAACATTTTTGTATAAAAAAAAGATGCACTGCCAAGCCTGAATATGTACTCAACGATTGTTTTAATGGAGAATATTTGCACTTGAACTCTCCTTGTATGGTATTATTATTTTTAAATTCCACTGAAGTCTGAAACATGGTCAGTTTAAGTTTAAATTCCACTTTATAACATATTTCCATGTGTTGAGTTAAAAGGATAACACAATTTACTTATCATTTAGGTTTTCTGCTATGGACGCAGCCCTTTTGTTAGAGTCCTTCCTTGATATCAAGACTTCCATTTTGCTAATGCTGCACAATCCTATTTTTTCACTTGGTCATGCAATGCCACTGGTGACAAAGAGTGGGCATCGTATACACACTGGACAAAATATAAGAAGGCAAGATTTACTTATTAATTTGCAGTTACAGCATTAGCAAGATGGCGGCTTTGTTATAAGGGGAGCTAGGATAGCAAAATAGCTGCACCCATAATAGAAATCAGAAAGTCTAAATCCCAGGAAAGCAGTGTTATTCCTTTTTTCAATAGTATATTGATAAAATAAAAAAATATATAAAGTCAAACATTAACTAAACTGACAATTTTTATTTCAGGCTTCAGTGGTCAATTAAAGGGCCACTGAAGTTCAAGAAAAATGACACTTGTTTGTCAGGTATTTACAAAACTAACAATATTAGCAGCTGTGTAAGTCATGGACATACAACATTTTTGGGGAACATTTTAATTTTTTAAGGCTCTGTACAGGGAATCCATTTTGTGTTTTACATCACATCCTGAGAGCTGGGGGTGGGGGGTGTTTGTAGTTATCAGTGAAGAGAGGAGTGGAGAAAGAGGGAGCAAGCAGAAGTCTAGAGTGTTTGTTTGGTAACTGGATAACACTGAGATTGACACCACATTCCTTCCCCCTCACTGTTTCAGAAGCCGGATGTTGCAGGGTGTTGTAAACCAGCGGTGTCCAAGTTCGGTCCTGCTGGACGCACACAGGCCTGGATTTGAGGATATTCCTGCTGCACCCAGTTGAGACTATCGCTTCTTTAGTCATCGTGATTGACTCACCCGTGCACTGAAAGGAAACCCTCAAATCCAGATCGAACTTGGACACCCCTGTTGTAAACCTTCTCACACACAACTTCCACTGGTGTAGTAATTAATAATTAAAAATAAAATAAAAAATAAATAATGTAATAATTGATTAATTATTAATTAACAACTAATTAATATTTAATCCGTATATAGAGATCTTAAAAGGTTGAACTTGATGGACTGCAAGTCTTTTTTCACCTTAATTACTATGTAACTATGTAACTATTATGGGGAAACCAGCTAATTTTAATTAAAATAAATGTACACATTGTATTCTATTACTTGTAGGTTATGAAAACTGGACAATTACAGGCCCTTATGTTGATTTAAGAGTCACATTTCACTACCTACACACTCACTCCCACTCCAAGCTCAGTTTAACATGTTAGCAAGCAGTGAACATAGAGGCTATGCTCACATTCTGACAGGACACTCATTTCTCAGTCAGTTTTCTAACAAAAATACCAACTTTTCTACTCACAAGGTATGAGAAGTTGTTCATTATTATCATTGTTACATAAAGTTCAGAAAGATGTACACTTGAGATGTTTGATGACTGATTGTTGCTGCAGATTTGCAGCTTGGAGACTGGTACATATTACACTTAGACCATGGATGTAGGAACTGGGTGGAACATATCCCCCCATTTTTTTTCCGAAGTGTATATGTATAGAGAAGTTATTGTGTGGTCTTTGAATACTGTGAGCTGTATCCCATCCAAAATTATTTTGACTTCTACACCCATGATTTAGACCATTGTTGTAGATATCTTGTAATTTAGCAATTTTTTCCACTTCCTTTAGCTCTTGACCCATGTTCTGCCTATATAAGTCTCAACGAACCCTGGAGGAACACTGACCACCGACTCAATGAGCCTGAAGACAAGCCCATGTGTGACAACCATCTGGATGGAGAGTGGTATCGCTTTACTGGCATGGCTGGGGATGCTATGCCAACTTTCTGCATCCCAGAAAACCACTGTGGCACTCATGCACCAATCTGGCTTAACGGCAGCCACCCACAAGAATCGGATGGAATTGTACAAAGACAAGCGTGCGCCAGCTTTGGTGATAACTGCTGCATGTGGAACACCACTGTGGACATCAAGGCCTGTCAAGGAGGGTATTACGTCTACAGGCTGACCAAACCAAGTGTCTGCTTCCATGTCTACTGTGGACGTAAGTATTTCATTTTTTTCTTTTCTATTCTATTCTGACTACTCACTATAACTATTATCCTAGTCCCCATGAATATTGTACCACCTCTGAATATTCTCTCATGATTACTGCCTCTGAATCGTCTTCATTCTAAATATTGTCCTTTATCGAATATTACATAGTTACATAGTAATTGAGGTTGAAAAAATACTTTTAGCCCATCATGTTCAATCTTTTAAGATCTCTGATCTGCAATATGCAGATTATTTTTTTATATTCTATTTTTATAGTTCTTCCGCTAAATCTGATCACTCTTATCAATATTGTCAAGCCCCAATATTTTCTCTTAAAGGAACTCCTGAAAAAAATGTATTTTATATAATGCTTTAACTAGGTTAACTAATTTCATCCTAAGTGCCCAAAGTAAAAAGTTGCCTGAAGAAGTACCCCCTTTAATATTACCTCTCTTCTGAATATTCTGTATGAATACTTTCCATGATGATTATATCTATACTATTTTAATCTTGTACCCTTTAAATATTATCTCTTGACTATTGTCTGTGAATATTGCCCCTCCTCTATATGTTCTGCTTTTATATTTGAACAGATTTCTATGATATATGTGATGTGATGGAATGCCGAGGAAATTGCCTGGACACTGGAGAATGTACATGCAGCTCTGGAACTGTTCTAGGTCCGGACGGACAGATCTGTCTAGGTAAGGGACGCTCCTAGAACTCACTGCACCAAAATAAGTTGAACACACACTATTTACTGTTATTATTAGTATGAAAGCATGAAAAATTTGTTTGCCTGCAAAACATGGTTATGTATCTCTTACAGAACGTTAACTATCTATGTAAAAGTTCTGAAATTTGACTAATTAGCCAGTTACTCCTCCATGTTAGAGTTGAAGCTGCCATTAAAAGTTCCATTTCTGTCACTGACACTTAGAATGCTGAGTTTATGGGGTCAAAAGTTTGAGAGACAATTACAGGGCCAGACTAGGTGCAATTGTGAACTGCGACAGTTACATTATTATTTTTTACACTAGCGACTTGCCCGTCAAAAATGAGAGCAATACAATTTGAAGGCTGGCAATGCTGTTTGCCACACAATGCAAGGCTCTCCCCTCTCTAACTTGCGAGCCTTGCGATGAGCGCCTTTGGCGCTAATTGCAAGCCTCTGCCACTGTCCTCTTTACGGGCCTCGCGATGAGCCCCTTCGGAGCTCATTGGGATCCCCGCAATGAGCGGCTTTGCCACTCATTGCAGGCCTCAGCCAACCCGCCACTTTTATGCCTTGCAATGAGCACCTTCTGCACTCATTGCGAGCCTCTCCCACCGTCTAATTTACAAGCCTTGCGATGAGCGCTCATTGCAGACGTCGTCCAACTCGCCACTTTTGTGCCTCACACTGAGCGCCTTCTGTGCTTATTACGAGCCTCTCCCCACCCTCTCACCCCTGTGTCAGTTTCCCCCTCTCTCCTTCCCCCCGCTCCCTGCCCTGTGTTTTTTTCCCTTATGTACCTCCCCTGTGTCTGTTTTCCCCCTCTCTCACCCCTGTGTCTCTTTCCACCCTCCACCCCCCTCTCCCTCCCCTGTGTCTTTCTCCTCTCTCTCTCCCTGCTCAAGTCTTGCATGGCTCCTGTTGAGCACCTATCTATCCTTTTTTAAAGTCTTGCAGGCCTCGTGATGAGCGACTAAGTGTTACTGCCTTCGGCCTCGTTTAGGGCAAACAAGAACGGGTTTACGGCCTCCATTTTTTTCCTCGCTTAGCCGATTTTCGATCTCCTAAAAACGCCAATTAAACCTCAAATTAGATTGCCAACTCACTCACAGGCTCCCTGTATCTACCCCTGTGCAGTGTGTGAGGTTGTAAGTACATTTTTGAAGTAATTGGAGTCTTTTGGCGGTCTACCGATGGCTTCCAAGTGCCATGTGCCCGGAAATGAGCGCCTACGGCCTTTGGCGCTCATTTCCAGCCTTTTTCAAAGTATTGCGGGTCTCGCAATGATGTTTCTCTAAAGTAAACAATTCCAGGGAGATTTAGCACTGAAAGTACAGCTCATTTATGCTTATGTGAGGTTCAGTATGGTAATTTGTAGATCAGAGTACTTGATAAGGGTGAGGCAGGTGATTTAAACTTAAGGAGGAGGACGTTGTTTGTCACAGAGACAGACAAGCAGACTTCAATCTTAATTAGTGCATCAAGCAGCTAATTAGTATGCAGCATTCATTCATTTGCAAAAAAAATATTATCTCAGTAATGATTCACAAAGAAATTGCTAGTACAATGCATAACTAGTTTTTCATTTAAGAATAATGTAAAAATATATATTTGTTAGTGACAGAATCCCTTGTTGACAACTTTAAAAACAAAGTTATATATTAGTTGTGCATCTTTTGGTCATCTGTCCTATGGACTATTCATAGAGACATAATATACATAATAACAGCATCATTTTTGTAACTCATTTCGATATATGAAGGCTGATCAAGAACAGCAAAATCTATGAGTTAACTAATGATTTTTGTTTTCTAATGATCAGGAAAAGATTAAGAAAATTGTAATAATGTTTTTAAAGATTGGATCTCAAAGCCATCTAAATTGTTACCTTTTAAATGTGTAATTGTCATTTAAAGGACAATAAAACACTTTTTTGTTGCATCTGAAAGAGGGTATATCTTTATGTTTGACAGTGGGTTTTATTTTTTCACATAAAAAATGCCAGTGTAGAATAAAATGAGTCATATTTAAAGTCAACCTGAGGTAGCGCGTGTTGTAGGGATTCAACCTGTTAAAAAATTTGGGACCTATCCTGTTATGTGCACGCATGGGAAACGCGCCGCCGACGTCCCGATGTTGCTGTCTCTAAATGGCCGGTAAGTGGTTAGGGGTTTTCGGGTTAGGTTTAGAGGATGAGGGGGTTAGGGTTAAGGCAGGTAAGTGAGTTGGGGGCTTAGGGTTAGGCACTTAGGTAGTTACTTTTAGGGGGTTAGGCTAAGAGGGTTAGGAGGTTAGGGCCGGCCAGGGGTGTAGGGGGTTAGGGGCTTAGGGTTAGGGGCTTAGGGTTAGGGCCGGTAAGTGGTGTAGGGGTTTTTTATTGTTAAGGCCGGCAAGGGGTGTAGGAGGTTAGGGCTAGGGGCTTAGGGTTAGGATTTAGGGTTAGGGCTGGTAACTGGTGTAGGGGGTTAGGGTTAGGGCCATCAAGTTTGTAGGGGTTAGGGGCTTAGGGAGTACATCGGGACGTGAGAGCGCGCCCGGCACCAGGAGGCTTCCCGTGCCATGCATGTGCATAACAGGATAGATCTTAATCTTGTTTTAATTGTGGCTTTTAACATTTGACACATTTGAAGATATGCAACATCCTTAAAATGAAAGTTAATTACACTATCAACATTTGTCAATCCACACACGTACACACAACTTAATAATTGGTAGAACCATATTTGGCTGCAATTACAGCTGTGAGTATTTTAAGGTAAGTTTTCACCAGCTTTACACATCTGGATCTGGTAATTTGTGGCCATTCTTCTTGGTAAATCTTCTCAAGCTCTGTTAGGTTTTATGGTTTTCCAGTTTTGCTACAGATTCTCAGTTGTGTTCTGGTCTTTAACATTCAGGTTCTTGGTTTTAAACTACTCTACAGTAACTATAGTTGTGTGCTTGCTGGAAGACGAACCTCTGTTTTCAGCCACGGGTCTCTTGCAGACTGAAACTCTAGAATCACCCTGAATTTTGCGCACCTGCTCAGTTTTCCCACAACATGATGGACAATTGCCATGCTTTAGAGTGGGGACGGCGTTCTCATTGCCACACATGTGCTATTGCCACAAAGTTACATTTTGGTCCCATCAGTCCAGAGAATACTTTTTCAACATCTCTCTCACATTAAACTCCAAATGCGATTTCAACAATTACTTCATTCTCACCACTTTTCGATAAAGATCAGCTTTCTTGTTGTCCCATGAACATTTTCTCCCATCTGACCTGAAGATCTATCCAGTTCTCTATAACTGAATTTTTATGAATGGCCTTCTCTAGGAAGAGTCACGTTGTGCCACGTGCTTTCCGTTTTTAAATAATGAATCACCAGTGTTCAGGATATTTTTTTATCCAAAACTGCTGCTTCTCTAGAACGTTATTGATGACGTGTTTGATAGATTCTTGGTCATCATGATTAAGTAATACAAAACCAGGTGAGCATGTAGTAAAAAAGGAACCAATTTACTACCAATGTTTTAGAAGCATTAAAACATAATACAGTAGGCATATAAAACATAAGTAAAAAACACAATAATTTGCTTGACAATAGGAGTGGGAATATTATAATAGAATATTAGCACAGACATTCCAGATAAGGCCCCTTTATGTTAAGGATACAGATGTCTTTGGAATCCACCTGGGAAAGAATTTGTAGACTTGTTCCATAAAGGAAACGTATCAAGCAGTACCTGAGTCTTTAGATACCTGGTTGTCTCCAGATGAATTAATTTGCCCAAATGTTTCGTAGCTCGCAAAACGTTACAATCGCAAGTCGCTATTGAATTGCTACAATTCCGCAGGCACTCACACCCGTAAACAGTAAATGTAAAAGAAAATCCTACGGGTTCCAAATAGGACCCTCAAGTGGGTTAAATGTAGCACCGTAAAGGCAAATTAAAAATCAATACTGCACTGTAAAATATGTGGAAAGCGATAAATGACATTAAAATTACGGTAATTGTGCAACAGTCTCAAGCCCGCAAATCGGCAATAATTTTTTTTACGGTCGCCAATATAAACCGCACCCGTAATTTCCAAGCTCGGCTTATATTCTGGCCAATACAGCATATTCCCTTCCTTGAGAGAGTGTTATAACCAAAGTCTTTCCTGCTCAGTACTAGTGCACATTTGTTTTGCACCATATCTGCTATAATGAGGGTCATTAAAGTCCCATTTCCTGGTAGGGACAAGCTCTAGCACATAGCTGAATAGATGATCACCTTCACCTTCCTTGTACAAGGAACAGGCAAGATTGAAATCGACACTGGAAATATTTTTAGTTTCTATCTGCCACCAGAGCATAGGCTGAAGACGTCCTGATTTATTGCATCTCTGACTTGATGCATGGCCGAAAAATTCAGCTGTCAGCCGCTTCCTGTTATCCATTCATTTATTTCAGCTAAATCTGAGCAGAAAGATGGCCCCAACCAGAGACATGAGACGAGAGAGCGATGTTAGGGAGGCTTAAAAAGGACAAGAACATTATTATTGAAGACGACAAGGAGAAGGAAAAAGATATGCTGAATGGCCTGAAAGGTCAAATATAACATGATTTCTTCAGTGCTCTGTAGTAGTTTAATTTAGATTAGGAACTTGAATTTATAGAAAATATAGTCTGATAGATACAGCAAAGTACCTTGGAGGCTGAGATTAACTCATTGCCGCAAAGTACATTTCTATTTGCAACAGAGACACTTGACTTTGCTTATCTAACCTTGGAAATTGAGACATAACAGGAGTCGATGGAGATGACCAAGGCATATAGCAGGTGGTAGCTAAAAGTTGTTTTTACTTTTTAATGTTGTAAACACATATTGCCTATTATTAATTCTAATTCTTTAAAACACACCACTACAAATGTACCACAAGGTGTATGTTTAAATCCAGAGCTGTTGAAATGTCTTTAAGACATTCCTCAAACTTTTATGTCATATGTAGTCAGTCACAGTTAGAAAATTCATTTCTATACAGATATTTGTTGCTTCAGATGCTGAGTTGCCAATAACTCAACATGTGCATCTCGTAACGGATTGAAATTTACTAACATTTTCAAAAATTGTATTTGCTTAGGATTAAAAGTATTTTTCAATCTGTAGAAAACTATTGTTTTCAATAAAATATTTTACTAAATTACTAAATCTGGAAATGCAAGATCATTTTACTTGACAATTCATTTTAATGATCACGAATATCAGAACCATGTAAAAAAAATGAGTGAAATGCGTTGGGGCAACCTGAAATATCATACATTGGATATATAAAATCATTTAGATAACTTATTGTCATCAATAATCCAGGCTGACTTTCAGGTTTTCAAGTGTGCTCATAATGCCGTAATAAAATAAAATACAGCTGCTAGGTCTCTGCATAGCTTTAAGTCAACATAGATGATGTAGAAAAGGTTTTCCATGCTAAATTTCACTGTCCAAACTTAGGTTATTTATTTCAGCTTCCAGAAACACTTTAATATTGATGTTTTTGATTTCTTAAGACTCTCATCAAGATCCAAATATCCAAAATGAGGAACTAATTGTTATTCTTTTGTGTTTAGATGAAAATGAATGTGAGAACAATAATGGTGGATGTAGTGAGATCTGCATAAACTTGAAGAATTCGCACCGCTGCGAGTGTGCAAAAGGACGTGTCCTGGCAACCGATGGCAAAACTTGTGAAGGTGACTAATATGTGATGTTGGTATTGTGTCAATTGTGAGCTGTCTCTATCACTCTGGAACAAAGGCGTTCAGACCCAGAATCCTTTGCACCTTTCAGGTTCACAATAAATTGCTGAAATTGCTACAACATTGTGCTAGCCCAGTGACCCACCACCGAGGAGAGATGAAGCCTATCAATACTAGATAATATGCATAAGCAGGGGACCATAATGATGGTTCATAGACATAAACAAATTTATAGATATAGTAGTTTCAATGTACTTTTCAGCTAAAATGATTTAATGTAAAAGGATTAACTAGCTGTCTAAAATGTATCCTCTGTTTAGTTGTCATATAGCATTTACACCTCACTTACCTCTAACAAGCCACCAGAGTAACAGATTCTGACCTTCTGAAACCTCAATTTCCTCTTCTCTCTCATTTAGGGAGCCATGTTTCACATCTGTGACCTAAAATCATTCCCATGGGAGGGAGTCCACACTACCAGTGTCATAAGATGCTCAGACACACAGCATGTCACTGCCTGCATACAGCAGAGTCACTGGTAATGTGCAGTCCCTCCCTGAGGGCATGGCTTTAGGTCACTATGAAACATGGCATTCTACATGTGAGAGAACAGGAAAAAAGTTGGTAGTTCCAGAAGGGTATGAATTGTATTTGATTGAGTATGATACAAATAATTATGTTACATAGTTACATAGTAATTAAGGTTGAAAAAAAACTTTCAGTCCATCAAGTTCAACCTTTTAAGATCTCCACTGATCTGCAATATGAGGATTAGCTATTGATTAATTAGTTGTTAATTGTTAACTGATTATTAATCAACTATTTATTTATTTAAATTATTAATTAATCCAGAGGAAGGCAAACAGAAAAAAAACCCAAGTAAAACTTAGCCAATCGTCTAAAAGGGAAAAAAATAAATAATTCCTGCTTGACCCCAGATACCCGGTGATCGGATTTCTCCCTGGATCAATACACTCTCTCTAATTATCCAGGATAACCCTGAATTCCCTTCTTAATTAGAAATAAATCCAGTCCCCTTTTAAAGTTATCTATTGAATCCGCTGTCACCACCTCCTCTGGTAGAGAGTTCCACAGATTAACCACCCTTACTGTGAAGAACCCTTTTCTTTCTTTGAGGTGGAATCTTTTTACTTCTAACCTCAAGGGATGTCCTCTTGTCAGTTGAAAACCTCTTGGCACAAAAAGCTCCCTTGACAAATCTTTATACTGACCATGGATGTATTTATATAAGGTAATCATATCTCCTCTTAGATGCCTTTTTTCTAGAGAAAATAAGTTTGATTTGATTAGTCTTTCTTCATAATGTAGCCCCTCCATTCCCCTTATTAGTTTTGTTGCCCTCCTCTGTACCTTTTCCAGCTCAAAAATGTCCTTTTTATGAAGTGGTGCCCAAAATTGTACTCCATATTCCAAATGAGGGCGTACTAGAGATTTGTATAGTGACAGAATTATATCTGCTTCCCTGGCTTCTATACCCTTCTTAATACATGCTAATATTTTACTTGCCTTTGCAGCTGCTGCTTGGCTTTGAGCACTGTTACCTAGGTGGTTGTCCACAAGTACTCCCAAATCCCTTTCAATATCTGATACTCCTAATTTATATAAAGACAAAAAAATGTGCCTAACTAGGCTTATATAGCTTTCCTTCCTTAACATTTTATATAGTGAGACAGTGAAAAATAAGTATGTTCAGTAATAAAGTATCTCTTATGTGCCCAATATTCAGGAAAAGCTGTTGAGCCATTTATAGCAATGAGGGTCTAAACCAGTTCCAGATTTACCATTAGATAAAATATGCAAGTGTCTAAGGGCAGCAGCCTGCATGGGCACTTTGCTTTTGCTCTTAAAAATGTATTTAAACATGCACTATAACTTACATTTACATATTTTATGGCATATACATTGTTTATCAGCACCTTCCGAGGCTCCTTAACACAACTGTAATGTTATGTATGTGTGCATAGCGTGAGTGGCCACCTGCAGAGCATTTGCCTAGGGGTGCCTCTTGTGTAAATCTGGCACTGGTCTAAACTTCCAATCAGTTCAAATACACCAAAGAGATCACAAGTGATCTGAATATACACTGACAATGGGTTCCATAAAAAAAGATACATGTGAGCAATGAATTTCTTTTCACAGACATCTGTATTTATACAAATAAGCACTGTAGTCCTCATACGATAGGGTTTAATTTTTATGTAATAACTTATTAGCAATAATTATTTGGATAAAATATAGCAGTGACATGTACAGTCCACAGTACAGATGCTGCATATATCACAACTCAGATTCCAAAATGCATTATTGATTTCATTTTGTTTTTTTTTCTGTATTATTATAAATCATTATTTAATCTACTGCGCACGACCAATGCTCCTCCCAGCCTCCCCTGTATATCAAACTCTGTGTTGAGAGGAAATATTAAGATTGAAGAAAAAAACATGTACAGTTTTTTTCCTTTTCTATTTCTGATCACTAATTAATAACATCAGAGCACTGAAAAACAAATTAAAAAAGCTTTGAAATGTTTGAATTGATCCATATTTCAGAATTTTCTGAAATATTTTGTATAAAACAGTTGGTTATCCAGCTCCCGCCATAAACAATGCAACATTTCAGAAAAAATATAAAATGGTGAAAATAATATCAAATAAAACGCTTTTGCAGCTTCTATCCTTAATTTGATTGCTCTATATGATTGTGTGGTCAGTATCCAGGAGTTCAAAGTACATTTCAGTGTGTTAAACATATAATACAAAAACATGTGACAATTCAACTTTCTTGAAATACTCATTTATGTTTTTTCAAAATGTTAAGAATGTTGGCATCCAATCAGATGTAGCTGCTGCATCAGCTGTAACTTGTTTTTTTTCCTGAATTTTGCTTACTATGGGCCCCATTCAATTGCAAGTCCGTAATTGCCTGTAACCAGAAATTTTGGCTGCGGGCTATATTTTTTCTAAACATTTAAACTCATTCAATTGTCTCTAACTCGCAACTGCCCTCTCACAGCTTCCACACAGAAACCATAAGTAAGTAAGTAAGTAGGATCTGACAAGATTTAAGCAAGCCCGTAAATTCACTTCTTAGATACAGACAATGGTAAATGAGACCGTCATCATGACATCAGTAAAACATGGAGTTTATACTACAATTAATTAATTAGAAGTAAAATTTGTGATTGGACTCGCAATCCAGCAATGTAGAAATCCATAAAGATCACTCAAGCAACTGTTCTAGTCCATGCGGGTTCCATGATATGTATTTAACCCTTTGATTCCCAGGATCATTATAAAATGGAAATAAAAGTCAAAAATAATTATTTTTTGTTGCAGATTTGCAAGATTGAGACTGTTGTGCAATTTGTCTTTCCGTGTTTTCCCAGTATTTTAAAGTACAGTAGAGTGTGTTTAATATCTACTGCAGTTGACAAAACTAGTGTCTAACCTCCTTGTGAGTCCTATCTAGTACTCCTAATAGTTCTAGATACATTTTCGAGTTGCAGGTGAGATTTAATTTGCGAGCTACTTGAACTTTTGTCATTGAATAACGATTTTGCGTCTTTAGCACTGTTAATTTTTGCGGGCTTTAAAAAACAATTTTGGACATAGGGCTGAGTTACGTCATTGGCTGTTCCGCAGTGATTTTGGGCAGGTAACTCACAATTGGAATGCGAGTAACTAAATGTAGCCAATTGAATATCCCTTTACAAGCTGCGCATATGCAGGCCAAACGCCCTGTCGCGCATGAGCAAGCTGGCCACGCTGTTACGCATGCGCAAGCTAGCCACGCTATCGGGGAGGAAGGGAGAGAGGGGAACAGAGGGAGGGAGAGAGAAAGGGAGGGTTAGAAAGGGGAGAAGAGAGAGAGAGGGGGAGAGAGAGGGGGGAAAGAGGGAGGGGAAGAGAGAGGGAGGGGGACAGAGAGTGGGAGAGAGAGGGAGGGGGCAGAGGGAGGGAGGAGATGGAGGGAGAGAGAGAGGGAGACAGACAGAGAGGGAGAGGCGGACAGAGAGAGAGGAGGCAGAGAGGGAGAGAGGGAAAGGGAGGGAGGGAGGGTGACAGAAGGGGGCACAGAGAGAGAGAGGAGGTGGAGAGAGAGAGGGAGGGAGAGAGGGAGAAGGACAGAGGCGGGGCATAGAGAGAGAGAAAAGGCGGAGAGAGGGGAAGGGAGAGAGAGGGGAGGGAGAAAAAGAGGCAGAGAGAAAGAGAGAAAGGGCGAGAATGGAGAAAGAGAGTAAGGGGGGGGAGAGAAAGACAGAGCATAAAGAGCAGAGAGAGGACACAGATAGAGACAGAGGGCACAAAGAGAGATGAGCACACACATAAAGAAGGCTCACTGAGAGAGAGAGGGTGCAGAGAGAGAGAGGGTGCAAAGAGAGAGACAGAGGGCACACAGAGACAGCACAGAGAGAGACAGTACAGACAATTGAACATAACATATGAAACTGTCATTTATGATGGGCAAGTTACTAGAATACGTATAATATCATTAAATTTATGGTGGACAAAAGAGTGATAGAAGCCTCCATCATACAGAGTAGAGTAGAAAATGAATAGTACATTTGTAATTTCATTTGAATGTCTAAAAAATATGTTAATAAACTTATTTCCTGCTCAGGTTTCCCACAATGTACTCTCACTCTATTAATCCAAAACTACTATATACATTGCTCCTTTTAAACATATGCTTGCTATATTACACAGCTTCAAGCACAGAACAGGATGGGTTATGCACAAGCCAAGAGAAATACCCACAGACAGTTACTGTTTCGCGGTTACTGACGTTCATCAGTGTGGGGCTGGTTCCTGGTTTGTGTGGTAGATTTACACACACACATATATATATATATATATATATATATATATATACACACACACAAAACCAGGTAAAAAATCAACAATATAAACAAATAGTGTGTTATTAAAAAGAGAGGGAGGATGGTAATACATCAAATCTTCCCCCAATCTTATTAATAGGTATCTGCATTCTCTCCAGGTCTGAAGTATTAATCACTTTATCTGACTAGCAGGTTGTTGATGTTCTCAAAGAATTGTAGTCAGAGACCTTTTTGAAATCAAGGGTTATCATTAAGTTCAAGGGTCATTGAATGATGTGCCCCCCTCAGACTCTCTCTCATTTCCCCCCTCCTCTCCCTCCCTTGTGTCTCCTTCCCCCTCCCTCCCTTGTGTCTCCTTTTCCCCACTCTCCCTCTCTTGTGTCTCCTTCCCCCCTCCTCTTGCTCCTTTGTGTCTCATTTTCCCCCTCCTCTCCCTCCCTTGTGTCTCCTTTTCCCTCTCCCTCCATTGTGTCTCTGTTTCCCCCTCCTCTTCCTCCATTGTGTCTCCTTTTACAACCTCCTCTCCCTCCCTTGTGTTTCATTTCCCCCCTGAAGTATTAATCACTTTATCTGACAAGCAGCTTGTTGATGTTCTCAAAGAGTTGTAGTCCGAGATCTAGTTAAGGGTTATCATTCAGTTCAAGGGTCATTGCATGCTGTGCCCCCCTCAGCCATTTCGCCCCTTACCATGTCTTAAACCTAGCCCACTTATGCAGACAAATAATGCCTTTAAATTCCATTTTTTTTTAGGTTTTCATTGGATTTATTACTTTTCTGTCACTTTTATTTCTCTATAGTTAATAATGGGCTTCTTCAACAGTTTGGAACAAATATCATAATCATTTCTGTCTTTCTAGAATATCAAAAACAAACATTACTCTCAAACTTCAGACATAAATAACCCAGAGAAATGTACAAAGCTGCTTATTGCTCTGGGATCCTGGGGATTGTCTCAAATTCATAACATTTTACTTTTTACCTTTTTCTGCAAGCTATTGTTTGATTGATTTTCTCAGAATAAGAGTTTATTTCGCTTTGGCGGAGTTCAACATGGTGAAAATAAGAAAAAGTTAAAAAGAAAACAACTGGAAAATACAATATTTCTATGGTATAACTTTGTACTTAAAGGACCACTGTAAACCAACATTTTGTCATGCATTTAAAAGAGCATGTTTTATACCTTACAAAAAAGTCATCCAAATGGAAAATAAAATATATTAACTGGAGAAAAATAACACTTAAACAAGAGACCTAAAAAGCAATGTATTTGATTTACCTTTTAATATTGAATGGTAACATTATTTTCAAAGATTAGAATATCTGCCTCCAGCTTGGTGTTTGTTTCCACCCTGATTTGGCTAAGGTGTTTTAATAACAATCAGATATGATAAGAGAATAAACAATCATTCATAGGTTTGCAAAAGCTTGGTGCCAAGGGAAACTTCATACACAACAAGTCTCCAGCTAATGGAAATCACTGAGTTGATGATAAATATTATACCTGAAAATGTATCAACTGTTTGGTAGACAAAGCCACTTTTCCCCATTGACCTTTGTCTTATGGTATGTCAGCATTCTAATTGCATTTTAACAGTGGGTTGCCCAGACTGGTTGACATATTGCTGACTATATATACTAGCGACTTGCCTGTCAAAACTGATGGGGCAATAACATTTTAAGCCATGGCAAAGCTGTTTGCCACACAATGCTTTTGCTCCTTTGTGGACCTTCTGCGCTCATTGTGAGCCTCTCCCCTCGTGTACTTCAATTGTCCGGCTTTGCAACAATCACCTTTGGCGTTCATTGCAAAGACAGATATATAAGTACAGTGAAAAATCAAAAACAAAAATGTGAGTACAGTGAAATACTAAAGTAATATGAATTAATAAATTAATATACTTTACCAATTCATATTTAATATGCAGCAATCAATATCCTGAAGAGCTAACAATCTATTTGGATTTTCCTGCATCTGAAATTGTACAGTTGGACTATTGATCATCTGAGGAGAAAGTTTCAGCAATGTTGCAAGTGTGCAGTGTAAATAGGCTGCGTGCGCGAGGGCAAACCATTTTTGAATGCTAATGTTATGAGTTGTAAGTTAGTGTTGTAAAATGGCGGCTTTTGTCTGTGTGTTACTTGGTTCGCAAGCATTTTCCGTCTGTTGTAATGGTATATTTTGTATCTGCCTCATTCCTGTGTAACTCGTACGTGCCTGGTGGAGATTTTCGCGGCTCTGTGTCCTTTAGCCTCGTTTTACTTTTTTCTTCCGCCATTTTTTTTGTTGCTTAGCCGATTTTCAAGTGCCGAAACTTCTTAAATGTGACTTAAATTTGTGTGCAACCTCACTCCCAGGCGTCCTGGCTGTCCCCCGCGCTGTGTGTGATGTTTAATTTATGTTTTGTTTTTATTTTTCTGTGGTTTTGGTGTTTTTTGATGTACGCGTTTCGCCCGTTGCCTTCGTATTTTGCGACCGCTCTTTTTTTTTTTTCAAAGTCTCGCTTTTCTGGGTTGTTTTTTACTGTGATTGAGGCGCTGTAGAGCCTCCACCTCCTTAAATGCGGACACTCGCTTTACGAGGTCCGTATTTTCGGCCTTCGGCTCATTGTAGTTTATGCCCCCTCCGCAAATGCGGCCCTCGCTTCGTGACGACGACTGGCAGTTTGACATCTATTATATGTGTTAGATGTATATATATATTTATATAGCTTTGTGTATATATCAGCCCACACAAATCTTCTTTGCCTATTAGTATGTAATTTAAATTGCTGTGAATTCTGTGTTTTTCATAGGTTAATGTAAAACAGTAAAAATAATTAAATATTTATTTTCTACAAGAGATCCAAGGCTGTCAAAACAACAATGGGGGCTGCAGCCACGTGTGTTCACCTGTTGGGGACTCATACCAGTGCCATTGCCCACGGGGGCTCATCCTGGCTGACGATAACCTCACCTGCCAGGGTAAGTTAATCCTTTTTTTTTTTCATTTTTCAAAATATCTATAATTTATTTAATCATAAGCGTAAATTATTTTAAAAACAGAAAATTTATAAATACTGTCTTTTATTACTTTTAAGTAGTACAACCATTTAAATGTACTGTGGCTTACTGTACTTTTGTACAATGTTGTTTTTTTCCCCTTGATGTTTAGACTGGATTCCTGTTATCTTATATATGCTATAGCAGTAAATGCAGCACATTTTCTAGGCTCTGCCAGTAAAGCTGTGCAGTAAATGAGCAGCTGCAGGAAAGTCAGCTGCAGCTTGTGTCACAATCTAAAATACTGTATATGAGTTCGCTATTTGAAATATTTTGGTATAACATTGTATAAAACTGCATCTCAAAACTTTAAGCTCATTATATACAGTAGCTTGAGGGGCACTGTCCCCCCAACAGGAAGTTGGGAAGAGCATCTTTACTATTAATAATAGTAATTATTTCTTATTGATATTTGGAGAGAATCACATCCATAATTCACATGCATATATTTTTATCAGCCCCACATACATCATATCAAAGAATGTATTATATGTCCTTATTTAATAAATTAATAAATCATACAATTAGATGATGATACAAAACATCAGTCATGGTCTGCCCTTGCTATAATATATACTATTTTAAAGTTACCAGTATTTTCTTTAATATCAAACTTGTGTTTAAGTGAAAAATACTTAACTAAAAAAAAAAAAAAAAGTAAATCACATTATACAAGAGTTAAAGGGATATGTAAGTAATCTGATTATGAATGCATCTGATAGAGGAGAATTAGTAGTGTATAAAAACATTTTTTGCATAACATATCCCAAAATAATTGATTGAATAATTAATTAGCTTACCTTGGCCCTCATTCAATTGCGATTTGGCCAATTGAATATGGCTCTAAATAAGCACATAGCATATTTTTTTTAAAGAAGTTTTTAGTTAGTGAAAACCTTGCTTTTGGATAGATGCTTACTAACTAAAAACTTCTGTAAAAAAAAATATGTTATGTGCTTATTTAGACCCTATTCAATTGGCCAAACTGCAATTGAATGAGGGCCCTTGAATTTAGCAAAATGTCCTATGTTTTTTGGCATTTGCATTTTATCGTGTACACCCCTAGAAAACTCCACCTCAATTAGCATACCATTCAAATTCAGAATCAGGATAACACATTGTATCATTCTTCACCTCAGTGGCTTCTGGTCTGTGTTCAGTACAAGAACTGCAACAGTTACTTCCTGTGCTCTGTACCAGAAAGGTAAAAATGTGTATTTTGGTGTATTGCCTGTGGGTACATTGCTGTATTTCCTGTGCGTACCCGGCTTACGTTCTGAATATTGTAGTCAGACAGAGTACGCCCATCCTCAAGCTGTTGGTCAGGTGGGATACCTTCCTTATCCTGGATTTTGGCCTTGACATTCTCAATACTATCACTAGTCCTGTGGGTGTGAACCACTGGATTTGACTTTTGTGCAAATAAGTTTGTAAGTAAACTGAACTTTTCTATATAACACATGTTTTCATACACTACTAATTCTCCTCTATCAGATGCATTCATAACCCAGCTCACTTGCATATACCTTTAAACATTTATTCACATTTTTATTATTTATCTATATGCTTTAATACTAATCCTGTATTCTTTTAAATAGCACTTCAAACTTTCATGATATGTAGTTCTTTTAAATGGGGAGCTAGAAAAAGACAAGTGAAAACAAAAATTCTAAATGACTTAAAACCCCAATATAATTTTTTTTTTAAACAAATTAACATATTTTTAAAATTAAAACAACTAAACAAATTAATCAAATAACCAAACAACTGAAAATGATCCTTACAGATGATACTGAGAAAGCTATGAGACAAATGTAGGTTTTATCAATATGTTAATAAACCAAAGATTAGGGGTCATATTCTAATTGCTGATCGCAAATGTCTAAAGCTAACAAATTTGGATTTGGGTGTTATTTTTAACTAGCGGCTTGACGGCAATAAAAAGTGAAGCCTGGCAATGCTGTTTGCCACAAAATGGGACCCTCTCCCCCTCTACTTTACTGGCCTCGCGATGAGCACCTTTGGTGCTCATTAAGGGCCTCGCAATGGGTGGCTTCGGCGCTCATTGCAACCCTCCCCCTCTACCTCTCTGGCGCTCATCACGGGCCTCGGAATGAGTGCCTTTGGTGCTCAGTGTGAGTTTCTCCCCCTGTCTACTTCCTCCCTTGTGTTTCATTTCCCCCCTCCCTCCCTTGTGTCTCCTTCCCCCCTCCTCGCCCTCCCTTGTGTCTCCTTCCCCCCTGTGTTTTACCCTGTCTCCCTCCTGTGTCTCTAACCCCCTCCCCTGTGTCTCTTTTCCTTCTGTGTCTCTTCTTTCCCCTCTCCCTCCCATGCATCTCTTTCCCCCTCCCCTGTGTCTCTTTACTTCCCTCTCCCTCCCCTGTGTCTCTTTCCCCCTATCCCCCCCCGCTTGTGTCTCTTTTGGACATTTCCACTTAGGGGTGTACTCGCTTTTGTTGCCAACTGTTTAGACATTAATGACTGTGTGTTGAGTTATTTTAAGGGGACAGCAAATTTACACTGTTATACAGGCTGTACACTTACTACTTTACATTGTAGCAGAGTGTCATTTCTTCAGTGTTGTCACATGAAAAGATATAATAAAATATTTACAAAAATGTGAGGGGTGTACTCACTTTTGTGAGATACTGTACATGCCTTACACTACTGGACACTTATTCATGCAACAATTTGAAGATATTAAATATCTGTTCTGTAAATCACCTAGCATCTTATTTCTCAAATAATAATAAGGATATAACATATGCCTTTTTTGAGGGAGAGTGTGAAAAATGAATACAGACTACTTCTGCATTGCTTTATATATATATAAGGCTATAAATTCACAATTACTTTGAAGGGGAAATAAAAGTTGTTGTTTTTTTGTTGAAAAAAAAAAACAATACAGTAAGAGTTAATATCTTTGTTTACAACTTCTCTGTGTACTCTACTGCCATCTAGTGCCAACTGCAATTATAACATCTGCAGAAATACATAACTGAATTAACAAAGAGAGGATCTTCAAAAGAGATTAAAGATACATTTTGCATAACAAAACAAAATGTGAATTCTTCTTAACACCTTGCTACTCCAGATAAACAATTACCAAAAATTGGAACAGAGACTTCTGCACCCAGCACTAAAGCAGATATTCAAGACTTGACAGAATTAATCTCATCTTTCAGATTAGAAATTACAGCTGAGATACAAAGAGACTCTGTGGAACTAACAGCAGAAATAAAAGCATTAAACACCAAAGTTCTCAAATTAGAAGACAAATATAATAACCTTCTTAAGTCACACACAGACTGGATCTGATTGGGCTTAAAGAGGAACATAAACAGCTTAAAATCATACAAGAGAATCTAGAAAATAGATCTCGGAGGTCCAACATTATAATTTTTAACTTATCGGAGATAGTACAAGACCTACCTCTATACATGAAAGATTTATGTGCCAAGCTCTTACTAGGTCTAAGTAAAGACGAACTTAGAATGGATAGAAATCATAGAGTCCTAAGAGCTCCACTATCCTTTAATGAGGGACCAAGAGATGTGATCATCAGATTATTTTTCTACAAACGTCTTATTCTTGTCACCCACTACCTTATACAAAAAGGAAACTCCTGAAACCCTTTTTAGAGGTGATTACAAAGCATGGATACAATTATACGTGGGGTTTTCCTTTTAGAACGTATCAAAAGAAGGGAGACATCACACAATTCATACTCACGAGGAAGGTGAATACAAAGCGTACCAAGAAGAAGAAAGATCCACACAATTATCAAAATAGGGTGTGCAGAAATCATGGATTCTTATAAGTGAGAAGCTGAACCATGTGTCTCCTCTGTAAAACTGTTGAAAATATTCTTATGCCATTACTTTCGAAAAAAGGTGTTTTATTTATACTTCCCCCCCCCCCCCCCCCCGAATATTTTCTATGGGCTAATTGCTTCACATGCTAATCAGGTGAACCACCTCTGTATCCAATTTTAGGATACAATCCAGCTCACCAAAAATAAAAAGAGGACAGTGACTGCTCTCCTCTCAACTAATGTTATTATTTCAATATTTTAAAGTAAATTAGAAAGTTTAATAACTCTCAGAGGATACACATATTATTAAGCTGTAAATCTGGTTATAAACAGAAGTAGTCAAGCAAAAAAAGAAGAAATAATAAAGGTTTATGAATAATATGTTATTTACTTACTATATACAAATGCTTACATTTTTAGACCTAATATTTCGTTTTGCTACATAAAATATCTGACATATAAAAAGCAGAAGAAAAAGATAAATACTGTTCTGAGAAATATTATTAATTTACTATATAAAATGTTTATAATCATAGATTTGTTATTGTTAGAATTAAGAAAAGGTGAAAAAAGAAACAAGGAGAAAAGAATTACAAAAGATATTATTTTGTTGTTATCATTTATACTGAAGTATATTTACAACACTGATGTTGTTCATTTGTATTCTCTGTTTTCACAAAAAAAAAAAAAAAAAAAAAAATAAAGAGTATGTGGCAGACTGACCATATGTAACAGAATTTTTCATTATGGGGGCCCTAAGTTAGCAACCAAATTGAGAAATTTGCTTCAATTTACTCCTAGAACTCAAATTCAAATAAATCAATAAAAATTGCAAAAGATTCCATTAAATCGTATCTACGTTCCAAAAACACTATTGTAATTTATATGATCAAAGTATTTCTATTGATCGACAACTAATTTTAGATATTTAAAAAAAGGCAACTTTTATTTAAAAATCAACAGAAGATCATAACAACATTTTAAATTCACCTATTACAGTACATCTAAAGAAAGTCAAGTAGTAATAAAAGGAAAAATATGTGTAAAATCTCCAGGTCCAGATTAATGTTCAGCTTTATTATATAAAAATATAGTTCTCAACATTTACCTCATTTACTTAATGTATTCAATTTTTATTTTAGAAGGCAACCCATGCCTGAAAAAAATCGAATTTATGCATATAACAGTCATTATATAATTAAATTGTAATACATTATTTTGTAAAAATGTTTGTATTATTTCATTGCTTGAAAATGATTTACCAAAATACTCACTAATAACCTCAATATTTTTTTTTACATTCCATAATTCATAAAGTTCAAATAGGATTTATCGCATTGAGACCAGCTGCTGATAATATTAGAAGAATATTAAATGTAATTACACAACTTAAACTTGTATTTGATACCATTAATTGGTCATATTTATTTTTAACCTTAAAAGTTTTGGAGTTTTCAGTTCCCTTTTTAGAAACAGTAAACGTTATTTAAAAGTTAAATAATGGGAAAATTATCTACACATTTTGATATTCATAAAGAAATTAGACAGGGCTGTCTTTTATTTGCTATAGCAATGAAAACCTTAGCAGTTGAAATTTGACAAAATAAGGATATTTCATGAATATCTGTTGGAAAAATAGATTATAAATGTTGTTTATATGCAGATGATTTAATGTTATCTATAGCAAAATTGCATATATATATATATATATATATATAAATCTTTCAAATTTCAATAATACCTCATTAATATTTAGTAAATGTTCTGGTATATTAATTGCTAGTAAGATAAGTTAAACGTAAGATAAGTTATAATAATTCAATAAAAGTCAAACCTGCGTCTCTATATATTTTTAATTAACAGGTTTTTTTTTAAAGTATCAATAAAAGTTAAATTTTAAACTTTTTTCTCTCTTGTGATTGGACAAAAGAGGTGTGCCCTACAAAAGGGATTCTTTCCTTTCTAACATCAATATTATTTAATAGCAAGTCTAAAATTTTAAACATTTGTGTTTCTCCATCTGAACACAACAGTTTAAAACTCAATTTAAAATTTCAATGGAAAGAAGTTAAATGAAAATATTTAGATATACATATTCCTGCCAAATCTATTACGTCATATTCATTCTATTAAGATGACAACTTTAACTCAGATATTATGTTCTTTAAGTTGTCTTCCTAATCCAGTAAATCAATTATATATTAATTCTTTACAACTTTCATTTCTTTGATTTAAATGGAACAATAAACATTCTAGCATTTAAAAATGTAAATGTGATGTAAAACTATGGGTGGTCTTTCTACTTCTCATTTATAAAATTATTATATAGATGCACAATTATGTCTACGGCACCCTGTTGAATATCAACCATGTTGGATCCAAATAGAAAATGATTGTATCTCGTGTCTTGGTATACAATCAGCCACATTAAATTAGAAGCCCATCGGCAAGCCAGCAAGGGATGCAGGTTTGTAATTCAGTTGCTTTACAGAGTGATTAAATTAGAGCATGCCGCGGGTTACGGGCTTGAGAAGCAGGTTTGTTGAACGTTGGATGCGTGGCCGTAAACATGATCAATTAGTTAAACCCATAGTTACGGGTTTAGAAGGAGCCAATGGCAACAGAGATTGTCATCATTCCGTCACTGAAAAATGGAGGTTAGATTTCAAAGTCTTATGAGCTTCAATTACGAGTTGCGATCGGACCCACATTCCAGAAATAATGCAATATTGATAAAGCCATAAATATGATATTCTATTAAATGCGAGTTCCATTACATGTATTAACACACTGATTGCCGGGATCGATATAACACAGAATTTAAACATAAAAAAATGAGTTTATATTGCCGAATTGCGAGCTTCTAAATGTCGTGCTATTTATTTTAATACCTAACATCCCTTCACATATAAGTACAGTAGTGTGTGTATATTTTGCATTTACAGTGCTACGGATTGGACTTTACCCCTCTAGCGGGTGCTCTCTAGCACTCGTTGGCTTCTTGGCTCCATTTGCGGATCTTGAACGCCAGTGAATTTGTTGCAATTTAATAGCATGATTGGAAACGTAACAGTTACAGGCTTGACAGATCAAAGGATTTTCTGGCCCGCAGTTCAAATGTCCACATCCCGTAGCCTTTTCTTACCCTACCTTACTGGCTTTAATATGGCTACTTGTCTAGTGTGCGAAAAAACTTTTAAGAAATGTTAAATCTCTACTCTAAGCATTCTTTATCTTTATGATCTAAAGAACAATCACCCCAGTTATCCTAATTTTATTCTAGGAAAAGTGAAAAAATATTTCAATGATGGGAATGGATTTCCAAGAATTGATCATTTTAATATATTGTGGCGATTTACGATCTTCTTTACAAATGCCCCATAACAACATGTTTAGTTATCTACAAATGAAACAAATGTTTTATTAACATTTCAATCTGTCGATATAATATTTCCTTCAACATATGTGCTTATTTTCTCCTACTATCTTCTTTGTTAAAAATTAAAACATAAGGTTTATACATTATAATAGCTGTTTGTCTCTACCGTAACCGATTTCTGAGATATTCTGCATTGGATTTGTGGCTCATTTTGTGCCACCCTCGATGTTAAACCGCTTCTCAGAGTTCTTGCTAATGGTGGTGGAGGGGATATAACTTCCTGATAACATTGTGGGTCATTGTTTGCCACCACAGAGACAGACAAGCAGACTGTAATCCTAATTAGTACATCAAAGTAGTTAATTAGTAATCAGGAAAAGCTATTTTTGTTCAACTGAAAAAAGCTGATTAACTCAGAAACAGTTAATTTTAAAATCAAATAGCTAGAGCAATGTATAGTCAGTTTTTCATGATCTTTAAGAATAATCTTTAAAAACAACCTTATTTTGCAGTGAGAGTCCCTTTACTTTGTAGATTGATGTATGAGAAAGCATTTATGCTGTGTTCACTCTGGAACCTGAAGTGTTAAATTAGCATTGCATCTAAATTCTCATTTCTGTGCCTTTTCATTCAATTTGTGGATTCCCTTACTGTTATCACCGCCAGCTCGAGTGGCTTTATATTATCATTCTCAATGTTCAGAGTGAAATTGCCTGGGGAGCCGCCATTGGTACCTTCTGCAAGACTGTTCTCTTGAACATATCTGACGGAGATAAAACTCACTTAATCCTGCCTTTTATACCTCTAGGGAATCCAACCCAAGAAAGCTATAGAATGTTTATAAGAAATTCCATTTTCTCAGTGCGTTACCATATCTTTTCATCTGTCGGACAACGCAGAATGATTGAGGAGATTTTCAAGCCTAAATCCCTGTGTCAAAGAAGCGCGAAGTGCCCAAATATTCCATTGTGCATTTAAAGTAGCGTGCTTTAAACATTAAAAAGTTTTGTAGCTGGGCACTCTGGGCAGACATAAAAATCATATTTATTACTCTGTTTGTGCTCACAAATAATAGTGTTAAAACAGAGCTGGCCATTTGCAAACATCTGAAGAGCCAGTGCCCCCTTGTTCTTTTCTGTGACTTTTTATTATATATTTTTTTTAAACTCCAAATTACACATTTTTCTGTGAAGAAGAAAAGCAAATGAGAAACATGTACCTAAGAAAATATAGTGCTTAAAGAACCACTGTTATGATATTCAGGATCAAGCGTGACTCTGTATATATAAATATCTACATCTATCTATCTCACCGGTTTATGAATGCCTCGCCTTACGACATTCCGTAGAACGCACTTCAGAACTAGTTCATCTGTGCATGCGCAAGAGGTCTGTCGGTTCACTAGTGAGCACCATCTTTCGTTAGTGGAGCACCATCTTTCGTTAGAGGAGCACCATCTTTCGTTAGTGGAGCACCATCTTTCGTTAGAGGAGCACCATCTTTCAGTGTGATTCATCTTTAATTTTACTTTTTTTAATTATAAGTTTTATTAATAAGCTTGTTTGCCATTTGGCATCCATCTCAATGGAAGCCCCTGCCACTACTGTACTGCACTGTAATGTAGATAAAAGTGGATTGTTCTGGAAAAAAGTTCCCTGAAAGAACTTATATCTTGAAAAAAGAAAAAATTGCAACATAAAGCAATAGACTAACCTTATTGGTTTGGGGTAATGCATCCGGAGATTTTAAGCTCAAGTATTTGCTCCTTTACCGTTTCAAAAATCCAAGAGCACTTTGCTGCATTATTAAAGCATCTCTTCATGTTTTTTGGAATTAAAATTTAAGGGCCTGGGCCACACAAGCTGTACCCTGGACAGGAGAAACAGCAAACCACAGACGTACGTTTCGGTCTCTGTGGGCCTCGCCATTGAAGTGTAGCTGAACTCTCTAAGGCACAGTGAGCCAGGAGTTCACATCTAGATCCTCTATAACCCTTATGGAGACTAGGCCCTAATGGTCATTTACAACAAACAAAAATAGAGGTGCTCAATCAGAGAACGATCCAACCTTAATAGGTTAGTTTTATGGACATGATGATCCACTGTGAGAGCAACCTCTTTTAGCTCATTTGTGTCTTTCAAAGGGAGATATATACAGCCCTGAAATACCAGGCAATTCTACGCTGAACAGGATAAACATCAAACCCCAGACATACGTTTCAGCCTTCATTGTGTCTTGCCAGTAGGGTGTAGCTTAAAACTCCCTAAGGCACATCCTGATTCTACAGTACACATTAGATCATCATCTTCTGATGTAATAGTTTTGTGACCAAAACTATTTAAAGGAGCCAGGTTGTCATGCCACAAAATGCTTACAGGCACCTAGATATCATCCACTGTACGTCTCTGCAATTTAGTTTTACCTGGAAGCAGAAAGGCATTACATTCTAGGGGTTCTGCACCGCACCCACCAGCTGAACATATCTGTGTGTAAGTGAGGAGTGAAAGCTGCTGCTGCTAGAACAGCTGTCACTGACAAATATACTTAGCAGAGCATACTATGTGCGGTTACTCTAGGCCTCTTTTCTAGTAACTCCCAATCAACCAGAAACTACATTTATCCGGCATCTACCAATCCCCATTTGTGCCGGTTAACTATTGGTAGGAGTATGTTATAAACCCCCCCAAATATAATTAAAAGTGAGGAAATGCAATTATTGTTACAGATTGGAAATGCAGCTAAGCATGGGCAAGTTTTAATAATGGGAGATTTTATCTAACCTGAAATAAACTGGATAAATGAGACTTTATAAAGCGCTATTAGACTGGCTAAAATAGAAAATGAAAAGTTAGTTGCAAAAGAGAGTAAGACTAACCGTAAATATTGTTTAAATATATCAATGGGAAGAAGGCTAGGAAGGAAGCCATAGGAAGGCCGTCTGATAATTAGTGACCAGGAAAAGGCAGATGAGATAAATAGGTTCTTTTCTTCGGTATAAACAAGGGAGGTACCAGTGGTTGGGACACTGCAAAATAATGGGGCTACACTACCTTCACCAAATAATTGGTTAACGCAAGAAGAAATCCAAAAGAGGTTGAAAAAATACATGTTAATAAAGCCCCAGGTCCTAATGGAATACATCCAAGGGTACTGAGGGAACTGGCTTCTGTAATAGCCAACCCATTATATCTAATCTAATTCACTCAACACAGGGTCGCTACCAGATGACTGGAAAAGCACAGGTGATACCTATATTTAAGAAGGAAGCAAGAGCAAATGAGGGGAATTATAGACCTGTGAGTCTCACTTCTGTAGGGGGAAAGCTTTTAGAAGGGTTAATAAGGGAAATATGCAAGAATATGTCTATTTGAACAAGATCATAAGTACAAGTCAACATGTATTTATGAGGGATAGGTCATGTCAAACAAATCTAATTAGTTTCTATGAGGAGGTTAGTAGGAACTTGGATCAAGGCAACTCAGTAAATGTAGTCTTTTTGGATTTTGCAAAGGCTTTTGATACAGTGCCACATGGAAGACTATTGTGCAACCTAAGAGATACCGGAATTGTAGTAAATATCTGCTCATGGATTGAGAGCTGGCTAAAAGACAGGAAGCAAAGGATAGTTATTAATGGAACATACTCGGATTGCACTAATGTGGTAAGTGGGGTTCCTCAGGGTTCAGTATTAGGTCCTCTCCTTTTAACATATTTAGTAATAACTTAGAAGTAGTACTGGAAAGTATTGTCTCAATTTTTGCTGATGACATTAAATTGTGCAAGGTAATTAAATCAGAAAAGTATGTAGAGAAATTAGAGAAATGGGCAACTAAATGGCAGATGAGGTTTAATACAAATAAATGTAAAATTATTAATCTGGGAAGGAAAAATAGCCATGCAATTTATAACCTAAATGGAACAAATCTAGGGGTATTAGATACTGAAAGGGATTTCGGAGTGCTTGTGGACAACCACCTAGGTAACAGTGCTCAATGCCAAGCAGCAGCTGCTAAGGCAAGTAAAATATTAGCATGTATTAAGAAGATTATCAAAGCCAGGGAAACAAATATAATTCTGCCACTATACAAATCCCTAGTATGCCCTCATTTGGAATATGGAGTACAATGTTGGTCACCACTTCATAAAAAGTATATTATTGTGCTGGAAAAAGTACAGAGAAGGGCAACAAAATTCATAAGGGGAATGGAGGGGCTAAGTTATGAAGTAAGTCTAACCAAATTAAACAAATTTTCTCTAAAAAAAAAGACGTGTGAGAGGGGATATCATTAACTTATATAAATATATTCAGGGTCAATGTAAGGCTTTGTCAAGTGAACTTTTTGTACAAGGAGGTTTACGACTAACAAGAGGGTATCCTTTGAGGTTAGAATTAAAAAGGAATTTACAGAGTTCTCTACCAACGGGAGGTGGTGACAGCGGATTTGATAGATAACTTTAAAAAGGGATTGGATACGTTTTTTTTAAATAGAAAGGGCATTCAGGGTTATCCTGGATAATTAAAGAGGTAGTATTGATCCAGGGAGGAATTTGATCGCCAGTATCTGGGGTCAGGAAGGAATTTTAGATTTTTTTAGACAGTTGGCAATATTTCAATGTTTTTTTTTTCTGTTTGCCTTCCTCTGAATCAATTAACAACTAATCTGCATATTGCAGATCAGAGATCTAAAAAGGCAGAACTTGATAGGCTAAAAGTATTTTTTCAACCTTAATTACTATGGCCCTCATTCAATTGCAATTTGGCCAATTGAATAGGGGTCTAAATAGGCACAAAGCATATTTTTTTAAAGAAGTTTTTAGTTAGTAAACATCTATCCAAAAGCAAGGTTTTTACTAACTAAAATCTTCTTTAAAAAAAATATGTTATGTTCTTATTTAGAGCCCTATTCAATTGGCCAAATCGCAATTGAATGAGGGCCTATGTAACTATCTAACATGATAATGTAGACTAATACAATGAGATACAAATCCTATGAACCTCTCTTGTTGTGGTCTTCATCTTAACTCTATGGTCTCTTGCAGTTCCCGTGCTGTGTAAGCCCAACTCTGTGGAAGTAGCAGTGCCCAAAGATCTGGTTGGGGGACTGGAACTATCTCTCAGCAACTCTTCTTGCAAAGGAGTGTCCAATGGCACGCACGTCAATGTCAACTTCAACCTGAAGACCTGCGGAACTGTCATAAATGTGAGTCACCTGAGGGATGTGAGGACCTGAGGGATTTTAGAAGCCACCAAAAAACACTCAATGTCACAAACATGACTTAATGAATACATTTGAGGTTGTGTCTAAACATATGATCTGGCCAACAGTTGTTTTCTTATAGATATATGATAGAATATAGAGTAAAAGAGACCATACTTTTTGCCAACTAACCCCTGAAACAATAATATATATATATATTTTTCAAATATTACTAATCTGTTGCTCATTAAACAAATGAAACCCTGTTATATGACCACCACAGTTGCCCTTTAACCCAGAAGCATTTTTTGGGTTATTGCTGCCCTAAGCACCTTTAACTCCTCTTTTCCTCTTGCTACATCTCAATCATATGTTTACCATGCATCTTCATAGAAACTGTGTATATGTGTCTTTACAAGTATACAGTAAGTCAGAAAGTGCCAGATACACTTCCAGACAGAATATTCTTTGTATATAGAAATTCTTGTGCATATTCCATTGCATTGGCAACTTCAAGCAGTCTGCTGCCCCTGTAATTGTGCTGCCCTTGGCCTGGGACTCGTGGACCAAGGCTGAAACACACCCATGCATTACCCTTTAAAATTCAATTAGGAAACTATGAGTCCAATTCAATTAAGCAATCGTAAGTTACTGGACCCCGTAAGTGAGGCCTTAAGTTAATTTGCTATTCAATTGGCATCTTTTTGCGGGCTCCAAATGGTTTACGGGCTTGAAAACTTTGCAGTTGTTAAACCTGGAACTTACAGCCTCCCGAAGCCTTTGATCTTTCCCGTCTGCAAGAGTTCCGATAGCTAAAATCGCAAATCGCTATTCAATTGCTACAATTTCCCAAGCTCGCAAATGTTTTCACACCCGTAAACCGCAACTGTAGTAGAAAATCCTACAAGTGCTAGAGAGGACCCACAAGGGGGTTTAACCCCTGTCTGTAGCACTGTAAATGCAAATAAAAAATCAATACTGCACTGTAAATGACGGGGAAAGAGATGAAATACATTAGATTTAATTGCACAACAATCTCAAGCCCGCAAATTGGCAATGGAAAATGTGTTTTATTATGTGTCATTTTGGGGTTATATCGATCTTGGGAATCAATGAGTTAATACATATCAGGCCACTGACATGGACTAAAACAGTATCTGCATTCACTTTTATTATTTTGTGATTTTGCGAGTCTGATCGCATATCGATTCCCTAAACGCTAATTGATTGACATGTAACCTCCATGTTTTACTGATCTCATGATGACGGTCTCATTTTCTATTGGTGTTTCAAAATGGGTGGTTACGGTCTTGCTTAATTGGTCATATTCCCGCCCTGAACTGCTACATACGAGTGCATGGTTTACGGTTTCGGCATTTGGCCCGTAACTTGCAGGCTTGTTCAATTGAATAGCACCGGAATTGTAGCAGAGTTCAAGCCCCCAGCAAGCCTGCAGGCATATGGCCTGTATACCGCAAGATGTGCTTCTAATTGAATCGGGCTCCATGTTTTTAATCCTGGTTTTCAATGATACCAGCCTTGTATCATTTTTCTTCCATTTAAACAGATAAACTAACAAAGTAGGTTTTATATGAGAATAATGGAAGTGCCCAGCATTTCAGATTATAGAAAAGCTGCTTTTATTTTAAATTTCTAAAATCATTATACTCATAATACATTGTCTGTCTTGAGGAAAGCATATTGGGCAGATCACTCTTAAACAATAAAATATAAATGTAAGTTTTAAAAAATCTACATTGATATATTTTCTTCAAATACTGCTAATCTTTTACTCAACAAGCAATTTAAACCACCACAGTTTCCCTTTAACCTTTAAAGTTGCCCTTTTGGGGCCTATTTGAAGTTAAAGTTACAGAAAATGTTGGTGCTTTGTAACTAAAAACTTATTATAATAATAAGTCACCAAATAAAGCACCAGTCAATGCCCTAGCAGGTGCAAAAATATGAGTTAATTATTTATAATGTTCCTATTTTATAATAGCAATATTCAATATTAAATTTATTTTTGAAGATTATAGTATCGACCTCCCGCTGAGTGTTTACCTCCACTCTAATAGGGTCATTATGAGAAGCGTGAGCGATCGCTGAGAAAAAGGTCTAAAGATTTTAAGAAAAATCAAATGTGGTAAGAGAATAAAAAAATCATTGATAGGTTGGCCCAACACAAAAGCTTGTTGTCAAGGGAAACCACTAACAAAACCAATGGAGAGCATGGAGTTTGTGGTACACTGTGTGTCTGGAAATTTAGCAGTTTCCTGATAGACAAAAGGCACTTCTCACCATCGGCACACACTTAGTAGAAAAATTATTGTCAAATTAGAAATATTACTATTTCTGATCACGCACGAATACAGCTGAAACTGGACTTTCCCTTGCAAAGAAACTCCGACATCCATTTTGAAAGATATAGAATTTATTGAATTTTTTAAGAAGAACTAGGAGAATTATAGTATTAATAATAGTCAACATAAAACTCTTCAGTTATTTTGGGAGACATATAAGGTACTATCTAGAGGAGAGATTAGCAAATATAGTATTTCAAGGAGAAGAGATAATGCTTGCTCTAAATAAAAAGCTTACAGAATCCTATAATAAATGGAAAAACAATGGCACTACACAAAATTATTTTAAATTTTAAAATTGAAGGAAAAATGTGATAATCAAGTTTTGGCAAAAACACATTTAGATAGCTTGTACATGCAAAGAAGATTTGGAACAGATCATCAAAGTTGATATTGAATCTCATAAAATTAGAAAAGGATCACAGATATTGATCAGAAGGGTCTTAATAGGGTCTTGGAGACATTTATGGATTATTATTATTATGCTAAACAAGATATAGATCAGGTTAAAAAAAAGCAATGTTTTTGGGACAGGGTTCAACTTTTGAAACTTAACACGCATCAGTTAGATCAATTAAATATACCATTCGCAGAAGATTAAATCTACAGAGGAAATAAGCAACTTCACAAAAGGAAATTGGCAGGTCCATATGGATTTATAAACACGTTTTACCTGATAATCTATGATTAATATATAGGGCAAACTTTATTAAATTTAATGAATGATTATTTCATAGAACAATAACCTATTTCAAGATTGTTTTTGGTCTGTCAGTCACTGCCCCTCTGAACTCCATCAAGCTCATGTTCGTTGCTTCACAGACTTAATCTAGCCATCTCCGCCTCTGCCTCCCCCTTCTTCAAATACCTTCACTCTTTCCCAGCATCAGAGTTTTCTCTAGAGAGTATTATAAAATAATGACTAAATTGATAGATTTTATATACAATGATCAAACCGGATTTATTCAAGTGAAAACTATGACATCTAATATTAGAAAAGTAATTGGAGTTATTCAGGAATAAACAAACTAACTATTCAGGAATATCAACAGAATGAGAACAGAAAGAATAAATCAGCCCTTTTGATCTGTGTAGACACAGAGAAAGCATTCAATTGTATCAATTGGGACCATTTGATGACAGCGATAGATAAATCTGGGATATATGATAATCTCTGGCAGATTATAAAAAAACATATGTTCCAATTCTATTGCTCTATTGCCTCTATTACAATTAATAATTTTAAATCTCATGATGTTATGTTACAGAGGGGTACCTGACAGGGATATCCCTGGTCCCCCCTCTTGTTTTACTTAGCATGCAAAGATATGTTTGAAGGTATTGCTCTTGTAGGTAGACAGATTCACTTGGCTTTTTATGCTGATGACACACTCTTATTCATAAATTATCCGATTAAAAATTATGCTAGAATTATATTACATATTGAAGAAATCTCCACCTTTTCAGGATATTTATTTAATCAGGGCAAGCCAAACATTCTCTTTTAGGATATTAAGGATATTTAAGGAGGATATTAAAGGAGATGTTTAAAAATATGTATCAATAAAATATTTGGGGAAACAGACTGCAGCAAAATGAACAAAACATGCATACACTGAATTATAACTCAATCATTAAATAAATTGAAAGAGATCTCAAAGAATGGAATAGACTCCCTCTTTCTTTTTTGGGAAGAGTTAACGTGAATAAAAAGATGATATATCTAAAGTTATTATTTTTAATTCAAAATTGACCTCTGATTATAAAAAAGGGATATCCAAAGAATTCATATCATATTTAGAAAATATATATGGCATCAAAAGAAATCTTGCATCAGTTCAGATCAACGTTGGCAGCCCATTAATAAGGTAGGAGTAAATATGGCTAATAATGAACGGGCAAGTTGGGCCTCCTTTGTGAAAATGTGTCTAGAGTGACAGAAGAGAGGTGATAAATGAATAGATTATGATTGGGAAATAGAGTTTAAAGGTAATACAAATGTAGATTATCTGCAGCATAATCTTAATGTTGAATCCCCAGGTTGGTTAAATATAACATATAGATTTATCCTTTAGTTAAAATATGGAGGAAGGTGAATAAGAATTTACTCTCTAACATGAAAATCTTACATGAAATTCTGATTAAAAATAATTTTGACAGATTGATTCCCTAGACAAAATTAGGTCCGGATAAAATGTAATTCTTTTTAGTTCAGGAAAATAAGATAAGTGATACTTTAAAGTCATTCTTGGTTTAGTGCCAAACTCCTGTCCTCACATAGACAGATTAGACCTTTTTTAAGAATTTCTGGAGATTAGGAATGTTGAAAAAAAAAAGATCTTTCCAATTGAATTTTCTACTGCTGAAACGTCTCATGTTGGCTCTTTCTAAATGTTACAGGTGGTGAGTGATAAAATCATTGCTACCAATCTAGTCACAGGAATGCCCAAACAGACGCCTGGTAGCAATGGAGACATCATCATTCGTACCAGTAAGCTCCTGATCCCAGTGACCTGCGAGTTCCCCAGACTATACACCATTTCTGAGGGCTACGTTCCCAACCTCAAGAACTCCCCACTGGAAATAATTGGCCATAACAGAGGATCCTTCCCCTTCACACTGGAAATATTCAAGGATAAAGAGTTTGATGAGCCCTACAGAGAGACCCCCCCAGTACTCAAACTCAGGGACTCCCTCTACTTTGGAATCGAGCCCATTATGCGGGTGAATGGCCTTGAGACCCTAGTAGAGAGTTGCTTTGCCACTCCAACTTCCAAAAATGATGAAATCCTCAAATACTATTTAATCCAAGATGGGCAAGTATTCTTAAAATGTCTGTATAAGCTCCAGATCTCTCCACCCTCCTGAATGATGTATTGTCTCTAGAGTGAGAGCCGTCCAGAGGGAATGCTCTACAAAGAGATATGTATAGTACTTGCAGTATGGTGGAGGGAGGTAACTAGAAAGTGTATTTGTGAACATTGCTAGCAATCCATTTAACACTACTGCATGCATCTAATGTTTGCCTTATAGAGTGGCCACAATAGGATTAAATATACCACTCCCCCGTGGGTGGCTCCAACTCCCGAGATAATACATGAAATGCACGAATAAATATTAACTAAAACCTGTTTAAACTGTATTGTAACTAACAGGAAATGCAATGGGGAAGAACACTTAAACTTCTGAATAAGTTTTGTATTAAGAACAAATGCTCTCCGCCCGCATCAATACAATATCATACTTCTTATCAGGGCATCACACCATGACATGCAGCCTCTCAGCCACTGTTGAATTAATAAGGCCAATAGTATTATATCTGGTTGAGTGATAAAAAAAACATGTAGGAACATTCTTCCTACTCAATGCTTTTCATTCATCTGAGGGACTTTCTCAGAAGTGATGATCACATTATTTATTGAGATTTACAGTTTTTGGAGAGCAGTTTCTCAAAATGTGATTGTCCCTTGTTTCTAGTTGTGCCTCTGATGAGACAGTTAAACAATACACATCGAAGGACCATCTCGCAAAACACTTCCAGGTTCCTGTGTTCAAGTTTGTTGGGAAGGACAATAAGGTAAAATGACAGTATGGGTGACACTCCAAGGGGAGCAGAGAGAATGTTTCGTGGCAATGATAGAGGGATTGGTGTAATTTATTTGTAATAATCTTAATACTCTAAAAAATGTATGACCCTTTTTTTCTTGTTTCCATGTTGGATACCTAGGCCCTCATTCAATTGCAATTTGGCCAATTGAATAGGGGTCTAAATAAGCACATAACATATATTTTTTAAAGAAGTTTTTAGTTAGTAAATATCTATCCAAAAGCAAGATTTTCACTAACTAAAAACTTCTTTAAAAAAAATATGCTATGTGCTTATTTAGAGCCCTATTCAATTGGCCAAATCGCAATTGAATGAGGGCCATAGTAATCATCTAACATTATATATAAATATAAATATATATATATATATATATATATATATATATACACACACAATATCTCACAAATGTGAGTTCACCCCTCACATTTTTGGACATATTTTATTATATCTTTTCATGTGACATCACTGAAGAAATGACACTGCTACAGTGGAAAGTAGTAAGTGTACAGCCGGTATAACAGTGTACATTTGATGTCCCCTCAAAATAATTCACCACACAGCCATTACTGTATAAAAATGTAGAGAGAGAGAGAGAAAGATTGCGAGGGGACCCTTAAATTACTTTGGATTGGAGCCCTCCATTCACTAGCTCTGCCACTGATTTCAGAGCATATTTCAAGTTGAGAACGTTAGGGGACTAATAGGGAAGAAAATTGAAAGTAGCACAGAATAGGTGCAGCAGTGGACTTGTGGAAGTTGGAGGTTTAATTAATGACTAAAAATGGAAAATGCAGGTCATAAAAGAGGAGATGGGAGTTTGTATGTTCTGGAAAGGATAGAGAGATCGTGAGGTGGATCAGTCTGGTGGGAACATTTAGAACAGATCAGTCTTAAAGGAGAGGTTGGTGGAAATTGATAACAGAAATAAAGACAGGACAAGTGATTGGACTGGGGTTTTGATTATGTCTTTTATGAGGAGAAACTGGATTTGGCGTAAGTTGTGTAGATGAAAACAGCATTTTTTGTTCTATATGAAGATAATTGGATATAACAGATGCATCCCAACGCCTGCTAACTGTGGCTGGTGGGGTACTTTTATTTATTATACCCTATACAATCTAAAAATAATATTTTATATTAATAATAGATTGCCAGTTAATGATCTCCCTTTTATAAATGTATATGTTTTACGATATTTACTCTTTTCATTACTTCTCTAATGCACTGTACTTTGCACTTTGTATTTAGATTACAATTTATTTAAATTATTGTTTCTATATCCGGTAGCACGTCCATGTTTTTAAAAAAATATGCCATCTTTCTGACCACAAGGCTTTTACTGAAAGTATTCAGGAATTTAATTTCCAAATTTCAGTGTCTTTTCAGGCAGGAGAGAAGCACTAACTGTGAAAGGATATTTAGAAATTATCAGCTGTCTAATCTCAAAAGAAAAAAAAAACATTTTGTTCCTGTACAGACAGAAAAAAACAAAAACAAGAATGGTATCTGATTTTACAATAGGTCCTTGATGTTGTTCTTGTTCTGTATAATGGGCTTGTGGTAGTGAACACTGTTGTTTCTTTGTATTACTCAATATTTTCACAAAACGCTAATGGATTATATTGAGGTCTAATCACATTACATCTAAATGGCAACCATAGGGGGGGAGTATAGATCTGAAAATAACCCGAAATGAAAGGAGTATAGCACATGTACAGCTGAAGAGTTAATATTTCCTGCTTGTGTCTTCAACATTGATACCGAATATAGCTGGTTATCTAGTTTTACATTACTTTGTTTTTATGATACTTGTATCTTGCTTCCATTTATTGTGTCCATCAACAGACGAAATACTGAGGGATATATGTGACCAAGGGCCAGGTGAGCACATCCCTAATGAACAGCTATGTGTCATATGTAGATAAATGTCTATTTGCAGGAAAACGTGTCAATATTTTTAAAGGACCACATCACAATGTCAAAAAGTGTATATTTTTGGAAACTTTAGTCTGAGTAAGACCAGAATTAAGTAGGAAAAATGTCATAAAGGTAGTTTTTAAGTTGAAGAAAATAAATGTTGACCCTGGCGGGATCCATGATAGATTTGTGGAAGTTGTGTGTGTGTGGAGAGCTATGTTTGCATTGAATGGAGTGCATGGCTAGTGAGGGGGAATGTTGTAGTGTTAATTTCAGTCTTACAAAGGCTCTCTTTTCCCTTCTTCCCGACCCCTCTCCCGACTGATGGCCAAAATGATTTAGCTCTGAGGAAGTGAAGTAACAAACAAAAATGGATTTCTATACTTATAAAAAGTCTCACAAATGCAGGTTTTCCCAAAAATGTTTTATGTCTGTGGCTGACACAGGTGTTCATATTGTTAGTTTAGTACATACTTGACAAACAAGTGTATTTACTTATTGAACTGCAGCGGTTCTTTAATATAAATGTATGTCTGTAAGTGTATGTCACTTTGTATGTTTTTCATGGGATTGGAGCACAGGTAAAAAGACTAGGAAAGGAAGATACAGATATATGAATGGGACTAGTTCAACATAGACGTCTAAATATACTCACACCTGAATGTCTTATAAACTTGCTGTTTAGTGTAATTGTTGCAATTATGGGTACTTAATGCACATAAAGAGGTGTGAAGGTGCAGGAGGACACAATGCAAAAAGACTAGAGGTCAACAGTGTAAATTAAAAAAATATATACTTTTTGACTTTTCTATCTTTAAGAAGTACATATGGAATCATGATCATTTATTAGTACTGAAATACAGGGGTTTCAAATATTTCAATCCAAGTATCTTTTACTTAGATTTGTCTACTATTTGTCTTCCAAGCTCATGTATGTTTGGTTTTTAAGACTTGGCTGCAAATGATAATTTATGGTGATCTTCCCCAGAAGAGTGGGATACCGATACAAACAGACATCTTTCTCCACATCTCTACAGGAGGTGTTCCTGCACTGCCAGGTCCTGGTGTGTGGAGCGACTGATGAGCGATCCCGTTGTGCACAAGGATGCCGCCGGCGCATGCGGAGAGATGCAGAGATGTATGAGGGAGCGGGACACCTGGCAAATCATCTCCTCACTGGTGGCCCAATCAGGATCAACATAGAAGAGTAGCTTAAACCCACTCACTATGGTCCTTGCATCAGTCAAATTAGGGTCAAAACATTGAATGTCCATTATCAAGGAAAATGTTTAATATAAGTGCTTTAGAAAATATGTTGCAGTGTTTCCTTATGATTTTAAACGACCACTGTAATTCAAGAAAAACAGCCATTATTTGTGAAGTATGTAACAAACTAACAACATAAGCTGCTGTGCAAACCATGGACATATTTAGAGAAAACATCAGATTTTTTGAAAACCCTTTTTATGAATAGAAGATTCCATCTTTTCTTTGTTGCATCACTTCCTAATAGCTGAATCAAGAGGGCGTGTTTTTATCAGTGGAGGTAGGGAAGAGACAGGTCAGGAGGGTTTGTAAGATAATTGATTCAGACTGAAAGTGACCACACCCTTCTCCAGAATCAGGCGGCTTGTGTATCAGTGATCCTTCCAGGGTCCTACAGAGGCATATATATTTTTTGAATAAAAAATTAGGTATATGACTTTCCACGCCTGATCATGCTCTTAGTCAGACTCAAAGTTTTCAGACATATATATTTTGTTTTTATTGTACAGTGGACCTTTAAAAATTAAATACTTTGATACGCTGCTTCTCCAGAATGCTGTATATACAGGGCTTGTAATGTACAGATATTACTTCATCTCATCAAATTAAACCAGTCTTTAAGGAGCAATGTTGTTCTATATTTAATGAACCTCTAGTTGTTTGCTTCTCAGCTTCCTAAACAGATATAATTAGCATAAAAAAGAAAGTAATAATTGCCTTTAAAAAAAAAAAAATGTGAAAGCTGTCTTTATTTTTATATTTTTTGGTCCTATCCTATTTATGTGCGCCACTGTTTGCAATCCGCCGCGTGCGCACGCTCACCCTTTTGAGTTGCGCTAATTAGGAGAAAAGAGTAGTTCTTTTTCTATACTGCGCTTGAACATCAGCGAACATAAAACCGGATAGATCCTATTTATTTTTTTTCTAAATAGTTTTTATTGAAAGGAATACACATTTTTCCAGAGCAACAAGCAATAGGCACATTGACATATAAGATTTTACATAAACACGTATGCCTTATAATCAAAACTATAGTATACCCTTTCAGTTTTCCTTTTTCTATTATTCTGTAGTTACTGTAGCAACCCTTTAACTCAAACAAGGGAAACTTGAACAAACAAAACTTAATTATGTAAAAACTAAAACTTTAAATAAATAAATAAATAACTATGGAGATAAGGGAAAGTTCAATAGACCAAGTTGAATCTATATATTTATATCTAAATGAGTCCTTAACCAAGGCATGAATCAATGATTAGCCATTTTTTACCTCCTAAATAATTACTTCTAAGCTATGTCCATTTAGTTATTCAGCTCAATTTGCTTAGTTAATTTACTATTTCAGTAACCTGCCATCTAGAACATTGCAATTCTTAAACTTATACAGTTATTGTACATGCATTCACCTCTTGTGTCACATTCCAGACGAACCAGAGTCTCCAGGACCAGCTCTCAAGTCTACTCTAATCCAAGCCCCCGTCTAGCTCAATTCTGATAACTTGTTGCTATCTTATTACAATTGGATCACTCAAATCAAGGGGAAACCAAACGATGACTCTAACCAGGGGTTCCAGATTTTATATAACTGTGGCATAGTATCCAATATAGCACATGTTAACTTCTCATTTATTGCTATGTAGTTAATTTTCTTAATAACCTCTTGCGCATCTAGCTTCCCCGATTTCCACTGACTGGCAATGTGTACTTTGGCAGTGGCCGCCATTATCTGGAATAGCCTATTCTGGTTCTTTGATAAATTAGGAAGTTTAATCCCCAATAAACAAGATTCCATGGTTGCCGCAACTGTAGTATCACATGACGTCGCCATTAGTGCTAACCTTTCCCATAGCTCGTGAGCCGCCTGACACAGCCACCAGGTATGAATATATTCTCTGGAGTACTTTAATAGATGTCTCTATGTGCATGTAATTACATGTTGCCCTGCTTAGATTAAAGAACGATTTCTGCCATTTTTTCCATTCCCCCCCCCCCCCCCAGCTCTTTTTCCCATTTACAGATATATGCTGGTTTGTCTATATTTTTGGGCTTAGTAAATATATCGTATAACGAGCCTATTATTCCTTTTGCAAGTGGGAGGTTTTTGCATGTTACCGAGAACCAGGAGGATATCGGAGATCCAAATTTTAAAAATATTTCACTGACGCAGCTCCTTATCTTTAGATCTAGCTTATTCTTGGATCTGGCCCACCTCCACGTTGTTATAGTAAGATTTATTATGGGGTTCGGATGTGATTTAATCGGGCTCAATCCTTCAGGCACCCAAATTAATGTGTCCCAGCTATGTTGTTGCATTTGCTGTTGTTCTAAAAATATCCAGCCCGACTGATGCTTGACTGAATGTGCTTGTGGTAGTTGGGACAGTCTAGCCTCTTTAAAATTATCCCGCAGATTAGGACATGTTAGCCCCCCCGCCCCCCTCTTTTTTATGTCTGAACATTACCTTCCTAGATATGCGAGATTTCTTATTTTTCCACGCATACCTAGAAATACTGGACTGGAACCTGTGCAGTTTCCTCAGGGAGATCGGCATAGGGAGCGTTCTAAAGAGATATAGAACCTTTGGCAGAATGTTAATTTTGTCTGCCGCAATTCGGCCGGTCCAAGAAAGAGGATAATTCTTCCATCTGATCATTCAACTTTCTGTACATGGGGGGATAGTTAGCCCTATACAAATCAGAGATGTTAGGTGTAATATTAACCCCTAGGTATTTTATATGTTTGGTAGGCCACGAGAAAGAATATAGAGATTTCAGGTGGTCTATGTCGCCCTGAACCATGCCTAAGCTCAAAGCCTCTGATTTCCCCATATTCAGCCTAAGTCCTGACATTTTGCTAAACCTGTCAAGAGTCGACATCAATGCTGGTATGGAGGACCCGGGATTTGTTAGGGTACATAGGATATCATCCGCGAAGAATGAGCACTTATACTGTTGCAACCCCATTGGAGCCCTTCAATTTCCTTATCCGCTCTAATGAGCTGTGCAAATGGTTCCACAGCCATGGCAAATAATAAGGGCCAGAGTGGGCATCCCTGTCTTGTACCTCTCTGTATGCTAATTTGAGCTCTATGCTCGCCTGGCAACCTCAGAGTGGCTGTCGGGGCTTCATAATATGTGCGGAGTAGAGTAATAAACCGACCCCTGAGACCAAACCTGTCCAGAACTTTAAACAGATACGGCCACTCAACCGTATCGAAGGCTTTCTCTATATCTAGAGCCAGTAGACACATCGGGGAGCTCGCTTTGTACGCTAGATATTAAATATTGAGGGTACGTCTGACATTGTCCCCTGCCTGTCTATGAGGTACAAACCTCGCCTGATCTTTGTGGATTATCTCTGGCAAGAATCTGGAGATCCGTGTCGACAAGATTTTGGCCATTAACTTGACGTCCCCATTCAGTAGGGATATGGGTCGATAGTTCTTCACCTCAAGACTATCCCTACCTTCCTTCGGGAGCATTACGAGTTCCACCTGATTTAGCTCTGGAGGCATTTTTCCCCTTTCATGATAGAGTTAAATAGGGATGTAAGATGAGGATTTAATAGGGGTTAAAATTTCTTATAGTATAAGTTGGTATAGCCATCCGGCCCCGGGGATTTGCCTTGATCTTGAGACCCTGGATTGTTGCCCTTAATTCTTCCGATGAGATATCTAGGTTAAGGTTGGCTAGTTGCTGCTCGTCTATGGAGGGAAGATCAATAGTTCTTAAAAAGGAGTCAAGATCCAGCCCATCGGTCGTCCGACCAGACGAGTAGATCTGCTGATAGAATGACTGGAACTCCTTCTGTATGTCCCTCGGGCTACAAGAAATTTTGCCAGCTACTTTCCTAATCTGGGTCACCCTAGACTGGATCTCCTTAGCCTTCAATCTCCTAGCCAGCATTCTGTCTGGTTTGTTCGCTTTCCAGTAGTAAAGGTGCCTAGTCTTCCTCATAGCCTTCTCTGTATAAAAATACAGGACCCCGTCTAGTTCTATCCTGACCTTATTAATTTGACCGTGAAGCTTCATGGTAGGGCATTTCTGGTTAAGCTTTTCTAGGTAGCTGAGGGTAGCTGTTAGCTCCTCCTCCTTCCGCCTAAGCGACTTATGGTGTTGAGCTGTTAGTTTAATACACCAGCCCCTTATAAATGCCTTATGGGCTATCCAGAGCCATCCCACTCCCGTCTCAGGGTAATCATTCAATTCAAAATACTGCTTAATATCCCCCTCTAATGATACTAAGCTGTTGGGGTCCGACAGTAAGTGTTCATCGATCTTCCAGCTCCTAAATGGAGATAGGTTAGGTCCTATGGTTATTTTAATGGCCACTATAGCGTGATCAGACCAGGGGCAAGGGACAATGTCAGATTCTCGGACTTTATCAAAAAGTAGAGAGCTCTTTAGGAACGTGTCAATCCTCGAATAAGTGCCATGCGTGGGCGAGTAAAATGTATATTCCCTGTTATCCATGTGTAGGCCTCTCCAAGCATCTACTAGGCTCATCTTAGCCATCAACTGTTTCATTTGACCATGTTTTTTTGAAAATTTTGCGTCCTGGGTGTGTCCTGATCTGTCTATTGCTGGATCCAGTGTCAAATTAAAGTCCCCCCCCAAACACCAGCTTGCCTAGATCTAGCGGTTCCAGCTCCCTCAGCAGTATAATCAGAGTTTGGTGGGGAGAATTTGTGGGAGAATATAGGGAGATCAGTGAAATTCTATGGCCCGAGACCACTCCAGTGACCAATACATAATTCCCCTCTTTATCTATTCTGCTATGCTCCAAGCTGAACGGGAAGTCTTTGTGCATCAGGATAGCTGCCCCTGCCTTCTTTGTAGGCTGAGTTGCCGCATATACTGTCGGGTAGTCCTTGTGGACAAACTTCGGTTTACCCTCATGCAAGAAATTAGCCTCCTGCATGAAGATAACTGAGGGCCTCAACCTTTTGTAGTATCTAAAAGATTTCCTCCTCTAAAAAGGGTAGTTAAACCCATTCACATTATGCATTATAAATACGTACTCTGACCCACACATTGTGTTTTAGCGTCTAAGTGTGTATGTTCTCCTTGTCTACCTGTTACTCCTCGCACCCAACGCCAAATCCTAAGGATCCAAGGATGAATGAAAGCTTGGAGAGAGGTTGCTGGTGCTGGAGACTCCAGTCGCTGTTATTGGGCATACTTTCACTCTGATCGTGTTGTTATCAAGCCCTCAGGGGCCAGTCCAGGGTCTCCTATGTGTTGGGAACTGCAAACAGCCTGGCTCTTGCAGGATAAATTCTTATATCTGGAACTTCTGGGGGGGAGCAGATCATCTTTTGGAAGCTGAGAGCCCACTAGAGCCCATTGTTTTTTCGGGATGGGAGGGGGTGGAGGGCGGCCATGTTCTTCTGCCGGTAGGTCTGCTGGGCAAAGACGAAGCTGGCGCAATACTGCAAGACAGTCCTCTAGATTGCAGGTGATGTGCGAGGTGCCTTGGTAGCTGAAGGTAAAGGCGAAGGGGAAGTTCAGGACTTCATATCGGGGGGCTTTTACATCTCTTGATTTAGGAAGTCACATTGGCCTTTGTAACTTGTTGCAGGGGGAGGTGGGTAGAATGCAGTCAGCCCAGCTCTCATGTTGCAAGTCTGCTGCAGTTTTGCTATGTATCCACGGGGTGGCAGCTTGAATCTACAGTAATCTTAAGCAGCTACCTCTCAGTGAGCTTTGAAAAGAATTGAACTGTACAGGTACCTGAGTCCTTTGGAACCGGGAATAGTAAAGCCTCCCTTTAATGCCCCCAAGTTTGCAGGGTTTTTAGTAGTGGCAAAGTTGCAATCTTTTCTGAAAGAGATGAGCACATTACTTCCAGGCCTGCAGGTCTATTGATCTGAATCACTCAGGTGCTGTTTGTGGGAAAATTGCAAAAAGTCCTGCATAAACATTAGCTGGTATATTGTAGTTGCCCAGTAATTGTTGCATAAGGAGGGAATTCGTGAAAAGAAGCCAGAGTTCCTGTAGTTATATTCTGTGTGCTGCTGGAACTGAATATGGAGGTGGTGTTATTTTATACTGTGCCCAAAGGAAAAGTTACATGGGCTTATGTGCCTGTCAGGGCGTCCCTACGGCTCACCGGTTGGAGCCTGCCACCCCCAAGTGCTTTCCTGTGTCCTCCGCTCTCCCCTGCCGCCTCCTGCAGCTTGTGGGTTAGGGTGCGTCCTGGCCTGGGTTTCAGGCCTGTCTCTATCTTGACTGTGTTTCCGCTTTTCCGCAAGTGCAGTCGTAGGGTCCAGTGGGGGATTAGGATCGCCTCCTCTTCTGTCCCCTGCTGTTATTGGGGTTCTTAATATATTTAGGGCGTTTTATTAGCCCAAATGTGTATTTCCTAGCAGGAGCTCTGGCTAAACACGTCTATCCTAGTCAGACGCAGTCTCCGCCCCCCATAGATCCTATTTTTTAAATACATTTTGCCGTTTATGAAGCTTAGCAAATTAAAAGACAATATACAAAATTGGCATAAGAGTACAGGAAAGTAAAAAAATGCATATGTAAAACTGAAACGTTATATATGCATTTAATGATTTATGACAGCTCTATTATTATTATTATTATTATTATTAACTTTTATTTGTAACGCGCCAACATATTCCGTAGCGCAATACAGGGGATAAAAACAAGGGAAAATACAGCATTAACAAAATTCCAAAAATGGAGGACTCTATTAAATAGTTTATTAAGTTTCAAATATTAATGTATCAGCCTCTAGTTGAGCTGATTATCTCCACCCTGATAAGGTCATCAAGGGGGACAAGGTATCACTTAGAGAATAGTCTGAAAAGGCTTTTAAGAATTATCTGATTAGATAAGTGATCATTCATCCTCAGCATAAACTAATTTCCAAGGGAAACTACTTTAACCCGGTAAAATGGGGGATCACCATGACATAATCTTGATCCTACAATTTTAGTATCTGCCTGAGCTTGCCAAAGGAAACCAGTCTATCAGCCAGACAGCCAATGAAGAGCATTGTGTTGATATAATATTGTGTCTGATAATTTAGTAATTCTTGCTAGGCAGAGCCACTTAACTCCATTAACTTTATAGAGGGGGGAGACCAGCTGAGTCTAATTTTGAAAGTAAGTAAATCATTAAATATGAATTTTATTAGCGATCAATGCCTAATGAAAACGTCTAGCTCATGTGATCTTTCCTGTTATGATTGCTCCAGCAGTAGCAACGTCAAATGCAGCAAGAAGCTGCTAGATGGTGCTGCCGAAATTGTACACAGTTTGTAAGTGCTGCTGGGATTGTACACAATTTAGAAGCTTAAACCATTATCCTTACCCTAACCCTCACCCTAAAGCTATGACATCGTCAGCAAGATCTTGGCAACATCTACCGGATGCTCACCGCCAATGCGGCCACCTGTGCTGGTAGTGTGCTTGAGTACTCATAATAGGAAAGGACCAAGATCCCAATATGCCTTTTCATTTTAACATTTTCTCTAAATCCATTTGAACCCAAACATTCAGTTACAACTTTAAATATATCATTTTTTAATTCCACACAATTGTATTTCTGAAATCCCAAATGTATTTGCTTTAAACCTGTTACATATGTAACACAAAGTTTTTTAATTATAAACTTTTATAAACTTTTATAACTTGTTGCATAGCTGTGTTTGATTAAATAGAAAGGCTTATTTTGATGTCTTGGTTTTATTAAAAAGGTGGACTGTGAAGTGAACAGATATCAATTCTAAAAGGAACACATATAATAATTTATTTTTTGCGCCGTTCACTCGTTTCTGGCTTTCCGTGAACTTGTTGACCATAACACACCTGGACATCATTATGTCCATAGTCATGCTGATCCATACTGGACTGGGTTACCAGTTCCTTCTCCAATGGGCCACAGCACACATCATCCCTAGGTAGTCCCCCATCCACGTACTGACCAGGCCCAACCCTGCTCGGCTTCAGGGTGGTGTAACCTCTTGTTTCCCTGACTGGAATCTAACCCAGGTCGTGGTGATGAAAACACCAAGTCACCACCTGGGAACCATTAAATCTATAGCCCCCCTTAAATTACACTTGCAATTAATTTTGAAAATTAAGTGCATATGTATCTATGCATCCCTGACAGCCACTCTGCAGAGAGCTAAATGTTTTAATTAAAAAAATCATAATTAAGAAAATTCATATTCAATGATTTAAAACAACTATTCTTAATATTAAACTTAAATATTAGATTGGCCATGTTGCTATCCTATAAGGTCATTTAAAGGGTAGGGGGTATCCTAAAAGACAGTTCTAAAGGGCTTTAAGAACAATATAGGCAAAGACTAGTTTCAACCTAGATAACCATTCATAGGCTGGCTTCTAGCCAAACATGTTGCCAAGGAGAACCAAACAGTCAGCCAATGAAGAGCGAAGGAAGCAAAGGGTTGTTGTAAATGGAACATACTCAGATTGAACTAATGTGGTAAGTGGGGCTCCTCATGGCTCAGTTTTGGGTCCTCTCCTTTTTAACATATTTATTAATGACTTAGAAGTAGGATTAAAAATTAAGGTCCCCATATTTGCTGATGACACTATGTTGCGCACAGTAATTAATTAAATCAGATCATGATGTACTTTCCCTCCAAAAGGATTTACCTAAATTAGAAAAATGGGCGAATAAATGGCAGATGAGATTTAATACACATAAATATAAAGTTATGCATCTGAGAAGGAAAAATAGCCATGCAATGTATAATCTTTTTTTTTTTTTTTTATTGTATTTCAAAAAAAAGAAAACATACAGAAAAACAGACAGGGGCTTACAAAACAAAACATACAGAAACAAAAACAGGGGTGCCTTAATAGTTAACTAGGGCACCAAATACAATCTCCATTTTTAAATTTCAGTTTAAGAGCATTACCTAGCTGTTCAATCTCTAAACACTCAATACATATCTATAAAAAAAAAAAAAAAAAAAGAAGAGAAAAAAGAAATAAATAAGAATAAAGATAAAGGGCTGCAATATTGCTCATAAAGAGACTTCCTAACCCCCCGACATTATATATACTCCATATAATCGTCCCATTTCGACCAACTAAAATAACGGGCAGAGCCCATCGAGAAAGTGTCATAATGATTATGCATTAATTCTCTATTTTTATGAACAAGATTACGTAGTTCGTGAATTGTAGGAATCGTAGGTTGTTTCCAGTATTTTACCAAAAGATATTTGGCCACTAATAAAATGTGGCATATCAAGAATCTGTCTATGGGAGATATTTTCTCTATATTCAAATGCAAAATAGCTACTTGGGGGGACAATAAAATTTGTTTATCAAGCACTTTAGATATTAGTTGGAAGATGTCTATCCACCACTTCTGTAATTTAATACAGTCCCACCAGATATGATAGTCAGTACCTCTTGAGCTACATAATTTCCAGCATCGATCAGTTACCTCTGGATTGATTTTCCCCATTTTAACTGGTGTTAGGTGCCATCTGTGGATAATTTTAAAATACAGTTCTGTATACGATGCATTAACAGAAGATTTTTTGGTGGTTTTAAGGATATCTCTCCAACTAGTAGCATCCAAATTGATCCCTAAATCCGTTTCCCAACCTTTAATCCCTGGGCTTTTAGTAAAGGGAGTGAGGTCGTCTATGATACTACCACATTTTGATGTGATATGTGACATATTTCCCTTTAAAATAAGTTCTTCTAATTTAGTCGGGGTATTCACCCCGGATAATATAAAACCACTTGCCAGCAGGTTTTGCTTGAGACTAACATAATTTAACCAGTTTAGTTTTTTTAACTCTGGATTTAACTGTAATGCTTGTAGAGTTAGGAAATTGCCGTTGTTATATAGATGGAAAATATTTCTAAAGCCCTGATCAAGTAATAGCTTTATTGTGGGACATTGTGTCTTAGATTTTAAAATTTCAAGGGGAGCCGCAATTGAAGGTATATTTAAAAATTGCATCTTTTGTCTAGATTTATACCACAATTTTATCATAGCATGAAGATTTTTAGGGAGGTTGCTAGACATAGTTTTGGTATAAGCAGGGAGCCAGAGCAATAATTGAATAGGGAGATCCTCCATGAGAGCTTCTTCTAAGATTAACCATCTAGGCTTATCATTGGAGATATTCCAGCAAATGAGTTGGGCCATAATTATCTTATGATGGATGTCTTTTAGATTTGGTGCGTTTAAACCCCCTTTAATAAATTTTTTATAGGTTATACTTTTCTGGATCCTCGTTTTTTTTGATAAATATAGAAATTTATCTAATTGGTCCTGAATACACTTCAGATAGCTATTGGCTAGAATATCAGGTATGGATCGCATATAATACATAATTTTGGGAAGAATATTCATATTAATTGAAGCTATTCTAGCAGACCACGAGAGATTGTATTGGCTCCAAACCGTTAGTGTGGGTCTAATTCGCTTCATCACCTCGTTAATATTATCTTTAAGAATTTTATCCACTCTGAGTGAAAATTTTATACCGAGGTGGACTATACATTTGGAGTCCCAATTAAAGCAAAAGACTTCCCTTAATTTATTTTTAGTTTCGGCTGTTATCCCTTTTGTTATTGTGTCTGTTTTTGAGTGGTTTATTTTAAAATAGGATAATCTCCCGAACTCCTCAATTATTACTTGAAGTTTATGACAGGCGTATAACGGATTTGTTATGGTTATTATAATATCATCTGCATAAGCCATATATTTAAACTCTTCATTACCTATAAAAATACCTCTAATATCCTTGCACTGTCGTATGTATATTGCTAGTGGTTCCATAAATAGAGTAAATAAGAGTGGGGACATAGGGCATCCCTGACGGGTACCATTCCTGATACTAAATTGTTTTGATTCATATTCCGGATTAACCACTCGTGAGAAAGAATTTCTATAGAGGGCTTTAACAGACATAGAAGCAAAATCCCCCAGACCAAATCTCAATAGTACACACTGTAAAAATTCCCAATTAACTCTATCAAAGGCTTTTTCAGCATCTAGTGATAAAAACATTACCGATATGTCTTTATCCCTAATATAAGATAATAAATTCAGAAGTCTTCTTGAGTTATCTGATGACTGACGTCCAGGGATGAACCCGGATTGATCTGGGTGAATCAGATTAACCATAATATTTTTTAATCTATTTGCTAAAATTTTAGAGTATAGTTTCACATCTATATTTATTAGGGATATTGGTCTATAACTGCTACATTCTTCAGGATTCTTCCCTTCTTTTAAAATATTTATTATTTTAGTCTCAGTCATTTCTAGCGGGATATGCCCTGATTGTTTGATTTCATTAAATAAGCTATGCAGAACCGGTTTAAGTTCTGACTGAAGAATCTTGTAGAACAGGTGGTCAAAACCATCTGGTCCCGGTGCTTTATTTGTTTTACCAGAATTTATTACTTTAATAATTTCCTCATCCGATATTTCTCTGTTTAGATCTATCAATTCTTGATCAGAGATCTTAGGGAATTTGATCTTGTCTAGGAAGTTATTAATATCTATCATATCTGGCTTTATAAAATTGACGTCCTTATCAAGATTATATAATTTCTCATAAAACTCCCCAAAGAGCTCACCGATTTTATCAGGTTTCATATGAACATTTTCCTTGTCATCTAATAAATTTGTGATCCTGTTATTATTACGTTGTTTTTTTAACCTATTTGCAAGAATTTTGCCAGTTTTATTACCAAATAGAAATTTTGATTGTTGTACTCTCCAGAGAAGGTTCTCTGCCTGAGTTTGTAGAATATGATTAATTTTGTTGTTTACAGTTATTATTTCATGACCTAAACCTGTGTTAGGGCATTTTTTATTGAGCTGGTGTAATTTCTCTAGTTCAATATATAGAGTTTTTAGGGGTTTTCCCCTTTGCTTATTTAAGTTTGCCATCCGAGAAATTAGGATACCCCTAATATATGCTTTATAGGAACACCAGAGTGTCTTACTAGAGGTCACGGAGTCTTTATTTGTTTCAAAAAATTCTAGGGTATCCTTTTTTACTGCCTTTAAATTATCAGCATTTTTAAATAGTATTGGATTAATTTTCCATCTATTTATTGTTTTTACAGCCCGAGAGAACACTAGGTTGATAGTATTCATACTATGGTCTGACCAGGGTGTTAGGATAATATCTGACTTCTCTATCATTTTTAGGGTATGTACATCAGAGAATATATAATCTATCCGTGACATGGATTTATATTGATTCGAGAAAAATGTATAGTCTTTACAATTAGGATGTAAGACACGCCAAATGTCATATAATTCAAATTCATTTGTGATGTTAGAGAAGTCTAGAGTAATTTTCATTTCTGTGGCTTCCGATTTTATCTTGTGGATTCTCTGTTTATCCATCTTTAAGTCTCTAATCATGTTAAAATCTCCGCATAGAATAAGACACCCTCTCTTCAGTTTATATAGATCGTTTAGGAACGTCTTTAAATACCTAATCTGATTTGTGTTTGGCAAATATACATTAGCAACAGTAAGTAAAGAGTTATTCACATACCCCGACCAAATTATGAATTATGCAATGTATAATCTTAATGGAGCAAATTTAGGGATATCAGATATTGAAAGGGATTTGGGAGTACTTGTGGACAACCACCTAGGTAACAGTGCTCAATGCCAAGCAGCAGCTGCAAAGGCAAGTAAAATATTAGCATGTATTAAGAAGGGTATAGAAGCAAGGGAAGCAAATATAATTCTGCCACTATACAAATCCCTAGTACGCCCTCATTTGGAATATGGAGTACAATTTTGGGCAACCCTTCATAAAAAGGACTTTTTAGAGCTGGAAAAAGTACAGAGAAGGGCAGCAAAACTAATAAGGGGAATGGAGGGGGTAAGTTATGAAGAAAGACTAACCAAATTAAACTTATTTTCTCTAGAAAAAAGGTGTCTAAGAGGGGATATGATTACCTTATATAAATATACCAGGGTCAATATAAGGCTTTGTCAAATAAGCTTGTTGTGCCAAGAGGTTTTCAACTGACACAAGAACATCCTTTGAGATTAGAAGTAAAAATATTTCACCTTAAAGAAAGAAAAGGGTTCTTCACAGTAAGGGTGGTTAATCTGTGAAATTCTCTACCAAAGGAGGTGGTGACAGCAGATTCAATAGATAACTTTAAAAAGGACTTGGATATATTTTTGAGTAAAAAGGGCATTCAGTGTTATTTTGGATAATTAGAGAGGGGTATTGATCCAGAGAGGAATCCGATTTCCAGTACTTGGGGTCAGGAAGGAATTTATATTTTATTCCCCGTTTTGAGACAATAGGCAAAGTTTCCCTGTTTTTTTTTTTCTGTTTGCCTTCCTCTGGATCAATTAACAATTAACAATGAATCCGCATATTGCAGAACAGAGGGGATCTTAAAAGTTTGAACTTGATGGACTAAAAGCATTTGTCAACCTCAGTTACTATGTAACTATGTAATTATGAAGAGCATTGTGTGGATATACTATTGTGTTGGACAATATAGCATTTCTTCTCGCAACAGCCCTCAGTTAAAGGGGATGAACACCAACAGCTTTAGAAACTAAATGTCATTTTTAGTATTGCTTTTTAAAATCATTCTAATGATCTTATTGATTCTGTTATTTGGGTATATTTAGCAGGGATCAGAGCATTTTTGAGGTGTGCCTGACAGAATATGTGAGATCGTGTCCCTTTAATACAGTAGTACACACAATAGTCTGAACACATAATATCTAATATGGCTCACTGTGCAATGATATCTTTATTTTGCTTCCTATAGTATTTCAATGATATATACTGAAAGAAAATATCACTCATCCAATGCAAGAAGAGCAAATAACGAAGAACACAAGATGTTTCAGGTTCTATTGACTGGTTCTGTAAACTGTATTGCTCTCACTGGGAAAGTTTATCAAATATATTTCAGCATTAAATTCAAACAATTCTGCAACAGTTTTTATATAACCAACAATCTTTGATAAATTATACCCCAGTGCAAGGAACAAAATCTAAAGCACACAATGTGATTTCAAGTTTGTATTAGATAAAGCCCAATGTGGTCACATTTTTGATATAACTATAAATATTTGATATTGTGCAATGTATTTTTTTAAAACCTTTACATTGTTAATGTTCATATTCAACTATTCTTTTGTGCAGGGTTCCAAATTATTTTTCTGAGCTGATTTTGTCTGCTACTTTTTAAGGAGGGTGTGTCTATGTGAACTAATGAGCTTTGTGTTAGTCCTGGTGAAAGTACTGGCTGTTTTATTGACACATTTCCTTAGTGCAGAGGGAAGCTCTCTTCCTTCCACCTTTTTTTTTTTACGTTGTTCCCAACTCTTTGTGACATCATGGGCCGTAACACAACAGGCACATCTTTATGTCCACGGTAATACTGATTACTGGAGTGGGTTGCCAGTTCCTTCTCCAGTGGGTCACAGTATACAGCTCCTGTTATTCCTAGATGGTCTCCCATCCATGTACTGACCATGCCCAACCCTCCATGGCTTCAGGGTGGTGTATTCTCATGGTTCCCTGACTGAAATCAAACCCAGGTTGCATTCGTGAAAGCGCTGAACCCAAAATCACTGGACCACCAGGGAAGCCCCTCCTTCCACCTTAGCAGAAACTAAAATGGTAAATTCCACTGCAACATAACTGCACAGAAAAGGTTTGAACAATACGCAGTATGGGGGGTACTTGCTCCACCCCTACCATTCACTGTGTACTTTCTACAAGTTGCCAGTAACATATAAAACAAAGAGGTTTATTATATTGCTCTCTTTATTACTGAGCTTCTGTTCGCAAACAAAATTAACTTTTTTTTTTCTTTTTTTTTAAACTGTTTAGATTTCAGGGAACACCTCACTGCCCACACTAAAACACCAAATAATGAAAAATAAGAGAATAATTTGGCCTGAAATGGTCATAAAGCAAGTTTTAATTAAAAAATAAAACGTATATGCTTCTGTTGGTTCCTGGAGGCATCCATGATCATTTTGTGTAGGTTGTGTGCGAGATGGGGTGTTTACATCCCTGAGGGGCTTGCAGTTAATCTTGAGTCTTACTGCTTCTGAGCATATTTGGGGGTTGGTGTCAGATTCTACAAACTTCTAAAATGTTTACTTACAGGCTGCACAGCCAACCTGTTGTTATCATCCTCTAATCAAGTTAATGTATTTCACTAAAGTCAATCTGCCCACGTATTTTTAAGAACCACTATTTTTTCTGTTTTTACAGACATAATGCCCGTATAGGCAGTAAGCCCAAAAAAAATGTCAGAACATATTAATAAAATAAAATAAATAAAATGACTTATTTTTTAAATGTTTTATTATTTTCCCCTGTGACTTCAGTGGGAACTCTGATCAAGCACAACATCCCTCCTTTGCTGCAGAGTCACTCTAGGAAGCTTCTATGTAAAAGATGTGGACGTGTTGCTGGGCTAACTCGCAGAGCCTTGAGGAACAGTGTGACCTTACTTCTAAATGACATAGAAGCCTCTTTGACTGACTCAGCAGCAAAGGAGGACTTGTAGTGCTTGATCTGAGCTAAAAATCGACTCACATAAGATGGAGCAAAAATGAAATGTTTTACTTTAATTCCATGTAACTCCGTTTGCAGCTCTGATCAAGTAATAAATGTAAGCCTTTAAAGAAGTGAAAATACATTCCATTGCAGCAGCAAAGGAGGACATGGAATGCTTGATCAGAGGTGCATTTTGTTTGTAGCAATATGTTTAATTCTCATTATTTAGTATACTGCTTGCATGGTAGAGGAAGGGCTTTTGTATTAAATGCATAATGGAACATATTTAAAAGGTATGCCAGACTTCTCTAAGGTGACAAAAGGCTTATATAAAACAAAAAAACTGATTGCAAATGCACACTCCATAATTACCAAAAATTGTATCAATAAAAAGGGCACTCCCATGTAGAGAATTTACTATGCCCCCACTGTAAATATTGATTAAAATGTATTAATACCCTTTCCTTGTATCTGTTGTATTCAGTTTCCTCTCAACTTATTATAGACAGGTCTTTTGTATTATAATAATGAATGACATACTTTGTTTAAATTGCAGATTCATTTGTATAAAAGGCTGTGCAATTAAATGCCCTGCAGGTACTGATTGTACAGTACTGCAACGTTCTGCTGAGCACTGGGTTTGACAACTTGTGCAGCACCGAAATGCTCTGCAGAATCCAGAGTCTGACAGCTGCACTGAAAGACTCTGCAGGGTCCTGGATCAGGTTGTGGAAACCTAACATATTCTGCAGGGTCTTGGGTGTGAAAAATCATGCAGTTCTATAATATTCTGCAGGGTCTGTCAGATTTCAAAGTTCTGCAATGCTCTGCAGGGTCCACCTCAGAGCTCTTCCCGCTCCTCCTCAGTGCAGATGCATGATGACCTCTGGCTGTTCATGAATGGTTTGCACCCCAGGGTCCATACGGTGTTAAACACAGTGTCTGCAACACCTTCACAAGCTGCAAGAATAAGGCGAAAAACAGATTTATTGTGAAAGCAGAGTGAAACAGAATTGTAATTTTTTTATTCAATAGATATACTTTGCATTACGGTTACAATCTCTGCAATTAGTTTTCGATATCATTGGGGAATTTACTTTATAGTTAAATATTTAGAATACATTTTACAGTATTTTGGTAAAATATTTAGCAGATGATAATATTGCTACAACAGCTTTAGATTGTACATACACAAGCATAGATAGGTCCAATATAATGGCCCAGTGCTCATGACTTAGTAAGATCAATATTAAGAACCTCTAAGTAAGTTCAGTATTGAGGACCTCTTAATTTCTAGAGACTGACAAATGGTCTTTTTAAGAACATTGCTTCTTAGTCCCATCTTTTCCAAACAGTGGCGATGTCTAGAACAGACTTATCCGCAGCTGTCCTCAACCTGCACAGTGGCAGAGTTGGAGTAAATGTGCTGGCAAACCAGTTTAAAAGGCAGCCACATTTTCATAACTTAAGTAGGAAAGAGATAACAATAACCATTGATACTTATTCGGACTACATGCTTAGAATATGTTACAAGGCCAGGGAACAAAAATACAGTAGACTCTCAGATATCCAGCACCCACAGGGATTGGTAGATGCCGGATAAATGTAGTTTCTAGTTGCTTGAGAGTTACTATAAAAGAGGCCTAGATTAGCTGTACATAGGTTGCTCTGCTGAGTATATTTGTCAGTAAGGGCTGTTCTAGCAGCAGCAGCTTTCACTCCTCACTTACACACAGGAACGTTCAGCTGGAGGGTGCGGTGCTGAACCCGGGGAATGTAACGCCAACACTGCCATGTCTCGGTCACAAATGCCTGTCTGCTTCCAGGTAATACTAAATTGCAGAGACGTACAGTGGAGGACATGTAGGTGCCTGTAAGCATTTTGTGGCATGACAACCTGGCTCCTGGCATTTGTTGAGCCTTGGAAAATTGTATTTTTATTTAAAGTACAGTATTCATTTTTTTTATGGTTGCTTGTGTTCTGGTGAACTGAGAGTCTATTATATTAGTAATTTATTATTTTATCTCACAAGTGGCCCCTAGTGGGGAATTCCTCATAATGGCATATATAAAACAGGTCATCCCATGATACCGACACATTGGAGAAGGGAAAAAATGACACCTCCTGATATTTTACATATTCAAGATGCAAATGTGTAGAAATGCATGTATCCCTACATAGCAGATCATTCTGGGCTTGCCAATGACACAGGGGTTTGTATGTTTGATTTTAGGTTAAAGACAGGGCCCTCCATTCTTTTTCAATGTGTTAAAATTGTATCTCCAAATACTCCCCAAACTTCCACACTCTGCACCTTCTGCTTAATCCATATGTTGCACTATAGAATGTTATTGGCGCCCAGAGTATGATGCATCAACAATTTTCTGAATGGGAGATGGGTAAATACTGACCTTCCACCTTGGAGACAAAGCCCAAGCTCTTCTTTAGGTCTGAGCAGATGGAATGTAGACACCAGCGGAACTTTGCGTCACATCTGTATTTGTTGGCCCCACACGTGTCATAGCAGATATCCAGCTGGTTACAGCACTTTGTCATGGCTGGGATACCCATGTCCAGCTGCGGAGAAGAGGAAATGGACAACTTATCAACCAACTCTTCAGAAAAAAAATCAGAAACCAAAACGGGCAACATTGTAACTGTGTGAAAACCAGAAATAGCTCTAAATCCAGCTCCTCCTGACTACATTATTAAATAGAATTCATTTGACCGTTCTATTAGAGGACAGTGAAAATTCATTGCATTAATTCAATAAAACCAAGGCATGTTTTTTTATTATTTGCATAAGCTATAAAAGGAATATTTAAATAATTATTTAACTAGCATGTAAGAAGAGTGTCTCATTCATCATACAGTAAAAAGTATGTGTTTTTTTTTATTATGGCCATTGTCATCCCTGATGTGTTTCTATTTTGCCTTCTTGTGTGGGAACAATGAGAAGCTCCTCCTACATACTAATTTGATGATATGGTCAAGAACAAATAACGTAATTGAAATAAGTACTGGATAAAATATAGTTTGATGTTAAAATGCTTTGTTAGACCTTTGGCTGATGCCATATAGTTTAGCCCTACATATGGAATATGAGAGGAAGTCATAATTAGGTAGAAATGTGCAGTAAAGAGGCAGCAACGCAGTATGGGAACAAAATGGCAGCTTTAAAATGGGCCCTGAACAGGTCCAAGGAAAGTGTATTATTCTAACAGAGTACATGAGAGAAAGTAATTATGAAAGGGAGGGTGTCAACAGAATCACCCAAAGATAAGCCACATTCATCTAACACATTCCATACTCAGTGACTTACCCTGTTCCAAATCCAATGCATTTGGCCCACGTGGCACAAGCCTTAACGCTCACCTTGATATTACCACTCAGAACTCCATCATATGAAACAATGGTTCCATATCATAATTATCCAACACCATCTGGACCAGGCATATCTTATTGCAACTAATGTCCTGCAAATATATTACCTTCTATACAACTGACCCTTATTGCTCCACCCATCCCTTGTGTCCCCCTTATGCCTAATTTCCTCTAGATTAAAAGCATGCAAAAGCAGAGCACTCACAATATTCCATATACCCTAACTGAAACTGCAACTACCCCAATTTTATAAGTAATTGCTAATATTAATTATGCATAACAAAATTAAGAAGTGAGCTTAGATATCAACATTTTAAATCGGTATGGAATTTTCTCTAGCCAGCCCCTCCTTATATGTATGCTGATTAATATGAACTGTGTTGCAATAAAGATGAAGCAATTAGAGTCTGTTGAACTTTTATTGCTTTTCCTGTTTTCACACAGTGTTAAACCAAAATAATGGCCTGTCTGGTGGGGCTTGAGGAGAGGTTTGGAAACCGCTGTTCTAGATGGTAAACTCTTTGGAGTAGGCATCTCAACTACTGTATGTTGCAGCAGATGGTCTGTTGTCCTATTGTATTGTATTTGTATTTCTACATACCTTAGAATTTGTTTTATGTTTATAATCTGCCTATTACACACTGTGATTTACTGTATCCTTGTAAACAGAGCTACTGGAAATATTTATTCTTTATAAATAAAGACTAATAATAATCTTAAAGTCCATTCAAAGAAGGACAATTAGGAGTCAAATTGACCAAGCAGCTATATCCATTCATCCAGATACAATGCCGCAAATATCATTGATTCCAATATAATTTTATAAATTCCAGAGACTACTGTATATTTAGTCCGGTAAGATGTTCCCAAACTGTGCTCCGAATGCAAACATTGAGTAATCCATCACAGAAATGTAATAAAGTGCCTGTGCTGCTCTTTTAAAATCAATATTTGTCTTTTCTTACATCCCTTATTGTTTATACAAGAACAAATTTCTTTGCCAAAATCTTATTCTTCAGTTGATGCAGCAAAATAATTAAATGGCAAAAACTTTTTGCAGTTAAACATTTGCAGATAAATTAATAAAGAAACTCACCGGGTTGCCATTTTCTAATGGAAGTAGTGGAAAATAAGAACTGTATACTTAGGCAATGAAGTGATATATATTCCTAAAGATTTATAATCCCGACAATTTAGATGAAAAGAAAAACCTACAATCTCAGATATACATATGAGAGGAGTTAATTTCCTCATGGTCAACTATTGACAATATTCCTATTGAGAACAACCACTATGTATTCATGCATCACAAAGTAAAACACAATTCAGGAGACCAAATCTTATCCATCACAGTTGTTGTTCCTCATCTGTTTCTCCACTCTGCCAACCCCTCATTGGCTTCCCATATTAATTTCCAAATCTCGGACCCCACCTTCAAAGCGCTCAGCAATATTCTACCAGCATACATTTCCTGATCTCCAAATACTCCCCAAACTTCCACACTCTGCCCAAAACTAACATGGCTCCTCACCCATCATTGGTTCATCTTAAACTCATCAATATTACATGTCTTATTCTACCCCTACCCAACTGCATTCTCTGCCTCACATGTCAAACCTTCACTCACTCTTCATGGCTATTGGCAGTTTTTGAAAACTCACTTATTCAGACAAGCTTTCAACTTTGCTCCCTAACATCCACTAAATACACTGTCCTATAAAACATAGCAGGTGCCTCCTTCCATGGATCTTGCTGACAAGACAACCATAAATAAAATTAATGACTTGCCTTCTTCTCTACATCCACTTAAATAGAAAGACCTTACAATAAAAAGAATTAGATGTAGATGTTTTTGCTGGATAATTTTTAAAATACTTTTGATATTCTGATATTATACAATAGTTGTACATACTCACTCCTGAATCATATGATAATATTTAGCTGTACATCACTGTCTGTATACATGTTATCAGGAGATAATTGGTAGATAACGCTAACATTGATTATATATCAGGACAATAAACACTTGACATATTATGTATGCCCATTATATGTACTTCTCTTCTAATATTTACCCTATATCCCCATTTTACCTACTGGCTCCTGCCATATAATACATTATTTTATAATTATATTATATTATAATTACAATTATTATATCTAACAGACACTACAGAAGATGCCCTATGGCGGGAGGAACACGTATAAACATTACTACTACTGTGTCTTCTTGCTAATGCCAATGCTAGCATCATCCCCTTGCAAAATCACCTAATCTGGAAGAAGAAAGAAGCAAGAGCTGCAGCTACCAACTACCAACTTAATGGTCTAAAAGATCACCTAAGGACTGCGGTAACTTTGCTTTTGCCAAAAAAAATCTTCTTCATGCCATCTTAGAACAGCATCTTCTACATTTTATAAAGTCGTATATAGAAGTTAGAAATACTCCTGATACATAATATAGTATGGTAATTGTACATACATAATGTATTATTATTATTATTATAGTTTATTTATAACGCGCCAACATATTCCGTAGCGCAGTACATAAATTAGGTTCAGACAATGATAAATACAGATTAACATTTAGCAAAGCAAGGAGCTAGAAATCCAATGTCCCTGGTGCATTCCCAAAGTACTTAGGGTAGAAACTCGCAGACTTACAATCTATTATATGTTATTTGTATATACTATCTTCTGATGATATATGGTATATTATAGCAGCACATACACATTCCAGATATGTAATACATATTTTAGTTGTACATACTCTCAATAGAACATGCATGTTAGCTGTACTCTTTCCGTAAATATAAAATATGTTATATATATTCCTGGTATATATTGTATATCATAATTTTATATTTGTGTTTGTTATTCTATTATATTTTAGTGTTAAATACACTCTCCTGATGTATATAATATATGCTAGTTGTAGATATGTGCTCAGGATATATAATATATTTTAGTTTTACATGCACTTTCCTGATGTATATAATATATGTTGGTTGTCCACATTCACTCCTGATATATAATGTATGTTTGTCATTCTTTCTTCTTATGTACTATATTTTAGTCTTACATACACTGCCCTGATGATATATGTAATATATGTTAGTTGTACATACACTCTCAGGTACCTTGACACCCAGGAAGTAGGAGCTGCAGCCATTGGGCTCTGGGGCTTTGTAGTCTGGTCTTGGCAGGGGGGCTTTCCCTAGAAATAGGAGACAGAATATATAAAGATAAATTCAGTTTGGGACACATACTATTATTATTATACTGTTATAATAAATATTGTTGCTTCCTGATTTGGGCACTTAGGAGATAAATGTAATTATACAAGAAAATGTCTACTGCCCCTATAGTTTTAGCATTTATGAAAAAGTGAAGCAATATTCATACTACATAGCTGCAAATGTTTAATAATCTAACAGAAAGGTCAAATATATGGTTGTGCAAATTACTTTAACATGTTTTAATTAGGTGACTTAATTTTATATGACAATTACTTTGATGATAACATTAATTAGCACTTCATTAGATAGAAAAATAAAAATAAATAGATCTGCTGGCTGACAAAAGAACCAAAAAGGCCCATTTGGTCTACCTATTTTATTTACCTAAAAGATTGGCTTAATTAAACCTCAGCAGTATACTTATCTCAGTTATGCTTAATTTGGACTTCTAAGAAACCTCCAGAGTAACAAATCCTCACCTTCTGGAGCCTCTCATTTCTTAGTGTTCTCTATCATTTAAGGTGCCATGTTTCACAGCTATGACATAAGGCCATACTTACAGGAAATAAAGTTCACACTACCAGTACCATGCTGTAAGCATGCCGTGGCCCTCATTCTATTGCAATTTGGCCAATTGGATAGGGCTCTAAATAGGCACATAACATTTTTTTAAAGAAGTTTTTAGTTAGTAAACATCTATACAAAAGCAAGGTTTTCACTAACTAAAAACTTCTTTAAAAAAATATGCTATGTGCTTATTTTGAGCCCTATTAAATTGGCCAAATCGCAATTGAATGAGGCCCTGTGTGTATCGGGCAGTATGAGACACTTGTAGAGTGAAGCTCCCCCCCATAGGTGAGGCCTTTCGTGACAAAAGTGAAACAGTGCACCCTACTTAAGAGAAAACAAGAAGAAGAGAGCTTCCCCACGGTGAGAAACCCTGGGGGCTTCTTAGAAGTAAGTGAAGTGTAAGTATTATAAGGGCAATTATATTGAACAGTATAAATGTAATTAATTCACCTAGTTAAAACATTTCTAGAAAACAAAACAAATACCAAAAGCACCAATTTAAATCATTTTGCGTAAAATTCAAAAACTACACTTCTAACAAAAAATAAAAATAACTTGTCAAAGTTCCTGTGGGTGAATAAGACATTTTAATCTTAGTATGGGTACTCAACACATTAATTAGCCAATTAGTAGCATTTTGTTTCAATATCCAAAGTCCATAGCAATTTCTGTATAATCTTTATGTGATTTGAGATGCTCTCTCCCACCCTGTGCCATCATTATCTGTCGGTACCTAAACCATAAAAATCAGCTTGATTAAAATGCTTACACCTGCTTTCTGCGATATAGCCCTTCTCTGTATAGAACTTCAAGTCGCATATATGTGACAGTGTCAAAATAGCTGTATTTGATAGGCTGATAGGATTTTATAACATTGAAAGTAACCAAGTCGGCCACCAGGGCAGTTTGAACTGTCATTGACACAATGTAAGTTATCTAAATGACTACATTAGTTTTGTACCAATGACATATTTTATCAGGTTGCATAAAAACACCATATTTCTTATTAGTTTGTGCTTTTACAGAGTTGATAAATCCTTTTAACATTTTTAAATGTAAGTTTAAATGTATATAAATATATATATATATATATATATATATATATATTTTTTTTTTTTTTTTTAAATAGACTTATATATAACATTGAGCCATGATTGCAGACCTTATGTCACTTGGATTGTTATAACATATTTTTTAGATCCTTGCTCTTCTTCCCCTCCATTGTTTGTTCCTGTTCCAGTATTGACATAATATATATAAGACAAAAATTTAAATAATCAAAAGCAAAACAAACAAAAAAACGCTTTTATATATATATATACACAAACAAGCTTATTTTCAATTTATTTTATATACAATTAGAGGAGCACTTTAGTTGTGTTATAAAGGGATCTCTCAAGAACAGTTAAGTAGGTATAGATAAGAGAAAAAATATTAAACTTTTTACTGTGCATTTTAAAAAAAAGATACTATTTTTCATTTATCATATTAGGGGGAGTTCTTACAATTCAGTTCTATCATCATTTTATAGTGGCAGTCTTTCAACTGTTATCTGAATCCACAGTTTTCCCCATCCCTCCCAGGTGGCATTTTTTCTCATTATAACAGTACACTATAAATTCAGGGATTATTTATAGTGTATAAGCCAGGATAGGGGGTGCCTGCAGAGCCTCCAAAAAATAAAATAAATTGACCAAAAAACTGGAAAGAGGAACACATCTAATGAAAAAGGTATCTTTGGCAGTGTCAAATCTTAGTAGAATGACATAAGAATTTAGTACAACTCTGACATTGGTTTATAGCCACTAAGGTTAGGTCCCACAAGTGTCTTGAGACACAACTTATTCTGTGGAGCTTGTTTTAGCAGATGCAAAGAACCAGGGCCCACTACAGGTTAGGGCCCTGCTGCTACCTGGGGCAGCTTGGGATAAAATAAACACTATATTTATTAGAGATGAGGATCAGATATTTATTTTTTATAGAAAGGTGTTCCGGTCATTGTGGGGTGGGCCCTCCAACCATCAGATCCTTTACTGGTTCTTTTCATGTTTTGAGATCTATTCACACTTTAGTTAACATGCCTTCATAGAATAATATAGGAACTGGACAGGAATTTCTTAATATAGCTTCTTAATACAAATTTTTTTTCTGTAAAATGTTGCATCACATAACTCATTAAAACAAATAAATTCAATTTTTCCCCCCAATAGCATCGACATTTAGGAGCTGATTTAAAAATGTTCCCACCTCAGGAGGTTGATCGGCAGAAACCATAATGGCAGACTCCACAGCAGCATAATTGCATATAAAAGGTGAAATAATAGAGGCTTTGTGGTCTCACATTCTTAAAACATTTAGCCAAAGTAAGTGATTTTCTTTAAAAAAGTGTATTTTAAAGGACCCTGATCACAGTAAAGTTTGTAATAAAATAGCAAAAATAGTAGATTAAAGCATTTTTAGACAAAGCCTGATATTTAGATGATTCTGATTGTGCCATCTTGGGCTGCTAGTCTATCTGTAGCTTGAAAGGAGAGCTATCCTATGGGGTTTTACTATGCCATTGAGTTCTACTTTCAAGGGTCTATTTGAAGAGGTTTTTTTTAACAGAAATGAATACAGATCATATCTCAAACAGTGACTCACACTCCTCCCGGTTTCTAATCCTTTTACAAAGACAAAATGTGTTTCATCACAAAAGCAAAATTGAATGCAATATTAAAAAAATAAAGGTTGTAAGTATCTATTTCAAACTGTGTAAAAACGTCATGCTATCAATAGGCCAATTCAGTGGTCATTTAAATATAGAACTACAGTGGCCTTTACACAATTTGCTTTAATTTAATGAAAAAAAAACCTGACCTTACCATATCGACACTTGTATTGGCAGACGCCGTTTCTTCCACCCAGCAGTTCCAAAAAGGAGTCAAAATAGCCATTGACGGCTTCAAACCCATCCCTTATGGCCCCAATGCCCCAGTCTGAGGAGTCCTCTGTGGGCACCTGGTTGGTTGGGTCGAGTTGGGGCGACTCTTCGGTACATGATCCTAAGTTCAGTGCCAGGCAGAGCACCAGTGTCCTGAGAAGCACCTTCATTTTATGTTACCAAGACAAACCCCCGGACAGAATGCCTGTTTTCCTGACTGTGATTTAGATAATCCCGGTGAGGTGGACTTTACACGTTGCAGTGGTAACTGAGGTGAGGTCACATCAATAATAACAATAAAGCACATGCCGTCCAAAGGTTGGATGTGGTGGAAGTCTGAGTGGAATTGAGTTGAAAGCTCTAATAAATCACATATTTATTTGGAGTAAGATGGAATTTGGGGCAGTTGATGCTGAGGCCATATCCCCAAATATAAGATTAGAATTGGTTTTATATCATGAAATTACATTTGCCACAGTAATACTTTACTAAAAGGGCAGTTGCCAAGTGGAACAGTCTTCCAGCAGTGGTAGTTATAAATGGAGTAAAGGAATTCAATAGTCTCTTGGGGAAATGCATGTAGATATATTGATTTAAAGGGATATGGAAGGATTTTTCTGGATTTTACTATATATACAATATACCCATGTATTTATGTTTATGGACTTTGTTATATTAAGAAGCAATTAAAAGATTGTTTTTTTTACTGGCTAAACAACTTGTCTCTGCATGGGCCTGCCCTGCATACGCTGCAGTGGGCAATCCTATACAGGACCTCTATTTGATTGTAGGCAGCAAAAACAGAACTTTTAAGCACTTCTTTATAAAAAAAGTCTACAAAAGTAATTAAATACGTAAGTGTATTACATACCTAGTAAAATCCAGAAACTTTCCATATCCCTTTAAGCCAAGTTTCTCAGGTTGATAAAATGGTCAAACTAGTTTAAACTATATGTTCCTATGTTTCAATATGAGCTTCTTATAGTAAGGTTCAGAATTAAAGAAAAGTGTGAAAATCATCAGACACTAAATAAATAATACCCCAAATGAATATGCAGAGTAGGTAAAGAATATATTTAAAGGTAGATAGAATGTGTGATGAACTTTGGACAAAAGTCTGTGACATTGTCCAGAAATCAATATCCCCAAAAGAAATAAAATTAATAAGGCAAACTGGCTTTTTGATGAGGCCCAGGAAAGAAAAAAAAAAAGTAGTGGAGATAGGTAAAGCTTTGTCCAACTGAATGCAGAATTCCAGGATAGCAAGAAGAGACAATGAGACATTCAATAATGAGTGATGTAAAGAAATAGAAGAAGATACCAGAAAGGAAAGTCTGAGATTTCTTCAAGAATATTGGGAATCTCAAGTGAACCTTCCATACCAAAGTGGGCATACTAAAATACAAAAATGGTAGGGAGAAGAAATGAAAGGAATACACTGGAGATCTATAAAGGAAGTATTTTAACGGTAGTGTTGACCTCAATTGATTGTTCAATGAGCTGGAGACAGACATTTTGGAGAGTGAAGTGAAATAGGCCCTAGGATGCCTTGCTGATATCAAGTCTTCAGGAGTTGATGGAATCCCGGCTAGACTTTTAAAATCCGACAAACTGATGCTGTGAAAGTGATGCTTGCAATATGCCACCAAATTTGGAAAACTCAACAATGGCCAGTACACTGGAAAAGGTCAGTCTACATACCAATCCCCCCCAAAAAACAGTGCCAAACAATTCTCCAATTATCGACCAATTGCATTAATTTCACATGCCAGCAAGGTAATGATTAAGATCCTGTAAGCTTGGCTCCAACAATATATGGACCGAGAACTATCAGATGACCATCCTAGTTTCGCAGAGGCACAACAGATCAAATTGCTTATATCTGCTGGATAATAGGGAAAGCAAAAGAGTTCCAGAAAAAAACATTTACCTCTGCTTCATAGATTATTTTAAAGATTTTGACTGTGTGGATCACAGCAAAATGTGACAAGTTCTTAAAGAGGTTGAGGAGACAGGCCAGTTTTGAGTTGGTAAGTATCAATAGATTTGTCAGATTGAGTAAAATGGTTGGGATTGTCCATTCTGGAATGACAATGATAGAGCTTTTCCCTCCAACCAGGAGAGTAGTTCTACCAGAGGAGAAAGAGGGCAAAATAGACAGAGCAACAAGATAGGTTTTGGTAGTAAGGGAATCTATTATTAAGAAGGTAGACAGGGTGATTTGTCACACAGATCCCAGCAATCAAACAATTGATAAATACAATAGATAAATTATTGGCTGGTGCTGGAAATAAGCCAGCAGTTTTGGTATACATAGGTACCAATGACAAAGTAAGTGAAAGATGTAGTGTCCTAAAGAATTATTTTGTACAACTAGGAAATAAGCTTAAGCCAAGGACCTCCAACGTAGTATACCAGTGCCATATGCTAGTCCATGGAGACAGAAGGAGCTTAGGGAGGTTAATGTGTGGCTGCAAAAAGTGCCCTAAGGAGAGGTTTGGGTTTTTAGAGCACTGGGCTGACTTCTCCCTTGGGTACAAACTTTATAGCAAGGATGGATTACATGTTAATGAAGAGGGATCTGGTGTAATAGGGTATAGGATGGTAGAAAGGCTGGGGGAGTTTTTAAACTAGTAGGTGGGGGAGGGACTAGATATAAGTAATAGGGTAGAAAGTGTAGAGGGGGTAAGGAGCGAATTAACTACTCATGAGGGAGGAGAAGAATGGGAGGGTTAGTAAAGGCAATAGGGGGGTATTGCTGAGTAACTCAAATGCAGTGGAAACCACTTAAGAAACTGCAGACTCATAACAACATAAGGTCTATGCTCGCTAATGACAGAAGCTTGTCAGGGAAAGTCGGTGATGAATAATGGGACTTAATTGGCATTACTGAAATACAGTGGAATGACTCTCATAACTGGACTGATAGTTTAGATAGTAATAACCAGGGCCAGATCATCCATTAGGGGAGTTAGGCTCCTGCCTACAGGCGCATCTTCGAGAGGGTCGCCTCATTATCACCCCATCTTCCACCACAGACACCCTCCAAATCCCCTCTTTGCGTGTGATGCTCTGTACAGTCCTTGCTTCCTCTAAAAAAAGACAGAGCTGCAGGAGTTAACACTGAGATCCAGACCGAAAGCTCAGATTACAATGCAGTAAGCCTAAGCCCGCCCACTGCACCTGAGCACAGAGTGGAGGGAGAGGAAGCCTTCCCCTGCGCAACCATGGCAGCAAGGCTGGGTACAGACAGTGGCAGGACATCTTCAACACAAGATGGAGGCAGGAGCTGTGATGGGGAGAGAGGGTGAGGGAGAGAAAAGAGGGAGGGGAGAAAAAGAGAGGGCGAGAGAAATAGGGAAAGAAAGAGAGAAAGAAAGAGGGAGAGAAAAAGGAGGAGGAGAGAGGAATAGGGAAAGAGAGTGGAGGAAGATGGATGGAGAGAGGATGAGAGAGGAAGAGTAAGGAGGATAGAGCGGGAGGGAGAGAAAGAGGAGGGAAGAATAGAGAAGGGGGAGAGAGAGGAAGAGGGAGGGGATTCAGAAGGGGGGGGCAGAAGAGAGAGAAAGAGGGAGAGAGAGGAGGGAAGAAGAGTGAGAAGGGGAAGAGAGAGGAAGAGGGAGGGGGATAGAGGGGGGGAAGAAGAGGTAGAAAGATGGAGAGACAGGGGGAAGGAAGAAAGAGGGGGGAGAAAGAGGGAGAGAGGAGAGGGGAGAAAGAGAGAGATAGAGAGAGATAGAGATATATATATACAGTCAGGTCCATAAATATTGGGACATCGACACAATTCTAATCTTTTTGGCTCTATACACCACCACAATGGATTTAAAATTAAACGAACAAGATGTACTTTAACTGCAGACTTTCAGCTTTAATTTGAGGGTATTTACATCCAAATCAGGTGAACGGTGTAGGAATTACAACAGTTTGTATATGTGCCTCCCACTTTTTAAGGGACCAAAAGTAATGGGACAGATTAACAGTCATAAATCAAACTTTCACTTTTTAATACTTGGTTGCAAATCCTTTGCAGTCAATTACAGCCTGAAGTCTGGAACGCATAGACATCACCAGACGCTGGGTTTCATCCCTGGTGATGCTCTGCCAGGCCTCTCCTGCAACTGTCTTCAGTTCCTGCTTGTTCTTGGGGCATTTTCCCTTCAGTTTTGTCTTCAGCAAGTGAAATGCATGCTCAATCGGATTCAGGTCAGGTGATTGACTTGGCCATTGCATAACATTCCACTTCTTTCCCTTAAAAAACTCTTTGGTTGCTTTTGCAGTATGCTTCGGGTCATTGTCCATCTGCACCTGGAAGCACCGTCCAATGAGTTCTGAAGCATTTGGCTGAATATGAGCAGATAATATTGCCCGAAACACTTCAGAATTCATCCTGCTGCTTTTGTCAGCAGTCACATCATCAATAAATAATAGAGAACCAGTTCCTTTGGCAGCCATACATGCCCACGCCATGACACTACCACCACCATGCTTCACTGATGAGGTGGTATGCTTTGGATCATGAGCAGTTCCTTTCCTTCTCCATACTCTTCTCTTCCCATCACTCTGGTATAAGTTGATCTTGGTCTCATCCGTCCATAGGATGTTGTTCCGGGACTGTGAAGGCTTTTTTAGATGTTGTTTGGCAAACTCTAATCTGGCCTTCCTGTTTTTGAGGCTCACCAATGGTTTACATCTTGTGGTGAACCCTCTGTATTCACTCTGGTGAAGTCTTCTCTTGATTGTTGACTTTGACACACATGCACCTTCCTCCTGGGGAGTGTTCTTGATCTGGCCAACTGTTGTGAATGGTGTTTTCTTCACCAGGGAAAGAATTATTCTGTCATCCACCACAGTTGTTTTCTGTGGTCTTCCGGGTCTTTTGGTGTTGCTGAGCTCCTTGGAGCATTCTTTCTTTTTAAGGATGTTCCAAACAGTTGATTTGGTCACACCTAATGTTTTTGCTATCTCTCTGATGGGTTTGTTTTGTTTTTTCAGCCTAATGATGGCTTGCTTCACTAATAGTGACAGCTCTTTGGATCTCATATTGAGCGTTAACAGCAACAGATTCTAAATGCAAATAGCACACTTGAAATGAACACTGGAGCTTGTATCTGCTCTTTGTAAATGGGATAATGAGGGAATAACACACATCTGGCCATGGAACAGCTTAGCAGCCAATTGTCCCATTACTTTTGGTCCCTTAAAAAGTGGGGGGCACATATACAAACTGTTGTAATTCCTACACCGTTCACCTGATTTGGATGAAAATACCCTCAAATTAAAGCTGAAAGTCTACAGTTAAAGCACATCTTGTTCATTTCATTTAAAATCCATTGTGGTGGTGTATAGAGCCAAAAAGGTTAGAATTGTGTCCATGTCCCAATATTTATGGACCTGACTGTATATTTATATATATATATATATATATATATATATATATATATATATATAGAGAGAGAGAGAGAGAGAGAGAGAGAGAGAGAGAGAGAGAGAGAGAGAGAAAGAGAGAGAGAGAGAGAGAGAGAGAGAGGGAGAAAGACAGAGAAAAAGAAAGGGACGGTAAGAGAGGGAGAGAGAGGCGGGAGGGAGAAATGGGAGAGAGAGATGGAGAGAAAGGGGTAGGGGATAGAGGCAAAAAGGAAGAGATAAAAATAGGGAGAGAGAGGAAGAGGGAGAGAAAGAAAGGGGAAGAGGGAGAGAAATATGGCGAGTGAGTGGGAGGAGAGTAGGAGAGAGGAAGGGCAGAGGGGGAGAGAGATGGAGAGTGAAGAGGGAGAAAAAGAGAGAGGGAGGGGGGGAGAAATAGGGGGAAAAGAGAGAGAAAAATAGGAGGAAAGAGAGAGTAGAGACAGAGAGGGGTAAGAGCGAGGGAGAGAATGGGGATGGATGGGAAGAGGAAAGGGGGATAGAGAGGGAGGGAGAGAGAGGGGGGAAAGAGGAGGAGAGAAAGAGAGAGGATAAGAGAGAGTTAGAGGGGGGGTGGCGACAGATAAAGAGGGAGAGATGGGGAGAGAAAGAGTGAGTGGGAGAGATGGGAGAGAAAGAGGGGGGAAGAGAAATAGACATAGGAGAGAGAGGGATAGAAAAAGGGTAAGAGGGAGGGAGAGAAATATGGCAAGGGAGTGGGACCATTGATTTTCTATTGGATTGAGGTCTGGGCTTTGACTAGGTCATTCCAACACATTAACATGTTTTCCCTTAAACCACTCAAGTGTTGCTTTAGCAGTGTGTTTGGGGTCATTGTCCTGCTGGAAGGTGAACCTCCGTCCTAGTCTCAAACCACGAAAGAGTGGTACAGGTTTTGCTCAAGAATATCCCTGTATTTAGCACCATCCATTTTTCCCTCAACTCTGACCAGTTTCCCAGTCCCGGCTGCTAAAAAACATCCGCACAGCATGATGCTGCCACCACCATGTTTCACTGTGGAGCTGGTGTTCTTTGGGTGATGTGATGTGTTGGGTTTGCGCAAGACATAGCATTTTCTTTGATAGCTGAAAAGTTAAATTTTAGTCTCATCAGACCAGAGCACCTTCCTCCATACATTTTGGGAGTCTCCCACATGCCTTTTTGCAAACTCAAAACTTGCCATTTAGTTTTTTTGCTGAAAGTAATGGTCACTCGGCCAAAAAGCCCAACTCTATGGAGCGTACGACTTATTGTCGTCCTATGTACAGATACTCCAGTCTCTGCTGTGGAACTCTGGAGCTTCTCCGGGGTTACCTTAGGTCTCTGTGCTGACTCTCTGATTAATGCCCTCCTTGCCGGGTCCGGGAGTTTTGGTGGGTGGCCGTCTCTTGGCAGGTTTGCTGTTGTGCCATGTTCTTTCCATTTGGTTATGATAGATTTGATGGTGCTCCTGGGGATCATCAAAGATTTGGATATTTTTTTTAAACGTAACCCTGACTTGTACTTCTCAACAACATTGTCCCTTACTTGTTTGGAGAGTTCCTTGGACTTCATTGCAGTCTTTAGTTAGTGGTGCCTCTTGCTTAGGTGTTGCAGCCTCTGGGGCCTTTCAAAAAAGGTGTGTATATGTAATGACAGATCATGCGACACTTAGATTGCACACAGGTGGACATCATTTTACTAATTACATGACTTCTGAAGGTAATTGGTTGCACCAGAGCTTTTTATGGGCTTCATAACAAAGGGGGTGAATACATACGAACATGCCAATTTTCTATTTCTAAAAAATAGTTTTATGTATATATTTTTCTCATTTCACTTCACCGACTATTGTGTTCTGATCCATTACATAAAATTCAGATTAACAAAACATTGAACTTGAGGCTGTAATGTAACAAAATAGGTAAAAAGTCAAGGGTGTGAATACTTTTACAAGGCACTGTAGATTAGAAAAATGGTCAAATAAATGGCAGATGAGATGATTAACACAAATAAATATAAGGTTATTTGGGAAGGAAAAATAACCATGCAATGTATAATCATAATGGAGCAAATCTAGGTGTATCAGTGAGATAGTGAAAGGGATTTGGGAGTACTTGTGGACAACCACCTAGGTAACAGTGCTCAATGCCAAGCAGCATCTGCAAAGGCAAATAAAATATTAGCATGTATTAAAAAGAGTATAGAAGCAAGGGAAGCAAATATAATTCTGCCACTATACAAATCCCTAGTACGGCCTCATTTGGAATATGGAGTACAATTTTGGGCACCACTTCATAAAAAGGGCATTTTAGAGCTGGAAAACGTACAGAGAAGGGCAATAAAACTAATAAGGGCAATAGAGGGACTAAGTTATGAAGAAAGACTAACCAAATTAAACGTATTTTCTCTAGAAAAAAGGTGTCTAAGAGGGGATATGATTACCTTACATAAATACAGCCAGGGTCAATAAAAGGATTTGTTAAGGGAGCTTTTTGTGCCAAGAGGTTTTCAAATGACAACCGGGCATCCTTTGAGGTTAGAAGTAAAAAGATTTCACCTTAAAGAACGAAAATGGTTCTTCACAGAAGGGTGGAATTCTCTACCAAAGGAAGTGGTGACAGAGGATTCGATAGATAACTTCAAAAATTGATTCAATAAAAAAAAGGCAATCAGGGTTATCCTGTATATTTGAGAAGGAGTATTGATCCAGGGAGGAATCCGATTGCCAGTACCTGGGATCAGGAATAAATTATTTCCCATTTTGAGACCATTGGCAATGTTTCTTTTTTTTTGTTTGCCTTCCTCCTGGTCAATAAACAAATAATGAATCAATATATTACAGAGGTCAGGGGAGATCTAAAAATGTTGAACTTTATGGGCTAAAACTCTTTTTTTCAACCCTCAATTACTATGCAACTATGTAAATATGCAAGAGATGGGAGAACCACACAGTCTCATCTTCCTCCTAAGGAATCAGCGTGTGAGCCAAGAATCCACAGTCAGAACTGAACATGGAACATCAGCATGGTTCAAGATCGGGAAAGGAGTGCAACAAAGCTGTATATTGTCACTTTATATGGTGCTGGACTGGAAGAATCCAAAGCTAGAATTAATATTGCTGGGAGAAATATCAACAACCTCATATACACGGATGATACCACTCTGATGGCTGAAAATAAGGAGGAACTAAAGGACCTATTAAAGAGGGTGAAAGAAGAGAGTGCAAAAGCTGGGTTACTGCACAATGTTAAAAAAAACAAAGATCATGTCAGTGGAGGCAATCACATAATTAATTTTGGGCTACAAGATCTTTTCAGATGGTGATTGTAGCCATGAAATTAAAAGATGTTTGCGACTGGGGAGGAAAGCTATGGCAAGTCTAAAACCTATCACTGTCAACAAAGGTCTGCATAGTTAGAACTATGGTATTCCCAGTAGTAACATATAGTTGTGAGAGCTGGACCATAAAGAAGGCTGAGCAACATAGAATTTACACCTTTGAATTGTGGTGTTGGAGAAAACTGTTTAGAGTTCATTGGACTGCAAGAAGATCCAAATAAATACCACAGGAAATCAAGCCAAACTAGTAACTGGAAGGTTTGATCCTGAGGCTTAAGCTCAGATATTTTTGCAATATCATGAGAAGCCAGGATTCCCTTAAGAAGACTCTGATGCTGGGAAAAATTGAAGGCACACAAAGAAGGAAGCAACTTTTTTTTCTTTTGCCTTGGGTATCCAGCAACAGTTCTATACACTAGAAACGGAAAGGACTCATGACCAACCAAAGATTTTTTTTTCAGTGGGGGCAAGGAAAAGATAGGAATTGTACAAGTTTTACTCAATGGATAAACCCACTGACGCTATAGTCATAAGTAATGAACTGGGAAGAGGTATGCAACATATGGTAATTCTTAATCTGCTGAGCATGTTTACACTGAACTCCATCAGAACACTTTTGATTTTCATGCAACTTTTTATGGTATCGTGAGACATTTTTTCAATCCTCTGCAACATAGGATAACTTCAATAACCATACCCAAAAATAAATAGGATGTGATTCATTCACATTCTGTCTCCCTCAAATGTGGACTTTAAACTCCAATACTATCACCACCATACAAGAAAACAGAATTTAGAACAGATTATATGTCAGCCATAAATTATGTATAACATCATACAGGCACAATATAAATGTTTATTAGTGCATATTAAGCATATTCTACACATATTTTCACCCTCCCACCCCATTTCGGATTAAAATTATAGAGGCATGGAAATCACCTGACTTTCCTACTGGCATATATTATCTCACCACTAGGGGCAGACAACATATTAAATGCTAGAGCCCTCTGTTCCTTCTCTCTCCCACTAAATGAAAAACCTTTCTAACTTTCACTTTTCTTCTGACCCTTGTTATTCCATATCTGTTTATTCTTCCCCCGCTTTCTCTCTCTTCCATTCCCTTTAGATTGTAAGTAGCGAGATTCCAGTCTTGTAGGATGCTTTGGGAAAAAGCACTTTCTGCCAAGATTCTAAGTTCAAAACAGCATTCTCCATTTTTGGAAGTTTGTTAATACTGTATTTTCCTTGATTTATCCACTGTGTAGTGCTACAGAATATGTTGACGCTTTACAAATAAAAGTGAATGATAATAATAATAATAATAACAGAAAAGCTGACATTTTCCATTCTCCACAATCACAGTACTGCTTATTTGCGCAGAATGGTGAAAACATAAAAAAGCAATCACAAATTACACCCCACCACTGCTATCATCCCCATATTACACTGAATCACCTCATAATCCCTCATGAATCAGATGATTATCCTCTTTGTGCAGAAAAATAATTATTTTTTTTTTAGGGGAAAAAGTTCACACTTTTCAGCTTACAAGCAACCCCGCCAACATTTTCTTTTGACAGACAGCAACCATTAGCTCTCAAAGCACAAGGAAAAATAAAATGTGGGCAATGCATTTGGGTACGTTTTGCTTTTATTAGGAATGCATAATGTCCAAACTGCTTTTATTAGGAATGCATAATGTCCAAACTGGAGGACAGCTGCCCTCTCTAGCTCCCCCTGTGGATGCATCCATAATCCATTTTGTTAATTTATATTTTAACTTTTACCTGTATTTAATGGCTTACTTTTTAATACTAATCTTTGCCAAACTGGCTGGAGCTCCTGTCCACACTTTGCAACAAACTAAAAACCAAATGTATTTATACAGTGCACGTTTTCACTAAATAAAAACTTTCAACTTAATTAAATAACAATTAATCCGCATATCGCAGATCAGAGGAGATCTTAAAAGGTTGAACTTGATGGACTGAAAATTCTTTTTTCAACCTCAATTACTATGTAACTATGTAACATTAGTGCGTTCAGAAGAGTTATATTTTCCACCTCTTTGTATCTAACTGCGTGGAGGCTTAGCTAGTGGTTGAAAAGTTATTTTTTATATACTGTATATGGAAACATATCTGGACCATTATACTAGCTCTTTAGGCATATCCTAACAGGGGGTGGTCAAACACAAACATGATAAAGAGCTTACTATCTTTTTTGTTGATTACAATTCTGTGAAATATTTCAGCTGCATTGTGATCTATTTAGAGGAAAGAACAAGCTGTGTCTGAATCAGAGGCCAAAGGTCCAGAGAAAGAGATAGTAAAATCTGGTGATATGGAAGCTACTAATGAGCAAGTCAGATTAACATCAGCCCTGTAATATAGATCCTTGTCCTTTATTACAATACTAGTTGAAACAGAGGTTACTAGCAAACAAGTGATAGTAATTTACTGCTGAGCAGTGAATATCACTCATATTTACGGCTTCAAAGTCTCTGGAGAGAGGCAGGAAAAGTGGAGCCTGGGATAGAACCAGGAAAGGGAGGTGGGTCGGAGACATGACATGGGGTTGGATTTTGAAAACAAAGCAAAGAAAGGGGGAATGAGCACAGGACACATGAGTGGAATCACAAGACAGTCTGGGATAAGGTGCAAAAAACCTGAAGGGGAAATTATGAGATAGGCAAGAAGTTGGAGGGGGGTTAGAAGACAAATATAGGAAGTGGGGGGAAATCAAGAGTCATTTATGACAAAACGTAATCGGATTTCCATTGTCTCGTCATGTAAGAACAAGTTCAAAAGTTGGCACGAGTACATATGGTCCTGTAAGGGAAGATGGTAACAACGAGGGGAAGCTATAGCAAAAGAAGGAACTTGTATGCATTGAGCGCTAGCTAAGCCTCCACGGAGTTAGATACCAAGAGGTGGAAAATAGAACTCTTCTGAACCCACTCACGTTACATAGTTACATAGTAATTGAGGTTGAAAAAAGACTTTAAGACCATCAAGTTCAACCTTTTAAGATCTCCTCTGACCTGTAATATGCAGATTAGTTGTTAATTAATTGATCCAGATGACGGCAAACAGAAAATGTCTTGAGGGAAGAGGATGAACCTGGCAGATCTATTCCACATTCCTTATCTGTTGTACTCCTGCCAGTGCCTATACAGGCTTTATATTTTCAAGAATAGAATTTAGACTGAGCCTAATCCTAAGTCCTCAACAATAATGCTCATCTGGTATTAAAGCTTGGTTGTCCACTGTCCTCCAGGTCAACCTTTCTGCTCATAGCTTTTGACACGAATACTCCAACATTAGCTGCTCCGAAACCCACCTGCTTTCTCTTACTTCATTAGGTCATACACTAGTTTTCATATTCAAAAACTAATCTAAAAGTACAAATCAAAACTCTGTCAAAAAAACACCAAACAAGACCAAATAGTTTGCAGGCTCATCCACCAAATTGAAACTCAACAATCACTTCTGAAATAAATCTTTCCTACAAGCTTTATCAACTCTATTCTCAGTACCAGAAAATATCTACTAGATTAACAAAGTATACAACTCCTCCTGACCTACCATTAAAGCAGAAATGCGGGGTGTCTTTTCCTAGAGCTACATTTCCAAATAAGCAATAATTAAGTTGTGTGAAGGGTATTAGTAATTTATTTTCTGAATTAAGATGTCAGCTCTATCAGTTTAACACAATCACTTTGACTCATTTCTCCTTGATCGATTCTGTTATCAGGTAAAGCTTTAGTAATCTAAGCCATGTTTGTCCTTATTAAGCAAAAACATGGTGCAGAATTATTGAATCAGCAATAGGACGAAGTCTGAGTTGTGAACTGGGAATGACTAACAACCTTTAGAGTGCAATATGGAGCAAGGCTCCTGGAAATTGGGGCAGTAAATGGTACATACTTCAAGTTATCAGAATTTTTTTTTGGCAACACTGGGTAATTATTGCAAATGCCATGCCAACTGGAAAGAAATAAGAGGTTGCCTTTGTTCAAGTGAAGTTCTTCAAAATTATACCCACAGTCAAACGGTAAAAATCTGTCCAGAGTAGATCACGTTATTTAGGTATCACAGGTCAGATTGTGATACACTTAAAAGAGCATGTTTTATAAATTAGAAGTCCTTCCACATGGATAATAATTTTCTTCAATAAATATAATTGAACACTTTGGAATATGGAGTACAATTTTTGGCACCACTTCATAAAAAGGACATTTTAGAGCTGGAAAAAGTACAGAGAAGGGCTACAAAACTAATAAGGGGAATGGAGGGGCTAATTTATGAGGAAAGACTAACCAAATTAAACTTATTTTCTCTAGAAAAAAGGTGTCTAAGAGGAGATATGATTACCTTATATAAATACATCCAGGGTCAGTATAAAGCTTTGTCAAGGGAGCTTTTTGTGCCAAGAGGTTTTCAACTGACAAGAGGACACCCCTTGAGGTAGAAGTAAAAAGATTCCACCTTAAAGAAAGAAAAGGGTTCTTCACAGTAAGGGTGGTTAATCTGTGGAATTCTCTACCAGAGGAGGTGGTGACAGCGGATTTGATAGATAACTTTAAAAAGAAATTGGATATATTTTTAAATAAAAAGGGTATTCAGGGTTATCCTGGTTAATTAGAGAGGGAGTATTGATCCAGGGAGGAATCTGATCGCCAGTATCTGGGGTCAGGAAGGAATCTATTTTTTTCCTCTTTTGAGACAATTGGCAAAGTTTCACTTGGGTTTGCCTTCCTCTGGTTCAATTATCAACCTCAATTACTATGTAACACTAAAACATAAAACAAACTAAAATAAATGTGTTTACTTCTTTAGCTTGCGAGTGATTTAAGAGGAAGTGTAAGCAAGAGACCCTGTTAATTATGTTTTCTGAACAGATTTAACTTAAAAGTCAATGGGAACAAATCTCCACAAAAAATGTAGTTTAGGCATCCATAAGACTCACAGTCGGTTTCCTGTAACATACCAAGACAGTGAATACAACAAATGAACACTGTAGGATTTATAGTGAAGAAAATTACATTAAATAGTTTTCATAATGTGATATTTTAAATGCCTGCTAGAAATGTTTGGGGTACTGTGGCCTTTTTATGCACTAGCTCAAGCCAAGGCAGTAATAAACCCTAGCGTAGTGACTGGCAACATCTTTCACTTGAAGGGTGTTATATGGCCCCTGTATCCTTAACAGGGCCTCACGGTGCTTCAAACCTTTTTATTTTACCCAAAGCATAATTGCAAAATTGCTGTAGCAAAGTTATTGGTAAGAGGTATAGATAAAACGAGTGAGCATGAATTTGCTAGTTTTAGAGAGATATAATGGTCGTGTATTGCTTAAGAGGGACACACTCTTTTCCTCCAGAAAAAAATGCTTGAGGGTTCCATATGACCTCTAGTTACCTGCCAGAGACAACACTACAGGAGCCAGCTGGAAGCAGTCATTTGATGTGTCTGAGAAGCCTTGGGGTAGAACATACATAGATTTAAAAATGTATATAAGCAGAAGGCAGGACTTCCGGACACTGTCACTTGATGCGGCACCAATTGACTGTGTGGCACAGGCTGACTCCCTGTTGTGGAGGGCCTGCCCTGCGGCCAGGGATCCAAGCATGCTTGCAGACACTGTAGTCCACTAGCTTGGACCTTAGTCTAGAATGCGGGGGTTAGGAGGTCCCCTGCTAGCCAGGAATAGAAGAGGTGATTAAAGACCTCTAGCTGCAGCATCAACCACCCTGATTGGGCTATACAGACCACTTGGTGTGGTGGTTGGCGTGGCAGGTGTGTGGTTGTTTCTCTGCTGCCTCTCCTATATGCTCACGGATCTTGCTCACAGCTCAGCAGCATTTAGAGATTCAGGAGTCGGTGAGAGAGTCAAGACTGAGTGGAGATGTTTGCTGATAACCGGGGCAAAAAAGTGTCTGCATTTTGCTGGAAGATTAGGCAGTAGGGATGTATGTTTTTAGATCTTTAAAAGAGTTAACAGGAAAAGGTGAGACTGGGGAGAACCTGAAATAAACACTTTAAGCTGGCAAAAAGATTATGGCTGTTAGGCCCACTTACCTTCTACAAACCATGTGGACATTAGAACTCTGGGCACATCCAGACTAATCAGACACCATGAGTGATGTTTCTGATATACATATTGGGATGTAAACTGTATGAAATTATTGTTAATTGGGCAAATTCATTAAATTTGGAGGAACTCCGAGACCCCCAGAGAAAGAAGGAGATTTCTCTTTTTCTCAACTGAATGTAGCTTCTGGCCCAGAGGAGACTAAATTGATAAACCATAGGAATAAAGAACAAATTGTGGAATGTGTTACAGACTTTTGGATGAGAAAATAGATAATCTCCCCCATGGACTGACAAGATGTTGTCTTTTTTGTATTCTAAACTTTTTGAAAACTGGAACATTTGGCTTTATAGCTTTAAGATTTTGTTATAGGGAAAGTAGTGATATTATAGCCAGTGAGAGATGTGTACCAAGTGAATTCGAATCCCAGTCTCTTGATATGCTTTATAATTTGCTGTATCATACAAGTATTAAATTATAGCCTATACGGCAACACTTGGTCAATTTTGCAGCTTAAATAGTATGTAAAACTTTTTGTTTTGTTGTAAGAAATTTATAAACATATTTAACAGTACGAGAAATGTAACAATTAAAAACAAAAACAGGGGGTATTATGGCCAGGAATTTGGCAAAGCCCTGATGGTTAGTGGAGCAACAATACATTGAGATATTTAAACTGTTTATCCGATAAGTTAAGATACATAATTGTTTCAAAAGAATGTGGAAATTCTGGAAATGATTAGTGAACTATAAGTGAATCCAAGAGTGATGTTTGGATTTTGTTAGCGTGTGAGAAAGGCTTGATTATTTATTGATTGCAATTAAGCATTCAGTTTTTCTTTTTTTTTTTACATTTACAGCCTTATTAAATTGCAATTCGGTAAATTTAAAAGGGCTCTATTTAAGCACACAGCATAATTTTTTTACAGAAGTTTTTAGTTAGTGAACTTCTATCCAAAAGCAAGGTCTTCACTAACTAAAAACTTCTGTAAATAAAATATGCTGCGTGCTTAAATTAGAGCCCTTTTAAATTTACCGAATAGCAATTTAATAAGGCTGTTAGTATGTAAACCCTGACAAGTTGCTGTGTTTTCTCAGACTGAAATAAGGGGATAAAAAGTTGCAGGATTTATACTAGACCCATGTAGAATTTATTGTAAAAATAAAATAATAAAGGTTAAAAGTTGGGATTTCCTAAAGAAATAATTTGGGTTTATGGAATATGGAGCACAAGCAATTGTAAAAGACTGGGCATTAACAATTTGTCGCCTCTATCGATAATTAATACGGAATTTGGACCCTCTTGTGTAACCAAACTCTTAAATAACTAAAATCTGTGTATTTTAAGATACTTCTTAAACTGCAATCAGTGTGTGTGTTCCATAAACAAAATAAAGAGTTGAACCTCTGATAATCATTAATAAACGTCAGGTGAATCCATAAGGGAAGCTTGGATATTGCAAACCTGCTGTGCGCGATCAAGCGCTAGATGACGTTGCCAATATTTTGCGGCGCTGCCGATATGTTAGAGGAGTTCTAAACTTAGAATGGTAGCCTAACCCTAACAGTTTACCTAAGCCTTGACTCTATGATATGGCACTGGAATAGCTGCATCAACCCCTATCGATTGGTCACCGCACTGCAGCGGGGGACTGGTGCCGTATCCATAACAGGATAGGACAGAGGCCTGCTTGTAATTAACCCATTAAAAAGTTTAGCATTTAATGTGGTAACTTTGATAATCTGCTGTGTTTCTTAGATTTAAATTGGTGGATAAAAATGGATGGTCTATAATTTATAAATTTATTGTAAAAATGTTTTATTAAGGTTAAAACATAGGATCTTCTAATGAGATACAGCCACGTTTATGGAAATATAAAAGGATTAGTAATTATCCTAATAGATATTAGGATAACTATTAAGATTGAACTCTGACGCACCCTAGTAATATGCAATCTTTATTGATAAGAAGTAAGGAAGCTAATTTTCAATGTTCTAAATTTGTATATAATTTAGGCTTTGTGTATATGGATTTATTCTTTAAATTTGCAATGTGTATGGTTATACATGGTAAAATCTGTGTGATCTATAAAATAATATATTATGAAATGTATCCAATTTATAACCTGTGATAGATCTTTACGGATTGAAATATGGTTATTGCTGCTTGGTTTGAGGACAGATAACCAAGTATACGATCATAACGTTTTAAGACAGCAAATGAGTAGAACTAAATTTGACACGGTTACATCTTTAATACTAACACTTAGTAATATCGGTCAACCACATTTTCCTTTTTCTGCCTGAGGCTTAAACAGTGGATGATTGTAAAACCAACATTATAGAAGTATATCTTCATTATTTTTATTTTTTTCAATAAAGTGAACAAACAGCATTGTGACTAAATTGTCTGTTTGTTATGTTTGCGTACCCAGTTAAGCTCCCAGCATTTAACTAAACATCTTCAAACAAAACATGTATCAAAAACCAAGGTCACAAATATAAAAAGAAAAGGATAACGAGGTTTCCAAACGTGCCAGTACGATTACTCTTCCAGAAAAATGGGTCTCCTCTCCAGGTTCAAGGCCCCCACCGAGTACACCAGGCCCCATCTCCCATCATGTTGGGAGATATTGGTTATGTGAACACACGGTTGTGCCTCCCTACTCTCAAACCACGGGCCCCATTTATCCAAGTACTGAGGAACAGAGTCCTCCAACAGAGTCCTCCTTTTGTTTATTGCTATATAATTATTATTTGTGAGTTTTTTCAGCACAAGGGATGCCAAATTTGATTTTATACAGCAATCAAAATCTGGACATTTGCAAGAACAATCTGGGGTTGCTTTTGATAAGAAAAAAGGAACTTGGACTCTCTTGTGTTGTAAACTTTTAATTAACTTAAGATCTTTGTATATTAAGATACTTGTTAAACTGCAATGTGTGTGGTTATGAATGATATAATCTGTGTAGTTTATAATCACAATAGGGAATATGTTTCATCTGTAATCTGTGAGAGGCATGACAATTTAAATATATTCTTTTGTTTTTTTCTTCTTTTTTTTCATGAAATAATGATGGGAAGACCTTAATATTGTTCTACTTAAAAAAAAAAAAAAAAAACAGGAAAAATACTTTTTGGAGCTAGAAAATGATGATCAAAATGATTCATGTACACTATTGATGGGAATATAGAAAAATAATAATAATAAATTTATATATATATATATATATATATATATATATATATATATATATAAAATGGAGATGCCCAATTTAGGGAAAAGTAGGGGAAAATTTAATAGTCAGAAACCAGTTACAACTTAATTATTTTTTGGAGACGGTTTAAGTCGTTTTTAGACAGGAAATTATTAGTTATTTCAATATATATAAAGAAGGATTTACAAAGGGATAATGAGATGTTAATGAGAAATGTTTTGAATCTTCTTACAAAAGTTTAAATTAACAATACCAGATACAATTGAAAGTGGCAATGGAAGATATAGAAAAATTATTTAACTAAAACACAAAAGTCTTTGTATTACTCATATGGTAATTTTTTCAAAAGTGACAAGATTTTGATTTTTTTTTTTTTTTTAAACTTGGAAAAAAGTCACAATTACATATTTAATATACAAACGTTACAGCTTTATAAAAAAAAAAAATAGTTACATCACTTAATATACAAACTTTAATTTAAAGTAAGTAATTGGGACTTTCCCCTATTGAAAACTGGGGTAGTTTTCCTTAGGTTCAGGTGCATCGAATTGAAAATCGGATATAATGCTATGGTTATAGTAAAATTACAGACCTATAATTGGTTAAAACATAGTGCTTGACAGTGCAGAGGCAGAGAGTTAGCTTAATGGATAGTTTAAAAATAACTTAAATTCTCCTTGAACTTTTTTTTTGGTAAGGAAATGAATTTACAGATATAGACTGTGTTTTTTCTTGTTACTGTATGGATGTATATTTTATTTATGTATAACTGAATGTATATTTCTAATTTTGTTATAATCATGGAGGTAGAGTAAACGCAATACAGTTCAAATGTACAAAAGTTCTCCTTATTTAATATTTTTTTCCTGCCTTTCAGTAAGCAAGCATATACAATTGTGCTGCAGTTAGAGATAAACTGTACTTTTAGGCTTCTCCTGTTACTTCATGGGTGTGTATTTTTTTTTTATATATAATTGAATGTATATCTATTTTTGTAATAATCATGTGTAATGTTGATGGTCTTTGCTTACCTTTCTAAAACTCTTGTAAACATTAAGAAAATATCTTTTTTTTTTTTTATTAAAAGTTTTTATAAGGGTTTTAGAAATGTAAGCAAACTTAATAAAATGAGAAAAAGAAAAAGAAAAGAAAAGAAAAGAAAAGAAAAGAAAAGAAAAAAAAAAAAAAAAAATATATATATATATATATATATATATATATATATATATATATATATATATATATATATATATATATATATATTTTTTTTTTTTTTAAGAGGTCAATTGTTTAGAAAGGAGACACGCTGTTTGATTTTATAGAAATTTAATTTGGGGAGGATGCAGTGCAGGATCATACAGAGAAATCACTTTCTGAACACAGTTCTGCTTTGGGCAGAGGGTTTCTTTTGATTGGTGCATATGCCATAACCCCGAAAACACACACATAGAAAACAACATTTTTTAATTGAATATAAATAGGTCAAATTTCATTCCCAAAAATATAAGTTTTGAAATATAAAAAAAAGACTTGTCTGAATCAGTACAAAGATTGTACCTTTTCATATGAAGAGAGCCTTGCTAAGGCTATAGATCAAATGTTTGTGGAGCAACACGGAGAAGGACACATGGCACTGGGGAGATCTGAAGTGAGCAGAGTAATAGATACAACCACTTCCTTGTAGGACAGTACTGAAACTGGGCAGATGGCTGTGGTCCAATCTGTGGGGAAACCAAGGCACTTACCTAACAAAGGAGAGCAACAGCCAGTAACCACTGTACTAAAAGTACCCTACTTTTGTCATCAAGGCATAACCACGGGCCATTATTTGAGGCTATCTGTACCTGGGAACATATGCCATGCAGAATCCCTTAGGCCATATCCAAATCCTGGCCTATTGGTTTGCCTTGAGGACCAGGGTTAGGAACACTAAATTTGAGTTTTTAGCAATGTAATAAGAAATTGGGCTGCAATTATTTACATTTTTTGGGCAAAGATTATCAAAGAGCAAATGTAAAATGTATAATTTTTTACTGGAACCCTAATACTCAATTTTGCTCCAGTTAGTGGTTACTGACTTTTGTGCACCTTTCATGCAGGTTGGTTAATGCTTCCCATTAACAGATTAGATCCTAACAAAGAATTGGCAAATTTTACAGGATTTTGGTGTAAATAAACAGATCACTAGCAGGATACTTCTCTTGGTTTGTAACACAACAGAAATTTCACATAGTGTTACGTCCGTCTCAGAATTATGTTTAAAAGCAGCAAAAGAGGAGCAAAGAATCTTATAGAAATGGACGTGAATCCCTGCAGACCTTCTAATGGAAGCAGGTACAGGTCACAGCCCTTTAAAAATATAAGTTATAGCTAATGAACATCCAACACATTCTTATAGGTGCAGCACTATTACAAGTAGGAAGCCTTTGGCAGAGCTATTTGTAATAGAGCTGAGCTGGCAGTGATCTATAAATATCCATATTGCATCTTCTGAGATGAGGAGGGACAGAGGCCAACATGGCAACCCCATAGGGAAGAACAGTAGGAAAAAAAAATCACAACTGTATATAATTGGGCCGATATCGCTTTCTTTATGCAGGGTATATTTTATACTTTTAAAGGGCAATGGCATGTTTTATCACAAGTGTCCCTTTAAACTCTTCTTTCCAGTTTTGACAGAGCAGTTAGAAAGGGAAAATTTAGACAGGAATTCACAATGTTTTTCTTTTACAATGATTTGATATTTAGATAATCCATTTTAACACCATAGCATTTTATTAAAATCCATTTTAAATCTGAAATTACTAGTGTACTTTGTAACATAAAAATTTGGAAAATACTCTAAAATGTACTATGTATTATTGTAAATGCAGAATTTTCTGTCTAACAGCGTAAAATTACTAACTGAGCATAGCATGTCAAGGCAAAAACAGCTGCAATTCCTAAACAACTGTTGAATCAGATGTGTTCAAAAATTTAAAGAGACATGATTACAAGAAAAAAAAATGTAAGCAAATTAAAAGATGACATATGTAGTAAATGTCATACCTTCCTGTTCAACTTGAAGGAAATGTGTACCTAATGACTTAATTTAAAAGAACTTCAGCTTTTGTTTAACAGGATATTTTCTGGGGCACAATAGCACCATGTTTGCTTTGATGTTTGCCCATACAAGTTTTCCAATATGGAGAGGATAAACAGAGGCACTTTTATGTAACACAGTGGTTAAGAACAGAGCAGAGGACTAAACTCTATTCTTGGAGTCATACAGATTCCTGCAGGTTTCATCATCCACCTTTAAAAAGATGCATATTGGAAATTATGCATTTTTTTTATAAAACGTGAACTGTACCAATTGTGATGGTTTGCTCCACAAGTAATTGTCCAAAGTTTTGGTGTCTGGATAAAAGTGGAGTGGACTGCAATCTGAATGCAGTCTGGAGATATTTGTGGCTGAGATGTGGGTAATTTCACAGAGTGTTCGGCAAGAGTCTGTATCATTCCAACTCTGATAATTTACATGGCCTTCTGAATTCCTGACCTCGCTCGTGGATCCATTTATTCGATACTGCAAGAAAAAAAAAAGTTAAACTAAAACAGCACAGTTAAGTCTTTTCAACATAGTTACCAACTTCTTTATACTTCTGACCAAAACAGCAGCAAGTCCATGTCTACAGGCCTTTTGAAATATTTATTATTAGTAATAAATCTTTTTATATTCATAACATAATAATATTATTAAGATCATTAGGTTATGGATTCAAATCAGTGTCTATAGGTTTCATTTATTTTGTATTGTTTGCAGCTCACACTACGTTTCTCAGGCAGAAAGATCAAATGGTGATATTTTGAAATAAAGAAGGCAAAACATTGATAAGTTCTAATTTTTACAGACATTATGAAAGCTTTTATTAAAATTTAGAAAACTTTGGGATAGCTTCCATGACACCACCTGGCACCTAATTGGGGATGGAGATAAGACACTATGTTAGTCCCTGAACAATTTTTTTACACTGAAACACAATCTGTTCTATACTTTTTTCTCTTTTTTTATTTGTATTTAAATGTGTATTTCAGTGAAAACAAAAAGAAATGTTCATGGACAAGCATAGTTTCTTCTCTTCACCCCCAATTATGTGCCAGGTGGCATCATGGAAGCTATTCCAAAGTTTTCCTGCAATAGGTCCAGGAGGCTGTTGTGCTAGAAGCTCATCTGCCCCGCTGAAGATAAATACTTTATGTGCCAAAGAAATTGTCCTGCTCAAAGTGCCTACAGCAAGAAAACTTAATGTCAGACAAATACTTTATAGCTGTGAAGAGAAGCAATAGCTGTGCCAGTCCTGCAACCCTCAAATGGTGGTTTTAAAAGCTACACTGATCTATGATGTATGGGCTCTTTAATAGGCCACTGTTGTGATCATTCAAGTCGACTAATGGTATAATTTAACATAAAAACAGCCATAATGCAGTCAATACTCACCCCATTTATTTCCAACTAACACTGGGCAGGCTGCATGCCTTGTGCTGTAATCTCCCTCACCACTTTCAAAGAGGTTGTACCAGAAAACTGCTGTCCCCTAAAAAGACAATAAAATTCAGCATCTAATAGTCATCATTTATTTTGCATTGTATTGCTCTTGCAGTTGAAGTACCAGGGAAGAGAAAAATGGGTCTGTAATAATCTCCAGAACAAAAAAGTTCTACTTGCACAGAACATGCAGCATTTCATTTCCCTCTTGAAATGCCTAGCATTGCAGCAAGTCATTCCTCACAACCCTGTGCTGACATTTGAAGGCTTCCCAATTCAGACACTGTCCCTTAAATGGGAATGGCAAGACCATCGCCATGATCGTTTTCTATAATACATATAAAGCAGATCCCAAGGAGTTTGTCACGAACACATTGCCATCATGTGGCCACTATACATATCCCCAGTACACCCTAATTTGGAATATAAAGTCCAATTTTGGGCACCACTTCATAAAAAGGCATTATAGAGCTGGAAAAGGTCAAGAGAATGGTAACAAAACTAATAGGAGTGGAGGGGCAAAGTTATTTTCTTTAGAAATAAGGTGTCTAAGAGGACATAAAAATTACATTATCTAAATACATCCAGGGTCAAGTGAGCCTTTTGTGCCAAGAGGTTTTCAATTGACAAGAGGACATCCTTTGAGGTTAGAAGTAAAAAGTTTCCACATAAAGAAAAGGGTTGTTCACATTAAGGGTGGTTAATCTGTGGAATTCTCTACCAAAGGAGGTGGTGACCGTGAATCAATAGATAACTTTAAAAATAGATTGGATATATTTTAAATAAAAAGGTAATTTAGGGTTATCCTGGTTAGAGATAGAGCATTGATCCAGGGAGGAATCTGATCGCCAGTATCTGGGGGCGGGAAGAAAATCATTTTTTCTTTTCTTTTGAGACGATTGGCTAAGTTTCACTTGTTTTTTTCTTTTCTTTTGCCTACCTCTGGATCAATTAACACTAATCTGCATATTACAGATCAGAGGAGATCTTAAAAGGTGGAACTTTATGGACTAAAAGTCTTTTTTCAACCTCAATTACTATGTAACTATGTAGTTATTTGGAACATGCAGTTAACTATGAGATAGTTAAAAGTGCTATCATTATGAAGCTAATCTACTTCAATAGCGCCTCCGAAAAAAAAAATAGACAGGTCAAAGTCTTAGATGGCTGCCCAGCATTGCATAGTATATGTAATAGAGGTAAATACAAGGTACGGTAATTAAAAAATAGATCTTTAAAACCATATACTTAAAATATAGTTCTTCAGTGGCGCTTTAATGCACATTTATGTGATGTATCCATATCTGTTGAGAGCTCTCTGATGCTTTGCACCCATAAAGCTGCCCAGGAAAGACAGAGACTCTCTGCTACCTATCCACACTGAGAAGCAGGGCCATCTTTCTTCTGATTATTATGCATACTTATGGGAAATGCACACAAACCATCGCCCCCCCCCCCCCCCCCCCCCCCAAAAAAAAAAACAGTACCTTTTTGGGATACACTGCAGCTCCCACATCGGTGAAGACTGTAGCACCACCTGCTGCCACATCACTCATCTGCAAGTGGAGAACATTGAACAATTTTATACCAGTTACAGACTTACATTTAGTGGAACTTACCATTGAATCAGTTTATTTTTAATTATTTTTTTCAATCCGATAACAATTTCTTGTATAGTTGTACATAGAAAACAATATCAAGAATCTGTAAACTTATATAATATAAATATATTTCCATTGAAGGTGGTATAACATTAGAAAATGTAACTCCGTATATCCACTTACTTTGTAATTTACCTCAGTGTCGAAGGTGTTTTACGAGGAACATTTACCTAGGTTTTCCATTTTAGAATTTATTTTTCAAGAAACTAAAAGATAAACTACAAACATTTGGTGAGGGATGGGAGAAGTTAACATTACTATCTCTTGTCACGGTCTCAGGAATAGATGGAATCAGTTTATTTTAAAGTTAAAGACCCACATATCAAGTGAATATTTCTTTTTTTTGAATTTCAGAATTAGTATAAAATGTAATTTGTCGAACAAAGAGGAACTTAAAATTAAGAAAAAAAAATAACTTGCATAGAAGAGCCATGTAGCAATCCTATTTCCTGTACCAAGTTCTTTAAAGGCATCAGGTTCATCTTTCTGGGGGAAGAAAAAAAAACAGTTTTGAGCAGGTCACAACATCCCCCACGAACAAAATTAGTATCATGCTTTAAAATAAAAATAAAAAGACAAAAGAAAGAAACAGCAGAGGCTCCAATTGTAATATTAAATTGTAAATATCCTTAAATCTAATAAAAGATTTATTACAAATAATTGACCTTGAATACTAAATTGTGCCAAAAAGTAGCAACAGTCAAGATAGACTTACCATGGACCTCATTAGCACGAATGGCTTGCTTGCCCAGTTGGTCTACATAATGGCATAATCTTAAGTGATAATGCCTCAGTCATTCCTTATTTATATTGACTGGACATGCTCTGCTAATATCACCCACTTTGCAAGTTAATTAGAGGACATAACATTCAAGGTTAATTATCTAAAACACTAGATTTTTTTTTAGATTTTTTTAAGGCAGCCAACTGCAAACATATTTATTTTAATTTCGATTACAACTGGAGCATTTGCAATGTCTACTGTGCTACCAAGAGAGACACTTTTGCAGCGTCTCCTTTGCTACCAAAATCCAGCATGCAAACGTGCAAAATTGGTGTTTAAAATTTTCTATAAACTAGGTTTCACTCGCTTTATGAAGTTTGGCATCCAGAATATCTGTAGACTAAGCTTCAAGGCAACAGCATCATTAGGGTTAACATGCTTAAGCAACCATTCCAGATTGTTAGGTTTATAGGGGTTATTAAGGCACATCAAACAATAGCACATAATGGATATAACAGGATCACAATGAAGTTTAATGCATGAAATGTACATTAAAGCAGCAGTCCCCAGCAAGAGGATATTTTATTTGTAAAGTCATTTTGATGGTTATATTTTTCCATCAGTAATTTCGAACTTGTGCAAAAATGCTTGACACAGCCTGAATTTAATTAAGGTTTTGCTCACTGTACATTCCTACAAAGAGCAAACTGAATTGATGAGAAAATGCTGCTGCAATGTTTCCCTCTCCAGATCATTACTTGCCCGAGCAAAGTCAAAGTGTGGTTCATACTGTCCTCCCATTCCATAATTTGCCACCTGGAAAGACAAATATACAATCAATGGGAATATTCCTGTCCATTTGCAAAATCGAACTTACCCTTATAAAATCAATATGAGGCTCATACTGGCCTCCAATTCCATAGTTGGCCACCTGCGAGAAGCAGAACAGTGAATTGTAAGTGTGGGCATACCATGACAACATGGCCTTGAATACTGGCTGAATGTGGATGGCAGAGCAATGCTGCATTTAATAAAACTATATTTTGGGAGGTGAGAAAGGTTTCTGTTGGGATGGACATTCACAGGTCAAGAGGGGAGTGTCCAAGAAAGACCATACAAGACTAGAGTTGGGTCAGTATAGATCAAAGGAAGGAGTGCCCAACTGAGCAGTGCAGAAGCCATGGTGTGAATCGTGACCAGAGATGGACCCTGAAGATAATGCTGACTTTTGGTGTAGTATTTAGCAATATTATACCAAAATGTATGATTATATAGCAATGTAGAATATAGAATAAGTACCCTTTTGTAAATATCGTTTTTATCCCTATAGTCTGTTTGTCTAAACCCATTGTGTAACAGTATCTTGATTTATGTATAATATATATTTTTAATTATACTTTGACTCCTCATTTCTTCACCTGTCCAAAATAACTTATTTATAGAAATTCTAGATTCATTTTCTAAGTGTTTGTTGCAAGATACAGCATTTTCAAACCCCAATCACTTCTTACCAACTCCTGTATAATTTAATTTACATATTTTGTATTTAAAGTTGTTTTGTAGTAGTGAGGTGGGACAAAGATATTTGTAGCAAAACAAGGCTTGTATCATCCCTTTTGTGGGTAAAAAGGATGACGCTACTAATTGGATTCAAAGGATGCAGTGAAAATAAAATATAAGATTTCTTTATGGGATTTGTTGATGCATTTCCTCATTTGCCCCCCAAACCCATTATAGGTTACATTATAATTTATTGAATAGCGGATTACCTAATAAATTGGTGAAATCAAACTACAGTAAGAACATACATAAGGGAATTCAGTTGAATGACAATATTAGTTCTCAAAACATTTAATTTTAGATTTTCAGCGAATTTGGAAATCTTTAGGCTATCAGTTCCTTGAACTCTACACACTGAAAAATAGTTTCCCCAACTGATTGCTGTAGAGGTCTACAGAGTCATTAGCTGGAAAGATCTATTACATTGTAAAAAAGTCAAACAAAATAAAAAATTATTCTGCTCCCACAAAACACGAGAAGATACCAGAGTTCAAAAGACCTTAAATAGACCAGAAGCTTTGGAGATTCTTCAGACTTCAATCAAGAATCCAACTCAGCCAAGCCTTAGGTTACCTGAAGTTCCTCTGCTGTAGACATGTCGAGTCCTGTTAACTCTTGTATTCTCTGGTTGATTCGAGCTACCACAGGGTCTTCATATGCAGATAACCAAGCACTAAGACAAAAAGTAAGGATTAAATGTTAGAAAAAGGAATGCAGATCATAGGAAGTATTATATTGGACACTCTGCACGTCAACATCTCAAAGCCAGAAGAATACATCAATTTCAGAAAACCCCAAATTATTTTAAGAATTTAATTTTCATTCAGCTTCTAAAAATGGAAACTAGCCATAATGAAGTATCAAACAATCATAGGCAAGTGAGTCAGTGTGTTTTCTGAAATACATTTACAAGCATGGAAACCTTAGAGCATTCTGAAGGGGTAACAACTGGATTCCTACTTAAACAGGCCACTTAACCACTCAGGTTTTGTTTAAATTGACTCTTCAGACAATGGTTTATATTGGCCTTAATTAAATCGGTGAAAAGGACACAGATCACGTAATCCATGCTTCAAATGCCAAGCATGACAAAAGTACTTTAACTAAATGTACTTTAATTAAATGTACTTTAATTAAATGTGTGACATTCTGACTTCAGCCAAGTTAAAAGCAGACAGGAGTCTAAGTAAACTGGCTTTCAGCAGCATAATATGCCACGTACTTCGTGAAGTTACACAGTAGCATTCATATAAGGGAATGCTGTAATTCAGAAGACATTGATTTTTCCATCTCTCGGACACTGCATAAAATCAGTGACAATACCACCTTCAAGCAGTCATAACGACCCAGTATTGTAGAGACCCTTGACCGTGGAAATCTTGCGTGTTCAGATGCTATGCAAGGTGAATACAATATATGCTTTCCTAGAAGAACTGAATCAGATGTATGCACAAAATTGTGCATAGTCTCCAACGAAAGCAGTTCTTTATAGAATTTAATTCACACAAGGTTATAGAAGCCAGGGAAGCAAATATAAATTCTGCCACTATACAAATCCCTAGTATGCCCTCATTTGGAATATGGGGTTCAGTTTTGGGCACTACTTCATAAAAAGGACATTTTAGAGCTGGAAAAAGTAAAGAGAAGGACAACAAAACTAATAAGGGGAATGATGGGGCTAAGATGAAGATAGACTAACAAAACTAAACTTATTTTCTCAAGGAAAAAAAAAAAAGTGTCTAAGAGGGGATATGATTACCCTATATAAATACATCCAGGGTCAGTATAAAGATTTGTCAGGGGAGCTTTTTGTGCCAAGAGGTTTTCAACTGACAAGAGGACATCCTTTGAGGTTAGAAGTAAAAGGATTCCACCTTAAAGAAATGAAAGGTTTCTTCACAGTAAGGGTGGTTAATCTGTGAAATTCTCTTTCAACTGAGGTGGTGAGTGGATGAGATAGATAACTTAAAAAAGGGATTAGATATATTTTTTAAATAAAAAAAGACATTCAGGGTTATCCTGATTAATTAGAGAGGGAGCATTGATCCAGGGAGGAGTCCGAACACCAGTATCTGGGGTCAGGAGGGAATTATTTGTTCCCCCTTTTGAGACAATTGGAAAAGATTCACTTGTTTTTTTTCTGTTTGCCTTCCTTTGGATCAATTAATCCACATATTACAGATCAGAGGAGATCTTAAAAGGTTGAATTTGATGTCTTTTTTCAACCTCAAAATTACTATGTAACTTATTTTCTTTCTCCTTATGCAACATTAACTAGGATTGGCATGCATATAAATTCACAAGAAATGGTCTGTAGCCAAAACTCTGCTCACCTGGCAGATTACTTTGGGGCAGCAGTGCCAGATTTCTCTTTTTTATTATTAAGTTCAATTTATTTGCAAAAATAAAGAAAAAAAAACACTGCTTGTCTGGTTTTGTAGTCTCTAAATATAAACATTTTTATTATATTGTACATTTACATGCAGAAACATAATTGAAAGTGGGCCAGTGAAAAAGAAAAAAAGCATAGTAGAGCTTAGGAATTGACAAAGTAGAGGGTCATGCGGCAGCCTCCGAAATAACAAAATAAAAAAAGACACATCTCAAGAAATCCCTCATGGTTACAGGAAAACCAGTGCCACGTCTCCAAGATGTATAAAACAAGCTTTTCCATTTGAAGTATGACCAGAACTTTGCCTATTAGAACAGATCATAGAATGTTTTTTCCAGACCTGGAGCGATCCAAAAGATACTGATACACCTCACAAGGCTGCCTCACTGGAGTTAGGTGTTTTAATCAGATAATTACATTGGAAGTTATTATTTTCTTTCCATTAGTTATGAGGATACTAATTGGTTGTCTTGCATATTTTACCACACTTGCCCTTACCTCTTAGAGACTCTGTATTGTGTAGTGATCCTTTTTCCTGTTATTGGTTCACGCACTTTAGCCCGTCTCAGCTACAAAAAGAGAAAGGACTGGGGTTTAATTTGCAGCAGGCGTTTTTTGTGCCATGCCAAGGATTCTGATTGGTTTGGGAGGAATGCTCGTAATCAATCACTGGAAAACGCCATGATCACACTAAATAGGCGAATCCATTCACTTTATACTGAGTGGTCCTTTCACTTTTTATTAGAGACATTTCTGATCACTTACTGGTGCGGAGTACCAAGCAACAACCTTTTTTTTTCCATGTTCTTTTAAGTGATAACACAAACTGATCATTTAATTTCAATTAGATGGCCAGATATGTTCATGATACTTGCCATCAAACACCACCAATGATCTGACTAGAAAAAACCCTGGTTAATGTTCAATACAGTTACAGTACCTACATTCAACAATGCACTACACATTTGACATTTATATACGGGAGTGGGGGGGGTACTAAGCTACTTTTCTATTACAATGGATGTAATGTAATGTCTGCTAGTTCCTGGAGGCACCCATAATATTTTGAGGGTTGTGTGTGTGTGAACAGGACATTTACATCTGCAGGAGCATGGCTTGAAAGGATTGTTGTGAATGGATTGATTCAAACATATGGGGCAAGACGGGGGCAGTGCTGTCTACACCATTCCCCCTTCTCATCTCTCCTTTCTCTTACTGTATGTTGCGGACAGGGGATAAGAGTCTGTGCAGCCTTCCCCTGCAGGCAAGTCATTAGGCTGGGGAAGGATATCCTGTGCGACACATGATATCCTGCCCCAGCCCAATGATGGACCGGCAAGGGAAGGCTGCACAGCCTCTGATCACCTGTCAGCAACATATAGTAAGAGAAAAGGGAGATTACAAGAAGAGGAGATATGAGGAAGGGGAGAAGAGGTAGGGGGAGAAATGGGAGAGGAGGAGATGGGGAAGGGGCGATGGTAAATGGTGTACCAAGAGGCCCTGGGGAGCATTTTTTGCACCGGGGCCCTCTATTCACTAGCTCCGTCACTAGGGAAAGAGATGGGCGTCTTTCTTAAAGAAGAAGTCGTTTTGCTCCACCGGGAAGATTAGTACCTGTCCTCAGACTTCAAGCAATCAAGAGTAGCTCAAGCCAAAGAAAAAGGAACATTCTATTTATAATAAGCCTTCATATTTTCTCTAGAAATTAGTTTTATTTTCATGGCTTACACACCTGCTAATGCCATGCTTTTCCTAAAACACAGTGGTTCATTAACCTCAACCTTCACATAATTCTGACACTGATTTTTAAAAGCTTATGATATAAGGAAAACATCTGGATAAGTCAATTCTAAGAAGTAATTGGTATGAGATCCTTCATAATTTATCCAATTTATATATTCAATGCTGAGAATTTATAGAATTACCATTCTTTTAAAACACTCTGGTCTTAAAGCATATTGCAGAAGTTCATGAGTATGCGTACAACAAATAGCATAGAGAGTCTGAACACAGATCAGAAAAGAAAAAAAAAATTAAAGATGGTAACTCAGCACCAGTAAGGATTCTGCACATAGAAAATTAGGTATCAGGACAGGAAACCTGTTGCATGCATCCCTGATACCTACATCATGCAATACATCACATGCAGGGAACAAAATCCTTCCTCTTACCTTTTGCTAATTCTGTAATGTGCGGTCTCCAGGACTCCAGTTACAGGGTTTGAAATGGTGGCTCGCTTCAGCTGTGGAGCCAACCAATCAAAAAAGGTGAAAAAAATATTAAAACTAGCATTCACCAAACCAATCAGGAGCCTTTGGGATGGGATATGGTAGTATTGTGAATAAGGTGGAGGAATGCAAAATAATAAACAGCATTCAAAACATAATAAAAGTATGCACAGGCAACGCTATGTTAGAGCTCAGATTATGGTAGATAAAAAATGGCTTTCATTGATAAGTGCACCATAGAAACAAAACTGAATCCAATGGAAGTTGCAAGGATGGCGCAATTCTCACAAATAACAAAACAACAATCATTTTACATTATACAGAAGCTACAAATCGTGTAAAATAATTTACAATATGAAACAATGTTAAATATATACAACCTTATTCAGATCTTCAGAAGCTAGATGCCTCTGGATTTGTCATTTTGCAAACAAGGCAGATGCATTCGATTTCATCACTTAAAAAGGGACATAGCAAAAGTCCTAATTCTGGCAGAATACTAAAGTACCAACAGATACAAGATGAATTTGTTGGTAATTTCCAATTGCAAATTATAATAGAAAACAGATCTGCATTTACTACATTTTGGCTGACACTCGTTAATGAGGTCCTCCCATCAAACTGGCCTTGTCGGTAATGATTGATGAATGGCTTCCTTTTGCATAGGTCTTCTGAGGAGTCAATCTGTGGCAAGTCATACATTTTTCAACTAATGAGGTTGTTAAATACGGAAAACAAAATTGTTATCTCTTGAGCAGTGACAGCTAAAATGTTGTCAATTCAAAGCTTTAAGTTATATTTTAATCACTTCCTAACGAAAATGTATATACTATGGCCCTCATTCAATTGCAATTTGCCCAATTGAATAGGGCCCTAAATAAGCACATAACATATATTTTTTAAATAAGTTTTTTGTTACCAAGCATCTATCCAAAAGAAAGGTTTTCACTAACTAAAAACTTTTTTAATAAAAATATGCTATGTGCTTCTTTAGGGCCCTATTCAATTGCCCACATCGCAATTGAATGAGGCCCTATATGTATACAAATGTATATACTGTGTAACTTTGGCCTCTCCATTGAAGATATAAGAATACAGTGTCCCTTTAACATAATAAACTATGCATATTGCAGATATTTTAGAATAGTGTTTCAAAGTAACGAGGAGCAGGGACTATATCTTAGACTTCACCAGTGATCCTGCTTACACCATACAATAAATAGTAGTTTACTAATTATCATGTCACTTGTTTGTAAATTAAGCCCATGCTCGCTAAATGCTTAAAAAAACAAACAAAAGAAATAAATAAAAATATGTTCTCAGGTGGAAAGGAGGAGATGTTTTGTATTTGTTTAAATAATTTCTTCCAGTAACTGGCTTACAATAAGGGGGTGTATGCCGGGCAAAGTCCACTAGTGATCAACAAGGAGAAACAGACCCTAAGAGAGGGAAACATCTACTCACCCTGGGCTTAGCCAGCTCCTTAACCTTTGCAATCTCTTCATCAGAAATTATATCATGGTAACGCACAATGTGTGGCTTGTCCCACTCATCCTCCACCTTAGCAGGAGACAGAATGAATACGGGACTCCGGTTTCCATCATTGTATCGGCAGGAAAGCTTCCTTTGTCTGCGCGGAGTCTAGGAGAGAGAAAAAAAGAAAAAGTATGGGGAAACAAATATGTACAACTCTGGAAATAATTAATGTACAACCTTGTAAATAGGTTTGTGACTATTCATATGAATGTCTTTTAAAATGTTGGCATGCAGTCAAGTTTTAGTATAGGAGAGCATGGAGAGAACAGAAATTTTAGTTATATATTTTTTTAGTTCCTGCAAATGAACAAGTTAATTACCTTTTTTTTTTTTTATAAAACTGCAAAGGTTTACGTATACAAAAAAAGGTAAGTTAGAGGTGCTCATCAGGATATTTCTATGAGCTAAAAGAGGTTGCTCTCAGAGTGGCTTATCATGGCCATAGAACTCACCTATTGAGGTTGGTTCGTTCTCTGATGAGCACCTCTGACTTAGTTTTTCTGTTTAAGGTTTACGTATAATAAGAAATGTTAAAATATAATATATTATACACGTTTACTATAATTTAGAATTGTATGTATATCTGTACTTTAAAATAATCAATAGCATTATTTAAAAAAAAAAAAAAAAAAAAGAATTTGTGTTCTGTATACACACGTACACACAAACACACCTCCAGGGTATTGCAACATCTAAATTATTTATTTCAATTAAGAATTAGATATGACTTTTTTCCCCACTAAGTTATGTTCCAAGTCAGACTTAAAAGAAAATGTAACCTTTATTTTTCCATTGTCCTTTAACTACAACCATGTTATACTTTATAATATACTAATCATAAATTATGTGTTGTGTAAAGTCATTCATGAAACCTTCTAACCTATATCTACAGTAGAAAATACACACAGTGAAATAACATGCAACCTAGCATTGTATTAAGTCTCATCACTAAAGTGACTAAAGTCCAATTTAAAAAAAGCCTGCGTTAAAAAATAAAAAAAAACACAAAAAACTTTGTTACAGGATAAAAATCAACATTTGTCTTCAGTTTAACATCACTCTGTCTGCCGTACGTTGGATGTAGTTATAATCCCTTTGAATTGTCACAAAAACGATTAAAGCTTCCTTTAACATTGTCATAATTTATCAGGCCAATAGAGGTGGAGCACACTCGTTTATTTGAAGTTGGTGGGTGCTTTAAATGTTCATTTTATAAACCTCAAATTTTTGCATCGTTTAAAACACGAGACTTTAAAATGTCCAACAGTAAAGGTGGAACCTTATGTCCCATTGAAGAATAAATACTGGCCAACAAACCAGCAAGACTAGACCTTGAAATACTATACTAGAAGCAGAAATAAAACATGCATGTACTAGTCTGTACGGTTACCATCTGAATTCCCTCTCCACGGCACAGCATCTCATACTTCTGCCTCTCAGGGAGGTGATCTTTGGGACGTCCCTTCCTTGGTCTGGTTTCTGCGGTATCATTCAGAGAATCGCTTGTCTTGTTTTCTTCTTTTGACAGGATATACTCAAAGTATTTCAGATTTCCATTTCCTCGTTTATGTTCTGGATCTGTAAATACATTGTAAACAAGACCGATAACATGAAACCGGATACAAAAAAGGTAAATTATGAAAAGAGAAACAATGGCTTGTGTGCTGCAAACCGTTTTGTTACATCAACTTGTTTGCTCAGGTGCAAATTGGTACTTGTTGAGACTTTTCTGCTGAGCAGATGGACTAAAGTAGCCAACCCGCTGCCGCCCCCCTAGAAGACTTCAGCGCCCACTGGTGGGCGGTACCGCCCACCATGGGAACCTATGAACTAGTGATTGGTCCACTCCCCTTTTTCCAAGCAGGCTATATTTCTCTTAAATGTTGCTGTGATTAGTGATTAATTAGAACACAGTCTAACAAATCATTATAACAGAAAGCGATGTTAAGGCCAAGAAACGATGAAAAAACTAGAATACAACTGAAAAACAAAAGAAACATGTAACTTAGAAAAAACAGATCAAAAAGTCACTCAATTAGAAAGACTACTGTACAAATTATGTACAGACTTTTTATTGATTTGAGATTATAAATTGTTAAAGTATAAATTACCAGAACTATAAACTGAAAAAAAAAAAAAAACTGAGTTCAATACAATGTTTGATTATCCTCAACTCTGAATAAAATCTTGTAATGGACTTTACATTGAATTATATAAACTTGTATTCGTATTCTCAGTGATTTAATGTACAACCAAATACAATATCCACAGTCTACTTTTGTGATTAAAACATACAAGAAAAATAAAGAAAAACATTCTTCATAAGTAATATTAGATGCAAGATCTCAAATTCTGAACACAGCCACTTTGTATTTTATACCCCTGGTAGCCATACAATAATTTGAAACCCACAAAACACACACTAATTAATAATAAGAGATAAAACATAATTCTACAGCATATTAGATCTGAATAATCCCTGGGGCAGTTATAAAAATAATCTCATCATCAACATGAATACAACTCTAGTACATACAAAGAAGTGCAACAGTAAAGGATACAGCATTGAGAGGTCTCTTGTGACTTGAACGGCTTTAAACAAACTTGATGAAGGTCTATCATGCACTCTTTAAAGCAACGTTGTTTAGCCAGTTGCATTCAAATGGGCGGTAATAAAATACAACATTGTAAACGCTCACATCCTTTTAACTCCATTTTCATAACAGAAGGCAATAAATCTTCTCTTATTGAAAGACATTATCTACATGATTAAGCATGGACTGTTCAAGCAAAACAAGATGTTAACATAAGTTAAAAAAGAGATGATAGTGTATTTAAGGGTTTTATGATCAAAGTAAAAACTAAATATTCAAAACTCACCCAGTTCCAGTAGTCTCTTTGTTAGAATCAGGGCATTGTCTAGATCTCCTTGCTGGTATACTGCATAACTAAGATAATCTAGAACCACAACCTTGTCTATGGTAGATTTCTCTCCATCATCCAGCTGCCGCAGAGCCTGCTCCATCCACAGCTCCGTATGATAATAGTCTGCCTCGGAATAGACAATTTTACCCAATTCAAAGCAGTCTTCAGCAGTTAATGTGCACTTGTGCTTTACACCTATGGACAGATAGAGAAATGAAAGTTTAAAGCAAAAAAACAAAAACAAAAAACCAAACACACTATATGGCCATACACGTTTCTACATTAAATATATCAGGAGTCTCTCAATTATCCATGAAGAGGGTGCAGAGAAAAATGTCCATTGTAGGATGTCCTAAGCCTAGTAGAGATGTGCAACATTCTTGCTACTGCTTTACGTCATGCTCTTTATTGCTTTTACTCTTACTTCATTCTTCTCTGTTATACAATTACGGGGAAAAAAAAAGCAAAAAGTTATAAAAACAAGAGAAAACACTTGTCTAAAATCATACAACTGAACATCTTTATGCCATTTGCCAATGAACACTTGCCTATATATATATACTCTTCTCCTATTTCTTCAAAAGTGGGGCACAATTAAAAAATCTGGTACAATCAAAAAAAAATTCTATTTAAGATTACTTTATTAGACAATTTATAATAAAGGATACAAATACCTGGGAAAACATCATTGCCATATAAACAAGTGAAGCACCAAGTATTTCAATAAAAATAAAATTTCTTCAAGTTTGGTCACCAGTTTAACTCCTTTTTACATTTAAATAACTTTAATTTCCTATAAGATATTTATAATGTTTTAATATTCACCAATTTGCAACTGAATTGGTAACCAAATCCGAAATGTGCTCAAATTCTAGAAAAACACTGAATTATGTATATGCCTAACAGCTTTTCAACACTTCTATAAAATTTCCCAAGCATGTCTGTCTATTATAATAATTCATTGTTATTTCTTGCTACATACAGAAAGGACAAACATATGTAATATTGTTAGACTAAATCGCTAAATTGTATCATTTTATTAAACATTTACTTAAATCTAAGGCTATATTTTCCCCATTATATCCAAATTTTGAAGTAATACAATAAAAGCACACAAATCTATGAATAGATTATTTTCAGTTCTATTTTTTTAACCCAAAATGTTTCTACAGAAAATTTAATTTACATCCTGACATTCTCTCGCTCTTCTGCATCTCGTCAGTTGCTTCTTTTCCTTATCGGTTTCATACACTGCAGTGTGGGGGAGACTCGAGAACCATTTTCATTGCAACATCTCCTGGGCTGTCTGCCTGTTAAGCGCTTACTGCACATGTATCCCGCAGCAGCACTTGTGACTTCACTCACCCACTGCTTGGCAGTAGTGGCAAGGCTGTGAGTAGTTTAAGCATTTCAAAACACTCAGATAATAGGACGTACAAATAGAGGCACACAGACAGCAAAATGTGGATGCCAACTAACTTTTAGAAGCTCTGGTGAACTGGCAAGGCCTAACTAGAACTATGCATAAATACTTAGGTGGTCATTCAGAAAGGAGGCCTATCAAACCGATGGTTTCTAGACATCCGAATGATGTGCATTAATTTCCATTACATAGTTTATGAGCCAATTCAAAACACTCACTCCCATGAAGAGGATACAACTCCAAGGGTATTTATACACATTTAACCAGTTTTATATTTCATATGAATGCAAGATAGAGCATACAAGATTTGGCATAGAGGTAGGAGCAATACTTTAAACACAAATGGTATGTAATATAGCCCTTGGGCTTTGTTCAGCGGCACTTTTCTAAAATTACCAGGAAGGTTTCCTCTTGACAAAGTGTCTGTGTCAAGGTTGTAAGTGTCCTGGAGACGAATCAAAGCCTTAGCTGCTCCAGTCTGGTCCTCATCATTAGGGAAATACTGTCGCTGGATGGTCAGGTTAGAGATAAACCCTTGAGAGCCAAAATGAATGAACAAGAGACAAAATGTTAAAAAGAAAGATTATTATTTATTATTGGTCTTACACTGTCCAATGTCATGGTAGTGAGCAAGGGGGATAAAAAATTAAAACACTGACAGTTTTTGTAATTACAGTATGGACTACATATACAACAACATTGAATTATAGGGATATCCATATGCCAAGTAAGTGTTTACTTTTTTCAACCAATCAGTATAGCTCACCCCTTTAATATACATAGGCAACTAACCTGAATTTCTTGGAAATGCGCATTCAGAAATCATAATCCGGTTTAGAAGTGGGATAAAAGGAATAAAACTTGTCATCTTACTTTAATACAAGTTTTTTTCTGCCTTTTTAAATCAGACATAGCATAATGGTAAAAATATACCCCTAAAATACATAATTTGATACACTCAGTATGCAGTTTTAAGGAGTTAGAAGTATTGTTCATCATAGATTGTTATTTACCATCTGACATGTCCTTTAGCACCAAATTCTCTAGTTGTAGCCACTCTGTGTTGAGCCTCTTCATGAGCTTGAAGGCATTGACTGGGTGACCAAGGAATCCCTCTGGGTCCCTTACAGCAGTGTCTGTTAGCTTATCCAATTCATTCGCCCACCTGAAAAAAAAAAAAATATATATATAAAATAAAAATAGAAAAATAGTTCTAGGTCTCTGTGCACAGCAGAAGTGCAGATAGAGCCTGGAAATAAACTCAAATTGCCTGGCACATTTCAGGGAATCAGCAAGAGAGGCAGAAATATATCCAGCTGCTGGCCTGCAAAGAGACCTGAACAGCTGGCAAAAGTCTGCCTGGAAGGGATGACATTCCTGAAATTTGTTCAAAACTATCCAACCCACCTTGCGGGTTCATTAGTCTCACATTTACTGAACACACCTTCCTTTAGGGTAAGAATTTACATGTCCATGAAACGCCATGCATTGTGCAGAACAATTCAATGTTGATTTCTTTAATAACACACATTTTGCTGAAAAATTGTTGATGTCTAGCTTATGGTCAATCTACACAGGTTAAAATATGCTTGACCGATTATAGACCGATTTTGTGAGTACATGTAAGTAAATCAAAGTGATTAAGTCACAGAAAATCTAGTGCAACTCCAGCTCTTGAGGATCTAAGTAAAATTGAACAGGCTGTTTTTTTGGTGGACTCACCAATCTAAAACAAATTAGCTTTTGGAAGAGCATACTTCATCACACTGCAAGAAAAAAAAAAAAAAAAAGCCACTAACTAAACTGAAATGTTTTTAATTTCCTTGACAGGCTTTGGGTTTGCACTGACATAAGATGGTTCAAAATATATTTTAAATGCTCAACCCTAAATTAAATAAAAATAACAGCAATTATCCAAGGCATTTTTCTTCATATAATTAACTTGTGGCACTGCTCGAAACAAACAGCAGTTTATGTAATGAAGAATGATTCTTTCCTAAAAGCATTCATGCTGACATACAGGTCATTATAACCAGGTTGTTCTGGCTATTCACAGGACACACCGAACAAATACAAAAAAAACTTTGCATGCTTAAGATCAAAGATTTCATTTAACACAGTCAGTGCTGGTGTAAGATATATTCACCAAATATACGCACGTTTTTATCTGAGCCAGTTTCATCTCCTCTGCCTTAATATAATCTTTCAGTGATGTTACCAGATCCTTCTCGGTGCTCAGCAAGTCTGTCATGTGGCCTGGAAATAAAAATAAATGGTGAAATTGTGGCACATACTAATCAGCTTCTGGCAATGGGATAAGTAAGTACCAAAGGATTGCAAACTACAAACTAGAATCTAAGATTTAGTCAAAAGCAATCTGTTTATTAAAAATGTTTAAAGTAAGTGAAAAAAAAGGGAAAGTGAAATAAAGTTTTGCAATTCAGAACCAGGAGAAAATGAAATTTCAAGAAAGATTTTGTGGCTTTGTTTCCCCAAGTATGTCTGAAAACCCCACTGTAGTGTCCTAACATCATAAGCTATATTTATTAATTAGGTAATAATCATTCATAAAATTAATTTTAAATGACAAAAAAAAAAAAAAAAAAAAATTGTAATATTAAACAAACTTTCCCAATTCATACTGCTGCTGGAATCCACCCACTAGAAGATCAATGGGGGAGATGGCTTTGTCTAGAAGGCAGCAGCTAAAACATTTCAGAAACAAAGTGTACCAATAAAAACTGCATTGGCTGGGAATTGTATTTAAAGAGGTTTCCCTCAGCAGTGAGCTTTTGTTGATAGGGTAGTCTCAAACATTGGTTATTCTCTTAAATAATTGCCCTTAAAACCTTCTAGACCTCTCAGTCAATCCCCCCACCCCCTTAATTATAATTACTTTATGATGGTGGAGAGAAACAGCTGGCTGGAGGCCTATAGTCATTTTTAAAAAACTTAATAGCAATATTCAATATAAAACAAAATTTGTCCCCCCCCTAAAAATCACTATTTACCCTCTACACAAAAACTGCTGATATATCAATTTCAATTGTACATATTAGCACTTTCAAAATGAGATTTAATAGTTATAAAAGTTCCTCTAATTCTTTGAATGATATTCAGATCTCAACAAAATATTTTGCTTGTTAAGTTTGTAAAAGATTAATTTAACATCTGTAGAATTTAAACTTTTACATAATTCAATGTCAAACAGGTTCTTTGCCATTTCTCATCAAAACAAACTAGACAGAATATATCCATACGTAATAGAACTCACCTATTGATGTGAAGAAGTCTGAGTGGGCACAACATATGGAGAAAAGCCCCCAGAGGGGAAACAAAAAGAAACGAGTCATAGTGTTTAGTGTATCTGCAAAAAAAAAAAAAATGAGGGAAAAATTAAATTAGGTAAAACTATGGTAACTAGCCTTTAATTACCGTAATTACATATTGTATGCAATTATGTTGTAGCAGGTACACCCATGGTTTGCTTCTGCGAGTATTATGGACCCTAACTGCAGAAAACATATTCAGCCGCTTCATATGAAATATGGTAATTCTTTGTGCCAGTGCTTTTAATATAGTTACATAGGGCCTCATTCTATTATCGGCCGTAAGGCTGCGATTCCTTGCGGGGGTTCTGTTAACTCGCAATTCTATTATACGGCCCCGCAAGGATCTCCTCTTACGGCCGGCCGCATATCTTGGAACCGGCCGTAAGCTCAGAAATCTTTAAAGTCAAAAATAAATTCAAGCCTGCACTGTACAGCTCTGTAAATGCTAGGGATCATATTGGGGGACATGAGGATTAATAGCAACCCCCTCTCAAGCTTGCACATCAGCCCAAACCCGAGTTGACATTAACTCTTTATTTTCCGGCCGAAGGGTGGGCGGGTCTGAGGTGCTCCAAGCACTCTGGACTTTTTACATGGATATTTGACATGTATTAAAAAATAATTTATTTACGGATTTAAGTATAGGGGAATGTTGTGCTATTAATGCTAACACCTAAAATCACTTTATAGTCTCCTCAGAGTGCAGGATGGCTTTATTTCGGCTTTATAATGTGCTTAATTGGTGCTAGCGGGACCTCTTTCCTGCAAGTAAGCTGTGGCTTGGTTTTAGCCTTGCAGAGAGGGTTCGCGGAGCAATTGAATTGCAAATAGGATATTCTTGCGGCCGAAACTCTTGCGGACGTTTTAGATCAAAGGCTTTTCTCCGGAGTGAGCGGCCGCGAGGGATAACAGAGCGCCGGCCGCAAGCCTGCCGGAATCCCCGGCCGGAGGGGAATAGAATAGCCGAAAAGCTTGCGGCCGGTCCTTGCGGCCCCGCATCTCCTACGGCCGATAATAGAATGAGGCCCATAGTAATTAAGGTTGAAAAAAGACTTTCAGTCCATTAAGTTCAACCTTTTAATATAACCAATATAAGTCTAAATATCCTTCATATCCTGCCATATTGCAAAATAAATTAATGATGGCAGTAGCTACCTATAGTAGATAGCACTGCATCATATAAATAACCAAGGAAACTCTAGATTTATTTTTTTACTTGTATTACTGTCCATGATCCCATTTTTCAATAGAGCACAGTAAAGTACATAGAACTACCGTGACCCTTTTAACATTGACGAGAAATATTCATATAGATTTTGAGGTCTTAAATATTAAAAAGGGGTGTATCCAATTACATAAGTTGTTTCATAAAAAAAATGCCTTTGGCTATCTTACACCCAAGTTCTGATTCATCAGACTCTCATGCTCCCAACAACATTACATAAACAAGGATAATGTACAGTGATTTTTTTTTTTTATGCATCACCAAATGATCAGATATACAGAAGAGAACCAAAAAACACCAAGGGCCTCATTCAATTGCGATTTGGCCAATTGAATAGTGCTCTATATAAGCACAGATAATATTTTTTTACAGAAGTTTTTTTCTATCCAAAAGCAAGGTCGTCACTAACTAAAAACATCCTGAAGAAAAATATGCTCTGTGCTTATATAGAGCCCTATTCAATTGCCAAATTGCAATTGAATGAGGCCCCAAGTGTATAACCTAGGCTCTGAATGGCTTCCGTCTCTTGGAATTCATATAGCACTGAATAAAGATCAAATGAACTTCAGTAAAAATGACTACATTTATGCATACGTTATTAATTCTTTAAATGCTTTATTTAACAATGAATGATGAATACATAGATTTTACGCCAATGTGTATAACTTCTTTACTCTTGGTAAATCCTTTTACTGAACTAGACCTCACTATGGTTTGCAGTGGGATGGTAATGTATTTTTTTTAGTAGGACCACTAATTTTACATTTTGCTTTTAAAGAACTTTTTTTTTTTTTTTTTTTTTAAATGGACAAATGTTTTTAGGAAGGAACAAAACAAAAAATATATACATGGTGCAGAAACCACCATTGTAATGCCTGATTATTATTATGAAAACTTGCATTTCAAAAGTACAACAGATTAACTACACTGAAGAGGGCTTACATTATAGTATGTGGTTAAAGAATCACTTTATAAGTCGTTCTTTAGTTATACCTGCTAAAAGGTGGCTTAGAGAACCAATTTATTATTGCACACACGTACATATACACACATATTCTCTATAAAAATGTTAGTATTCTAGTTTAATCAATAATGCCATAGATTATACTTTATATATACTCAGGCCCTCATTCAATTGCAATTTGGCCAATTGAATAGGGATCTAAATAAGCACATAGCATATGTTTTTTAAATAAGTTTTTAGTTCGTAAACATCTATCCACTAACTAAAAACTTCTGTAGAAAAAATTTGCTATGTGCTTAAATAGAGCCCTATTCAATTGGCAAAATCGCATTTGAATGAGGCCCTCAGAGTTTTAAGAGGGAGTATTGTTTTTTTTAAATTAATGTATTTAAATGTATTTCATTTAATAAAAACTTTCAAAATTAAAAAAAATTAAATTGTGCACGTTTTGCCTACTATATTTTATGGGATGATATGTTTATTTCTACTGACCAGCTGAGAAGTGTCAGTGTATATTCAATGCTGATGGCGGGAGGCATCGATGGACAAAAATATCCAACACTTAGGAGCCAGACAAGCTGTTTCTAGGAGTCTGGAAAGAAGCTCTTCATTTTACAAATTGGAAGCATATTCAGAAGCCAGAAGTACAAGTTTTAGGAGCCTTGGCTACCTGGAAATTCTACCCCTTAATTTAAACCAATGTAATGGCTCAAGGTTAAGTCAAATCCACAAAATAAAAGAATAATTAAGGGTACACAAAGAAATAGCATACATCTCTAGCAAAAAAAAAAAGATCACTTTTGAGGTGTGCCAAAACAGAATTCTTTTTTCTTGCTAGAAAGCTAAAAAAAGGGTTTTAATTCATTAACTATATTATATATTCTAGTTTTTTTCCCCAAAAGAGCATGCTGTAAATGTGAAAAAACTAAATTTCCTTGGATAGAAAAGACATTCCAATTACTTATTTCTAACAGCCGGCAATCCACTTACGGCATATATCAGTTACGCAAACAAGTATATTACATAACCGCTCCTCTGATGCAACCCAGGAGAAAAATGCAAGATGGTAGGAGGTGGCAGTGGGAACAAAAAAAGGTTAGGCGTTTAAGAATTTTCATATAACAAAGCCAAAATGCCAACTGTGCCATGGAGTTTTAGAGCCTGAAATGTTAAGCTAAAAATGCATTCTCTCACCCTCCAGCTATTGCCCTCATACATAGCCCACTGTGCTGCCAGGCGTGCCACTAGGGTTGTTGTGATTCCACTGCCCAAGAATGATCAGCACCTGTCCCTACAAGGTGGTAATCTACATAAATAATGGCTAATGCAACTCTTGATCGCTACATGTCAGAATAAGACAAAGTTCTTTTTAATTTTGTGTATAAATTAACGGAAAGATCTACCCCCTACCCATTTTTAAATTACTATCACGACAAAATGGAACTATATTATTTTGCTTTAATAAATGTTTTGTGCCATTAGGCATACCAGAAATAGGTTTACAAGCAATATATACATAATCAAGAATGTTAGTGTGTTATTTGCACAATTGGAGGTAGTTTGAGAAAGGACTGCATCATTTATATGAGATTTTCATGGGAAGAAGCTGGCGTGCTTGGAAAGCTCAATGAAATAAATTTTTCTGCACAGGATCGGAAGCCAAAACACACTGCCTCTAAACTGGAAGCCTCCCAAGACCTTCAATTGCACCATGGAGTATTCTACTTAATCCACAGAAACGTCAATGTTTCCTAATATTTAATGATTTTGAAGACTTGCATTTGCTACTAATTTGTGAAATGTTTGGATCTTACATATAGAACCTAAAAATAGAGAATTGTATTTATTTATTTATTTTTTTAAATCCTAATAAAGGGCCAATCTAGGCCAAATATTTCTATCATACATTTAAAAAACATTGTGCTTTAAGCCAAAAGTACTTTTTGCATCAAAAATAAGTACAGGTAAATTAAACTGAGAGAATCAAATCCTTTTCTACGATTCTGCCCGGATATAGTGCAGAAAACAAAGAGACAGTTAACATTTTGGATGTCTGGACTGCAGCAGATTGCATTTCCAATCCCCTTCAATGTCCCTGAATATATATCAGATAACACAACAAACAGACAGGCTTTTCACAAGACAGTTCACATTCCCTCTATTTGACTTGTAAGGTTAAACACATTGGCCCCTATTCAACTGAACAAGTGTAAGTTACTGGCGCCCATAAACTAATTTGCTATTCAAATGGAGTCTTTTAGCGAGCCGCAAACGGTCTACGGGTTACAGACGGGAAAACCCTGCGGTTGTCAAAATCGTAAAAGGTAGCAGATAGGACTCGTAGGAGGGTTTAATCCCTGATCATAGCACTGTAAATGCAAAAATAAAATCAATACTGCACTTTTAAATACGGGGAAAGTGATGTAAGACATTATAATTAATTGCACAACGGTCTCAAGCTTGCAAATCCGCAATAAATAAATAAAAACATTTCATGTTTCATTTGGTGTCATATCAGTCTCAGGAATCAATGAGTTAAAGCCACCCACATGGACTAATACAGTATCATTATGCATTTTTATTATTTTGTACATTGCCAAATGGTGAGCCTGATCGCATATCGGACCTCTAAATGCTAATTGATTGATGTGTAACCTCCCCGTTTTACTGACGTAATGATGACAGCCTCATTTACTATTGGCTGTTTCTAAATCAGTAGTTACGGCCTTGCTTAATTGATCACGATCACGCTCTGAAATGCTACATATAAGTGCATGGTTTACAGTTTTGGCCCGTAAATTGCAGGCTTGTTCAATTGAATCGCTCCGTAATTTTAGCTAATTTCGAGCCAGCAGACATACGGCCTGTATAATGTAATCTGTGGGCTTGCAATTGAATAAGGCCCATTGTTTTGTATCTGTTTCTGTAATATTTTAATTGTAATTTTCTTTAATATTTTCCATGCAATATACAAATGTGGTAATGTATAGGATATATTCTATTATGTACATTAAAAAACTAATTGGACTACAGTGGTACTATAATTGCATAAATCTGGTTTCCCATCTAACAAAATCTTTGTGGTTAAAACATGGCATCTCCTATATAGTTGTCGTACTGCGAGTTGTCGTCATTCTTTGCGAGCCTCGTGAAGCGAGGCGAGCAGCTGAGGCACAAAGGACTTAGGCTGCAATGAGCGCCAAAGACACGCGGGACTTAGCGGCTGCAAAAGTAGGACCCGTATGATGGACTGCGAGGCTCGCGAAAATACAACTTTAACGGACGAACCACCGAATTGGAAAACACGGCAAAAACACACAAATATTACGCAAATAAATCTCAATTCTTAAAACTGATGTGTACTTTACTGTTTTATAACCAGTTAGGCCTCAAACTGCCTGCACAGGCATTTGGGCAGAGCTTGCATATATTTCGATGCAGATAGACCCCAGATGGACAAGTCTCTGGTTAAATAAACCAACACTGCAGCACTTAAAAATAATTCTAATGATAAAAGCTTAAATAAATGAAACTACTTTATTTTGACAACTCTACCTTGTACATGACTTTCAAGACCACTTAGAATAATTAAAAAAATACAATAGAAGTATTCTGTTTAAATTAGCAAGTTAAAAATATTTCCTGTGTTCTCCAAGAGTATCCGTCACTTATACTTCTTAAAATCTCCTCATGTTATGTAGTAGAAACATTAAATGTATTTTAAATATCATATAACATTTGTCAACCCAGCGACCAACTGTAGGCATACAGACCTGCCAGTAGGAAGTATTAGAACAACCTATTGAGCAGATTTGCTCCCACCTAGGATTAGATAGAAGCAGATCTACCTGAATCTGCAGCGCAAAAGGTTTAAAGAGTGTCCAATATTTTATTTTGACATATATAATTAAATTGTTAAGTCAACAAAGAATGATTTTTGATGTATTATTGTGGTTAACCTCGAAGTTTAATGTTCCAATGTAATTGATACCTATTCAATGTTCTATTGCGGTTAACCTCATACTTGTCTGGTTCCCAGGCCAATTAAGACTGTCTGGCCCTCAGCCAGCCTGGCATCTTGGGATTCTGCTTCCGGTTGTTCCACTACTGCACCTTAAGGTCTGGCTAGGCCAGAGTACACTGACAGGGGACGATCACGCTCACTCTAGACTACCGGGCCCTTGAGGTGACTGTAACAATAGTAAAAATAAACAAAGAGCTCCATGGGCTCACAAAAGGATAGTTTAGTTTAGTTAAAGTTTAGTCCAAAAGTCCAGTTTGTTACATTCATGCAATCCAGCATTTTGTAAATTGCAGAAGAAAAAAAAAAATGCTTTCTAGATCATTAAAATATTTGAAATAGTCTGAATTCAGGCTAACAAATTAGATGCAAGACCACATTTAAGATTTTTTATTGGTCAAAATGAAGAGCTCCGAAAAAACATTTAGCCGTGCCAAATAAAACAGACCGTCCAGGCCGGCTAGTAAAGAGACCATTGAAAATAAGGCGACGATCCCAGGTTTCCATGGAGTAAATGAATGGAAAAGGAAAAAAATAAAAAGGCTTTCTTCATGATGTGGAATTCTTCGACAGTGAAACTACAGATAAATTAAGCTTTTTAGCTCTCGCAAGAACAGCGCCGCCATTGTCTCGTGTCTAGTTACTTTTATTAGCCGCTCACTTCCACTTAAAACGGAGGTCAGAGTGTTGCATCAGAATGCCACTTCGAATAAACCATGTTGCATGTGCAAAAGCCATTGCATATTTTAGTAACAACCAGAATAACTGTTTTTTACTAAAAAGTTTAACGGAAGTGTTTGATAAAACTTGAAATTTTGGCTTTTTAAGTAGAGATTTCATGAAAAATCCCACTGCATTAATATTCTCTCATAGTATACATAGTAATTTAGGTTGAAAAAAGACTTTAGTCCATAAAGTTCAACCTTTTTAATCTCCTCTGATCTGCAATACGCGGATTTATTGTTAATTGATCCAGAGGAAGGCAAAAAGAAAAATCAGTGAAACTTTGCCAATTGTCTCAACAGGGAAAAAAATAAAAAAAAATCCTTCCTGACCCCAGATACTGGCGATCAGATTCATCCCTGGATCAATACTCCCTCTCCATTTATCCAGGATAGCCGTTAATGCCCTTTTTTTAAAAAAAATATATCCAATCCATTTTTTAAATTATCTATCGAATCCGCTGTCACCTCCTCTGGTAGAGAATTCCACAGATTAACCACCCTTACTGGGAAGAACCCTTTTCCTTCTTTAAGGTGGAATCTTTTTACTTCTAATCTCAAAGGTTGTCCTCTTGTCAATTGAAAACCTCTTGTCACAAAAGGCTCACTTGACAAGGCCTTATACTGACCCTAAATATATTTATATAAAAAGGTAATCATATCCGCTCTTAGACCTTTTTTTTTCTAGAGTAAATATGAAGAAAAACTAACAAATGTAAAACATAACTTAGCCCCTCCATTCCCCTTATTAGTTTTGTTGCCCTTCTCTGTACTTTTTCCAGCTCTAAAATGTCCTTTTTATGTAGTGGTGCCCAAAATTGAACTCCATAATATAGTTCTGTGTGTTTGATTTTGAAAAAAAGTTAATAATAATTAATTTAAAACAAATAAAATGAAGTTTTATATAAGAAGTGCTGCATACTATATCTGTGGCGGGCAACATGTTTCTCTTGAAGGGTCTCATATGTGGCCCTTGAGTGCTTGAAAGCGCATCACGTGTTTTTTTTACCCATAGCAAATATAATTTGGTTTGTACATGTGGGTATTTACTAGTTTGAGAGATAATGATCTAGGTTTAAAAAACGGGCATGCTCCAGAGAACATACTGGGAGCGGCAAGGGGAAAAGACCCCCTAGTCTCCCTGTTCTCCACTGCTCTTTGGTGCCCTTTAACCCAAAAAATTGGTGGAAATTTTTTTTAAAAAAAATCATGATTTCTTTGGGGAGTGAAAATGAAAACCAGTACTTTAGTGTTAATCACCCAAAATCTCTTACGAAGCCTGCACAATATGCTATACATTTGTTATGGTAAGCAGCAGATTCAGCTAAACAGCCTGGAACCTAATTAACAGAATGACAAATACTTGCCTTGCCAAGAAGCAATAACTACTCAAAAGATGGGAAGGAAAGTCATAAAAATCGAATCTGCCTGTTCAGCCATGAATACAAATTATTAACCCACAGGCTGACAAATTCATCACACTTACAAGCCAGCCAAGTTATTGAGGAGCCGGTCAGGCAGTCAACAGGAACATGGAAAGGTGGATAGCACAAATAGATTTGCTAAAAATATTAGGAGGCAGGAGTAACATTTTAGGAGTCATGCTCCCTATCTCCTACGATTTGCTAATCCCTGTACTAATTATGCTTTGACACAGAGGCTTTTGGGCCTAGGAACGACTGGTTAGTTTTAAGTCTCATTGGGACCTGTGTTGAGATCCAGACCATTTTAATAGGCTTTTCATATATGTGATACAATAAATAGCAATCTAGTTTTGAAAAGAGCACATTTTAATTGCAAGACAGTTCTTCAATGTATCTATGTATATGTGGCAGTGGTATATTGACTTATAAAGCTTTAAGCTCTCTTCTTCCCCTTTGTTCCTGAAGACCAGAGGAGAAAGTCTCGTGGACCAGCACATAGAACCAGCTGTGGACAACCACTGGTTTGAGCACCGCAACCAAACACACCTACTACGCAACAAACCATCCATGACATGCGCGTTGGTCTCTATAGCTTTTTCGCAATGTGGGTGGAAAAGTTGTTGTGTCATTAAAGTAACCAAGTTATTACAGGAATTAAAAGTACACCAATTTAATTGCAATTGATTATTTTAAAAAAAAAATCCTCATCAACATACATTAATTAACTTATACTGAGAGTTCATAATTGATATAATACCCAGTTGATGTAAATAAGTTGGTGCAAGGACAAAGACTTTTACAATTAAGCAACCATGTCCATTAAATGTATTCAACTGGACTTTTTTTTTTTTTTCTTAAAGAAGTCATCCCATGCTCTACTCTTAAGAAGGAGATTTCAAGAGTCTCTAAATTATACTTTACCGCAATTATATTTGTGTATTTATTTCTGGGACCTTTGAGGTTTACCTTAACATCAAAAAGTTATTGTATATAGTCAGAGATTGACTAATGTATCTTTTAACTAAACTGGTTGGCGTTTGTTTCCGTCAGGGCATGGAATATTTGTATACAAATATAAAGAAAATAAAGACTTAGGAGCCAGCAGTACAATTTTAGGAGCTGTGGGTATTGGTATTTTTCAAGCCATGTATATAGCAATTATGCTAGATCCATCTCCGGTGTTCATTACAAAAATATAGTTTTAATATACCTTATAAATGTAGTTATTCACGGCTATGCTGGTCTGGAACAAGTATTACCTCATAGACCACTCTGGTAGGGAATAGGTTAGCCACTAATATAATTGTACATTCACTTATATGGTGAATCTTCAATGGCACATCAGACTTTACATTGTCAGCTATATCAATGCTGCAGAGAAAGACAAAACATTACAGTAATCAAAGTGAGCAAATAAGAAAAGGGAACTGGTTTGTTTAGCTGGAAGAGATCCTACATTAAGATGCCAAGGTAACCACAATATCCAAATCTAAAAGCAAAACAACATCAACAAGAATGAAAAAGGACTGCAGATAATTTATTCTTCTATGAAGAAAGTTTGAGCAGAGAGTAGGATGGTAAATAGGGTGATATTACATTTGGGAGAAGGATATTTTATGCAGATGAAACAGATATGTATTGCCATTGCCACAAAAAGGGAGGGTTTGATGAATCCAGAGAGCATCATCACCTAAAATTATACTGCTGGTTCCCAAATGTTTTGGTTGTTCTACATTACCCGGCTCCTATTTACACATTGACTGACATCTCCGTTTGGCAGCAGACAGTTTTGTATAAAAATAAATGAAGCCTGGATGATAAATCCTATAGAGATGGGTAGGACAAATCTCATAGCCACAGCTCCTAGAGTTGTGGACCTAGATCCTAACTTTATAGCTACTACATATTTGTATGCATTGCCTGGCTCCTAAAAAAATGGCTCTTAATTTTCAGATAAATTTGTCAACCCCTGATATAGCATATTCTCCTACACTAGGGGTTGACAAATTTAACGGAAACCTAGGACCCTGTCAAGTTAATTAGGAACTAGCCTAATTGTTTTTTTAGGAGCCAAATTATGTATTAAATACAGAAATATATGTATAACAATTAAAAAGTTAGGTACCAGCTGTATTTTTTTTTATTTTTTATTATCCACAGCTCCTTGGCTCCTGGGATTTGTCACGCCTTGTCCTCAAGTCAGACAATGTCTGCTGTATAGATGGTGGACAAGCACTAGGGAACCCACATGAGGTATTACCGAATTACATTAATAAAACAAGAAAAAGGCATAAGTGTAAACCTTAAAGATCATTTAATATCTTCTGGAAGTGCAAAAGTGTATTCATTATTTCACTGTTTCTTTACATTGAAGAGTATCTTTGAGCTACAGAGGTCTGAGCACTTACATGGAACATGCAGAGTTGAATCAAAACCAACCAGCACTTTTGGTGGTTCCCAGTCCTGGGTGTGGATTGCAGAATATTACTTCCAAAGCATAGCCCAGATATCTGCATATCCTAAATAACAGGTTTGTGTACCAAGAGATGGCAATCTCTGCCTAAAAGATCTCAAAGTCATTTTTAGGTATGAATTAACCTAAATATGACTGTGCTGCAGAACAGGGTAGTCATTTTTTTTTTAAATATATATATATATATATATATAAATGTACCAATGTTTCTGAGATCTTAAAAGGTTGAACTTGATGGACTGAAAGTCTTTTTTAACCTCAATTATTATGTAACTACTATGTAATGTTTAAAGGTCTTCTTGGAAACAAAGGCTAAAACTGGAATCCATATTTTAAAGCTATATGGAAAGGGTGTTTCTTTGTTGCACCAAAAAAGAGTCTACTTGAGAATGCAAGTTTCCTTTTGCAAATAAATGTCTCAGAGCACAAAAACTTACTCATAAATGTAACTGCCCTCTGCCAGAAAAAAAAAAGAAAAAAAAGGCTACAGACTGAAGTATGCTTTCTGCATCTGTTCGTTTCAATGGAATCCAAAACCGGTTTACTTGATATTTTCTCATGCAAATAACATTTTAAACAATACAAAAAAGCATGAAATCAAAAATAATAATGAAATGTCGGATAGAAAGAATGGGCCTCAGTTCAGGATTCTGAATTTGATCCTCCTACTGACAACTCATGCTCTATAAGTTCACATGTTGACCCATACAAAATAAAAATGCGGTCAACATCTGTTAACATTAGTCCATTAGCAGATGCTATCCCTGTTGTCAGTGGGTAGCAGCCTGCTTTCCTAAAACCTTACTCCAGAACGTGTTCATAATTAGATGGACATTGTCATAAGTTTCAGGAGCCACTAAAAGGCAGACATTTATTTACTCTTGGCATCTAAAGCCAACATGCTACTGCTATATCCCAGGAATGTCTGCCAGCTCATAAGAACAGGTCCTGAATGTTTATTAGCCTGATTAACCCCTTTCCTAAGGAAGGAACAATATAGCACCTTGTTCTGCCTTCAGTGGGTTCAACAAGATCTTCAGCAGGGTCTTACAAAAATGTACAAAGTGTGTATAGCAGTGGTGGACCCGTACTAGTTAGAATTATTTAGAAGATGGGGATATAGTTCATTCATAAAGATATGTTAAAATATTTAGAAAATCACAAATACAATTTTTTTGGGCAGTCCTGATATTTTCTACACAAGCAGTAAGTACATCTCATAATCAAAAACGGCTTTAAAAAGGACCATTATAGTGCTCTAAAATAATGAGCTAGATGTTTAATTAAGGCATTGACCATTTAATAAACTTCATCCATATTTAATAACTAAAAAAAAAAAAACACACACAACAACGTTAAGTTTTGAACTTCACGCTCTACTGCTGCTGGTCTCCACCCATTATAAGTCTGGAAAGCAGCTGCTGAATTATCACAATAATCTCCATTTGCTAGAAACTTATTAAAGAGGATTCCCCTGACAGCAATCTTTTGCCGTTGGGGTAGTTTCCAATTAATGTTTATTCGGTTAGCAAATATAAATTATCTTTGCAACTCTTTGCAAATGCCTCTCAGCCAATCATCTTGCCCTTCACTTAGTGACCTATATTGAACATTGTCATAAAAAATGATTAAGTAGTAATTTTAATAATGGTCAATGATTAAAATACCTAGTTCCCCTTGGTAGGGCATTAAAGTGGTCCTTTAATATGATCCAGGAGAGCGGTAGGCTTATAAAGGAGATGAGCATTCTGCTGAAATGGTCACCCTTTAGATTAAATATACCGCAGCATGAAATATCCGGAGATTATCCTTTCTTTTTAAAGTTTTTTTTTTTTTAATCCTTTCTTTATCTCTCAACACTAAGATTATTTCCTTAAGTAAACTAAAAATTGCAAAAGCTTATTTGCCTTAATTTCCTTGTTCCGATTAAATGCTCCTTTGTTTGCGAAGATCATAAAAGCATCTAGTCAGAAACACATATTTACAGATATATCTGGCAGGTTATTTGTTACTTCCTGCATAACAAATATCCATCAAATCTACAATAATATCAGCAAGCGATTGATGTAGAACTGTGGAATGCCCAGCAGTATTTATATATAAAATAGCAAGATTTGTAAAATGTATTTTCCTGAATATAATAAACAGAAATACCTCAACAGTTTAAAAACATCTTTAGAAGTCAGAGCATGACCTGGACTGACACATATATAGGATAGCCATTAAATATACTGCCAGAATCACATATGCAGGATCTCCCATTGATATGTCCATGTAAAATGAGTGGATGGGATCACATCTAACATCTTAGAAGTCCATTATATCCAAGAAGCATTTCCTCCAGAACAAATATCAATCAAATTTACAGTAATATCAGCAAGTGAATCATGTAAAATTGGATTATGTTACTATTTATATATGTACTTATATTTTAAAAAGCATGAAAACATTATAAAAATATAACTTTAAAAAAAAAAAAAGGTATTTAGAAGCCAGAGTTAAAGTTTGAGGAGCATGAGCTGGACTGACACATATACACAGGGAGGCCATTAAATATATTGAAAGAATCACGTACACATGGTCTACCATTGGAGGTGACCCCACCCACTATTTTTAGTGAGAACAGACTTCACTTGTCTAGAATAGAGGTAATTGGGGGGTCTTGAGTATCACAGATGTGGAAGTCAAACCATTATCCTTGTATACGTTCAGGCAGAGCTTCTATTTGTACAGATTCATGCACCATCACTTTCTTCAACATGGAATAAGCATTTAATCATTTTTTTAGCATACCTATGCTAGACAGCCTATGCTAATTTGCATACAGATGTGATAAGCAGCAGCATTTGATAAAGTTCTCAACAAATTTAGTCTAAAAGGGAAGCTCTCATTGTAGACTAGCACAAATAAACCAGATAATACATGAAATGATACGCTTTAGTTTACAATATAGCATAAATTATCTCCAAGAACATAAATTATATGCAAATATACAGGGGTGTGCATGCAATTAAAGAGTCCACCCAAGTGCAAAACCTGATCAGCTTGCTACTAGCCTGTGCTATTCTTACACCCTAAAACCAAAAAGCATGTCTATGGCATGCAATTAAAATAATTATCCCACTGGAACACATTTACAAAATAATATCAAAGAATTATTAATGGAGTATTCTGTTAAATAAATGATTGCACAGAAAATCAGAACAAAAAACACAATATTGTCTATGCAGAAATTAAAATGATAAATGTATTGCTTAAGGTATAATTATGCAAGTCAGAAATACATAAAGATATACAAACTGAATGAAAGTATCAGATTACAGTTAGCTGAAAAATTCCAAAGCAATGGTCGTGCCAGCAATACTATTAAAAAAAAATGTCATGGTCCAAAAAAAAGTCTTATTTTCAATAAATCACTGTAAGTAGAGTAAATAGTGAAGAGGAAGCAGTCTGTTGGGGGGGGGGGGGGGTTTGTAAGGAGGGGGAAAGGTTGGTGCTGGAATGTGCTGCCACGTATATATCTATATATCCTCCCATCCCCCTCTAGGGGTGTCAGACCCCCCTAATCTGCAGTCAGTGTACCCTACAGACATTATTGCGGTCTCTATTATCACGTAAGCCCCAACACCCTCATTCCACTCATCACAGCCTGGGATTCCTGGCAAAATGTGCAAGCAGCCCCTTTTTTCCATATAAGTCACATGAAGACGTAATGAGAAGACCAGAAGTTTCTAGCAGTTCTGGATAAGAGGGAGCTGCTGCTGCTGCTTCTGGATTAAATCAGAACTCTTTTAAAATGCTCGACACAGAATCTCAGTTCAATGACCCTTTAGATGCCTGAGGAATGGGAAGTAAAATAGGCAAATCTGCAAAAATAAAACAGCAATGCACAAATACAACCTGGGGAGCTTGCAGAATAATGAATTAAAGTGGAGATGGCATGGCAGGAATGATCATTTCCAGCCAGGTGAGATGCACTTGAGGATATCACAAGTGAGAGAGTAAATAGAAGCTAACTGTTAAGAGTGTGGGAGGTCAAATAACTTCTGTAGGGTCAATGCATGGAAGTTATAGTCCAGATCTCTCTCTCCAATACTGCCAACTGCAATTACCACCTGGATCTGAACCATCCCAATAATACCTGGGTATTATGCACAATGTATTAGTAGGCATGGAGTCATCTACCCTATATTTCCCTAATATTACAACTCCTAATAATACTACATATATACTTCTAGGTGGTATAAGTCTGCACCATAGAGATGACCCCTCCAGGATTGTCCAAGACTGGTACAAGTTTGTACCCTACAGAATAGTCCCACTGGTCATGGTCCATCTAATCCTGACCATGAATGGTGCAGAACTTCCTTGCTGTAATAAGAGCAAGATCAGTGAAGCAGTACCCAATGTGCCTATTAGAAGCCCCCCACCCCTAAAACTTAAAATCTTATCAGCACCCACTACAAATTAATTCAGTCCATTAACTTTTTCAATAGCAGAGAGGCCAATGCACCTCTGCTCCTACACCCCACTTGGAGATATCACTATTGCTTGTCAGTAAGCAGCTTTCTCTACAAGAACCTCTGACCCTGTGAGACCCTCACCCTAAGTGGCAACCCCATAGATAGACCCCCTCACACCCCCTGCTCTTTACCTCCCCTTGTACGATAGGTCTCAGCAGCCCCCACTTGGATCTTATCTTACCTCCTCTGTCTCTCCACTGACAGCCTGTGCCACAGTTGTCACTCTTCTCCTCCTTTCTAGTGCTGCCTGTTCCTTCCAAAGTGAGAGCCCCCGGCTCCGGCCCACACTTTATAACCGCCCCTCTCTCCGCCTACCTCCAGCCCCCGGACAGCTCTACGTGAGCCTCCTCACAAGTGCCACACAATACTGCGCATGCGCAGATGATCGGGAGAGCACACGCTTGGAACACTGCGCATGCGTCTTAGAGCAGCCGGACGATTCCGACAGCAAGAGTACTACTGCGTACGCGCCGAAAATTTACGGAAATTACCGAGAGCTGCCGAAGTACCTGGCTTGATTGTTGCCTGGTGATGCTTATGTAATTGCAAGAAAGTTAGAGATAATATATGATTACATCTCTCTGTATCTATCAATCTATGCTTTATCCAAGAGCATAAAGTTATTCGGGGTTTAGATACACTCAGTTCTATATAATCACTACATGATGCTTTCAAATACTCATTGATCATATTTAACCATCATACACTGGATGTATAGTAGCAATAAGACTACATTTCACATATATAGTTGTGAGCATGCGAGTTGTTGCTAGCGCTGCATGCTCGCCATAGGCGAGGGCCGCAGTTGATGGCAAGGAGAGCCAAAGGCGTTCCTTGCACTGGTAAAGAGCGCCATAGGCACTCATCCCTACGACCCCCTACGACTTTAGGCCCGCAAATCGCGAGGGGCCGCATTTGCGGAGGGGGAGGCTCCCACATGGGCTGCAATGATCCGCAGGCGGGACTTACGCCGCAAAATTAACGGACTTAGCATCCACAAATATGAGCCGCGGGACTTAGAAAAAAAAACATTACGACCTCACAAAAATACGACCTTAGCGCCCGAACCCAGGGCACATGAAAACATTAAAAACACAATAAATACACACAACAAACACATAAAAAGCTTACCCGCAGCAAGGTGGAGGTACCCAGGACCTCTGCAAGTGAAGTTACACCTCAATTTAAGTACAAATCCAAGAGTTTACACACAGGAAAATCCCCTAAGCAAAATAAAAAATGGGCGCCGAAAAAAACGTAAACGAGGCTACAGGACCCTAAACACGCAAAACACCACGAAACACATACGGATTTTCCAAAAAAGCCGTACGAGGTCCAAGATACACTATTAACAAGGACGCTAAATCATCCACAGCCGCATACCACACATTAGCCACCATTTTACAACACTAACTTACACAATGCAGAAGTACACCGCTACCCTAACGGATTTTCCCTGCGCACGCACACTATTTACACTGCACACACTGCTGACATTTACACAGGAGCTCCACAGCAGTGCAAACCTACATTGTATGTGGCAGCAACATCAAAACAGATTGCCAGCTCTTCAACACAATTCTTCCTGCATATATTACTTAAAAATAGGTAAAGTATATTCATTAATGTCTCAACCAAACAGCATTACCTGCCTTACAATCTTATTGCCATCATTTTTTGACGGGCAAGTCGCTAGTAATGTATAACAGTGAGAGATACTCATTATTACTATAAATCTGTTGCAGTATGATTTCCTATACTTATTGCTACTCTGCATTCACTGAACAATGGTTAGAGATACTCAGTACCACTTTTCTTTCACTATATTAAATTCACTTAAAAAAAACCTTTTTTGCATGAAAAAAATTAAGTAAAACCTGTTTAAACTTTATTTAAACTAACAGGAATTGCAGAGAACATTTACTTTTGAGTACGTTTTTGTGCTCTGAGACATTATTATAAAAAACACACTGTGATGATAATACCTTTTTTTCTGATGCAACAAAGAAACAAAATCTTCCCATGTCCCTTTAAGATTAATTAGTACCAATATGATGAATGAATGTATTAATTGTATGAGGATTGCTGATGCCCACTGCCACCATATCCAGTGCAGGGGGTAATACAGATAACTAGTACTGTTATACAATTGATGTATGATTGCTTGACATGTTCATTGGTACAATGGATGAGGGTAATAAATACAAATTACAATTATACAGTCCCCTTCTGGATTGCTACCTCGTTGTGGCGAAGAGGCTTGTGTACCTCAGTGAAGCTGTGAGCTATACCACGTATGGTCATCCAAGACGGGCAGGTCATAGCAGAGAGGTCAGACTAAGAGGTTCACCAGAGAAGGAACTGGCAACCCACTCCAGTATCTTTGCCAAGAAAACCATATGGATAAGCGCAACATGTGCCTGGCATGCTACAGACCACAGGGTCACGGAGAGTCAGACATGACTGAACAACAACCACCACCATTATACATTAGCAGTAAAGGAGGTGAATATATTATATGCCCCTTTGCATTTAGATAGTCCATTTACTCTATGAAGTACCACTATATATTTAATGCATAAGGATTTGAGTTACCAGCAATGATATACGACCATTGTATAGAAATTAGGTATACTCAGCACAGTTAGGTACTCTTTACCGGAGAACTTTGTAATGCTGAAATTCAATATGGGAGGGTAAAGATGCAGCTGTACACACATTGGAGAATTGTTAGCAATACTCAGCACTGATGTACATTCATATGGATATCATGTACGGCCTCTACTCTCTGAAATCCCATTTAGCAGATAAATACAATGTCTAAACATTCCTGCTGGCTCTTCAGCAGATTGTTTGCCCTGCGCTAACTGGATGTGCTCAGTGTGGTCACTGTTTTTATAGCTCAGGTTGGGCTCTTATTCTACTAGGGGGGCAACACACCTCTAATGGCAGTCCTTACGGATAATTTTAAGGAAGAGAGATTGGGTGACTGCATAAGATTGATACATGATAGAGTCTTGGAGATGCCTTATGATTCAACCTACTGTCCCTGTGAGTCTTATTTAATGTGAACATAAGAGACCTTTCCTGTTCCAGATCTTGTAAAGTAATTTCTAATGAAATAGCAACATTTAAGCACAATTATCCAACACTAAATTCTTACCTTTGTTTTTTTTCTTTTTAATAACAGCCAGTTGCCAATATCTGTATTTATACGCAACATGTTAATTTCTCCCATAATAAGATTCTTAGATGTGTCCCATTTTAATTTCACTTTGACACCCCTGACTGCTCCTATGCCACAGGGCTACCACACTCACTACATATATTATTTTATTATTACTATACTTTATTTGTAACAAGCCACCATATTATGTAGTGCTATACAGGGGTTAAGTAAAATGTTTTTGTGTCTCTCAGTCATGTTTGACTCTCTGTGACCTCATGGACAGCAACACACCATGCTGATCCACTTAGTATTCATAGCAGAGATACTGGAGTGGGTTGCTTCTCCAGTGGGCCACAGCATACATCTCCTGGTATAGTATTCCTAGGTGGTCTCCCATCCAAGTACTTACTGGACCCAACCCTGCATGTTAAAATTAACACATTGCAAAATAATGGATGGAAAGGATATATAGGATGAATAGATGTTTTGTTTAAGGGGTAAATTGCTTGTGGCACATAATTATATTTATAATGGATAATGCTGGATATTGTATTGGATATAGCGTAATATATCCTCTGAATAGCATCTGTTCTGTTCAATATAGAACTGCTAAAACATGCACTTCCAATATATTAGTGTAGAATATGTTTCCTTTAAAACAAAAGTAAAAGGGTTTGCAGAAATTAAAAGTACATATAAAAAAAAACATAATTGCAATCACTTATAATTAAACATTCCCTAATGGGATATGAAAGGTTTCCTACTTTTAATCACATATAATAGTTGTCAAACTGCGAGACGTCGTCACGCTTTGCATGGTGTGTACGAGTTAGGCGATGAGCGCCACAGGAGCTGATCGATTGCGAGGCAAGCCGTTAATGCATAGCACGCTCATCGCTGCGAGTCTCGCTGTTAAGACATTTAAACTCGCAGCACAAAGGCAATGAGCGCCTTGCGAAGCGAGGCAAGCAGTGAAGGCAATTAAACACGCGGGACTTAGCCACAAAACACATTGTAAACGAGCAATCGCATTAGCCTTCAAGCACTTGACAAACGCAGGACTTAGGAAAATAAAATACGAGACGCGGGACAAAAATACGAGGTTAACGGCCGAACATCCAAAAAACACAAAGAAAATAACAATAAATACTACACAAATATCACCCACAGCACGGGGGAACAGGCAGGACGTCTGGGAGTGAGGTGGAATGCAAATGTAATCTGATTTCGACTACTTTCACCTGACGAAAATCGCCTAAGCAAGAAGAAAAATGGCCACCGAAAAACAAACAAAACAAGGCTACATGACTCCGGACCGCGCAAAACACTGCCAAACGCGTAGCACTTTCACATAGGAACGAACAAACTACAAAATTACGGAAAATGCAGGTGACTCGCGTAAGACATTGATAACATTACGAATCTACAATGTACACAACTACACCAACGGATTTCCCTCGCGTACACAAACAATTTAGAATGCACAGTTGGGACATTCATTACACTTTATCATCAGAGCACCAACACTCACTGTACATTGTATGGTGTCGGAAAATATAAACAGATTGTTAGCTCTTAAGACTATTGATTGCTGGATATATTAATTACAAATAGGTAAAGTATATTAATTTATTCAAGAACTAATGAATTTATTATTGATTAAGTAAATATTGATAAATATATATCTCTCTTTATAATGAGTGATGAAGGTGCTCAGAGGAGCAAAAATAGAGGAGACAAGAGTCTCGCCATGAGCGCCATGCAATGAGCGCAGAAGGCGCTCCGCGAGGCTCGCAATGAGCGCCGATGGTTCTCACAGTACAAACAGGTTTACATTGTGTGTCAAACAGCATTCCCATGGCTTCAAATTTTATTGCCCCGTCATTTTTGACGGGCAAGTCGCTAGTCTTAACATAATCTCCTAAGTATTTATTTGCATATCTAAACATCAATTTATTAACATGTGCTTACTAGCTGTTTTTACTCATGGAAACCTTCCAAACAGTACCTAAAAAGTCCACCCCCTGTAGTTCTAGCATATAACATGTTTATTAGTACTTTATTTACTAGCCAATCATAGAATCTCTCTACCAGCCTGTTGAAATGCTGCTGAAAGAGAATACGTGATTGGCTAGTACATGTTGTACTACAGAGACATTGTGTGCATGAGCTGCTGGGGTTGGACTTTTGCAGGGACTATTTGGAAGTTTTCAATGGGTAAAAACAGAGCTTTTAAGCACTTGTTAATAAAATTATATTTATATATGCAAATAATCGTTTAATATTAAAAGCAGGGAACGTTACATATACATTTGAGAGTTTTTTAATATCAAGCAATTATGTTTATTTTTATGTGTGCTTTTCACTACTTCAACAAATTAGACCATTTCTATGTCACTTTAAACTTTTATTAAATAATAAATAATGTACACTGGGCCCAGTTAGATTTCTTTTTCACCTGCTTATAGTTATTATGATGAACAAAGATCCATATATTCATTATTTGCTTTAAAACTCAGTAGGGCATATTTACTACCCATTAATCACTTAACCCATTCACTGGCACTGACTCCTCTTTCCCTGAAAGGGTTAAACTCAGCCTTAGACCAACCAACACTTCAGAAATACGAATCCCATGATGCTTTACTGCAGAAAACCTGCCAGTTGGCACTTTCACGTTGGCACACAGCAATGACGTTCCAAGTAGCCTGCTGGGAAATATAGGCTGTTAGCGGACACACTGGTAAGTTTCAACAGAGCCATGGACTACAACTACCAGCAAGCACTGCGAGGTCAGAGGGAGGGTTGTTTTGTTAGAGTCAAGATCATCCTGATGACACAAAGTGAGTAAAATCTGCCGACTTTAATTTTTGTTAAGTGCTGTAATAAAGAAAAGACCTGCAAATATATATGGGTGGGCATATCTATATATATATATATATATATATATATATATATATATATATATATATATATATATATATATATATAAAATCACATTTTTGAAGATTCCAACACATTTGCACTTGTAGTAATGTAATTTGCAATTTAATCATTATTTATTAATTTTATGCAGTTTTGTTTTATTTCCTTTGCTCCAAAGACCATGTTTTTGTACATGGTAGATTGAAAACCTAAATTGATAATGGCAAAATAAAAAAAAAAACGCACCTTTTTAACTGTTAAGTTTTCAATGCAATTATTTACTGTTGGGTTCCATTTCCTTTACTGAGCTGCTTCTTTCAGCGGCACTGTGAGTCCATTATTTTCCTTTTTATTATTGTCCTTTTATTTGTTATGCGCCAACATATGCCATAGTGCTATACAGGGGTTATGTACAAAATAAATACATTTTTAACATATGGCAAAAGAATGGAGGACCCTGTCTGATCATAAACACTTACAAACATTGTGATTTTTCCCCATTTATTAGATTAAAAATTTGTAAGCTGACATTCCATTAGGTCTGTTCTAATTGTAGTAGATTGAAGCTTCCTCTGCATCTAGAGTTTGCTACATCAGGATGTAGATCAACAGAAACTAAAATGGTATATTACACAACAATATAATTATATATAGAAGGCAATAATTAATACATTGTTTTATTATTATTATTTTACTTTCTAAAAACAGTTTGATCAGGATTGAGTATAGCTTTTCTAAAATATTTCAAATATATGATTATAATGGCCCTTTATTACCTGTTCTTTGCTGCCCTGGGTAGAAACATTGGGTTTTATGGATGTTTATTGTAATCAATTAGTGTCTCAATCTTATGACTACACAAGGATATTCTGAAATCCTGTCCTGGCTCTAGCTTTCAACGATAAGTGGACAAGGCTGCTGTATGCTCTTGTGGAAGGTTCCTGGATTTTACTAGGTATATAATATCCCTATGTATCTATTTACTTTATTTTTGTTAAGAAGTGTTTATAAGCTCCAGTTTTACAGCCTAAATTCAAACAAATAGTCCCTGCATGGGTGTACCCACTGCAGTATATGCAGACGCAGAATCTGTGTGGCTGAATGTGCTGTGTAGTGTCCTAGCCTATCAGGGAACAGGTCTCAGAAGCATGTTGCAGAATGTTACGGAGAGAGATTGTCACTGATTGATTAGTATGATACACAGCAAGTACATCAGAGTCTGTCTTTGTGAGCTGTAGAGGGCAAACCCAAGCAGATAATATTTGTATTATTTTAGGCAGTAAAAACAGAGCACCTCTTAATAAAATAAAGGGATCTATCCTTTTATGTTGTCGGGACAGGTCTGCCGCTGCAGTGCGGCCTCCAACCGTTAGATGGCGCTGTCAATATGTTAGAGAAGTTCTAAGCTTATAATGGTATCCTAACCCTTGAACTAACCCTAACCGTTTACCAAAGCCTTGAGTCTATGATATGGCACCGGAATATCGTCAGCGCCATCTATCAGATGATCACCGCCACTGCTGCTGTCTTAGCATGCGCCAGCATAACAGGATAGGACCAAATAAAGTACATAAAAGTAAATGAATACACAAGTATATTATATAACTAGTAAAATCTAGAAACCCTTTAAGAGAGAAGTGTCATTATTTATGGATACTAATTAGCTCTATTAAATCTCATCAGACAAGATATACATTTTTTTCAGCTTGAACACAGATGAGTTAATAGTTTCATTAATCAATCTAAACTCAAGTAGTAACATTGGGAAATCCAGTCCTATTTATGTGTCCTGAGGACCGAAACCAATACAGTAAACTCACGGTGACTCCCTATTGCCGGATAACTGTAGTTGCTCGTTAATCGGGAGTCCCTGAATTTAAGGGTCTAAACGACCCTTAAACCCACCGAAACCCCTCAAAATGCCTTTAAAAAAGCATTAGCACCTAAACTGGGCCATTTAGTGCCCCAAAAAACAATTAGAAAAAAAAGTTAGCATTTTATTTTTGCAGTCTTGAACTGCCGGATAGTGCCAGATAATGCCGGTACAGCGGGAGTCTTTTGAAAATGGGAAATTGATGCCGGTGCCGGTTGCTTGAGTCCCGGTCAGTTGAGTGCCGGATAATCGGGGTTTTACTGTATATACTTTTTTCAATAGTCAAAACCAAGTTTTGTTCCTAATATATTTTTACAATAATTTAATACAGGAGTGTACAAAACATATAGCACGTAGGAGCCAGGAAGATCTTATAAGAGCCAAAAAGGCTGTTTTTATAGGAGCCCTTCCTAGTGATACATTATATTTTGGAAACATATTTAGGAGCCAGAAGTACACATTTAAAGAGACCTGGCTCTCATTTAAGAAACTGTATTGTGATGTACAATCATAATTAATCCTGCCCTTACAGTAAGTCCTTTGGGTTTTAATGTAAGAACCTATGAAACTTTAGTTTTATTGGATCTGGCCGGGTTTATGTGCGCCACTGTTCAAGCGCGCTGCCGCAGAAGAGCAAAATAACTATTCTCTCCTCTGAAGTGGCGCAACTCGATGGGGCGAGCATGTGCATGCGGCGGATCGCAAGCAGCGGCACACATAAAACAGGATAGGACAGTTTTTATTTCTGGTATACAGTGATCTTATTTGGTATAGGACTACAGTCGTTGGTAGTGCAAGAAAAATGTCTAGCAGAATATTTCAGACGTTCAGTCCAAGTAGGGCTGCCAAGAGTCCAGAATCTCAGTCTCTCTTTGCATGAGCCCAGGTGGAGTAATCTAAGTAACTCAGGTGAGCTGAAGCAGAGAGAGATCAAAATCCTGGACTATTGGCAGTCCCAGTAGGACCAAGTTGATCACCAGTGGGTTAGACCTGCTGTAAGATCACTGCCGATGTGGGAGAAATAGACCGAAATGTCTCCAGTATAGAACCACACCAGACACATGTATAGCAAGATTTAGGAAGGAAAAGAACATTTTGGGGAAATCTACCCCAAAAGGGAACAATACAGAATAGGAATTTGAAGGACCATCTCATTTTATGCGGACAAATGTAAGTTTGTGAAGTAATTGAACATTAGCAGCCATGAATATAAGTGCACCATTTTGTATCCAACACTTCTGATAATTTGGAGCCTGAGGGCATGTTCTTACTAAGAAGTGGAGGGAGGAGGAAAGGGGAGTTGGATGTTATTTATTGGGCCTGTTAGCATCTCCTTCCCCAGCACAAAATCAGAAGTAGGCAACTTGCAAGTATAATATGGAGGCATCCATGACACAACCTTCTCCACGTATCATGGATACCTCCATGTTTGAGCTGTTTGATGTTTATTAATGGTAGTTTTTATCAATGGACATGTGAATATGGTTACTAGAACATTACACAAGATAGGGCCTTTCAACCATGTCATTGGATAATGCCATTCTAAACAATTGCCCAAGGAGCATGCCATGCCAGGATTCATCATACAAAATAGCAGTAACATAAGCCCCTTTTTGGCCATTTGAGTTATTGGGAACTATGGCGTAGTCTTAATCTACATCCGTCATGAAACATGAACAAAGCAGGCAAAGTCCTGTGGATTCAGGTGAGGCAACTCAAGGCTTTCAAACCTGTAGATCCCAAATTACCTCTTCACACCATGTTAATCCTAAAGTGGTTCCTGTCTTTGGTTCCCTAAATAGAGGTTTAGGAACTACTTTATTAGTGTTTTGTTGTATCTTGTCAAGCTTGTGCCAGTCCTACAGTGTTGGGGCACCTGAGATCGTGCAGTTCCTGTGCACTAATGGAAATCCCATTGATGAAATACATACTCTGTATGACTATATGTGTAACGGGCCATGGCCTTCCCAGATATGCCAGTGCACATGAGCCCTACCTTTCATTAGCTGTACAGGTGATCTGAAATGTAAGTGAGGCACTGCCCCTTTATATGCCCTCCCACCCCATAGCAACTAATAGAGACGTTTGTATCTATCTAGATGTTTAGATTCTCACACTGGTCATGGAGACCACCCTGGGGCTGTGTGTGGTGACAGTTGTCAGGATGTCGTAAATATACTGTGTTTGGTGGACATACTGTTCATTTCCCTAATACATTTTAGTGTAAAGACTTACCCCAGTGATGTGTGTGTCGTACAATCCTGTTAGTGGTTAGGATGCGACCTGGGTTCAATTCCAGTTAGGGAACCAAGGCCACACCACCATGAAGCCAAGCAGAGTTGGGCCTGGTTGGTACTTGGATGGGAGACCACCTAGAGATACCAGGAGCTGTATGCTTTGGCCCACTGGAGAAGGAACAAGCAACCCACTCCAGTATCTCTGCCATGAATAAGTGGATCAGCATGGTGTATTGAGGTCCATAAGGTCACAGAGAGTCAGACATGATTGAACAACACAAACACACACTCCTAGACTGACTCAGCCACAAAAGAGGAATGTACTTCTTGATCAGAGCTGCTAATGGAGTTACATGGGATACAAATAAATCTTATAAAGTATGTTTAAGTTTTTTTTTTTTTATATGCTGAATTCTCATTCTTTTGGCATGCCGCCTACAGGAGCAATATGTGTTTAAATAAACAAAAAACAACATTTCATACAGTGGTCCTTTAAAGGTAACCGTGACTGCAAATGCAAATAACAGACATGCTTGTTGTTTGGGCAGGAGCCGTAGGATCCCAGATGCTGTTTGTATATCCCACCACCAAGAGGATCAGCATCTGGTCAAGTGTGGACATTCAATTCTAAAAGGTAAATATAGAGAAACTCAGGGTACATGTTATATAAATATACTGGTATTTATTTAATAACTAGCGACTTCGGCACTCATTGCGAGGCTCTTGGTTGTTTGTGTGCTATCAGCAGCGTTGTGTTTTTTTTGGTATGGCAATGAATAATTAATAAATTAAGAAATGAATATAATTTACCTATTGTGAAGTAATATATGCAACATTGTGTTGAAGAGCTGGCAATCTGTTTTCATGTTGCTGCATCATCAGTGCTGTGGAGCTGCTGTGTAAGTGTGTGCAGTGTAATAGTGTGCGTGCGCGAGGAAAATCCATTAGGGTAGCTGTGTACTTCCGGATTGTGTAAGTTAGTGTTCTAAAATGGCGCCTAATGTGTGGTACACGACTGTGGCTGATTTGGCATCCTTGTTTTCGGATGTCGTCTGACTTTTTCAGAAAATCCGTAGGTGTTTGGTGGTGTTTTGCGTCTTTAGAGTCCTGTAGCCTTGTTTTTTTCGGCAGCCATTTTTTCTCTCGCTTAGGGGATTTTCGAGTGTCTAAACTCTTTTATTTAGAGTGAAATTGAGGTGTAACTTCAGTTTTCGAGGTCCTGGCTGCCTCCCCTTGCTGTAGGTAAGCTTTTTATGTATTTGTTGTGTATATTTATTGTATTTTTCATGTTTTCATGTGCGCGGGTTTCGGGAGGTAAGGTCGTATTTTTGCAAGGTCGTAATGGGTCGTAACGCGTCTCGTTTTTGTTTGTCGTAAGTCCATAAATTTTGTGAGGTCCGCAGTTGCTAGCAAGGAGCGCCTTCAGCGCTTCATGCCAGCAACTGCGGCCCTCGCTTTGCGAGCCCGCAAGCGTTAGCAACGTCCCGCATGCTCACAACTATATATGTGACTAGTAATTTGCCCGACATAAATTATGGTATCATATGTCTGTTCTGCCTCTCTGTGTGTCCTCTGTCTCTCTGTGTGCACCTTCTCTGTGCGCCCTCTCTTTGTGTGTGTGCACTGTCTCTCTCTTTGTGCACTGTCTCTCTCTCTCTCTCTCTCTGTGCACCCTCTCATTCTGTGTACGCTCTCCCTCTGTGCCCTCTGTCTCTCTCTGTGCCCTCTCTCGGCGCTCTGTGTGCTGTCTCTCTCTCTGTGCGCCCTCTCTTTGTGTGTGTGCTCTGTCTCTGTGCCCTCTGTCTCTCTCTGGGCCCTCTCTCCGCGCTCTGTGTGCTCTCTGTCTTCCTCTCTCTCCATCTCTTTCTTCCTCTTCCTCCCTCTCTCTGCCGCTCATGTGCTGTTGCGTGGTTCAGCCACGCATGCATGAATACAACCGTGATTTAGGGCTAGCAGCTTGCGAGTAACGCCTGCGCAGAACACATCTCGCAGGCGTTTAGTCACAACTAACAACTATTATAGTGGATATAGTGTATATTTGTCTGTTTTCTTTTGTCAAATAAAAATCTCAGAGCACAAAAATGTATTCAAAAGTGGAACTGCTCTTGGGGGCTTGCCCTCTGCCAGCCAATCAAATCTACATACTGAAGTATGCTCCAATGTCCTGTTAGATTCTATGAAGTTTAAAAACAGATATTATTTTTTCACATGATGTTTAAAATGTGCTCTGCTTGAAAAAAAAAAAAAGATTTGTGTTCACGTCCCAGATCTATTCTGTTTCACTAGCACAGTCATGGCTGGAGAACAGCACTTAAGGTGGATTGCTGCAGTTACCTTTACAACAATAATATAGAAGCAGAAAGAGTTTTATATGAGATCATAATGGGGGACCTGAAGGGGGGGGGGGGTCATAATAGGGGACCTGGAGGTTGGGGTTTGGGGCCCCTTTATGATCTCTATAACACTCTTCCTGCCTCTATATCATTGTTGTAAAGGTAACTGCAGTAATCCACCTTAAGTGGACACAGCCTTTTACAGAGGAGTGGGCTCTGTTCTCTGGCCATGACTTGCGCTAGTGAAACAGACTAGATCCGATGTCCCTTTAAGGAAAACAACAGTTATTATTATAGGCAAATAATATAATAATAATATTTTGCTATCACAATAAACTTTGTTTTTCCTTACACAGTTTTGCTATTTTCTTTTTGGTTTCTTTTAACTAGAAAAAAATGTTAACCCCCGACTTACCATCTACAATGGCATTTTAAATGAAGAGCAAACAATGAGGCCAAGTCTAGAATCCCCCATGATCCTTATGGTGGGTGGTTCAGAGGTCATTTTATTACCCTTAATAAAGAGATGTGGACTGATAAGAAAACAGCAGGGAGTACCTGGGAACACATGCACAAAGTAAACAATTAAAGGGCCATGGGACACAACTGTTATTTTTTTCAAACATTTAAAACAGCATGTGTAAAACATTGTAAATGTTGTTTTTTTGCATGAAAAAAAAACCTGTTTAAAATCTGGGGAAAATAACAGGAAGTTCAGAGTGAATACTTTAGTCTGTAGAAGGAAGAGGGCAAGGCACCCAAAGTAGTTAGAGGTTTGAATACATTTTTGTGCTCTGAGACATTTATTTTAAAAAGAAAACACACTGTGACACACAATCAAACACCTGGTGCAGCAAAGAAAAAAAATATTCAATGTCCATTTAAAGTCAATTCCTTTAACTGTTTCCTGACATATTGCAACCAGGATATTTATTTGCCCCTGATTAATGGGTTTCTTGGTGGTCCAGAGGTTAGGCTTAGTTGCTTTCACCACTGCAACCTGGGTTCAGTTCCAATCAGGGAACCAAGAGTTCACACCACCCTGAAGCCAAGCAGGGTTGGGCCTGGTCAGTACTTGGATTGGAGAACACCCACGAATACCAGGAGCTGTATGCTGTGGCCCACTGGAGAAGGAAGTGGCAACCCACTCCAGTATCTCTGCCATGAATAAGAAATTGATCAGCATGGTGTGTATGGTCCGTGAGGTCATGCAGAGCCGGAAACGACTGAACAAGTTGACATGTTAAAAGTAAATAATATAGTTGGATGCACAATAGGATGTACATATTACAGAAAAATGGATGTCTGGTTTTAAGAGCTTACAATCTAATTGTGAATTCTAATAAATCTATGTACCTAATTACTTTTAAGTACTGTATTTATTAAGAAGTGCTTAAAAGCTCTGTTTTTATGCCTAAAAATGCAGCCCATGAATATACAGACCGTGAAGTGCAAGGTTTCAAATTAGCCTGTCAGTGACCTCTCTCAAATAGCATGTTGCCACTGATTGGTTACTATGAGACACTCTACTTAAAAGTACATGAGCTGCAGAGGGGAGAAACAAGTTAGGAACTATTTGTTAGATTTAAGGCAACACTAACCGAGCTTATAAGCACTTCTTAATAAAATAAAGTGCATAAACAGTAAATAGATACACCGGTATATTATATTTGTAGTGAAATTCTTTGTACTTTAAAAAATTTTTTTTAAAGCAAAAGCAACATGGTATGTATGAAAACAGACCCCAGAGAATAACATAGGAATTAACTTTTTCCTTACCATGAGACAGCTCTAAAATATGAATATACATGTGGTTCTATGTGATGCCAATCAAGCTGGGGGCAAACTAAATAAATCAGACATTAAGAGTCCATTAATAAATCAAATCCTTTCTTTAGCAAATGCCATTCAGATCATTCCCTGGATAAGGTCTCTGCCAATTCCTTAACGTGATAATGTGATTTTATACATTTTATTCAATCTCTTAAGAACACCTATATAAGATTTCTAGCTCATTCTTCCTGTTTACAGCCGTACCACTGCCAAGTCCATTTAGGAAAGCTCAGTATTTAATGTGCTATTTCTTCAGCATGTTGCATATTTGAGCTCGGCTGATAGTGGGGGAGTTGGGATCACAGCTGGTTTTTAGAGAGAGAAAAAAATGTGAGATTATTTGGACTTTTTCTAGGATATTCTGGAACGATTCCTCTTGGAGCACAAAGACGTATTTCTTTGGTAGATAAATCGCAAGACAGAGACGCTTGGTATGTGAGATATTGAATCCTTTAGTTATATATTAAATTATTACATTTTTAAAAGTGTTTTGGATAATGTGAGGAAATGAATAATGAAGTGAAGAAGGGAGCGCGAACGCGCGGACGCTCTTGAGTGATAGGTGAGCATTGGAGGAGATAATGATAGGGGATGAGAGGCAGAGCGGAGATGACAAGTTGGATGTTCTTGGAGACAAGCACTGAGATACAGGACCGGTGCGGTTGAAGGCTTTATGAATTAGGTTTAAGATTTGGAATGTTATCCATAGTAACATGGGTGTAGTAACTGGGGGGGGGGGGGGCGAGGGGATCAACCCCCCCCCCCCCCCACACACACACACACAGATAATTTAATTTGTGGTATTTCGATACTTTATAGAAATATTTGGCTCCTACAACCATGCATAGCAACCACCTAGGTAGCAGTGCCCAATGCCAAGCTGCAGCTGCAAAGGCAAGTAAATTATTAGCATGTATTCAGAAGGGTATAGAAGCAAGGGAAGCAAATATAATTCTGCCACTATACAAATCTCTAGTACGCCCTCATTTGGAATATGGAGTACACTTTTGGGCATCACTTCATAAAAAGGACATTTTGGAGCTGGAAAAGGTACAGAGGAGGGCAACAAAACTCATAAGGGGAATGAAGTTATGAAGAAAGACTAATCAAATTAAACTTATTTTCTCTAGAAAAAAGGCGTCTACGAGGGGATATGATTATCATATATAAATATATCCAGGGTCAATATAAGGCTTTGTCATGTAAACGTTTTGCAGCAAGAGGTTTTCAACTGACAAGAGGGATTCCTTTGAGTTTAGAAGTAAAGGGGATTAAACTATGGAATTCTCCACCAAAGGAGGTTGTTACAGTGGATTTGATAGACTACTTTAAAAAAAATATATAAATACATCCAGGATCAATATAAGGCTTTGTCAAGTGAACTTTTTGTGTCAAGAGGTTTTTAACTGACAAGAGGACAGGAGGTTAGAAGTAAAAAAAATTCCACCTCAAAGAAAATGGTTCTTCACAGTAAGGGGATTGTGGAATTCTCTACCAAAGGAGGTGTTGACAGCAGATTTGATAGATGACATTAAAAAGGGACAGGATATCTATGAATAAAAAGGGCATTCGGTGCTATCCTGGGTAATTAGAAAGGGAGTATTGATCCGGGGAGGAGTCCGGTAAGGAAATAATTTTGTTTTTTCCCCCTTGTGAGACAATTGGCAATGTTTCAATTGTTTTTTTTGTTTTTTTTGCCTTCCTCTGGATCAATTAACAATTAATCTGCATATTAAAAAGGTCAGAGGTTATGCAAAAAGGTTGAACTTGATGTATTAAAAGTCTTTTAAACTTCAATTACTATGTAACTACACTTAAAACAGGCAAAATATTTTTAGAATGTAACAAAAAATACACAATTTTATATGCAACTAGAACATTTCTCGTCAAAAATGATGGGAGTAAAATTGTAAGTCTAGCAATGCTATTTGCCTCGCAATGCAAGGCTATGGGCCCTCTGAGCACCTTCGGCGCTCATTGCGTGGCTCGCAATGAGCGCCTTTGGCACTCATTGCAAGCCTCTCCCCCTGTGTAGTTTTTAGGCCTCGCGCTTGAGTGCTACTGCCTTGGGTTAAGTGTTAGTGGCTTGTGTTAAATGTTATTTGCTTGGACTAAGTGTTACCGGCTTTCGTTAAGTGTTATTGCTTAGGGCTATTTTTTACGGCCTGCGTGCTAGTCTTACGTCTTTGGGCCTCGATTTTGTCGTTTTGCGATTTTTCGGCAACCATTTTTTTGCTCTTCTTTTTGCTCACTTTGGCGATTTTTCGATTTTTGCATCAAATTAGCTTGCAACCTCACACACTGGCTCCCTGCCTCTCCCACTGTGGTGTGTGTGTTTAAGTTAATTTGAGGCATATCTGTTGTGTTTTTTCATGTCTTTTCAGTCTTGTGGTTTGGTCGTTAAAATCATAATTTTGCGAGGCATGTACGGATGTAAGTCCCGCGTGCCTCAACTGTTTGCCTTGCTTTGCTAGGCTCGCAGTGCAATGAGCGTCTCATGGCCGCAACAGCGTGACCAACATCGTAACATAACGCACACTGACAACTATATATGTGATTATGCTGCAGTGAATGCATTCATTCAGTTGAAATGTAGCTCGGCGCAGGCAGCGCCCAGCAGTCAATATAGTTTCTGTTGTGCCCATGCGCTGGCCAGCGCTACACACACAATGGAAACTATATTAGTGATAATCGTTTTTTTAAATAAACAAATTAAACCCTGTCATATGAGTACTGAAGTGGCTCTTCTTGACACAAACGCGCCACACATACGAGCCAAGCTCTTCACTGCAGAAGAAGGAAAGGATTGCATTGGGAAGTGAGTGTCCTGACATGGGCAGTTGTTAAACATCTGTTTCTGGGGCTGCTCCAATAAAAATGAGACTGTTTTGACTAAAAACCTATCATTGTGCAAAAATGCCTGTCCTGATTATTCAAGAAGAGCTGCATCTTATTAATGGATCTTTGCGCAATGAAAATAAATGTGTATTTGGTAACTAATTAAGCAGAGAAATGTCATACAGCTAGTTTTCAATTAGAAAAACTAAATGTTGATGCCTTTTCTGGACCCTGGAGGCATCCATGACTTTGGTGAAGTTTGGTGTGAGAGAGACGTTTACTACTCAACAGGACAGGCATTGTATTTAGTATTGGAGAATGGAGTAAGTGTCAGATTAAATTATATGACATATCCTCTTCTCTCCTCCCTTACCCTTCCCCCCACTGATAAATTAGATGAACACATCCCTCAAACTACAAGCCAGAGTTGAAAAAAGCTTCAATTCATAAAACATTTTTTGTAATTAAAGAATATATTTTATGCTCATAGCTTACACAGCTGTTAATGATGTTTTAATGTGCATGACAGAAAGTTTTTTTTTTTTTTTTTTTGCTTATCACTTTTTATTACGTTTTTCTTTAGGGAGCTTCCTGTTTTGCTTGGCTGGTGCTGAAGATGTTTGGGCGGGTTGCAATCAGGACGGCTGCCTCTCACTATATCAGGCTCTGCTCATCTTATGTCAAACACAGCCGGTAAGTAAAGATCGGAATATATGGAGTGGGCCAGATGTCCTGAAATATCCACAAAGTGGCAGGATATGTGGCTACTTGGTTATTCAGGCATACCCTCATTGCAAAGGCTGAGCATGCTCACAACTCAGAAAGTCCTATCATCCTAAGCTGAACATTCAGGAGCTGCAAAAACATTTCTAAATATTTCAGAAATTATTTACTGTAGATAAAAACGGCTAGTACATAGTATAGATTGTTTTAAAAATTAAATCAACTTCCTTTTGGGGTGACCAAATCCCTTTTAAACGTCAATGAAACAAACAAGAAAGGCAGAGAGCATACTTTAGTTCGCAGATTTAATTGGCTGACAGATGGCTTCCCACACAGAGTAGCTAAACATTTATTTTTGCTCTGAAACCTTTATTTGAAAAAAGAAAACACACCGTGCACATTATCAAATACCATTTTTCTCATGCCACAAAGAAAAAGTCTGCGTTTTAGCCTACCATTTAGATTTGAAGCTTGTTCCACTTTTCTACTACTCTTTCTGTAAAGTAGTACATGCATTACCCCTACATTTTCCAATTTCATATCATGACCTCTTGTTCTTGCTCCTCTTTTCGTGGATGACACCTTTCTGAACTTGATTAAATCCTTTGGTATATCTGAAGATTTCTATCAAAACCCCTTAATCTATGCATATTTAGGTCATGAAGTATTTTTTTTATAAGCTTTATCTTTTAGACCATGCACCATATTAAAAAGAGAAAAATTGGGAGGGGGAGAGAAGCGCAAAGCCACCTAATTATGTAATACTGTAAAACTTATTGCATAAAACAAAATATAACATTTACACTCACATTTATTATCCTCACAGCATGAGGTATATGTATGGCTCCAATGAGTTTAATGTCCATGGTCCTCACGTATCTCCTTATGTGTAATCCAAGGTATTGCAATATACCACCATACAGGACTGTACCAATATATCCTTCTCACTACGAGTACACTATTCAAATATTGTATAAAAAAGGATCTCCGGACTGCTTAATGACAGTCTCAGGTCAAAGTGACTCCCTTATAGGATACAGACCTGACCGAAATCCTTATACACACAATAAACTGGCCATGGATAACCAAAAAGCAATTAGATTGGAAAGATACACAAGCTAAAAGAAAGACCACTACCTATAAATGTGAGTTTTCCCCAAAAATGCTTATAAGAGCTCCCATGTAAACAGGGGCTATTCTAAGCTCAAAAAAGTAAAATGGTAGTAAAAGATAAAAAATAAATCTAAATAAAAATATACATGTAAATGTGCAGACGCGTTTCGCCTATAAGGCTTTCTCAATGGCAATTTGTCCTGATATCAGTTTGCTAGCAAAAGAAAAAAATAAGGCCCATATTAGCAGCTCCCCTATTAATTGCCATTAAAGAAACAGTGCAGTGTGATCTTTATAATATACTATTTTGACTTGATAACTTGCAAAATGTTTTTATTCAGTTTAAAACAAATATTTACAGCCTTTAATGTTTAACTATTATATTCATTTTTTCTTTAATGATATCATACATTATGTCTTTGTTCCTAAAAGAATTTGAAACCTGAGAGGAAATGTGGATTTAGATAAGATCTGGTTAAAGCACCCACTTCATCTAGCACAAGAGAACTCAATGGCAGAGAAAGACCCCATAGGATGAACCTCCCCTTAGTGTTTTAAATTTTAAGATTCACTTTAAAACATATTTATTATTCCTGCCTTGTATAGCTGTTATTTTCTTACAAACTTCACAAGCTATACTACACTACAGTGGTCCTTTAAACCTTTCAGGACCTCAGTGCCGCAGGCAGTCTGTCATGTTCATATAGCTGTGACTGATTGATATAATGCAGACAGAATGTTTCAGTCTCTGAATTTTCTTTTAAATTTAATTTCAAGCTTATTTTTTAGACCAATTGGTTAAGCAAAAATAAAATGTTTAACTGAACTCTTCAATAAACACATGGGGTCCTGTTACATTAATGCTGCATTGTACATTACACTGTCCCTTTTGGTCTGTATTGAAGAATAAACAAGGAGTCTTGGAACAAAATCTTAATTATAAACATGTTTTTGAGCCGTGTGTAAATGGTATTTACTGGAAGTGGACCTGGTCAGTGTGAAGGTGGCACAGTGAAAAAACAGACAATTTGAGCTTTTTTCCCCCATTTTACTTCAGATTTATATATAGATTTATATAGTTATGTGCCCTTTCAGACCCGTGTACCCATACCCCAATAACTTTTTTTTGGGTTGTTCTGTCGTTTCTGACTTTTTGTGACTTTATGGACCATAACACATCAGGCACATCTGTATGTCCATGGTCATAATCATGCTGATCCTTTTGGTTTTCATGGCATAGATATGATGGTTGCTTGTTCCTTCTCCAGCGGGCCACAGTATACAGCTCCTGGTGTTCCTAAGTAATCTTCCACCCAAGTACGGATCAGGCCCAACCCTGCTCTGCTTCAGGGTGGTGTGATCTCTTGGTTCCCTGACTGGAATCGAACCCAGTTAGCAATGGTGAAAGCAAATCCTAACCACTGGATGACCAGGGAACCCCTTCCCGATAACGCTTTCCAAATTCTGTGACTAAGGAATATATAATACTACAAATCCATAACATCAACCTTCTCTGCATTCCTGATTCCCATCCAGGTAACAAACACAAAATAGACTGCTCCCTTTAGAGCATAGTTGCATATAATACTTAAAGGGTCCTGTAGTTTAGGAAAAAAGACATGTTTGTCAGGTGTGTACCAAACTATCAATATTAGCAGCTGTGTTAATCTTGGTCATAAAACCTGATTTTTTTTTTTATGAGAACAGGAATCAAGTTTGTGTTTGTCACATCACATCCTGAGAGCTGGATAATGGGTGTGTGTTTTGTAGTTATTAGTGGAGGAAAGGGTGAGAGAGGAGGGAAGAAGGCAGAAGTCCAGAGCCTTTGTTTGATAACTGTTTGATAACCTTTTTTTGGTCTGGGGACCTGCTGGTCACCTCCCAATGTTTATGGCTGTGAAAACCAGAATATGTTTAACTGGGTATATATGTCCTAACTTTCATATACTCTATAATGATAACCCTGAGGAAGTCCCATCAGGATGAAACGCATTGGATTTTAAACCTTCTCTATTTGGTGTACCATTTGAACTATTATGCAACTGAGCTTTTCACATTCATTTTGTAAGTAGCTTTTTAACTTCCATGAATTAAATAAAAATAAAAAAAATAACACCCCAGCAGGTATATATTTTTTTTCTCCTCTCTTGCCTATTATTCAGATCCAGAACATATTTAACAAGATGATACTTCATATAACTAACTGGATTTCCGCCTAGCTTTGCACAGATTTGAATAGAGTGCAGTTTAACTGCAGATACATTTCTCTATAAACAGTTGAGACCTATGACTAATGGTGACGGTTGTATAAAGTGTTAGGCTCTTCTCATCCCTGAGGATGAGATAATGTCTCAGGAGCCAGTACTTGTCCTAGGACCCACTGTTTAGAACCACTGGCCAAAAGGACTTTAAAAACAATCAGATACGATAAAAGAATAAACAGTCATTGAAAAGCTTGTTGCTAATGGAAACTTCACATATACGTGTCCAGCCAATGGAGACCATTTGTTGGTGGTACACATGGAGCCTCATTTAATTGCTCCGTTTTGGAGATCCCGGCTCGCAAGTGGAGGTTGCAAGTTATTTTGCTATTCAATTGCCTTCCGTTTGCGTGCTTCGATCGAGTTACGTGCTGCAAGCTGTGATCCATTGCGATTTGTAAAATCGCAAGTTAATGCCCTCCAAGCCTTTGATCTTTTACGGCCTCAAGAGTCCCGAACGCTAAAATCGCAAATCGCTATTCAATTGCTCAGATTCCCCCTCGCTAACAACTCCGTCATGCCTGCAAATGGCAAATATCTAACCATGAGTTACTGGTACCAAGGAGGTCTCACAAAGGGCTTAATGACAAATCAGAGCATGTTAAAAGCAAATAAAAAAGCAAATCTGTACTTTTATGAAGAGTGATAGTGATGTTAGGTCTTAGAATTAATAGCACAACACTCTCCAATACTTTATTTCATGTTTAATTTTCTTGATATTTCGAGCACGGCAATCAATGTGAAGTCCTACCTCGTTCAACCTCAAACGCCGTAGGACTTTTGAAATCCAACCTCCATTTTCTTCAAAGGCCTACGGGCTTGGAGGTTGAAGCCCGTAGGACTTTGAAAATGGAGGTTGAATGTCAAACTCCTACGGCCTTCACTTACGAGTTGCGGGCTGGGAGGTTGGTCACAATGACAATCTCTGTTTCCATTAGCTGTTTCTGCATCAGGAGTTACAGGCTTGCTCCCAAGCCCGCAAACGATACTTCTGACAACAATGGTTTCCAATTTCAGCAATGGGCCCCTAACTTGCAGCCCTGGCCAATTGCATAGCACCTTAACTCGGGCCCACAGCAGGCCCGCAAACGCAATTCCAACATGAAGTAACTTAGAATGCCTCAATTAAATGAGGCTCATGGTGTCTGAAAATATAGCTCTACCTGCTAGACAAAGGCACCTCCTCCTTTTGAACTTATTGTGGGTGGATAACCGCAGCTGCTGAGTATCCACTTTGACAGTAAGTTTAATGTTGAATATTACTTTTTTAAATCATTGAATAATTAACGATTAATGCCTAATTAAACCATCTAGCTTATGTTGTTAGGGCTGTACAATGTCCATGTAATAGCGTGCTTTTTACTAACACTTTTATTACAAGACTCTGGATTCTTTAGTCACATATTGTTACATAGTTACATAGTAACATAGTAATTAAGGTTGAAAAAAGACTTTCAGTCCATCAAGTTCAACCTGTTAAGATCTCCTCTGATCTGCAATATGCGGATTAGTTATTAATTAATTTGTTGATTAAATAATTATTAATATTATAGTATTGGAGGATGAATAAAGAGTTAGTCCCTCAAGTTCAACCTTTTTAGATCTCTATTGATCTTTTTAATGTGCACTATTTATTATTAATTGTTAATTGATCCAGAGGAAGGCAAACAGAAAAAAAAAACCATTGAAACTTTGCCAATTGTCTCATAAGGGGAAAAAAAGCAAAATTCCTTCCTGACCCCAGAAACTGTCGATGAAATTACTCCCTGGATCAATATTCCTTCGCTAGTTATCTAGGATAGCCTTGAATGCCCTCTTTATTCAAAAATATATCTTACCCCTTTTTGAAGTTGTCTATCGAATTCGCTGTTACAACCTCCTTTGGTAGAGAATTCCACAGTTTAACCACCCTAACTGTGAAGAACCCTTTCCTTTGTTTAAGGTGAAATCTTTTTTCCTCTAACCTCGAAGGGTGTCCTCTTGTCAGTTGAAAATCTCTTGCTACAAAAAGTTCACTTGACAAAGCCTTATATTGACCCTGGATGTATTTAAATAAGGTAATCATATCCCCTTGTAGACGCCTTTTTTCTAGCGAAAATTAGTTTAGTTTGGTTAGTCTTTCTTCATAACTTAGCCCCTCCATTCCCCTTATTAGTTTTGTAGCCCTTCTCTGTACTTTTTCCAGCTCTAAAATGTCTTTTTTTATGAAGTGGTGCCCAAAATTGTACTCCATATTCCAAATGAGGGCGTACTAGGGATTTGTATAGTGGCAGAATTATATTTGCTTCCCTTGCTTCTATACCCTTCTTAATACATGCTAATATTTTACTTGCCTTTGCAGCTGCTGCTTGGCATTGAGCACTGTTACCTAGGTGGTTGTCCACTAGTACTCCCAAATCCCTTTCAATATCTGATACCCCTAGATTTGCTCCATTAAGATTATAGATTGCATGGCTATTTTTCCTTCCCAAATGCATAACCTTACATTTATTTGTATTAAATCTCATCTGCCATTTAGCCGCCCATTTCTCTAATTTATGCAAATCCTTTTGTAGGGAAAGTACATCATTATCTGATTTTATTACCTTGCACAACTTAGTGTCATCAGCAAAAATGTATTGTAAAAAAAATTGTATTTGTAAGAGTAAAAGCAATACTTTTTGTTTCTGGGTAAGGTATGAGGGCAGTTGCCCAATTGCACATTCCTTGGCTAGCCGGATGTTTCCATTTCACCAGATCTGAAGTGTTTGATCTTTAGAATTTCTACAAAATGTTAACATTATTTCACCGGCCAAGGGAGCCATGTCTGCTTCTCCCACCAGTCAGGCGAATGGCACAGCTCTCGATTCTGTGTGTATTGTACAAATTATAATCTGGCAACTGCTTAAAATAAGAATCCACAAAGTTTACCAAATTAGAGATTTTCAACAAGTAATTTTCTGATGTACATAAAGGAGGGTTACCATGATATGTGACACCTGGAATATAAGCCCAAAATGTGCCTCATCCCAAATATATATATATTTTTTTACTTCTTAGGTATTCCAAATTTTAAGCTTATATATGTTTATTGATTCCCCGCAATGTATTTTCATCACTCCAATTTTCAAAACAAGTTCCAATAATCAATACAAGAGAACATCCGGACACAAATGGCTACAAATGTAAACTATTTGTTAGTGTAAAAGAAATTCATTATCCATCTATTGAGAATATCGTTTAGTTTCATGTAATAATACGTTAACTGCATTAATATTTTTTTCAATAAGAAAATATTTGTACGTTTTTGTTTATCAGATTTGGTAGAATACTTTTCCCCACCTATAAGTTTAAAAAGGGTAGAAAACACTTCTTCAGAGGACTGATGCATTGTGAAAGACGGGGAAAGCAATGGAAGGCATTATAATTAATTGCACAGCAGTCTCTAGCTCGCAAATCTGCAATGATAAATGACCTATTTTATGTTTCATTTCCATGTTATATTGATCCCAGGAATCAAGGAGTTAATACATATCAGGCCACCAACATGGACTAGAACATTTCCTTCATTCATTTTTATTATTTTGTACATTGCCGGATTGCGAGTCTGATCGCATATCGGACTTCTAAACGCTAATTGATTGATATTTAACCTCCATGTTTTAATGACGTCATGATGACGGTCTCATTTACTATTGGCTGTTTCTAAGCCTTGCTTAGTTGATCATGACCATGCTCTGAAATGCTACTTACATGACTTACAGTTTAGGCTTTCGGGCAGGTAGCTGCGGGGTTGATCAATTGAATTGCTCTGTAACTGTTTCAAATTTCAAGCCCGCAGACTTACAACCTGTATGAAGGCAACTCCAGGCTTGCAATTGAATTGGGGCCCAGGTGTAGTTGGTAGGTGGACCTGGTCGAAATCAGGACCTCTGGCCCATATCTTTCTTATATCTCTCCCAAAGCCTCACATCCTCAAATAGTTAAATAATAGCCTTTCACTAGAAGTAATATTTGTTTGCGTGTCCTTTTCAATGCCACAGAGACATTGGGAGTTTACAGTCTAAGAGAGCGTTAGAGTGTCTCAGTTTTCCTGTGTAGTAAATTCAACAAATAATTGTAATGGATCATTAAGCAGTATCGTAATGAGCTTCTCTGACACTGACAAATTGTTCCCATTTATCTTCATTCTCTTTGAGTTATTCCCATTAAAATGTATAGCAAGCAGGTTAGAAAGTGCTTCCCTGCTTTATGTTTACTCAGACTCTTGCAGCTTAAAAAGCTGTCCTTTACCACACCAGTTTGATTAATAACTCTAGCAGTTTGTGATACATTATCACACCGGTTTGATTAATAACTCTAGCAGTTTGTGATACATTATCAAGTGTTGAAAACAATGCATCTCATCCTGCTCTGCTACACATTTCAAAAGTAGTTAACTGTATGGAGATGCCACAACCACTTTTATAGAGTAGATAAAAATATTACAATTTTTTTTATGGGCAATACAATTGACCATGAAACATACTCTGTTTCAAAAACTTAAAATAGTGAAAGTAGGTAAAATTAAAAAAATATGTTTTATATAAATATAGAAACATGTCCTAGATGACAGACCAGAACCAAAATGCCATTCAATCAGGCCGTCCTCTCGAGCTAAAAAGTCTGGATTAATTAATAGTCAGGATAACCTTATGCTTATTCCTTACCACAAGCCCTGAATGGCTGTCCCACTTATCTACAAACTACGGCCTCCATGTAAATCAGGTGCACTAAGTTAGGGCACTGCTGTAAATCGGCTGTAGGAGCTTCCACCCCTAACTTATACACTAATATAAATCTTTCACTCTCCCAGATTGGGGCACTCAGTGCACAGCTGTAAATCCTGCCTTAACTGCAACAGATTTCTGTGCAGGCAGTAGCCAAACCAAGCTTTACGAATGAGACAAGGTTCTAGGAGCCAATAGGAATGTCATAAATATAATAATGAGTGGGAAGAGCCGTAACAAGCGCCGTAACTGCTGGGCAAGGAAACATTAGATATATATAAAGTCATTTAAAAAAATATATATTTTGATATAAAAACATGTGACAATTGTATTTATAGCTTCAATAAATAAAGATGTTTTTTTATTTTGTGTTAAAATCAGATATAGTTATAGACAATGTATTAGTGCATTTGTTCCTAGGCAATGTGGTATTAACCCCTTGAGTATTGGGTTGTGTGTTGCCTTGGATTATAAACATAAAACTGGCTTAATAATAACATATCATATTATTTTTTTTTATTACACATATGTTGATATTGGATTGTTAAGTGTTAAGTGTAATAATGTTGAAATGTCATAATTTTATTGTGCTTTTTGTGCTATACTTCAATTTAAATGCTCCTGGGGGTCTATGCAAGGGTTTGAAAACCAGTTGTGAGTGATCTTTGGTACTTGTAAATATTTCTTCTGCTTTTTGCAGCTAAGGCAGTGCCCTGATTTGCAAGTGATCCGATAAGCATAGGGTATTGGGGGAAAGGTCACTCGGAGTAACTTGTAATTTATAATAAATGGAAAGGGGTGCCTTAAATCACAGTTACTGTTTGCCACAATGATTCGTAGCAGTTCTATCACAAGTTTTACGGGAGGGATGATTAACATAGCTAGATAGGATTTTCTGTGCGACTACGCCACTCGTAATTGCCAGGATTAGCATAGGCCATTTTGTTTGTAATTTACCCATAAAACTTTTACCATTTAACTTCAAATCATGGCCTCTTTTTCTTGCATTCCTCCTTATCAAGAAGATACTTCCCTCTTGTGCTTTATTAAATCATTCCCCTTCCTTCTGTCCTCTAAGCTGTACATAATAAAGTTATGAAGTTTGTTCTTATAAGGTTTGTCTTTTAGTCACCCACTTTTGAAATGAAATGTAATATATTTACTTTTTCTTTAAAATATATATGTATTTGCTGCCTGCAAGAATTTAGTTATTTAAAAAAAAAAATATTCTTTAGTGGACCTTTTTAAATATCCACCATATTCACATATTTTTAGTTTATTATGAAATGTGTCATCCTTTCTACACTATTTGCAGCATTAGATTAAAGTTTCTTTTAGAAACAACAGCAAAAATATTTTTTTAATTTTTCTATATATTTTTCCAAGAAGATTAGTTGAGCAGCTGTTTAAAAAAAAACAACTAGTTCTGGCAAACTATATATAAAATTATTTAAACTTGCCCAGACTTGTCAAGTGGTTCCAAAAATATAGATATTGTAGTTATTGGGAAAAAACAGCTGGCAATATCTCTGTGTACTTCTAATAACCTTTTAAATGTTGCCCCATATGTAAAATAAATAAATAAATTGTTTAATTGATATGCAATCGTGCCACAGTGTTAATCTGCACTGGGCTTGTCTGAGCTACCATTTTAAGCCAATCTTTCAGCAGGGTCTGCTTTTGTAAAACAACGAGATTTCCATTGAGCTTAAGAAAAGCACATCCCATTGCCGTATTTCCATTGTAGCAATGGATACCTCCGCATTCAAGGTTTCTCCTACTTGTGGAAACAGATCAGCCAAAAAATAAATGGTAGCTCCATATTCAGCATACTTGCATTTAAATGGTAATAAATGAAGATTAGATTTTTTTTTTAACTTTCCTAAAATATACATCACAAGAGTATATTGTAACTATAGAATTTCTATTAAAATGATCCTTCATTCCTAGTAATAGATGTTTTGTGAGCTGATATAATGAGTTTTATACATAACATGTATAAAATAACTTTGTGGCTGCAGAGATTCAAACTGCATGAGCAGCCCACTTGGACATTTCCAAATGTGTTTGAAATGTTGTCATTAAATAAGAACAAAACTGCTTTTTCTCTGCTGCATCCGCTGTGAGTAGAGAGGGATGGGACTATATTTTATTTAGAATCCATCTTAACCACTATAATAGTTCTCAGTTGTGAGTAAGTCCTGTGAGATGCGTTCTGTGCGGAGATACTCACAAGCTGATTGTGGGGAAACGTGGGTGTCAGAGAGAGGGAGGGGGAGAGAGAGGGACGGATAGAGAGAGGGAGGGGGAGAGAGGGGGTTAGATAGAGAAAAAGAAAGAGAAAGGCGAGAGAGGGAGAGAAAGGCGAGAGAGGGAGAGAAAGGGGTAGGGAGAGAGAAAGGGGTAGGGAGAGAGAAAGGGGTAGGGAGAGAGAAAGGGGTAGGGAGAGAGAAAGGGGTAGGGAGAGAGAAAGGGGTAGGGAGAAAGAAAGGGGTAGGGAGAGAGAAAGGGGTAGGGAGAGAGAAAGGGGTAGGGAGAGAGAAAGGGGTAGGGAGAGAGAAAGGGGTAGGGAGAGAGAGGGAGAAAGGGAGAGAGAGAGAGAGAGAGAGAAAGGGGGAGGGAGAGAGAGAGAAAGGGGGAGGGAGAGAGAGAGAAAGGGGGAGGGAGAGAGAGAGAAAGGGGGAGGGAGAGAGAGAGAAAGGGGGGAGGGAGAGAGAGAGAAAGGGGGAGGGAGAGAGAGAGAAAGGGGGAGGGAGAGAGAGAGAAAGGGGGAGGGAGAGAGAGAGAAAGGGGGAGGGAGAGAAAGAGGGGGAGAGCGAGAGAAAGAGGGGGAGAGCGAGAGAAAGAGGGGGAGAGCGAGAGAAAGGGAGAGAGAGGGGAAGGGAGAGAGACAGAGTGCACACCGAGTGCAGAGAGAGGACACAAAGAGAAACAAAGGGAACAGAGAGCGAGAGAAAGGGGGAGAGAAAGAGAGGGAAAGCGAGAGAAAGGGGGAGAGCGAGAGAAAGAGGGGGTGAACTAGAGAAAGGGGGGAGAGAGCGAGAGAAAGGGGGGGGAGAGCGAGAGAAAGGGGGGGAGAGCAAGAGAAAGGGGGGGGAGAGCCAGAGCAAGGGGGGAGAGAGCGAGAGAAAGGGGGGAGAGAGAATGGAAGGGAGAGAGAGGGGAAGGGAGAGAGACAGAGTGCACACCGAGTGCAGAGAGAGGACACAAAGAGAAACAAAGGGAACAGAGAGCGAGAGAAAGGGTAAGAGAAAGAGAGGGAGAGCGAGAGAAAGAGGGGGTGAACGAGAGAAAGGGGGGAGAGAGAGAGAGAAAGGGGGGAGAGAGAAAGGGGGGGAGAGCGAGAGAGAAAGGGGGGAGAGAGCGAGAGAGCATGGGGGAGAGAGCGAGAGAGCATGGGGGGAGAGAGCGAGAGAGCAAGGGGGGAGAGAGCGAGAGAGCAAGGGGGGAGAGAGCGAGAGAGCAAGGGGGGAGAGAGCGAGAGAGCAAGGGGGGAGAGAGCGAGAGAAAGGGGGGGGGGAGAGAGCGAGAGAAAGGGGGGGGGGAGAGAGCGAGAGAAAGGGGGGGGGGGGGGGGGGAGAGAGCGAGAGAAAGGGGGGGGGGGGAGAGAGCGAGAGAAAGGGGGGAGAGAGCGAGAGAAAGGGGGGAGAGAGCGAGAGAAAGGGGGGAGAGAGCGAGAGAAAGGGGGGAGAGAAAGGGGGGAGAGAGAAGGGAAGGGAGAGAGACAGAAAGCACACCGAGTGCAGAGCGAGGACACAAAGAGAAATAGAGGGAACAGAGTGAGAGAGAAAGGGGGGGAGAGAGAGAAAGGGGGGGAGAGAAAGAAAGAGAAGGGGGGGAGAGAGAGAAAGGGGGGGAGAGAGAGAAAGGGGGGGGAGAGAGAGAAAGGGGGGGAGAGAGAGAAGGGGGGGAGAGAGAGAGAAAGGGGGGGGGAGAGAAAGGGGGGAGAGAGAGAGAAAGGGGGGGAGAGAGACAGAGAGCACACAGAGTGCAGAGAGAGGACACAAAGAGAAACAGAGGGAACAGAGAGAGAGAGTGAACACACAAAGAGTGGGAGTACTGAGAGAGCAAGGGGGAGAGAGCGAGAGAAAGGGGGGAGAGAGCGAGAGAAAGGAGGGAGACAGAAAGCACACCGAGTGCAGAGCGAGGACACAAAGAGAAACAGAGGGAACAGAGAGAGAGAAAGGGGGGAGGAGGAAGAGAGAAAGGGGGAGGAGGAAGAGAGAAAGGGGGGGGAGAGAGAGAAAGTGGGGAGGGAGAGAGAGAAAGGGGGGGAGAGAGAGAGAAAGAAAGGGGGGAGGAGGGGGAGAGAGAGACAGAGAGCACACCGAGTGCAGAGAGAGGACACAAAGAGAAACAGAGGGAACAGAGAGAGAGAGTGAACACACAAAGAGTGGGAGTACTGAGAGAGAAGGCCAATAGAGAGAGAGACCACGTACAAAGGGCGCATGGAGAGCGTGCATAGAGAGAGGGAGAGGGCGCACAAAGATAGACAGCACAGAGAGACCGGACAGACAATTAAACATAACTTATGACACCTTCATTTATGACGGGCAAGTTACTAGTATTTTCTTATAATATCAACTGATAATGGGATACTGTCTGTTTGATTGATGTCTCCATGTGGAGTGCTGGAGTCTTCTCCCATTTGTATCACGTGCTTGCTGAATTTTGATGATAAGTCACCAAAATGCTTTTAAACATATATATGTTTGTGGACACATTTGCATGTCCTAGCTCAACTTACCAGAATGCAGTGTAATAACTGTTTTTCTCTGAATTCTGAGCTTAAAGCAGGTATTTTAACTTGTTTTAGACATACAAATGTGAACACAGATGTACTATATATATATATATATATATATATAGTTTTTTTTTACCATTGACTCCCTATACCAGCTAAGGAAACAATTAGTGCGTTATTTTTTACATCTTTGATGGATCCCTTTTATCATTCAGTTATATGGAATTCAGCTTTATCTATGGTGTATACCCACAATCCACTGGTTCAGCTGTGGCTTGGAAATTTTGTGCTGTTTCCTGGTATTTTAAAACATAATTATGACCTGTATGGGTGTGGTTCAGTGTTACAATATTTAAATGGTAATTTGATTTGCTCTCCGTGTATTTGGATGGCAGCTGTCTGCCCACACAGGCCAGATTGGGGATATACAGTTTTATTTCAGCCCTCCTGGGCGCAGAGTTCACCCTCAGCAAATGCTGTATCAGCAAACATGTCTGTTCATGTGTAATGAGATGTCTGAAAGCTCCCATTTGCTACACTGGGCAGCATTTTGCTTCATGTACTATATGGTATAGCATGGACAGGGGGAGGGCAAAATAAAGGGAAAATCTAATCACATATAATAGTTGCGGATATACGGGACGTTGGTCACGCTTTGCGAGCCTCGCAAAGCAAGGCGAGCCGTTGACGGCTGCATCATGCGGGACTTAGGCTGCAATGAGCGCTGAAAGCACTCATCGCAAGGCCAGTAGAACTTTGTACCCGAACAGTTGAAACACGCAGGACTTGGCTGCAATGACTTAGCGACGACTGCGAAATTACAGCCCATGTGACTTAGGACCCGTAGATGGACTTCAGGGCTCACAAAAATAATACTTTAACGGCCGAACCACCAAAATGAAAACACCTGTATAAAACACTCACACACAGCACAGTGGGAGAGCCAGGGAGCCTGTGAATGAGGTTGGAAGTTTATTTGAGGCATATTTTGCCTTTTTTCAAGATCGAAACTGTGAGAAAAAAAATGGCTGTCGGAAAAACGTAAACAAGACGAAAACGAGGCTGAAAGACGTAAAAATAGACCGAAGGACGTAAATACGAGCCCTAAGCACTAAGACTTAACGCCAACCAGTAACACTTAATACAAGGCAACATTTAACTCAAGCCAATAAGACTTAATCCAAGGTAGTAACACTTAACCCAAGGCAGTAACTCTTAACCCAGGGTAGTCCACGGGGGGAAAAGACTCGCAATGAGCGCCAAAGGCGCTCAGCGCGGGGCTCGCAATGAGAGCAGAAGGGGCTCAGAGGGCCCATATGCTCGCAAACAGCTTTGCCAGGCTTACAATTTTACTCCCGTCATTTTTGACTGGCAAGTTGCTAGTATATTAATAGCAAGAATCTGGAGTAGGGCCACATGTTTCTTTCAGAACAGCCTACCTTGGGGAAACCAGCCAGAAACTACACATGCGAATGAACCTCCACCGAAGCTCCTTTAAAAAGCACCATGAAGACAGCTATTGTACTCCAGTGGGACACCATTTCACCCAGGAGAATCACTCCATCCAGAACCTCAAAATAAAAGTACTCAAAGGGAATTTCAGAACTATCCAACAGCGGAAAAATTTTGAATTTAAAAATGATTACATTTTTTAATACAAAGGATTTGGGCATTAACATCGACTTAGGCTTTCTGGCCCACTATCTTAATTTCTTATAGCTCGCCCATTCCACACACCTCCCCCCCTTCTATTGCTGTTTTTGTAAGCTACATGCTATGCTGAAATGTATTGCTCTTTATTTTACTCTGCTGTGTTCTTATCTACAACCTGATCTATAGACTTACTTACTGACCTATCAGGACAGAAGGGTCAGATACCATATCACATAACAGTGCCAATCACTTTATATCACATATTTTCCCTCTCTAACTAATGGATAACCTAGCCTCTTTATTTTCAGCAACTTCCTTCCTATGTACCTCTCACTTCCGTCCTAACCATGCTACTCTTTATCTACTCTTCCCAGGTCTCTATCTCTTCCATCACCTTTAGATTGTAAGTGGCGATTGTCTAATCTTGTGGGGTGCTTTGGGAAAAGCACTTCTTACAAGACTTGAAACTCAAAACAGGGACCTCCATTTTCTGCTTGTTGTCATTATTGTATATTTCCTTGTTCTTCTCCCCTGTACAGCGCTACGGAATATGTTGGCGCAATAAAAATAAAAGTTAATAATAATAAAAAATAATTATTATTATTCACAATGCTGGTCTGTTTCTCACTTAACTCTGCCCAATGAATTCTGTCTTTCTTGTTTTTCCCAATTTTTTTTTTGTCCCATCTCTTTCTGTTTGCTGTTTTTAGTTCATACTTGTATCAGTATTGCTTTTTGACTTGATAAGGAGAGGCATTATCTCTCGAAAGCTTGTCGCTTTATTATGAATACGTTTGTCCAATAAAAAAGGTATTATATATATATATATATATATATATATATATATTATATCAGAAAGTAACAATCTTCACTGCATATAGATATGATATTTCTGTAAATGTGCAGCCCTAGGCCTTATATTTGAGCCTGCAGAAATAATTCTGATTGTGTTGAGCGGACTTGTTCCTTTCCAGTCCTCGGGAGTCAGTATCATGCCAGACTTTTATGATAACTTGTTTGCTAATAGTTAGTCAGTCTCACAATTATTACTTGTTTTTTTCCACCCAGGAATAGCTAAACACCCTGGCCTGCTCTGACCATCTGGTTGTAGAATAGATACAATATAGGATCAATTTAGTAAAATGTGGATTATGAAGGTGAGGCTTTAAGATTGAATTAGATTATTCTAAAAATATTGGATTTATTTTTTAATCATGTAGATGTTTTCCCCAGATTCAAGATTTGCAAACATAATCCATAGTACATTTAGAAAATTATTTAAGACACTTAACTGATCAAATATTAGATGCAATATATATAAATCATGCACTTATTACATTAGTATTACATTTACATTACATTAATTTTATTATTGGTTTTGTATCTTATTTTTCTGCATGTAACTTATTGTACGTGTGAATGTTTTACATAAAAATAAATTAATCCTTTCCCTATTCAAAGTATCACTGTAGTTCAAGAAAAATGGCACTTGTATGTTAAATATTTACCATACTAACAACATTTTTCAAAACTCTGTTTCGGAGTACAGGAATTCTTTTTATTTTTTGTTTGTTTTTTGTTTGCTACATGTTGCCTGGAAGCAGACTCCTTGTTTCAGGAAATGCAACTAGCTCTCTAGAAATGTAAACACCCATCCTCACTTACAGAACTTCCACTAATGTATTATGTATCCATAGACAATACCTAAGTATGCTTGTCTTATAGGTATGGTTACCTGCTTAGGGCCTCATTCAAATGCAATTCGGACAATTGAATAGGGTTCTATATAAGCACACAGCATATTATTTTTACAGAAGTTTTTAGTTAGTGAACTTCCCAAAAGCAAGGTCTTCACTAACTAAAAACTTCTGTAAAAAATATGCTATGTGCTTATATAGAGCCCTATTCAATTGGCTAAATCGCATTTGAATGAGGCCCCTAGAGATCAACCTCTTTTAGCTCACTTGTGCCCTTCACAGGGAGAAATATCCTGTAGTACAGTAGACTCTCAGTTAACCAGAACTCAAGCAACCAGAAAAAAAAAACAGTACTGTAGTTTAAATAAAAATTTAATTTTACAGGGCTAAGCAAAATCCAGGAGCCAGGTTGTCATGCCACAAAATGCCTATAGGCACCTAGATTTAATGCACTGTACATCTCTGCAATTCAATGTTACCTGGAAAGAGACCGCATGAGTGACTGAGCCAGCGCAGTGTTGGGGTTACTTTCCCCCGGGTTCAGCACCGCACCCTCCAGCTCAACGTACCTGTGTGTAAGTGAGGAGTGAAAGCTGCTGCTAGAACAGCCCTTACTGACAAATATACTTAGCAGAGCATCCTATGTGCAGCTAATCTAGGCCTCTTTTAATGGTAACACTCAAACAACCAGAAACTACATTTATCCGGCATCTACCAATCCTGTGGGTGCCGGATAACTGAGTCTAATGTATTGCTTTTGACTTGATCAAGTGAGCTTTTGCTCTTGAATGCTCGTCATTACTATGAATATGTTTGTCCAATAAAAGAGGTATCACTGCATTACTCTGATGTGTGGTTCAGGTTCTTTAAATAATTTAATATATGAATTTAATTAATGATCAATGCCTAATTAAAACATCTCGCTCATGTTGTTAGGGGACTACAGGGGCCTTTTAAGATCCACTGACTGAACATAACACAGTTTTTTTTGCCCCCCACCCATTTGTAGATATCTGTTTGAACTCAAGGAGAATGACGATGCTTGTCGTCTGGCAATGAAATCAGGATCATTTTATGTCTTTCACAATCTGTTGCCCTTCATCCAGAAATCAGGCAGCAGCTATTCCTCACCAGCCCTCAGTGAAGAAGGTAAGGACTGCTGTATTTCTATTTCAGAATATTTGGTTCTGATACTGCAACGGATTTGATAAAAGAAGCACCGTACAATGAAAAAATAAATATATATATTCTAAAACTCATAGTCTGTAAAGATCAGAAATCTCTGCTGGTTAATGGAGGCACGCATGATATGGTGAAGGTCGTGAGTTATAAGGGGTGTTTACATCTCTGCAAGAGCAGGGTTTGCAGTTTACTTGTTTCTGAATGTGTGCAAGGGAACGGGGTAAGTGTAAAATACTAGAAGAGCCAAATTTCCAGCGGCTCTCTTCCTGTTCAATCATCTCTATCCCCACTGATCATAATTAAAATTGCACCCCTTCTTATACAAAGCTAGCAAAAAGCAGTTTGAAAAATAAACTTTCTATATAATTGCAGATTTGGACCTATCCTTTTATAGTAGCGCAGCACAAGTAGCGCAGCAGTGGCGGCGAGCATCCGCTAGATGGCGCTGCCGATTATTCTTGTGCCATATTATAGAGTCAAGGCTTAGGTAAACGGTTAGGGTTAGGGTGAGGGTTAGGGTTAGTTCAAGGGTTAAGCTAACATTATAAGCATTGAACTTCTCCCATATCGGCAACGCTGCAAAATATCGGCAGCACCATCTATCTGTTGGAGGCTGCACTGCAGGGGCGGACCTGTCCCGACACCATAACAGGATAGATCCGCAGGTGGTTGTAAATACACTTTTATCTAAAGGAGACTTTATGGTTATGATGTACACAGCTGCTTATGTTAACCTGGTTGTCTTTGCAAATATGAGAAGAAGGTCCTTTAATTTTATTCTAAATAGATTTTGTTTGTGTATGTGACTGGTTGTTGGCTCATAGCTCATTTCTGCTATCACTTACTACATCCATATTTATACTATAAGATTATGACGATGTAGAGACCTATTTGTCTCTAAATAACTTTTTTTGTATTAATTGACTTTTTAAAGTGCGGAAAAAGCCATAATTACTCAAAACTCTCATTAAAGGACCAATGGAGTTCAAGATAAAAGGCACTTGTTTCTGAATTATGGAATAAATTAACATCATTAGCTGCTGTAAGTCATGGATATAAAACATTTTTTCTGGAAAATCTGAATTTTTAAAGACTCTGTTCATGAGTAGAATACATTTTATGTATGTTACAGCACATGTTTAGAGCTGGATCATGAGTGAGAGGGAGAGGTAGGAAAGATGGAACAGAGAGAGGTCTGGATGCTTTGTTAGATGCTTGAAAAAGTTAGTTAGATGCTTAGATAGGTTTTAAATTAACACCACACCACTTCCCTCTCCCAGCCAATAAGCAGGAAGGTTGCATCAATAGATGCAACCACAACTCTCCAGAAATGTAAATGGGTGAACATTGTGAAACTAGATGCTTTGTTACTTAATTGGATCAGTCTGAAATGGATACCACGCCTATTCCCTCTTACTGGCTCAGAAGTAGCCTTTTTGCATTTGAAAATACAAGCATATCTCTGCAGAAATGTAAATGCTTATCTTACAAACACAACATCCACCAACATATCATGGATGCCTCCAGGATCCAGTAGAGGCATAAAAAAATTAAATTAAAGAATTATCTTAATTACTTTTACTTGCTTAATTATGCTATTGGACTTGAACATTTCAAATATATAAATGCCTTTTTTTTGTACAGTAATTATTTAAAAGATTGCATATTAAATAGGCAAACTTTTTTTTAATTAAAAACTAAACTGTCTTTTAGCATAAGTTTTATTGCATTTCGTGACTCCCTTTTCTTTGTTTAGAGTTGAAGAAAATCCTTATTAAATATGGAAGAGATGAGCGTATTATTGAAGACTCAGTGCTAATTGGATGCTCAGATTCGAGTGTTGCCAAATTTGCCCTTGATCTTGGTAAGAAAAATTACAAAGTTTGATAAACTATTGCATTTAGTTAGGATTTTATTCTTAAAAAACGTGCAAGGTCAATACATTTATATTGGCTCCAGAGCAAGGAAGTAACTCTGTCTAGTGAGTCTGTGTTTACCAAGGAAACAGTGACTTGTGGAAAATATTGTACGGAGTTCATGGTTCTGTTCATTGTCAGATTTTGACTATAAAAAGACCAATTTCATCTCCTTTTTACACAAATTGCATGTTTTCTAAATATTCTGTGCAGTCTGCCCAGAATTGTATCTACGAACAAATACTGTGAGTTTAAAGTATATTTTTACTTTGTTGCTCTAGAATTAAGACATTTGTATAAACTGCATAGATTGTATAAATGCCCAGGGGGACATGTCCCTGTCAGCCAATGAGATGCATCAGAATTATGTGATTCATGGGTTCTAACATTGCAAAAATATGTTTTTACTGTTTAAAAGGACTATTTAGGCAAAACCTTGTTGACATAAACATTATTATAAAAAGCCGCTGGATATCCCTCTTATTCTTCCTATTCTTTCTCATGCATGGTGCCATGATTCACAGCTGTAACCTTAGGCCGTACCAACAGGGAGGGGCTTCACGCTACCAGTGTTATGCTGCTGCATGCAGACAGTGTGCATGTCACATTGTTTTCTAATAGCATGATGTTTGTTGTAGCAAAAACCATACCCACAAACCACATTTTACTACGAAACCCAGTCATGATACCAAAAAATAGAGTCCTCACATAATTTTCTTATTATCATATTTAATTTATACAAAACGTGGGTCAGCAACAAAAAGCATCCAAAATGACTGACTGAACACAAACAACATAGCTTTTTATATTGGCCTTCTTAAAGAACATGGTATTATCCATTACCCCTCTATAAAAAAAATTACACATCTCAGCAACAGCCAATAAACGATTATTTTCATTATTAGATCCAATAAGCACTGAAAGCATGCCTGGTACGTCACACTAGATGCGCAAAAAAACTCTTACACATTGTTTAGACTAAAATAATTGTTGACTGTCTCCAGAACAAATTTTATTATGTAAAGAAGAAGGACTTGTTTACACTTATAGAAGAAAAAACAATGAATTTAACTAAAAGCAGAATTAACTGTTTCATACCTCACGGCCTGTAATGAAGAAAAATACTGGTTCAAAGCTAAAATTCACAAGTGCTACAAAAAGTGATAAATGCTAGATACACTAAAATGTAAGAATATTTGTATTTTTCCACAACACACTGTATTCCATGTTTATAGGCTATTTGGGAAAGATTTTAAAACTATTTGTACTGCAGTCTGTATAAACAAGTTATCTTTTAAAGGCAGTTAATGTATCTCCTGTTCTCTAGGTCCCTTGGAAAAATCCACCTTGGAATCAGAGTTGGTTGGAGTGTTCACAGATCTGCCCAGAGCTGTTCTAAAGCTGCAAGGGAACAAAGCTCCTCTACTGTCCAGGGTATTGTAATCCTGCCCATTTAGTGTGTCCTAATTAAGTTTTTTAATCCTTAGAAACCAATTGTATTATATGTATGTGGTTACTGAAGACATCTGATTAGTTCTAATGCCACATAATATTACTAAACCTCGTTAAGAATAAATAATACCTAGAACAGACCTAACTTCAACACAAGTTGCTGAAAAATAGACGTTAGAATATATTTGTTAATTTCCTTGTATTGCTATAAGACCTCTGCATGTTAGGTGATATGAGCTGCTGAAGAAAAGAGAAAAATTCAAAGAATCAAACTGGCAAAGCTAAGCTTAATTGTCTCTGCAGCAATTGGTCAACTATGTCTTGAGTTGGTTCTTGACTTTCTGACCCAAACATATTCAAAAACTCAATGCGAGTGGAGATATGGAGTTTTTACTACCTCCTTCCTACCTCCTTAATCATAGAGCAGTAACTGGCAAATTAGTCGAGTTCCACAACTTTTTCTTACATAGTTAAACTTACCTAAGAGTGTTCTTTAAAGGATCACTGTAATGCATTTACAATTAAAGCATATATGTTTGTTTGTTGAGCAGAGACTGTTAAAAACAGTATGCAGTTTGAAATAAATAAAAGTTATTATTTTTTTTTACTTTTGAAATTACCAGTTTTCCCCTCAAGCAGAGCTGCTTTTCTCTGGGGCCTTGACTACAAAAAAAATAGTCTGACCATTTTAGGTACTGGCTCAGACTGAGCATGCTCATTAAAGGGGATGGGGCAATTATAACTCATATAGTCATTGGCCATGTTGAGTTGGGCCAATGGAGTTTTTAGCTTCAATAACTATTTGTGGACATCAGAGTGAAGCTAATGACATCAAGGGATGGTGCTAATGACGACATAGCCTTTCCTACTTTTCCAGTCCCAGGTATGCTGCCCACGCCCCTGATACGGGACACTGAGGTGTAGAGAAAAATAATTGCTGTTAGTTATACGGTTATCAATAATCTTCACAACAAATACATATATGAGCATTACTTTGTTTTTAATTTTTCTTTATTATGGAAGCGTGATCAGGCTGCACAGACAGTTAGTTATACATTGTCAGACAATCCTATTGATTTTAGTGTCATATAAATGGTAATATACAATACTTCCATATATCTTTTCATTTTGTAAAATGAGCTCTACTTTTAAATGCAATGCAGTGGTCATTTAATACAAAATACATTTACATTTAGGTGGAACTTGACTCTTAATTTAGAGATGGAAGGCAACTCTATTTTTCTATAAATTATAGGTAAACAAAGGTAAAGCACAGGCCTATTTGACTAAGAGAGCCTATATAAGGATAATAAATATTCTGCTAATAGTCCCGCACTACTCCAACAGCTAACAATGGGCTTGTATAGGAATCCACAAGCTCATGGATAGCTACCAACATATGTGTACAATGGATATCATTGCAAGTCCTAACGAAAGGGTCAGTTGAAGCTTGGGAGACATCTACCAGAATGTATTTTGTGTGTTATTCATGCCCGGGGACTGGAGACATGTTGGAACACCCAGCATCTCTTGTCCTGGAGCAGATATTTCTCTGATAGCTTGTATAAGATGCTTAGCTTGATGGGTCTCCATCTTGCCCAGACTTGTTTGAGAACAGCCGGCTGTTTCTCTCACCAATTGTCCAAGACTGGATTTACAGAGGATCATCCTTTGTAATGTGAGGAATATCACCAGAGGGCTTGTGGTTTAAAGAACGCTTGATATCTAATTTTTGTGGGACGTGCGGAAAGAAATGTACAGTTGTCCTTGCATCATGCCATGATGTTGCTCTGTTCCACAGTAAAAATCAAGTGGTAGAGCTATAAAAACTAATTTTTACTGATTTATAATTGTTTTTAAATGATGCAGTGTTAGTTTTTAAAGCATTCAAGCTGTTTACTTACCTTGAGGCTGATGTTCAACTGCACTGCGCAATTAATTGAGCTTATGCACCATGTACAATAACTCTCTAAACACTTACATACTGTATTTGCTGCAATACTACATTTACATTTTTTCCCTTGGCTATAGAATTTCTAAAGCAAACGTCTGACATATTTTGTTGTTGCAAGCAGAGTGAATTGCCCTGGAGGGGGGTGGGAGATCAGAAATGCGGGACCTGGGGGGAGGTCAGAATGGGGGACCTGGAGTGGAGGTCAGAATGGGGGACCTGGAGGGGAGGAGATCAGAATGAGGGACCTTGGGGGTGGATGTGTGGGGGGCGGCTGTGCAGGATCGTGGTGGGGATCCTGGGGGGGAGGGGGGTAGATCTTGTGGGTCCTGGGAGGAGAGGTGGGAAATCAGAATGGGGTACCTGGAGGGGGGTGGGAGATCAGAATGGGGGACCCCGGGGTGGGAGGAGATCAAAATGGGGGACCTGGGGGGAGGTCAGAATGGGGGACCTTGGGCGGGGGCGGATCAGAATGAGGGACCTTGGGGGTGGATGTGTGGGGGGCGGCTGTGCAGGATCGTGGTGGGGGTCCTGGGGGGGAGGGGGGTAGATCTTGTGGGTCCTGGGAGGAGAGGTGGGAAATCAGAATGGGGTACCTGGAGGGGGGTGGGAGATCAGAATGGGGGACCTGGGGGGAGGTCAGAATGGGGGACCTTGGGAGGGGGCGGATCAGAATGAGGGACCTGGGGGGGGGGGGAGATCAGAATGGGGGACCTGATTATGTCAAAAATATTTACATAATCAGACCGCCAGGGAGGTTAACTATAGTGAGAGGAGTTGACGGCTCAATTTGATGGTGGAGATGAAGAGGAGGAGGAGGAGGACAGAGGTTATTGCTTGGAACTTTGGTTCTTGTAGGCACAGGCTACACTTTGGTGCTTATAGGCACAGGCTGCACTTTAATCTTTTTTTTTTGCCTAAAACCCATACAATTTGTACCTGTTTGGGTCTGCCCTCTGCAGCTCATGAATACACAGACTGTGAAGAGCAGTGTTTTAAATTAGCCAATGCATGACTATGAGACGCTGTTTGGAGACACTGCTTGGAGACACTGCACACCCTGTATTTGAAAGCACACTGTATTTAAAAGTATACTGTCTTCATGAGCTGCAGAGGGGTGAAACCAATTAGCGACTATTTGTAAGATCTTAGGCAGAAAAAAACAGAGCCCTTCTTACTGAAATAAAGTACATAAATAAAGAGATACATAGGTATATTATATCCCTAGTGAAATCCAGAAACATTTTAAGGCCCTTTTAAAGTGGATTACCTTTTCAGTTATAGCTGTGAGGTAACCAGTGCAGAGCACTATCTAGATACAAGCTTGTATCTGACCACCTGGCACTGCCTCAACAGCTACTCCCACTCTCTTGATGGCATTATGGAGATATGTAGCTCAGCTTGAAGCTGACGGCTGAAAGTAAGTTAGTAATATTACTTTTTTTTTAAATAACTGAAAAAGAATTATTTATTAGTGACCAACGCTTGAAACATCTTCCTCCTTTTGATTGGACATAACCGTGGTCCTTTAAATATTTGACTTGATTACTTATAAGAATTATTTAAAACTATTAACACACTCAATAATTGTTAACACAAAGTGCTGTTCGAGAATTGTAACTATTTTATTCCCAAAATAAACAGGATGTGGAGGCACAAGGGATCTGTCATAAGGCCAATAATAATACAGTTAATTCTCATTATAAATAACACAGCATGATTTGGTTGGGCTTCTCAGTAATTGTATCCTCTGCTTTCAGGCACAAGCACTGCTCCGCTGGCATGACTCCCACCAGTATTGTAGCAAATCAGGGAAACCTACCCAAAAAAATGTGTCCGGCAGCAAGAGGGTGTGCAGCGCCAATGGAATAATCTATTACCCACAGGTGAGATCTGCAATAGGCTCAGAGGCATCATAAATAGTTTGAAAACTGCAGTTTTGTAATAAGAATTAATATATATATATACTATTTATATACTGTATGGTGGAGGGCTTCTATCGCTCTTTTGCCCACCATATATTAAATGATTGGTGTGGTGAACTACCCACTCATAAGATCCACAACACAAGCTGGGATCCCAACCCACGCTGATGATAGGCAGTAACCTTGAAACAGCTGTATGTGGGTAGGATTCCCAGCTTGTGTATAATCCAGCCTTGGCTTTGCATGAAAGCTGTGTAATACAGCAGGCATAAGCTTAAAGGAAGCCATGTTTGAATTGGGCTATGGATTGAAGAGCGAGGCATTTATGGGCACATTTGCATGTCCCTGTTCAGCTTCCCAGAATGCAGTGTAATAACTATTTCTTGGAATTCTGAGCAGGAAACAGGTTGTTTAATTTGTTTTAGAAGTTCAAACGTGAACATAAATGTACTATATATATATATATATATATATATATATATATATATATATATTGTTTAGATAAAATGTAGCTGTTTAAAATGTATACCCAACTTATAGGAGACCTGGTCTTATTGGTTGTAGGATACTATTGTGTAAACCCCGAAAAATAGGCCTATCTTGTCTCCCCATTTTATCTGCGTAAAAAAAAAAAAGATAAAGCCTTATTCACATCACTTTGGAACTAAGATCCCCTGTCCTGTCCTCTTGTACAAACATCTTAATTTTATATAACCTTGCACTAGAATTTTTTGATTATTGATATGTTTTTTCAACACAAAGTCACTTCACAAATCCTTGACAGTTAAGAGGCGAAACATTATATGATGAACTTATAATAATTTATTTATTTTCCCTTTAGTACACTGATTCATCAACTTTTTAGATGTTTTTGCTTATCCGAGGGCACAACGTATGGGATTTAAATTATTTCCTTTTGCTTCATGAGGGTCACTAAATATTATCACTAATTCTAATCAACAGGATTTATCTTATATGGTCTTTTCAAGAACTTGACTTGATAATGGGAGGAAATGATAGAAAGTTGCATACATTCATTTAATTTTTAATGATTATATTCAATTTTGTTTTAGTCGCAGCAGACATCAGCATTTTTGTTTGTGGGATCTCGATTCTATTCTTAAATAGTGGCTCTTAACAATAGGATTAAATAGAAGAGATAAGTTTTCCCTCAGGATATAATATAAATAGGGTTCCCTGGTGGTCAAGTGGTTAGGATTTGGGGCTTTCACCTCTGCGACCTGGGTTCAATTCCAGTCAGGGAACCAAGAGGTCACAATACCGTGAAGCCAAGCAGCGTTGGGCCTGGTCACTACTTGGATAGGCTGCTTGATGTGGCCCACTGTAGAACGAACTGGCAACCCACTCCAGTATCTCTGCCATGAAAACGAAGTGGATCAACATGGTGTGTTACGTTCCATAAGGTTATGGAGTGTCGGACACGACTGAATTATGCAAACACACACACACACACACACAGTCTAACAAGCAGTTTAATATGCAACCAAAGTCACCTAAATTTAAGTTGTTCTGCAAAAATGGCTTTAGGCAGTACTGACACTCCAGGCTTTTTTCTCCTAGACTATAAGAAATACCACAGGGTTAGAGTTTAAATTTGGAGCTTTCCTTTAAAAGAGGGGCATTTTTTTTAAGTTAAGAGGGACAAGTGGGTTTCCATTGGTTTTACCAAAAGAGGGACATTTTTTAAAGTGGGTTTCCATTGGTTCCTCCAAAAGAGGGATATTTTTGAAGCTAAGAGGGACAAGTGGGTTTCCATTGGTTTCTCCAAAAGAGGGACATTTTTAAAGGTACGAGGGACAAGTGGGTTTCCATTGGTTCTTCCAAAAGTGGGACATTTTTGAAGCTAAGAGGGACAAGTGGGTTTCCATTGGTTCCTCCAAAAGAGGGGCATTTTTGAAGCTAGGAGGGACAAGTGTGTTTCCATCGGTTCCTCCTAATGAGGGACATTTTTGAAGCTAAGAGGGACAAGTGGGTTTCCATTGGTTCCTCCAAAAGAGGGTCAGTTTTGAAGCTAGGAGGGACAAGTGTGTTTCCATCGGTTCCTCCTAATGAGGGACATTTTTAAAGCTAAGAGGGACATTTGGGTTTTTATTGGTTCCTCCAAAAGAGGGGCATTTTTGAAGCTAAGAGGGACAAGTGTGTTTCCATTGGTTCCTCCTAATGAGGGACATTTTTAAAGCTAAGAGGGACATTTGGGTTTCCATTGGTTCCTCCAAAAGAGGGGCATTTTTGAAGCTAAGAGGGACAAGTGGGTTTCCATTGGTTCCTCCTAATGAGGGACATTTTTAAAGCTAAGAGGGACATTTGGGTTTCCATTGGTTCCTCCAAAAGAGGGGCATTTTTGAAGCTAAGAGGGACAAGTGGGTTTCCATTGGTTCCTCCTAATGAGGGACATTTTTGAAGCTAAGAGGGACAAGTGGGTTTCCATTGGGTCCTCCAAAACAGGGACAGTTGGGAAGTGTGAATGTTACATTCTGATTATTACATGATGGTTTTTCCTTAAGATGTCTCCTGTTGTTATCACTCTGGTGTCTCACAAAAACCGCTGCTTACTGGCCCGTCAGGAGAGATTCCCACCAGGCATGTACACGGCACTGGCAGGCTTCTGTGATATTGGTAAGGGCTTGTGGTGCATATCAGACAGGGTTTGAGGCAGGATTATGTTATAGGTTGGGGTTCACACTAGTATGGAACCAGTAAACAGTTAATTCTTGGAGGAGTGCTGCTCTTCTTCACAATACTCGTTTATCTCATGATGGTCAACACTTTTCACCTGTTGATGCATGAGAACCTAACTATAGAGTGCAGTGAACTGATTTAAAAGGCCACTGTATGATGACAAAACATGTCTGAAAAGTCATCATAAATCATAAAGATAGTTTTTATTAGAGCAAACTAATTGTTGACGTCTCTAGTTGACCCTGGGGGTATCCATGAAACTTTTGATGGTTGCGAGGGTGAGACAATTTACATTTCTGCAGGAGTAGAGTGTGCAGTTATACTTGCAAGCTGTATGGCTTGTGAGCATGTATGTGGGAAGGGGGTAGGTGTCAGATACCAATGCAATTATATACCAAATCCCCCCCCCCCTTTCTCAGCCACCTGTTCCTTCACTGTTCAATAAATAAGATCATGCCCTCAAGCTTTCAAAAAGTGTTCAAGTCAGACAAAATGGAAATTTATATATACTCAAATATAGTTTTATGTTTATAGCCTGCACAACTGCTAATGTTAGTTTTTTATTTGATTTTTTTAGCCTGGAGAGAGTTCTAAAATAATAGGGGTAAATTAGTACCAAGGGTATATGTAGTTCCTACCACAGTGTATCATGTTAAAGGCAAGAGGAGGAAAAAATACCTGCTCCTATTTTAAAGGTCCGCCCCTGCAGTGCAGCCTCTGACCACTAGATGGCGCTGCCGATCTTTTGCAGCGCTGCCGATATGTGAGAGAAGTTCTAAGCTTATAATGTTAGCCTAACCCTAACCCTCCCCCTATCCCTAACAGTTTACCTAAGGCTTGACTCTATGATATGGCACCGGAATTTCGGCAGCGCCATCTAGTGGATGGTAAACGCCACTGCTGCTGCCTTGTGCTGCGCCAGCATAACAGGACAGACAACATTTTATTCCTCTCCGCAGACAGACAACATTTTATTCCTCTCCGCATAGTTGCATAATTTTTTTTTTTTACATTCTAAGACCATTTTGTATATTTTAAGTGTAGTTGTTCAAAATAATACATTTTAAACACAGGATCAGTGGCCCTTTTAATTTAAATTTCTACATCAGACGGCACACATAATGTGTAAAATATACAGAATACAAAATTATGCTGTTTTGATTAAATAACACAAACTAAAAGCTTATTTAACCAATAGTACACATTCCCTTTTTTTAATATTAAAATCAACTACCTGTTTGTTTGCATATCTAAATATAATTTAAAGATGGAAGGTTCTCTATTTTTAATATTAAAATAAACTACCTGTTTGTTTGCATATCTAAATATAATTTTAAAGATGGAAGGTTCTCTATTTTTAATATTAAAATAAACTACTTAAATGTGGGCATCCAAACATAATTTTATTAAGAAGTGCTTACAAGCTCTGTTTTTGCTCACTGAAACCTTTCAAATAGTCCCAACAAAGGTCGGCTACTACATGTACTAGCCAATTACAGATTGTCTCTCAGCAGCTTTTCAAACATGCTGTTGAGAAATAGTCTTTCATTGGCTAGTACTAGAAATACTGTGTGCATGAGCTGTTGGGTGCAGGCCTTTATATGGACTATTTGGAATAAAATTATGTTAAAATAAACACGATAAGTGTTTGCATATATCAATATTAAACATAGGGAACCTTCTATACCTCTTTAAATGCCTGATTCCTGGTGTTTTATCTTTGCAGTATCATATACACAGCTCATATTGGATCCTCTGCTCTATATAGAGATACAAGGCCGCTATTTACTAAGACAATGTGCTGACATTTCTGCTATATTGTATTATGTGTCCTGATCTGTCCTGCTCTTGATGTGTGCTATGGTGTCTTTTCAGGTGAGACGCTGGAAGAGACAGTTCGTAGAGAAGTAGCAGAGGAAGTCGGTTTGGAAATCGACACTATCCGATATTCAGGGTCTCAGCACTGGCCCTTCCCTAATAGCTCACTGATGGTGGCCTGTCAGGCGACTGTGAAGCAAGACAAGGTTTGTAAAATATTTCTTTCATACCTCCTATGCATCATTAAAATCCAATTCACCTATGATGATTCCATGTCCTTGAAGATTTTTTTTATCTGTACTCACATGATCGGTGTATATATATATATATATATATATATATATATATATATATATATATACTGTTTTTAAATGTATATTAAATATATATTTACATTCACCATAGAGCTGATCCACAGGGAAGAACTTAAAGGAACGTGGAAGGTTTTTGGATGATACTAGGTATATTTTTATGTATTTATTATATTAAGAAGTATCTATAAGCTTTGTTTTACTGCTTAAAATCAAACAAATAGTCCCTGTATGGGTCTGCCCTCTGCAGATCATGAAGACACAGACTCTGTAATACTGAATGTGCAGTGTCTCCTACTAACCAACCAGTGACCAGCTCTTGACAACATTCTGCAACATGCTGTTAAGACGTGGTCCCTTATAGGCTAGGACTCCAGCCCTCTGGACACTAGCTACAGAGCCCTCTATCCTTTGCAACATGTTAATAATGCTATTGTTTTGCCTTGATCATAGCCCAGGTAAAGTGCTACGCAATATGTCGGCGCGTTACAAGTAAACAATAATAATAATAATACAGAGTCTGCTTCTGTACAGCACCATACACAGACTATTTATTTTATTTTAGGCAGTAAAACTGAGCTTATAAGCATTTCTTAATACAGCAAAGTACATAAATGTAGATACCTAGTGAAATCCAGAAAGCTCCATATGCCTTTAATACTTGCTACCTTCTCCTCCTGCCAATTCTCCTTTAGAATGAGAATCCCATGTTGACTTTACAGCCAGTTGAAGGAGTGCCCTTAGGTGTATTTTCCCCTTAACTGTTTGAGAACTGGCAGGTGGAGGAAGCAACATATATGACCGTAACAAATCTTTCCATCGCTGTATATAAATGGTAATAAGTAAAAGTCTGTTCATTGTGTTAGTCTGTTTTTAAAAAATATATGGGACTCCAGTATCCCTTTAAGTACATGATTTGAGTTTCTCTTGATCTCCTTCGCTATATGTACATTTTTTTACTGTATAATAATGTGCACCTTAGTAACAACACCTTAAATAAATTAAGATTTCTTAAAGCAAAAAGTACTCGGTCACCCCAAAATGAAATTGAGGTTATTATTTAAGAGTATGAAAAACTAGCTATATATTGTGTTATCCATTTTTTCTAATGTGAATCAGTCCCAGAAAATGATATGTTGTTGCGGCATTTGTATGCAAATGAGAGACTCATAATTGGCTGCCATGAAGTGTTAATTAGTGGACAAAATAAAGACCTATAATGTTTTCTATAAGTTAGACCCCTCTCCCTCTTTATCTAGCACCTTGAGTCACATGTTAGGATACAGGAGCTGCAAAATCAATTCTAAATATTTCAATATTTCAATAATTATTTATTGTAGAGAAAAACTTCTAGTACAATGTATAGCCAGGTTTTAATGTTATCTAATGTTGGTCTATAAACTACTGATGCAGCTCACCAAGGTCCAGTGAAGTGTGTCACAACTTGATTTGACTGAATGACTGTTGATGTAATGTTCAGATACAATAAATCATATAACCTATAACCTTGTGGAACCTTAGTCACGATGAGTGTTTTCTTTGTAGATCGATGCAAACTTAATCGAGCTGGAAACTGCCCGGTGGTTTAGCCTGAAAGAGGTAGAAGAGGCTCTAAAAAGGGGAATAACACCATCTAAACAAGAGGATGGGACTTTGCCGGTTTGGGTGCCACCAAAGTGGGCCATAGCACATCATCTGATCCGGGAGTGGGTAAAAGAGCAGAAGGCACAAATAAGAGACTATTAAACAGACAATGGACCAATCTCCATTCTACATATAAAGTCATTATGCCTACAAACCATTCCTCTACTGTGCACGGCTGCCATATAGACATGTATGTCTGTGTGCAGTAGAGGTGTGGCCATCTTAAATCTTCAGCGCTCTAGTAGGAGAGAAGAGTAAGTAATATAAGCCTTGATCCAGATGGATTCATTATGCACTCCAGCAGTAACTCCTCCACTGGCTGACACTGGGAGGCAAAATGCATTCTCTCCTCCAAGTAAGGAGAGCACATTTTCTTATAACCTCAGTTGATGGTGCTAACATTGACATAATGTACCTAAATATCATTGTTTATGCTCTGAAGTGTTGAGTTATGCATTGTGTTCACTATAGCATTTTAATGCAGGAGGCTCAGGGTCCTGTCATGATCTTTAATTATAGAGCTAATCAACATCAAAACGTTAGAGCAAGCGGCAAAAAATAGTCTGCATACCTTCTACAAAATTGCATGGATTTTGCCCTTTATTAGCAAACTATCACTCATTTGAATTCACAGCTAACAATGATTTGAGCCAATTTTAGCAAATTTGGGCTTGAGAGATGATCCACTTATTGGTTTGTACTGAGCCATAGGTAGCCGAGCCCTGACATAGAGTATACCATTCTTATATCTACTACTTATACCTCTACTCTCACTTTCAGTGAATATGGCGATCCTGCCTTGAGCACAGGGAGTGATTGCAGCTCTCTTATTATCATCATCTTTCCTTTGAGTCACTGGAAATTAAACACAGGACTAATTCTTCACTACCATACAGTTGTTTTTTCATGGTTAATACAAGAAGCACTGAATATACAAAATATGTTAGGAAATAATATATACCTCTTTATAATAAGTATTTTATAAATATATTTTATAATTTTTTGAATTTTATTGATTTGACTTAATCCAAATGTCTTTTTATCGCTAAGAATGAAAGTGATGTGATATGACCATGAAACAGAGTAAAATCTAAATAAAGTGACATTGCATGAAATTGTCTGTGTAAAAGGTGATGTTTCTCTGACCGGAACTCCACTGCTGCAAAGCATTTGTAAATCTGCATTCGTATAAAAAGCAAACATTTTATAAAACATTTAAAATAACTTTGATAAACATACCGTGTAGGTGTCGCACAGGGAAACTCTGAATACATACTGCCTCCTACATATGATATTTCATATTTAGAGTGAGACTTCCAATTAAAGAGCTTTTTGTCATACATTAAAATAACATGTTTTATGCATTACAAAAAAGTGCAAGAGCACAATATGCTGCAGTTCAGACATCCATAAGGATCACTACCCTCATGTTTCCCGCAACATAAGAAAACAGAGGAAAAAAGTCTCACTGTTTCTCATGGGAAAAAAAACAAAAAAAACTTTTGTAATGTTTAAAATAATATATTTTAATTAATTCTAGAAATTGTTGTATTACATAGGCCATTTATCAGGTGATAAAATACTAAAACTATTTAATATAACATTCTAAAATAATTTTGCCAACTATAGGCCATATGCTAATCCCCTCTCTTCTAATTGCGAGTGCTGTAGTAACAAAGTAATCCTACCTAGCTAATGCTTTTCCCCCATCCCTAAAAATGCTGTGACTGCAGCACTACAAATCTCCATTGGACTTTTTTCCCAAAACCCCATGCTAATTTGTTTTTACAGATCACTCACAAACCAGAGCAGTACCGTAACTGCAAAAGGCTGAAGGAAATATTACGGGTACCAAAGACCACTCGCAAATGGTTTTAAAGGCAGCAATTAAAGTGACTGTATAGCACCTAAAAAAATAAAGAGTTTAAAATGATGATATTTCAACATTATTTGACACTTAACAGTCCAATATCAACATATGTGTCATACTAAATTATGATAATGTATTATTATGCACATTTCACATAGACATCTCGGGTAACACGTAACACACAACCCAGTACTCAAGGTGTTAGTACGTCAGGAAACCACGTTGCCTAGGAACAAATGCTTGAATGTGTGTACAGTTGCAAGCAAAAGTATGTGAACCCTTTGGAATGATATGGATTTCTGCACAAATTGGTCATAAAATGTGATCTGATCTTCATCTAAGTCACAACAATAGACAATCACACTCTGCTTAAATTAATAACACACAAATAATTAAATGTTACCATGTTGTTATTGAACACACCATGTAAACATTCACAGTGCAGGTGGAAAAAGTATGTGAACCCCTAGACTAATGACATCTCCAAAAGCTAATTGGAGTGAGGTGTCAGCCAACTGGAGTCCAATCAATGAGATGAGATTGGAGGTGTTGGTTACAGCTGCCCTGTCCTATAAAAAACACACACCAGTTCTGGGTTTGCTTTTCACAAGAACCATTGCCTGATGTAAATGATGCCTCACACAAAAGAGCTCTCAGAAGACCTACGATTAAGAATTGTTGACTTGCATAAAGCTGGAAAGGGTTATAAAAGTATCTCCAAAAGCCTTGCTGTTCATCAGTCCACGGTAAGACAAATTGTCTATAAATGGAGAAAGTTCAGCACTGCTGCTACTCTCCCTAGGAGTGGCCGTCCTGTAAAGATGTCTGCAAGAGCACAGCGCAGACTGCTCAATGAGGTGAAGAAGAAGAGGTGAAGAAGAAGAGTGTCAGCTAAAGACTTACAAAAGTCTCTGGCATATGCTAACATCCCTGTTAACGAATCTACGATATGTAAAACACTAAACAAGAATGGATTTCATGGGAGGATACCACAGAGGAAGCCACTGCTATCCAAGCAAAACATTGCTGCACGTTTAAATTTGCACAAGAGCACCTGGATGTTCCACAGCAGTACTGGCAAAATATTCTGTGGACAGATGAAACTAAAGTTGAGTTGTTTGGAAGAAACACACAACACTATGTGTGGAGAAAAAGAGGCACAGCATACCAACATCAAAACCTCATCCCAACTGTAAAGTACGGTGGTGGGGGCATCATGGTTTGGGGCTGCTTTGCTGCGTCAGGGCCTGGACGGATTGCCATCATCGAAGGAAAAATGAATTCCCAAGTTTACGAAGACATTTTGCAGGAGAACATAAGGCCATCTGTCCACCACCTGAAGCTCAACAGGAGATGGGTGTTACAACAGGACAACGACCCAAAGCATAGAAGTAAATCAACAACAGAATGGGTTAAACAGAAGAAAATACGCCTTCTGAAGTGGCCCAGTCAGAGTCCTGACCTCAACCCGATTGAGATGTTGCGGCATGACCTCAAGAAAGCGATTCACACCAGACATCCCAAGAATATTGCTGAACTGAAACAGTTCTGTAAAGAGAAATGGTCAATAATTACTCCTGACCGTTGTGCACATCTGATCTGCAACTACAGGAAACGTTTGGTTGTAGTTATTGCTGCCAAAGGAGGTTCAACCAGTTATTAAATCCAAGGGTTCACATACTTTTTCCACCTGCACTGTGAATGTTCACATGGTGTGTTGAATAAAAACATGGCAACATGTAATACTTTGTGTGTTATTTGTTTAAGCAGACTGTGATTGTCTATTGTTGTGACCTAGATGAAGATCAGATCACATTTTTTGACCAGTTTGTGCAGAAATCCATATCATTCCAAAGGGTTCACATACTTTTGCTTGCAACTGTATGTGTACAGTGCCTTGCAAAAGTATTCACCCCCTTGACTTTTTACCTATTTTGTTAAATTACAGCTTTCAGTTCAATGTTTTATTAATCTGAATTTTATGTGATGGATCAGAACACAATAGTCTAAGTTGGTGAAATTAAATGAGAAAAATGTATACTTAATTATTTTTTTTAGAAATAGAAAACAGAAAATTGGCATGTGCGTATGTATTCACCCCCTTTGTTATGAAGCCCATAAAAAGCTCTGGTGCCACCAATTACCTGCAGAAGTCACGTAATTAGTGAAATGATGTCTACCTGTGTGCAATCTAAGTGTCTCATGATCTGTCATTACATATACACACCTTTTTTTGAAAGGCCCCAGAGGCTGCAACACCTAAGCAAGAGGCACCACTAACCAAACACTGCCATGAAGACCAAGGAACTCTCCAAACAAGTAAGGGACAATGTTGTTGAGAAGTACTAGTAAGGGTTAGGTTATAAAAAAAACAAAACATTTTTGATGATCCTCGGGAGCATTATCAAGTCTATCATAACCAAATGGAAAGAAGATGGCACAACAGCAAACCTGCCAAGAGACGGCTGCCCACCAAAACTCGTAGACCGGGCAAGAAGGGCATTAATCAGAGAGGCAGCACAGAGACCTAAGGTAACCCTGGAGGAGCTGCAGAGTTCCACAGCAGAGACTGGAGGATCTGTACATAGGACGACAATAAGCCGTACGCTCCATAGAGTTGGGCTTCCTTGCAGAGTGGCCAGAAGAAAGACATTACTTTCAGCAAAAAAACAAAATGGCACGTTTTGAGTTTGCGAAAAGGCATGTGGGAAACTCCCAAAATGTATGGAGGAAGGTGCTCTGGTCGGATGAGACTAAAACTGAACTTTTCAGCCATCAAAGAAAACACTTCGTCTGGTGCAAACCCAACACATCACATCACCCAAAGAAAACCATTCCCACAGTGAAACGTGGTGGTGGCAGCATCATGCTGTGGGGATGCTTTTCAGCAGCCGGGACTGGGAAACTGGTCAGAGTTGAGGGAAAGATGGATGGTGCTAAATACAGGGATATTTTTGAGCAAAACCTGTACCACTCTGTACATGATTTGAGACTAGGACGGAGGATCACCTTCCAACAGGACAATGATCCCAAACACACTGCTAAAGCAACACTTGAGTGGTTTAAGGGAAAACATGTAAATGTGTTGGAATGGCCTAGTCAAAGCCCAGACCTCAATCCAATAAAAAATCTGTGGTCAGACTTAAAGATTGCTGTTCACAAGTGCAAACCATCCAACTTGAAAGGGGTTGGAGCAGTTTTGCAAGGAGGAATGGGCAAAAATCAGAGAGACTTATCCAAAGTGACTTGGAGCTGGGATTGCCGCAAAAGGTGGCTCTACAAAGTATTGACTTTAGGGGGGTGAATAGTTATGCACATGGACTTTTTCTGTTATTTTGCCGTATTTGTTGTTTGCTTCACAATAAATTAAAAAAATATATATCTTCAAAGGTGTGAGCATGTTCTGTAAATTAAATGATACAAAACCTCAAACAATCCATGTTAATTCTAGGTTGTGAGGCAACAAAACACGAAAAATGCCAAGGGGGTGAATACTTTAGCAAGGCACTATATATATATATATATATATATATATATATATATATATATATATATATATAGTAACTTGCCCATCATAAATGTCTCTCTCGCTCTTGGTGCTCTAGTTCTCTGTGCACGCTCTTGGTCTGTGCGTGCTCTCATTCTGTCCTGTTTCTCTCTCTACCTCTCCCTCTCTCTTTGCGGTCTCTGAGGTACTGCTGTTATGCCAGCTTTCAGGCCCCGCCGCTCAGTGACATCAGCATTTTAGACAACTGTTAATTATTATAGTAGTTATATATTTACATAATAATCAAGGTTGAATAAAGACTTTTAGTCCATCAAGTTCAACCCTTTAAGAGCCTTTCTGATCGTTATATATGGATTATTTTATTACCTGTTAATTGATCCAGCAGAAGACAAACAGAAAAAAAAAAAAAAAACATTGAATTTGACAATTGTCACCTAAGTGGGGAAAAAAAAGTAAAATTCCTTCCTGACCCCAGGTACTGGCGATCGGATTGTTTCCTGGATCAATATTACTTTGCTAGTTATCTAGGATAACCCTGAATACCCTTTTTATTCAAAAATATATCCAACCCCTTTTTAAAGTTATCTATCGAATCCACTGTCACCACCTCCTTTGTTAGAGAATTCCACAGATTAATCACCCTTACTGTGAATAACCCTTTTCTTTCTTTAAAGTGGAATCATTTTACTTCTAACTTCACAGGATGTCCTCTTGTCTCAAACAGTACACTTGGCAAAGCCTTATATTGACCCTGGATATATTTATATAGAGTAATCATATCACTGCTTTTCTCCAGTCATCTGGTAGAGACCCTGTGTTGAGTGAATCTTGAAAAAGTAGATATAATGGTTTGGGTATTACAGAACCCAGTTCCCTCCGTCCCATTGGATGAATTGTATCAGAACCTGGTGTTATATATATATATATATATATTTTATTATTATCACAAAAAGCACTAATTTTTATATATTGAAGCTATAAAAACAAATTGTCACATCTACTTTGTCATAAAATTAGGGGGTCGTCTTATACACGGAATATAGCACAGCCGAGCAATACTGCAAGTGGCTGCTAGATGGTGCTGTGGCAGTTGTAAGGCAGGAGAAAAGATCACATGTATTGGAAACACATTGGTTATTATTACAGTGCTTGTGTCCATAGAAATATGTATTCTAAAACTTATTGTGCTACACATATATTTAAGTGCACTTTCTGTCATGATTTTCACGGATTTCCATTCCAGCACAATATCCGTGACCACATCACTTATTGCGTTAAACCGGAAAAATAAAATGCACATCGCGAGTGACCCGAACAGCTTACAACTGCCACAGCGCAATCTTGCTGCTTTGCTGCTGGCAGTGACTGGCGCTGGACTAACGGGCAAGGTCTGCCAACTGCCCGGTACAAAATGGCCATGGTTGCATATTTACTTATTTCTTAATTTTGGGCTCCAAAAATAGGGGCGTCTTATACACAGAAAAATACAGTAATTAAATGAATAATTATATAAATATATATAATTTTTTGGGTTCCTCCCCACAGTTATATAATTAAGAGAGTAAAATACCGTATTTACTCAAATCTAATGTGCACCTTTTTCATAGAAAATCTGGTCCCAAATTTGGGGTGCGCATTAGATTTGATGGCAAAAAGAAAAAGCACAGGACATATCGCGACGCCACCATCTCTCGCTTCCCGGCTCTCTAGAGCGACTGACTACTGGAGGAAGTGGCACCCAGAGAGCCCCAGCACAGTGGCATTAGTTGGTAACATACCATAAGTTGGTAACAAACTCACTGCTCAGTATTTCTTGTACAAATGGGCATTACATTCGCCAGCAAAAAGTTTTTTTTGATTCATGGGTTCCAAATTTGGGGTGCGCATTTGATTCGATGGCGCACTAGATTCTAGTAAATACAGTAAGTGATGTCGACCTACTGAGTAACTAAACTCCGTTCTTAAACGTTCATATTTTAACATAAACATTTTTTTTTAAATAAAATTAATGTTTAAACAAATCATATTTAGTTTGTGGCAAAGAATAAAACCACAATAAAGGTGTTATTTATTAAATTGTCTTTATCAATTCACATCTCTTCATTAAGGATACAATAGGACTTAACACCTTAATGGTCAAAAAAGTTATAATTCTACAATTGATCCTTACCACAGTTACTGCACTTGATTTGACCCCTTATAATAATCTTAATATAAATAAGAAACAGTTCACACGCATTCAACCCTCTCTAATAATCATGGATATCTCTAGGGACCAGTAGAGGTATTGTAACATATTTTCTTCTAATTAAAAAAAAATACTTCAATATTTTTCATGCTTAATTAGCTTGTCTCAGATTTTGAAACATATTAAATTGTCATCAAACTGTAGCTCATGAAACTCTCCGAATATTTGAAACGGCATTATGTATAGGAATTAATTCATACAAATTTCATGCTGTCAGTAGATCATTGTATTATACCAAGTTCATGCTACACATATCCGTTGTATTACAGACTGTTTTATTGACTCTTACAAATATATTACAAGTACAAAAAAATGACACTAAAGAAAATTGCAGCAGATTTGTTTACTTGAAAAAATAAAACTTTTGATGCAACAGATTGACGCTCATAAATATAACGTTCAAATGCTTATGTATAAATATGATCGCGCATGAGACGTTTACAGACAGGTGGCTGCTGCGAGTGGTAGGCAAATTCATTAATCAGGAGAGATCTTATAAGAAGCATTGAGATTAAATTATCTTCAAAAACAGCTTTAGACAATTACTTTATTTCTGACAACTGCGGAGTTGGAAAATCCACATTCACACCAAAACAAATACACAAAAGATTAAAAAGTAAAGTCCCACCTCTTCTATTATGTATTAAAAAAAACATTTTTCAGTATTACAAACGTAAGTTCTTGTGATCTATAGTTTAGAAGCCATACAGTAGAGAGAGGCACAGTTAGTATTTTTTTTGTTTCTCCTTTTGCCCTAGCCTGTTAAATAATACAAAGTGGAAGGAAGACCTGGAAAGCAATTTTACATTCATAGTGCTCATAATGATTTCCATATATTTGATTGTGCACCTGGTAAGTAATTGCATTAAGTCTTATACAACCCTCTCCAAAAGCCTTCTTCACAGGTTTAATTTCTTTATTTAAAACGGGCAGGTTAAGGGAAGAGCAAACAATTTTCTTGCAGCTAATTTTCGGTTTCAAATTTTTTTTTTTTTTTTCTTAAACCATTTTGTTTTGCATACACAACACATAATTGACATTTTAGGACTTTGCCTTTCCTGCAGTAGCTTGTAAAGTGGGGTTTTCTGACCTGGAATAGGCAATCTATGAGCAAGTTAACCTGTATATTGAATTGCTTTGTGTGATAAAGAACCAGTGACTGTACAGTTATATGATATCTATTCAGTACATACATTATAAAACAATTATTCGAAAAAAGCTGACATTTTTTAGAGCCATTCTAGCAAATCTCAGTAAGGTTGTTTCAAGTTCAACTTGCTGAAGACCTCAGTGCATGATAGGGTCATCAGATATATCCTGGTCAGTGTTGTCTGGTATATGCACCCCCATACTCTGTAAGATGTTGGATGCAGGGCCGGCCAGCCCTGCCTGGGAGCTTAATGATTCAAGGAGATTTGTCACCAGATTTAAGTCCACATCCACTGGGTCTACACTTGCCTCTTCTGCAGCTATATCTTCTTCAACAGGTTCTGGCTGGGTAGCTCCTCCCTGAAAGAAAAAAAAAAAGAAAAAGTGCTTCACATACGTGGTGTAATGATGAAGATATTGGGTAGATGATCATTTCTACCTCAAAAACTCTTCAAAAAATATAGACCATTCAAAATGTCCATCATGCTTTTTTTACCATCAGGAGGAATCTATTAGCATATGGAGGACTACTCCAAGGTAGCCTTTTTTCTCTCACTAGTAATAGCCTTTAGATAAAGAACTTTTAAAATTGAAATAGCAATTACAAAGAACTCAACAGGCAATATTCCTCATATAATCTTGAAGCAGTTAGAAGATCAACAGGAGCTTTATGACATGGTTAGTGTTACCTCTTTCCTCTTTGTGGTGAAGCTCTTCCCAATGTTTGTTTGCGCCAGCTCATGATCCATAACCTCCATATAGGAGCGAAGACTCCCCAAAGCATCTTCACTAATGGGCGTTTCTTGATCAGCTCCCATATCCTCATCACTGTCATATGACTCAAAACCTTCTTCTGATTCTAGATCATCAGAATCTTCGGGACTGGAACCTTACGAGTAGAAGAAATAAACAAAGAATGAATAATTTAGGAGTGTGGAAAAAAGCCAGTAGCCTACCAAGGAGATAATCTCCAATATGAAGACGGGAGTTACACAGGTATGAAATGTGAAGATGTGCCACAGGTTTGGTTGCAAATCACGGTAGAATAATAAAGTACCAATAAAACCTAAATATTTGCAGATGGACTTTAGTAACAGAAATACAACGTTGAAGTTTGGGGATATACTGTAGATCTTGTACAGTCTTTAAGTCCTGCAGAGATACTTTAGCAATGTCTCTGTCAAAAAATGCATTTTTACTACCTCTACATACAGCTTCAAATATGTCCATCCAATCTGGCTCTATTGTTAGCATGCAGTCCCATGATTTCATTTAGTTAGACATGTTGTATGCGGTTGTGATATAAGGCTGAAATGATTGCCTTTGCGCAGGGAGAATGTAGACATTTTTTAATACTGTATCAATGGTTTAGTTCTGGGTGTTTTGTATGGAAAATGTTTAATCTGTAGGTATCTAATTGTTTGGCATGTTATGTTTTATTTACAGACTAGCGACCTGCCCGTCAAAATGATGGTCAATAAAACTTAAAGCCATGGTAATGCTGTTTGGCACACAATGTTAAGCTTTTTATACTCGGACCTTCGGCGCTCATTGCGAGCCTCTCCTCTGGTGTACTTTTGCTCCTCTGAGTAGCCTCTGCGCTCATCACAAAGACCAATACATATGTCTATATTTTTGTAAATAATAATCAATTAGTCACTAAATTAATTAATATGTTTTACCTATTTGTAATTAATATATCCAGGAATCAATAGGCTGAAGAGCTAAATTTTTTTTTCATTTTCCCGCAGCATATAATGTCCAGTTGGACTGTTGCGGACCTGTGGGGATAGTTTTATGAATGCCCCAACTGTTCATTATAAAGTAGGCTGCGTGCATGAGGGCAAACCGTTGGTTTATTTGTGGAAAGCGCTACTGTAGATGCGTAATGTTGTGATGTGTTCGTGTATATGCTAGTTGGTTCGCGAGTATTTGGCGTCCTTTGTAGTAGTGTATTTTGTACCTCGTACGTTACTGTGTGAAAGTGGTACGTGGTTGGCGGTGTGTTGCGCGGTCCAGGGTCGTGTAGCCTCGTTTTCATTTTTTTGGCCGCCATTTTTTCCCCCTCGCTTCGACAATTTTCGAGTGCCGAAACTCTTGAAAATAGACTTAAATTTGCGTTCAACCTCACTTCCAGACATCCTGGCTGTGATGTTCTTTTTTCTGTGTGTTTTTTTCGTGTATTAAGTCCCGCGTCTCGGAATGCTTTTTTTTTCCAAGTCGCGCGTTCGTCAACTGCTTGCAGCCAAACAACCTTATTAAATTGCGAATCCGGCAATTGAATATGACTGTATATAAGCACATAGCATATTACTTTTTTACAGAAGTATTTACAGCCCTATTCAATTGCAATTCAGCAAATTTAAAAAGGGCTCTATTTAAGCACAGTCATGTTTTTTACAGAAGTTTTTAGTTAGTGAAGACCTTGCTTTTTTATAGAAGTTCACCAACTAAAAACTTCTGTAAAAAACATGACTATGTGCTTAAATGGAGCCCTTTTAAATTTGCTGAATTGCAATTTAATAAGGCTGTTAGTGAACTTGTATGCAAAAGCAAGGTCTTCAGTAAGTAAAAACATATTTTTTTTAAAAGATGCTATGTGCTTTTATAGAGCCCTATTCAATTGGGTGAATGGCAATTTAAGAAGTCTGTAAGGCGATACCGCGTTTCCTAAGTGTTTGTAGGCTAAGTCCCGCGTGTTTCATTGGCTCGCAGGCAATGATCGCGTTCAGCGCTCATCGGCCAAGTTGTAATGCCTTAACTGCTCGCAAGCCTAAATTGTACACACCACGCAAAGCATGGCGACGTCTCGTAGTTCGATAATTATAATATGTGATTAGCACATTTAAAGTTTTTGCTTTCTTTGAAGTAATGGATATTCCTCAGTAGGCCTTGTTGAATCCACTATTGGAATATTTGTTTATTGGGTCCTAGCTTTAAATGTAGGTTATGAATCCCTACGGATAGTAAATAATTATTTCTAGTAAGATTCCACTTTAACATATTTATTCCAAAATGTTATTCCTATTTAATTTATGATCTGGTGTTCTCCATAGGAGATATTCAATGTCCCTATTTTAATTGAATTTTTTTATATTTGTACCCATCTTGGCACATATGTGCCTGGTGTTATTGTTGTAAGTGTTACGGTCTTCAGCGTTGTGTATTTTGTAAGTTTTGCGAGCCTGGCGTTGCTGAGCCTCAATTTTATGCGGTTTCTGAAATTTTGCGTTTTTCATCTGCCATTTTTTCCCCCCTCGCTTAGGTGTTTTTCGAGTGACCAAAACGGTGCAATTCACGGTCTCTCCATGTGCTGTGTGTGAGTGTTAGAATTTTTTTTTTTTATTATTATTTTTTTTTGGTGTGTGAGTTTCGCGCTTGAACAGTGCTGCGCCGCCGGCGAGCCTTGCATGTGTGACGGCGCTGATGACCTTTAGCGCTCATTGCAGCCCAAGTGCTGCGAGGCTCGCATGTGTGACGACGGCGCTGGGTCGCCTTGCTTCGCGAGGGACAAAACTGCGAGGCCGACTGCAAACAATCTCGCAGATCCACAACTAACTAACAGATAGATAGATAGATAGATAGATAGATAGATAGTGCGAAGAGGAAGAACGAGGGATAATCCACAATGTGAGAATTTGTTGCTCTGGGGGCATCTTAGAAGGGAAGTGTATATGTTACATGACAATTACACCAATCAGAAAAAAAATAAATGAAGTTCCCTAATTAAAACAAAGCCAAGTGACATGCTTGAAGGAATCATTTTAGCAAATTGCATACCCCACTCAGTTTGCCTTGTCTCAAGAACAAGAATTTGAGTACACGCTAGTAATATAAAATGACAGCTTCCACCACAAACAAAATTGCAAAACTAACCAAGGATCTTTTCCAAGGCACTTTTGAACGAATCCACATCAAATGTGATTGGCATCTCAGAGGGAACCCTGGATAATTGGCAAAAAAAAAAAAATTACAGTATAATTATGAAGTGATTCTTGTTGGAGAGAGCATTTAAATATTAAGCATGAATACATTATCTCAACAAGCGATTGTATTTATAGCTATTCACAATATGAAAAGATACCCCTATTGTAATTTTTTCACTTATGAAAGACTAGTGAATACATTTCACAAACAAAAAGGTGTGATAAACAAAGGAGGGAGACCAAGGAGAGAGCAAAGACAGGGCCCTCCATTCTTTTTCAATGTGTTAAAAGTGTCTTTGTCTTGTACTCAACGTGTGTATACGTGTGTGCGCCCATGAGAAGTTAGAAAGAAAAAAAAAAAAAAGAAAGAAACCAGGAGACGCGAGATAGAAATAGGGAGAAAACATCAGGTAGAGATAGAGCCGATAGAGCCCGAGAGCGAGAGATAGAGCTGATTGTCTCTCGCTCTCTAGCTCTGACGCAATAAAGAAGCACCCAGTTTTGCCCCAAGAGTCAGTTTTTGTAAAACCATTGCAAAATACATCACTGGTCATACAGTACAGTGTTTAGTTTGGTGTCGCGTAAAAAGCCTTGAAACGCTGAATTATGACCCCCAGTTAAAGTCCACTGAAGTCCCATATTTACAAGACGCTTCTTTGAAGAATTCCAATACATAAAAGGGATAAATTGTGGTTAACAAGTTACAATAAATAAATAAAGCTTAGTGTGTCCACTTTTGCTGAGCTGCACAAGCATTAAGCCTATGGGGCTGCCAATCGGAATAAGAAACTCTAAGGATCCGGTCCTAAAAACCATACTGCCAAATAATATGTAATCTATTCTAGTAGTGTGCCTGGAAAATCCAAAGATATAAAAAAAGTTTTTTTTTTGTTTTGCAGCAATTGCAATATATGGGCAGTTACCATGAACTTGTGATTTATGGTCCTTTTATGAATTGCAAAATATCTGTTTGAAAAATGTTTTCATCTTGCTTATAGTGCTCAGTTTGATTATGTAAAGCAGTGTTCTTGAACTATATGTACTTATAATTCCTGTATTTCACTGCATAATATTTTATGACTTTGTGGGCAAACATGGGTGTTACCATTATGCAAAGCTTTTTATTTGAACGGTGTGCTATTCTTTATTTTGTTGCATGAGAAAGGCAATACGTCAGTACTGCCATTAAAAGCACACTATAAATTTAACTGTTAAACAATCCTGCAACATGTTTGTTTTACAATGCTGAAACAAATCCAACACTACAGACGTAGACTATGAACTTAAGAAGGATTTTAATCTTCTGTGTCTGAAGATGTTGTGCGGCTATCATTGGTGATATCTGAAGCGCTGTCCTCAGCACCACTCATATCAGAAGAAATGCTTTGCTTTGTACAGTTCAGCTAGGCAGGAAGATGCATGCATTATCACGTCATGCGACGCGCGTATCCTCACGCCACTGCTGCTCTGTTTAACTTGTAAGCGCGACTATTATGCGATGAAAGCATTTTAAGCAATAAATAAAGATTTTTAACCAGGATGTGACTATTATGCGTTGGCGACTACTATGTGGTGAAATATGGTATAATTTCTTTCTGTCCCAGGCCTATAAGGACAGAAGATATGGTCTCATGGACTAAGAGGAATGATGAGAATTTAACACTTTAAAATACCACTATCATTAGTAGCAGTTAAATAGTTTATTGATGAATGGATCTGCAGTTAAAATGTATTATGTTCAAATCATTGCAAGACCCACGGATTTATAGCATATAACAACAGGCTAGGTGAGGCAAACAACACATATCAGGAAAAATAATAAAATGTGAGAATACAGACATACCAGGGCATCTCTGCTCCTTCATGCGAAGAGACCTTTGATATAAATGCCTTCATGCTATTGGTCACTTCTGTTAAATCACATTTCTTATCATGGTCATCAGCGGCCGGTGGAACAGATTCATTGGAACCTGCAGCATCTTGTAATATCTGTTCCAGCTTATCCGGGGAAATGTCCAACCAGCTGTCGTCTTAAATAAAAAAAAAGTGAGTTCAGAAATAGTAAACAAAAACAAAACAATCATACTAAGTGTAGGTTTGAATTAAAGGGAATAAAGACATTTTTTTTCATATAAATGTTTCAACAAGGTAACAAATAATTTACCCCTCAATGTAATTGTCATACAAAGTTATACTTTTTACTTCTTTCTTTCTAAGAAGCCTCCAGTGTCACATTTGCTTCTGGAATGCCCCCCTTCCCTCCTGTTCTCTCTCATGTAGGGTGCCATGTTTCACAGATGTGATACAAGACCATGCCTCGTACAAACAGTGTCTAGGATACATTACATGTCACTGTCTGCTATCTTACAAAATAGGACACTAAAGACCCTCCTTTGTGAGCATGGACTTCGGTTAAATTTGTGGAACTCTGTCCCCTTGGAAGAGAGAACAGGAGGGAATGGGCCAATTGGCCAATTACAGCCCGAATTCCAGTGGCACGTTCAAGTGCATGCGTGTACTGTAAAGCTGCAGAGAGAGAAATAAAGAAAAACGTGAGTGACAAAGTCAAAATAACGTTTTACTTTGGGAAAACAGTTGCTCAATTGTCCTAATAAGCCAAAGACCCGTATCAGCAACTCTTATACGGTTTGTCATTTTCCTATATTTAACGTATTTCCCACTATATACAGTGCCTTGCAAAAGTATTCACCCCCTTGGCATTTTTCGTGTTTGTTGCCTCACAAACTGGATTTAACATGGACTGTTTGAGGATTTGTATCATTTAATTTACAGAACAGGCCCACAACTTTGAAGATGTTTTTTTTTATTTTTTATTGTGAAGCAAACAAATAGGACAAAATAACAGAAAAAGTCAATGTCTATTCACCCCCCCTAAAGTCAATACTTTGTAGAGCCACCTTTTCTGGCAATCGCAGCTCCAAGTCTCTTTGGATAAGTCTATGAGCTTGCCACTGGGAATTTTGCCCATTCCTCCTTGCAAAACTGCTCCAGCCTCCTTGCAAAACTGCTAACAGCAATCTTTAAGTCTGACCACAGATTTTCTATTGGATTAAGGTCTGGGCTTTGACTAGGTCATTCCAACACATTTACATGTTTCCCCTTAAACCACTCAAGTGTTGCTTTATCAGTTTGTTTGGGGTCATTGTCCAGCTGGAGGGTGAACCTCTATCCTAGCCTCAAATCACGCACAGAGTGGTACATGTTTTGCTCAAGAATATCCCTGTATTTAGCACCATCCATCTTTCCCTCAACTCTCACCAGTTTCCCAGTCCCGGCTGCTGAAAAACATCCCCACAACATGATGCGGCCACCACCATGTTTCACTGTGGGGTTGGTGTTCTTTGGGTGATGTGATGTGCTGGGTTTGCGCCAGACATAGCGTTTTCTTTGATGGCCGAAAAGTTCAATTTTAGTCTCATCAGACCAGAGCACCTTTCTCCATACATTTTGGGAGTCTCCCACATGCCTTTTTGCAAACTCAAAAATGTGCCATTTCGTTTTTTGCTGAAAGTAATGGCTTTCTTCTGGCCACTCTGCCATAAAGCCCAACTCTATGGAGCGTATGGCTTATTGTTGTCCTATGTACAGATACTCCAGTCTCTGCTGTGGAACTCTGCAGCTCCTCCAGGTCTCAGTGTTGCCTCTCTGATTAATGCCCTACTTGCCCGGTCCATGAGTTTTGGTGGGCATCCGTCTCTTGGCAGGTTTGCTGTTGTGCCATGTTCTTTCCATTTGGTTAAGATAGATTTGATGGTGCTCCTGGGGATCATCAAAGCTTTGGATATTTTTTTTTTTTTTATAACTGAACCCTGACTTGTACTTCTCAACAACATTGTCCCTTACTTGTTTGGAGATTTCCTTGGTCTTCACGACAGTGTGTGGTTAGAGGTGACTCTTGCTTAGGTGTTGCAGCCTCTGGGGCCATTCAAAAAAGGTGTGTATATGTAATGACAGATCATGTGACACATATTGCACACAGGTGGACATCATTTCACTAATTGTGTGACTTCTGAAGGTAATCGGTTGCACCAGAGCTTTTTATGGGCTTTATACCGAAGGGGGTGAATACATACGCACATGACAATTTTCTGTTTTCGAAAAAAAATTGTTTTATGTAAATATTTTTCTCATTTCACTTCACCAACTTAGACTATTGTGTTCTGATCCATCACAAAATTCAGATTAACAAAACATTGAACTTAAGGCTGTAATGTAACAAAATAGGTAAATAGTCAAGGGGGTTGAATACTTTTGCAAGGCATTGTAAATATAGTATAAATATATTTGACCATAAATAGAAGTTGACCATAAACAATGTTAACATAGTACAGAAAACTGGAAAAAATGTTAAATTCATTAACTTTAAAATTATCTATGTATGTGCATACATACATAAAAGTATAAATAAAAAGTAAAAATTATATCACATATATAGTTGTGAGCATGCGGGCTCGCATAGCAACTGCGATCCTCGCAAACTGTATGTCGCAACGCAAACACGACGATACACCAACTACGACCCTCGCAAACTTTACCTCGCAACGCAAACAACATACGACACACATTACGACCTCGCAACACTCGGACGCAACTCGCGAACATTACAAAATTCAAAACACAATAAATACACACAAATCGCTAAGAGAGATAAAAAATGGTCACCAAACAAAACGAAAACGAGGCTCCAGCACTCTAAACACGGAAAACACCACAAGAAACTCACAAAACACCACAAAAGACCTACGGATAATCCGCTAAGACGCATACCACACATTACCCGCCATTTTACGCCAATGCGGAAGTACACTGTTTTGTCTCGCGCACGCACAGAATTACACTGCACACATTCAGCACGCTTACACAGCAGCTCCACACCACTAATGCTGCAGCAACATAAAAACACATTGACAGCTCTTCAACACAATGCTTCAAAATAGGTAAAGTATATTCATTTATTAATGTATTATATATTTCATTATTACACACCAAACAGCATTAGCTACCTTACAATTTCATTCCTGTCATTTTTTGACGGGCAATTCGCTAGTAGTGTATATATATATATATATATATATATATATATATATATATATATATATATATATATATATATATATATATATATATATATATATATATATATATATATTTTTACCATCAAAAGTCGGCGGTAGGTATTAAAAAGGCTGACAACACTGATAAAAGGAGCTGGAACTACAAAATGCTTTAATTTATTGCTAGAGGATATAGCAGCAGAATAGAAAGTATTATTATCACTCGATAGACACCTAGGGAGATTTAAGTGAGCTGGATTACGAATGCATCCAATAGAGGAGAATTGGTAGAGTATTAAAACTTTTGCATGAAAACATCCCAAAATAAACATGAATTAGCCTACCTTGAAGTTAGCAAAATTTCCTATGTTTTTCGGAATTTGCATTTTATCATCGTGTACACCCCTAGAAAACTGCACCTCAATTAGCAAACCATTCAAATTCAGAATCAGGCTAATTAATACATTGTATCATTCTTCACCTCAGTGGCTTCTGGCATGTGTTCAGTACAATATAGTATGATAATAAGAAGTCAATGCCATGAATTACGGATTAGCCCCTGAGGCATTGGATCCATTGTCCTTAGTGCTGTCTCCTGTACAAAAAGAGACTAGACATGCTCAATGTGCACTGAAGACGATGGACTCCGTGCCTCATGCCTTAACCTGAACACTAGAATCAGAGGTCATAAATTTGAAGTTAAAAACTGGATAATGTAAGAGAAAGTGTAGAAGATAAGGGGAACAACCTTCCAGTGAAGGTTTTCAAAAATGCCAGGAATAATAATAATAATAATAATAATAATAATAATAATAATGCAGACAAGGGATAATTAAAAAAGGTATATGTAAGTGAGGTGGGTTATGAATGCATCATAACCCACCTAGCAAAAATGGTTTTTGCAATATATTTTAAAAAAATGTGCTGGAAATGATGTAGACACCCCCAGCAACTGTGATTTGAATAATGGATCTCATTTTTAATGAGATATCCAATATGCAGCACATGCGCATGCGGATTGTCTAAAGGAAAGGGTCTGAAATCATGTGACTTCCCACAGTAGGGCAGACTACAGGTGCCAACTCAGCATGCCTGCACAATCCCCAGGCCAAAAATAAACATTGTATAAGTTATGCTAATTATCGCTGGGAATTTCAGGGGGTGTCAACATTGAGAGAAAACTTTGGAAAAGCAAGAAATTCAGCAAACTTCAGGCTGGTTTACTTTGGAATTTTTTCATGCATTATAAATTCTCCTCTATCAGATGCATTCATAATCCAGCTCATTTGCATATACCTTTAAGTCGCTCTTTTTAGGTAAACTAGATGGGTGTTTTGATTATGATCTGCCAAATAATCTCCAATATGCACATGAGAGACAACATTCACTTCAAATTTAATTAATAACCTTAAAAATAATTGTGCGTGTATATATATATATATATATATATATATATATATATATATATATATATATATATATATATATATATATATATATATATAGTGTAAATAAATAGTACATCTGTGTTCACATTTGAATGTGTAAAACATGTTAAAAAAAACCTGCTTCCAGCTCAGAATTCTGAGAAAAAAAAAAAAAGTTATTACACTGCATTCTGGGACGCTGAGCTGGGACATGCAAATGTGCTCACAAATGCCTCGCTCTTCAATCCATAGCCATATATCTATACAAACATATGCATATTTAAATTTATATATCATACCTATATATCTGAGATGTGCTACAGGATAATGGTTACAGAACTTCACACCTGTTTATCATTTAATATTTTTCTCTCTTTTTCTAGCAAGAACTAATTATTTTAATTATGCATTGATCATGAATAACATTTCTGTTTAATCATTTATAACAATATTCATTAATCATTTCCACCCTGATAAGGACATTAAGTGGAGGGGGAGGGAGGACGGGGGTCAGCTGAGATACAGGTGTAAAAACAATTAGATTTGATAAGAGAATAAAACAGTCTTTAATAGGTTGCCCCAACTGCAAAAGCTGACTGCCAAAGAAGCCCCGGGTCCTGATGGAATACATCCACGGGTACCGAGGGAACTGGATTCTGTAATAGCCAAACCATTATATCTAATTTTTCAAGATTCACTCAACACAGGGTCTCTACCAGATGACTGGAGAAAAGCAGATGAGATACCTATATTTAGGAAGGGAGCCAAGAGCAAACTCAGGAATTATAGACCAGTGAGACTCTCTTCTGTAGTGTGAAAGCTTTTAGAAGGGTTAATAAGGGATAATATACAAGAATATATCTATTTAAACAGGATTATAAGTAGGAGTCAACATGGATTTATAAAGGGGTTGGTCATGTCAAACAAATCTAATTAGTTTCTATGAGGAGGTTAGTAGGAACCTGGATCAAGGCAACTCATTGGATGTGGTCATTTTGGATTTTGCAAAGGCTTTTGATACAGTGCCACATGGGAGACTATTGTGCAAACTAAGGGATACAGGTATTGCAGTAAATATATGCACATGGTTTGAGAGCTGGCTAAAAGACAGGAAGCAAAGGGTTGTTGTAAATGGAACATACCCCGATTGGACTAATGTGGTAAGTGGGGTTCCTCAGGGCTCAGGAATTGGGTCCTCTCCTTTTTAACATATTTATTAATGATTTAGTAGTAGGAGAGGAAAGTAGTGGCTCCAGTTTTGCTGATGACACAAAGTTGTGCAAGGTAATTAAATCAGAAAATGATGTACTTTCCCTCCAAAATGGATTTGCATAAATTAGAGAAACAGGCACTTAAATGGCAGATGAGATTTAAATACGAATAAATGTAAGGTTATGCATCTGGGAAGGAAAAATAGCCATGCAATTTATAAACTTAATGAAACAAATCTATGGGTATCAGATATTGTAAGGGATTTGTGGGTGCTTGTGCACAACCACCTACGTAACACTTCTCAATGCCAAGCAGCAGCTGCAAAGGCAAATCAAATATTAGCATGTATTAAGAAGGGTATAGAAGCAAGGGAAGCAAATATAATTCTGCCACTATACAAATCTCTAGCACACCCTCATTTGGAATATGGAGTATAGTTTTGGGCACCACTTCATAAAAAGGACATTTTAGAACTGGAAAAGGTACAGAGAAGGACAACAAAACTAAATCAGGGGAATGGAGGGGCTAAGTTATGAAGAAAGACTAACCAAATTAAACTTATTTTCTCTAGAAAAAAAGACATCTAAGAGGGGATATGATTACCTTATATAAACACATCCAGGGTCAGTATAAAGATTTGTCAAGGGAGATTTTTTGTGCCAAGATGTTTTCAATTGACAAGAGGACATCCTCTGAGGTTAGAAGGAAAAAGATTCCACCTCAAAGAAAGAAAAGGGTTCTTCACAGTAAGGGTGGTTAATCTGTGGAATTCTCTACTAAGGGAGGTGGTGACAGCGGATTCGATAGATAACTTTAAAAAGGGATTGGATATATATTTTTAAATAAAGGGCTTTCAGGGATATCCTGGATAATTCGAGAGGGAGTATTGATCCAGGGAGGAATCTGATCGCCAGTATCTGTGGTCAGGAAGGGATTTTATATTTTTTTCCCTGTTTCACTGGGTGTTTTTTCTGTTTGCCTTCCTCTGGATTATATAAAAATAAATCTGCATATTGCAGATCAGAGGAGATCTTACAAAGTTGAATTTGATGGGCTAAGTCTTTTTTTCAACCTCAATTACTAAGTAAATATTATTATAAGTTTCCAGCCAATAGAGATCATGTTAATACACTTTGTGTCTGAAAAATTAGCAGCTGTCTGCAAGATAAAGTCTTCTCCCCCTCTGGCCTCATTGTTGGTGGATACCAGCCGCAGGGTGTGAACTTTGAAAGTAATTTTAATACTCAAAATTTCCCTTTTACATTAGTGAATAATAACATTATTAATGATCAATGCAAAATTAAACATCTAGCTCATGTTATTAGGGCACCACAGTGGTCATTTAAATGCTTCAGAAAACATTTAGGACTTAATCTCCCAGTAATATTTTTAAAATGACAGTATTCACAAATATTTTGGATGTCCAGAGAACATTCAGCCCACAAAAGTTATAATTGTAGCAATTGAAAGTTACAGCTTATCCACAAAAGTGGTAACTTACAATGCTTATAAAATTTAACATAATATCAAAGTTTTAGTAGCACAAGCAGCAACTATTATATCTCTCTAAAACTAGCAAATAAATACTCAATTGTACTCATAAATATTATCTATACCTCAATTACCAATTACTTCCTTTCCTACAGCGACTTTTCCATTTTGCATAAAAAAAAAAAAAAAAACTTAAATTACTGTGAGGCCCTTTTAAGGACTCAGGGGCCATATATATTGAGCATTTCAGGTGATATACCTCACAGTACTCAAAATCCCATTATTATTATTATTTTCCCACTTTAAATGACACAGCAGAGGTTCCACATGAGATTTTATTTAAATTGATAGGCAATAACAAGTACTTGTCAATTGAATGTTATTAAATTGTTTTTTTTTCCTACAGTAAACCAATAAGAATCTTGGTTTGTGGATGGCAAATAATGTAGACCTCCAACCCTAGTTTAATGTAGGAAAATACATTTTTTAATAACATTCAATTGATAAAGTACTTGGTAGTATGCGACTACCTTATTTGCAAGCTGCATTGTGTCCCTTTTATGCTCACACTAGTGATATTCTTACCATCATCTGGAGGAAGGTCGGCTTCCTCTAGTTTCATTTCCTCCATGTTGACTGGTAGTGTGTTTAACAAACTCAGCACCTCCTCACCAGGACTGAGAGCCACAGAACTACGGGATCAGAATGGGAAACAATACATGTGTGAGAAGATCTTCCATAGTAAAAGTGGCTACTGCTTCTACCATCACAAATACATGATTTAGATTGAAAAAAAAAAAAAAACTTACAATCTTTTATAATGCTTTGTGAATAAAACACCATGTGCGTTTGATTTTAAGCTCAAAAATAGGGACCTTACTCCTTTTGCAATGGGTTAATATAGTGTTTTGCTTTGTATGTAACCCCTGTATAGTGCTATGGAATAGGTTGGTGTGTTACAAATAAAGAATACTACTACCACGACCACAACAACTTAAAAGTTCACGTATAGAAATAAAAGATTTTGATGGCACATAAGAACCAAAAAGACCCATGGTTTGCCCAGATTGGCTACCTAAACGTTAGGCTTAATTAAACCTGAGGATAGCCTTATGCTGTCTGCAGGTATGCTACATTTTTTTGACTCTACCTCTTCTACTGGAAAGCTGTTCCACTTATCTACTAATGTTAGTACTCTCACATTACCCGTAACATAGGGCCTCAATAAATTGCGATTTGGCCAACTGAATAGGGCTCTATATAAGAACAGAGCATATATATTTTTTTTTTACAGAAGTTTTTAGTTGGTGAACTTCTATCCAAAAGCAAGGTCTTCACTAACTAAAAACTTCTGTAAAAAAAAAATATATATAATAATAATAAAAATTAATAAATGCTCTGTGCTTATATAGAGCTCTATTCAATTGGCCAAATCGCAATTGAATGAGGCCCATATTTTTTAGAGGTATAAAATAATTACCAATTAGACTACAATAGAAAGAAAGCATCTATAACCTATATATATATATATATATATATATATATATATATATATATATATACACATACACACACACACACATATATATATATAAATATATATATACACACACGCACACAGGAGAGAAAAAAAAAATCAGACAAAATGATTATACAATATTGTACTGAACTTGTTTTTACAATGGTATATACAGAATAAAAAAAATTAAAATCACACATATATATTATTACATTATAGTGTTAAAACAATGCCATGTTGTATTATACTTGTTAAGCTGCAAAAAAAATACTTTTAACATGGTCTAATTAGCGAGAGTTAAGTTTCACTCCTTTATGTGTATTATATACATACTAATTAGCCTATGTTAAAAGTTTTTTTTCTTTTTTTTTTTTAGTTTTACAGCTTAACAAATATAACAAGTGACTGAAGTTTGCAGTATTTGGCTGCCAAGTGAGAATCCATTACTCCAAAGGCTTCATAGAGGTAAGTGAAGTGTCAATTGTATATGACCATTACACTAAGGAGGATAACATTAATTATGTCCCCTAGCTAAAACATTTATATAAAACAAAAATATTTGGCTAAAGTAAAAGTAACAGCAATGCCTTATATTTACATTGGCTGTACCTATGCTTTAACTGCCCGATTAAGGCTTTTGTATTACAAAAATACTATGTTTAAAACTTGAAAGCCCACTGTACTGCATTTACAAGTAAAGCTCATGTGCGTTTGCTGTGCATAAGCTATGAAAACAGTATTCAATTTAAAAATTAAAAACAAAGACAACATGTTAATATTTAACTGTCTGTTTTTCCCTCCAGCATAGCAGCTTATCCCATCCTACCCATGCCAGCTTTGCCTGGGTGCTGGGCAAAAAAATAAAGCCTGACCAGTGTAGGTTCTGCTTCAGACTAAGCATGTTCTGTAAAGGGAGGAGGGCTATGATGGCTCATGCACAGTCACTGGGCAGGGCAGCTGCAAGCATGTTACAATAATGTTGTTACTGTGTAGGCAATGGGGGTCGGATAGGGACAGGGACAGTGACATCAGCCCATCCTGCTTCCAAACTCCATGATAGTCCAGCCCATAGACAGAGCTGGCCACTCCCCTGATACAGGTAGGAGAAGATGCACAACTCTGCTTGGAGAGAAAACTGACAGTTTAAAACCAAATAAAAAAATACTTTTATTTATTTAAAGCTGCATACTATTTTAACAGCTATGCCCAAACAAAAATGCAAACTTTAGTTGTTAATGAAGTACAGTGGTCCTTTAACTCTACCAATTCAGTTACATGTATGAGATCAATGAGGAGCCATAGAGTTTCTGTTAAATCTTGAGTGATTGGAGCTTTGGTATCACTTACATTATAAACGAAACAGTTTTGTACAATAAAATACCAATGAGTTTTATCTATATGATGGGTGGGAGTACTTGTAACAGGAATTGTGACTACTAGGTTATATCGATCTTTAAATGCTAAAATATCAAAGGAAATAAGATTCAGTAAAAGTCTGATAGTTGGACTCCATTATTAAGAATCACGTTTAAAAGGGAAAAAAAGCCAAATTATAATTGATTAATTCCACTTAATTTGTAAATGGCCTTACAGTGCCATCTGTCCACACTGCTCATTACTGCAAGCTACTTACCTCTCTGGTTTAATCACAGATTGCTGGAAGTAAATCTCTGCAACCTTCAGTAATTCGCAATACTGTGCAGATCCTTCCATCTCACCCTGAAATACAGAGTCAGGAATTATATGGTGATATCAAAGAGAGAGAATACATTAGGCAACACGGAGTAGGAGTAAGGTACAAATTAACTGCTGCCTTTCCAGCCCCTTAGTATGCGGTTTGAATTGATCTTGAGAACTCGAATATGTGATTAATGTTACAAAGCCTTCCTGTTGTTAATATAACACTTATCATATTATTAAAAGCATTTTACTCATTGAAACCTTCCAAGCAATCCCTGTAAAAAAAAGTCAGCCCTGGCTGCTCATGAATACAGTGCGTCTATAGTAGGAGATGTACTATTAATTTGCATTTTCAGATGGCTAAAGAATATTTATAAAAAAAAAAAAAAAAAAAAAGTGTCAGATGTATTTTATGTTATTTGGAAGAAATTGATCATTTGCAAACTGTTTAGACACAGTTAAGTATTAAAGGCTGTAGTCCTATATTTTATACTACTGTATTCAGTTTTGCTTTAATGATGACAAACATTTTGTTATGGTTAAAAGGATAACTTGGGAGGAGCTGTGGATTCAGATAAATATATAGTCTCCATAGAAGCACACTTCACAATAAAAACCAATGACTGAGTAAGGCTCCATAGGACAACTCTCCCCCTCAAGCTACAGACAGACTAGCTGTCTAAGATGGACTATCCCATGACACAGAGTCATCTAAATATAGTTTTTTTTTCTAAAAATGCTTTTATGCTCCTATTTTATTTTCCCATCTTATTATTTTCATCCTTTGTAATGCACCAACATATTCCTTCGTGCTATACAGGGTTTAAGTACCAAGAAAATATACAATTTTAAATACATGGGAAAAACTTTGAGTTTAAAATCTTAAGTACCAAAGCACCTTACAAGATTGAAAACTAGCAAACCTTGTCATTTTGTTACATACTTCTCTAGAAAAGTGTTTTTAACCAAACTGCAATGGTCTTTTAATTGTTTTCAGATCAACTGTATTTTTCCAGAGAGATAATGAAAAAATAAAATAATTTCATTTTTAGAACTGCCATAATTTTATACCTTAAAGAAGTCATTTTTCTTCAGGGTGCTTAAAAACCCAGCCCACAGCGGGCTGTGCAGGGAACATCTTGAAGAATCTGCTGCAGATTTGGGGCATTTTGAACACAGGATCTCAAAGCCGTGAGCCTAAGAGATAGAGAGACTGTTAAACATTTGTTTCCATTTTTTTACTACCAGAAAAGTAGGAATGCTACCGTCACCAAGCAGGAAGACATGCCTTAGATTGTAACATGTGACAACTTGTCTCTAAAGCTTCCTCTGATGGCTTGGTCAACTGATATTCAGGGTCTCCACAGTATGTTTTAAAGCTACTGTTCGCTCTATCGCTGCTGTTAATTAGCAAGTTAAATAAAGCCCAACCTAATTATTCTTTAGAGACCCCTTTATAAGAGCACTAAAGTGCCAACTTCCTTGCAGAGGCTGATGTAGGCAAAACTAAAACCAGTTAGAAAAAAAAAAAAAGTTAGTACAGCCTTCTAATCAGATCCCATTTCACCTCCTGGAAACCTAATAGGGGCAGAGAGACAAATCTGCTGGAAGCTATAATGCAAATTAAAAAGCTATACTAATTTTAATTTGATTAAAATGCTACATTTTATTACTAATCAATAACTAAAATGAAACCTTACTGTATGACCAATACAATGATATTTTAAATAGAACTTTTAATACAGTAACTATTGAATGCAATTACAGACATTACTTTTTTAGCACATTTCTTAGTAGGGTGGGCCTTGCACACTAAAGAGATTCCACTACTCATATTGACATTAAGGAGCACCCGACTTCAGTGGAATCAGTTGAAAGCTTCACTACAAAGTCTACTACAATTTATAGATGCAGATCATCCGTATTTGCAGCATAGATTCATTTAATAATAATAATAATTTCAGTTTGTATTATTTTAATTCCTAAATTGTTTCTCATTACCGAATATATTTCTTGTGTTCACATGACAGTCCAACTTCTAATGTTTAAAAAAAAGTATATTTGTCAACATAAATTATAAAAAAAAAAAAAAAAGTTTTTTTTTTTACCAGTTTCATTCCCAACTCATGAGCTTTGTACTTTGGGTGGGTGAGGGCCGGAAGGTTGTATCCACTACGTTTGTCTGGCTGGAATCTCTGTTGACTAAGCTGAGCGTACAGACACTTTGTAAAGGTGACCTAGGAGGATCAAATAAACAAAATCAGTGAATAGAATTAACAAAAATGGTATCTGTTGGAAGATATACAGGACCGTGTCTAAGTAAATGTTCAATATTATCTCTTTGGTGGCAGGAACATCATCTTAAATGATTAAAGGACTGGGTCAGGAACCAGAAAAGAAACCGTGATATGCTTTCTGCACAATAAACACACATAAGCCTGCACTGTTATTTCTCTAGTATTTGTACCAATTTCCAAATACTCCATTTGAATACAGCGTGATTATATGATTTGATTGGTCTTCAATTATCTATAAAAAAAAATTTTTTTTAAAACACAGCATTTTGATGGATGAAGCAAACTTATTAGAACCACCTAGTCTTCACATTCTATCAACTTAAAACTTTGATTAAAATGGACACAGCAGAGGTTCCAAATATAGTATAAATTGAAAATGTGTCATCTGAATGTGATTTAAGATAACATTCTTAAAAGTGAACTTATATTAAAGATTGCAGTTTTTATTTGTCAAGCATATTCTTAATCTATTTCTTAAGGGAAATTATTGCCAATTATTATTTTTAGTCTACAAAATTGAGAAGAATGAGCAAGGGAAGACGTAGAGGGTACCTATGCTGCTTAATTCATCTTCAAGATATAAAATTACACATATCCCAGGCTTTGTTACATTTCTTACAGAGTTTATCCCTGCAACTCTTGGAATTGCTGCAATTTCATACATTACCCAGACTCTTGTACACTACAATTTTTGTATTTCTATTTTTTAAAGTATTTTTACCACGTTATTGTCTTTCTCATTTACATATTAATCCATGACATATTTCCTTAAAAGTCTAGATGTCATCTTTTGATTTGCTTCTAGTTTATGGTATCCAGAATTGGACATAGTATTCAAGGTTAGTTTGGAAAGAAGTTAGGGTCAATACCGATGTGAGGACACGTGTTTCAGGAAGGAAGTGACGGAAGGTGCGGCAGGACTTAATGTCTATGGGATCTCGGAGATAAAATGCCTGGACGGCAGCGGAGACTAGTTTCGGCCTTTCCTTCAGAACAGCGGCAATTCCAGCTGGAACAAAGCAGTGGGCGCGATGGATGGAATCTTTAATTTTTTCAGGGTACCTGAGTTACAAAAAAAAAAAAAAAAATTAGCAAAGCTTTACCACCCAGAAAGTGAAAAATGTATTATGGCAAAATCATATGGATTGGGAGCGCAGTTATAAATAGCAGATTATTTTCTGTGGAGAAAGGGGTCATAAGGTCAATTAAAATCTAGATGTACGAGTGCCACAAATAGAAGTTAAGTGTGTTTCATTTTATAACTTGACTGGGTTGGTGCATGTATATGTGTGCATGCTTTAGGGTAAGGAGTAAAGTCATACAGACCGACACATTTGTAAGGTGTTCAATGGCATGAATAGATTTGAGGTGGGCACAAGGTTTGTGCTATAAAGAGAGGACGGAGTTGCTCCATAACCAGGACCTCACTCCTTTAGTAGATGGTTTGGTTCATTCCATAACAGATTTGCAGGGAGGGAAATGTTTGTTCCTTAATTAGTTCATGGAGGAAGACTATTTCTAGATAAGAAGAAGAAGGAGGTAATTCCATCAGATAGTATGGACCATGCCTTATGTAGATTTAAGTAAGGAACAAGGACTATGAAATTATTAGATGCTGAGACTAAGGGAGTCACACCATAACTAGATAAGGATAATTATAGGCATTCCTTTAATAAACAGGATGGTCCATGCCATTACAAAAATTTGGATGGAAGGATTTGTGCTCTACGTAGTTGGTGGTGGGACATATTACATTTAGATATGGATCGGTTTATAAATATGACTAGTAGTGATGGCTAGCATAAATGATTAGCTGTTGAAAACCACTGCTTTAAAAGGATCATTGTACAGAGAGAGAAAAAAAAAAATCTAGGTTGGAAGCCATAAATTGGGTAAGGAAGGATGAACTTCAGCACATCACTATTATAACATGAATCACGTATAGATACCCCTGAATTCTTCTCTTCACAGCCTTCGATACAGACTGCCCTGCCAGGAAATTCTCTGGATGTGCAGCTAGCAGCGCCAGAGCTTGTGTTATGGTCATATTGGTTGCTGGATCAGTCACTTCACCACTCTGCCTCAGTGGGATGATACATAACTCTCCACGATAAAAGAAAACCTGGTGATTGTGAAGTATTAGTTATCAGTAACAACAGTGTACATTTTATTTCACCAAATAACTCTTTAGTAACAAGAAAATGCAAAAAATGCATATTTTTGACCTACAGCTTAACTTTATAACACCACAGCAATTATTTTTTAGCATAATCCTTACCCGATTGGAGCTGTTTTCAGGTTTCAGCCACCTTGGGAGGAAATCGGCAGCTTCAATCAGCAAGAATTCTCCATCATTGTCCTCTACCCTACAAGTAACAGACAGAAGATTTTCACAGGAGCAGTTTTCTCAACTGACCACTACAAACAAGTTTAAATACTCACAATACAACTGAAAATGTCTTTTACCTGAATGGTTTTATTCGGATTTAATTTCTAATAATGTAAAACAAACTATACGCTGTAGCTTACAAAACTAAAAACAAGATGTTTTAAAAGTATACGGACACCTTCCATCATTAAAACAATGCAAATATGAAGAAAAAATAATAATAATAATCAGATGAAGTTGGACTGTAACTCATTGTGGAAAAAAAAAAAAACTTGGTTACTTAAAATCAAATAGATAACAGATGGAAAGAATATTACCTCGCTGCTAAGTCTGGAAACGCTTTTGTAATTTGTTGGATGAGAAATACAATAAACCACTCGTCCTCTATGTTGTCACCAAAATGTGTTACTCCCCCAATATTATCTGGAGCGTCACCTACACAGAAAAACAAATATTGCTGTAGAAAGTGATATGTACGCAAGTCAGAGGAAAGTTGACAGTAAAATGAGTTTATTTTTTTTGTCCCTACCAGCATAACGTATAGCAGAGAAAACTTCAATTTGGTCTCATATCTTTAATACTCAACAGCTAAAGAGGCTTTAATTTCCTACAAAACTGTGTGTAAAAACAATTCTAAAGAAATGTGCAAAGTAACTAACTGAAGTATTTTAAACTTCACACAAGAGTGATACAGATGCATGTCCTGACATTTTGTATGCACAAACATAGCTCACCACTAGGAAGCATGAAAGAGCATCCACAACCCACATTTAAAAAATAAATAAATAAATAAATAAATAAAGACAAAAACACTTTGTCTCACATAAACAAGCTTGTACTCACTGGAGAGAAAAAAAAAAAAAAAGAAACTTGAATAATAACGAACAGGTAAATAAGATAAGTTACTTGTATAACATGTATAGGACCTATCCTGTTTTGCGTTTGCGGCTCGCGCCGCCGCCGACTCGTGCGCACGCTCCGGGTTAATCCTTATTACATCCTCCGATATGGTGTAACTCGATGTCGCGGAATCGACAGCGAGGCCATCCCAATGTTAGTCTTGGGTACGCATCTCATAGCTCAAGGCATCTTCTGTCGGCACGCCTTATGCATTAAGACGGGGATGCGAGCGTGCGCACGGTGGCGCGCTTCAAGTGAACATAAAACCAGAAAGGACCCATGTGTATGTCGTGAAAATTTCTTATTATGGGTGTCAAATAAAATAATATGAAACATTAGCAATTAATACATCCTAAATACTTAGGCTTTCATATATTTTCATACAATTATTTGGGAGTTTACAAACTCCTATGGGATAGAAGCACACATTCACTCTGATGTTCCTAGATACTCCCTCTTTGTCCTTGCTACTGACAGAGGGCCTCATTCAAATGCGGTTTGGCCAATTGAATAGGGCTCAATATAAGCACATAGCATATATTTTTTTACAGAAGTTTTTAGTTAGTACATTTCTATCCAAAAGCAAGGTTTTTACTAACTAAAAACTCCTGTAAAAAAATATATGCTATGTGCTTATATAGAGCCCTAGTAAATTTGGCCAAATCGCACTTGAATGAGGCCCAGAGACTGGATACCTCTTCCAGAAAAACAAAAAAAGGGAAAGATGGATAAATAAACTTAATATATAACCTCAAAATCAATTTTAGGCACTGGTTCCTTCAGATTTGATCCAGTTCCTCATAACTGGTAACATGAAAAAAACGAGAGGGATATATTAGCGTACATAACTGCGACACAAGACTGTCCATATGAGAGTAGGAGCATTAGTTTTATGCAAATTGTTGATCGGAAGACAAGTCTTTTTCTTGAATGGCAGTGATCTGAACATAAGCATACCATGTGCAAAACAAAAAAAGCAATATTAAAAATGAATACAGGCTTACCTTTTTTAGATTTATATCTCAGATTAAATGGTTGGTTTTGCCAAATATATGGAGCTAGTAAATTAGCAAACCTGGCCAGGATCTGCTCTATGTACTGATGAAGAATTTGTTTGCGTTGCTCGGGATCATTAGGTTCTTGAGGCACCAGGAACAGGTGATACTCCACAAAATCCTCTACCGTGAACATTCTCTTGTTCCGCTCCATTATTTCCTGGTGAGAAAAAGAGCAAACATAAAGCAAGAGTGTCATGATGTCAGTGTTTAAGGACTGATACGGTCAGTATTTATGAATATGGCCAAGGGAGCATGACATTGTTGCATTGGGATTATGTGTTATTGTGTGTGGTTATATGTTGCCTGTACATGGTTATTATCCTAGTTATTATATATTAGAAGAGGAAATATATATATATGTGGAATTGTTAAGAATGCTCTGCACGGAAATTATCTGCAGGACATTGCATCTGTACAGATACAGGCCTTCAATCAAGATAGCTTCCTGCCCTTCAAGTAGTCCTAAGCAAACATTTGAGCTTTACATTAAGGTGTTCTGCCCTAGCTAGCCATGGACACCTGGCCTATTGTTTTAGATATATGTTGAGTGTTATCTCAATTGTTAAAGCAACCAGGGCTACTGGGCTGATGTGTGACACATACACAAGGGTGTGGTATGGGAGAGTATAAATATGTTGTTTTGACCATTTAATAAAGGTTCAGTTATAGTTTTCACATATCCACAGTTTGAGACTATTTCTGTGTTTTGTATCCTGACTTGGAAGTGGTCTTGCCATGGGCCACTAGTAATCTGTATCCAGTGTTCTCTGCCTGTACCTTTTGGCATTGCCCTCTTCAGAAGCCATCTTTTGTGCCACAGAGAACAAGAAGAACTACACGATTCTGCTGAACTATGTTCAAATCAAGACCCCTTGAATAAGCAGATTGTGACAGAGTATCCAGCATAATCGCATATGAAAAGTAGAGGCAATATTCTTATTTCATAATTACATATATACTAGAGAATTGCCGGTCAAAAAATGACGGCAATGAAATTGTAAGGTAGCTAATGCTATAAATGAATATAATTTACGTATTTTGAAGCATTGTGTTGAAGAGCTGCAATCTGTTCTGATGTTGCTGCAGCATTAGTGGTGTGGAGCTGCTATGTAAGCGTGCTGAATGTGTGCAGTGTAATAGTGTGCGTGCGCGAGACCAAACCGTTAGCGTAGTTGTGTACTTCCGCATTGTCGTAAAATGGCGGGTAATGTGTGGTATGCGTCTTAGCGGAATATCCGTAGGTCTTTTGTGGTGTTTTGCGAGTGTCTTGTGGTGTTTTGAGTGCTGTAGCCTCGTTTTCGTTTGGCGGCCATTTTTTCTCTCGCTTAGAGAATTTTTTTGTGTCTAAACTCTTTTATTTTGAATGAAATGAAGGTGTAAGTTGCTTTTTTGAGGTCCTGGATGCTCCCTCTTGCTGTAGGTAAGCTTTTTATGTATGTGCTGTGTGTATTTATTGTGTTTTCAATTTTTTCATGTTCGCGAGTTGCGGCCGTTTTTTGCGAGGTCGTAATGAGTGTTAACGTGTCTCATATGTTGTTTGCGTTACAACGTAAAGTTTGCAAGGGTCGCAGTTGCTGGCAAGGAGCGCCTTTGGCGCTCCATGCCGAGGGTCGCGGCTCGCTACGAGAGCCTGCAAGCGTTAGCAACAACTCGTCCGGTCACAATTATATATGTGATATACACACTAGTGACTTGCCCGTCAAAAATGATGGGGCAATAAAATTTGAAGCCATGGCAATGCTGTTTGCCACACAATGTAAAGCTTTGCTCCTCGGAGCACCTTTGGCGCTCATTGCAAGGCTCTCCCCTCATGTCCTTCAAGTTTTGTGGTTTGCAACGATCATCTTCGTCGCTCATCGCAAAGACAGATATATAAAGTACAGTGTTGAATATACAATTTTTTTAGTGCAGTGTAAATTAGAAAATGTTTTCAGAGCATAATAAAGTGATTTAAATAGGCAACTGCTTTGAGAGTGCTATCACTGGTAAAAAGTAAAACATTTTCAGTGCAGTGCAAAGTATACATTTTTATTTTCCATTACTAATTCTTATTAAAATTAATATACATTAATAATTAATTAGGAACGAATATATGTATGATGAAGTGCGAAGCATTAATGTATTCATAAAGTAACGGCAGTGTAAAATATGCTATTTTGCGTTATATATATATATATATATATATATATTACACACATTTTTTTTTTGTTTTGCGGGTTTCGGAGTAGAGTAGCGTCTTTTAATTTTTTTATTTCGCTTAGCCTATTTTCGAGTGCCGAAACTCGGCAAATTCGGCTTAAAATGCGCAACCTCACTCCCAGACGTCCTGGCTGTCCCGCCGTGCCGTGTGTGAGATATATATATTAGATAGATTTTTTCTTTTGTCTGCGTTTTTCGGTTTGCGCGGTTTGGCCTTTAACTTTGTACTTTTCCGACCGCGTACTTATTTGTTTTTCTAAGTTCCGCGCCTCGCAATGTTTTTTTCTAAGTCTTGCATTCCTCATCTGCTTGCAGCTTAAGGCAATCCCGCGTTTCCCAACTGCTTGGAGGTTAATTCCCACGTTTTTCAATAGCACGTAGGAGACTTTGGCGCTCATTTCAATTCCTTTGTCGCTCATCGGCTAAATGCTCCGAGCTTGGAAGACTTCTGTGCTTTAAAGGCTCGCAAACGTGAAGGCGAATCGCAGTTTGACAATTATAATATGTGACACACACACAGGACAAAACAACACAAACGTTAGTAAGTGTGTGGGTATTTATGGTATAATTACTCATTCAGTCATGTCGGACGCTCTGTGACCCTATGGACCATAGCACGCCAGGCACATCTATCGTTAGGTCTCTGGTTGTGCTTATCCATAAGGTTACCATGGCAAAGATACTGGGGTTGCCAGTTCCTTCTCCAGTGGACCGTTATTTGTCTGACTTCCCGGCTATGACCTGCCAAATCTTGGGTAACCCTACATGTTATAGCTCACAGATTCAAGTACACAACCCTCTTCACCATGACAAGGTAGAAATCCAGAAGGGTGTGTGTATAGTGGTGAACAAAAATATCACAAGTATAATGTATCTTTACAAAAGGTTTTTCTTCCAGATTATATATATATATATATATATATATAGTTATTCTCTATATCATATTCAGAGACAAGGGGATCTAGTGGTGCCTGGGCTCTCACATTTTCATATTAAACACTGTAGGGCTCCTTAAGTCACATACAGTTTGACCCTCACTACTCCAGTGTCCTATCAAGCTGTGAGAGCAACAGTGACAGCCATAACTATGGGAGAACACAAACATGATCCAAGCATACAAACAGCAATAATATCATCATCATATGACAAAGCTGGTGCTACCTCACCTGTGTCTGTCTCAGGAGCCCACAACATGCATTGAGAGTGACGTAATCACAAGGCGCTCTCCATATTGTGCACACGTGACAGCTGCGCGCTAATTGACGTCTCCGGGAACCATGACGACTGGTGAGCGTCGCTACGGCGGCCTGGTAGCTGAGAGTGGATGACGCGAATACGGAGACAGGAGAGAGGAGGGTGAGACTAAAACAGGATAGGACAGAGTGACAGGAGAGTGCGGGAAAGTGAGACAGGACAGAGTGACAGGAGAGTGCGGGAAAGTGAGACAGGACAGAGTGACAGGAGAGTGCGGGAAAGTGAGACAGGAGAGAGGAGGGTGACACTAAGACAGGATAGGACAGTGACGGAAGAGAGCGGGAGAGTGAGACAAGACAGAGGAGCGATAAAGAGAGGAGGTTCAGAAGATTGAGACAGGACAGAGTGACGAGAGAGAGAGGAGAGAGAGATAGGAGAGAGGGAGACAGGACAGAGTGACGAGAGAGAGTGAGACAGGACAGAGTGATAAGAGAGAGAGAGGAGAGAGTGAGACAGGACAGAGTGACAAGAGAGAGAGAGGAGAGAGTGAGACAGGACAGAGTGACGAGAGAGAGAGAGAGAGAGGGGAGAGCGTGAGACAGGACAGGGTGACAAGAGAGAGAGGGGAGAGCGTGAGACAGGACAGGGTGACAAGAGAGAGAGAGGAGAGTGTGAGACAGGACAGAGTGACGAGAGAGAGAGAGAGAGGAGAGCGTGAGACAGGACAGGGTGACAAGAGAGAGAGGAGAGCGTGAGACAGGACAGAGTGACGAGAGAGAGAGGAGAGCGTGAGACAGGACAGGGTGACGAGAGAGAGAGGAAAGCGTGAGACAGGACAGAGTGACAAGAGAGGAGAGAGTGAGACAGGACAGAGTGACAAGAGAGACGGGGAGAGAGCGAGTCAGGACAGAGTGATAAGAGAGAGAGAGGAGAGAGTGAGACAGGACAGAGTGATGAGAGAGAGAGAGGAGAGAGAGTGAGACAGGACAGAGTGATAAGAGAGAGAGAGGAGAGAGTGAGACAGGACAGAGTGATAAGAGAGAGAGAGGAGAGAGTGAGACCGGACAGAGTGACAAGAGAGAGAGAGAGGAGAGAGTGAGACAGGACAGAGTGACAAGAGAGAGAGAGAGGGGAGAGCGTGAGACAGGACAGGGTGACAAGAGAGAGAGGGGAGAGCGTGAGACAGGACAGGGTGACAAGAGAGAGAGAGGAGAGTGTGAGACAGGACAGAGTGACAAGAGAGAGAGAGAGAGGAGAGCGTGAGACAGGACAGGGTGACAAGAGAGAGGAGAGCGTGAGACAGGACAGAGTGACAAGAGAGAGAGAGGAGAGCGTGAGACAGGACAGGGTGACGAGAGAGAGAGGAAAGCGTGAGACAGGACAGAGTGACAAGAGAGGAGAGAGTGAGACAGGACAGAGTGACAAGAGAGACGGGGAGAGAGCGAGTCAGGACAGAGTGACAGCGAGAGAGGAGAGAGTGACAAGAGGGAGAGTGACAAGAAGGAGAGGAGAGAGTGAGACAGGACAGGGTGACAAGAGGGAGAGGAGAGCGTGAGACAGGACAGGGTGACAAGAGAGAGAGGAGAGCGTGAGACAGGACAGGGTGACAAGAGAGAGAGAGGAGAGCGTGAAACAGGACAGGGTGACGAGAGAGAGAGGAAAGCGTGAGACAGGACAGAGTGACAAGAGAGGAGAGAGTGAGATAGGACAGAGTGACAAGAGAGGAGAGAGCGAGTCAGGACAGAGTGACAGCGAGAGAGGAGAGAGTGACAAGAGGGAGAGTGACAAGAAGGAGAGGAGAGAGTGAGACAGGACAGGGTGACAAGAGGGAGAGGAGAGAGTGAGACAGGACAGAGTGACGAGAGAGAGAGGAGATAGTGACACAGGACAGGGAGCTGGGAGAGAGAGGAGAGAGTGAGACAGGACCGAGTGAGGAGAGAGTTTGTCAGGGCAGGGTGACAGAGAGAGAGAGAGGAGAGAGCGAGTCAGGACTGAGTGACAAGAGAGAGAGAGTGAGACAGGACAGGGAGCCGGAAGAGAGAGGAGAGAGTGAGACAGGACAGAGTTACAAGAGAGAGGGAGAGAGAGAGGGAGACAGGACAGAGTGACGAGAGATAGGAGGAGAGAGAGTGAGACAGGACAGAGTGACAATAGAGAGGGAGAGAGAGAGGGAGACAGGACAGAGTGACAAGAGAGAGGGGGAGAGAGAGTGACAAGAGAGAGGAGAGAGTGAGACAGGACAGGGTGACAAGAGGGAGAGGAGAGAATGAGACAGGAGAGGGTGATGAGAAAGTGGAGAGCGTGAGACAGGACAGGGTGACAAGAGTGAGAGGAGATAGTAAGACAGGAGAGGGAGCCGGGAGAGAGAGGAGAGAGTGAGACAGGACACAGGACATGTTGCCGGGAGAGAGTGAGACAGGACACGTTGCCGGTAGAGAGTGAGACAGAACAGGGTGCCGGGAGAGAGTGAGACAGAACAGGGTGCCGGGAGAGAGTGAGACAGAACAGGGTGCCGGGAGAGAGTGAGACAGGACAGGGTGCCGGGAGAGAGAGAGGGGAGAGAGTAAGACAGGACAGGGTGCCGGGAGAGAGAGAGAGGAGAGAGTAAGACAGGACAGGGTGTCAGGAGAGAGTGAGACAGGACAGGGTGCAGGGAGAGAGAGCAAAGAGTGAGACAGGACAGGGTGTCGGGAGAGAGTGAGACAGGACAGGGTGTCGGGAGAGAGTGAGACAGGACAGGGTGTCGGGAGAGAGTGAGACAGGACAGGGTGCCGGGAGAGAGAGGAGAGAGTGAGACAGGACAGGGTGCCGGGAGAGAGTGAGACAGGACAGGGTGCCGGGAGAGAGAGGAGAGAGTGAGACAGGACAGGGTGCCGGGAGAGAGTGAGACAGGACAGGGTGCCGGGAGAGAGTGAGACAGGACAGGGTGCCGGGAGAGAGTGAGACAGGACAGGGTGCCGGGAGAGAGAGGAGAGAGTGAGACAGGACAGGGTGCCGGGAGAGAGTGAGACAGGACAGGGTGCCGGGAGAGAGTGAGACAGGACAGGGTGCCGGGAGAGAGTGAGACAGGACAGGGTGCCGGGAGAGAGAGGAGAGAGTAAGACAGGACAGGGTGCCGAGAGAGAGAGGAGAGAGTAAGACAGGACAGGGTGCCGGGAGAGAGAGGAGAGAGTGAGACAGGACAGGGTGCCGGGAGAGAGAGGAGAGAGTGAGACAGGACAGGGTGCCGGGAGAGAGTGAGACAGGACAGGGTGCCGGGAGAGAGTAAGACAGGACAGGGTGTAAGAAGAGAGTGAGACAGGACAGGGTGCAGGGAGAGAGAGCAGAGAGTGAGACAGGACAGGGTGTCGGGAGAGAGTGAGACAGGACAGGGTGCCGGGAGAGAGAGGAGAGAGTAAGACAGGACAGGGTGCCGGGAGAGAGAGGAGAGAGTGAGACAGGACAGGGTGCCGGGAGAGAGAGGAGAGAGTGAGACAGGACAGGGTGCCGGGAGAGAGTGAGACAGGACAGGGTGCCGGGAGAGAGTAAGACAGGACAGGGTGTAAGAAGAGAGTGAGACAGGACAGGGTGCAGGGAGAGAGAGCAGAGAGTGAGACAGGACAGGGTGTCGGGAGAGAGTGAGACAGGACAGGGTGTCGGGAGAGAGTGAGACAGGACAGGGTGTCGGGAGAGAGTGAGACAGGACAGGGTGCCGGGAGAGAGTGAGACAGGACAGGGTGCCGGGAGAGAGTGAGACAGGACAGGGTGCCGGGAGAGAGTGAGACAGGACAGGGTGCCGGGAGAGAGTGAGACAGGGCAGGGTGCCGGGAGAGAGTGAGACAGGGCATGGTGCCGGGAGAGAGTGAGACAGGGCATGGTGCCGGGAGAGAGTGAGACAGGTCACGGTGCCGCGAGAGAGTGAGACAGGACAGGGTGCCGGGAGAGAGTGAGACAGGACAGGGTGCCGGGAGAGAGAGGAAGGATGTTCATAATGGCTTTACACTTCACTGTGAATATTCAAGACTGAAAAGAGTAGCAAGAAACAGACATGTATGTATGTATGTATGTTTAAATAAAACAGTCCTGTCTGAAATCATATAGGAAGTAGCAGCCAGAATTAGTAGTCTCTCAGGCAATTCATTTATTTTTAAAGTATACACCACACTTCAGCGAATGGAAGTTAATGAATGCTTTTTCCTTTTAAGGCTTTGTTCTATTACTAGAGAACCAATGATTAATCGGGTATTTGCAGACGTCACACAAGAAAATATGAAAGAATAATTCTTCTACTAGGATGATTTCCAGATATAAAAGGAAACCAGTAGCACAGAAGCAACAAATGTAAGTCACAAGTATAATTGTTTTATTTTCATACAAATTACTATATTTGTCTACTGCCTCTTATGGAGGAATAATTTGCTAGTGTTAATAAATGGTAGCAAGTACCATGTCTTTGGTAATTTGTAGTAATAACCACTCTTTGAATTCAATTTATGTGTTTTACACTTTTATTTATTATTGGCCAATGGTTTTGCCTTCCTTTCATTTCTCATTAACCATTTGATGTCTTCTGCGGACCTAAAATGGGTTTATAAAGACACAATTAACAACTACCAATCAACGTAACACTTACCATAGGAAGAAGCCTCTTGCCTGGCCTCTGTAGAAGCCTAATGAGAAACACGCGTTAGGCCGCTCATACATTGAGACGTTGTGACATCACACGCCCGGAGCTCAGTTCCTTGGACTAGACAATGGCACTTGCTATCTTGCAGGCTAATTCTACTGCCTAGCTTGAGGGACAACATATGGATTAGAAAATGTCCCTTTAATATTTCACTCAGATCCTGAGAATAGTCTGTTAGGTTTATGCTAGCTTGTCGTGTAGATGTATACGTTTACATCCTTCACTCCAATATTTATTATCGGGTATTCTTAGTGGATACAAAAATATCTAAGACAATTAAGAGGTGCACCTGTAATTATATTTTTAGAGTTAATCCATACTGTTATTATATATAATAGGATTCACCTCTATGGACCAGTATTACTATAACTGATATTTGGCTATTCATTGGGGATTTTACTGTTTTGAAGTAGCTGTAACTGAGCAATACTATTTAGTTCCCTATAATAGAACTACTACACTGTTCTTTCTTACCTTTATGCCTATACTGGGCTATAATACATTGTAATTGCCTGTCATGTTCTTCAGGTATTTGCTTATTTAGGACAAATGCACAGATTAAGCTCTTGGTACTTTATTCGGCTTTAAATTTCAGTGAAAATATCTCCATCTAGTGGTTACTAGCAACTAACCCTGCACCCTTATGCTAAGTCTCTATATATATATATATATATATAGCCACTACAGTCTGCATTCCATTGGAAATTCTGTTTCTCATCATTTTTCTTGTTTTATACTGTGTTGTTTGTTAACATATTATTCCATTTATTTTAAATGATATAATAAAAGTTATGTTTTATATGCGTTTTTGTGTCCTCTGACATATGGACGGTTGGTGCCAGTGGTTCCAAAGTTTTCTCTCTTTTCTAAAATTCAGGTTCACAAGGTTAAAAAACAGCCAATAATTAATTCTAAATGAATACAAGTTTTCGCAAATGCAGAAATAGAATAAGCTATGTTTCACAGAAGTCATGATCTTTGAAAGCTCTTATTTATGTACAAACAATATTGTATTAGGACAGGATTTATACTTTTCAGTAGTAATGATTAGCATAAACAAGATTTCAGCTCCTTCTGTTTAAAATAAGTTGTTATTTTGTGAGAAGATTTGTGTATGTGCTTTGATGCTCTGCCCACGTAGCTAATTCATACACTGTTTCTAAAGTGCTACATGTACTAGCCAATCACAGACGGTCTCCGAATCATTTTAGTAAGATGCTTTTGAGACACAGTCTGTGATTGGCTAGTTCATCTAGTACTATAAAAGCACTTTGCAGTAATTATTAGAAATGTTTCTGTGTGTAAAAACATAACATAAGCACTTGTTAGTAAAATTACTTTTAAATATGCAAATTAATACTTAGAGTTTATTATAATGTTAAAAACAGGGAAACCTACATGTCACTTTACTGAAACAAAGGTAATTCTATTGCTTTTTTTCCTCTAAAAAACAGACCAGAACAGTGAGTATTCACTGTGATAAATACATGGTTTATTATATGATTTCATTACCAAAACATTTGACAACAGCAAATTGTTTGTTTAGTTATTAAATGTTCTCATTGTTTTTATATTTTAGCAACCAGAGTCTTGGAAAATTCACAGAAAATCACCCTCTGCCAGAGAAAGCAGGAAGTTTTCCCACACCCCTCCACGGTGACCAATATGAAGCAATCTCACATTACAGAAGGTAAAACTATTCTGTATGTGTTTGTACAGTCACTGACAAATCGTAAAACACGAGTGACTTTTAATATACAGCAATACCCCATTTAGGGCTCCACAAACGTTCCTGCATGCAGGAGAGCTATTTAAAAAAAGGGGAATTATGTCTGAGCACTATGGAGATTCAGGGAGCACTGAGTGAGGATTTAAAGAGCTAAATGGAGTTTGGCGGTTAAAAATAGCGCTATAGCGGGGTTTATCACTATGCAGAGAATTACATGGAAAAAGCACTATGGCGAATTAGCTTTAAAGGGGTAGCATTAAGCGGAGTATATCTTTATAGCACTTTTTATACTTTTTTTATTAACGTTCAGCAAAATGGGTAAAGCATGCAACCATTAGGATTGTGCGTGAGCATTATAACAGAGCCAAGGTGATATATTCATGGAGAACTATTAATACATTATATTTCATTCTGTTTTGCTGATATTTACTTTTACATTCCCAGAATGTAAGAAATGTTTAGATTCCAGTAGCAAGGCTCATCTCCTATATAAATATTGCAGTGTTGGGTGTAAAAATATCTATCAAACTGATGCTGTAGATAATGTCATTGTGGGAGTGCCTGATCACTAGATTAGGAAACCATAAAATAATTTTCTTAGTAGGGAAGAAACATTTTGCACAAGGTTAAAACAATAGACTCAATAGATCATTCAGCCGTGTAAAGATAGTAGATATATAGATATTCTAGGACAAGTCTATGGCATGCTACTGCAGATATCGGAACATATATTTTAACTACAGCACCATTGTACAATGTATGATCACATATAATAGTTGTCAAACTACGAATCATCCTTACGCTTTGCAAGCTGTCCTGAGCATTACGCTTTACGCTTTGCAAGCTGTCCTGAGTATAAGCCGAGTTTTTCAGCCCTTTTTTTAAGGCTAAAAAGGGCCCCCTCGGCTTATACTCGAGTCACTCTCCCCCCCGTGTCTCTCTAACCCCCCCCGTGTCTCTCTAACCCCCCCCGTGTCTCTCTAACCCCCCCCGTGTCTCTCTAACCCCCCTTGTGTCTCTCTAACCCCCCTTGTGTCTCTCTAACCCCCCTTGTGTCTCTCTAACCCCCCTCGTGTCTCTCTAACCCCCCTTGTGTCTCTCTAACCCCCCTCGTGTCTCTCTAACCCCCCTCGTGTCTCTCTAACCCCCCTCGTGTCTCTCTAACCCCCCTCGTGTCTCTCTAACCCCCCTCGTGTCTCTCTAACCCCCCTTGTGTCTCTCTAACCCCCCTTGTGTCTCTCTAACCCCCCTTGTGTCTCTTTCCCTCCCCCCTCCTCATCCTCAACCCCCGCCCTCATTCTAACCCTCCCCCCCATCATACTACCCCCCCCCCCCCCCCTCTGCCCTTACTTACCTGCTCCAGCCTCCGCTCCTTCCGGGTCTTGATTCTTGATGTGGCGCGCATGTGTCGTCACATGCGCGCCACGTCATTAGCATATACCGGGTGCTGGCACCCGGTATATGCTAATGACGTGGCGCGCATGTGACGTCACATGCGTGCCACATCAAGACCCGAAAGGAGCGGAGGCCGGAGCAGGTAAGTGAGGGGAGAGCGGGTGGGGGGTATTTAGAGGGGTAGTATGAGGGGGGGGGGGGGGTTTAGAATGAGGAGGGGGGGAGTTTAGAATGAGGAGGGGGGGAAGTTTAGCATGAGGAGGGGGGGCGTTTAGAATGAGGGGGGTTGAGGATGAGGAGGGAGGTTTAGGAGGGGGTTGAGGATTAGGGGTTGAGGTTGAGGAGGGAAGTTGAAGATGAGGAGGGGGGCTGAGGATGAGGAGGGGGGCTGAGGATGAGGAGGGGGGGCTGAGGATGAGGAGGGGGGGCTGAGGATGAGGAGGGGGGGCTGAGGATGAGGAGGGGGGGCTGAGGATGAGGAGGGGGGGCTGAGGATGAGGAGGGGGGGCTGAGGATGAGGAGGGGGGGCTGAGGATGAGGAGAAGGGGCTGAGGATGAGGAGGGGGGGCTGAGGATGAGGATGAGGAGGGAGGTTGAGGATGAGGAGGGAGGTTGAGGATGGGGGGGTTGAGGTTGAGGATGGGGGGGTTGAGGTTGAGGATGGGGGGGTTGAGGTTGAGGATGGGGGGGCTTGAGGTTGAGGATGGGGGGGCTTGAGGTTGAGGATGGGGGGCTTGAGGTTGAGGATGGGGGGGTTGAGGTTGATGATGGGGGGGTTGAGGTTGAGGATGGGGGGGTTGAGGTTGAGGATGGGGGGGTTGAGGATGGGGGGGTTGAGGATGAGGAGGGAGGTTGAGGATGAGGAGGGGGGTTGAGGAGGAGGAGGGATGATGATGATGAGGAGGGAGGTTGAGGATGAGGAGGGAGGTTGAGGATGAGGAGGGAGGTTGAGGATGAGGAGGGAGGTTGAGGATGAGGAGGGAGGTTGAGGATGAGGAGTGGGGTTGAGGAGGTAGGTTGAGAATGAGGAGGGGGGAAGAGACACAGGGAAGGGAGAGGGGGGGGGGAGAGACATAGGAGAGAGGGGGGGGGACAGAAGACACAAAAGGGACACAGGGGGGCAGCACATTTCCCACCCTCGGCTTATACTCAAGTCACTCGTTTTACCCAGGATTTTGTGGTAAAATAGGTGCTTCGGCTTATACTCGAGTATATACGGTAGTATAAAATGGATTGAAATGACTCTGCAATGCCTTTTTTTTTCTCTATTTAGTGAGTCTGTAAAATCAAATGAAAACAGAAGAACCTTGCTAAAGCAAACATAAACATAAACATATGGAGAAACAGAGTGCCTTTAAAAAAACATAAATCTTTGTTTGTTTAACTGTTCTATATGTTCATATTCTCGTGTTAAAATAAAACATTTCAGCAGACGTCCGCAAACCATTAATAGCAGACACAGTGTTTGTTATTGTGGGCCAAAAATTAATTAGAACATTGGGTATATAGTTTATATAATAAATAAGATGTTATATCTTCATTCTGTTTCTAATTGATGTATATTATATTGATACATACAACACTCTCTATTTTGATGTTTTAGTGAGTCAGACTTTTCAGAAAATTCAAGTGTACCAGAAGAGCACTCCGAGGCTTCATGGTCCGAGTTTCAGAGTGGTGCAGAGCCGTCCACAGAAAATAGCTCTGTCATATCCTGGGGTTTTGATGTAAGTAATTGTATGTATACATTAATACAATCTACACCTTTTATTGATCATACATACATGAGCTCTAGGTTCAATTGTTTATTTATTTTTATTTTCACAGTGTCCATGTTCTTAGCAACTTGTTAATTTCTTTTGGACTAATGGATACATTTATCTGTTACTTTATCTGATTTACATTTGAAAGAATGGGTATAAACTTTACAAAAAAAACTTTTGTAATGGTTAAAATATATAATTTTTTTAATTGATGGTATACATTTAGGACCAGAAGTTGCCTTCAGTCTTAAGATTTTTCTGTATATCTGGTTAAATCTGGTTTGCATTTTCTTTCCCACAAATATTGAACATTTTGGAAAAACGTACGAATGCTTCAGTGCACATGTATTCATTTCGTCCCGTTGTAGCTTAGCTCTTACAAATAGCTGAGTTACAAAACACTGAAATTCCTTATCTACGGTATGCTTTCTTAAAAATTAGATTGCATAATGTACACATTGGCTTTAGAAATAAAAAAAAAAAGAACTTGTACTTGTATCTTCCAGCATGTAGTTTATTAAAAAGTGGGAATATTTACAATTTGGCCAACACATTTTATTATTTCAAAAGTAACTACGACGAATTAAAAGAAATATAAAAACAGTATAAAAACATTAGAAACGATTCTGCTCTGGTAAAGTTTGATTTAATTAATTTTTCTGATAATAAACAGAGACATTAACTGCCTCTTACTATTTTAGAATCATAGAAGTTGTAGTCCAATTAAGATAGCCGTTAAACACAGGTTCCTAAGTAAATATTATTATGTCTTATAGTTTTTTTAGAAAGAAGGAAATATAACTCTATGATTAAGAAATCAAAGAGAAAAATTCTCTGTTATCACATATTTACGAGTGAGTAAGGATTCTAAAATTTCCAACCTTATGGACTTTTCTTGTGTAGGGTAGTATTTGCAGTATAGGTGGCAGTAGGAGTTACCCTAAGCTAAGGCAGAGAAATGTAGATTTTTATCTCATCTCTCAATAAGAGACTTTATTAGACTTGCCTATATACATAGGGCCTCATTCTATTACCGGCAGCAGCTGCTGCGGGGCCACAAGGACCGGCCGCAAGCTTTCCGGCTATTCTATTCCCCTCCGGCCGGGGACTCCGGCAGGCTTGCGGCCGGCGCCTTGCTATCTCTTGCGGCCGATCGCGCCGGAGGAAAGCCTTTGATCTAAAACGGCCGCAAGGAAATCGGCCGTAAGAAAAGCCTGGTTGCGATTCTATTGCTCCGGGAAACCTCTCTGCAAGGCTAAAAACGAGCCGCAGCTTACTTGCAGCAAACAGGTCCCGCTAGCACCAATTAAGCACATAAAATAGCTCAAATAAAGCCATCCTGCACTTTGCGGAGTCTATAAAGTGATTTTAGGTGTTAGAAAAAATAGCACATAATTATCCTATACTCAAATCCGTAAAATATTTTATTTTTAATATACGTAAAATATCCATGTAAAAAGTCCAGAGTGCTTGGAGCACCTCAGACCCGCCCATGCCGCAGCCGGAAAATAAATAGTTAATTTGAACTCGGGTTTGGGCTAATGTGCAAACTTGAGAGTGGGTTACTTTTAATCCTCATGTCCCCCAATATGATCCCTAGCATTTACAGAGCTGTACAGTGCAGGCTTGAATTTATTTTTGCGTTTTTAGATTTCAAAGCTTACGGCCGGTTTCAAGATATGCGGCCGTCCGTAAGGGGAGATCCTTGCGGGGCCGTATAATAGAATCGCGAGTTAACTGAACCCCCGCAAGGAATCGCAGCCTTACGGCCGATTTACGGCCGGTAATTGAATGAGGGCCATAGGGTTTATGTTCCTATTATGATCCTGCAGTCAGTCACACTATATCATTGCACATTAGTAGCAATTACCCAATTTTTAAGTGAGATATTCTAGGAACTATAAGGGCAAGATTCAAAACTCTTATGGTTCTAAAAATTGCTTAATTTAAGTGGTGGTTAAACGCTATCTATTTGAGCCATACTGCCTTATACCAAATGTTATCTACTTAGCACCATGCTGCTTAACCAGTCCATGTCATTAACTACTACTTAAATTAAGCAACTTCAGAACCATAAGAGTTTTGCATCTTGCCCTTATAGTTCCTAGAATATCTCACTTAAAAATAGGGTAATTGCCACTAATGTGCAATGCATATAGTGAGACTCTGACTGCAGGATCATAATAGGAACATAAACCCTATGTATATAGGCAAGTCTAATAAAGGATAAGAGACAAGAACAACAGTTTAAGTCTCCTATTGAGAGATGAGCTAAAAATCTACATTTCTCTGCCTTAGCTTAGGGTAACTCTTACTGCCACCCATACTGCAAATAGCACCCTACACAAGAAAAGTCCATAAGGTTGGAAATTTTCGAATCCTTACTCACTCGTGAATATGTGATAATAGAGAATTTTTCTCTTTGATTTCTTAATCATAGAGTTATATTTCCTTCTTTCTAAAAAACCTATAAGATATAATATTTGCTTAGGAACCTGTGTTTAACAGTTATCTTAATTGGACTACAACTTCTATGATTCTAAAATAGTAAGAAGCAGTTAATGTCTCTGTATATTATCAGAAAAGTAAATTAAATCACACTTTGCCAGAGGAGAATCGTTTCTAATGTTTTTATATTTCTTTTAATTCGTCATTGTTACTTTTGAAATAATAACATTTGTTGGCCAAATTGTAAATATTCCCACTTTATAATAAATTATCACATATATAGTTGTGAGCGTACGAGTTGTTGCTAACGCTGCGGGCTCGCTATGCGAGTCGCGAGGGCCGCGGCTCGCGCAGCAAGCCAAGGCCCTCGCGAAGCGAGGGCACTGGCCGAGGGTCTCAGTTGCTGGCATGGAGCGCCGAAGGCGCTCCATGCCAGCAACTGCGACCCTCGCAAACTTCACGTCGCAACCCAAACAGCACGACACACACATTACGACACTCGCAAACAACATACGACACACGTTCACACACATTACGGCCTCGCAACACTCGGACGCAACTCGCGAACATTACAAAATGTAAAACACAATACATACACACAGCACATACATAAAAACCTTACCTACACCAAGAGGGAGCACCCAGGACCTCAAAAATACAACTTAGACCTCGATTTTACTCAAAATAAAAGAGTTTAGAGACTAAAAAAAAATCTAAGCGAGAGAAAAAATGGCCGCCGAACAAAACGAAAACGAGGCTACAGCACTCTAAACTCGCAAAACACCACAAGAAACTCGCAAAACGCAACAAACGACCTACGGATTTTCATACCACACAGTGCACACATTCAGCACGCTTACACAGCAGCTCCACACCACTAATGCTGCAGCAACATCAACACAGATTGCAGATCTTCATCACAATGCTTCAAAATAGGTAAACTATATTCATTTAGTAATGTATTACATATTTCATTATTATACACCAAACAGCATTAGCTACCTTACAATTTCATTGCCGTCATTTTTTGACGGGCAATTCGCTAGTGATTAAATAGAGTGGAAAACACTCAAGGGAACAATAAGCTTCCTAAAGTTCAAATTACTTCCAGCATGTAAGACGCAAATCTAAAGCTCAATGTATATTTCAAATATGACAGAGGGAAGTTTTTTGTTTTATTTCTCTCTGAAATAACAGTCTCCTTGTACAAGAAAATACTGCCATTTTAAATTGCTAGAAAGCGTCAGATAAAATACTTTTTAGTATCTAGTTTACCAATTGACAGAGACAGATCCAGCACATCAGGCTGTTTAACATTCATTTTAAAACCATATTATTTATAGGTGGCTTTATTGTTGACTTAATAGGGGATTTCTAACAGTCTCTTGCACACAATAAGTTAAATTAAGTTGTTCACTTTCTAAGCTCATATAACTGACATGTGGTGAATTAAATACTCACAGCCTTTCACATAACACTTACACTGGCCTCTTAATAACGACTTGTATGTACTGCACGGCGCTTCAATTAATGTCAATACTAACTCTACATACAATGTGTTTGTTTAACTGTCTTGTTAAATGATAGGAAACATGAAAAACTAAAATTAAGCTGGGTATATATGTCATATAACTTCATAAATATCTGAAGTTTTACAGTATTACTAAGTATTACTAAGTAGAGCTTATTTTCCAAGACTATCTTCTTGGAAAGTCAGATAAACACACTGCCGGCAATAGACCTACCCAGCCTTGCATATAATAAGTAAAAAATTAACTGATCTACTTTATTTGCACTTTTATGATTTGTAATTACATTTTGTCTACTGTCTGTTGTATTCTAATAGATTGTAATGTGTATATGGGACAGCAATGTCCCTTTTTAATATGAGTTATCTTTTAAGTTTCTTTATGTATATCTTTATCTATATTTTTCCAGTCATGTTTGCCTCTTCTCTCATAGGAATTTGACCAGGCCGCTACTTGGCAGGTACAGAAGATTTTCAAGCAGATTGATGAATTATTGTATGAAGGGAAAGACAGCACACTGGTGAAGGATCTGCAAGACGAGTGTCAGCAGTGGGCAAATAGCTTTCCACACTTACGGTATTCTACATTCTTACCCTTTTTAAATATTTTTTATATACATTTTTTTAATGCAGAATGCCACATATTATAATCAAATACTTAATCAAAACATAAATAATTATACATACCTCAACATGGAATTCATATTTATCCATTTGTATAGAATTTTTTTCTCTTTTGAATGAAAAATGGGCACCGCAGTGCTTTAAATAATTGCATTTTTCTCCTAGCAAACTGCTTTTTCTAACAATGCTACTGACTTGGGCTCATCAGGACTAAGGTTATGTGTGTTGGACTTGCCTTATCAGGATTATGAGGTTTAAATTAAAGATGTAGTTTAAAGGGACATCAGTCCTCCAGTGAGTTCTATTTAAAAAGCATCCATAATTGGGCTGGATTTATTTTACCCCATTATCATAAAACACATTTTTAGTTAGAAAAAGTAATGCTTATATCTCTGCTGGACCCTGGAGAAATCTTTGATATTTTGGTGATATTGTTTATGTGTGAGAGAACTGTTGATGCAAGCAGCCTGCGTGTGAGGGGGAAGGAGGGTTTTCTTAAATTCAGTGAGATCCAATTTCTTACAAATATTCCTGATCTCTTCCTCTTAATACAATAAAACAAGATGGAATCTAATATTAATAAACAGAGTATTTAAACATTCAGATTTTCTCTAAGTTTTATTTTTGTGTCCTGGCCTACACAGCTGCTAATGTTGTTAGTTTGTTACATGTTTCACAAACAAATGCTGTTTTTCTTGAATGATGCTCCTTCAATGTATCATTGTAGTCCCATAATTACAATATGCCATTTTAAGAACCGCACTTTATAGTGGGCAAAATCTTATTACGGCAATAAACTAAAGACTTGTTTATTTTTTTAAGCCAATACTATCAGTTACCCACTGTGCATCATCTTTTCTAAACTAAATCACAAAGTGCCATTGATTTCAATATTTCTACTGGAAATTTCATTTGTGTATAAGGGCACATCCTACCTAGTCAGGCAATGATGGCTTCCACTGCAACATAAGTGCATAATGTAGGAAATTGACTACGTGCTGTTCTTTATTTAACTGTTACTCAATTTTTTTTTCTTTAAAATAACAAAATGTGTCAACTATAAAACTTTTTTTTGTTTAGATAGAAAGCCCTTAAGTCTCTATTTGTTGTTTTTGTTTTGTTTCAGAGTACAAGGGAAGCAGATTGTGGCCCCTGTAGATGAAGGGTACAGCTGGCATTCCACCTACCCCTGTGAAGATAAAGACTCTACAACCCTCAATGTTGTCCATGCAAAGGAGCCCAGTGAGTGAGTATTTACGCACAGCCAAACTCATTTGTGAAAAGGTATCCTTATTCAAAAGACTATTTACTGTACCTTAGCAAATCTTCTGGCTGAAAAAAACATTTAAAAGACCTGGAATCCTCCAGATTTTCCTTACAATATGCTCAACATATCAGCCAATGCAACTAAACTAGAGATAGTATCAAGATAATAACTTATGTTATATTTAAAGAAACCACTGTAGTTCAAGAATCAAACAGGTACAGGTGAGAAACATACAGTGGGATGTATAAATTGATTTCACATCAGAGATGACACATTGATCTCTTAAAGATTTTGCAACTCACAAAAATGCATAGAAATTGCCAGAGGGTATGTTTGTAAGTTAATACATTTATTAGAACAAGTTTTTAATAAAAAAATAAATATAGTTTTTTTCCGTTTGAGGTTAGAATGTATAAAGAACCCAAAGAAATAAGCTGAGTTTTTTCAGTTGCAGCAAACCATGTATTGCCATTTGAGTATGCTTGTGACTAGGCAGCTCTATACAGGAGTGTTTGTTATAAAACAATGAACAGTGCATCAATGGTAAAAATTCTAGAAGTTTTGTTCACTTGGTTTTCAGTCCTCTATTTGATGTGGAGCAGTATTGATAAATTCCATGTCTCCTGAAAAGATCTAATACATTTCTCTTAATGTTAAGGTTGTGTATCTCATGATACATTTTGGGAATTCATTGTCCTTTTAGCAGAACCAGAAATATGTTTATTTTTACCAGTCATTGAGAATTAGTTGTTACTTGGGATTATCAACTCTTCATGTGACATTGTATGTACCAAAGTGATCATGTAAACGGCTGTGTAAGCTTTGGACATTGAAGACTCTTTATCAGTATAGGAATCCATTTTGTTTTAGTGACACTGCTTCTTCAGAGCTACATAAAGAGAGGTGGGGAAAGAGGGAACAGAGAGCCCTTGTTAAGATAATTAGATAAGTTGATAGCACATTCCTTTCCCCTTGCTGGCCCAGAAGTAGACTCCTTGCTTCAGGAAATGCAACCATTTCGTCCAGAAATGTTAATTCTCCTTTGACACACAAAACTTCCATTAATGTATCACGGATTCCACCAGAGCCTTGCAGAGGTAACTATATATATATATATATATATATATATATATATATATATATATATATATATATATATATATTGTGTTTTAATTAACAACTAGCTGTATGACTTTCTGCTACTTAATAAGCTCTTAGTCCGACTCAACGTGAATTGTAGATATTCGACTTTAGCAACCAGTTCATGCTTTCTTATGAATGCTCTGTCATGTTTTGCAGACTGGGAGTTTTTGGCACACGGTTGCCTATTGCCATTACAAGTGACCCCAAAGATCCTGCATTTAGAAGCGATCACTGCTCTTTTTCTGTGGGTAGTGAAGACGAGGAAGGCGGAATGGATCTGGGGATTATTATGTCTGAGGGTATAATGGAAGAATACCTGGCATTTGATAGCAGGGACAAGTGAGTAATTATCAAACTAAACGTATAGAGCATTTTATTAGATCATTTTATTCTTACTGCTTAGTTGACACTACAGCTTCAAAGCTTAAATAGTTATGTAAATAACTTTATAGAAAAGATAATTAAGCTGCTTGCTATTTTTACACACATAAGAATGTACTTAGTTTGCATGCCAGATGGTCTATTAATTTTAATTGTGAAATCTATCTCTTAATTAGAAAACCAAACTTAGATTTGTTTATAATGTCATCAGAAAAGGCTGCTTAAGTAACTCCCTCGAAAATCAATATTCTTTAAAAAATGTACTTAGTGACATTTTTTTCTAGCTGGTAAGGAGCTGGAAGGAGGGAAATGGTAGATTTTGAGCCTCATTTGCATGACATTACCCAAAACGCTTAGCAGCAGTGGGGGTACTGTTCACTGAAAATTTCTGTGTTGAAAAAAGGTTTTCTGGCCTGCTTATAGGTGTAGTCAGAATGTTTTACATTTTTTTATTTTTTTTATTCCTTACTCTTTATATAGTGAAGGCTTTTCAAATCACATTTCTAGCCATGCACATATAGCATGCTAAGTGTCTGGTTTGGATGTTCCATTGTGTAATTGTGCCTCAGTTATAATTAGTGTGACCAAGTAGTTCACCTCCTTCAAAAGTTATAGGGATGAATAGATCAAATCATTTAATAATGCATGTGATGTGCATAAGGCTATCTAAAGGATACATTGAACGTAACATTTTAGATAGATAAAATCAGAAGATTCTATGGGGCAGTCAGTTCTTATTACCATCTGAATCCATGTCTTGAATGTCTTCCTTTTGTCTCAACTGGCTGTGAACTAGGGATTTAGGAAACTCTTCTCATCTGATTACTTGTTACCTCTTCTTTTACATGTTGGGGTTTAAAACGTTGTTGGCAAACACATAACATTTTTCAAGCGGCACTTTGTATGTGTCCTCACAGCTTCCAGACTAATTAGTTAGGCAAAGTGTTAATTGTATTTTTTATATGAAGAGGCAACGTGAAGGTTCCAGTTGGGAAATCATCTCTGATTCTATTCTCACTGTATCAGTACAGAAACCTGTAAATATCTCATGCGGCAGCATTTGGATATCCATTTTGATGAAAGCCCTAAATCATAAAAAAATGTTTGTACTACTGCTTGACCAGGTTCACGTGTCTACTCTGGAAGAATATATATGATTTGCTAAGATTAAGTTAAAGTGCCATAGCAGAGTTTATAACAAGTACTTTATTTATGCAATGTTCTTAAAGTAAAATCATTTTCCTACAATAAAAGATCGAAGTTTGCCATTTTGAGCTGTCAGTCAGCCTTTGTGCTCCACCCACTAAAGGGAGATTGAAACATTATCTTAACTTATTTTATTAAGAGATGATTACATTTAATTATTGATAAGCCCCTTCATTGTTTTCTGAGCTGTAAACTTGGTCTGAGCATGCAGAGTCCATCTTTGTGCAGCCTGCTTCAGCGAAAATAATGCCTCGCAGCCATGTCAATTATTAAATGCAATCATCACTCCTTAAGATAACATTTTAACTTCTTTTTTTGTGGGTGGATCAAAAGTCCTGACTGACAGCTCAAAATGATAGACTTCAGTCTTATTTTATTGTAGTTATTTTTTAATAACATTTAGTTGATACATTACTTGTTATTATATATAGTTTTATCTTATATCATATTTGAAATATTTGCTTTGTAACATTAAGAATTGAGAATTATTCTTTTCCATAGGGAAGATGAGTATTTTGAATGGTCCAGAGCTATGTCCTTGGACAGTCTAAAGATGGGCTACCCGCCTATTTCTCCAAAATTCTCCCGGAAGGAGGCGATTGTGTCTTACCTTTTTGATGACGTTTGGAGGGAAGTGGTGTGGAGCTTGGAGCAGTTGATATGTAGATACTGGGAAGAGTCAGTCTCAGGTAAGAGCAAATAAGTCTCAACAAAGGACCTATACAGTCTCCATACACATGTTTTCACCTCTTTGGTGGTAGTACCCAACTGCAGGCTTATAATTAAGCATATCCAGGATTCAGGAGAGATGTAATAATCAGTGACTTATTTAGTCTTTGTTGGCAAGAGCTTTCCTGTTATCCTGGCCTTTTTGTGTACTGGAAAGGACTGGAATTGGAAATCACTACTTTTGGAGCTAGAGCCTTCGGCTACTATTTTATTTTAACTAATTGTCTTAGTTACTACCTATAAGTTATATATATATTTTTTGTGAGCTTGAACTGTTTCAATTGTTTGTGTTTATTGCTTGGAACAATTATTAATATATGTTTTTCTCCATTTAAAACATTTTGACATGAATGTGTTTCTTTTCCTGTATTGCTTAGTTCCTGACCAAATCATAATTCTATTGATATGACCTCATGCTTCTCTCTTTATTGTTCTTTAGATGACTGCAGGAATGATATCACTATTAAGACAACCAAAGTAGGAACTCTTAATCCATATGCTCCACTTCAGCGTCTTCCATTAGTTTTGCCACCAGTTACTCATTCTAAAATTCTTGCCATTTCCCCTAATTTGGTAAGTATATCCTTTGAATTCTTCTCACTAATGATAAGTTCAGTTCTTTTTGCATGTCGCAGCTAAGGCTTCGGTGAGTGTCTCTTTTGTTTGATTTGGTGTTCATTCTGACATCTATATAAGGGTTGTCCATACTTTAGTGATATGATATCTACTTATTCAATAGTCACCCTAACACGACACAACACAGGTTGGATCAACTGTTCCTCACAGTCGTATTGAAATGTTACACAAAATGACTCTTCATTATCTCCGTCGCCAGCATAGAAAGCCCCAGTATAACTTGGAATACCTTCTTTGTAAAACTAGTTTTGATTGGAAAATATAAAAAAAATAATAATAGAGACTTTAATTTAATACTGTGATTGCACTTTTTTATTTGCATTGGACTTCTGTTCAATCCTGTTGTAAGTTTCACAACATTATGGCAACCTATCAATAGAACTGAATATAGATACCATCAGTATCCTTGGTCCCTCACAGCTGACTACACAGATTAGGAAAATAAAACAAATGTCTGTCTCCCCAGATGGTGCAGTACTTAGAGTGTGCCTGGGTACTACACCATCTCACTTATAAACCTCTATGGAATTAACAGATTTTCTCCCTAGATGGTTTCACTGTAGCTGACACTCCCAAATCAAAATTTGTCAGATAACCTGATGCTATTACAAAGCTGCATTTCCACCAAGCTTTTTTCATTATTGCAGCATTACGTTCACTGCAAAAAATGTCCACCACTTTTAAATGCACATTTAGATGAATATGTTGGTTACATGTCCCTTTAATTTTGTGTTGGTGATAAAACAAGGGTCTACAAGTGATATTGAGAGATCTGAAATATATTTGAGATATCTACAGACTTTCAAGGACAAGATGCTGTTCTATTAAAACATTAAGTATAAATTGCAGATGTCCTATTTAATTCAGGTCACATGTTTCATTAAATATTTCCAATTAACTTTCTTCTGCATTATATAACTTTCATTAAAAAAAAGATAAATATTTTAAGAACATATTTAGAATAAACTGATACTCTGACAAGCTGTTGGCCTTAACCTTCACCCACTGACGCCCAGTTTTAATGCATGCATTCTTACAGCTCACAGTAGATCGGATTATGTCACAGATGTAAAATAATATTTTTTTCTGCCAGGAAGTTAGTGGGTGGAGCTTTAAGCCAACTGCTTTCCGGATTGTTGACTTCCTCTAGGTACTTTTTAAGTATATTTTCATTATATAAATGAAATGTTAAAATTAAAATATTAAATTATAGGAAAAATTTGTTTATAAGGTGTATTAAAGTTTAAAACCATTACTTTAAAGATTGTCTACATAGCAGGTAGAAGGAGCATCTCACTCCTTCTACACCAAGAAAAGCTGAAATAAAAAAACAAACAATAGTGCCAGATGTAGTGGCCAAACACTGGGGTCTGTAACATTTTTGTATGTCAAACTTCCTAGAATTTCAAAAGATCAATAAAGAGTAGATACATAAGACACTATTTGCATATCTGAAAAATGTATAATTATTGATAACTTATGTGTTATTTTAGAATACATTAACGTACACTCTGGAAACTCAAGCTTTCTTTTTAGGCTTCATGAATGCCTGAACATAAATAGTTCTTAAATGAATGTGGGCACAGATATCTAAAAATGATATGTACATATTATTGGATCTTGTCCGATCTTGTCTTTTAATGCTAGAGAAATGTAGTTTTAGAAAAACCAAAGGACGGTGAGTTGCAGATATAAATGAAGCAAAATGCCTGATTTAAATTCACTGCTATAATCTGATTAGGTTAAAACATCATTATAGGTTAAAATTATTTCTACGTTTAGGCTCCATATGCCCCGCTGCATTGCTGACAAGTGAACCTAGCAAGAGAGTTACATGTTGACCTGTAGCTCTATAACTTTGGTTGCAGACACCTGCATTAGATTGTGGTTATCAGACCCCCATCCTACTGTTATTTCTGTTGGTGTACAAGGAGTGAGACCATCCACTGACACGCCACTTAGACCATAGTAAATTATGTTTTTTATTTTTAGTTTGTATATTACTCGCTAACAAAAGTAATATAATGTGGCTTGGTTTTACATATGCCTTTTTGTTTATCATTAATTTTTATTTACTATCATTGCCCCTTTAACTAGGATAAGCTCTTGGCTGCCATGCTATTGGTTCTTTTTTCTGCTATTTGTAACATTATTTCTGTTACATTTTATGCTCTGTGTGTCTTTTTAATTTCTTCTTTGCTTTCCTTAACCTTTGCCTTGGCTTGAAATACTAGCACATAACATGTAGCATCAGGAGAAAAGGCAAAAAGAGTTCTCAACCCTCTCACGTATGTATCACTTATTAGGTCTGTGCAGCACGTTTTGTCCCATGACAAATAAATCGCTTCAATAATTTTGATGATAATTTTCTGTTCGCCCCACACGTAACACACATTCTTATAATAAAAGCATCGCCCCGCAGCTGTGGTCCACTCATCTGCACCTGGGAAATAATTATATTTAGTTTCCCTAACCTTGTATTAGTTGAAGTTGTTATAGAACATTGTCCTGTATCATTGTTTATTTGTTTTATGTATACCTGCTAAATATCTCATCTTGTTGGTCTAGCTATCTCATTCATCTTATCTAGTTTTAATTATAATGACACATGCTTAACAGCTGGAAGTACCTGGGTTGGGTACGAAGGCATGGCTGGGGTGTGGAAACTATCAATGTGGTGAAAAAGATCAACTGTTGTATAAATAGTATCATTTATTAAAATATATAACTAAAATGTACTTCCGACCCCTGGGTTATGACTACGGGATATTCATGCATAATTAAACCATCTTCACACTGTAGTTAGCTCTTTAGTTATAAATATAGTTTTCAGATGCCATTTTTTGCCAGCTCGACCTGATGGCTGATAGTGTGGCCATTTAGTACACATACTCAGCTATCACTACCTCCCATAGAATAGTTTATTATGGAGCATGTGTGTGACACCATCAATGATGTCACACAGTCAATTGTCCCTCCTCTGGAGACTGAAGCACCAGGTGAGGGCATATTGTTCCTTGAGTGCCTCTCACCTCACACAGGCTAGTGTCCTAGGTGACCAGGAAGGAATGGCTGCCGTTACATATAAGCATGTAAATATGTTTGTTTGTTTTTTAAATATAGCTACACAATTAATGCAATTCCGTGTAGCAAAATAAAACAAAAAAAAAAACCTGTTATCCTTCTAGCTGAACTTTGGATATGATGATTTAAGATGTGGAGGAATCTGCTTGAGGCACACATGACACATGCACTATTGTCTTGGAGCAATACTGTACCACAGTACACGGACTAAAAACAACAACAAACTTAATTGTTTCTGACAACAAAGTCATGAGTAACTTTACTGTGTCACAGTTAGATTAATTTTGTTAAGCCATGACCTGCATGGCAGTATTCAGTACATTGCTGGCAGTGCGATCAGGTCTGCATGCCCCCAAATAGTCCTTTGTCCCTGTAATGTAGTGCAAGTGTTCTCTAATACCCCAGTGTTCAGTCATGATGTGCCTGGACAAACTTTAACATATGTTTTAATCATTTATAGGCCAATCGGTCCCAGAGTGGAAACCTTGTCACACCACGGAACTTGAACGACATAATGGTGGTTCATGGAATTCCTTTACAACAGAGGAACCTGCCTCTGATGGAGAAAGTATTGTAAGTATAATGCTGAAAATGTCTGCCATGTATACTTTTTTCCAAGCACAGACACAATATGTATTTCCGTACACATAAGTTTTCTGTAGTTTGTCCTGTGTTTTGATCACCTTTCTGTCTTTCGTAATTGAATCTGAATATGTCTTTGATTGCCCTATTTGCTGTAAACTATGGATTTAAAGCTTCAGTATAGGAAACAAATATTTGCTTTTCTTTACTAGCAGGTTTGTTTGTTTTTCTTGGGGGGGGGGGGGGGTTATATTAACTTGTGTTCAGTGACGATTTAATGAGACAACCTTCAGTAACTATAAGTAGTCAATGTCACCACACTGATGTCATCACATTTACCCTCTCATTCCCCTAACTACAGGCATGACTATGAGACCAAAAAGGCTGGAGTACGCAAGAAGCAGGCTGCTTTAAACACACAATAATGTTTCCAATGTAGATGTTCCAAAAAAATGAATAATCATGTCTTCTCACCATACTAGCCATTCAATTATTGAAGTTACATGCAGGGATTTCCAACCATTTCTTTCACATACCTAGTTTGTAATTGGAAAAAAAATGATTGTGATGCCTCCGCAGACTCCTGGAGGGATCCACGATACATTGGTATAAGGAAGATGTGCGCGTGCGTGCGTGCGTACGTGCGTGTGTGTCCGTCCCTACCCCACTGATATACACCACTATCATCCTGCTCTCAGGATGTAATGTAACAAACACAGAATGGATTCCTGTACTTCTAAACAAAGGCATCACATATTCAGTATTCATAAAATGCTGTTGAGAAACATTTTGTAAGTGGCTAGTATGTCTTATTAATAGAAACACTGTATACATAAGCTGTGGGGGCAGACTTTTGCAGGGATTACTTGGATGATTTGATTAAGTGAAAACAGAGCTTTTAAGCACTAAATGATATTTAGATATGCAAAGGAGCACTTGGGTAGTTTACTTCAATATTAAAACAGGGAAACTTCCATATACCTTTAAACATGCATAATGGACTCACCAAGGAGTAAGTTGCTGAATAGCAACCTATTGGAGACTCCTGTATCAATAAGTCGTATTTAAAAAAAAAAAGAAAAAAAGTGGTGTTTTAGAGAGTTTCATTTATAATATGGTCACCACACAGAGTCAGTGCCCTTATAGCATACTTATATATTCTAAAAAAAACATCTAGAACACACATTTTATTTAAAAACAATCTTTATTGAATTATAATTTTCAATACACAATTCTCCTGTCCATATAAATCTACATTAATAACACCGATACAGCTACCTAAAAACACTATTGTGTGATCCAGGCTCTTATGGTCTTGAACACGCTATTCCAAGATACTTTTAAAAACTTAAGTTACTATAATGTTAAATACTCAATTCTTCTTTTCATATAAAACCATATTAATAGTTTCTTCAAGTACCTGTACTAGGTTTTCTATCATATCATCCAGGCTCTTTATACTCTTTTCCGCCTCTTGAGGGGATCATTAGCTTATGCCGTTCCCTATGATACACAATGTATGCCTATATGTATGAATTATGTATACACCCATATAAAACCACACTAATAGACAAGCTAGTCATATAATGCAGAGGAAAGGAGAATAGCGTGTTCAAGATAAGAGCCTGCATTATACAACAGATTCTTCAGGTACATGTACAAGCTTTTCCATTAGTGTTTTATATATAGTTACATAGTATTTGAGGTTGAAAAAAGACTTATTGTCCATCAAGTTCAACCTTTTAAGATCTCCTCTGTTCTGCAATTTGCGAATTAGTTGTTAATTGATACAGAGGAAGGCAAACAGAAAAAAAAAACACCATTGAAACATTTTAGGGTTAGTCTTACTCTTTTGAAACTCATTTTTCGTTTTCTATTTTAGCCAGTCTAATAGCCCATTTGCAAGCCTTGTTGATTTCCTTGTACTCACATAAAGCAGTCTCTGTCCCCTCTTGTTTGTATAATATATTTTTACTCCGGATCTTGATCACATATAATAGTTGTCATACTGCGAGACATCGTCACCCTTTGCGAGGTGTGTAGGACTTAGCGAGGCAAACCATTAAAATACAAGACGCGGGACTTAGAAAAAAAAAAGATACAAGACGCAAAAATTTACAAGATTAGTGGCAGAACAAAAAAAACAAAAAACACGCTTCAATACACCCCCAAAGATTCCCAAAACATCATAGACAGCATGGAGCAACAGCCACGACGTCTGTGAGTGAGGTGGAACGTGAATTTTACTCAATTTTAGATGATTTTCCCCAGATGAAAATCGCCTAAGCGAGGAAAAAGATGGCTGCCGGAACAAAATGAAAACGAGGCTACACAACCCCGGTCCACGCAAAACACTGCAAACCGCGTAGCACTTTAGACATCACACTACGACTTACAAGATACACTATTACAAAATCCGGAAAATGCTTACGAGACGCGTACCACATTAATAACATTACGACTATACAAACCCGCTTTACACAATAAACCAACGGCTTTACATCGCGCACGCAGCCTATTCAGAATGCACAGTTCAAACATCCATTACACTTTATAAGCAGTGTAAACACTCAAAATTTATATTCTATGAAGATGCAAAATACAAACAGATTGTTAGCTCTTCAGCCTATTGCTCGCTGCATATATCAATTAAAAACAATTAAAGTATATTAATTTATTGCATAAATAATTAATTCTTCCTTAATTGAATAAATCATTAATTATTACTTCACTACATATACATAGAAATATATATCTCTCTCAGAGGACCAAAAGTATATGACAGGAGAGGCTTGCAATGAGTGCCGAAGGCACTTATTGAGAGGCATGCGATGAGCGCCAAAGGCGCTCAGCGCAAGCCTCGCAATGAGCACCAAAGGCGCTCAGCACAAGCCTCGCAATGAGCGCCGAAGGTCCTGAGGCTCGCAATGACCGCCAAAGGCGCTCAGCGCAAGCTTTGCAAGGAGCGCCAAAAGTCCTGAGGCATGAGATGAGCGCCGAAGGTGCTCAGCGCAAGCCTCGCAATGAGCGCTGAAGGTCCTCACAGTACAAAACGGTTTCCATTATGTCTCAAACAGCATTCCCATGGCTTTAAATATTATTGCTCCGTCATTTTTGACGGGCAAGTCGCTATTATTAATTATAAATAAGTAATAATGAATTATTTATTGAAAAATAATTCATTATTACTTAACTACAAATGTGTATCTCTCTTTATCATGACTCATGAAGGTGCTCAGAGGACCAAAAGTACACGACAGGAGAGGCTCACAATGAGTGCCGAAGGTCCTCTCAGTGCAAAACGGTTTACATTGTGTGTCAAACAGCATTCCCATGGCTTAAAATTTTATTTCCCCATCATTTTTGACGGGCAAGTCGCTAGTCTTTAAATAATTGTTAAGCCACATTGGATTTAATGTACCCCTTTTACTTTTATTCCCACATGGTATATGCCGATGTGTATGTATATTTAGTAAGGATTTAAATGTTGTCCATTTATGTTCGGGATTTTTACCTGCCAGTTCTCTATCCCACTCTATACTTTGTATTTCTGCCCTTAGACTGTTAAGATCTGCCTTTTTAAAGTTAGGAGTTTTTGTTGCCCCTTACAGTTTTGTTTTTTTAATTCAATCTCAATTGATATTGTGTTGAGATCGCTGTTTCCCAAAGATTGCCCTATTTCAACATCTGGAACTAAATCAGTATTACTTGTGATTACTTGAGATAGCCTCATTTCTAGTAGGCTCTTGTATAACCTGGCCAGATAATGATCCCTGAGAGTACTCAAGAACCTGCTCAGCTGAACTGCTGGTCTCATTTATCCAGTTTATTTCAGGGTAATTAAAATCTCCCATTATTAGAACTTGCCCATGCTTAGCTGCATTTCCAATCTGTAACAATAATTGCATTTCCTCACTTTCAATTATATTTGGGGGTTAATAGCAAACTCCAAACAATATTCTTTTGGAATTTGCTGCTCCGCTATTTAACTCTACCCTACCCACAAACATTCAACATTACCGCTAGTTTCACCATAAATATCATCTCTGGCTATAGGCTTATAATCAGGCTTAACATACAGACAAATCCCTCCTCCTCTTTTATCAATTCCCCTATCTTTCCTAAATAGGTTATCACCACCCAGATTAACAGTCCAGTCATGAGATTCATCCCATCATGTTTCAGTAAGGCTCTATCTGAACTGCTAATAATTATAACTCACCCATTTTTCCTGGCAAGCTTCTGGCATTAGCAAACATACACCTTTTGTTAGGAGTTTGTAGTTTTGAAGTGCCTGCCTCTGCTTGAGTTACTTAGTAATACCTCCCTGTTGACTATACTAACTCCCCACCTCCTCCCCCATGAGTAGTACATTCATCCCTTATCCCCCTCTACACTTTCTACCCCATTATTACTATTGTGTCCCTCTGCCCCTCCTCATATTTTAAAAACTCCTCCAGCCATTCTACCATCCTTTCCCCTAGCACAGCAGCTCCATCATCATTAAGGTGTAATCCATCTCTGCTATAGAGATTGTACCCAAGTGAGAAGTCAGCCCAGTGCTTTAAAAACCCAAACCCCTCCTTAGTGCACCACTTTTTTAACCATGCATTAACCTCCCTAAGCTCCTTCTGTTTCCCTGGGCTAGCTGGTGGCACAGGTAGTATCTCAGATCTTGGAGGACCTTGCCTTAAGCTTATTCCCTAGTTCTTTAAAGTCATCCTTTAGCACACTCCATCTTAAACTAACTTCGTCATTGGTACCAATATGTACCAAGACCGCCGGTTCATTTCCAGCCCCTCCCAATAATTTGTTTACCCTATCCACAACATGCCGAACCTGAGCACCCGGGAGACAGCAAACTGTTCGCTTGCTGGGATCTAGGTGACAGTCACCCTGTCTACCTTCCTAGTAATAGAGTCCCCTACCACCAAAACCTGTCTGTTGCTCTGCCTATTCTGCCCTCCCACTCCTCCAGTAGAACTGTTCTCCCGGCTGTAAGAGGGAACAGCTCTATCTGGCATTGCCATTCCTGAATGGACATCCCCAACAGTTTCACTCAATCTGGCAAATCTGTTGGTGTTTGCCAACTCAGAACTGGCCTCCCTCCTGCTCCTGTTCCCCCTTCTTCCCCTTGTAACTGTAACCCAGCTACCTCCCTGGACATCCTCACTAGCCCCAGCTTCACCCTCCATGCAAGGCCCAGCTAAACTGTGCTCCGTGAGCACCAACCCCCTTTCCAGTGGAGCAATATCACGAAGTGCTGACATTCTTCTCTCCAGTTCTCCAATTTGAGCTACCAGAGAGGCAACATGCTCACACCTCTCACAGAGGTATGGACCCTGGATCATCTGTTCCAGTATTGCATACATTTTACTACAAAATTCAGTGAGAAAAATAAATAAACAATATATTTGTGTAAAGCTTTATCAAAAAAAAAATATATATATATATATACTCCACTCCTGAAAAAAAAAAAAAATTATGGCAGGACGTCATCATGCTCCAAGCTATCAGGATGTATTAAGGATATCCAATATGAAAGCCCATAGGCACAGATTGCTAAAATGTAATATTTTTTACTGAAATACCTTTATGCTGATTGGTTTACATGATTGTTAATGCTGTGTGTTGGTTACTTTGTTCACAGACTTGTTTTTTAAAACTTTAGTGATCATTTAATTATCTAGAAATGTTATTGCAAACTTTAGATAAAATCCAGCTATTCTATACTCCTACCTTTTGGCTTGTGTTCTTCTTGCACATTGGGGAATATTTCAGTGTCCATCATGAGCTGGCCGATATTGAAAAAATCAGCAAATTTATGTTTGCAGTTTATGCAGATAAATAGAAAAGCAAACTTGAATAAATGATTTAACTTGATGAGCAATATAAAATGAAGTCAATTTAGTTGTCATATGGTGACTATGCTTCACTTACTTCTAACAAGCCTCCAGAATAACAGAATCTTCTCTTTTGGATCTCCCCCTGTCTTTCTTTCTGCCTCATGTAGGGTGTCATGTTTCACAGCTATGACCTAAGGCCACACCCAGAGGGAGGGGCTTCACAATATCTGTTTCTTCTTAATAAAGAAGTATCTCCTGGTACACATGGGGAAGACACTGATATTTCAATTATTCTGACTTCTTTTTTTCTTCATATTGTGCTTTATGGAAAAATTTATTTCTGTAGCAACTTTCTCAAAAATACAATATTTCTCCTGTTTTGGTTTGAAAGATATTGAATATTATTTTATTACCTGCAGAGATTCTGATGAGAAATCAGTCTTGAGACCCACGTCTGCCGCTCTAATCTCTGGCAAACCTCGGCCAGGCCGCTCGTTAGAACACAGCTCTGCATCACTGACTCATAATGTTCCATCTGCAAGAAGGCGGAATGCGCCTCGCACTTTACACCCTATCAACAACAACCCCTCCAGATCTGGGACACCAAAGATGGAAGAAATCATCAGAGGGACAAGAATGTATGTTAACTTATTCCATTTTCTCCATAGCCCCTTAAAGGTATTTCGACGTTTCATGGATTGTGAGTGCATCTGATAGAGGAGAATCAGTAGTGTATGCAACATTTGTTTGCATAAAACAATCTCAAATTAAACATTAGCAAACTTACCTTTGCACAATTTCTTTAGTTTTCAGACATATTTTTGCAAAATGTCTTAAATTTTTTGAAAAATCCAAGCTAAATTTGCATAAAATTCATAACAAGTTGTGGCTAATCAGAGGCAGGTAAAACAATGTGTCTGTTTCTCTCTTACTTGCTGAGACAAAGCTGCTCAAGAGGCAGCAGTGATACTGACAGCGGATTCGTTAGGATACAACTCCACGCAGGTCATTGGCTAGGATGCTCTGCCTACATAGGTACCTTTGGGTAGCGCACACAAGAGATTTACAAATATATACATAACTAGCAACTTGCCCCTCAAAAATTACGGCAATCAAATTTGAATGCTGGCAATGCTGCTTGCCACCCAATGTGAGCACCTTCGGTGCTCCTTCGAGCCTCTCCCCCTGTCTACTTCCTCCCTTGTGTCTCCTTTCCCCCCTCATCTCCTTCTCTTGTGTCCTTTCCCCTCCCTCTCCCTCCCCTGTGTCTCTTTCCCTCCCTCACCCTTGTCTTTCCCTCCCTTTCCCCTTATAAACAACATCATCCTCCTCCTCCCTCCCCCCCCTAATCATCCTCCCTTAACTTGATCCGGTGAGCTCCTGCTATTCTCTGCTCTCCATCGCGTCTTCCGGCTGTCTGCCCGTCATATGCAAATGACGTGACGTCACATGTGCGTCACATCATTAGCATATGATGGGCGGACACAGGCGGGAGACGCGATGGAGAGCAGACAACAGCAGGAGCTCACTGGATCAAGGTAAGTGAGGGGAGGGGGGGGTAATTGGAGAGGCGGAAAGGGATGAGGAGGGGAAGGAGACACTAGGCGTGATGCGAGAGCCCTGCAGCCGCTCTGTTGCAGCCTCCGTCTACTGCCATGAACCAGGTACTTTGGGGGTGATGCGAGGCCTCTGGCGCTCATCGCAAGTACTCCCCTGGCAGGAACCAGGTAGTCCCGCGGGCTGCTCGCTGCTGCAGCCCTACGGCCCACAAACTGTTCGGCTCGCTTTGCAAGGCTCGCAAACACGGCCCTACATGCCGCAAACGGCTTGCCTTACAAAAGCAGTCCTTTGGGCCGCAAGCGTGAAAACAACTTGCAGTTTGACAAATAATAGGTGATTCCTCAATAAAATTATTTGATACGAGACATTTCGAGTCAGGCAAACACATGATATCCAACAAACTTCCATATACCTTTAAATTGATAAATAAGGCACCATTTTCCATGTTGGATTCTTGAACAAATTATTATTTTGTCATTATACACACTGTTACAGAAGGGATTGAGAGACCCACTTCTAATAACTACTTAAAATTGGTTATCTTATACTACTTAGCGCACTATCCCAAAGGTAATTCTGGTATAAGCATGCAAAGTAATGAACATATCTAACAATTACAACAAACGTTATTGCACTGATAATATATTGTGTATATATACACATTGATAATATGCATTGTATTTTAATACGCTGTCTGCTTAAGCTTTACAAAGTTTAAAGGGACAATGCAGTTCAATTTATGTATTTGAATAAACATGTTTTCTACATTACCATTGAGGACCAATATTGGATACTACTGTCTGACCATGTTCTTTAGGTCTGGTGTACCAGTTTAAGTTGAACTTCTTATGATTCTACATTACTTAATAATTATCCTGAACATGTGTGATTGCTCTTGTTGATGTATCGTATCAACACAGGCAGACCGCTAATGACCAGATGTCCTGCTCTCCAGTGCCATTCAACCGAAACAACCTGCTTCCACCAATTGCGTCAGATCCAGATCATCACCATATGCCTGGATTCCAGAGACAGACGGTAAAAACTAACATTACCTACTGAGCGGTAGAATGACATACGCTCATAATACTTATTTGCATACTGCATATTTAAATCGGATATCTGTAAATCCTTGTATGTATTTTACTGTTCAACAAACTATGTACAAGATCTATAGATATCCTCAAACTAGATCTAAAATCTATAGATATATATTTAATGTCCTCAATTTTAAATTTATAGATATATTTTAAATATCCTCAAATTTTAAATCTAAAATATTTAGATATATTTTTAAGAACTAGAAACTGATTGACTGGCTGGGTTTCTTTTAAAGATTTATGTTGAAGGCTCTCACCCAATAGCACTCTACTGCATCCATATAAAACATGGCAGATACCTTAGTGAACAGCCACTGTGGTGGTCCAGCTTTCATGAATTGTAAGTAGTAAAGATAAGTATAAACAACTTTTCCAATGACTGTAGTTAAAAAAAGAAGACATACATTGAAACAAGCTGGTTTCCCTGCTATGCGTAGGCTGGAGATACTCCCATCTTTTCCAAACGCAGGAAAATTGTGGAACCGTTTTCCTTACAAAGTTGTGTTGTAATGAGATTGCTGACGAGAACTTCAGTTTCAGGGAAAATGTAATTACAATAATTTTGAGAAGTTGTTTATACAGATTTTTTGCTACTTTAAAAGTAATGAAAGTTGGTCTCTCAGTACCATAACCTAGCGAGAGAAGGAAAGAAAAAATAATTGGTGAATATTACAGACTCAAAAATGTATTAAAGGCTCATAGAACTAACATATTTTCATATAAATGAGCATGTTCTAAACACCAGAAAAAGTTTTGTTTTGCATGAAAAATGTTTTACCCAAAACTTGCTTGGAGCCTGCAATAAATACTTGTCTCTGCCAAGAATATGAAACTGTATTTTATTTTGTGTTCTATTAATGAAGTTCCCTAAAAAAGTGTGGGGATATATTTTTTTAAAAGTATTGCAACTTAAAGACCCAGGATATTACTACAGGTTCATTGTAGGTATCCCATTCGAACTGTAGCCTCGACCGCAATACTGCAGCCAGCGAGCTTACCCAACTGATACAGGAGAGACTCCTCTTACCTGACTAGCTCCAGGCACAATACAACAAATATGCTTTGGGTAAACCTAGTGCCATCTTAGTGTTACACTAATAATGATGTACATGATTGCAAAATAACAAACAGAAAAAAAATAGATGTGATGTGATAGTAACATGAATGTAATACATTTTATTGCCTTCAGCCAGATACCCCATTGGGACGATCCTTTGTAATTTATGATCACCCAAATCATCCTCGGAATAGAAGAGGCTCTGCTGGCACAGGTAAGACCACTATATTGCAGTGTTTCTAAAATTACAGAGCCACTGAAGTCACCAGTTGTGTTCTGCACCATCAGATAGTGTTGGAAGACATGAAGAAAAAGGGCTTTCCTTTTCTAAATTGAAACTGAATTGAGGTGGTTATAAGGACTTTTGTTTAAGGTTGAAATGTGTTTGAATCCCTTGGTTACATGTATATATAATAAGGCTGCATCCTAGGAGTCATTGTAGCATGCTATGCCGGGTTCAGGAATTCATTTGTTGCTATGTAATGTTTAGGATGGGTTATCTATTCAGACAGTATAGTTGTTGGACCTGGGTCTAAATCGAACTTTCTCACCAATCTCCAGTGCATACTTTAATTTAACATATATATCTCAATGGAATTTTCAAAATGCTTAAAATCTATCATTTACATGTTGTTTGTTTCCTATGGGCCTCATTCTATTATCGGCTGTAAATCGGCCGTAAGGCTGCGATTCCTTGCGGGGGTTCAGTTAACTCGCGATTCTATTATACGGCCCCGCAAGGATCTCCTTTTACGGCCGGCCGCATATCTTGGAACCGGCCGTAAGCTGTGAAATATAAAAACTCAAAAATAAATTCAAGCCTGCACTGTACAGCTCTGTAAATGCTAGGGATCATATTGGGGGACATGAGGATTAAAAGGAACCCACTCTCAAGCTTGCACATCAGCCCAAACCCGAGTTCAAATTAACTGTTTATTTTCCGGCTGCGGCGTGGGTGTGTCTGAGGTGCTCCAAGCACTCTGGACTTTTTACATGGATATTTTACGGATATTAAAAATAAAATATTTTACGGATTTGAGTACAGGATAATTATGTGCTATTTTTTCTAACACCTAAAATCCCTTTATAGTCTTCTCAAAGTGCAGGATGGCTTTATTTGAGCTATTTTATGTGCTTAATTGGTGCTAGCGAGACCTCTTTCCTGCAAGTAAGCTGCGGCTCGCTTTTAGCCTTGCAGAGAGGTTTCCCGGAGCAATTGAATTGCAAATCTCTTGCGGCCGTTTTAGATCAAAGGCTTTCCTCCGGCGCGAGCGGCCGCAAGAGATAGCAAGGCACCGGCCGCAAGCCTGCCGGAATCCCCGGCCGTAAGGGAATAGAATAGCAGAATAGCTTGCGGCCGGTCCTTGCGGCCCCGCAACGGCTGCGGCCGCTAATAGAATGAGGCCCTATGTATCTGTCACTATGTAAGCTATGTAAAATTCTTCCATTAAAATAAAATATCAGTGTGTGTGAGAGTAATACATCCTCGAAATACACAGTGGGCAAGAAGCACATGGTTGCAGCTCCCTATCACCCTTACGGTGAAAAAAAAACCCCAGAGGCGCTCAATCTGAGAATGAACACCACCTGAAGTAGGGCACAAGTGAGCTAAGAGTGCTGCTCTCCCAGTAGGTGCTGAGGCCTATAGTCAGACCCTACTTGTCAGTTTTTGCTTGGGTTTTTCACCTTAAGATTGATGGGGGCTCCAGCCGTGGACTCGCTGTGCTTTAGGGAGTGCATCTACACCTCACCGATGAGGCCCAAAAGACAGGGATATGTACATCTGGGTTTTCTGTTTCTCCTCTTCAGGGTGGAATTTCCTGGTATTTCGGGGCTGTTTCACTCTTTTGAGTGAGACTAGATTGATATACTACAGGATATTCCTCCCTGTGAAGGGTACAAGTGAGCTATGAGGCTGCTCTTTGAATATGTTACCAGGCCTATAGGACAAGGCTTCAGAGGCTGCTATTTGAATATGTTACCAGGCCTATAGGACAAGGCTTCAGAGGCTGCTCTTTGAATATGTTACCAGGCCTATAGGACAAGACTGCAGAGGCTGCTCTTTGAATATGTTACCAGGCCTATAGGACAAGACTGCAGAGGCTGCTCTTTCAATATGTTACCAGGCCTATAGTACAAGACTGCAGAGTCTGCTCTTTGAATATGTTACCAGGCCTATAGGACAAGGCTTCAGAGGCTGTTCTTTGAATAGGTTACCAGGCCTATAGGACAAGGCTGCAGAGGCTGCTCTTTGAATATGTTACCAGGCCTATAGGACAAGACTGCAGAGGCTGCTCTTTGAATATGTTACCAGGCCTATAGGACAAGACTGCAGTGGCTGCTATTTGAATATGTTACCAGGCCTATAGGACAAGGCTGCAGAGGCTGCTCTTTGAATATGTTACCAGGCCTATAGGACAAGACTGCAGAGGCTGATCTTTGAATATGTTACCAGGCCTATAGGACAAGACTGCAGAGGCTGCTCTTTGAATATGTTACCAGGCCTATAGGACAAGGCTGCAGAGGCTGCTCTTTGAATATGTTACCAGGGCTATAGGACAAGACTGCAGAGGCTGCTCTTTGAATATGTTACCAGGCCTATAGGACAAGACTGCAGAGGCTGCTCTTTGAATATGTTACCAGGCCTATAGGACAAGACTGCAGAGGCTGCTCTTTGAATATGTTACCAGGCCTATAGGACAAGACTGCAGAGGCTGCTATTTGAATATGTTACCAGGGCTATAGGACAAGACTTCAGAGGCTGCTCTTTGAATATGTTACCAGGCCTATAGGACAAGACTGCAGAGGCTGCTCTTTGAATATGTTACCAGGCCTATAGGAGAAGACTGCAGAGGCTGCTCTTTGAATATGTTACCAGGCCTATAGGACAAGACTGCAGAGGCTGCTCTTTGAATATGTTACCAGGGCTATAGGACAAGACTGCAGAGGCTGCTCTTTGAATGTGTTACCAGGCCTATAGGACAAGACTGCAGAGGCTGCTCTTTGAATATGTTACCAGGCCTATAGGACAAGACTGCAGAGGCTGCTCTTTGAATGTGTTACCAGGCCTATAGGACAAGACTGCAGAGGCTGCTCTTTGAATAGGTTACCAGGCCTATAGGACAAGGCTTCAGAGGCTGCTCTTTGAATAGGTTACCAGGCCTATAGGACAAGGCTTCAGAGGCTGCTCTTTGAATAGGTTATCAGGCCTATAGGACAAGACTGCAGAGGCTGCTCTTTGAATAGGTTACCAGGCCTATAGGACAAGGCTTCAGAGGCTGCTCTTTGAATAGGTTACCAGGCCTATAGGACAAGGCTGCAGTGGCTGCTATTTGAATATGTTACCAGGCCTATAGGACAAGGCTGCAGAGGCTGCTCTTTGAATATGTTACCAGGCCTATAGGACAAGACTGCAGAGGCTGCTCTTTGAATATGTTACCAGGCCTATAGGACAAGACTGCAGAGGCTGCTCTTTGAATATGTTACCAGGCCTATAGGACAAGACTGCAGAGGCTGCTCTTTGAATATGTTACCAGGCCTATAGGACAAGACTGCAGAGGCTGCTATTTGAATATGTTACCAGGGCTATAGGACAAGACTTCAGAGGCTGCTCTTTGAATATGTTACCAGGCCTATAGGACAAGACTGCAGAGGCTGCTCTTTGAATATGTTACCAGGCCTATAGGAGAAGACTGCAGAGGCTGCTCTTTGAATATGTTACCAGGCCTATAGGACAAGACTGCAGAGGCTGCTCTTTGAATGTGTTACCAGGCCTATAGGACAAGGCTTCAGAGGCTGCTCTTTGAATAGGTTACCAGGCCTATAGGACAAGGCTTCAGAGGCTGCTCTTTGAATAGGTTACCAGGCCTATAGGACAAGGCTTCAGAGGCTGCTCTTTGAATAGGTTACCAGGCCTATAGGACAAGGCTTCAGAGGCTGCTCTTTGAATAGGTTACCAGGCCTATAGGACAAGGCTTCAGAGGCTGCTCTTTGAATAGGTTACCAGGCCTATAGGACAAGGCTGCAGAGGCTGCTCTTTGAATATGTTACCAGGCCTATAGGACAAGGCTGCAGAGGCTGCTCTTTGAATATGTTGCCAGGCCTATAGGACAAGGCTGCAGAGGCTGCTCTTTGAATATGTTACCAGGCCTATAGGACAAGGCTGCAGAGGCTGCTCTTTGAATATGTTACCAGGCCTATAGGACAAGACTGCAGAGGCTGCTCTTTGAATATGTTACCAGGCCTATAGGACAAGACTGCAGAGGCTGCTCTTTGAATATGTTACCAGGCCTATAGGACAAGACTGCAGAGGCTGCTTGTAACGGAACCCATCACTGTTTTACCCTGTTTTATGGTTGTTTAATTATTGGTTAAAATATGATCCTACTGTTATATTATATGTATGTTGGTTTATGCTCTGCAGAATATTAGCAGACTATTGCAGACCTAGGCTAATAGATAATCCTATTACAGAGACTTCAGAGATAAGGGAGTCGATTGTATAAAGTGTTTTCATTCTCAGATAAGAACAAAGACGGCTGATTTAATCAATGTCTGATTATATCAAGTTGCCAGGGAGGTGTGACTCACCTATTGTTCTCTCTATGTGTATTGTGTGGCCAACTATGGGGGATGTGGATTGCCTGTGGGAAGAGATGTGTATATATATTTCTGCACATAAGAAAATAAAGTCAGCATTCATTTGACTCCCAAATTGTGTGTCGTCCAATATGGGAGGTCGGGGATGGTGAAACTGTAGTGCCTCTTGGGTATTTTATCGTATACCAGCGGAGATATTGGACTGCGTATTCCAGCTCCGTTACATTTGGTGGCAAGTGGCGGAATTGTTCCCACGGTCAGAAGGACAGCTACAGGAGCCACCATTCCGTGGAGTACAAATTGAGGGCAACGCTAGTATCCGTACAGCGCCCCTGGCTACAGCAGGATGGAACCGGCTAGTTTTCAGACAGCGTTCCATCATGAGGAGGAGGAGGCGGCCGCGGACTACAGGGATGCAGACAGAAAGGAACTCATGGTTACAGTACCTCTTATTGCCCCACAGACTGAGTTTGGAAGAGAACTCCAAAGCAGACTGGCCTTTTTCCCAGGTACGCTTCCCATAAAAACCTTGGAATGGTTAATGACAGATGTCCACAAATACATAATGGAAAAGCAGCGGGCACGGGAGCGGTCCATCTTGGGAGCTGCTAACCCACCTCCCACCATTAACCCCCCCCCCCCCCCCCAGCACTGCGTCCGGGTGGTGGGAACTACCAAACCCCTCCACGGTACATCAGGTGCCACACGTGTAACCAGCATGCAGAGAGACTGTCCCAGAAACAGAAACCGCTCCACGTGGAATACTCCAACTAATTCTCCCCAGCGACAGTGTGTACCCCAGGGGGCCGAAGGTGTCGTCCTTCCCCCCCAGCGACAATGTGTATCCCAGGGGGCCGAAGGTGTCGTCCTTCCCCCCCCAGCGGCAGTGTGTACCCCAGGGAGCTGAAGGTGTCGTCCTTCCTCCCCAGCGACAGTGTGTACCCCAGGGATCTGAAGGTGTCGTCCTTCCTCCCCAGCGGCAGTGTGTACCCCAGGGAGCTGAAGGTGTCGTCCTTCCTCCCCAGCGGCAGTGTGTACCCCAGGGAGCTGAAGGTGTCGTCCTTCCTCCCCAGCGGCAGTGTGTACCCAAGGGAGCTGAAGGTGTCGTCCTTCCCCCCCAGCGGCAGTGTGTACCCCAGGGAGCAGAAGGGGCCGTCCTTCCTCCCCAGTGGCAGTGTGTACCCCAGGGAGCAGAAGGTGTCGTCCTTCCTCCCCAGCGACAGTGTGTACCCTAGGGAGCAGAAGGTGTCGTCCTTCCACCCCAGCGACAGTGTGTACCCCAGGGAGCAGAAGGTGCCATCCTTCCTCCCCAGCGGCAGTGTGTACCCCAGGGAGCTGAAGATGTCGCCCTCTCCCCCCCAGCGACAGCTTACCCTAACAAGGGGAGACACCAAACTCCCAGACGGCGCAGATGGGACCATGGTCTCTGTGCCTGACCTACCGGGATGCTGGACAGCCTGTCCAGATCCCCAACTACTCTCACTGGGACAACCGGAGGAGGGGGTAAGTACAAATTCCCCTCCCCAGCTAACTCCTAATGTGGCCCCAGGGTTAACAGAGGAAATGTTAACCCCCGCTGACCCCCACCTTTCCCTGGCTACTGAGCCGGAAGACGTCCCAAGTACCCCAGCAGAAGAGCTGACAGTGGGGCAGAGTGCAGTCGGCCTCTGCCCTCCCTTGGTCCCTTGTACAGAGCAGGATGTCCTGCAAGTTATACCAGCAGAAGAGCTGGCATCAGGGCAGAGTGCCGCTGGCCTCTGCCCCTCAAGTCCACTCAGCGTGTTGCCCCATCACCACAGCGAAATATCCAGGTGCCTGGTTAGACTTCCCCCCAAAGGGGAGATGTGTGACGAAGTGCCCTTCGCCACTTTGTCTTGGAGAGGGCTGTTTGCCAGCCTCCTGCCCTGCGACTATGGCCCTAGGACATATTGCCCTTCAAACACAGTATTCGGCCATACCAGAGTGTATGTCACTCATTCTGGCCCTTTACATACTGGGGGGTCATTCGGTACTTGCCCTGTGGGAGCGGTGATACCCCAGATAACTATGCCATGGAGTCTATTCATATGATGAAAGACTATGGGAAAGACTTTAGCTACATGGCAATTGAACTGTGTGAATAGGATCTGAGCGCTATTCGGTAGTTTTGTGCGCTCAGACCCCAGCTATCTGGGGATATGTGAAATGTGAGTAAATGTGAATTGCAGTAATGCTGATGGGTTGTCCAACTAGAGAATTGACCAACAAATACTTTTGTCCGGACATCCCCAGGCCGATCCGTTGGGATCAAACCGTGTATGCCGGCTTATGGTCACGGCGGAGGTGTGTAACGGAACCCATCACTGTTTTACCCTGTTTTATGGTTGTTTAATTATTGGTTAAAATATGATCCTACTGTTATATTATATGTATGTTGGTTTATGCTCTGCAGAATATTAGCAGACTATTGCAGACCTAGGCTAATAGATAATCCTATTACAGAGACTTCAGAGATAAGGGAGTCGATTGTATAAAGTGTTTTCATTCTCAGATAAGAACAAAGACGGCTGATTTAATCAATGTCTGATTATATCAAGTTGCCAGGGAGGTGTGACTCACCTATTGTTCTCTCTATGTGTATTGTGTGGCCAACTATGGGGGATGTGGATTGCCTGTGGGAAGAGATGTGTATATATATTTCTGCACATAAGAAAATAAAGTCAGCATTCATTTGACTCCCAAATTGTGTGTCGTCCAATATGGGAGGTCGGGGATGGTGAAACTGTAGTGCCTCTTGGGTATTTTATCGTATACCAGCGGAGATATTGGACTGCGTGTTCCAGCTCCGTTACACTGCTCTTTGAATATGTTACCAGGCCTATAGGACAAGACTTCAGAGGCTGCTCTTTGAATATGTTACTAGGCCTATAGGACAAGACTTCAGAGGCTGCTCTTTGAATATGTTACCAGGCCAATAGGACAAGACTGCAGAGGCTGCTATTTGAATATGTTACCAGGCCTATAGGACAAGGCTTCAGAGGCTGCTCTTTGAATATGTTACCAGGCCTATAGGACAAGACTGCAGAGGCTGCTCTTTGAATAGGTTACCAGGCCCATAGGACAAGACTGCAGAGGCTGCTCTTTGAATATGTTACCAGGCCCATAGGACAAGACTGCAGAGGCTGCTCTTTGAATATGTTACCAGGGCTATAGGACAAGACTGCAGAGGCTGCTCTTTGAATATGTTACCAGGCCTATAGGACAAGACTGCAGAGGCTGCTCTTTGAATAGGTTACCAGGCCTTTGGGACAAGACTGTGTTTTTTAATCAATGATCCTCTTTGGTCCTTGCACAGATATGTTAATTAGTTAATTTTCAGTCGCTGAAATATATTAATCCTTGTCTTTTAGACACCGAGTCCATCAGTATTGCTGTGACTGGTATCAGTTTAGGAATAGCCAGCTCTTCTGCATCCAGTTCAAGTCACTGGGGCCATGCTCTCAATGAACCCGAACAGAAGGAAGTCCACACATCAGGTAAAATGTGTTTTAAATCATACATATGGAATAAATACATATACCATAAGAACTCGTAACAACACAAGTATTAACTACTTCAGGAACATGTGCCACCAACTTCTACCTTAAAATCTGTCTCCATTTGATACATTAAAATACTGTATTTATAAGAATTAAAGGGACTCTGTTACCGCATAATCATATGGTTATTATCAAGTATTGGTTATTATCTAGAATAATATATAGCCATTTTTTCTAAAGTAAATATTAGCTGAGATAGTCAGCTATGTTTGCGCAGTGTTATGCATGTTAGTTATTTTTGATGTGGCCAAAACAATATGTATCAATTTTATAATGTTGTTAGATTCCCCTTACGCTTTTCAGTGTCTATAAGCTACAGATTAGCTTAAGTTACTGCATAAACAGTGCTGAATATTGCAGGAAACACTTATTGTGTTGATGTATAACTAATGCTTTTTAAGATAAAACAAACGTGTTTTTCAGTTGGCAATGTCCCTTTAAGTACAGATTGTGATTAGAGTAGGACAATTGTAAGTTTTTGTACATTTTTTTTATTTTTTCTCCAACTAAATTATTTTTTGTTGGCAGGTACCCCACTGCATTCATTACTAAAATCCCATGGAGGGTATCAGACACGGAGCAGACAAGGACTCTAAAAAGAGACAAAAGCCACAAGACTTGGACAACTTTTTGTAACACTAGAATTAGATTTGATACTGCAGATGCCAAATATTTTCTAGACCTTTGTCCTCGAAGCACCTCCCTGCCATGCTGCATAAACGGAATGAACGTGGAATGTCGTTCGCCGACCACTCAAAGTATGCTGTAGCCATTCCGTTGACTCAGGGCCTCTAGTTTATCTCTGATAAATGAACAATGGTGTAATATTAAATAATATCTGCCTACACAACTACAGCTGCAGTTCTGAGATGGTTAATGAGATTTGCAATTTCATTGGCACATGGAATGCAATATTACCAGGTCCCTACTTCTTAATAAATTATAATAAGAACAGGAATTGTTCAAATGGCTAAGTGGATGTAGTTTAAGCTATTGTTGTAACCCATAAACGGCCTCAAAAGGATAAAATACAATAGACAAGATATATGAACTCTTCACACCCAAAATATATATGATAAATTGGAGAGGTATGGAACTGTCCATGTATACGCATAAATACGTGGATACTATTGTATATGGATAAATCCCAATAATATCCTATTGGATATAGTAATAGCTTCCCTCATATGGCAAATAAATTGCTTAATCCTTGGGGAGCTATAACCTATTTTAATAGCTAAAACCAATTGTATAAAACAACAAAAAAAGAAAAAGATAAGTGCATATACCTACAGGTAGGGAACACAAATAAAGAAAAATAGTGAACCAAATAACAAATATATTGATGTTATTGGTCAATACTTAGGAGGGAGTGTATAAATCTATATATTTTTAAAGGTCCATGAAAAAACATTGCCAGTGTTCTCCATGTTTGGTCACCACATCTTCATTAATGCACAACATGCAATTCTAAATGGTGATATTCCTAGATACCATAAATAAATACAATAGGTTATATACAAATTGAGCTAACCATTTAAACACTCTCTCAGTTCGATATACCAGACCTAAGTACTTGCACTTATCTTTTAGAAGTAGTCCCGACGGCTCGTTTCGCCCTTCTTAGGGCTTACTCATAGGTCCCTACTTACACTGCCATTTGGTTGTTAAGTTATCAGAGTAAGTTATACAATTCTTAATTGTATTGATGGGATATATGCATATAATAATCAGCAATAATTTACAGCTTTTATTTAATTAGTTGACACTCAGATGTTGCACGTTGATGGCACTAGATTTTTTTTTTCTATCGGATTTATACAGATACTTGTCCATTATTCTTCATCTAGAATTAATTAGTGTAAGTATGAAATCTTGTAAGTTTGGAACTGTACAGCAAAGAGGAATGTGTTTTCAAAAACAAAAACCCTCTAAGTTGTACTGCAATAATAAGCAAATTAAATGAAGATACAGGGAAGTAAAATTGATACAATCTCACATTTCTCTTGTAGTATTGCAAAGGTTATATATCAATAATTTATACCTAATGATTTGCTGCCATTGTTACAATTATATTATTATATTATCTTGTGTCCATATTTCACTTATCTGATATCACTATATAATAACGATGTTACTCAGGAAATCATTTGACAGATGGTTTGAAGCAAATCTAGGTTTATTAGAGTAATACATTTTCCCAAATTATATGTGTCCCTTGCTACAATAAACGTTTGATAAGCAATGATAATTCAGAAAGCTTGTTGTGTTTACAGGAATATGCTGCAAATTGTATAAAATATATGGATTAATTATTAAATAGGTTTAAATAGCTTAAAAAACTGGTAATTTTTATATGGTATTTTGAACAAAAAGACAGCAATTTTTAAGAAAACAAAAAGTAATTAAACACAAGTTTTATATTTTTTAACTTTTACACCTAATTATTCTATTTATTATGACTTAAATAGCTTTCCATTAGTCTTGCACTTGCATTTTAGCGTCTACTTTTACACTGTAGCACATTGCTAGTGTGTGGAGGATCCCCAGTGTAAAATAATTTGGGGTATCACTTGCAGTTTCTCCATACACAGTAGGTGCTTGGTGAAAAGGCAAATATATATGCAAGTCATCATCTCACATTTCTACAGGGTTGAGTCATATTATTATGGCCACTGTCTACTTTTGACGTCAGTAGCGCATTGCCAATTAAATATGGCACGTGCCGTGAACTGGTGGATATATAAGGTGACATGTAGACATTCTGCAAACATATCAATCATCGCTGTCATGAGTAAAATGTGTGATTTATCTGACTTTGAAAAGGGGATGATCATTGGCAGTTTGTGAACCTTTTGCATGCTGCTGTGGTGTTCTGTGACTGGACAAACAGCACAGAAACTGTGGAGCACAACGTGCCATTGATGTCAGAGGTGTACGTCGGCTCCGAAGATGGGTGAGGGCCAACCAACATGCTTAGTTGAGCAACACACGATCTAAATGAACCAGGGGGATACCAGAAGTGTGTCTAAAACGACAATACAGCAAAGCTGGTTATGTATGGGCTCCGAAGCAATCAACTGGTCACTGGACCCATGCAGTTGAGAGTTCCTATTCAGAAACGGCTTTTATTTGCACAATAGTACCAAAAATGGACGACCTCTGATTAGCAAAGGGTTGTCTTCTCTGATGACTCGCGTTTTCTGCTCCATCAACTGGATGGACGTTTGAGTGTCAGGAGCGAAACCTCCAAGAACAAACACTCTGCAACCATTGTTGGTGGTGGCAGTGTTATGTTTCTGGGAAATGTTTTCATGGCATTGTCTGGAAGCATTCATACCTCTGGAAGGCACACTCAACAGATTGGGTTATCTACCCATCCTTGCACATCAAGTACACCCATACATGTCTTCCCTGGAGCAGATTCAGGATGTTAGCTGGTGGTCATAATAATGTGACAACTGCACAAAAGTAATTATCTGTCCATCTGCCATCAAAAGAAGGCCCATAAAGCTGCTCCTCTGGAGAGATGCTTCTTCTGCATTCTGAGTCTTTTTCCCATTTGTGGAAGTAGCTCAGCAGAAACCAAAATCAGAGTCTATTGCTGCATAACTACATATAAAACTAAATACATTACAGGCTATATTGTATTACTTTAACAAAAACTACATGGGTCATTTGTCATTGCCATTTTATAGCACTTTTGGAAAGCTTCACATATTTGATGTATGCAACTTATTGTTACAGTTCTTTAATATTAAGCAGAGAAACATATATTTTCAGTGGACAAATTACAGATCTAACACTGAATGCTGAGGATTGTTTTTGGTATGTAATGCAGGCTGATACAATGTTTTTTTGTATAAGAACAAATTGTAATAAAATATTTAAATTAATTTTGTTTGGGCTTCTGCATTTGCATACAGTGTGCAAACACCAAAACGGTGTCTTCTGTTTATCTAAAATCTCTATAAAAGTTGCTTTTCAAGATACGATAAGAACCAGTTTATGTGAAAACCTTAGAGCAAGGAACGACAACAAAGAACAGATGTTTAAGACTTAATTGCCGCTTAACTTATCACCATTCGCCCTAACACACTCATCTCCTCTCTCTCCCTCCTTTACCACTCACAATACCTTTAGGTTGTAAGTCTTAGAATTTCAATCCTGCAATGTGCTTTGGGGAAAGTATTATGGACACTGGATTCCAAACTCAAATACAGGACCCCCTCCTTGATTTACTATTTGTTAATTTGTATTTATCTTTGTCTGGAACTTACTTATGTACAGCGCTACGGAATATGTCGGCATGTTATAAGCAATAATAATCTTATATAAAAATGGCACACTGACACATGGTTAAAATTGTATAAGTCTTGCATTGATTGGTTACATAGTAATTAAGGCTGAAAAAAGACTTTCAGTCCAAGTTCAACCTTTTAAGAACTCCTCTGAACTGCAATATGCAGATTAAATATGAACTACTTAGTTGTTAATTTATTATTAATCAATTATTTATTATTATTTTTTTTAAATTAGTAATCCAGAGGAAGGCAAACAGGAAAAAAAAACAAGTAAGACTTAGCCAGTCACCTCAAATGGAGAAAAAAAATAATTCCTTCCTGACCCCAGATACTGGCGATTGGATTTCTCCCTGGATCAATACTGTCTCTTCAATTATCCATGATAACCCTGAATTCCATTTTTAATTAGAAATAAATCCAGTCCCCTTTTAAAGTTATCTATCAAATCCACTGTCACCACCTCCTCTGGTAGAGAATTCCACAGATTAACCACCCTTACTGTGAAGAACCCTTTTCTTTCTTTAAGGTGGAATCTTTTTACTTCTAACCTCAAGGGATGTCCTGTTGTCAGTTGAAAACCTCTTGGCAAAAAAAGCTCCCTTGACAAATCTTTATACTGACCCTGGATGTATTTATATAAGGTAATCATATCTCCTCTTAGACGCCTTTTTTCTAGAGTAAATAAGCTTAATCTCGTTAGTCTTTCTTCATAACTTCATTCCCCTTATTAGTTTTGTTGCCCTCCTCTGTACCTTTTCCAACTCTAAAATGTCCTTTTTATGAAGTGGTGCCAAAAATTGTACTCCATATTCCAAATGAGGGCATACTAGAGATTTGTATAGTGGTAGAATTATATTTGCTTCCCTTGCTTCTATACCCTTCTTAATACATGCTAATATTTTATTTGCCTTTGCGGCTGCTGCTTGGCTTTGAGCACTGTTACCTAGGTGGTTGTCCACAAGCACTCCCAAATCCCTTTCACTATCTCACTGATACGCCTAGATTTGCTCCATTAAGATTATAAATTGCATGGCTATTTTTCCTTCCCAGATGCATAACTTTACATTTATTCGTATTAAATCTCATCTGCCATTTAGCTGCCCATTCCTCAATTTTATGTAAATCCCTTTGGAGGGAAAGCACATCATTATCTGATTTAATGACCTTGCACAACTTCCTGTCATCAGCGAAAATGGAGACACCACACTCCAATCCTAATAAATATGTTAAAAAGGAGAGGACCTAATAGTGAACCCTGAGGAACCCCAATACCCCATTAGTCCAATCGGAGTATGTTACATTTACAACAACCCTTTGCTTCCTGTCTTTTAGCCAGCTCTCAATCCATGAGCAGATATTTACTGCAATTCCTGTATCTCTTAGTTTGCACAATAGTCTCCCAATGTTGCACTGTATCAAAAGCCTTTGCAAAATCCAAAAAGACTACATCCACTGAGTTGCCTTGATCCAGGTTCCTACTAACCTCCTCATAGAAACTAATTAGATTTGTTTGACATGACCTATCCCTCATAAATCCATGTTGATGCCTACTTATAATCCTGTTCAAATAGATATATTCTTGTATATTATCCCTTCTAAAAGCTTCCCCACTACAGAAGTAAGGCTTACAGGTCTATAATTCCCCTGATTTGCTCTTGCTCCATTTTTAAATATAAGTATCACATCTGCTTGTGTTCTGTGTTGAGTGAATCTTGAAAAATTAAATATAATGGTTTGGCTATTACAGAACCCAGTTCCCGCAGTACCCTTGGCTGTATTCCATCAGGGCCCGGGGCTTTATTAACATTTATTTTTTTCCAACCTTTTTTGGATTACTTCCTGTTAACCAAATATTTGGGAAAGGTACTGTAGCCCCATTATGTTGCCGTGTCCCAACCACTGGTACCTCCCTTGTGAATACCAAAGAAAAGAACCGTTAGCTCATCTGCCTTTTCCTGGTCACTAATTTTCAGATGGCCTGTGTCACATTGTAATGTTCCTATAGTTTCCTTCCTGGCCTTCTTCCCATTAATATACTTAAAACATATTTTAGGGTTAGTCTTACTCTCTTTTGCAATTACTTTTTCATTTTCTATTTTAGCTAGTCTAATAGCACTTTTGCAAGCCTTGTTGATTTCCTTGTACGCCCGTAAAGCAGGCTCTGTCCCCTCTTTGTATAATTTAAATGCCTTTTTACGCCTTATCTTGATCTTTAAATCATTGTTAAGCCACATTGGATGGGATTTACTCCTTTTACTTTTATTCCCACTTGGTATGTGTATGTATGTGTATGTATATTTAGTAAGGATTTAAATGTTGTCCATTTATGTTCAGTGTTTTTACCTATCAGCTCTCTATCCCAGTCTATACTTTGTATTGCTGCCCTTACGCCGTTAAAGTCTGCCCTTTAAAAATTAAGCGTTTTTGTTGGCCTCTTAAAATTTTTGTTTTTTTAATTTAATCTCAAATGAGACTGTGTTGTGATCACGGTTTCCCAAAGGTTGCCCTATTCCAACATTTGATACAATATCAATATTATTTGTGATGAGTAAATCTAAGATCGCTTAATTTCTAGTAGGCTCTTGTATAACCTGGGCCAGGAAATGATCCCTGAGTGTACTCAAGAACCTGCCCCCTTAGATGAACTGCTGGTCTCATTTATCCAGTTTATTTCAGGGTAAATAAAATCTCCCATTATTAGAACTTGCCCATGCTTAGCTGTATTTCCAATCTGTAACAATAATTGTATTTCCTCACTATCAGCTATATTTGGGGGTTTATAGCATACTCCTAATATTCTTTTAGAATTTGCTGCTCCGCTATTTAACTCCACCCACAAACATTCAACTTTATCACTAGGTCCACCATAAATATCTTCTCTGACTATAGGCTTAAAGCCTCTGACTAAGAATGGTTAGTTTGAGGCAGAGCAAGTATTACAGAATCTGTCTCCATGAGCTAAAGTGGGCAGACCCATGCAGGGACTATTTTTTTTTTTTTTTTTAAGCAGTAAAATCAGAGCTTATAAGCACTTCTTAAAATAAAGATCATAGAAGTAAATAGATACAAAGATAGTATATACCTAGTAAAGTCCAGAAACATTGGATGTGCCTTCTATTAAATCTATGAAACAAGCTTACTTGAATTTACATCTAACAATGAATTGAAAATTAATAGTTTGCCTTGTCTGTAGGTCTTTTAAAAATTCTTTCAGCAACAGATCATAGTTTGCCTTGGATAAAGTAAATGTAGGTAAAGTTAAAACTCCCAGACATTTAAGGTGGGAACTAGCCCATTTGAATGAGATAATAAATCTTCAAATTTGACTGTAGAACATGGTCGAAGTTTAAAATAAATTCCACATGTAAATGTTAAACACTACATTTAATTTTTTTTCTTATACTGACTGTTTTGCTAGTCAGCAACTTATAAAGAAATAAAACATATTTGAGCCCTGCAGTAATCCTTTAAGCACTACTACATATTTCTGTATACATTGTACTCATAAATCTCTCAAGCACAGGTTCTCCTAAAAATGTCCTGCTGAGTTTGTAAGGTGTAAAAGCTGTTTTACAGAGAACAATCCTTCACCCAACCATGTTCTACAAAAATCCCATTCAAAACACATACGCTTCAAGATATCACATATATACAAATTAGAATGGCAATATTGTGCCTGAAAACCTGTGTGTACTGAAACTGAAGACCTATATTTCTCTTTATTTGTCAGTAAACGACAATTAACACTGTTTTCAGAAACATTCGTTTTCTGATTTTCTACAATTCTATTTCTGGTTATTTAAGCATCTACTTTGTATTCATTTTCACATGGGAATTTAGAGCCCTTTAATATTAGAAACAAGTGTAAACATTAATTTATTGAAAACGCATACATTAAACAAATACATAAAACATTGCTACATTGAATAACTATAACGTAAATTAAAGGCATATGTAGGTTTCTAGATTTTACTAGATAATATACTTGTATATTTACTTTTATGTACTTTATTTAAGAAGTGCTTATTAACATTTTTCTGCATAAAATCAAAGCTAAGTTCTGCCCTCTGTAGCATATGCAGACACAGAACCTGGTTATTATGAGACCCGGCACAGCAATCAGCAACATGCTGCCGAGACGTAATCCAATAGGCTAGGACACTACACTGTACATCCAGCCCCGCAGAGTCTGTCTGTATATGCTGCAGTGCACACACCTATACAGCGATTATTTGTTTGATTTTGGGTAGTAAAACAGAGAGAATAAGCACTTCTTAATATAATAAAGTACATAAAAGTAAAAGATACACAGGTATATTATATACCTAGTAAAATCCATTAGACTTCCATATCCTTCAAGGCAGGCAGAGATGATGTGAATTCACATCATACCTATATACTTGCAGAATATTTTTTTTATTCCAAGAAGAATTGAAACCGTAACCAGTGTTGTCTTGCAAAAGTACTTTCCATAAATAAGGATCAAGGGCATATTTAGTAATTTAACCATCTGATGACATTTATAAAAGTGTGCCAAAGTATAAGGAAAAAATTGATTTATATCTTCGCAACCAAGATCCACAAATTTTGCTACGAGTGTTGCTACAAAATTACAAATTATGTAACATTATTTACTGATTAATTTAAACTAGCATTTTATTAAAATGCTAAATGATCTCCTAGAAATTATTTGACTTTACAATTTGGCAAATGATTATTTATCAATGATTGAGCATTACCCCCGTTTATCTTAAATACAAATTTAACAATTACAGCAGTTTTATTATTATAAATTCACAACTTAAACATTTATTAAAGTTGCTCCTGTTTCTTTGCAGGTATATCAAGTGTTACACTACTTTAGTAATTCTGGTATTAGCGTGACAAAGCTTGCAATATATACTATAGAATTACATTTCTAGCTAAACTCCACTTCTAGAAAAAAAGGTTTTTATTTCTATAAATCCATTGAGACAATAATATTTATCGGTAATTTGTTGTATTCTTTAACATCCTGGATGACACGTTTGTGTCGCTCTAGAGATCCTGTACGTATTTCTTATTTTTAGTATATAAACAAATATTTCAAACTTGTGGAAAGAAAAGCAAAGTTCATTTCTGCCTTAAAATATATTGAAGTTCTCTACAAGGAGGATTCAAAGTGTCACTTTTTTCCTCTCTTTGGTCCTGTGGATTTTTTCCCTCCTTTCTTGGAATTATTGCAGTATTTTGCTTCCATGTCTGCTATGAAGCTGTCCATTTGACTTTTTCTATCCTTTTGTCGACTCTGGGAATCAAATATGAAGGTACAGTATTAAGCATTTAGGACAGAAAAATAATTTAAAAAAAAACCATTAAAATAAGTAAGAAGTGAAAATTAACTAATAGTCTAGGAGAAAATCAGAAACACTATATAATTCATTAGTGAAGAATAAAAAAATATATATATCTTACTTGAATTAACGCTTTTAGATCATCTGCCCCTTCGCCCAGACCAAGTTCATTTTTCATTTCTTCAGCTTCTTTGGCTTCTTCATGAGCCTGTTAAAATAAAATAAACATGTGTTATATTGGTTTGCTGTACTCTTCACTGTATATTAAAAATGTCCAGGAAAAGTGTATTGCAGTATCCACAATAAACATTTTTTTACTGTTATTAGATTTATGGATTTCCAAGTCAGAAGTCACACATTTCTTTATTGGAACAGCTTAATTGCATTTGTCAAACAAAAAATAGATAAACCTTTATTTATACCATGAAATGAACTACAGCGCTTTAATAAATCATCTGATATACTAGTAGTTCTAGAGGGGATGTGTATTTGGAAATCTATACCACAAATCCCAAAAATGGGTTAATGTTATTTGATAGGATATATCTACTAATATAACTTAGTAGACTCAATACACAATCCCAATGAAATTGTTTATTAGATATCCGACTGAGAACTTCCAAACAGTACATATATACACATTGTTGTGGTGAACTACCTACTCATAATTTCTACAACACAGGCTGAGATCCCGCTCCATGCTGATGGTAGGCAGTAAGCTTGAAACAGCTGTACATGGATTGGATACTCAGCCTGTGTTTATTCCAACCTTGGCTTTGCATTAAAGCTGTGTAATACAGCATGCATAAGCTTAAAGGAAGCCATGTTTGATGATGGCTATGGAATAAAGAGCAAACTTTTTTTCTCAGAACTCTGACCTGGAAGCAGGTTTTTTAACTTGCTTTAGACATTCAAATGTGAACACAGATGTACTTTTTATTTAATATATATATATATATATATATATATATATATATATATATATATATATATATATATATATATATATATATACACACATATAAATAATATACACACACAAAAATAGAAAAATGTAACTCCTCCAGAAGTAGCATCCCTCTGTCTCTTTTCAGAGACCTCCTGACTAACGGTTATGGTGTGCCCCACAAACTGGTTAGTGTCCCTGATGTCTAATAGACTTGAACAGCAACCATTCCAGGAGCAAACAACCAAATAAAAAGTAAAGGAGCTATTCTATAATCAAGTCAAACTCCTGCATCTAAGAGACCTCCTTACTCGGGTTATGGTATGCCCCACAAAATAGCTGAATGCCCTAGTATAAATAAACGGGTTACCTATTTTTTGTTGTTTGTAAATTTATAGTGTTAAGCACTTGAACCGTTGAAGGCTTTTTTGTTTCTTTCTTTTTGTGATTAATTGTCAAACTGGCCCTAAAATAGCAACGTTGTTATAGCCGAATGAAAACAGTTGCTTTGAGAACACCAAATACTTTTTCTTCATCATCATATCTTTTTCTAAAGAAACCTTTGAAATTTATATCAAATATACTTCTTTTTTATTGAACCGCTTTAATAAAAAAAATAAAAAAAAGGGAATATAGTAACTATTTTTAGTTACATCTGAGAGTTCATAGTGTATTTCTTTTACAATGATGGTACTATAGCAGAATAAACTGTTCACTTTTGGGGGCTTCTCTCTGTCAGCCAATGTGCTATTTAAGTCATGCTTGCCTGCAATCTATATACAGCTAACAAGTACTGTTCGTTCTAAAAAAATATTGAAAAATACATTAGATGTTTGAAAAAATAGTCTTTTTTTTATACCTTATATTGAAAACTTTTGCATCAGAACAAAATCTATTTTTTTTAGGCCCTGCTTCCTATCCCAGAGGGCCAGCTAATAGCACATCATAACAATAAACCAGTCTAAAGTGACTTCTATAACTGTCAGAAGAAACATTAAAAGCAATTTGTTTTCTACTTGTTCCTCTGTGTACTATTTTAGATGTTTCCATGAATTACAGTCGTGTTTAGTCCTCACCCTTTTTTTACGTTGTTCCCGTTTCTTTTTGGACTCTTTTACAAATGCATCATATGAAGGAACTTCCTTAGACTTAATGGCTTGATTTATAATTTTTCTGATTCTTGGCTCATCCTCATCAGTGGCGCAAAGCACAGACTCCATTATATTATCCAGGTCTCCTTCAAAGTCTATATATGCTTGTTTGATATCCGCTTTTTCTTCTTCCGATTCTTTATACTGTTCTTCAAATGCCTTTATATCTTCCACCGTTATCTAAAAATAAAAAGGCATTTCTCATACAAATAAATATGTACAACTGCTAATATACTAAAAAAAATGTGTGTGTGTATATATATATATATATATATATATATATATATATATATCTATATATATATATATATATATATATATATATATATATATATATATATATATATCCCCTAAACAAAATGGTAATTTATAAAACAAGACAATTTGTGTGTGAAAATAAAATGTGTGCAGTACTTTCATAAAATGTTTGCAAAATATTTGTAAGACCAATAAAATGAAAGGAACACCACAGTGGCAAAACAAGCCAAGGCATTTTAAAATAAACTGTGTCTAGAGTATTAAAAATTCACAGGAGTAATAATTTCTAACAATATAATTTGAATACGGATTTTATAATGTAAGAGCAATATTTCCTGAACTAAGCAAGTTATGGGGCAATAATTCCATGCCTCCAAAATACACCTTGTAGAGACCATAACTTATTCTATGAAAACATAGTAAAGCACTAAAGGGGCCATTTAAGTAAGCCAGTCTCCTTAAATTATGATGTTATCAGGACTCAATAATACATTACATATTCAAAATGTACAGAAATTCATTACCTGATAGGGAAAACAAAAAGCCAGTATCTAAATGACTAAACAAAATGAAACCACCGTCCGTTATTTCGAACTGGTGGTGGGTGAGAGCAACAGATTACTGACCTTCAGGCGCCCAATTTTAAAGAAATAAAACTTTTTAATATTTAAAACATGCTCTTTTTAATTAGGAGAGAAAACTTGGGACTATGTTGTTCCTCTAATTTAGGGGAAAGGGAAAGGTGCATGTAAATATATACAAGAGTAAAAAAGCTGAACTAGAAGATATTTATTTTATTTTTGAACTGCAACAAGCGCATATTTTTCCAGGTTGTACCTTCTTAAAAAGCAGCCTCCAGTACTCTTCCCAATTACGGTCTTGGCTCATATGATCTGTTTCTTCATCAACAATTCCCTGCTCATCATAGACAGCTCGCTGCTCCTTGTCACTTAGAACTGCATACACTTTTCCAAGAATCTAAAACAAATAATTTTCTTGTGAATAAAATACAGTTTATGACTTTGCTTCTATAAAAGATTAATATAAAAAATATTCATGCAGATTCCTATTATACAATGATATAGGTCTGCATAACTCTTATTGAATGGTGGAACAATGAAGTCTGATATTTTCAGAATGGGCTTGTAAAGAAACATAATTTGTAAATAAAATATATTATGCTGTATACATACAATGTCTTCCAAGCCTCTCTCGCTTCTTACGTGTGCAAAAAGCTGGAGCTTATGCAGTGTCTAGCGCATATATGGTTGGACTGCAGAGATATTAAAAAGTAGCAAATGATATAAAGTGACAGAGCACAGGTTCCCAATATGGTATAATTTAAAACTAACGGTAACAAGTACTTTTTCAATTCAATACTACTACAAAATTGCATTAGCTTGCCATTAACTTTATCCAAGGTGATCAACTCATATCATAGTACTATATCAGATGGCACTACTGAATTTACTGTAGCTGCTAAATGTGAAAAAAGAATGTGCCCAATTTTCTACATGTAAATATTAATGAATACTCATATGCGCTTACAGTACACAAATAAAAAATAGTAATACATAATTCACAGTAAATACTAAACATAGTGAAATGCATCCTAGTTACTTGACACTACAGATATCAGACAATTAGATTTGTCACTGGCTCCTAAATATTTTTCCAAAGCATAATGTATTGCGCTGTTTGCTTTCAGGGAAGGCCTATAATTATTCCCCCCTCCGACGTGGAGCAACATAGCTCAAGGCCTCTACTGCTGCATATTTCATAGAAGGCGCACCAACAGAACACACACAGGTATACCCTGCTTAAAGCTACCCAGTTTAGAGCCGATTCGCTAGAGAGCCGTTTTCTCTGCTAGACCCATCTTAATGCTAAACCCCACTATAATGCGTTTTTTTCCTGCCAGGGCCCTTTTAATGCTCTGATTCGCTATAAAACAGTTTTATTTTCTCCAAAGAAAACAGAATACAGGATGACCCAGAAGCTTCAACATCAATAATTTAAAGTTTATATTACTGCTAATGTTCAGTTTGCATTTGTGTTAGTGCTGTTTGTTTGAAATTCATAAAAACATCTACAGTGTTAAACGAGGTATAGATAGATGTATGATATATATATATATATATAAAAAACCTCTCATTTAACTTCCGGTGGGCATGGAGTGATAGCAGCCCTCCACCGTACTGAAAATAAATAGTACATTTGTGATCAGATTTAAAAGTCTAAATGTAAAAGAAAAACTTGTTTCATGCCCAGAATTCTGAAAAATAATTACACTGCATTCTGGGAACCCGTGCAGCGACATGCAAATGTGCCAACAAAGGCATTGCTCTTGCAATCCATAACCATATCAAACATGGCTTTCCTTAAGCATATGCCTGCTGTATCAAACAGCTTTGAGCAAAGCTAAGGTTAGGAATCTCACCCACGTACTGCCATTTCAAGGTTACTGCCTCATCAGCGTGGGGCCGATTCCTTAGCTTGTATAGTGGATTTTTTGGAGTAGGTAGTTCACCACAAGAATCATTTAATATATGGTGGGCAAAAGAGCGATGGAAGCCTCCACCATACAGTAAATAAATAGTACATTTGTGTTCACATTTAAAAGTTAAAATACTTGATTCATGCCCAGAATTCAGAGAAATACAATTATTACACTGCATTCCACAAGGGTGGAAGTTTCACATGAACCAAGGTTTGTATTTCTGGCTTGGAAATATTTTTTTTCTCCAAAACATGTCACTCTATGAAGGGCTCACATCTAGGCACACTTTGGTCCTTTCCTGTTATAGTTTCGACTGGCCTCATAACTTGCAAGCTTGGGGTGAATGGCTGGCCTGCGGCTTTGATGCACAATGTTGTATTGTTAAGGTTATTGGTTAGGGGGTTATGGTTACTGCTACTCTCCTACTCTAAATGTTACTGTGCAAGTTCACAGCTGCGGGATTGGGGTGGCCTAACCATAAAAGGATAGCTGCCACACTTTTTTGGGTGCGTGTTTGTGTTGCTCAGTCGTGTCCGACTCTCCACGGCCATGAGGATCGAAACACACCATACTGATTTTTCATGGCAGAGCTACTGGAGTGGGTTGCTAGTTCCTTCTCAGGTGGGCCACAGTATACAGCTCCTTGTATTCCTAGGTGGTCTCCCGACCAAGTACTATTCCCCTGACTGGAATAGAACCCAGGTCACAGCAGTGAAGGCACCAAATCCTAACCATTGGACCACCAGGAAACCCGATTAGACACACTAGCTGGCTCCTATAAAACCTTCCTGGCTCCCAATGTCTATATATTCATGGTGGTTGATTCCAATGCCCCCTCCTGTCTGCCTCACTGTACTCCCCGGTGTCAGTACCTGGAATTTGATGGTGGCGGCCTCCTTCTCATCCTCGGGCACTCGGTCCGGGTGCACCCTCAGAGACACTTTGTGATACCCCCGGCGGATCTCTCCATCCGCGGCCTCCTTGCGTATCCCCAGTGCCTCATACAGGTCCGAGGTACCCAGATGCAGTTCGCAGCTCTCCAGGAGGCCCGGCATGATGAACTGTCTCTGGACTCAGCGCTCCTCTCCCTCACAATACGGCCTCAGATACACGGCTCTGTTTACCTCAGTTCTCCCCTCAGCTCTCAGTGCAGATTTCCCGCCTTGCGTCACTATATATTTTCTGCCAGATTTTTTTCTAAAAACAACTTTATTGATAAATGAACAAAGATAGACGCTGAGGATGATAATCTTAACCTTACTAATTTTGCTATTAAAAGATAAGGCAATGTGTCTCTGCTAGATAATCATCTATAGTATACTGCCTTAGTCACATCACTCTCCGCTCACAGTCTGTCAATGCAGATTTCCCGCGAAGCGTCTGGTTCTGTTTGCCGTCAATTTTTTTTGAACAACTTTATTAGTTCAGGCAAAACGAACAATGAGTTAGGAGAATTGTGATTAAAAAAGTAATGGCTGTAAGGGCAAAAAGTAGTATCTGGAAGGGATAACAAGAGAATTGTATGAAAGTTGTTTTTATGAATTCCAAACAACATCAGTATATGACATTGTAATACTTAAAATGAAATGGTATTAATAAGGCATGCATTGCCTATTTATTCACTTGAAATTAGTTTTTGCCGTAGGGACCTCATTTTTTACAGAATTCAAAGAAGAAAACACTTCAAACTATTATAATACAAGTATTAGTAAATGGATTGAACCAGAGGGCCAGCTGAATAATGCTGAGGGGTTTGGACCATCTAATGATTTTTATAGCATACTAGTCGTTTGCCCGTCATAAATGACGGTATAATATTTAGTGTCTCTCCCCCTCCCTTATGTCTCTTTACCCTCCCCCTCGTCTCTCTCCCCTCCCTCTCTGTGTCTCTCTCCCCTCCCTCCCTATGTCTCTTTCCCCTCCATCCCTGTGTCTCTTTCCCCTCCTCCCTCCATCTCGTGTCTCTTTCCCCTCCATCCCTGTGTCTCTTTCCCCTCCTCCCTCCATTTCCTGTGTCTCTCCCCCTCCCTTATGTCTCTTTACCCTACCCCTCGTCTCTCTCTCTCCTCCTTCTCTGTGTCTCTCTCCCCTCCCTCCCTGTGTCTCTTTCCCCTCCTCCCTCCATCCTGTGTCTCTTTCTCCTCCTCCTTCCACCCCCAGTACACAATGCACACACACTGCTAATGCTGCGCATGCCAGCGCAGTGCACGTGCGCAGCTAACGCTGCACATTGCTGAATATAGTTTCCGTAGTGCGCATGCTCTAACTAGCGTTACACACTACGGAAACTATATCAGTGGATGTAATATAGTCTGTGCACTTCTAAACTAAAAAATCATACTTATGTGCTGCTATTTATTAATTTTATTTATTTTGTTTCATAGATGGGAGGGATTTGAGGACCACCGGTGTCAGGTTATAAGCGTTTGGGAACCTTTGGGTTAAACTCTAAGGGCCTCATTCAAATGCTACTTGGCCAATTGAATAGGGCTCTATATAAGCACAGGTGTTTAGCTATTCTGTTCAATTTGCTTTAACGTTGAAGGGCATTCACCTTTTTCCCAATGGGAATAGACTAATAGTAAAGATACATGTAAGATCTCTGTTCTTTACATAAAAGTGCAACTCCCAGTATAATTGGTATAGGAAGAGCCTTGTCATGAACCGCAAAATCTATTTTAAGTGAATAAACAACCAATGCATGCTCTATTAATTGCTCTTCACTTTAAATGACTAAAATATTAAAATTATTTTTTTTTCTAGTTCACTTAACTGCTCTATACGTTTTGTAGAAAATCACTTACTGTATTATAATTGCAGTTTTCAGTTTTTTTCTTCTTTGAGAGCTGTCCACAAAGCCAGCTCCCTAAGGCAAAAATCTTATTTTTTCACGTGGAAACAAGTGACTGAAAACAAAATTATATTCCACCTTTAAAGGAAAAAAGGAGCATTGAACATTCAAGTCAGTCGACAACAGTTTTCTGTCACTGCTGCCCTTCTTGCATCCCATTTCAGAAGTATGTTGAAATCTGATTACAATAATTAATCTTGCCTTATAGGTTTATATGATATTATGACATGATGGGTTAAGTCAGTAATACAGGGTGAAGTAAATAGAAGATAACATTATAATAGATTCATTAAAATAACATTTTAAAGGTGTATGGTTGTTCAACATATTTAAAAAACCACTGAAGTCAGAAAAAATGTGTCAGATTAACCAATATTCTAATTTGTAACATATTTTCTTGTAGTAGTACATTATTAAAGGGATAATACTGCTTACTCATGATTTAGGCTTTCTGTTTTCCACTATTGGTAAAGCCATTTTGCTGTTATCAGTCCTTCCTTAATAGCAAGGTCTCTATCTTGCTAATGCTATAATTGCATACTTATGCAACAATTGCTCACACTCGCTTTATCCCATGCATTTCACTTATTCATGAAATCTCATGGCTGAGTGTGTTTAAGATATAAAATATGCAACTGCAACATTAACTAGATAGGTGTCTTGCTATCAAGGAATACATATTAAGAATAAAATGGAAAATAGCTTAATTCATGAATAAGCAGTGTTATTCCGTTATTTATTCTAAATGTAATGGTCCTTTGAAAGATTATAGCATGTAACAGTTAGTGTTCTTTTAACCCATTAAGCAGGACTGTGATGCATTAGATTGATTTCCATACATTGCTTGGCTGAGATGTTAATAATTTATTGTGAAATTCTGAGGATCACCAACAAGTACACCCCTCTCACATTGAACCAGAGGGCCACCTGAATAATGTTGAGGGGTTTGGACCATCTAATGATTTTTATAGTATACTAGTCGTTTGACCGTCATAAATGACGGTATAATATTTAGTGTCTCTCCCCCTCCCTCAGAACAGTCACCATGCCAACATTATTGAGACTTCTGTAATGCTCATTCACTCGGGCACCATTTTTTTTATTTAGATACCCTTTTTATCTTGAACTATAGTGGTCCTTTAATTCTGCAGTAGCTGCTATTTTGAATATCTAAGCCAGTAATAGGCAACTTATTTCACCTGAAGGGCCTCATGCTCGCCCCTGAGCCCTTAAAAGTGCCACACATTTGCTTTACACATTTTTATCTTGCTCAAAGCAAGCTTGTAATTTACTATAGAAAAATAATCCATTGGTTATAGAGATATAGATCATGCAGAGAATTGGGGTCTTAGAGAGATGTTTGGGGCTGTATATTGTTGAGAGAGGCATGCTCACGCACTCCAGAGAACAGGCCAGGGCCGCATGGAAAGAGCATGAGGGTCACATTCAGCCCACAGACCACATATTGCCCATCACTGATCCAAGCTCTCAGCTGAAAAAAGTTGGTGGGTATGGGATTTGATGCTATGAGGCTCATTCAATTGAGCAATTGTAAGTTATATGAGCCCGTAATGGAGCCCGTAAGCTAATTTGCTATTCAATTGGCGTTTTTTGGGTGAGCCGCATTAAAAAAAAATCCTTGCGGTTGATAAAACTGGAAATTACAGCCCATCGACACCTTTGATCTTTCAAGTCTGCAAGAGTTACAATCGCTAAAATCGCAAATCGCTATTCGATTGCTACAATTCCTCAAGACCACAAACGCAGTCAAGCCCGCAAGCTGCAAATGTCGTCCAGAATCTTACGTGTTCCAAATTGGACCCGCAAAGTGTTTACAGGCTAGTTTGTAACACTGCAAAAGACAATAAAAACTCACCAATGGACTTTAAAATATGAGGAAAGCAATGAAAGGCATTATAATTCATTGCACAACAATTCCCGATTAACAAATAGCCCTTACAATTTTTTTTTTCATATGTTGGAATGGTCATGCATATGCCAATATGAAAAGCCATGCTTAAACATGCTGAAAGCAATTAAAGAGACACTACCTGATTAAATTGCAACACAAATACATGAAAACGGTTGGCATATTATCCCTTTCTTACTCACAGAGGCTCTCATGTGGTCCCTAAAAATACAAAGATCATCTGATGTACATCTCACTCATCACATCTACATTAGAAAAACAAATAGTGGCCAAATTACACCGCCACATGTCATATATCAAGAACCAGGGGAACATTTTAGATTTGGTTGTTCAGTCCCTCAGTTGTGCCTGACTTTGTGACCCTATGGACTGCAGCACACTTATGTATGTCTCTGTCTGTGCTTATCCACAAGGATTGCATGGAAAACATACTGGAGTCGCTTGCCAGTTCCTTCTCTAGTGGACTGTGTTATTTGTTTGACCTCTCTGCTATGATCTGCCCACCTACAGTGGCTCTACATGGTATAGCTCACAGCTTCATTCAGGTACACAAGCCCCTTCACTACCACAAGTTAGCAATCCAGAAGGGGACCAGGGAAACATACACCACACGTATCTACTCTAACCCAGCATGAAGGCTGTGCAGAGGCTCGTGGAGCAACAGCCAACTCACCTCCATCAGGGATAATCTCTATTATGCCCATCCTGGAAAGTCCCATGCCATTCCTGGTGGCCAAGCGCCAAGATGTATACCCATTATCATTTGGTGCCTTCAGGGGAATGTTGATACTCCACAGTATCACAAATTGGACTTTGCATTTGTATTAACTCTTTATTATATATATATATATATTTTGCAAGTGGATTTTACTTTTTACAAGTAAAGGCTGATAAACTGCACAGTGCACTAATTGTGCCCAGGTGAGCAGGCAGAAGTTAAAATAAACAGGAAAAGGGAAGAACTTGTGAGCTTGCGAACATTTCTACTATAAGTGCAATTCTTGTAAAAGTGTAGGAGTTTAAATAAAAGGAGGGACTTCAAAGAAAAGAGGGGGAAGAAAAAAAAATTATAAAACTTTATACAAATATATTATTTTTTATTTTTGTTTATTTTTCCCAATGAATTTTTGTAGACAATAATAATAATTATGAGTCAGTCCAGTGGCAACCTCACTCAATGTACATCCTGTCATATGTATGCAATACTGGAACAGATGATCCAGGGTCCATACCTCTGTGGCAGGTGTGAGCATGTTGCCTCTCTGGAAGCTCAAATTGGAGAACTGAGAGGAGAATTGCAGCACTTAGTGATATGGCTCCACTGGAAAGGGATTTGGTGCTCACTGAGCACAGTTTGGCTGGGCCTAGCATGGTGGGTGGAGCTGGGGCTAGAGAGGATGTCCAGGGAGGTAGCTAGGTTACAGTTAGAAGGGGAATCAGGGGGAACAGGAGTTCCCTCTAACAGCCGGGAGAACAGTTCTACTGGAGGAGTGGGAGGGCAGAATAGACAGAGCAACAGACAGGTTTTGGTTGTAGGGGACTCTATTATTAGGAAGGTAGACAGGGTGATTTGTCACCCAGATCCCAGCAATCAAACAGTTTGCTGTCTCCTGGTTGCTCGGGTTCGGCATGTTGTGGATCGGGTAGATAAATTATTGGGAGGGACTGGAAATGAACCGGCAGTCTTGGTACACATTGGTACCAATGACAAAGTTAGTGGAAGATGGAGTGTCCTAAAGAATGATTTTAGAGAACTAGGTAATAAGCTGAAGGCAAGGACCTCCAAGGTAGTATTTTCTGAGATACTACCAGTGCCACGTGCTAGCCCAGGGAGGCAGAAGGAGCTAAATGTGTGGCTAAAGATGTGGTGCACTAAGGAGTGGTTTGGGTTTTTAGAGTACTGGTCTGACTTCTCACTTCACCTTAATGATGAGGGAGCTTTTGTGTTAGGGGATAGGATGGTAGAAACACTGGAGGAGTTTTTAAACTAGTAGGTGAGGGGGGGGGGGACTAGATATAAGTAATGGGGTAGAAAGTGTAGAGGGTAGAAGGAATGAATTAACAACTCATAGGGGAGGAGATGGGGGGAGGGGTAGTATAGTCCATAGTGAGGTATTACTAAATAACTCAAGTATAGTGGCAGGCACCACCAAACTACAAACTCATAACACAAGGTGTATGCTTGCTAATGCCAGAAGCTTGCCAGCAAAAATGGGAGAGTTAGAATTATTAGCAATTAATGAAAAATGTGATTTAATAGGCATTACCGAAATGTGGTGGGATGAATCTCATGACTGGACTGTTAATCTCGATGGTTATAACCTATTTAGGAAAGATAGGGGCAATGGTAAAGAGGAGGAGGGATTTGTCTGTGTGTTAAGCCTGAATTTAAGCCTATATTCAGAGAAGATATTTATGGTGGAACTAGCGGTAATGTTGAATGTTTGTGGGTAGTGTTAAATAGTGGAGCAGCAAATTCAAAAATAATGATAGTAGGAGTATGCTATAAACCCCCAAATATAGCTGAAAGTGAGGAAATACAATTATTGTTACAGATTGGAAATGCAGCTAAGCACGGGCAAGTTCTAATAATGGGAGATTTTAATTACCCTGAAATAAAGTGGGTAAATAAAACCAGCCGTTCAGCTAAGGGGAGCAGGTTCTTGAGTGCACTCAGGGATCAGTATCTGGCCCATGTTATACAAGAGCCTATTAGAAATGAGGTTATCTTGGATTTAGTTATCACAAATAATATTGATATAGTATCAAATGCTGAAATAAGGCAACCTTTGGGAAACAGTGATCACAACACAGTCTCATTTGATATTGAATTAAAACAACTAAATTTTTAAGGGGCCCACAAAAACTCTTAATTTTAAATGGGCAGCAATACAAAGTCTAGACTGTGACAGAGAGCTGGTAGGTAAAAATAATAAACACAAATGGACAACATTTAAATCCATTCTAAATATACATACTTATCAGCATATACCAAGTGGGAATAAAAGTAAAAGGAGTAAACCACATCTAATGTGGCTTAATAGTGATGTCGCGAACATAAAATTTTCGGTTCGCGAACCGCGAACGCGAACCACCGCAAATGTTCGCGAAGCGGCAAACCCGGCGAACCGACATAGACTTTAATGGGCAGGCGGATTTTAAAACCCACAGGGACTCTTTCTGGCCACAATAGTGATGGTTAAGTTGTTTTAAGGGGACTAACACCTGGACTGTGGCATGCCGGAGGGGGATCCATGTCAAAACTCCCACAGAAAATTACATAGTTGATGCAGAGTCTGGTTTTAATCCATAAAGGGCATAAATAACCTAACATCCCCCTCCATCATCATCCTCCCCTGTATCTCTTTACCCCCTCCCTCATCATCCTCCCCTGTGTCTCTTTCCCCCCTTCCTCATCAACCTCCCCTGTGTCTCATCCCCCCTCCCTCATCATCCTCCCACCTCCCTCATCATCCTCCCCTGTATCTCTTTACCCCCTCCCTCATCATCCTCCCCTGTGTCTCTTCCCCCCTCCGTCATCATCCTCCCCTGTGTCTCTTTCCCCCCTCCCTCATCATCCTCCCCTGTGTCTCTTTTCCCCGTCCCTAACCATCTTCCCCTGTGTCTCTTCCTCCCCTCCCTCATCATCCTCCCCTGTGTCTCTTTCCCCCCTTCCTCATCACCCTCCCCTGTATCTCTTTACCCCCTCCTTCATCATCCTCCCCTGTGTCTGTTTCCCCCCTCCCTCATCATCCTCCCCTGTGTCTCTTCCCCCCTCCCTCATCATCCTCCCATCTCCCTCATCATCCTCCCCTTTATCTCTTTACCCCCTCCCTCATCATCCTCCCCTGTATCTCTTTCCCCCCTTCCTCATCAACCTCCCCTGTGTCTCATCCCCCCTCCCTCATCATCCTCCCCTGTGTCTCTTCCCCCCTCCATCATCAAACTCCCCTTTGTCTCTTTCCCCCCTCCCTCATCATCCTCCCCTGTGTCTCTTTTCCCCCTCCCTCATCATCTTCCCATGTGTCTCTTCCCCCCTCCCTCATCATCCTCCCCTGTGTCTCTTTGCCCCCTTCCTCATCACTCTCCCCTGTGTCTCATCCCCCTCCCTCATCATCCTCCCACCTCCCTCATCATCCTCCCCTGTATCTCTTACCCCCTCCCTCATCATCCCCCCCTGTGTCTCTCCCCCCCTCCATCATCATCCTCCTCCCCTGTGTCTTTTACCCCCCCTCCCTCATCATCCTCCCCTGTGTCTCTTTTCCCCCTCCCTCATCATCCTCCCCTGTATCTCTTACCCCCTCCCTCATCATCCCCCCCTGTGTCTCTCCCCCCCTCCATCATCATCCTCCTCCCCTGTGTCTTTTACCCCCCTCCCTCATCATTCTCCCCTGTCTCTTTCCCCCCTCCCTCATCATCTTCCCCTGTGTCTCTTCCCCCCTCCCTCATCATCCTCCCCTGTGTCTCTTTCCCCCCTTCCTCATCACCCTCCCCTGTGTCTCATCCCCCCTCCCTGATCATCCTCCCACCTCCCTCATCATCCTCCCTTGTATCTCTTTACCCCCTCCCTCATCATCCTCCCCTGTGTCTCTTCCCCCCTCCATCATCATCCTCCCCTGTGTCTCTTTCCCCCCTCCCTCATCATCCTCCCCTGTGTCTCTTTTTCCCCTCCCTCATCATCTTCCCCTGTGTCTCTCCCCCCTCCCTCATCATCCTCCCCTGTGTGTCTTTGCCCCCTTCCTCATCACCCTCCCCTGTGTCTCATCCCCCCTCCCTCATCATCCTCCCACCTCCCTCATCATCCTCCCCTGTATCTCTTTACCCCCTCCCTCATCATTATCCCCTGTCTCTTTCCCCCCTCCCTCATCATCTTCCCCTGTGTCTCTCCCCCCCTCCCTCATCATCCTCCCCTGTGTCTCTTTGCACCCTTCCTCATCATCCTCCCTTGTGACCCAGCCCCCCTCCGTCATCATCCTCCCACCTCCCTCATCATCCTCCCCTGTGTCTCTTCCCCACTCCATCATCATCCTCCCCTGTGTCTCTTTCCCCCCTCCCTCTTCATCCTCCCCTGTGTCTCTTTTTCCCCTCCCTCATCATCTTCCCCTGTGTCTCTCCCCCCTCCCTCATCATCCTCCCCTGTGTCTCTTTGCCCCCTTCGTCATCATCCTCCCCTGTGTCTCATCCCCCCTCCCTCATCATCCTCCAACCTCCCTCATCATCCTCCCCTGTATCTCTTTACCCCCTCCCTCATCATCCTCCCCTGTGTCTCTTTCCCCCCTTCCTCATCACCCTCCCCTGTGTCTCATCCCCCCTCCCTCATCATCCTCCCACCTCCCTCATCATCCTCCCTTGTATCTCTTTACCCCCTCCCTCATCATCCTCCCCTGTGTCTCTTTCCCCCCTCCCTCATCATCCTCCCCTGTGTTTCTTTACCCCCTCCCTCATCATCCTCCCCTGTGTCTCTTCCCCCTCCCTCATCATCCTCCCCTGTGTCTCTTTCCCCCCTCCCTCATCATCCTCCCCTGTGTCTCTTTTCCCCCTCCCTCATCATCTTCCCCTGTGTCTCTTCCCCCCCTCCCTCATCATCCTCCCCTGTGTCTCTTTCCCCCCTTCCTCATCACCCTCCCCTGTATCTCTTTACCCCTCTCTCATCATCCTCCCCTGTATCTCTTTACCCCCTCCCTCATCATCCTCCCCTGTGTCTCTTCCCCCCTCCATCATCATGCTCTCCTGTGTCTCTTCCCCCCCTCCCTCACCATCCTCCCCTGTGTCTCTTTTCCCCCTCCCTCATCATCTTCCCCTGTGTCTCTTCCCCCCCTCCCTCATCATCCTCCCCTGTGTCTCTTCCCCCCTCCATCATCATGCTCTCCTGTGTCTCTTCCCCCCCTCCCTCATCATCCTCCCCTGTGTCTCTTTTCCCCCTCCCTCATCATCTTCCCCTGTGTCTCTTCCCCCCTCCCTCATCATCTTCCCTTGTGTCTCTTTGCCCCCTTCCTGATCACCCTCCCCTGTGTCTCATCCCCCCTCCCTCATCATCCTCCCACCTCCCTCATCATCCTCCCCTGTATCTCTTTTCCCCCTCCCTCATCATCTTCCCCTGTGTCTCTTCCCCCCTCCCTCATCATCCTCCCCTGTGTCTCTTTCCCCCCTTCCTCATCACCCTCCCCTGTATCTCTTTACCCCTCCCTCATCATCCTCCCCTGTATCTCTTTACCCCCTCCCTCATCATCCTCCCCTGTGTCTCTTCCCCCCTCCATCATCATGCTCTCCTGTGTCTCTTCCCCCCCTCCCTCATCATCCTCCCCTGTGTCTCTTTTCCCCCTCCCTCATCATCTTCCCCTGTGTCTCTTCCCCCCCTCCCTCATCATCCTCCCCTGTGTCTCTTTCCCCCCTTCCTCATCACCCTCCCCTGTATCTCTTAACCCCTCCCTCATCATCCTCCCCTGTATCTCTTTACCCCCTCCCTCATCATCCTCCCCTGTGTCTCTTCCCCCCTCCATCATCATGCTCTCCTGTGTCTCTTCCCCCCCCTCCCTCACCATCCTCCCCTGTGTCTCTTTTCCCCCTCCCTCATCATCTTCCCCTGTGTCTCTTCCCCCCCTCCCTCATCATCCTCCCCTGTGTCTCTTCCCCCCTCCATCATCATGCTCTCCTGTGTCTCTTCCCCCCCTCCCTCATCATCCTCCCCTGTGTCTCTTTTCCCCCTCCCTCATCATCTTCCCCTGTGTCTCTTCCCCCCTCCCTCATCATCCTCCCTTGTGTCTCTTTGCCCCCTTCCTGATCACCCTCCCCTGTGTCTCATCCCCCCTCCCTCATCATCCTCCCACCTCCCTCATCATCCTCCCCTGTATCTCTTTTCCCCCTCCCTCATCATCTTCCCCTGTGTCTCTTCCCCCCCTCCCTCATCATCCTCCCCTGTGTCTCTTTCCCCCCTTCCTCATCACCCTCCCCTGTATCTCTTTACCCCTCCCTCATCATCCTCCCCTGTATCTCTTTACCCCCTCCCTCATCATCCTCCCCTGTGTCTCTTCCCCCCTCCATCATCATGCTCTCCTGTGTCTCTTCCCCCCCTCCCTCACCATCCTCCCCTGTGTCTCTTTTCCCCCTCCCTCATCATCTTCCCCTGTGTCTCTTCCCCCCCTCCCTCATCATCCTCCCCTGTGTCTCTTCCCCCCTCCATCATCATGCTCTCCTGTGTCTCTTCCCCCTCTCCCTCATCATCCTCCCCTGTGTCTCTTTTCCCCCTCCCTCATCATCTTCCCCTGTGTCTCTTCCCCCCCTCCCTCATCATCCTCCCCTGTGTCTCTTTGCCCCCTTCCTGATCACCCTCCCCTGTGTCTCATCCCCCCTCCCTCATCATCCTCCCACCTCCCTCATCATCCTCCCCTGTATCTCTTTACCCCCTCCCTCATCATCCTCCCCTGTGTCTCTCCCCCCCTCCCTCATCATCCTCCCCTGTGTCTCTTTCCCCCCTTCCTCATCACCCTCCCCTGTGTCTCATCCCCCCTCCCACATCATCCTCCCACCTCCCTCATAATCCTCCCCTGTGGCTCTTCCCCCCCTCCCTCATCATCCTCCCCTGTGTCTCTTTCCCCCCTTCCTCATCACCCTCCCCTGTGTCTCATCCCCCCTCCCTCATCATCCGCCCACCTCCCTCATCATCCTCCCCTGCATCTCTTTACCCCCTCCCTCATCATCCTCCCCTGTGTCTGTTTCCCCCCTCCCTCATCACCCTCCCCGGTGTCTGTTTACCCCCTCCCTCATCATCCTCCCCTGTGGCTCTTCCCCCCTCCCTCATCATCCTCCCCCCTACCTTGATGATAAGGGGGGGAAGAGACACAGGGATAAGTGTGAGGGGTGTTAGGAAAAGGGGTGTTAGGGATAAGGGTGAGGGGGTTAGGTGTTAGGGTGAGGGGTGTTAGGGATAAGTGTGAGGGGTGTTAATGTTAGGGTGAGGGGTGTTAGGGTTAGGGTGAGGGGTGCTAGGGATAAGTGTAAGGGGTGTTAGGGTTAGGTGTTAGGGTGAGGGATGTTAGGGTTAGGTGTTAGGGATAAGTGTGAGGGGTGTTAGGGTTAGGGTAAGGGGTGTTAGGGATAAGTGTGAGGGGTGTTAGGGTTATGGTGAGGGGTGTTAGGGATAAGTGTGAGGGGTGTTAGGGTTAGGGTGAGGGGTGTTAGGGATAAGTGTGAGGGGTGTTAGGGTTAGGGTGAGGGGTGTTAGGGATAAGTGTGAGGGGTGTTAGGGTTAGGTGTTAGGGTGAGGGGTGTTAAGGATAAGTGTAAGGGGTGTTAGGATTAGGCATGTTAGGAATAAGTGTGAGGGGTGTTAGGTCTTAGGGATAAGTGTGAGGGGTGTTAGGGTTAGGTGTTAGGTTGATGGGTGTTATGGATAAGTGTGAGGGGTGTTAGGGTTGGGTGCTAAGGTAAGGGGAGGATGATGATAAGGGTGGAAGAGACACAGGGGTGCAGCAGAGATCACAAAAGTCCTTCAGGACTGTATTGCACACTGTGTACAGTCGCCTAGCTATGGTTTTCCCTATTGATGCAGTATCACCTACACTCAGCCTCCCCTAAGTAAGACTGCAAGTTAGTTATGATTCCAAAATGGCTGCTGTCCATGAGGTAGATGGCTCTGGAAGGGAGTGTATGCTGCTGATTGGCGGGAATGTGTCTGCTGACTGTGACATGCAGGGTCAAAGTTTGCTCAATGATAAAGTATAGGGGGCGGGTCGAATATCGCATATGTTCGCAGTTTGCCGCGAACGCGAACATGCTATGCACGCCGGGAACAGTCCGCCTGCGAACTATTCGCGACATCTCTATGGCTTAACAATGATCACGGTACGGAGTAAAAAACAGCATTTAAATTATACAAACAAGAGGGGCCTGCTTTACGGGAGTACAAGGAAATCAACAAGGCTTGCAAAAGGGCTATTAGACTGGCTAAAATAGAAAATGAAAAATGAATTGCTAAAGAGAGTAAGACTAACACTAAAATATGTTTTAAGTATATTAATGGGAAGAAGGTGAGGAAGGAAGCTATGGGACCATTACAATGTGACACAGGCCATCTGAAAAATAGTGACCAGGAAAAGTTAGAAGAGCTAAATAGGTTCTTTTCTTCGGTATACACAAGGAAGGTACCAGTGGTTGGGACACTGAAACATAATGGGGCTACACTACCTTCACCAAATAACTGGTTAACGCAGGAAGAAATCCAAAAGAGGTTGGAAAAAATAAATGTTAATAAAGCCCCGGGTCATGATGGAATACATCCAAGGGTTCTGAGTTCTGTAATAGCCAAACCATTATATTTAATTTTTCAAGATTCACTCAACACAGGGTCTCTACCACATGAATGGAGAAAAGCTGATTTGATACCTATATTTAAAAAGGGAGCAAATCCGGGAAATTATAGACCAGTAAGCCTCACTTCTGTAGTGGGAAAGCTTTTCGAAGGGTTAATAAGGGATAATATACAAGAATATTTCTATTTGAACAGGATTATAATTAGGAGCCAACATGGATTTATGAGGGATAGGTCATGTCAAACAAATATAATTAGTTTCTATGAGGAGGTTAGAAGGAACTTGAATCAAGGCAGCTCAGTGGATGTAGTCTATTTGGATTTTGCAAAGGCTTTTGATACAGTGCCACATGGGAGACTATTGTGCAAACTAAGGAATACAGGAATTGCAGTAAATATCTGCTCATGGATTGAGAGCTGGCTAAAAGACAGGAAGCAAAGGGTTATTGTAAATGGAACATAATCTGATTGAACTAATGTGGTAAGTGGGGTTCCTCAGTGTTCAGTATTAGGTCCTCTCCTTTTTAACATATTTATTAATGACTTAGAAGTGGGACTGGAAAGTAGTGTCTCTATTTTCGCTAATGACACAAAGTTGGGCAAGGTAATTAAATCAGATAATGATGTGCTTTCCCTTCAAATGGATTTACATAAAATTGAGGAATGGGCATCTAAATGGCAGATGAGATTTAATATGAATAAATGTAAAGTTATGCATCTGAGAAGGAAAAATAGCCATGCAATGTATAATCTTAAAGGAGCAAATATAGGGAATTTGGGAGTACTTGTGGGCAACCACCTAGGTAACAGTGCTCAAAGCCAAGCAGCAGCTGCAAAGGCAAATAAAATATTAGCATGTATTAAGAAGAGTATAGAAGAAAAGGAAGCAAATATAAGGCTGCCCCAATACAAATCTCTAGTACGCCCTCATTTGGAATATGGAGTACAATTTTGGGCACCACTTCATAAAAAGGACATTTTAGAGCCGGAAAAGGTACAGAGTAGGGCAACAAACTAATTAGGGGAAGTTATGAAGAAAGACTAACCAAATGAAGCTTATTTTCTCTAGAAAAAAGGCGTCTAAGAGGATATATGATCACCTCATATAAATACATCCAGGGTCAGTATAAAGAATTGTCAAGGGAGCTTTTTGTGCCAAGAGATTTTCAACTGACAAGAGGACACCCATTGCGGTTAGAAGTAAAATGATTCCACCTTAAAGAAAGAAAAGGGTTCTTCACAGTAAGGGTGGTTAATCTGTGGAATTCTCTACCAGAGGAGGTGGTGACAGCGGATTCGATAGATACCTTTAAAAGGGGACTGGATTCATTTCTAATTAAGATAGGAATTCAGGGTTATCCTGGATAATTAGAGAGAGTGTATTGATCCAGGGAGAAATCCGATCGCCAGTATCTGGGGTCAGGAAAGATTTTTTTTTTTCCTTTTGAGACGATTAGCTAAGTTTATTTGGGGTTTTTTCTGTTTGCCTTCCTTTAAATTAATTAATAATTTAAAAAATAATAAATAAATTGTTGATTATTAATTAACAACTAATTAATTACTAATCCTTATATTGTAGATCAGAGGAGTTCTTAAAAGGTTGAACTTGATGAACTGAAAGTCTTTTTTCAACCTTAATTACTATGTAACTATGTAACTATATATATATATATATATATATATATATATATAATGTGATATATTATGATATTATGATATTATTATTATTATAATTTGTATTAACCTATTGCATAGTAACTAAGACTCATTAGTTTACTGATATACAAATGTGACACAAATGTGATGTATGTGGATGTCCCAAAATTCCAACCTTTGAAAACACACTGACACGGTGAGAACGGTATAACAAAGCTTTTATTTCATACACAGAGAACACTTAGAAATATATAGAAAACTGGGCAGATCCTGGAAGGGCAAGAGGCTTTAAAAAAAAAAAAGGGATACCTAAAGGGGGTAATGTCATAGTCTAGAATCAGCATGATGCATAGCACCTACCAGGGTCTCATGTGGTCACTACACCATTGTAACTGGAATCTGATAAAAGGAATGTCTACCTGAGAGGCACTGTGAAAATCTTACACTTAATACATTTCCTTCACAATGGTTGCAGATGCAGAAGATGCCTTCATGGACCTGAATTGTACCTAAAACAAAACAAAACAAAAAGATAAAACCTACAAAATAAGGCCTTAACAAATATAGGGACTGCAGCATCTCTTCTTAACAGCATTCCTTAGTGACCATCAATTGGTGAAATGTTACACTGAACCCGACGTGTCCACAGAGAAGAGGATTATGGACCATGTGATCAGAGGTAGCCACCTGTATACAAAATATCACCATCACATAGGCCATGATCCTATACTCTGTATCCAGGCTAGATTAGGTTAACATTTGGACCAATAGATTGTGAGTGAGGAGTGCTGTTGAGAAGGCACAAAAAATATGTGCAGCCCCTACATCCTACTCTGCCTAAAATCAGGGCCCCAATCCCCAATCCCCATAGCTGGGCATTGTCTCCTCCGTGGTGGTGGTGGTGATGGCGGTGGGGGGGGGGGGGGGGTGGCGGGAGTGGGGGGTGACCAGAGCGAGGTGCATGACTTTTGAAGTCCCTTGCTGGATTGCACTTTGGTCTGCCCCCATTCTGAGCAGCCCGGCATGGTATGATTCTGTCATTAGGTGAGGCCTCCTCTCCTCCCTATTGCACCTTGCCAGGCTGCGCATGACCTCCTTATGATTGGCGGAGATGCTGGCCTGGATCCCCTGAAGACACTTCAGTCGCTGGCCCATGATGGCCAGAATCTCAGCCTGCGTGGAATCTCCTCTGGCTGCGTGGTGGTGGTGGGGATTGTGGGGCATGGGGCGTTGCTGGGTGAGGAGGTGGCAGTTGTGGCCTAGTAGGGAGGATCTGGGGCTTGGCTGGAGCCTCGCTCCATGAGGGTGGTGGTGGTGTTGCTGGGCCTGGTGGTGGTGGCCAGTTTGCCGCACTGGTGAGGGGAGGAGGAAATGGGGTCAAGCCACCAGTTGGAGGGCTCTGGTGATATGCTTAGTCTCTGGAGGAGGGGGACAGTGGAGTCAAATGCTGCCGGTGCAGATGATGGTCCTGCTGGTGACCCCACTGCCCACTTGGCTCTGCTTCTTTCCTCCTCCATCTGCGCTGGTTCCTGCTGGGCGGGGGCTCTTTCGCCAACGTCCTGCTGCTCACCACAGGACCAAGACGTCCTTGATGCTAAAAAAGAGAAAAGAAAGGTATATGTTGTTATTATGATGAATAATACATTGTTTTGTGTTCATTCCTAACTATCTAGCCTTAAACCTGGATGATTCTCCTAATCAACTATGAGTAGCTATCATTTGCTAGATGTGATCTATTCTTAGGTTCTTGATCTTGATTGTTCTTGGCTCCTAATTCTTGATTCCGGCTGCCGTCTGTAACTGCATACGCTGCAGTGGCACACCCATGCATGGACTCTCTAATGGTTGATTACTGTTGTTATGCCCACGAATGACAGTGATTTGTCAACTTCATAAATTTAATGATGCATCCATCTATCCTTTGTTAATTCCATAGAGCTGACATGTAAGTGTCCTAGTTGGTCATCATGTACATGTGTAAGTGTGTGTGGTTTACATATGGTGCCATGTTGGTGTATGTGATATTCACCTGACATGGAAGCTGGATCCTGCTGGGCGGGCAGCTCCAGCGTCGGGCACCTGGCTCAGAAGGTCCTTGGCCACCCTCTCCCACTCATATAGCACACAGTCACTGGGGGGCCACCACTTGCACTTGGTGCTGCGGCTTGACTGGCCTCCTTGGCCATCATCCTCCTCACCTTGGCCTTGATGTTGTCAAACCTGTGCTTCACAGATCTCACATCCCTTTCAGCTGTTCCCACTTTGGTTACTGCGGCCGGTACCTCCTTCCATGCCTGGGCCCTAGGCCCGAGACTAACTTCCCTCCTCCCGGAAGGATAACACAGCAAGGAGGACCACATTCTCCTGGTTCATGTAGTTATGGGCCCTGTGCTTGCCTTTAGCCTCTTTCCCTCCCGACTGTGGACGGGGATCCTTTGCTCCCTAATCTGCCCCTGAGGCCTGTCCCTCCCCTTAACTACCACCCCCTCTGGGATCAGGCCCCTCCGTCTCTGTCCCTGTACTTGATGTACCTATATTTATGGGCACCCTGCCACAACCCACCTCCTCTACTCCACTATCGTCTCCTCCACTCTCCATTCCTCACTCTCCTCTCCGATACTCTTCTCCTCCTCTCCACCACTCTCCTCCTCCTCTCCTCCAATCTCAACCTCCTCCACTCTCCTCTCCGCCACTCTCCTCCTCCACCTCCTCTCCTCCACCACTCCTCACCTCCTCCTCCTCTCCGCCACCACTCCTCACCTCTTCCACCACTCCTCCACCACTCCCCAGGGCCACCTCTCTCTCTCCTCTTTTCCTCTCCTCTTTTCCACCTCCCCGCCTCTCCACTTCTCTGCCCTCTCCTCCCTCCATTTAAATCCCCAAAGAATATAACGATAAATAAAAATAAGTGTTTCTGTATATATATATGATGGAAAATTTTTTGTTTTATGTGTATCTATTAAGTTTTGTGGGATGGAGCGTTGGGTATGGGATGGGGGTGTGTGTGTATGGAGTGACCTAGCTCTTTGTGTATCTATGTGTGTTATTTAATTTATATGTATTTGTATTATGTGTAATCTGTAAATATGTGTAATCAAAGATTAAGTGTAAAATAGTAATTAAAAGAATATAAAATAATAAAACTGGAAGATACTGCTCTCAAAAATTGCCTACTCTTTCTCTATAAATGCTAAAAACCTCCAACTCTGAGACCTGCGTGCTACTTCGGAAGAATATACAGCACAGTCAACGCATGGGCGGGTGAGACGCAACTTTATAATCTTTCTCTGTCAATCATCTTCGGCTAGACCTACTCCATTGGCCTGAGTCGCACTCCGTAATACTGTGATTGTATCGTAACTGCGGACCCCATCTAGTCTAGCCTACTGACAGTTTGCGGCCGCTGGAGGGGTTTACGGTCTTGAGGCTTCGGCATGTGACTTGCAGTCTTGTTCAATTGAATTGCACCGTAATTGTAGCAGAGTTCAAGCCGAGATGCCGCCTTGCAATTGAATGAGGCTCTATGTGTCAGTTCAGTCAAGGAGCACATACTTATTTGTTTATTATGCAGGTTTATTCTGTACCGTTTACATCTGTATTTAGTAAAATTCGGTTACAAAAGTATTGATCTTATTTTGAAAGACACCAGACATGTGGCCATTTCTGTATCCATGTAACGGATTGCTGTGGTCAAAGACTTAAACTAGCCTTTTTTGAAGAAGTATACTTGAAAATATATAATTTTTTTAGAATGCACAAACAAAATTCAGCCTATAATTTATAACTTTTATGCTGCTAAAGAATCTACCTTTTTAGTTTTCAGGGCTCTACTTCCTGAGGTGGTAGGAGACTTTGAATACACATCATTGGAATTTGACATTTACAACTGCCAGTGCATTAATTAGGTCTAATGAGTGTTCATTAGTTTACAAGGTTGCATCCTGATTAGACAGAAGCTCCAAGAAACAAGCTTAGTAAATAAATTGGAAGCCTACAGTATAGAGTATTGCATATAAGAGTGAAAAATGTAAAGACTGTTTATTTTTTACTTTCTAAAAACATATTGCCCATTATCAAATTTTGTTATACAAAGTACCACTAGAATTTTAGAAAACTTTATATATATATATTATATAGGGAGACATTCATATGAACAAAAAACAGCTAGCTATGTATACGTATTTACCAGATTTTGGGCCCTATTAAATTTGAATTTGAAATCTGGCAGAGTAACAGAAATTAGACAAGCCCGCAACATACGTGGCCGACATCGAAATCTGTAAACCATGCTGCGGCACGTTGCATTTGCGGCCGTGAACATGATCAATTAGTCAAACCTGTGGTTACGGGTTTAGACAGTGCCAATAGTTAAAGAGATTGTGATCATTACATCACTAAAACATGGAAGTTAAATGTCAATCACCAATGGTTTTGAAGTCAGAGTTGCGATCGGACCCGCATTCCAGAAATAACGCAATATGAAATAATCAATGCGAGTTCTATTATATGTATCAACAAATTGATTGGCGGGATTGATATAACACCGAAATTAAACATAAAATAAATTACTTTTTGTTGCAGATTTGCGAGCTTGAGAATAATGTGCTATTAATATTAATACCTTACATCAATTTCACTTTAATTTAAAATTCAGTTGTGTGTTTATATTTGCTTTTACAGTGCTGCGGACAGGACTTTAACCACCTTGCGGGTCCTCTCTAGTACTCATAGGATTTTTGCCTCCATTTGCCGTTTACAGGTTTGAACGCCAGTGCGTCCTTGGGGAATCATAACAATTTAATAGCGATTTGTGATTGTAACGTTTACGGGCTTGACAGATCAAAGGCTTAGCTGGGACGGAGTTCAGATTTTGACGGCCCATAGGGATTTCCCACCTGTAACCCTTTGCAGGTAGCTAAAAGAGTTCAATTTAATACCTGTAACTCTTGCGGGCTCCTTTACGGGCTACGATTTCTAAAATCATAACAATTTAATGGGGCTCAATGTCTGACATTTTCATCCTCAGTCACACAAAGACAATGCCCTAGACCTATTACATTTTGTCTAGAACATTTGACTCATTTTGGTATAACAGTCTAGCAATGATCTACATAGTAGAAATTTAATAAATTAGGTACAGATGACACACTGAAAAGTCTCATTTTTTTCTCTTTATTGTATATTTCATATAAATGTAAATTTCTATAAAAAATAGTTTTTCTTCTATTGACGCTTTTAACAAGATTAGTAATTTCTGTACATCAGTTAAATTTACATGATGGTTTAGGAGCACCATTATGAATATAATTGCAGTTGTCACATTATAGCCATGAAAGTACATGGGTCAGTATGATTTTCCTTTTTTCGAAGCTCATATTTGCAGGTAGTTCTGTTTAGTATCGCTTCACAAGCCTCCGCCTTATACATAGCAGGTCTTCCAACCCTAGAGAAAGAATATACATTTATGATACACATATAGAATCTGATTCACAAAAAATGTCATTGGACTTTCACATTATTTTATCATGCATTTCTATAGACGTTAACAATATTTATATGGATTTATTTTAAATCCAAGTTTATCTTCACTTTAACATCTTCAGCTATCTGCTTTAATACTGATAAATATCTAAGTAGTTATTATTTATGTAAATTTTTAGAACATAGCAGAAGTTGCAAATTAGGTTTAATTAAAAAAATATAGGTAAAAACATATACTTTATTATTTGAATATTAATAAAAACATAGCATTTTCTTAAAGTAAGCTTACATGAAAGTTTACAGTGTTCACCTATCAATCAGATCCACCCATTAAGGACATGGTGATATTGTTAATGAACCCCTAGGGCTTTGTACCTATTGTGTTCAATGTAAAGACACGTGAAAAAGAAAATACTGAACATGCACAGAACCCAGGGAGTAATTAGGCTGATCAGATATATGGGTTCTGTGCATACTAACGGCCCCATTCAATTGGCCAAATCGCAAATACTTGAATCTGAAAGCATATCAATTGGCTACATTTAGCTCCTCGCATTCCAATTGCGAGTTACCTGCCCAACATTACTGCGGGCCAGCCAACGATGTAACTCAGCCCTATCTCCTCCATTGATTTTTCAAGCCCGCAAAAGTTAACAGTGCTAAAGAGGCAAAATTGAAATCCGAATAACAAAAGTTCAAGTGGCTGATAAATGAAATCAGACCTGCAACTCGAAAATGTAACAATAAATATTACGAGTACTAGATATGACTCGCACAGGGGTTAAACACTAGTTCTGACAACTGCAACAACTATTAAACACACTCTACTGCACTCTAAAATACTGGGAAAAGCATGGAAAGGCATTATAATTAATTGCACAACAGTCTTAAGCTTGCAAATCTGCAATAAAAAATCATTATTTTTATTTTTATATTTTTCGTGTTATATTGATCCTGGGAATCAAGGGGACTAAAACAGTTGCTTTAATGATTTTTATTGATTTCTACATTGCTGGATTGCGTGTCCTATTGCAAATTTTACTTCTCAACATTTATTAATTGTAGTATAAACTCCACATTTTACTGATGTCATGATGACGGTCTTAGTTTACTATTGGCTGTGTCTAAGAAGTAATAAATGGGCTTGCTTATATGTTGTGATATCATACCATCACGCCCCTGAAATCCTACTTATGAGTGCATGGTTTCTGTGTGCAGAGTATGAGAGGGCAGAAACAATGGAATGTGTTTAAATATTTAGAAAAAATTTAACCCGCAGCCAAAATCTTGGGTTACAGGCTTGCAATTGAATGGGGCCCAAGTCTTTTCTTTTTCACAAGGCTTCATAATTAGCACAAGAGATACAAACTTAATTAATAAAGTGAATTTTTATTATGTATACATTTTAATTATCCGACATTTAGAACCTCCCCTGGGTATTTTTTTTGGTGGGATTGTATCAGTTAAGTTAACATTATGTATATATTTTATATATGTGCGTATATATATATATATATATATATATATATATATATATATATATATATATAGTAAATAAATAGTACATTTGTGTTCATATTTGAATGTTTAAAACAAGTTAAAAAAACTTGTTACATGCCCAGAAATCTGACAAATACAGTTATTACACTGCATTCTGGGAACCATGGCAGGGACATGCATAAGTGCCCACAAAGGCTTCACTCTTGCAATCCATAACCATATCAAACATGGCTTCCCTTAAGCATATGGTCACTATATCAAACAGCTTTGAGGAAAGCTAGGGTTGGATTATACACAAGCTAGGAATCCCACCCGCGTACAGACTTTTCAAGGTTACTGACTCTCATCGGTGTGGGGCTGGTTCCTTAGCATGTGTTGTAGATATTTTGAGTAGGTAGTTCATCACAACAATCATTTAATATATGGTGGGCAAAAGAGCAATAGAAACCCTCCACCTTACAGTAGTACAGTAAATAAACAGTACATTTGTGTTCACATTTGAATGTCTAAAACAAGTCACTCATGTAACTTATGGTGGGCACAGAGTGACAGAAGACCTCCACCGTACAGGCCCTCCATCCACTAGGTCCACCACTGATTCTGAGTATTAAAAAACAAAAAATCTAATTCTTAACATATGGAAAGTGTTTATACTTACGGGAGACAGCATGATATAATGTGTTGCCTGCATTTACATTCCATGCAATCCTCCTTTACCCATGTTGAGTTGTCATCATGCATCTCTCCATCTGGACCCAAGCAGCCTGAAATATAGGGATGCAAAGTCAAACGTCAAAGTTTGTTGGAAATATCAAGGTGTAAAATACAGGTCATTTGAGGAAATTGAACCACTGAACAAAACAACAGTCTAATTAAACTCTGATACTGTATGTTATTAATCTGTATTATTACTACTGAGTAGAAAGGGGAGATTATGGTGTCAATCTCAAAGCTTTTTGCTTCATAAAAAGTATATTTGTTCTACAGTGTTAGACTCATGTAAGGATTATAATGTCTTCCTTAATACTGATCTACAATAGAGGATGTCCCCAGGTTATAGATGACCAGACTTACAGATAACCCATGCAGGCTCCAAAGGCTTTTTGTATGAGTTTGGTTTCATGTTCTGTTTATTTTAATAAAAGAAAGAGCACAATAGTTTCTGTCACTTATTATTATAGTACTGGAGTACTATTGTTATTATTATAATGTTTACAGTATTACACTGTATTATTATTACCATTAGCGACTTGCCCCTCAAAAAATGACGGCAATAGGATTGTAAGGCAGGTAATGTTGTTTGTGTGCAAAATTAATTTTGTTGGTGTATTAAGATCCTTGGGCGCTTATTGCGAGGCTCTTGGTTGTGTGTGTGCTATGAGCAGCGTTGTGTTTTTTTGTTTGGTATGCCAATGAATAATGAATAAAATAAGAAATTAATATACTTTACCTATTGTGAAGTAATATATGCAGGAAGCATTGTGTTGAAGAGCTGACAATCTGTTTTCATGTTGCTGCAGCATCAGTGCTGTGGAGCTGCTGTGTAAGTGTCATGAATGTGTGCAGTGTGTAGTGTAATAGTGTGCGTGCGCGAGGCAAATCCGTTAGGGTAGCTGTGTACTTCTGGATTGTATAAGTTATTGTTCTAAAATGGCCCCTAATGAGTGGTACGCGGCTGTGGCTGATTTAGCGTCCTTGTTTTCGGATGTTGTCCGACTTTTTCGGAAAATTTGTATGTGTTTGGTGGTGTTTTGCGTGTTTAGGGTCCTTTAGCCTCGTTTTCGTTTTGTTCGGCGGCCATTTATTCTCTCCCTTAGGTGATTTTCGGGTGTCTAAACTTCGAAATTTGGACTTAAATCGAGGTGTAACTTCACTTGCAGAGGTCCTGGGTGCCCCACCCCTTGCTGTGGGTAAGCTTTTTATGTGTTTGTTGTGTATATTTATTGTGTTTGTAATTTTTGCGGGTCGAGCGGGTATCGTCCTTGTTTTCGGATCTCGTACGTCTTTTTCAGAAAATTTGTAGGTGTTTGGTGGTGTTTTGCATCTTTAGAGTCCTGTAGCCTCGTTTTCATTTTTTTCTGCGGCCATTTTTTCTCTCGCTTAGGGTATTTTCGGGTGTCTAAACTCTTTTATTTTTAGTTTAATTGAGGTGTAACTTCAGTTTTCGAGGTCCTGGGTGCCCCCCCTTGCTGTAGGTAAGCTTTTTATGTATTTGTTCTCTGTATTTATTGTGTTTTTCATGTTTTCATGTGCGAGGGTGTCGGCCGTTTTTTGCGAGGTCGTAATGGGTCGTAACACGTCTCGTATTTTTGTGTTGTAAGTCCGTTAATTTTGCGAGGTACGCAGTTGCTGGCAAGGAGCGCCTTCGGCGCTCCATGCCAGCAACTGCGGCCCTCGCTACGCGAGCATGCAGCATTAGCAACAACCCGCATGCTCACAATTATTATATGTGCTAAATTAGCTATTATAGTATATTATTATTATTATTATTACTATCATTCATCAGGTATATCAATCCAGTTTAAAGATGTTCTCAGGAATTCATCTCATCCTTAACCCCAGGGACCGTCTGTATATTTCAACAAGAGGATCCCAACATTTTAAATGACCAAAAAGGGACATTTGTGTTTTTTCAAACTATTATGTGATTATTTGTTAGTGTTACTCATATTTTTTATGATATGTAAACTAAGACATACATATATTTAATATGAGCACAGTGCCCCAAAAATAAATATATTCTATAGAATTGGCAAGATAACCTATCTTTCTCCACCTAGGCTTTAAGACAAAACAATAGGATGAACAAGAGAAAGTAGGACAGTTTTACAATGGCAAAACAGGGGTTTGCCCATTTCTTCAAAACAGAGTTACTTGGGAGGCTAAGAGGGTCTGGGGAATTTCCTCTGAGAAAGAGGACCTGTCTGTCCAAAAGAGGGAAGCATGATCTTATTCTGCCTAGTCAAAGCTGTATTTTCACAAAATATGTACTCTTTTATATTACTATGTTAACATTTGCAAAAAATTTAACATTTAGGAAGGCCTGTTTACATTCTTTCTGGTTAGAGTGACCCTTCCAAAAGTTTGTATTAACTATATTAATTCAATAATTCAAGTGTCAACTGCAATTAACATGCAAACTGCATGAATATACTATATTATTTCCTGAATGTTTGGATGTCATAATTTACATGTCAGTGAAAATCTTTACATGTGTACAAGTTCTCACAATGGGACAAATTCACTATGGGAATTGTGTTTATTTTTCCTCCGCCAGTATTTGCACTGCAGAACTTACAAATGGGGTATAATTTAAAACTGTTGGCAATAAAAAGCACTTGAATTATGAACTGAATGTTATTAAAAAATAAAAAGTACTTTCTTACAAGGAACTCTTGAAAAATTAACATGGACATTTGCATTTTTACCTGCCGTGTACTAAAGATAGTATGTTAACTCATCCTTATGAGTTATGTAGCCAATGTTTGCTGTATTATCATCAGTCTAAAGCTTGAGAAGAATGATCTCTTGTAGACCCCATTGTGAAACAACCCTTATCAGCCTAGTTACCCACTGGGGTCTGCACATGCTTATTCTCCTCAAGTTCTTGCGGCTTTATCCTGAAAACTATTCCAGCTAGACTCCCAAGGGGTTATTGCAGTTATTGGAAATATTCACACCTAAGAATGCAACAATAGACTGTGCTTGGTGGGTCATATATGCCATTGACAGGTACAAATTGCAAATGGTAAGGTTAAGAAAATGTATTTTAATAACTATCGGTCAATTGATAATGTGACTGTTATTATCTATATTTATTTTAAAGATACCATATCCAAAACCTCAGCCGTGAGAATTTAAAGGGGCACAGCAAAAGTCCCTATTATAGTAAAATCTTTGCTTATAAATATGGATATCTGAATCTACTGAACGACTTCATTTTTATTTTGCTGGCATGTAATAATTTTGCTGATAACGTTGCAAGACAAAGCATTGTGGCTCTTACCACTATACAGCGATGGTCTGGCCATCCTCATTCTTTCTTCTTCATAGCATGATGCATTGCATAATATAACTAGGAGCGCAGAAGCCAGCATTGCAACCACTAGGAGGTTCTGTGGATAATAAAAATGCAAGTATTAAATGTTAGACATTTACAACAAAGTTCAGGTAAGAGGCAAAAACAGTTTGACAAAGACTAAGATTCTCTAATCTTTTATTCATGGAATTTGAGGGATCTAAAAACTAGAGGGACCAATGCACTAAATACCTCTTGCACATTGTACAAAAACTATACACGTTCTTAACAGGCCAATTACAAGATGATGGATCAAATTATGCAATTTAAAAAGACTTCTGTAATTATATTCTGTAATCCTGTTTTCTGTGTACACCCCATAACTTACATTAATTTTTAGTCATACCAAACCAGAGTGCATCAATTTGCAGAGCCCTGATTCACCAAACCAGTTATCTCCAAATCTCCGGGTGATACTCAGGTACATAACTTGTTTAATTCCTACAACATATTGGAATAAACAGTTTCATTTCCTGATACACAGACCATATGTAGAGCAGGGAAGATGTCACAAAGGGAAGTATCAAAGGTTTTCATGCCAGTGATGCATGCAAGAAACCACTTGCTCGCTCCAGATCATTCATATAATCATTGTAGCTGACGATATTCATTTTTCCATGTAACTTTTTTAGTAAAGATGAATCAAAAGCATTTTTTCTTAGTTGCATTTTTAATTGGGTATTTGATAAAGTATCAGTGTGTTTTCTTTTTTCTAGTAATGCTCTCAAAGTAGAACGAAAGCTCATTCAAATGTTTAACTGATCTGAGGGCTTGTCCCAGTCATCCAGTGAACATTACTGTAATATAGCTGTCATACTTGTCTGCCAATGAAATCCACAGATGTATACTCTCTGCACTTCCTGATCATTTCAATGAAGTTTAAAATCAGATTTGCTTGATATTTGTTCATACAAAACACAACATTGGTAATGTTTAACACATGCTCTTTTAAATACATGAAAAAATAATTGTGTTCCATATAAAAATGTGTTTGAACCACTTGGAACTTTGATAGTTGTTACCCTCCCTTGGATCTCTTTCATATAGTTCCATTCTCATGACCGTGTCGCTCCTCCATAGTCAGTGCCATGGCTGCCTCGTCCCTATGTTCCCATAGACTCCAAGCTGTCTCCTAATTTTCTCATGCATTAATTGTTCAATATTGCTCAATATTTTTCTGGGATACATGTCACTTAAATCCTGAATACTAGCGCTGTAATCTTTTCCACATATTTATTAACCAAGGTTAGAGACATATGGGCTATGGTGGAGCCAGGTTTGAGATGCCCTTTGAGGCTAGACAAGAGTAGCTGTGCAGAGGGCCCCTAAATTATTTTGTATATATCACATATATAGTTGTGAGCGTACGAGTCGTTGCTCACGCTTGCGGGCTCGCATAGCGAGCCCGCGGCCCTCGTGAAGCGAGGGCCGTGGCTCGCGAAGCGAGCCGCGGCCCTCGCGTAGCGAGCCGCGGGCCTCGCGAAGCGAGGTCACTGGGCAAGGGCCTCAGTTGCTGGCATGGAGCGCCGAAGGCGCTCCATGCCAGCAACTGAGGCCCCTCGCGAGGCGAGGGCCTCAGTTGCTGGCGAGGTCACTGGGCACGGGCCTCAGTTGCTGGCATGGAGCGCCGAAAGCGCTCCATGTCAGCAAATGAGGCCCCTCGCGAAGCGAGGGCCTCAGTTGCTGGCGAGGTCACTGGGCAAGGGCCTCAGTTGCTGGCATGGAGCGCCGAAGGCGCTCCATGCCAGCAACTGAGGCCTCTCGCGAAGCGAGGGACTCAGTTGCTGGCGAGGTCACTGGGCAAGGGCCTCAAACCCTCGCAAAATTCACGTCGCTACTCAAAAAACACGACACACAAATTACGACACTCGCTAAATTTTACGAGGAACGCAAACAACGTACGAAACACGTTACCACACATTACGACCTCGCAAACATCGGACGCAACACGCCGACATACAAACATTTAAAACACAATACATACACACAGCACATACATAAAAAACTTACCTACACCAAGAGGGAGCACCCAGGACCTCAAAAATGCAACTTACACCTCGATTTTACTCGAAATAAAACAGTTTAGAGACTAAAAAAAAATCTAAGCGAGAGAAAAAATGGCCGCCGAACAAAACGAAAACAAGGCTACAGCACTCTAAACTCGCAAAACACCACAAAACACCTACGGATATTCCGATACAGACCTATACCACACATTACTCGCCATTTTACACCAATGCGGAAGTACACGACTACGCTAACGGTTTGGTCTCGCGCACGCACAGTGTTACACTGCACACATTCAGCATGCTTATCCAGCAGCTCCACACCACTAATGCTGCAGCAACATCAACACAGATTGCCAGCTCTTCATCACAATGCTTCAAAATAGGTACACTATATTCATTTACTAATTTAGCTACCTTACAATTTCATTGCCGTCATTTTTTGACGGGCAATTCGCTAGTATAATATATAATCTAGATGCATAATCAGAGTATTGCATTATATAGTGATACCTTTTTTATTAGACAAACTTATTTATAATATAGCCACAAGCTTTCGAGAGATGATCCTCTCTTTATCAGGTCAAAAGCAATACTGATAAAAATATGTCCACTTTTGTACTTCTCTCATATTTTTATCAGTATTGCTTTTGACCTGATAAAGAGAGGATCATCTCTCGAAAGCTTGTGGCTATATTATAAATAAGTTTGTCCAATAAAAAAGGTATCACTATATACTGCAATACTCTGATTATATATATATATATATATATATATATATATATATGTATATATATATATATATTTATATATATATATATATATATATATATATATATATATTTCTTTATTTATCACACACCATGTTTAAAATGGTTATGGAAGAATTTGTGGGCACATTTGCATGTCCCTGCTCAGCTTCCCAGAGTGCAGTGTAATAACTGTATTTCTCGGAATACTGAGCAGGAAGCAGTTTTTTTAACTTGTTTTAGACATTCAAATGTACTATTTATTTACTGTACTGCTGTACGGTGGAGGCTTCTATCGCTCTTTTGCCCACCATATATTAAATGATTGTTGTGGTGAACTATCACACACTATATATACAGTAGTAACACACATGAGGACTGTAGTGACAAGCATGTACTGAGAAGTTTTTTAGAGGTGCAACGCTCTTTTTCAAGTCCAAAGCGATGGATTTAAAAAAAGAGATCTCTGTCGCTCAAGAGCATGTCTTGAGCATAAATAAAATTGTTGTCCAATGAAAAAGGAAACTCTGTAGATTGCAATACTCTTATTTTTTATCTGTGTATTCATACACAAGTCTCGCTCAGAGGTAACATCTTAGGTGCTTTAAATTAGAAAAAGACTGAATTTGGCAGAACTTTCTATTTATATATTTCTTTAAAAATACATTTGATAATGTATTTAAGACTCTTACTATGTCAAACTCGCTTGTAAACTACAGAGCTTCATTCAGTATTACTATCATTTATTACTTGAATCTGTTAAAAAAAAGAAAGAAAGCAATTTGAAGTAATGATAAAGGATCTCACTTACCATTGAGTAGCCATATCTGTCTTTTCGTATCATGATTTTCAAGAGGTAAAGACGTTCAGGAAAACTGAAATGAAGCAGGTTGAGTGTTCATATGAGAGATAATACACTGAGGGACAAGCCGCAGTTATAAAGTGTGCTGAACAATGAAAGGAAGGTGTGGCTGCAAAATGCATCACATGGACTGCCAAGTATCATCACCTCTTTCAGGCAAACTTCAGGCCCTTAGTAATTATCTGTTCTTAATTTAGAAATCTTGAACTTTGTAAAAAAAAAGTAGATATAAAGACTGGAGAACAGCCTTTGTTATTCATCTTGTTCATTCAGTTTACAAAAATAGAGGAGTAGACAACAGGCACTTCCTGGAATCTCTTTATTACTTCCCTTGTTTCCTCGGTCATGCAGACAAAAAAAAAATAGAAATATCACAGGCTATTGTGGGATGATTTACACGTGGAGATTTATATTGTCTGGACTGAAATGCAGATGCTTCTGTGAAAACATTGCTAAACATTTGTGATATGTTTATTCTTTATATATATTGCTACTTACTCATAGGTGGTGGTTACTCTTTGGTGCATCCAATGTTGAAAGGACTTTATGGCAAGGATATGTGTTTGCTTTTCTTTAATTAAGTCCTTGTAATGTCATGTTAGATATATACATTGATGGTTTAGGTGTCTAGGAAAACATGCTGCTACACTTTGAGCCCGATTCAATTCGAAGCCCGCATCTCGCGGTTTATAGCCCGTATGTCTGCGTCCCTGCTGCGGGATTGAAGTCTGCTACAATTGTGGTGCTATTCAGTTGAACCAGCCAGCATATTACAGGCCGACAGCCGAAACCGTAAATCATGCACTCGTCCGTAGAAGTTCAGGGTGGGAATATGATCAATTAAGCAAAACCGTAACCACACATTTTGAAACAGCCAATAGAAAATGAGACCATCATCATGATGTCAGTAAAACATGGAGGTTACATGTCAATCAATTAGCGTTTAGAAGTCCGATATGCGATCGGACTGGCAAAACGGCAAAATACAAAATAATAAAAGTGAATGCCGATACTGTTCTAGTCCATGTGGGTGGCCTGATATGTATTAACTCATTGATTCCCGAGATCGATATAACCCCGAAATGACACTTAATAAAATTAATGTTTCGTTGCTAATTTGCGAGCTTGAGACTGTTGTGCAATTAATTATTTGCCATACCACAGATATCAATTAATTCTAATATATCTCACCGCTTTCCCGTCATTTACAGTGCAGTATTGATTTTTTATTTGCATTTAGAGTGCTGCAGACAGGGGTTACACCCCCTTGCGGGTCCTCTCTAGCACTCATAGAATTTTCTCCTTCATTTGCCGTTTACGGGTGTGAAAACATTTGCGAGCTTGGGAAATTGTACCATTGAATAGCGATTTGCGATTTTAGCGATCGTAACTCTTGTGGATGGGAAAGATCAAAGGCTTCGATAGGCTGTAAGTTCTGGGTTTAACAAACACAAAGTTTTCAAGCCCGTAACATGTAAACCAATTAACTTACGGCCTCACGTACGGGCTCCAGTAACTTACGATTGCTCATTCAAATAGTGCTCTTTATATGCATGTGAGTGAGACATTATATTTGATCCCAGTGGAGAGTGCTAAAGAACTGGTTTAACTCTATTAGCAATTGTAGGGAACATTAGAATTGTAAAGCTCAGATGCAGCAAACAATTTTGTAGTGTACTTAAAGGGCTAATGTAATCAAGAGAGTTCAAATACTTCTGAATGGAAAACTGATTGATCTTAAAATGTGTGATAGGAAATATTTTGGATATATCGCTGAATTCTACCAACATAGTTTAATTACCAGAGGGAAGGGAGAGAGAGGGCGCACAAACTCCTAGTGAGAGCCTTCAAGTGAGCCAGTACTACATCAGGCCATTCTTTAGCGCTAACTATACCCACTGGGACCAACCAGCCCCAGTATCTAACATAATTTATTTACCAGTTTCACATTATATAATTTTCCAAGGGCATTAATGTGGTCCACACAATTTTTCAAAATTGTTTTATCTACTGTAATAAATCGATGTTACTTTGAGATGAACTCACAGGAATTCCCTAACAAATCAACAGTCTGGTTCATTTATTGTAGCATGGTGTCATCAGTTATATAATATTAAAATAAAATGAACCACCTGTCCTCTCATAGATCTGACAATACTAGTGTGCAACTGCTGTAAACAACCATCCTACAAATCTGGAGTAATTGTCCCTGTGTGTCTGGAACATCTCCTTCTTATGTTCTTGCTGAACAAGTATATCAACTATTCATTCAGTTAATAGCTGTAATAGAAGGCGTAATGGAAGTAATAGTCCAGAGATACTGAATATGTTTTAGTTAGCAGATGATGCTTTTCAGTAAAAACAAAGGAGCAACTAATAAAACTAATTAGTTGCTCCTTTGCTGGTCTAATTAGCTGCAAATAATTTGTTTCATACCTCATTTATTAGCTGTTCCAAGCAAGTTAGAATTATATATTTTACATAAGTAAACACATTTAAAATAGACATTTTTTAGGCCCTCTAAGAAATGTATACAGATTGGTAGCATGTTCATTTGCAGCCAATGTACTCCTAGATTTACTAAGCTTTATAGGTGCTATGAAGTGCTTTACTGAGGTTGCAATGCAAATTTCTTGAAATAGAGACACCATAGTTATCAGTGATCTTAAGTTAACCCCATACCATGGGAGTCCTCATGACCTCCAGGGTAACATTAACCATAACCATGGGCGTTCTTATGGACCCTCATGGCACCTACAGTTACCCCGATGTGCTGTAATTCTCATGATAAAAAGTACATAAAAATACTACATATAATAAAAAAATACAGGAAATAAAAATAAAGAAAATACATACAATAGAAAATACATTTAATTAAATAAATTAATTAATTACATAAAATAGAAAAAGTTGGAAACCTGCGATTGCCTTGATCCTCAATCGTCTACCCTGGATAAAGAAACTATCCATGTTGATTGTAGAATTAGGTTCTCTTCACCCTTGATTGAAGCCCAGGATCCTCTGGGATCCATCTTCTGGCCCATTGCAATAAGCCTCCTCCTAAAAAACCCACTGCTTTATAAAAACAATAATATATAACTCTGTAACAAAAAACTTTGGGGGCCAAGATGGGACTCCCCTGAATCCCACAAGCATGGGCCTTTTATGGCCCAAAAATGTACTCATGGACTCTTTTTTTGTAAACAACTGACAATGGAGGGACACTATCCCATGTGGCTACGAACCTCAAGGGCTATTACAATGGCCATGGGACTTACCTTTTTACAGTTATATATGGTATAATGTCAGACCTTCAGCCTTGGTTATGTTCCCTGGACCTTCAAAACCCCATCTCCATGAGTTATTTAGACATACCAGGCTCAGGATAATTTGTGTGATGTTTAAAGCATTAATGTTGTGCTCAGAATATGCTCTCTGATATGTAACTAATATATGCAGACTTCACCTGTATTATAGACCCATCTATTTCAGTGACATAGCACTACAGTGTCTAAATTGTTACACAGGGAAAGTAGTTACTTCTAGGTACTGCATATAGATTGTAAGTATGTGAGTTTTCAATCTTACAATGTGCTTTGGGGAAAGCACTATAGACACGGGATTCTAAGCTCAAAGACAGGGCCCTCCATCTTTTGTTTTGCCTTGATCACAACTTATGCATAGCGATATGGAATATGCTGGCGCATTACAAGCATTACAAATAAACAATAATAATAATAATAGATGTTAATACTTTTGTAGTACTGGGTGTAGGGCTTTATTTCAAGAGTTAGTGAGTTGCAGTAGTAATTTCTGCACTCTTCAAAATTCACTGTGATGCGACAATGTTATTGTAAAGATAGTTATTATGACTACATTGCTTCTCCTTAGAAACAAGAGATTGCGATGAAGGAAAATAAAATCCATTTTCCATGTTGCTGCCATCTTTATATTAGTAGGCAATGATACTTCCATTTTGTATTTCCCATGGCAAATTTACTACTCAGACAATCTTGCACCAAAAGCTATTTGTCACCCCTGCTGTGGCCTCTCCTGTCAGAGAAAGCAGGATAAGCGGGATAATGGTGTTCCTAATCTTTATGGTGGGTACTGAGAGGCCCATCTTCTTACAACCCTCAGTGGAGAATTCCTGCAGCAGAAGGCAGTTTTTTTTGTGTGTTAATGCACAACCCTTTGCCCCTGGGTTGTGATAAACTCCTCCTAGGAGGAGCTCCTGCTCTGACCAATTACTTTTCATGCAGTTAATAGAGTTTATAAGGCCTGTGATTGGCTGAAATAGGTATTAATCATATTTCAGCCAATCAGAATTGAGTATTTGATATCACCCTGCTTAACATTTCTAAGGTATATGTTATAACCAGTCAGAATTCACAGATTGACAATCTGTTTTTTTAGGGTTAAGTTTACATGGTGTTTTGTTGAGGACTTGCATGTTATGTCACATATATACCATGGGGGTCTCCAAATTGGTGATTTTTTGGTGCCATGGGGGTCCATATTTAGATGCGGATCTCCAGGAATAGCACATAGAAAGTGAAATCCCTGGGGATTCGCCAGATCATAACAGGTTTTTGGGGGAATACCAGGGATCCCCTGTTGATAGGAGTATGGGGAATCCTGGGGATCCTCTGGCTCATGTTAGGTACCAGTTATTAAGGGCTCATAAGGGTGGTAGCAGTAACCACAATGTGCAGCTGATTGGACCCATCTTCTTGAATTTGGTTTTCATAGAAACTTTGTTTGTTATGCACTTGGAGAGTTATAAGGTTATGACTAGGTGACACTAGATTGAAGCAGTAACATGTGCAAATATTATTATACAATGGAAAGCAACTTCTGAGAAAATACCTGTTCATTATCTTAATTGATATACTCTTCCTGTCTTGAGTTTACTAATCTAGTTCTTAATGGAACACAGAATTTACACATGTTTATTAAAGAGTATAATATACCTATATATCTATTTACTTTTATGTACTTTATTTTATTACTGCCTAAAATCCTACAAAGATCACCTGCTTGCTCATGAAGATGCAGACTGTGCTGTTCTTGCTGTGCTGTGTCTCATTCTAGCTAATCACTGTCCGATCAGCATGTTGCTGAAACTTTACCCCTGATTTATTACTAAATACAATAAAAGGTACTCTGAGTAATTATTGATCAATATTTGAATCATGTTCCGAAATCCAAATTGCAATAAAATCCTAAAGTGATCTTTAAAGGATCACTGTAGTACAAGAAAAACTTTATGTTTTATGAAGTATGTAACAAACAAACGCCAGGAGAAGACAAGTAAGCTATAAACTTAAAGCATTTTTATAATCAACCTTCATTTTTGAGGACTCTGGGTATAGAATATTCATCTGTCTGACTTCAACCCTTCCTCAAAACTTGGTCCATGAGGGACTTCCAGTGTTCCCCCCCATCCCGATTTAGGAGGGTGATCCACCCACCTAATTTGAAGTGTTCCCTGGCTTGAGAAGCAAATAGCAAACAAACACCCATTAAATAATTATATACAGGTAGACCCTGCTTAATGCTAACACTTTTAGCGCTGATTCTCTATAGTTTTTTTGGTACGTAATTTACGCTTTTATGATACCTTCCAGACATTACTTACATTTTCTGTCATACAGCCGGCCATTTGACTTTCATCTTGTCAAACCGTCAATCTTTCCACAAATAACAGGATTTTTTGATTGGCCACAAGTGTAGGATGTGTAAACATTGAAAAAGAGTTGGTGCTTTCAGTTCTAAGTTAGGAAATAAATAAGCAAGTTATTTGTTATTCATAGTTCTTATTTCTTCTGTTCTCTAAGAAACGGTGAGAACAAGAATAATAAGGAGCTATGAGAAAAATGCTGCTGGAATTCTCTTTAGTTTCTGACATTTTTACAATAGCATTTTATCAATGTAAGTGGTCTGAATTGACCATTTTTGCGATTTTTAAATTGTTTGAAGTGAAGCTTGAGATTATTCAAGCATAAGCAAATTTTTACCGTTAGAGAAATCGTGGATTAATACATTGAAAATAAGACACCTTTATGGTTCCAATTAAAAACTTAGGCCCCTATGCAATTGCAAGCCACCCTCATACCGGCCGTTAATCTGCAGGCTTAAAATTTGCAAGAGAGCGATTCAATTGATCAAGCCAGCAGCTACCTGGCCGAAAGCCTAAACTATAAACTATGCAACCGTAAGTAGCATTTCAGAGCATGATCATGATCAATTAAGCAAGGCCTTAACTACCGATTCAGAAACAGCCAATAGGAAATGAGACCGTCATCATTACGTCAGTAAAACATGGAGGTTAAACGTCAATCAATTAGCGTTTAGAAGTCCAATATGCAATCAGACTCTCAATCTGGCAATAAACAACATATTAAAAATGAATGACGATACTTTTGTAGTGCACGTGGGTGGCCTGATATGAATTAACTCCTTAATTGCCAAGATTGATATAACACGAAAATAAAACATAAAAAAAAAAATAATTCTATTCCAGATTTGTGAGCTTGAGACTGTTGTGCAATTAATTCTAATGTCTGTCATCATGTTCCCCATCTTTTAAAGTACAATATTGATTTTTTTATTTGCATTTAAAGTGCTATGAACAGGTGTTTTACCCCCTTGCGAGTTCTATCTGGTACTTGTAGGATTTTCTTCTACATTTGTTGTGACGAAGTGCCCTTCGCCACTTTGTCTTGGAGAGGACTGTTTGCCAGCCTCCTGCCCTGCGACTATGGCCCGGGGACATATTGCCCTTTAAACACAGTATTCGGCCATACCAGAGTGTATGTCACTCATTCTGGCCCTTTACATACAAGGGGGTCATTCGGTACTGGCCCTGTGTGAACCATGATACCACAGATAGATATGCCATGGAGCCCATTCATATAATGAAAGACTATGGGAAAGACTTTAGCTCCATGGCAATTGAACTGTGTGAAGAGGATCTGAGCGCTATTCGGTAGTTTTGTGCGCTCAGACCCCAGGTGTAACGAAAGCCATCACTGTTTTACCCTGTTTTATGGTTATTTAATTCTTGGTTAAAATATGATCCTACTGTTATATTATATGTATGTTGGTTTATGCTCTGCAGAATATTAGCCCAGACTTTTGCAGACCTAGGCTAATAGATAATCCTATTACAGAGACTCCAGAGATAAGGGAGTCGATTGTATAAAGTGTTTTCATTCTCAGATAAGAACAAAGAAGGCTGATTTAATCAATGTCTGATTATATCAAAGTTGCCAGGGAGCCTCAGGGAGGGGTGACCACACCTATTGTCCCTCTATGTGTATTGTGTGGCCAACTATGGGGGATGTGGATTGCCATGCTGCCAGTAAGATACTTTTACTAACTTTTGAACCCCTGGTCTGATTCATGCCATTTTTTAATATGTTGTTCCCCTGGGTGAGAGCTATTGAATGGTGCTGGACTTAAAGGTGTACCCCCTGTTTTTGGGGTACATCCAGAATGTGGTTAAAATTGTGTCTGTTTTAATTGTGTTACCTGTTATCTGAGGGGAGGAGACGTGGGGGTTGAACCATGTATCTAATTGGCTGTGATAATTACGTGGGTGTAGCCCTTCAGAGGGCACCATTGCATAAAAGGAGATCCCCTGTCATTAAAGAATAGTTCTGCTTGACCCTTCAAAACTTAGTCTCATCTCGTTCTTGGAGGGGATTGCTCTATCATACTGGGGATTTCTATGCTTTTGCATACTCCCTTGAGCTGTAACTACTGAACCCTTGTTCCTGATGTAATCTCCTTGGAGGAGAGGTCTTCCCCAAACGATCCTGGATGCTGGAGATTCATACAGGGTGGAAGGAAGACGGCGCGGCTCCAGTTAATCTATGGCGATTGTGGAGTCTGTGGCTGTGGTGATGTCCGGTGCAGTGATTGTAGGCCTCGACGCAAGCTAGGACGCGTCCATCAACGGAGGTACCCGGTCGGGGTGCCAGTAGATCCGTTACATTTGTCATTTACAGGTGTGAAAACAATTGCGGGCTTGACGAGTTGTAGCGATTGAATAGCGATTTGCGATTGTAATATTTACAGACTTGAAAGAACAAAGGCTTAGATGGGTTGGGAGTTACGATTTTGACAACCGCAGGGATTTTCAGCCTGTAACCCGCAAATCGTTTGCGGGTAGCTAAAAGTTGCCAATTGAATAGCTAATTAGTTTATGGGCTACATTACAGGCTCCATTAACTAACAATTGCTCAATTAAATAGGGGCCTTAATCTTGTGGGGTTTTTATTTTGGATATAATTTTTATATTGTGATTATTTTTATAAATGTATAATTGTTTTCATTATATGGCTCATGTAAGTTAATTTCTATCCCTATGAAGTGTAACATCACATTGCTTGGAATCACTTTTCATTATGATTGAAAAGGAATACTGACCTCTGAAATTATACTTTTTTCTATATTTTTTATAAACATTTTAGTGAAATGTAGGAAATATTTCTGGCTTACTGGCTTGATGTTTACAATTATATTGCTCAGTATGGGGGCTGCAATTCTTCCCTCACATTCTAGCTCACTGAGATCCTTCTCCATCTTGTTTAATTGGAGCTTGCAATAGAATATGCCAATGTGGCAGAGCAATATATTTTCAGTTTTGAACCTCTATACTCTATACTTATTTGAATTATGTAGGTATAGTTAGAGTCTTTTGTGTGCTGTGCAGTAATATATATTACATTATATTTATTTAATAAAATGCACATTTCCTGCTAGGGTGTGGCTCACATTAACAGTTGACTGAAAGATCTCCTTGTCATATTATAAGTGGATTCTGGCCAGCGGAGTGCATGGTTCAGCCCCCAACAGGGACATAATCTGTTGTAAGTTCCAGCTAAAGAAGATGGAGAAGAATTTCAGTAATTGAGACGTGTTCATATACTTCACTAAAACCTTTATAACAACAATTTTTCAAAGCTCAGTGTACATTTAAGTCAATGTAGGCTATATGACTTGTCCTAGGAAAAACTTAACTGTCTATATATTTGACAATTTACTGTATATGGACATATTGATTTTTAGCTATTTTGGGTATGATTTAGAATTAAATCACATTAATTACAGGGAATTCGGAAGACACTTAGCTATTATAATATCAATGTAACCTGCTGCTAACAAAATAAATAAAAAAGTTTAGCTGAGTCTTGCTAAACTGAATAATTTCCTATGAGGCCCTTTATTGGGAACATAATAACACATAGCTAAGCACTCACTGGATAAATATCTGAATATCACCAATCTGAAATTTTCAATATAAAAAAACAATTTGAAAGGAGTTATTTTCTTCTCACATGCTTTCCTGATAAAATTAGTATTAAACCCTAAGACTTTTTTTTAACACTGAATGTTTTAATATGAAGCTATAATTAACAGAACCAGTAACTCAACCAATAGATAAATAAATCCCAATGGTTAGTTGAACTGGATTGATGTGACCTAGCCCAGTGTGAGGACTATATAGTTACCATTCAGTGCTTATAGGGGTATCCTTTCATATTCAGAACATTCTGGGCGATGCTACAAGTACATTACATTTACATTCCATTTGGAATTAATTAAATAGAGTACATTTTAACTGCAGACAAGTTTAAAGTGTTAGTCTCTCAGATTAGGTCTCAAGAACCAAAAACCATCTCAAGACCAGCTGGTGAAAACCATGAATCTTGTTTTATGAACACATTTTTGTTTGGGATTGTTTAGTGAAAACAATACTAATATATATATATATATATATATATATATATATATATACTGCAAGTTTCCATGATTTCCATGGATTATGCATGTTAAGAATGGATTTAATCACAAACAAAATATATACAATTAAATATTGTACATTTAGTCCTTGCCCCAAGGTAGCTTCTTTATTATATATATAGTTGTCGTAATTGCGAGTTTGTTGGTAACGCTATGTTAAAAGTTATGAGCTGGTGCGGGCACAATGAGCGCCAAAGGGGCTCATCGCGAGGCCAGAAAGCTATGGGTTTTCCGAGATCTGCAATGAGCGGCAAATGCGCTCATCGTGAGGCCTGTAAAGTAGACGGGGGGGAAGGCCCACGATGATCGGCGAAGGTGCTCACCTCGAGTTAGAGGGGGGAGAGACTCGCAATGAGCACTCATCGCGAGGCTCACAAGGTAAAGGGGGGAGAGACTCTGAATGGCTTCCGTGTCACGGGCTTGAAAAAAAAAAGGGGCGGCAATTTTTTTTCACGCCCGTAACTATGATAGGACCGCCGCTATTTTATTTTCAAGCCCGTTACTTGGAAGCTGTTGGGAGGCCGCCAAAAGACGCCAATTGAATAGGAAATTAGCTTGCAACGTCACTTATTGGCTCCCTGCCTTACCCTGAAAAGTAGAGTGGGGGGGGGGGGGAGGCCAGCAATGAGCACCGGAGGCGCTCATCGCAAGGCCCGCAAGTTAGAGGGGGGAGAGCCTTGCATTGTGTGGCAAACAAGAGCATTGCGAGGCTTCACATTTTTTTGCTATCATTTTTGAAGGGCAAGTGGCTAGTAGTACATAATTGTTATTATGTTAATTTAAGAAGTTTAATAAAATGTAATAGTCAAATGTAAATGCTAATTTCTTATTCGTCAGCTTCTGGAATGTACTGTTCTTTTTAATGAAAGGTGTCTTTTATACTGTTGGCAGTGTTTCAAGTCACTTGTGCAACATATATGATTCATTCATGTGTCATTGATTCATTCATGTTTCCAACTCAACTAATATACTCAACATGATCAAAACCATTAAATTCAGATTACCTCTCCTGGATCTGGTGTAGTGTAGATTTTAATTATTAATTATTTATAAATTTCATAGTTATTATTAATGTATCTATAACATTTATAGAATATTTTACAGATGCCTGGTTGGCCATAAGAGAATCCATTCAGATCACTCCCAGGAATGTCAATCTTGTCCCAGGGAGTGGAGCACATTAACAGGAAGGACCTCTGTAAAATACATACAGAGGGGTAGAGGTAGGAGAAAAGTCGTAAATGGTCTGGTAATAAGGTAGGTGGCCAACAAGGGCTGGTCACAATACAAACCAGTGGTCAGGGAAAGCAAAAGCCAGGGGCAGGGAGACAGAAGTTGACATGTCTTCAGCTAATGAAAGAATCCTGAAGGCAGTAAGCTAAGTGTCACAACAGGTAATCAGAACAAGGATAAAGAATATCAAGCTGTAATATAAGGGGCTAAAAGCTGAGTATGTTTTGTGTACGGACCGTGTCACACAAGCGACAGTGGTGATATCCTGGTACCTTCCTGCCTTACATGGTTTCTAGGGTAGTTACTTCTGTAGAATTACAAAATTACAAAGAGTTTGCAAAAAATAATTGTACCTAAAGATAAAACATAATGTGGACAAGAGGTACCAGTGGTTGGGACACTGCAACATAATGGGGCTACACTACCTTCACTAAATAATTGGTTAACGCAGGAAGAAATACAAAAGAGGTTGGAGAAAATAAATGTTAATAAAGCCCCAGGTCCTGATGGAATACATCCAAGGGTACTGAGGGAGCTGGGTTCTGCAATAGCCAAACCATTATATCTAATCTTTAAAGACTCGCTCACTACAGGGTCTCTACCAGATGACTGGAGAAAAGCAGAGGTGATACCTATATTTAAGAAGGGATCTAGAGCATATCCGGGGAATTATAGACCAGTGAGCCTCACTTCTGTAGTTGGGATGCTTTTAGAAGGGTTAATAAGGGACAGAATACAAGAATATGTCTATTTGAACAGGATCATAGGTAGCACTCAACATGGATTTATGAAGGAAAGGTCGTGTCAGACCAATCTAATTAGTTTTTATGAGGAGGTTAGTAGGAACTTGGATCAGGGCAACTCAGTGGATGTAGTCTTTTTAGATTTTTCAAAGGCATTTGATACAGTGCCACATGGAAGACTAGTGAGCAAACTAAGGGATACAGGAATTGCAGTAAATATCTGCTCATGGATCGAGAGCTGGCTAAAAGACAGGAAGCAAAGGGTTGTTGTAAATGGAACATACTCCGATTGGTCTAATGTGATAAGTGGGGTTCCTCAGGGCTCAGTATTGGGTCCTCTCCTTTTTAACATATTTATTAATGACATTGAAGTAGGACTCGAATGTAGTGTCTCCATTTTTGCTGATGACACTAAGTTGTGCAAGGTAATTAAATCAGATAATGATGTACTTTCCCTACAAAAGGATTTGCATAAATTAGAGAAATGGGCGGCTAAATGGCAGATGAGATTTAATACAAATAAATGTAAGGTTATGCATTTGGGAAGGAACAATAGCCAAGCAATCTATAATCTTAATGGAGCAAATCTAGGGGTATCAGATATTGAAAGGGATTTGGGAGTACTAGTGGACAACCACCTAGGTAACAGCGCTCAAAGCCAAGCAGCGGCTGCAAAGGCAAATAAAATATTAGCATGTATTAGGAAGGGTATAGAAGCCAGGGAAGAAGATATAATTCTGCCACTATACAAATCTCTAGTACGCCCTCATTTGGAATATGGAGTACAATTTTGGGCACCACCTCACAAAAAAGACATTTTAGAGCTGGAAAAAGTACAGAGAAGGGCTACAAAACTAATAAGGGGAATGGAGGGGCTAAGTTATGAAGAAAGACTAGCAAAATTAAACTTATTTTCGCTAGAAAAAAGGCGTCTAAGAGGAGATATGATTACGTTATTTAAATACATCCAGGGTCAATATAAGGCTTTGTCAAGTGAACTTTTTGTAGCAAGAGATTTTCAAATGACAAGAGGACATCCGTTGAGGTTAGAGAAAAAAAGATTTCACCTTAAATAAAGAAAAGGGTTCTTCACAGTTAGGGTGGTTAAACTGTGGAATTGTCTACCAAAGGAGGTGGTGACAGCGCATTCGATAGACAACTTCAAAAAGGGGTTAGATATATTTCTGAATAAAGAGGGCATTCAAGGCTATCCTAGATAACTAGCAAGGAATATTGATCCAGGGAGAAATTTGGTCGCCAGTTTCTGGGGTCAGGAAGGAATTTTGCTTTTTTTTCCCCTTATGAGACAATTGGCAAAGTTTCAATGGTTTTTTTTTTTAATGTTTGCCTTCCTCTGGATCAATTAACAATAATTAACAATTAACAATAATAATAAATAGTCCAAATTAAAAAGATCAATAGAGATCTAAAAAGGTTGAACTTGATGGACTAACTCTTTATTCATTCTCCAATACTATACTATTAATAATTATTTAATCAATAATTTAATTAATAACTAATCCGCATATTGCAGATCAGAGGAGATCTTAACAGGTTGAACTTGATGGACTGAAAGTCTTTTTTCAACCTTAATTACTATGTAACTACTATGTATATGTATATATATATATATATATATATATATATATATATATATATTGGCCCTAAATATTATATTCTTAGAGTATTAAAGTTTATATTAGTACAATAAATCAAAAGTGTTTTCGGAGCTCTATGGTGTCTGGGAAGATATTTCATACCTAATAATGCAACCGTGCTCTAAAAATGGGATTCTGTAAAGTGTCTCTTGTTATATATAGTATATGTATATTCATATTTATTATACTAGTGTTAATGTTATGAATTTAATGACATTTTGTGAACCATAATTATGGATCTATCAAAATCTATATGACACAGTTCGTCTATTTAAGAAAACTTCTTCAGGAGACCTACAGATCAAAAAACAAATTAAAAAGTCAGCAGCAGGTGGCAGGTAGGTTAATCCGAGCCACATGGTACAGGTTGAGGCTGATTGAGGTCACAAAGGCAGGAAGCGGACAAGTGTGCGGTCGCTGGCACAAGACATGTTCAAACAAGATAATACATAGAATCTTCAAGAAAACCACTGAAGTAGAGGAACACTCTTTGCATGGGCAATTGGGGATTGTCCAAAATTTTCTGCGTTATTGCTTAATATTTTAAATGCAGTCTTTATTTCAATTGTGTTTCCATTGTATTACTTAATACTTTATTATCAGATTTTAACAGCACTTTTGTTTTTGTCTGTTTTTTTTGGAAGGCTTTTTAATTTGTTGACCAACTTAATTATATAGAGACAAAGAATACGTTCAATTACCTTCTTTCTACACAATGGAAGACATTAATTCACACAGTGCACAATTAAATGTTACATATGCCTCACACCCATGATCATATTATAAACCTTTAACGTTAAATAGACAATGTAATTAATAGCTGTAGCTTCTCCTGTTCTTAGAACAGTATACATGTGTATAAGAGTTTATGGAAGTTGAAGCTGTGAAGAGTTAAACAATTCAATCCTGTATTTTTCTTTAAAGCAATATAATTTAAAAGAATTTCCTAGAAACCGACTAAAGTGGAGGAAACTCTGGGTCCTTTGCATGGGCAATCGGGAATTGTCAAAGATTTTCTGCATTTTTGCTTAATATTTTAAATGCATTATTTATTTCAATAGTGTTACTTAATATTTTATCATAAGATTTTTTAGCAACAGCACTTTTGTTTTTCTTTTTCTTTTTTTCTTTGGGAATGCTTTTTAATTGGATGACTAACTTAATTATATAGAGTCAAAAAATATGTTCAATTACCATCTTTCTAGACAATGGAAGACATTAATTCACACAGTGCATAATTAAATGTTACATATGCCTCACACCCATGATCATATTATAAACCTTTAATGTTTAATAGATAACGTAACCAATAGCTGTAGCTTCTCCTGTTCTTAGAACAGTATACATGTGCATAAGAGTTTATGGAGGTTGAAGAATTAAACAATTCAATCCTTTATTTTTCTTTAAAGCAATATCATAGTTACTCTGCTCAGAGTCGCCAAATATGTTGTTCATCATTAGGCTGAGGGTGAAAAAGCATGTGGAAAAAGTGTTTTCATTTTTAAAATTAATGAAGAATTCATGGACTTATGATCAATAAACATAGGGATTTTAGACTGTTGATTCTGTAATTAAATCACTGTTGAGCCTCATGCATTGGTAATACATTTTAATAGAAGGCAGCTGCGCAGCCAGTGATTTAGACAGTATATATATGTCTTATGCAACTACTTATCTGTTTTTATCTCCCAGAGTATCATGTTGAAGTGTAATATAGTGGACTGAGCGTCTGACTCTGGAACATAAGGGTAAATCCTTATGTAATACAGCGGGCATAAGCTTAAAGGAAGCCATGTTTGAAAATGGTTATAGATTGAAGAGCGAGGCATTTGTGGGCACACTTGTATGTCCCAGCTCAGCTTCCCAGAATGCAGTGTAATAACTATTTTTCTCGGAACTCTGAGCTGGAAGCAGATTTTTTTAACTTGTTTTAGTCATTCAAATGTGAACACAGATGTACTTTTTATTTATTATTATTATTATATTTATTTATATCACGCCAACATATTCCGTAGCGCTGTACAGGGGTTTAGTACATGGCAAAAAACAAACTTAACACCTTATAAAGAATGGAGGACCCTGTTTTTGTGCATAAAATCAAATGTACATAGAGCTTGTTTCCAAGGCACTGACACAAGATTGAAAACTCGCAAACTTACAATCTAAGGGTTTAGGTGTGATACAAGAGGGTGACAAATGCAAGATGGCAATGTGAAAGCAATTTGTTCAGTCAAGTGGATGTGTCTGTGTTTTGTACTGTAGATTGTGGGTGTAAGCTTTATTAGGCTGTTGTGTGTGCAGTTGTACATGTTAAGGCTGAAGGTGATAAGATTTTTTAAACAGGTGTATTTTTAGTATTTTTTTAAAGGTTTTGAGGCACGAAGATAATCTAATGGAAATTTGATTTGCGAAGCTATGGGAAGCCAGTGGAGTGATTGACAGAGACAAGCATTCTGTGCAATATGCTGTGGAGCAGTGTGTTTTACAGATATCTATGAGACAGAGAATAAGTTATTTGAGTTATTTACTATATATATATATATATATATATATATATATATATATATATATATATATATATATACACGTATATATACAGTCCAGCCACATTATTATGACCAACAGCTAATATTACATAGTTACATAGTTACATAGGGCCTCATTCTATTATCGGCCGCAGCCGCTGCGGGGCCGCAAGGACCGGCCGCAAGCTATTCTGCTATTCTATTCCCTTACGGCCGTAGGCTCCGGCAGGCTTGCGGCCGGCGCCTTGCTATCTCTTGCGGCCGATCGCGCCGGAGGAAAGCCTTTGATCTAAAACGGCCGCAAGAGATTTGCAATTCAATTGCTCCGGGAAACCTCTCTGCAAGGCTAAAAACGAGCCGCAGTTACTTGCAGGAAAAAGGTCTCGCTAGCACCAATTAAGCACATAAAATAGCTCAAATAAAGCCATCCTGCACTTTGAGAAGACTATAAAGGGATTTTAGGTGTTAGAAAAAATAGCACATAATTATCCTGTACTCAAATCCGTAAAATATTTTATTTTTAATATCCGTAAAATATCCATGTAAAAAGTCCAGAGTGCTTGGAGCACCTCAGACACGCCCACGCCGCAGCCGGAAAATAAACAGTTAATTTGAACTCGGGTTTGGGCAGATGTGCAAGCTTGAGAGTGGGTTCCTTTTATTCCTCATGTCCCCCAATATGATCCCTAGCATTTACAGAGCTGTACAGTGCAGGCTTGAATTTATTTTTGAGTTTTTATATTTCACAGATTACGGCCGGTTCCAAGATATGCGGCCGGCCGTAAGAGGAGATCCTTGCGGGGCCGTATAATAGAATCGCGAGTTAACTGAACCCTCGCAAGGAATCGCAGCCTTACGGCCGATTTACGGCCGATAATAGAATGAGGCCCATAGTAATTAAGGTTGAAAAAAGAATTTCAGTCCATCAAGTTCAACCTCTGATCTGCAATATGCGGATTAGTTATTCATTAATTAGTTGTTAAATGATTATTAATAGTATAGTATTTAAGGATGAATAAAGAGTTAGTCCATCAAGTTCAACCTTTTTAGATCTCTATTGATCTTTTTAATATGTGGACTATTTATTATTAATTGTTAATTGATCCAGAGGAAGGCAAACAGAAAAAATAACCCCATTGAAACTTTGCCAATTATCTCATAAGGGGAAAAAAAGCAAAATTCCTTCCTGACCCCAGAAACTGGCGATCAAATTTCTCCCTGGATCAATATTCCTTCGCTAGTTATCTAGGATAACCTTGAATGCCCTCTTTATTCAAATATATATCTAACCCCTTTTTGAAGTTGTCTATCGAATTCGCTGTCACCACATCCTTTGGTAGAGAATTTCACAGTTTAACCACCCTAACTGTGAAGAACCCTTTTCTTTGTTTAAGGTGAAATCTTTTTTCCTCTAACCTCAAAGGATGTCCTCTTGTCAGCTGGAAATCTCTTGCTACAAAAAGTTCACTTGACAAAGCCTTATATTGACCCTGGATGTATTTAAATAAGGTAATCATATCCCCTCGTAAACGACTTTTTTTACTAGTAAAAATAAGTTTCATTTGGTTAGTCTTTCTTCATAACTTAGCCCTTCCATTCCCCTTATTAGTTTTGTAGCCCTTCTCTGTACTTTTTCCAGCTCTAAAATGTCCTTTTTATGAAGTGGTGCCCAAAATTGTACTCCATATTCCAAATGAGGAGGTACTAGAGATTTGTATGGTGGCAGAATTATATTTGCTTCCCTTGCTTCTATACCCTTCTTAATACATGCTAATATTTTACTTGCCTTTGCAGCTGCTGCTTGGCATTGAGCACTGTTACCTAGGTGGTTGTCCACTAGTACTCCCAAATCCCTTTCAATATCTGATACCCCTAGATTTGTTCCATTTTGATTATAAATTGCATGGCTATTTTTCCTTCCCAAATGCATAACCTTACATTTATTTGTATTAAATCTCATCTGCCATTTAGCCGCCCATTTCTCTAATTTATGCAAATCCCTTTGTAGGGAAAGTACATAATTATCTGATTTTATTACCTTGCACAACTTAGTGTCATCAGCAAAAATGGAGATACTCCTTTCGAGTCCTACTTCTACGTCATTAATAAATATGTTAAAAAGTAGAGGACCTAATACTGAACCTTGAGGAACCCCACTTACCACATTAGTCCAATCAAAGTATGTTCCATTTACAACAACCCTTTGCTTACTGTCTTTTAGCCAGCTCTCGATTCCTGAGCAGATGTTAACTGCAATTCCTGTATCCCTTAGTTAGCTCACTAGTCTTCAGTGTGGCACTGTATCAAATGCCTTTGAACAATCCCAAAAGACTACATCCCCTGAGTTGCCCTTATCCTAGTTCCTACTAACCTCCTCATAGAAACTAATTAGATTGGTCTGACATGACCTATCCTTCATAAATCCGTGTTGACGGCTAACTATGATCTTGTTCAAATAGACATATTCTTGTATTCTGTCCCTTATTAACCCTTCTAAAAGCTTCCCAAAGGCGCAGTCAGCAGCTAAATGGCATGGTAGTGTGTCAGTAAGTTGCTGGAAGGTTGGCAAGGGTATCTAGAGCCATGTAGACTGCAGTGCATCTGACAGCTGCTGAAGAGTGCATGGTGGAGGATCCAAGCATTGATCTAGGTGGCCCCACAGGTGCTCTATGGAATTTAAGTCCGGGGACTTTGGAGGCCAGGGAAGTCCTTGGAAGTCTTTGTTGTGCTCCTCCAACCACTTCCAGACAATTCTGGTTGTATGACATGTAGAATTGTCCTGATGGAAAATCCCTGGTGTCTCTCCTCCCATCCCTCCCCTGTGTCTTTCCCCCCTCTCCCTCCCCTGTGTCTCTTCCCCCCTCCACTGTGTCTCTTTCCCCCTCTCCCTCTCCTGTGTCTCTTTCCCCCCTTCCACGTTTTCCTCCTCCTCCCTTTTCCCCCTCCTCCTCCTCCTCCCTTTACCCTTATCCTCCTCCTCCATCCCTTATCCTCCTCCTGCATTTCCTCCCTATCCTCCTCCCTTTCCCTCCTTATTCTCCTCCTTCTCCCTTTCCCCCTCACTCCTTCTGCCCCCTCCTTCTCTCTTAACCTCCTCCTCCCTCCTTCCCCCTTATCCTCCTCCCTCCTCCCCCTTCCCCTCCTTCTCCCTCCTTCCCCTCCTCCTCCCTCCTTCTTTCTCCTTATCCTCCTCCCCCCTTATCTTCCTCCTCGCTTTCCCCATATCCTCTTCCTTTTCCCCCTTATTGTTTCCCTAACTCATTTCCCCCCTTATCCTCGTCCTCCCCATTATGCTCCTCCCTCATTCCCCCCTTATCCTTCTCCCTCCTTCCCATCCTCCTCCTCCAATAAAGGCCCTGAAACGCCAGCATATCTATAAATCATTCACCACTTACAGGAGTCTATGTGGTCATAACAACTATTATCAACAATGAAGCTGTAATAAGAAGCAGAGAAACGCATCTGACTCTATATTTTATTATTTTTTCATTCTATTTTTATTCTTACATATAAAATGTTGCACAATTAAAACCCCCCTTTTTTATAATATACATAGTTTGGTCCTCCTTTTTTGCTTCTTGCACCGGTTCGCCTTACGGCATGTCTTAGATACCCTTTGCCCTCATATAGTATTTATAACTTGAATAGACACTGAGACATTTGGCTCATAGTACAACGGAGAACTGATGACCAGAAGGGCGCATATGGAACCATGAAAAACAGAACAGCGATTGGAGGATCCACGTTTGAATCAACACACATGTTCTCTTAATACCTCATAACTCTGAGGTGAGAGACCAACAGATCGAGCTGAATTTGACCTATATTTGAAATCATAGGAGTAATCTGCACCAGGAGATCCTTCCACTTTCTCTCCCACCCCTTGATTTTCCACTCTCTAGAAATAGTGTGTTAAAATTATAGTATATAATAGACATTCAGGGGACCAAGGTCCTCTCTCACCTACAGTGGATATAAAAAGTCTACACACCCCTGTTAAAATGTCAGGTTTCTGTTCTGTAAAAAAATGAGACAAAGATAAATCATTTCAGAACTTTTTCCACCTTTAATGTGACCTATAAACTGTACAACTCAATTGAAAAACAAACTGAAATCTTTTAGGGAGAGGGAAGAAAAAATATAGAAATAAAATAATATGGTTGCATAAGTATGGGAGCTCCAGTTCTTTGTAATGACACTGTTGTGCCATATTTTCTCCACTTGATGATGGCTGTGTTCCATGGTATATCCAATGCCTTGGAAATTTTTTTGTATCCTTCTCCTGACTGACACCTTTTAACAATGAGATCCCTCTGATGCTTTGGAAGCTCTCTGTGGACCATGGCTTTTGCTTTGGGATGCGACTAAGAACATTTCGGGAAAGACCAACTAGAGCAGCTGAACTTTATTTGGGGTTAATCAGAGGCACTTTAAATGATGGCAGGTGCATGCTGACTCCTATTTAACAAGATTTGGAATGTGATTGCTTAATTCTGAACACAGCTACATCCCCAGGTATAAGAGGGTGTGCAGACGTATGCAACCACATTATTTTTCTTTTTTATATTTCTTCCCTCCACCCAGTTTGTTTTTCACTTGAGTTGTACAGTTTATAGGTCACTTTAAAGGTGGAAAAAGTCTAATTTTTTTACAGCACAGAAACCTGACATTTTAACAGGGGTGTGTAGACTTTTTATATCCACTGACCACTGTACATGTGTATCAAAGGTATATATACCAGGGTGTTTAATGAAGTAATAGCAATGCAGTTTATATTCCTTTAGCAACTTTAACCAATCTGTTTACAGTGTAATATCAGTCTTTGTTCCCTCTTTCTTGTATAATGCCGTGATTCAAACATTTCTGCTGACTGAATAGAAACCTATTTATTCCATCTGTGTGCTTGTTTGGCCTGCCCTAATAGATGCTAAACATTGTACAACAAGTTCTAAACAGGCCAATTACAAGATGATGGGCCAGATTATGCAATTTAAAAAGACCTCTGTAATTATATAATAATCATTTTTTTCTGTGTACATCCTTAATTTACAAGCATGTTTAGTGAAAATAAACCAGAGTACATCCATTGGCAGAGCCCTGATTCACCAAGCCAGTTATTTCCAAATCTCAGGGTGATACTCTGGTGCAAAACTTGTTTAATTAGTACAGCTTTAGAAACAACATATTTGAATAAACAGTTTCATTTTTCAGTCTATACTTTGTATTGCTGCCCTTGACTGTTGACTGTTAAAATCTGCCCTTTTAAAACTGAGAGTTTTTGTTGGCCCCTTACTGTTTTTTTAATTCAATCTCAAATGAGACTGTGTTGTGATCACTGTTTCCTAAAGGTTGCCCTATTTCAGCTTTTAGTACTATATCAATATTATGTGTGATGACTAAATCTAACTTAGCCTCATTTCTAGTAGGCTCTTGTATAACCTGGGCCAGATAATGATCCCTGAGTGTACTCAAGAACCTGCTCCCCTTAGATGAACTGCTGGCCTTATTTATCCAGTTTATTTCAGGGTAGTCAATCTCTCCCATTATTAAAACTTGCCCATGCTTGGCTGCATTTCCAATCTGTAACAATAATTGCAGTTCCTCGCTTTCAATTATTTTTTATATATTTTAGAATTTGCTTCTGGCATTAGCGAGCATACACTTTATGCTCCTACTCCTCTGCCCTCAACCTGGCCAAACAGCAGTACTTTACATCACTAATATCAACTCTGTCCTCTAACCCAAAACGTATTTTTGCCACTTTTAATACTCTCCTTCGCCCACCACCTCCCCCCCATCCCTTCCTGTCTCACGGCTGAAGACTTTGCCAACCATTTTACACATAAAATTCAATCTATCCACAATGAACTCTCCTCTCACCGTGGCTCACACACTTCACTCTCTCAACTAACTCTACTAACCAACAACACCCAATCTACCCCCCCTTCCATTCCCACAGCCACTCTGGACTACTTTACCCCTGCAACAGAAGATGAAGTCTCCATCCTAATATCATCCTCTCACCTCACTACCTGTCCTTCAGATCCTATTCCATCTCAGCTCATCCCTCCCCTCTCTACTACACTTATCCCAGCTCTCACACATATCTTCAACCTTTCCCTAAACACTGGCACATTTCCATCATCTCTAAAACATGCCATAATTACACCCACTCTCAAGAAACCCTCATCCGATTCTGACATTGCATCTAACTATCGCCCTATCTCTCTACTTCCCCTGGCTTCCAAACTGCTGGAGCGGCTCGTCTATAACCGCCTCACCAGTTTCATCTCCTCTAACTCTCTTCTGGACACTTTCCAATCCGGCTTTCGGCCCCAACACTCCACTGAGACAGCCCTCATAAAAGTCACCAATGACCTGCTCACCGCCAAGTCGAAAGGCCACTTTTCTATTTTGCTTCTCCTGGATCTCTCTGCCGCCTTTGACACCAATGACCATTCAATTCTACTCCACATTCTCTCCTCCCTCGGCATTCGAGACACTGCTCTCTTGTGGTTCTCATCATACCTCCAAGAACGATCATTTAGCGTCTCCTTCTCCGGCACATCTTCTTCTCCTCACCCCCTGTCTATTGGCGTACCCCAAGGATCAGTCCTAGGCCCCCTCCTCTTCTCCATCTACACATCCTCACTTGGCACCCTAATAAACTCTTTTGGGTTCCAGTACCATCTCTATGCAGACGACACCCAAATCTATCTCTCAGCACCAGATCTATCCCCCTCTCTTCTAGCACACGTCTCCGACTGCCTCTCTAGTATATCCTCTTGGATGTCCACCCACCATCTGAAACTCAACATGTCTAAGACTGAACTCTTAATCTTCCCAACCTCTACTACAGCTTAAATTCCTCCCATCTCTCTCTCTGTCAACAACGCCATCATCACTCCCACCTCCCAAGCCCGTTGTCTCGGGGTTCTACTGGACCCTGCCCTCTCTTTCATCCCACACATACAGTCTCTAACCAAATCCTGTCTTTTCCATCTAAAAAACATATCCAAAATACACCATTACCTTACACAAGACACTACTAAGATTCTAATACACTCTCTTATCATTTCTCGTCTAGACTATTGCAACTCGCTCCTTGTTGGCCTGCCCATCACTCGCCTCTCCCCACTTCAATCCATAATAAATGCCTCCGCCAGACTCATCTTCAGTACACATCGTTCAGTGTCGGCAGCTCCTCTTTGTCAATCACTCCACTGGCTTCCCTTAGCCTCCAGAATAAAGTTTAAAATCTTGACCCTAACTTATAAAGCCCTCAACAACAGCGCACCCCCATACATCTCTGCTCTCATCTCCAAATACTCCCCCACACGCCCTCTTCGTTCTGCTAACGACCTTCTTCTTTCTACCACTCTTGTCACCTCCTCTCACTCCCGCCTCCAGGACTTTTCTCGCTCTTACCCTATTCTCTGGAACTCCTTGCCTCGCTTCACCAGACTATCCTCCTGCCTTAAATCCTTCAAAACATCAATAAAAACGCACCTCTTTAAAGAAGCCTATAACCTTCCTCCCTAACATGCTCAGCACTGCTCAGCACTGCTCTCTCCCTACTGTACCACATACAAACTATAACCTTTAGATTGTAAGTCTGCGAGTTTCAATCCTGCGCGGTGCTTTAGGGAAAGCGCTATGGACACTGGATTCCAAGCTCAAAGACAGGGCCATACACTCTTTGCAATGTATGAATCTTTAACTTGTCATTGCCTGTAACTTAACTTATGTATAGCGCTACGGAATATGTTGGCGCGTTACAAATAAACGATAATAATAATAATAATAATAATAATAATAATAATGTTATAAGTCTGTAATTCTGGAGTGCCTGCCACTATACTTGAGTTACTTGGCAATAGCTCCCTATTGACTATACTAACCCTCCCCCATCTCCTCCCCCATGACTAGTTAATTCATTCCTTTCCTCCTCTACACTTTCTATCCCATTACTTCTATACCCTCCCCCCACCTACTAGATTAACCCCCGTCAGCTGTTCTACCATCCTTTCCCCTAGCACACCAGCTCCCTCTTCATTAAGGTGCAATCCATCCCTGCTATAGAGATTGTTCTAAATTGAGAAGCCAGCCCAGTGCTCTAAAAACCCAAATCCCCTCCTTAGTGCACCACTTTTTATAGCCACACTTCAACTTCCCTAAGCTCCTTCTGTCTCCCTGGGCTAGCTCGTGGCACCTCACAGATGAGCAGAAACGCTCACTGAACCACTCCTTAAAGATGCCCATGGTGATCCAGGCCTTCCTGTTGAAAAGTTAAATGACTGGCAAACTGGATTTAGAGATGCCCTTAATGAGTAGTAGACCAGCAATGGCTTTGAAGTCACAGCTGGCATTCCACCCAGAAAAAGGGTTAGCCTGTCTTTGGGCAATTTGAAACCCGGTGCTCTCTTCTGCTCCCGTGATATGAACATGCGGCTTGGCATCCACTTTCAGAAGAGCCCGGTCTCATCCACATTAAACACCAGTTTAGGAGGGTAATTGCCTCTTTCCATAACCACTTTTAAGGTGGCGGGAAAGACTGCAGCAGCTTTGGGTCAGCTCTTGCTGCTTCACCTGTAATCTTAATGTTGTAGAGGTTGTTCATCTATTTGAAGTGGTCAAACCAACCTCTACTGCCTGAGAAGCTCTCTGTCACATCTGGTGTTTGGCTCTGGATTTGACTATATATGCTTTTCTCCATCTCCATTATGATGGCCCCAGTTCATCATCAATCCAGATGGACAACCACTACTCCAACTCCTCCAGTTCGGAGCATCTATAGCGGCAATTTTCTTTGCTGAAGATGCAGTGCTGGTGGTTGCTAAAGACTTGATCTTTTCTTTATTCTGCAGGATGGTGCGGACTGTGGAGGTTGGCAACTTCAGATCTGCTCTAATATCCACCTGGTGCTCCCTTTTCTCCAAGTGGTCCAGCACCTGCATTTTTACATCCAAAGGAATACTCTGGCACTTCAACTTGCCCTGGTCTTCCTTGTGCTGCCATTTTATGTAAAACAATACAAAGAAAAGTAACATGAATGTACATTTTATTAGACAATTCACAATTAACAAACACATTATGAGAAACAAGAGAACACTGAAACTCTGCTGTACCTTGCCTCTGGATTTTGTAGGTAGGAATTTGGGATCTCTGATGGCTAGCTCTCTCTCCAGCTTTGAAGTTTACTCTCTTTCTCTGTCTTTCTCTTTTTCTCTCTCTTGTCCTGCCACTATTAACGCTGTGGGCTGTTCTGAGTGTTAAATGGATTCCCACATTGAAATAAGCAGCGTTATCACAAAGCAGAGCATTCAGCAGGGAAAAAAGGGCAATAAGAAGGGAAGGAGGGAGGGGAAGGGGGGAAAGGAAGGAGGAGGAGGATAAGTGGGAAAAAATAGGAGGAGGAGGATAAGGGGGAAGGAGGGAGGAGGATGGGAAGGAGGGAGGAGGATAAGGAAGATGATAAGATTAAGGAAAGAGGAGGAGGATATGGGGGGAAGGACGGAGGGAATGGGGGATGGAGGGAGAAGCAAAAGGGGGAAGGAGGGAGAAGGAGAATAAGGGGGAATGAGGGAGGGGAAGGGGGGAGGAGAAGGAGGAGGATAAGGGGGGAAAAGGAGGATAAGGGGAAAGGGAGGAGGATAAGAAGGGAAAAGGAGGAGGAGGAAGAGGATAAAGGAAATGGGAGGAGGAGGATAATGGGAGAAGGGAGGAGGAGGATAAGGGGTAGGGGGAGGGCGGAGGATAAGGGGGAAGGGGGGAAAAGGAGGAGGAGAGGGAGAAGGGGTAATGGTGCTCTGCGGGGGCGGACAAGGCGGTGTGATTATGTCAGTTTTTTTGAATGTACCGCTTTAACATTCTGACATAATCATACTGCCATAAATACTGACATAATCATACTGCCAGGAAGGTTAAGATTTCAAGGCATCTATGTTTGTATAATGTAGAATTTACCAACTAAATTAAGTAAGAAAAACATTTCATTTAACAGAAGATCCAGGTCCAATTTTCAGATTTAGTGGGACTATAGCCTAAAATATTTCTGTCAGTTTCTAAGACCTCCTTTTAGGGCATTCAATCCTATATCATGTTGTTGGTAGTACTATACATTTGTCAATCATTTGTTTCCAACAAAAACATTTTTGTATGGTACAGATGTGCTAAACCTAATATTTTGTTGTGTTATTGGATTTCTTAAACAACTTCTCACTTCTTTTCCAACCAGATCAATGGTGATAGCAACCAGGTTAGGATACCACATTGGTGAAAACGTGATGATGTGAGTCATGCCAGGTGTTTATGTAAGTCACATCACATATATAGTTGTGAGCACACGAGTTGTTGCTAACGCTTGCGGGCTCATGTAGCAAGCCCGCGGCCCTCGCAAACTTTACGTCGTAACGCAAACAAAATACAAGACACGTTACAACCCATTATGACCTCGCAAAAAACGGCCGCAACATGCGCACATCAAAACATGAAAAATACAACAAATACACACAACAAATACATAAAAAGCTTACTTACAGGAAGAGGGAGCATCCAGGACCTCGAAAACTAAAGTTACACCTCAATTTAACTAAAATTAAAAGAGTTTAGACACTAAAAAATTCTCTGAGCGAGAGAAAAAATGGCAGCCGAAAAAAACAAAAACAAGGCTACAGCAGTCTAAAGATGCAAAACACCACCAAACACCTACATATTTTCCGAAAAACACCTACGAGATTAGAAAACAAGGACGCAACCCGCGCAACCCCAAAAACATTACAAACACAACAAATACAAACACATAAAAAGGTTACTCACAGAAAGGGGGGTCACAGAGGACCTCTGCAAGTGAAGTTACACGTCCATTTAACCACAAATTTCGGAGTTTAGAGACCCGAAAATCACCTAAGCGAGAGAAAAAATGGCCGCCGAACAAAACGAAAACGAGGCTAAAGGTCCCTAAACACGCAAAACACTACCATAAATACGCAAAACACCACCAAACAGCTATGGATGTTCCGAAAAACTCGCACGACATAGAAAACGAATATTACGAAAAACTTGCACGACATATAAAACGAACAATGCTACATCAGCCACATTATATACGCCAAACACCCTTAGCTCACTTACAATTTCATTGCCGTCATTTTTTGACGGGCAATTCGCTAGTACTCTATAAAACTCTGTTCCCTCAGGAGGACTGAATGAGTTAATCCATGCTCATTTGGTTAACTTCACATGCGCAACCCTGGTTTAAAAATGCTCCTGGAGTTGGGGGGGCCTGTTTATGGACTGATTGTTTGCATTTTGTCTGACACAGTGAGACAATAACCTGCAGTTATGGCTGTTTAGAGCAGAGTGGAGTCCTGGAAATCTGAAATAATATACAGGCCAGTTTTTTTTTTACAAACTATTGGACATTTGTTTTACTCCAGCCAAGTTTAGCTAGATGAAAGCTAGTTTGTGAGGAAATGTTTTATTGGTTAATGTTGTGCTTCAGTGGAAGCTAGGCCTATTATTTTAATTGATTTGTTTTTCTTTGTCATTTTTGTATCACTGGATACATTGTAGTAAGACTTGAAAAAGTATTTACAGACCTCTTGTGTTTATCCATTCCTGAAACATGGGCACAAGTACAAAGGAGACTAGTAACTTGTCACAATGGTGAATGAGATTTTGGACACCCATACCACATGTAGATACTTTTTAGAAAATGTGTATCCTATCAATTTATATAATACCTGTGTGGACTGGAACAGTAGATGAATGACTTGCAACAGTGGAAGTAACAAAAAGGATTGTGACTTCAATCAATGGGTGCGTTCTAAAGTCGGAGACTGTTTTTCTGAAATATATGTTCCTTTGTCCTTTATGTTTCCCAACTCTCTCTCTCTATCTCATGCAGAACAAAAAATCACACTGACTCTTCTGCATGCACAGTCTCTCATACATTAAAAATCTTGCACACTAACGCACACACAGATGCTCAGTCATATGCTCACATTCTCCAGCTCACTACACACACACATTCACACTGTCAAATACATACACTCCCTCTCATGCACTGCTCATTTGTGTTCTCTCAAACTCTTATTCACACACTATCATTCATGCATTCTAATTCACATTAATAATCAGGCACATGTTAATATTCCTATGCACTTTCTTAGCTATGATCTTGCACACTGTGAATAATGCTTTCTTAATCACTTTCTCCTTTGTTCCCACTCTCATACACTTACATATATTCTGCGCGCAATCTCATGAACATGCTGTCTCAAATATATACTGCATGACTGTCACACATGTTCTTTTATGCACGCCCAATCTATAATGCACTGTACCTACGTACTAATAAAGCATTTGTGTTCTCAAAAGCATACTCCTTGCGCATACCTGCTTTTTTGCATACTTGTTCTGTCAAACACTCAATCTTGCGCATAGGCAGGAACTCGCTTAGCACTTACACACACACAGTTGAACTCTTTCACACATTCACTCCTAAATATTCACCCTCTTAGGCACACACTCTCTCTCACACACCAATATGGGGCCTCATTCAATTGTGATTTGGCCAATTGAATAGGCCTCTATATAAGTACATAGCATATTTTTTTTAACAAAGTTTTTAGTTACTGAACTTCTATCCAAAAGCAAGGTCTTCACTAACTAAAAACTTCTTTAAAAAAATATGCTGTGTGCTTATATAGAGGCCTATTCAATTGGCCAAATCGCAATTGAATGAGGGCCATGGTGTCTGGCTTGGCCTGTGTACTGTGTATATCTCAGTGTGAGTAAATGTATTTCTGAGTCTTCCTCAATTATGTCAGTGCCATGTACTGTTTATAGAAAGGGGTGCATAATCATACAGCTGCTGAAAGTTTAAAACCATTTGTTTTTCCCATCATCTTTATTCATCATTTTATGATGGTAATATGCCACTAAATGCACTACCAACTTTCCCAAGCCCGCCCTGGTACAGCAATACTACAATTCTGCAATAGGAATAACTGGAAAAGCATCCACAGTTTTCCATGCTCTGAGCAATGATATGGATCAAGGAGTGGTTGGTAAACTCTTGTTTCACAAGAATAACTGGTATTTATGACATTGCTTTATCTCTGACTAATTTATTGAAGCCAACTCCTAATATTTTGCATATACATCTCAGGCAAAACCCGTCCTTTGCTCGCAGAAAAAAAAAGCGCCATCATTAAACGCGCCGTCAAAAGCGCACCCACAAATTGCGCCCCCAACATCTGCGTGACGGACTCAGTTAAGGTGGGCATAGGGGTGTTAGGGTTAGGCTTAAGGGTCTTAGGGTTAGGGTTAGGCTTAGGGGTTTTAAGGTTAGGCTTAGGGGTCTTAGGGTTAGGGTAAAGCTAAGGGGTTTTAGGGTTTGGATTAGGGGTCGTAGGGTTAGGGTTTAGATTTAGGGTTTTAGGGTTAGGGTTAGACTTAGGGGTCTTAGGGTTAGGCTTAGGGGTCTTAGTCTTAGGGATAGGCTTAGGGGTCTTAGGGTTAGGGTAAAGCTTAGGGGTTTTATAGTTTGGATTAGGGGTCATAGGGTTAGGGTTAGACTTAGGGGTCTTAGGGTTAGGGTTTGCTTAGGAGTTTTAGGGTTAGGGTTAGACACAGGGGTCTTAGGGTTAGGGTTAGGCTTAGAGGTCTTAGGGTTAGGCATAGGGGTTCAGGGCATTAGGGTACTCCCACATTGTAACTTTGCTCGCTTTTAATGGCGAGCATTTGACTGGCTCTTTTCAACATTGTGTAATTGATGGCGCGCGATTGTCGGTGTGCTGTTGTTGGCACACAATTGCCCTGCGAGTGCCCATTTCAGGAGAACTCATGAATATTTAAGATAAAATGTAAACACTTTGTTCCATAAGTAACATTCGAACAGTCTGAGGAACAGCTGGAGCAAAATTACAAAAGAGCTACACAGTCAGAACCGAAGTGCTTAATTATAGAATTTTATTGCATATACATGTACATTATACATTGCAACACAACACTAGCATTTGTTGAAACTGTCAGCTAAAACCCTAAATATTTCAGGTAGGCTGGCACACACTAATTTTAAAATGGTCCTGGAAAAAACATTGTGAACCATCGCTTTAAGATGTACCAATTTCAATGTGGCAGAATTTTTATTCTTTATTAGAGGTTATTTAAAAAGACAGGCCTACCTTAAAGGACAACTGCAGTTCAAGAAAAATACACTTTTGTTGTCAATTATGTACCAAGTTAACATTAGCAGCTATGCAAGCTGTGGATATAACATATTTTTTTTTTGGTAAAATCAGAATTTTTGAAGACTCTGTTTATGATTACAAGAATCCATTTTGTCACATCACTTTCTCAGAACTGGGGAAAGAGGGAACAGAAAGCTTTTTAAAAAAAAAATTGAGTAAGATTGAAATTGACACCACACCACTTCTCCTCACTGGCCTAGAAGAATCAGCCTCCTCGCTTTAAGAAACTCAACAATATCTCTTTAGTAATATAAATGCCCTTCTCACATACAACTTCCACCTATGTATCATGGATTCCCCCAGGGACCCAAGGTGTGTATTAGCCTATGCCCACAAGGCCCACGGAAGCACATTTCAGCGGGCAGTAGGCAGCCTGAAGTTGCCAGGGAGTATATGGTATACATTTTTTTTCATGTATTTAAAAGAGCTTTAAAAATTACAAACATGTTTTGTATGAAAAAAAATATTAAGTAAAACCTGTTCAAATGTAATTGAAACAAACAGGAAATATACAGTGCATAAGTGCATCTGCAGATTTCATTGGCAGACAAGTATGCATCATAAATCTATATTACTGCTCAAAGGCTGGCAGGGGCAAGTCACTCACAACTGAGCACCTCTACTCTTTTTGCATGCATTTTCCTGAAAGCCGAAAGCGAAACGTGAGCAGCAGGTCCTGGGAAGCTGAGACTGTCCCTGCTTGAAGACGTAGGATGCCGCAAAGACGTAGGATGTCGATACTCTTGAGTTATGTATTGTATAATCTAACTGTATTTATATAGGCATGGGCACTGTATTGAATTGAATTGCATTTGAATTTTAACAATATAATGTTTATGTCTTTATAGAAGATAATGCCGGATAGTACAATAAGTGGTCTTTGGTCTTTTCTAATGTTGCTCTTTTCTAAGTTTTTAAACTTACTATCTGGGGTCTACTATCACTTTAACTGATTCATATATATATTCGTACCAATAATTGGTCTATCGTTATCATAGGTAGACCACCCTTATATAAGACCCTGCAAAAATACTTTTGTATTCTATAGTATTATACCATATTTGGAATCTCAACTGTGTCCTTTATTTGGATAAGTTTATTTATGAAGCTTAAAGTTAATTAAATATTTTTTTTTCAGTTTTAGCGCTACAGTCATATAGCCTTTATTTTTCAAAAACACTTTGTGTCCATTCAAAGTTATTGAGCTTCATTCAATTGGCCGAATTTGAGATCCGGATGGCGTAAGTGAGATCGCAGTCAAATTTGCTATTCAATTGGCGTCTTTTTGCGTGCTCGGTAACTTATACCATCTAGAAGCCTTTGATGTGTCAATTTTGCAAGGCTAAAATCGCAAATCGATTTATAGTTGCTCCAATTCTCCATGCCAGCAAACGTATCCACACTAGTTAACCGCAAATGGAGGAGAAAATCCTACCTGTACTGTGGAGGACCCGCAAAGGGTTTAAACACCAATTTGTAGCAATGCAAATGCAAATAAAACAGTAAAACCTGCACTGTAAAATACAGGGAGAGCAATGAAAGACATTAGCATTAATTGCACAACAGTATCAAGCCTGCACAACTGTTGGAAATAAGTTGTATTTTTATGTATCATTTCTGGGTTAAATCGATTTTAGGTATCAATGAGTTAATACATATCAGGCCACCCATATGGATTAGAACAGTATTGGCATTCATTTTCACAATTCTTAATTTCGAAGTTGTGCAAGTCTGATCGCATATCGGATCCCCGAACCTAATTGATTGACACGTAACCTCCATGTTTTACTGCTATAGTTATGACTCTTATTTATTATGTCTCATTTTCTATTGGCCAATTCGAAATGGGCGGTTACATGCTCGGCGAATAGATACGTTCCCGCCCACGACTGCGCCAAACCAGTGCATGGTTTATGGAGCTGGCTTCAGGATTGCAACTCGCGACCTGGAGCAATTGAATAGCCTCACAAACAGAGACCAACAGGAGCCTGCAACTCGATTGCAGACATGCGGCCGTCTGCGAGCGAGTTACAGGCTTTCAATTGAATGAGGCCCATTTTTTTTATTAAAGGTTGTTGGTGTTGTGTTGTTCAGTCGTATCCGACTCTCTGTGACTCTATGAGCCACTGCACACCAGGCACAACCATTATGTCTCATGTCGTACTTATCCATAAGTTTTCTTGGGTTGCCAGTTCCTTCTCCAGTGGACCACAATTTGTCTGACTTTTCTGTTATGACCTACCCATCTTGGGTGACCCTACATGGTATAGCTTGCAGCTTGATTGAGGTACACAATCTCTTTTACCACAACAAGATAACGATTCAGAAGTCTGAATGATGATATGTTGAAACTTTTCGGGGTGTTATTTCCTCACTAACAGCCCCATTACATTAGAAGCCTGTAAGCACAACGTGAGCCCGCAACGGCTGCGGACTTGAAATTTGGCCTTTACAGAGCTATTAAATTTGAACTGGGCGCAAGTTACGGGCTTGAGATGCAAGCCCGTAAATCCTTTCCACACACGCAAGCTATTAAGGGGACGGAGTGAGAGTAGGAGCTACGGATTTACAATTTATACTTACACATATTTATAGATTACACATATTTGCAATACACATAGGTCCATCCCATCCCCCACACCCCATGCCACAACAGTTATTAATAACACACAGCACACACATTTTTGTTTTTTTACACACATATACAGAAAAACTTTTTTTTATTTATCCTTATTTTAATTTGATGATATGATGGAGGGAGGAGATAGGAGGAGAGAGGAGGGGAGAGTTGGTGAGGAGGAGAGTGGAGGAGGAGAGAGAGGAGCGGCAGGTGGTCATGGGGAATAGAGGTGGGGAGGAGGAGATGAGGAGTGAGGTGGAGGAGGGGGAGGAGGAAGGAAAGGAGGGAGAGGAGGGAGGAGGGAGAGAAGGAGGGCGAGAAGGGAGGAGAGGAAACGAGGACAGGTCATGGAGACAAGGGTCCCCATCCACAAGAGGGCAAGAGGCTAGGGGCAAGCACAGGGCCCACAATTATGCGCACCGGGAGAATGTGGTCCTCCTCTGTGTGTAGTGACCTCATGTGACCCTGGTAGGTGCTATGCATCATGCTTATTCAAGACTATTACATTTCCCCCTGTAGGTATCCCATTTTTACCGCTAATAGCCTCTTGCTCTCTCGGGATCCACCCACAGCACACCCATGACATTAATGCGCAGTCATGACCACTGCTGATTGTGGTCTGTGTATAAAATAAAGCTTTGTTATACCATTCTAACCGTGTTAGTGGGATTTCAATGGTTGGGGTTATGGGACATCCACATGCATCACATTAGTGTCACATTCCTGTAGATGTAAACTAATGAGCTCTAGTTAACATGCAGTAAATCAATACATATAAAAAGAATATTAGTCATAATAACATTGGATATCATATAATACTGAATATCACATTTAATAATAACAAAGGGTTAAAGCACAGTACAAGTCCAATTAGTAATACTGTGGAATATGAACATTCCCCTGAGGACCTGCTAAAAATATGACAGTTGATACTGGAGTGGGTTGCCAGTTCCTTCTCTAGTGGACTGTGATTTGTCTGACCTCTCTGCTATGACGTGGCCACCAAGAGGGGCCCTACATGGTATAGCTCACAGCTTCATTGCAGTACACAAGCCCCTTCACCACCACTTAGCAATACTTAAGGGGACCAGGGGAATATAAACACACTAATCTACTCTAGCCCATCAGGAGGGGCCGCAAAAAAACATGGCGGCTTTGCAGAGGCACGTGGATCAACAGCTATTCATCAATTTACATTAGTGTGGATTACTCAGTGATGGTGGTGAAGGGGCTTGTGTACCTGAATGAAGCTGTGAGCTATACCATGTAGGGCCAGTATAGGTGGGCAGGTGATTGCAGAGAGGTCAGACAAATCCCAGTCCACTAGAGAAGGAACTGGCAACCCACTCCAGTATTTTTGGTATGCAAACCTTGTGGAACAGCACAGGCAGAGACGTAGCTAAATGTGCTGCAGTCCATAGGGTCACAGAGAGTCGGACACAACTGAAGGACTGAACAACAAATACTAAAATGTTCCCCGGGTACTTAATATATGTGACGTGGCGGTGAAATATGGCCACTATTTGTTTTCCCAAATGTAGATGAGTGAGATGTATATGCAATTATATTTATATTTTAGGGCCCACAATAGAGCCTCTAAGAGTGAGAAAGGGTTAATGAGTTTTTTGTGTTGATATTTAATCAGGTAGTGTGTCTTTAATTGCTTTGTGAATGTTGTAGCATGGCTTTTCATATTGGCATGTGCATGACCAATCCAACATATGATGAACATTTTTTTTTTAAATGCTTTTATTTAATTGGGGGATTTTTGTGCAAGTAATTGTAATGCCTTTCCATGCTTTCCCTATATTTTAAAGTGCACTGGTGAGTTTATATTGTCCTTTACAGTGTTTAAACGTTGTCTGTAAACCTTTGTGGGTCCTATTTGAAGCCTGTAATATTTTGGCCTCCATTTGCCGGTTAAGGGCTTAAATGCCATGACGCCTATGGAAATTTGTTGGAATTTAATAGCGAAATTGGAACGTAGCAGTATGCGTTTGCCATAACAAAGGATTTGCGGGCTCACGATTCACATCTTTTCGTCCTGTAGGCTTTTTTCGCTCCAAACCTGTAGATCGATAGTGGCTTGCAAATCGAGATTTAAATGCAACAATTCCCCAAGCCAGCAATTGCCTTCAAATCCGTAAATGGCAAATGTAGCAACAATTCTATGAGTACTAGAGAGGACTCGCAAGGGGGTTAAACACTTGTTCTTAACACTATAAAAGCCAATAAAAACACATTACTGGACATTAAAATACAGGGAAAGTGATCACTTACAATTAATTGCACAAAAGTCTCAAGCTGGCAAATCTGCAATAAAAAATAACTTTTTTTACATTTATTTTCTCGGGAATCAAGAAGTTAATACATATCAGGCCACCCACATGGGCTATAACAGTTTCTTCATTCATTTTTATTGATTTTTAAATAGCTGGATTGCGAGCCTGATCGCTTATCGGATGTCTAAACACTAATTGATTGACTATTAAACACCATGTTTTACTGATGTCATTATGATGGTATTATTTACTATTGGCTGTTTCTAAATTGGTTCTTAATTGATCATGATCATGCCCTGAAATGCTATGTACGGTTACATGGTTTACGGATTTTGCTTTCGGCCATGTACTTGCGGGATTGTTCAATTAATTCGCTGTTCACTTTTGGAATTTTATGAGGCCCCTGTTCAGACATTTCATAATTGTCTAATATACACACATTAACATGAATAATTGTTACAGTCACTTCATTTGCATGTGAAAAATTACAGGCATCCTATGCTGAAAATAGATCCTTTGTTATAATATCCCATTTCATTGTCACCAAGTTCCAGACAAAGAAGAACCAAGCAAGCTATATCATTACACATTGTCATTAGCATATCATCATTTATTATGCATTGTACAGACAAACAGAAGACAAATATGTGATGGGACCAAAGCCAACTGGAATGGCCAGTACAGGACTCCCACTGGTTAGTCTATACATTCCGGTTAGATTAGATGGGTGCTTCGACACTAATACTATGGAAAGTGATATTCTCCATTAATGCAGTTTGCTACCTGGAACTTACAGGGTGATGCTGGAAGAATTGGCAACAGGTCTGTCACATGTTTCCAAAATTTGCACACTTCAATAACTTGCAAACATATCTAGACTTCCAACATGGGGGAAATAACACAGAAACATTAAATAATACAGTCAGTCCTCCTCCAAGCTGGGCCCTGCGGCCACTGGATTCACATGGGTGGCATTCATAGGCTTCTGCCTCCTGATGTACCAGGGGAAATGTGACATAGTAGGTCACATGCAAACCTAGTGACAAGGCAGCGGCACCAAAGTAACAAGGGTACTAAGAATAGGATCATAGTATTTGCGGGTCACTTACATTACCAGGAAGGGATGTGATGGTACCTCAGTCCTTCCCTGGGGTGGTGGGCCAATTTGTTTGAGCAATGTCTTCGTTGTGTAAGACAGGAAACCCCCTACCCACTTCCTTGGTGATCTGCTTAGTAGAAAACAATAACTCTTTCCTGTCCTCTTGTACCCATATATTGTTCATATGCAACAAGAACAGTTTTTTATTATGCAAGATTACCTTTGTTCAGGGAGAAGAGCGGCATTGGTCAGTAGACCTAACACACACAATAAAGATGTCAAACAATATTTTACAGGCAGTGTTTTTGCCTTTAATTTGCTTTTCTGTTTTATATCGCTATTAACACAAAAGAAAAATTATAAATCAGTTTTTTAATCTCCATGTCATTCCAGGTTTCATAATCGTTGCAACATGCTGTGCTCCACTTCTCTCTACACTTGTTTTAATCATCGAAGTCTGTCATATGTATCAGTCCTATCTAGTAGGGATTGTTAGAGCAATTGGGCCACAATCCTTTCAGGGCTCTTAAGGCCACCAAGGTAATATATCTGACCGAAGACCTTATAAGTGTTGCATTTATATGCAGATGAGTAGCTCACCCATATTAATTAGCTGCTTTGATGATCAAAGTAGGATTATAGTATTCTAATCTGCATCTGCAGGTCTTTATGTTGGCCACTACAATGTTACAGTATCTGCCAGTTAAACCCCTCTCCCACCCTTATCAAGCACTCTGAGCCACACATTGGCATACTAAGTCGCACATTAGCATTATGAGCCACACATTAGTGTAGAGAACCACACATTAGAACACAGGAGTAGGACATTTCTAACATTTCAGAATCTGTTTACTGTAGAGAAAAATTAGAAAAATATGTAACCTTTGAGAGTGCTCAAAATGTTCCTAATATCATAACCCCTGAGTACCTGTCCCACAACTATTTTCTAAATCGCTACCACAAGGCTCTCATAATGACATAGGGCCCTATGTAAATCGTGTGGTGTAATTTGCGATAGTTCCATAAAATGGCCGCGGGAGTCTTTTTCCCTATGTTACACGTTGATGCTAAACTTTCACACCCTCAAATTCTGTCACTTAGCCGACATCCACAAACCATGCTTTCCTCAGTAGCAGTGAAGGAACTGGATTTTACAGCACCCGCCAAAACATTTGTTGTAATTGCAATTAAACACAAGTAACGGTTGCTGAACAGCCATAGGAACCAATGGGAAATGCCAAAAAGCCAATTAACTGACAGGAACAGGCCTTAAAATCCTTGTCCAGAGGGTCCCAATATGACTGTGTTGAGTTTGGATGGTTTTGAGCGAGGGAGAGAGAGAGAGCTTAAATTATTTAACACATAACACTGATAATACATAATTTGCACATGCATTGATTAAAACTACACATATATACACATATATATATAGCCAGGTCACAGCACCCACACATCCCCAGACCATTACAGGTAATTTTAAACATATAGTACACACATTTTTATTTTACCTCACATACATGCATATTGATTTATCCTAATATTCTTTTTGTTATATCTTGAGGAGGGGACAGGAAGGGAGGGGAGAAGGAGGAAATGAAGAAAGGAGGGCTGCTTCTATGGATAGATCTGGTAGAGGGTTAGGTAGAGGTGAGGATAAGGGAGGGAGGGATGTGCCCCAAGCAATAGGCACACAAAGTGTAGGGGCAGCGGGTGTTGAACCTGATCCAGGGGGAAGGTAGTACACAGGCCTCACAGAAAGATAAGGGAGGCCAAGAACCCTAGGCATAGTTATGAGATCAGGAGGCTGTGGCCAGGCACAGGGCCCTTAACTACTCCCATGATAAGATGATTGTTCTCCTTGAGGTGATCCATGCCAACTACCATATCACCAGTGGTGGTAGGGATGTGAGTCATGGGGAGAGGGCCCTGGCTTGGAGATGAGTGGCAGCAAAGGTGTCTGCTCTGGGCTTTGCCAATAGAGATGTCAAGTCAGTGAGGCATAAGGATGATGACAGCTGGGCAAAGGTGAAGATGATGACGGAAAAGGCCAGGGCAGCAAGAGCCACTGATGGTGCTCCCCCAGTCAACATACAATACAACCAATAAGAGAGGATGCTAAGGGACTTGATCTCACCTGTTGTTGTTATGGGACTACTAGGCCTGTTGGATTTGCAGGATCAAAGCACCATGAAGGTGAATATGTCAATCATACCATAACATACACATACATCTACACCACACATTAGGTAAAACAGATACAAATGTGTTTCAAAGAATTGTAGATAACCCTGAACACTGATTACTAATGAAAACATTACTTTTAAATTAATAAAAAAACAATACAAGTCCATGTATGGGTGTGCTCACTGTAACATATGCTGATGCTGACTCCGTAGGGCTGCATGTGTACTGTATTGTACTAGCCTATCAGGGCCAAAGACTCAGCAGCATCTTAAAAACTGTTTTTGGAGAGAGATATTTACTGAAATGTCAGTCTCACAAACTGCATATCAAGTTCAACTGAGCAAGTGTCCACATGAGGTGCAGATGGCAGACCGCAGCAGAATCAATTATGTTGGTATGAGCAACAACCAATCTGAAAAAAATTAAATAGCACACCGATCATCTGGTTCATACAATATCTACTGCCAATGACAATATGCAAATCCACAATTTCACATTTTATAAATTGTGATTAATATAGGATCACACAGTGATCACATGATCAAACAAGATCATTAGCTCTCACATTATTCTCTCATTTCAGTACCCATAGAGTCAACATCACCCACCTTAACACAGCCAGTAGCATTAACTCCTTAAAGCCTTCTGCTGCCACGTGTCTGCATGGCATATCACAGGACATTCTGAATCAGAACAATGAAGCAGTCATTACAGAAGCCATAGCAAATGTTTCTGCCTCACTGGAACCCATGTTAACAAACTTGGCAACCAAGCAGAAATCACTCATAGATGAAATTAAGCTTCTAGGAGCTGAGGTCCCCACCTCAAACACCATCAGAATGAGGGCAAATAGGGAGATGAGGAGGGACAACTTCTAAATGGAGCGTTTTCAGCAAGTGCGGTTCAATGAAATTCAGAACCAGAGTGCGTTTAAAAACACACAGATAGACCTAATGCGGTCACTGAATTGAACCATCATTTGGCACACATATCTCAAGCCATTGCCTGTCCCCTCTCCCTATATGCCTCCAACACCTGCGTCTACCCAGCTACCACCATCTGAATTACTGTTGCATCATGTCCATGTGTGACTCTAGTAGAGCTATGAATCATTGATATTCATTTTTACTATTTATTACTTACTGTTAAGGCTGGGAAAATACCTTATTAAGGCTAGGAGCACCCTGTGGTAACTTGTCTTCCTTGCATGGTAATTTATCTTCCTTTCAGGACCTCCTTAAACAGGTCTAGGTAGGAGGGCTAAGAATCTTTACTTCCCTCCCACAGTTGCTAAAGGAAGTGATGCATGGACAGGATGTGATGTAAATCACATCATCTCAACTAAGGGTATATAACATAAGGCCAGGCAGGAAATCGCTCTGTTGCTTCCTTTTCTTCCTTGGTGGATGTGATGTTGAACTTGCAGCAGTGAGCCATTACTAGATGTGAAGGCCTAACCGTGGGTGAGATCAAGCGTGTGGGGAAGGGGATTACTATATAGATAGATAGATTTAAAAAGGGTTGTTGCTCCATGGGTCTGGGCTGTGTGTTTGTGATACATTTATAGTATTGTGTTGTTGCCTTTTAATAAATACCTTTTAATGTAGACGAACCTTGTGTAATATATATATATATAAATTTGGTGATACACCACATTTGGCGACCACGAATTTTAGACTTCTACAAAGGTTATTTATGAGGTAATATCACATTAATAGATAGTCAGTTTTTTTGGGGGGGAGAAGAAAAAAAAAAAAAAAAAGTACTTTGTCTAATTATCCTCTGCATGGGAAATCAAGTGCTGATTGTGTGTGGATCCTAGTTCGGGCCTCCATTTTAATATACAAGCTTGGGCATCAGGCCACAATTTTGAATATATTAGTTTTGTTGTGTGTTTCAAATACCTGAGTTTGTTGTGTTTTGACTACCATAGTTCAGGCCTAGTAGTTTTTCAGGCCTTCATTTTTATTTTATTGTAATAGACTACCAGCAAAGGCCTCAATTTTTATTTTTAATCCTTTATATCGTACTAGCTTATTTTGCTACATAAAACAAAGATATCATACAGGTTGTTTTTGTGGGTTTCAAATATCTGAGTTGAGTTTTGTTGTGCTTTGACTATCAGAGTACAGGCCTAGCGCTGCATTTGAATACACTATAGTAGGCTTCCATGCGGCTTCTTTTTGTATTTGAATGCTGATTTGATTCCTTTGTATCCTAGTTCGGCCCTCCATTGTAATATACAAGCTTGGGCATCAGGCCTCAATTTTGAATATATTAGTTTTGTTGTGTGTTTCAAATACCTGAATTTGTTGTGTTTTGACTACCATAGTTCAGGCCTAGTAGTTTTTCAGGCCTTCATTTTTATTTTATTGTAATAGACTACCAGCATAGGCCTCAATTATTATTTTTAATCCTTTATATCGTACTAGCTTATTTTGCTACATAAAACAAAGATATCATACAGGTTGTTTTTGTGGGTTTCAAATATCTGAGTTGAGTTTTGTTGTGCTTTGACTATCAGAGTACAGACTAGCCCTGCATTTGAATACACTATAGTAGGCTTCCATGCGGCTTTTTTTTGTATTTGAATGCTGATTTGATTCCTTTGTATCCTAGTTCGGGCCTCCATTTTAATATACAAGCTTGGGCATCAGGCCTCAATTTTGAATATATTAGTTTTGTTGTGTGTTTCAAATACCTGAATTTGTTGTGTTTTGACTACCATAGTTCAGGCCTAGTAGTTTTTCAGGCCTTCATTTTTATTTTATTGCAATAGACTACCAGCATAGGCCTCAATTATTATTTTTAATCCTTTATATCGTACTAGCTTATTTTGCTACATAAAACAAAGATATCATACAGGTTGTTTTTGTGGGTTTCAAATATCTGAGTTGAGTTTTGTTGTGCTTTGACTATCAGAGTACAGGCCTAGCCCTGCATTTGAATAGACTATAGTAGGCTTCCATGCGGCTTCTTTTTGTATTTGAATGCTGATTTGATTCCTTTGTATCCTAGTTCGGGCCTCCATTTTAATATACAAGCTTGGGCATCAGGCCACAATTTTGAATATATTAGTTTTGTTGTGTGTTTCAAATACCTGAATTTGTTGTGTTTTGACTACCATAGTTCAGGCCTAGTAGTTTTTCAGGCCTTCATTTTTATTTTATTGCAATAGACTACCAGCATAGGCCTCAATTATTATTTTTAATCCTTTATATCGTACTAGCTTATTTTGCTACATAAAACAAAGATATCATACAGGTTGTTTTTGTGGGTTTCAAATATCTGAGTTGAGTTTTGTTGTGCTTTGACTATCAGAGTACAGACTAGCCCTGCATTTGAATACACTATAGTAGGCTTCCATGCGGCTTTTTTTTGTATTTGAATGCTGATTTGATTCCTTTGTATCCTAGTTCGGGCCTCCATTTTAATATACAAGCTTGGGCATCAGGCCACAATTTTGAATATATTAGTTTTGTTGTGTGTTTCAAATACCTGAGTTTGTTGTGTATATTTTAATAGGCACTACTGGTGTTGAAGTTAATTAGCAAGTATTACCTTCACCATACTAAGATAAGTATAATTTGCATTGTGGGTACTAGTCTATTTTTCTACATATTACACCTGGCCTACTGAATAGTCATCAACTATTGTTGGCTACTCAGAAGCATGCTACTTTAGTCGCAAATTGATTTGGATTCTTACTTGGGTGAGTAAAAGACTAGGAATGTCTTTTCAAGGGGCCAAATACTTTCCCACAGAAGTGCGTGAGTACTTTAGGAAACATATTCAAATGTATATTTTAATAGGCACTACTGGTGTTGAAGTTAATTAGCAAGTATTACCTTCACCATACTAAGATAAGTATAATTTGCATTGTGGGTACTAGTCTATTTTTCTACATATTACACCTGGCCTACTGAATAGTCATCAACTATTGTTGGCTACTCAGAAGCATGCTACTTTAGTCGCAAATTGATTTGGATTCTTACTTGGGTGAGTAAAAGACTAGGAATGTCTTTTCAAGGGGCCAAATACTTTCCCACAGAAGTGCGTGAGTACTTTAGGAAACATATTCAAAAACATGATGGTCCATATGAGCTTCCAGAGCCAGCAAACCCAGACAGTGAAAAAGAGGAGAGATTAATGGATGTTCTAACACAAATTGTAAATAACAAAAAGTATAGAACAAAGAAAAGAAAAAGTTTGGTCACACAAGCTTTTGTAGCCACAATAGGAGGCCTAATAGACTTAGTTGTAGAATTACGGCAGCATAATTTGGAAACAACAAATAAAATGGAGGAAGCAATGGACAAAAGGGATTGTTTAAAAATTGCAGTTTTGAGAACAACTACAATTGTTGGGGAACTAGAAAGGGAGTTAAGGGAAATAGAAGAGCAGAGGGATGCTTATGGAGTAAAAATAACAGAACTTCAAAACATAATAATGGACTATAAAAATAAAACAAAGTTAGAAGGGATAAAAGGAGTCAGAGACATTGCCAAAATATATCCAGATCTGGATATGTTCGTGGCACAAAATAAAGAACCAGTGCCGAAAATGAACCAAGATAGAAAAGAGTTCTTATGTTATTCTGTTCCACAAGTAGATACCATACCACAAGCACCAGTTATTGTTTCAGAATTATTTAATGCAAGGCAAACACCTACAGGATTTTCTATGCAGACTCGACCGATGTCTATGGCAGATAAAGACAATTTACAGAAATGGTGGGGAAGTATGCCAACTAACAACTTTAATACGTTTACACATTGGTTTATGAGGGGAGCAGATAGAGCTAAAAAAGGAGGTCTTAACTTAGAGGAATGGACAGAACTGTTAGAATACGCTATGGGTCCTTTGGCTAGTAGACTATTGGGATTTAATAACAGTGTGTCTGATCAGGCAGGAAGAATTGCTGCAACTAATTTCTATCTACTTAGCATAGAGAAAGAAATAGCAAATATTACCATGAGGCCAACAGATGGTCCTAGAGAGGTAGCTCAAAGGATATTTTTTTGGTATACTCTACGACAACCTCAACAGCCTCTAGTGCTGGGCTCACCAGAACATATAGCAAAAGTAATGGAAGCCCTTCCCCGGGAGTGTCAAGAATTTGTCAGGCTTTTTGATCCAACACCAACAGACTTGGAAATGGTACTAACTAGAGCTGATAAGTGGTGGATCAAGCATCCTTTCACAGAACAGGCCTGCTCTGTTTCAGCTGTAAGAACATTTAAGGTCGAGTCTGGTAGAGATATAGATGGTAAATGGAGAAACCAGATGTGGGATGTACCCCAGAACAAGAAGGATGATCAAAACTGGAGACCAAAACAGAACCTTGACAAAAGATGGAGAGATCCACCTAGGGACTATAGGAATAGGGATGGCAGCAACTGGAGGGCTAATCAGGAGGGAGAGAGAAACGGTAACATGAGCTATTGGGAACTCAGGAGACAGAAGGATAGGATAGAAGAGGAAAATCACATACTTAAAAACAAGGTAGCTGAGTCAGAGAGGAAATTGAAGGAAAGTGAGGCAAAGATGCAATATAGTGTTATAAAAGAGGGACAGAGTAGAAGTGAGTCACAATGACAAATCCCAACCCCTGCTCCTCAGCATCTCATTCACTCAGCTAATTTAACCATGGATGAGGCAGGTCGGCCTACCATTTATACAGTCATCGCAGGGGTAGGGAAAAATATGTTGGTAGATACAGGAGCAGCAGTTACAATGACCAACAGGGTCAAAAATGGGGATTCTTCAGTAAGTATTATGGGAGTTACTGGGAATCCACAGGAGGTTAGAGCAGGTCCAATTGATGTAGCAGTTGGAGGAAAAACAATACAAGTAGAAGCAATAGTGGGTTGGCCAGAGGAAATATTGGGAATAGAAGCTTTAAAAAAAGGAAATTTCATTGTAGATCTTGCCAATTTTTGTTTGTGGAAGACAGAAAAGGTGAATCAGGTAAGTACAGAGTTGACGAAAGGGGTTGTGCTCCCAATGGCATAAATTGTCTCTCCGATAAAAAGTCTGGAAAAAAACAAACTGAAACTAGACGGACAACCAGAATGGCTGCAGAAGCTAATCCAAGACATACCTGTTTGGGCTACAGATAAATTAGACTGTGGAAGAATGAAAGGAATGGTCTTGTTGGAAGGAGGAGACCCACAATGGCAAAAGCAATATCCAGTCCCAAGAGAATCAGTGGCATCAATCACCGAGATGATAGAAATGCTGGAGAGACGTGGAATAATTAAATCTGGAAATGGGTATGCATGTAACTCACCATGTTGGCCTGTGAGAAAAGCTGTGTTAAAAGGGAATGGAGATGAAAAAGCAGCCTCATCATGGAGACTTACCATTGATTACAGGGCCGTGAACAAACTTGCAAAAAGAATGGCCCCTGTTGTTTCTGTTTATTGTGAAATGATGTCCAAAATTTCACCAGAAATGAAAGTATTCAGTGTAATAGATGTGGCCAATGGATTTTGGTCAATTCCCTTAGCTGAAGAATGCCACTACCGGACGGCGTTCACCTGGGAGGGCCGACAATATGCTTTCACAGTATTACCACAGGGATATTGTGACTCCCCAGCTATTTTTCACACATACATGAAAAATGCATTGACAGCTTTCCCACGTCCAGATTGTATCATTCAATATGTTGATGATGTCCTCTTACAATCCCCGAACATGGAAGAACACAAAGAAGACCTGGCAATATTATTGCAATGCATACTGGAAGCTGGACTTAAGCTAAATGGGGCAAAGGCACAATTGGCATGCCAGAAAGTCAACTTCTTAGGAGTAACCATATCAGGAGATGGACGATCAATTGATCAAGACAGGGCCAAAGTTATTGCTCAGTTACCCATTCCTACAGACCGTACAGCGCTCCAATCATTGCTTGGAATAATGGGATTTTGTCGTGAATTTACCCCACGATATGCTCAACTGGCACAACCCCTTTATGAACTCCTGAGAGCACAGAATTGGGATTGGACAGAGGAACACACATCAGCAGTACAAAAATTGAAGGCTGAACTAGGGAGTGCACCAACTCTGGCATCTCCAGACCATGAAAAAGAATTTAGACTATATCTGATTACAATGCCAGATTCACAAGGAGCAGTCATCACTCAACTGTGGGGACATGCAGAACGTCCAGTGGCATTTGGATCTCAGATGCTGTCTGCCGTAGAGCTGAAATTTGGATGGTGTGAGAGATTGATCTTAGCAGCATACTGGGCAATTAGAAGATTTAAATACCTATTTGGCACACAGACAATAATAATCTGTACACATCATACTCCATTGCAGATCCTCAGACAAGGCAGCCTGGCAATCAGCCACATCAACAATGCCCGCATTCAGAAATGGACTATGGCACTGCTCGCTGATAACATTTCAACTCATGCCTTAAGAGAACCAAAAGAATGGGTGGCTGGAATTTGCATAAAGGGAGAAGCTCATGAATGCCAGATCTATCCTGAATCAACATGCCACGCGGTGTTCAAAGATGCCACTCATCTTGTGATGACCTCAGATCCTGTATGGTATACTGATGGCAGCTGTCACTATGCACAAGGATAAAGAATATCAGGAATGGTCGGAGTAAAAATGTTGGGTAAAGATATCATAAAAGAATTTGGATTTAGAATCAAAGCATATTCAGCACAATATGCAGAACTAGCTGCAGTCATTGAAGTACTTCAGCAAGAGTCTGGAAGAAGTGACATATTGACAATTGTTTTGGATAGTGACTGGGTGTTCCGAGGCACATGCCTTCTGCTAAAATGGTGGGATAGTAACCAATTCCTTGCCACAGATGGATCCCCTGTTAAGTTCCAAGATCTATGGCAGATGGTAGAAAAGTTATCACAAAATTTCAAAAGAATTAACATGATCAAAGTACGGGCACATAAAAAGACAGGGCCACACCGAGAGGGAAACTACCTTGCTGACCGGTATGCAAAAGAGGCAGCTGTCCAAGCAGAAGACTGGAAACCACCCACAAAAAACACATTACAAATAGCTTCTACTACAAGGAGCAAATCTACATTTATTTCAATTAGGATGAAGCAACTGCAGGAATTACAAGATCAAGATGATGAACTAAAAGATATTCGAGAGAAATTACAAAAGGGAGAAGAAGTGATATACGGGGGAAAAAAAGTGATGGAGGAGCAAGGGCTAATATGTATATCAGAAACCGGGGAACCGATTTGGATTGTACCACAACAAGTAAGAAAAGACTTACTCCGATGGATACATGGATCACAAGCAGGAGGACATCCAAAGATCAGAGAAGCAAAAGAGAGGATTCGACATTTGGGATGGTGGATCGGGCAAAACAAGGATCTTGAAGAGTTTGTGGATAGTTGTATTATATGTGCAAGATTTGACCAGTCCAACAGGAAAAGAAGGGGAGAATTAATGAGACAGACACTTGTAGGCCCATGGGAAAGAATTCAAATTGATTACACCGGACCATTGCCAACAACCACAAGAGGAAATAAATATATTCTCATGATAGTAGATAGCTTCTCAAGATGGATGATCGCAATCCCAACAAGAAACTGTACAGCACTAACCACAGCCAGGAAATTAGTAAGCGATGTACTGACAGTGTGGGGAATTCCAAAAGTCCTTGATTGCGACAATGGAGCGGCATTCATAGGAAATGTAATGAAGGAACTTTGTAAGATGGTGGGTATTGAACTGAAACACCATATCCCATACCATCCACAGGCAGCAAGTCAAGTTGAGCGAATGAATGGCACCATAAAAAGAGAGCTGAAAAAGCTGGTGGCAGAACATGGGCAAGCTTGGGACATATACATACCTTTAGTATGTGCCCGACTTAGATCAAGGCCCTGTAGATCAACAGGATTTTCCCCATATGAAATTTTAATGGGTAGACCAATGCCCTCCTGGAAAAACTGGATGACAATACCTCCACCTGTAGCTTTACAAACCACTGCAATCACAGATCAATGGGTAAAGGAGTTGGCCACACACTTGGAAATTGTTCATAAATCTGTGGCTGTGGAAGATGAAGAACAATACCAACATCGAAAGCGATGGTATGATGCAGCAGGGGATCTGACAACATATGAGGCAGGGGACCGAGTTATGGTGCAGAATCAAGATGAACACCTTCCTTGGGGAAGAGCAAAATGGAAGGGACCATATACTGTAGTAGATAAATTAGGGACCTCTGTATACTTGATTGATCACGCAGAGAAAGGAGAAGTCTGGCTGCATGCATCACAGCTTAAAAGATTTAGGAAGGACAAAATATGGAATAGAGGTTAAGTACAAATTGAATAAATAAATACACATTGTTTTTTATTTTTTTATTTATTAGTTTTTATTCTGTTTTTATTTTTTATTTTATTTTTTTGTTTGTGTATGTATATGTTTCTAATGATGGAATCTAGTGTTCCCACAGAGCAAGGCTGTATAAGAATGAAGATGCGTGTCAACAGAAGATTGTGGTGGATCCTTGTTACAGGATGGATAAGTATAAGCTGTATCACAGTAGGAATGGGGAGACAGGCAATAAGGCCAGAAAATACCGCAAATAAGGGAGAGAGTTTGAAAAGATTGGAGTTACATTATGTTCAAGCAGATAGATTTATTTGGCCCAGGGAATTGGAAGTAAAAGAGGGTGGAGGGTTAAGTGATGGAATCTACAAGCAACACTTCCCATCAAAAAGACTGGCCACTATTACAGGATTGGAGATGGATGAAAGCTGTTGCAGGAAATCTCAACACCGATGGCTGTGCAGTTGTGTTTGGGAGAAAGGAGCTGAGGAGGATGGCTGGGTGCAGTTGATAAAAGAAAACCTGGTGCAAGAGGTGATCCTCATAGGGGACATTGCATGCTTTATCGGCCACTCTGAATATAGGACAGTTGATGAAATATGTTTGGTGGAAGAAGGGTCTTGTATCATGGTAACTACTACTATACATGTAGGAACTCATACACTATTTCCATCACTGAAATGAAATGATCAATTTTACTGCAAATGCAGATTGGACAAATTTGACAATGAAGCTTTTTCCCCCAATTCCAAAGCTTACCTTGGAACTTCATGAGTTAGTAAAACGTACCAAACAACAACCACACCCCATCAGCTTACTGCTGGAACAACAGAAAAAGGAAATAGAAATTACTACAAAAAACGTTGAGCATCCCTGGTGGGGAATTCTTACCAATGCAGAGACACATCCAGTCCTACGAACACTGTCGCTGGTACTCATGTTCATTCAAGTATTAACGACAATTGTAATAATATACTTTTGTGTGACAATGAAACAAATGAGGAAGAAACTTGCAAGGAGGATATATAATAATGAAATTTAAATGTTTTTTTTTGTCTTTTTCCTCTTCTTTCTCTCTCTCATACATTCTTCAATAAAGTTTTACATTGCACATACATAAACATTTATCACACACTCTCACCTAAATTCTATAAGTTCTGTTTTTGTGTAATATGTGGATTGACAGCCATAGGAAAGTACAGGAGAACTTATGTAGCTTAGGGAACTATTCCGGAGGGACGGTGGGTTGAATTTCTCCTGTAGATCAGGTTTTTGCTCCCACTAGGTTCTCCTGTACTAGAGGGATAACTAGAAAACTGAGCAACATAGAAGAAGAAAAAGTGAGGGAATGTGGTAACTTGTCTTCCTTGCATGGTAATTTATCTTCCTTTCAGGACCTCCTTAAACAGGTCTAGGTAGGAGGGCTAAGAATCTTTACTTCCCTCCCACAATTGCTAAAGGAAGTGATGCATGGACAGGATGTGATGTAAATCACATCATCTCAACTAAGGGTATATAACATAAGGCCAGGCAGGAAATCGCTCTGTTGCTTCCTTTTCTTCCTTGGTGGATGTGATGTTGAACTTGCAGCAGTGAGCCATTACTAGATGTGAAGGCCTAACCGTGGGTGAGATCAAGCGTGTGGGGAAGGGGATTACTATATAGATAGATAGATTTAAAAAGGGTTGTTGCTCCGTGGGTCTGGGCTGTGTGTTTGTGATACATTTATAGTATTGTGTTGTTGCCTTTTAATAAATACCTTTAATGTAGACGAACCTTGTGTAATATATATATATATATATTAATTTGGTGATACACCACACATCCCAGGTTTTTTTTTCACTTGCTCTTCCATGCCACAATCTCCCTTTTAGATCATGGGTACCCGGAATACAGAATCATTAAAACCACTATAGCAGAATCAATGTCTCTTATTTATTACGTCACAAACTCTGGTTATATAGACCATAACCACAGCTATTTTTAGGTAATTTGGGATAAATAAAGAAATGTACATTAACACATTATTATTGCAGAAACAGTTGGAGGACATACCTGGATACAAATTATCATTTGGATAAAAACATTTTAGTAAATAAGCAGGGTAAAAACTTTTTTTGTAAATAAACACATTCTGTTAACTTGTGATCCTGACATAGAACCATTTTAAAAAAGAGGGCAACGACCTTTATGATTACAAAATTGCAGTAAATATCTCATAATAGAAATTGTGGAAGGCTGTTCAGCATAACATGAAATTAACTCATTATTAGCATGGAGATAACTCTTATAATGTATCATTACCATTACCAATTATCTGTTTACAAGTGGATTCACCTTAAAAAGTAAAGGCGAATAAACTGCAGAGTGCACTAATTGTGCCCAGGTGAGAGGGGTGTGGCTTGACTGTTAAACTTGTATAAAAGGTTTGTGAGCTGGTTTGGGGTCTGTTTACAAGTGGATTTACCTTAAAAAGTAAAGGTTAATAAACTGCAGAGTGCACTAATTGTGCCCAGGTGAGAGGGGTGTGGCTTGACTGTTAAACTTGGATAAAAGGTTTGTGAGCTGGTTTGGGGTCTGTTTACAAGTGGATTCACCTTAAAAAGTAAAGGCGAATAAACTGCAGAGTGCACTAATTGTGCCCAGGTGAGAGGGGTGTGGCTTGACTGTTAAACTTGTATAAAAGGTTTGTGAGCTGGTTTGGGGTCTGTTTACAAGTGGATTTACCTTAAAAAGTAAAGGCTAATAAACTGCAGAGTGCACTAATTGTGCCCAGGTGAGAGGGGTGTGGCTTGACTGTTAAACTTGTGCCCAGACGAGAAGGCAGAAGTTTATAGAAACCGGAGAAGGGGAACTTGTGAGCTTGCGAACATTTTCAGTATCAAGTGCAATTCTAGTAAAAGCCTAGGAGTTTAAATAAAAGAAGGGCCTTCAAAGAAAAGGGGGCAGATTTATAGTGCAAAGGAGGAAAACTTTATATAAATATATTATATTCTTTATTTTTCCCACTGAAATTTCGTAGACAATAATAATAATTATGAGTCAGTCCAGTGGCAACCTTATTCAGTGTACATCCTGTCAAATGTATGCACTACTGGAACAGATGATCCAGGGTCCATACCTCTGTGACAGGTGTGAGCATGTTGCCTCTTTGGAAGCTCAAATTGAAGATCTGGAGAGGAGAATTGCAGCACTTAGTGATATTGCTCCACTGGAAAGGGAGTTGGTGCTCACGGAGCACAGTTTAGCTGGGCCTAGTATGGAGGGAGGAGCTGGGGCTAGTGAGGATGGCCAGGGAGGTAGCTGGGTTACAGTTAGAAGGGGAATCAGAGGGTACAGGAGGAGGCAGGCCAGTTCTGAGTTGGCAAACAACAACAGATTTGCCAGATTGAGTGAAACTGTTGGCGATGTCCATTCAGGAATGGCAATGCCAGATAGAGCTGTTCCCTCTAACAGCCGGGCGAACAGCTCTACTGGAGAAGAGGGAGGGCAGAATAGGCAGAGCAACAGACATGTTTTGGTGGTAGGGGACTCTATTATTAGGAAGGTAGACAGGGTAATTTGTCACCCAGATCCCAGCAATCGAACAGTTTGCTGTCTCCCGGGTGCTCGGGTTCGGCATGTTGTGGATCGGGTGGATAAATTATTGGGAGGGGCTGGTAATGAACCGGCGGTCTTGGTACACATTGGTACCAATGACAAAGTTAGTGGAAGATGGAGCGTCCTAAAGAATGATTTTAGAGAATTAGGGAATAAGCTTAAAGCAAGGACCTCCAAGGTAGTATTTTCTGAGATACTACCAGTGCCACGTGCTAGCCCAGGGAGGCAGAAGGAGCTTAGGGAGGTTAATGCGTGGCTAAAAAAGTGGTGCAGTGCAGAGGGTTTTGGGTTTTTAGAGCACTGGGCTGACTTCTCACTTGGGTACAATCTCTATAGCAGGGATGGATTGCACCTTAATGATGAGGGCGCTTTTGTGCTAGGGAATAGGATGGTAGAACGGCTGGGGGAGTTTTTAAACTTGTAGGTGGGGGGGAGGGACTATATAGAAGTATTGGGGTAAATAGGGTAGAGAGGGAAAGGGATGAATTATTTACCCATGGGGGAGGAGAAGGGGGGAGGGTTACAATAGAAAGTAGGGAGATATTAATAGGGGCCTCAAATACAGTGGCAGGCACTTCACATCAGCAGAGCCATAGCAACATAAAGTGTATGATTGCAAACGCAAGAAGTTTGCCTGGGAAAATGGATGAGCTAGAAATATTAGCAGTACAAGAAAAATGGGGCTTAATAGGCATTACGGAAACATGGTGGGATGAATCTCATGACTGGACTGTTAATCTGGATGGTTATAACCTATTTAGGAAAGATAGGGGAAATGGTAAAAGAGGAGGAGGGATCTGTCTTTATGTTAAGCCTGAATTTAAGCCTATAGTTAGAGAAGATATTTATGCTGGCACTAACGGCATCATTGAATCCTTGTGGGTTGAGCTAAATAGTGGAGGAGCTAATTCTAAATGCATATTGGTGGGAGTATGCTATAAACCCCCAAATATAGCTGAAAGTGAGGAAATACAATTATTGTTACAGATTGGAAATGCAGCTAAGCATGGGCAAGTTCTAATAATGGGAGACTTTAATTACCCTGATATAAACTGGATAAACGAGACCAGCAGCTCAGCTAAGGGGAGCAGGTTCTTGAGTACACTCAGGGATCATTATCTAGCCCAGGTAATACAAGAACCTACTAGAAATGGGGCCATCTTGGATTTAGTCATCACAAGTAATATTGATATAATATCAAATGTAAAAATAGGGGAACCCTTGGGGAACAGTGATCACAACACAGTCTCATTTGAGATTGAATACAAAAAACAGAGTTGTAAGGGGCCAACAAAAACTCTAAATTTTAAAAGGGCTAACTTTAATGGGCTACGGGCAGCAATACAACATATAGACTGGGACAAAGAACTTACAGGGAAGAATACTGAAAATAAATGGACAACATTCAAATCCTTACTAAATAAACATACTCATCAGCATGTACCATGTGGAAATAAAATAAATAGGAGTAAATCACATCCCATGTGGCTTAACAATGACTTAAAGATCATGATGAGGAAAAATAAATATGCATTTAAATTATACAAGCAGGAGGGAACAGAGGCATCTTTATGTGACTATAAGGAAATCAACAAGGCTTGCAAAAGGGCTATTAGACTGGCTAAAATAGAAAATGAGAAGTCAGTTGCAATGGAAAGTAAGACTAACCCTAAAATATTTTATAAATATATTAATGGGAAGAAGGCAAGGAAGGAATCGATAGGACCATTACAATGTGACACAGGCCATCTGATAATTAGTGACCAGGAAAAGGCAGATGAGCTAAATAGGTTCTTTTCGTCGGTTTACACAAGGGAGGTACCAGTGGTTGGGACACTGCAACATGATGGGGCTACACTACCTTCACTAAATAATTGGTTAACGCAGGAAGAAATACAAAAGAGGTTGGAGAAAATAAATGTTAATAAAGCCCCAGGTCCTGATGGAATACATCCAAGGGTACTGAGGGAGCTGGGTTCTGCAATAGCCAAACCATTATATCTAATCTTTAAAGACTCGCTCACTACAGGGTCTCTACCAGATGACTGGAGAAAAGCAGAGGTGAGACCTATATTTAAGAAGGGATCTAGAGCATATCCGGGGAATTATAGACCAGTGAGCCTCACTTCTGTAGTTGGGAAGCTTTTAGAAGGGTTAATAAGGGACAGAATACAAGAATATGTCTATTTGAACAGGATCATAGGTAGCAGTCAACATGGATTTATGAAGGAAAGGTCGTGTCAGACCAATCTAATTAGTTTTTATGAGGAGGTTAGTAGAAACTTGGATCAGGGCAACTCAGTGGATGTAGTCTTTTTAGATTTTTCAAAGGCATTTGATACAGTGCCACATGGAAGACTAGTGAGCAAACTAAGGGATACAGGAATTGCAGTAAATATCTGCTCATGGATCGAGAGCTGGCTAAAAGACAGGAAGCAAAGGGTTGTTGTAAATGGAACATACTCCGATTGGTCTAATGTGATAAGTGGGGTTCCTCAGGGCTCAGTATTGGGTCCTCTCCTTTTTAACATATTTATTAATGACATTGAAGTAGGAATCGAATGTAGTGTCTCCATTTTTGCTGATGACACTAAGTTGTGCAAGGTAATAAAATCAGATAATGATGTACTTTCCCTACAAAAGGATTTGCATAAATTAGAGAAATGGGCGGCTAAATGGCAGATGAGATTTAATACAAATAAATGTAAGGTTATGCATTTGGGAAGGAACAATAGCCAAGCAATCTATAATCTTAATGGAGCAAATCTAGGGGTATCAGATATTGAAAGGGATTTGGGAGTACTAGTGGACAACCACCTAGGTAACAGCGCTCAAAGCCAAGCAGCGGCTGCAAAGGCAAATAAAATATTAGCATGTATTAGGAAGGGTATAGAAGCCAGGGAAGAAGATATAATTCTGCCACTATACAAATCTCTAGTACGCCCTCATTTGGAATATGGAGTACAATTTTGGGCACCACCTCACAAAAAAGACATTTTAGAGCTGGAAAAAGTACAGAGAAGGGCTACAAAACTAATAAGGGGAATGGAGGGGCTAAGTTATGAAGAAAGACTAGCAAAATTAAACTTATTTTCGCTAGAAAAAAGGCGTCTAAGAGGAGATATGATTACGTTATTTAAATACATCCAGGGTCAATATAAGGCTTTGTCAAGTGAACTTTTTTGTAGCAAGAGATTTTCAACTGACAAGAGGACATCCGTTGAGGTTAGAGGAAAAAAGATTTCACCTTAAACAAAGAAAAGGGTTCTTCACAGTTAGGGTGGTTAAACTGTGGAATTCTCTACCAAAGGAGGTGGTGACAGCGAATTCGATAGACAACTTCAAAAAGGGGTTAGATATATTTCTGAATAAAGAGGGCATTCAAGGCTATCCTAGATAACTAGCAAGGAATATTGATCCAGGGAGAAATTTGATCGCCAGTTTCTGGGGTCAGGAAGGAAATTTGCTTTTTTTTCCCCTTATGAGACAATTGGCAAAGTTTCAATGGTTTTTTTTTTTATGTTTGCCTTCCTCTGGATCAATTAACAATAATTAACAATTAACAATAATAATAAATAGTCCAAATTAAAAAGATCAATAGAGATCTAAAAAGGTTGAACTTGATGGACTAACTCTTTATTCATTCTCCAATACTATACTATTAATAATTATTTAATCAATAATTTAATTAATAACTAATCCGCATATTGCAGATCAGAGGAGATCTTAACAGGTTGAACTTGATGGACTGAAAGTCTTTTTTCAACCTTAATTACTATGTAACTATGTAACTATGTAACTAATTATATACCAACAATCCCTCCACTTGTTCTGAAAGAACAACTGCACAACAAAACTTGCAAGGAAAAGTCTCTGAGGAAGCATTACCAGTCCTATACACTTATGCCATCCTCGGGTGGTCTCTGGATATAGATAGTATTATGGAGGGGTTAATGGATGTTGAGCTTTGACAGATGAACCGTTTTTTGAATATTGAGCAGGAGTCTTGGAACACTGCTTGAGAACACAGAATAAAATACAGCGTAAAAGCAAGACACGTACAGAGCCAAACAAAGCACCAAAAATATTTGTTGGGGATGAACCTTGAGGAGGAAGTGTCACAGTTTGACAGTATTTACCCAGTTGGAAAAAACAAAAACATAGTGCATAAAACATCAGACCTACTAGTATCACAAAAGACAGACTATGTATATCATGTATATGTATATCATGCACTGATTTTATCAACGATATGTGCACCCTCCAACATTCACTTGGGGGGAAAACACAAAACAGACATGTGTTCTAGCGGAGAGAAATGCCAACCTGCTTTATTACTCAAGTTCAGTAACATGAGGATAGCTCCATCGAGGCATAACGTTACAGCTAAAACTTAATCATCATATCTTTGGCACGCTTGATCATGCAAATTATTCTTCTTTCTGTTAATATCATACCTGATTGTCTTTAGAATTGTACCAAATTATTGATTCCACTTTGCATTGTCTCAATAAAAAAAAACCTCTTATCTGTCATAGTGGATAGCAGGTTAACACAGTCCTGAGATAACATAAAATCTCATAAACTTTTAAAATCATAATTGTACATCAGAGAAATCATACTTGCTTAAAATATCAAACACCTTCTGGATCGCTACTTTGTCGTGGTGAAGGGGTATGTGTACATCAATGAAGCTGTGAGCTATACCACGTAGGGTAACCCAAGATGGGTAAGTCATAGCAGAGTGGTCAGACCAATTGCTTTCCACTGGAGAAGGAACTGGCAACTCACTCCAGTATTTTTGCAAAGAAAACCTTATGGATAAGTATAGGCAAACACAAGATGTGCCTGGCATGATGTACAAATTAATTTCTTGGCCAATACTACTTTAGATTACATTTCTTTGTTTCAATACACTTCAGCTTATGACCTTGGAACTGAGACAGAATGGATTTTTTCAGAACAGTTACTATGAAATGAATTAGGCAACCTCTCAACTCCCATCACTTTGCAGTAGTCTCCCCTTAACCACTTGTCCCTTTAAAAGCAGGGTCTCACAAGATTTTTCTCTTTGAACCAATTGTGTTAATTTTTAGCCAAATTCTATGAAATGCTGACCTAAATAATATTTAACATAAGTAAGTGTCAGATCTATGTAAAATGGCTGACAGCATATCAATGTAATCCGGAAGTGATCATATTCTAGACTATATTATTAAATAAAACAATTTATCTGTCTCTCAGTCAAACTGGGTATGCATAGGAATTTTATACCAGTATTAAAACATACTTATCAAAGCCCAAAAATAGGATTAAACAACATTTTGGAAGATTACAGTTACATGTCATACTTTTAAACTAATATCTCAAAATCAGAAGTAATTTATAAAGGACTAGGTCATATACAAGAAGAAAGTTTACAACGATCATATCAATTTAAATCAGGCACTAAATATATCTCTCATTTAGGAATAAGAATTATGTTGAAATAACGTATTAATTGTATATACCGTATATATTCGAGTATAAGCCGACCCGAGTATAAGCCAAGGCATGTATTTTACCACAAAATACTGGGTAAAGTGAGTGTCTCGAGTATAAGCCGAGGGTGGGAAATGTGCTGCCCCCTGTGTCCCCCCTCTCTCTCCCGTGTCTCTTCTCCCCTCTCCCTTCCCTGTGTCTCTTCCCCCCTTCCCTTATCACCCCCACTCCTCATCCTCAACCTCCCTCCTCATCCTCAACCTCCCCCCTCATCCTCAACCCCCCCATCCTCATCCCCCTCCTCAACCTCAACCCCCCTCCATAACCTCAACCCCCCTCCATAACCTCAACCTCCCTCCATAACCTCAACCTCCCTCCTCATCCTCAACCTCCCTCCTCATCCTCAACCTCCCTCCTCATCCTCAACCTCGCTCCTCATCCTCAACCCACTCCTCAACCTCAACCCCCTCCTCAACCTCCCTCCTCATCCTCATCCTCAAACCCTCCTCATCCTCCCTCCTCAACCCCCCCTCAACCTCACTCATCAACCCCCATCCTCATCCTCCCCCCTCAAACCCCCATCCTCATCCTTAACCCCCCCATCCTCACCTCAACCCCCCTCCTCAACATCAACCCCCTCCTCAACCCCCCATCCTCAACCCCCCTCCTCAACCCCCCCATCCTCATCCTCAACCCCTCATCCTCATTCCCCTCCTCAACCCCCCTCAACCTCAACCCCCCTCCTCAACATCAACCCCCTCCTCAACCCCCCATCCTCAACCCCCTCCTCAACCCCCCATCCTCATCCTCAACCCCCCCATCCTCATCCCCCTCCTCACCCCCCTCAACCTCAACCCCCCTCCTCAACCTCAACCCCCCTCCTCAACCTCAACCTCCCTCCTCCTCACCAACCCCCTCCTTATTCCCCCCTCAACCTCAACCCCCTCCTCAACCTCCCTCCTCCTCATCAACCCCCTATTCAACCACCCATCCTCAACCCCCATCCTCAACCCCCCCATCCTCATCCTCAACCCCCCATCCTCATCCCCCTTCTCGCCCCCCCCCACCCGGTATATGCTAATGACGTGGCGCGCATGTGACGTCACATGCGCGCCGGGGTCATGATGGAGCAGAGGCTGGAGAAGAAGCAGGTAAGTAAGGGGGAGGAATTTAAAGGGGAGACAGTGAGGAGGGGGTTGAGGAGGGGATTGATGAGGAGGAGGGGGGTTGATGAGGAGGAAGGGGGTTGAGGATGAGGAGGGAGGGAGTTAGAGAGACACTAGGGGGAGTGACTCGAGTATAAGCTGAGGGGACCCTTTTTAGCCTTAAAAAAAGGGCTGAAAAACTCGACTTATACTTGCGTATATACGGTAATCACATTTTGCAGGGAAAAAATACCAACTTATCCTGGAGAGGGAGAATAGCAGCTGTAAAAATGATGGTCATTCCTAAGATAACCTATGTAATCCTCCTCATCCTCAACCTCACTCCTCATCCTCAACCTCGCTCCTCATCCTCAACCTCCTCCTCAACCTCAACCCTCTCCTCAACCTCCCTCCTCATCCTCATCCTCAAACCCTCCTCATCCTCCCCCCTCAACCCCCCATCCTCATCCTCAACCCCCCATCCTCACCTCAACCCCCCTCCTCAACATCAACCCCCTCCTCAACCCCTATCCTCAACCCCCCTCCTCAACCCCCCCATCCTCATCCTCAACCCCCCCATCCTCATCCCCCTCCTCACCCCCCCCTCAACCTCAACCCCCCTCCTCAACATCAACCCCCTCCTCAACCCCCCATCCTTAACCCCCCTCCTCAACCCCCCATCCTCATCCTCAACCCCCCCATCCTCATCCCCCTCCTCACCCCCCCTCAACCTCAACCCCCCTCCTCAACCTCAACCCCACTCCTCAACCTCAACCTCCCTCCTCCTCATCAACCCCCTCCTTACCCCCCCTCAACCTCAACCCCCCTCCTCAACCTCAACCTCCCTCCTCCTGATCAACCCCCTCCTCAACCACCCATCCTCAACCCCCATCCTCAACCCCCCCATCCTCATCCTCAACCCCCCAGCCTCATCCCCCTCCTCACCCCCCCACCCGGTATATGCTAATGACGTGGCACGCATGTGACGTCACATGCGCGCCGGGGTCAAGATGGAGCAGAGGCTGGAGAAGAAGCAGGTAAGTGAGGGGGAGGTATTTAGAGGGGAGACAGTGAGGAGGGGGTTGAGGAGGGGGATGATGAGGAGGAGGGGGGTTGATGAGGAGGAAGGGGGTGAGGATGAGGAGGGGGGGAGTTAGAGACACACTAGGGGGAGTGACTCGAGTATAAGCTGAGGGGGCCCTTTTTAGCCTTAAAAAAAGGGCTGAAAAACTCGGCTTATACTCGAGTATATACGATAATCACATTTTGCAGGGAAAAAATACCAACTTATCCTGGAGAGGGAGAATAGCAGCTGTAAAAATTATGGTCATTCCTAAGATAACCTATGTAATGAGATGTATCCCTCCCTTATTCAAAGTTTTCAGAAAATGATTGATAGATATTTATATAAAAATAAAATATCAAAAGGAGACCTGGCCTCACCTTATATTATTGATATTCAATATGCAATAGTGCTTCCATATTTATTAGGATGGAATAGTTTCTATAACAAAGCTAGATGGGTAACTATCGAAGATGAACTAGTTTTTTTATTTACCAAGAGAACTCTTTATGTAGTTGTCAGCTCTGGAAAAAAAATAAAATAAAGGATTGTCAAATAATATTTAGTAAATTCTAAAGTTTTGGTACAAAAAGATAAGTTAAAACTTTCAAGTTTTCCATCACCTTTGGCACCTATAGATATCCTATCTTATAATAAGGGACTTCCATGCAGAACTATTTTGAAAGACAAGGGCGTTTAGAGAATCTTCAAAAAACATTTCCGCTAAATATGATTTCTTGGTTAGACTTTATAGCAATTCGGCATAAGTTATTGGAATGGGGGTATGAACTCACTAACTATAGAGAAATTAGTCCATATGAAAAATGAGTCCTAAAGAACTGCGAGGATCATAAAATTGCCAGGTGTAATAATATTTTGAGAATAATTATAGAAATTGGAAAATTGGATAAAATTGGATAAAATGTTAACTTGATAAACTGAGTTAGCCAAGGAATGGTCAGAGGATATTTGGATGGGAGCATTTAAATTAGTTAAAAATACATCTCCAAATGTTTTATATAGAGAACTTTTTTTAAATTAGTTCAAAGATGGTATTTAGTCTGAGAAAAGATGAACAAATTTGCTAAAAATAAACCTGATTTATGCTGGAGGAAATGTAGTAAACTACAGATTTTTTGGAAACAATATGTTACTCAGATTTCGAAATTCACTAAAATAATAATTCCATTTAAGCCAAGTAATGTATTGTTATATATAAAATATAGAGAACTGGAAACTAAGATAGATAGTATGACATTCTATCAGCTCTATTAAATTTGGCTGTGTTACAGAGCTATTAAATTCCACCATGCTGCGAGTTATGAGCCAAAGACGCAAGCCAGTAAATCTCAGCCGCGCATGATAGCTGTTAAGGGGCGGCCGAGCTGTGATCGTCCGTCACTATCCAATTGCGGTATAACGTAGAGTGACAGCAGAAGCAATATGACACGCTCTTGTCCCCAGCCCCGTCTCCTCCACCCACCATATCTCCACTACGGACACTGCAGGTGTCTCTGCCTCCTGGGGGTTTGCCTCCCACTTCCCACCTCCCCCACCATCACCACCACCAACAGGGAGACCGCGGCCGGCCATGGGGCATGTGGGCCCTGTGGCTAGGCGGAGGAGGACATAGGGGCTGTGCATATGTTTGTGCCTTTTTAACAGCACTTCTCAGTGACCATCTATCGGCCACAATGTTAACCTAATCTAGCCTGGCTACAGAGTCTTGGATCTTGGCCTATTTAATTGTGATATTTTGTATGAAGATGGCTACCTCCCATCACATGGTCCATGATCCTCTTCTCTGTGGACACGTAGGGTTCTGTTTAACAAGTCATCAATTGATGGGGTCACTGAGAAATTCTGTTGAGAAGAGATGCTGCAGTCCCTATAATTTTTAAGGCCTTAAGGTTTTAACTTTTTTTTCCTTTTTCTTGTTTTAGGTACAACTCAGATCCATGAAGGCATCTCCTGCATCTGCAAGCATTACAAAGGAAATGTATGAGGTGTAAGGTTTTCCCAGTGCCTCTCAGGTAAACATTACTTCAATGACAGCACCCCCCCCCTTAACGTGTAGCTCCCACAATCTTAAAGCTATCATATAGCCAGATATCTCAGACATGATTGTGGTTAGCTTAAATGTAGACTAATACCGCTATGACTTGCAAAGTCTCACAATGGCATGTTAATGACCGTCAGCACTAATATATGCACTAGTGAAGCATGTGATTCTGACCTCAATATCTGAGAACAGATCCTTGTGTCTGATAAGTAACATTGGATCTGGCTGCTGACCTTTGTGTCCTCTCCATATTAATGGGTATTTTCCCATATTGCTGAATATCCAGAGACATAGCTAATAGTTAGTAATGCTTGCAGATGGGAATCAGGTGAGTTGGTATATTTTTACAGATACAGTATTTAGCACTGCACTGTACATGCATGTTGATTATTATTTTTTATCCTCTTCCTCCTTATTTTTGTTGACCACACTTGATGTGTGAGACTGGATTGGATTACACAGTCCAGTTGTTGAATCACCATTTTCATTTTGCAGATCTAGACAAGTTGAAGTGCTATGCACATTTATGGTTTCTTCAATTTAAAGGAGTGATTTATGATGATCCTTTTATCATCAGATTCCAGTTGCAGTGGTGTAGTGACCACATGTGACCCTTGTAGGTGTTATGCATCACGCTTATTCTATACTTTGACATTACCCCCTTTAGGTATCCCCTTTTCCCCCAATAAAGCTTTGTGATACCGTTGTAACCATGTCAGTGTGTTTTCAATGGTTGGGGTTATGGGACATCCACATACATCACATATGTGTCACCTTCCTATATATGTAAACTATTGAGCCCTAGTTACTATGCAATAGATCACTACATATGACAATAATAATAGTCATAATAGCATTACATATCATATAATAATATATATCACATATAATTAACATAAAGGGTTAATACACATGTAAATGTCCAATTAGTGATATTGTGGAGTATCAACATTCCCCTGAGGGCCTGACAGTTCTTTCTCTAGTGGACTGTGATTTGTCTGACCTCTTCTATGACCTGCCCACCTACAGTGGCCCTACATGGTATAGCTCACAACTTCATTCATGTACATAAGCCCCTTTTCCACCACCACTTAGCAATACTGAAGGGGACTAGGGGAACCTACACCACACTAATCTACTCTAAACCATCAGGAAGGGCTGCAAAAATACAAGGAGACTGTGCAGAGGCCCGTGGAGCCATAGCCAACTCACTTCCATCTCTGCTACGCCCATCCTGGAGAGTCCCACGCCATTCCGGGTTGCCATGTGCCAACATGTACACCCATTATCATTTGGTGACCTCCCTTCAGGTGAATGTTGATACTCCACAATATCACCAATTGGACTTTACATGTGTATTAACCCTTTATTATCAAATTTTATAGATATTATATGATATCTCATTATATTACAACTATTATTATTGTTACCACTTAGAAATCCTGAAGGGGACCAGGGGAACATACACCACACTAATGTAAATTGATGAATAGCAAAACATAATGGGAGGTGACCAAATGGGAATCAGTATACATCTTGGCACATGCCACCAGCAATGGCGTGGGACTTTCCAAGATGGGCGTAGCTGAGATTATCCCTGATGGAGGTGAGTTGGCTGTTGATCCCCATGCCTCTGGACAGCCTCCATGTTTTTTTGCGGCCCCTCCTGATGGGTTACAGTAGATTTGTGTGGTGTGTGTTCCCCTGGTCCCCTTGTGGATTGCCAAGTGGTGGTGGTGAAGGAACTTGTGTACCTGAATGAAGCTCTGAGCTATACTATGTAGTGCCAGTGTAAGTTGGCAGGTGATAGCAGAGAGGTCAGACAAATAACAGCCAACTTGAAAAAGAGGAAATGGCAACCCAATCCAGTATCTTTGGCATGCAAACTTGTGGAACAGCACAGGCAGTGACCAAGCTAAATGTTCTGCAGTCCAAAGGGTCACAGAGAGTTGGACACGACTGAAGGACTGAACAACAAATAATAAAATGTCCCCCTGGTACTTGATATGTGTGATGTGGCTGTGTAATTTGGCCACTATTTGTTTTCCCAATGTAGATGTGACGAGCAAGATGTATATACAGTCATATAAATATTCCAGGGTCCACATTAGAGCCTCTGCAAGTGAAGAAGGGTTAATATGGCATCAGTTTCATGTTTTTGTGTTGCAATTTAATCTTGTAGTGTGTTTTTAATTGCTTTCTGCAGTTGCAGCATGACTTTTCATATTGGCATATGCAATGACCATTCCAACATATGATAAAATAATTTTTTTTTTTAATTCTTCTTTTTTATTGGGGGATTATTGAGCAAGTAATTGTAATGCCTTTCCATGCTTTCCCATATTCCCATATAAAGTCCACTGGTGTGTTTAGATTGTCTTTTACAGTGTTGAGAAATTGTCTGTAAACCTTTGGGGTCCCTTTTTGGAGGCCAGAATGTTTTTGCCTCCATTTGCGGGTTACGGGCTTGAACGCCAGGACATCTTTGGACATTTGTTGCAATTTAATCGCGTGATTGGAACGTAACAGTTACGGACTTGACAGAACAAAGGCTTTGCGGCTGCAGAGCTCAATTTTCCATTTGTTTTGCTCTTACCCTGCTTGCTTTACGGGGCCAATTTAATAGCCATAAGTCTTACAGGCTATGTTATGGGCTATGGTTTTACACGTTCAGGGAATTTAAAAGGGCTGTAAGTATTGCATTCATCTTTGAAAATGGCAAAGTTGGGACAAATATATAGAACATAGAGAACTTGATATTGTAATATAAATGTAAAATCAGATTTAAGATAAACCCACCCAATTTAGTATACTTTATATATTTTTTAAACCCTAATTATAGTTGAACTGAAGGAATTAAATCAGAACAAAAATAAATATTTTAGGCAACCAAATCTGTAAAAGTATATTACATGAAATTAGGTTCTCAAATTACCAATGATGCTTATTGGGATCAATACAAAATGCTTTGCTATAAACTCTAATGGCTGATTAACTTGAATGAAACACAACAAACACTTTAACTTCAAAAATATCCTCAGTATGTGTACACCGTTCTTTGTACCAGCTGGATTTAAAGTCATAGAAGAACATTTATGACAATAGACAAAAGCTTAATAAAAGTCCTAATGCTATTCCTAAACTTATACATGAATATTTATGTATGTGTGTTTGTGTATACATACTTTTGAAGCAAGACAATTTCCCAAATGCAGAAGATTAAAAATATATCCCTGGTATAATGCATTACAAAACTAGAATCCAGAACTTTTCTACTGTAAAATATGTATACATCTTCGGAGATTACAAATATGGACCTATCAGGGCTTTCTGACAGCTCTTATTGTTTCCAGTTCAAGGTCAGCAAAGATCTTAGTTTTCTTTCTGCAATTAATTTCAAACAATATTCAGATCAATTTCACATGCAAAAAGTCTTTGCTAATTGCTTTCTTCAGAACTATCTTTATTAAGGAAATATCCTCCTGTCAAGTTCTGTATTATTTACAAATATCCACAAATAACAAACTTCTCTCTGACCTTCTAATTACTTGCTGAAATCACCTAAGCATTCACCTAGGACATTAAAACGAGAATTAAGAATATGACAGTTAATATATTTACTTTGCAATATTCAAAACTACCTTAAAACTTCAGCATAAAAAAAATTCCTTTAACTATGAGATCTGACGTTCCGTACCCTTAAAGGTGAAGAATATTTTTTAAACCAGTATTTTCCAATTTTATTTGGCACAAAAAAGACAGCACGCATAAGCACAGCAATCATACTCACACCTATTTTCATCAGAAGGAGAGAGAGCACAGGAAGGCAGTAAAATCTTACAACTAGGGGGCACAAACCCAAAAACCTGGGAGACTCTTAACTCACAGAAAAAACCCCAGAGACTTCTTACCCCAAAACCTAAGGGATTCTATCCACAAAAAACAAGGGGATTCTATCTCCAAAACAACTAAGTGCCTCCCTTTTACAATGATTATAATACCCTGCATACAGGTAAGGGCTGAAAATCAAAATGTCAACTTACCCTTGTGGAGAGTATCCCATATCTGACAATAAAACTGTTGGGAAAATACCCTATTAGGACTAGGCGCACTCCAGAAGATTTATTCACTCGCTCTTCCATGCCACAATCTCCCTTTCAGATCACAGGTACCCGGAAATAAAATGATTACAACCACTAGAGCAGAATCAAAGTGTGTTATTTATTATGTCACAAATTGGTTGATTTTTTCCAAACAGCCTCTTGCCCTCTTGAGAATTGAGACAAATACACATGTTATCAATGCACAGTTCTTTGTATGTGTGACTGAGATAAGTGTATATAATAAATGTATGTTTTGTTATACTCTAAACTATGTTTCTGTTATCATAATATTTACTGAATTGGGACATCAACCTGTATCACATATCAATAAACAACAGGGTATTGTACATAGAACAAAACTCATTATAAACATCCAGTGTTAAGCTATGGTGGATGTGTATATTAGTTTAATTATGACATATGTATTACATAATAATATTGAACTCATCACTGATTGTGAGCCATTTCTCCATACCTATGTACGCATGCATATGATTATTGGACGACCAGGTTCAAGATTAGTTAATTTCATGTTTATCCTAATTGATCTTTTATAGAAAATTGTTTACTCATTCCATGTAAAACCTGGAAGTCATATCATCATTATTTAACACCAAATTATATATTGGTGCACACAACACTAAACATATGCATTCATTTTGCTTTATTTATTTTTTTGATAGTCTTGCCTACCCCCTGATATTAGCAGACTATTGTTCAGGCAGTGACAGTGTTAACCAGTTTTTTTTTAAACATAACTTTGAATAATTTCTTACAATTGTGTTCATGTTAACAAACATATTATCTTCTATCTAAGGACAAATTTTCAACAAATATGCTTAGTAAATAAACATAAAACAAGCATCATGTTTTAAAATGGTATATATATATATATATATATATATATATATATGTATATATACGATCTACTTGCCGTCAAAAATGATGGCATGATATAGTGTTATACATTTTGTTTCTCCCCCCTCCCCCGTCTCTTTTCCCCCCTCCCCTGTGTCTCTTCCTCCCTCTCCCTCCCCTATGTGTCCTTCCCCCTCCCCCTCCCCTGTGTCTCAGGTTTTTTTTAAACATAACTTTGAATAATTTCTTACAATTGTGTTCATGTTAACAAACATATTATCTTCTATCTAAGGACAAATTTTAAACAAATATGTTTAGTAAATAAACATAAAACAAGCATCATGTTTTAAAATGGTATATATATATATATATATATATATATATATATATATATATATATATATATATATGTATATATACGATCTACTTGCCGTCAAAAATGATGGCATGATATAGTGTTATACATTTTGTTTCTCCCCCCTCCCCCGTCTCTTTTCCCCCCTCCCCTGTGTCTCTTCCTCCCTCTCCCTCCCCTATGTGTCCTTCCCGCTCTCCCTCCCCTGTGTCTCCTTCCCCCTCTCTCTCCCCTGTGTCTCCTTCCAACCCTCTACCTCCCCTGTGTCTCCTTCCCTGTCTCCCTTCCCCTGTGCCTTTTCCCTCCCCTCTCCCTTCCCCTGTGCCTTTTCCCTCCCCTGTGTCTGTTCTCCCTCCCATGTGTCTCTTCCCCTCTCCCTCCCCTGTGTCTCTTTCCCCCTCTCCCTCCCCTGTGTCTCTTTCCCCCCTCTCCCTCCCCTGTGTCTCTTTTCCCCTTTCCATCCCCTGTGTCTCCTTCCCCCCTCTCTGTCCCCTGTGCCTGTTCTCTCTCCCCCCTGTGTCTGTTCCCCCCTCTCCCTCCCCTGTGTCTCATTCTCCCCTCTCCCTCCATCTTGTCTCCTCCCCTCTCCCTCCCCTGTGTCTCATTTCCTCTACCCTGTGCCTCCTTTCCCCCTCACCATCTCCTTTTCCCCCTTTCCCTCGCCTTTTCCCCTCTCCCTCCCCTGTGTCTCCCCTCCCACTCTTGTGCCTGTTTCCCCCTCTCCCTCCCTTGTGTTTTCCTCCCCTCCCCTGTGTCTCCTTCCCCCTCTCCCTCCCCTGTGCCTGTTCTCTCTTTCCCTCCCCTGTGTCTGTTCCCCCCTCTCCCTCCCCTGTGTCTCTTTCCCCCCTCTCCCTCCATTGTGTCTTCTCCCCCTGTCCCTCCCCTGTGTCTTTTTTCCCCTCTCTTGTGTCTCCTTTCCCCCTCTCCATCCCCCTTTCCCCCTTTCCCTCTCCTTTTCCCCTCTCCCTCCCCTGTGTCTTCCCCCTCCCTCCCCTGTGCCTGTTTTCCCCTCTTCCTCCCCTTTTTCCCCCTCCCCTCTCCCTCCCCTGGTTCTCTTTAACCTTTCTCCCTCCCCTGGGTCTCTTTCCCCCCTCTCCCTCCCATGTGTCTCTTCCCACTCTCCCTCCCTGTGTCTCTTTACCCCCTCTCCCTCCCCTGTGCCTCTTTCCCCCCTCTCCCACCCCTGTGTCTCCTTCCCCCCTTTCACTCCCCTGTGCCTCCTTTCCCCCGCCCACCCCTGTGTCTCCTTTCCCCTTCTTCCTCTTGCATGGTGTGCATGCGTGGATCCTGCCACACATTGCGCATATATGACATTAGCCACGCAATGCACCAGCGCAGCTTCCCTATGTACATATGTTGGTATGGGATACAGTGTATCATCCATGTTGAGGGAACATTATATATGTAATATCAGTGCATACTAGACAAGAAACCGGAGATGCTTATGTGTAGTTGCTTGAGGATGGACATGTCAAAAGGACCGATCATGTCCTTTGCTGTTAGCAGGTTTCAAGATATTGATTCAACAATAACATGCCTGAAACAAAAGCACAATAATACCCCCAAAATAGATATACATATGAGAAAGAAAATAACAGATGTTAATGCAATAACAGTATAACAAATATATATTGTATCTTGATAGGTTTGTTCGATGGACATGAGATCTGGTGTTTCACTCATCACAGGTATAAATATCAGGTATAATTTCAATATGGCCTCACTCAATGGACTGATCCAGCTCATACAATTTTTTTTATTTTGGTCTTTGACTGAGCACCTCTATTTGTGTTGTTGCATATACAAACTATTTTCATCATGACTTTGATAGCAGTTATGTTTGAAGCCTTCATTTACTGTTGCTCATATGCAAAGGAAGGGTCACATTAGTAGTAGGAAAGAGATCTTGAAGAAAGTATGGTGCAGGCGTTCACATAGGCCAGGTAGAGGAGAGGAGCAAAGGTAGAAACCAGCAGGTTCAGATCACTTAATGTAGGTATGTGAGTAAAGACATTCATATGCAAGCAACAATAGCAGCTATATGTAATATTACATCCACAAATTAATCTGACAACAAACCTTTAAAGCAATTGTGTGATCGTCAGTAATGAACCAAAATTACACTGGATACCATAACATTAAGATGAATAAGGGACATGCACATACAGGATGCAATATGACAACAGCATGTCTATGGATTGGTTTAATGATGAAAATCTTGACCTATTCTGACATTGATTGTAATGACACAATTAATTAATGATGTTGAGCCTGTAACATCTGTTTTGCAAAGCTCATTCTACATATACCATCCCTGGACAGTATGTTTGCACATCCCTTTACATGTATGTTTCAGAGATATCCCAAAAAATATTCCTATCGAAAACTATGTTGAGAGGTATGTGAACATACTCTCAAGGTTTCAATATGACAACCTTTACACATTTTACCATATTTTGAGACCCACATGTGCTAGTTACCTTTGAAGTGGTCCTGATGATATCCATGAGGTGGGATTTTCCAACAGGACATGGCTGAAGTGGCTGTTAATGGGCCAATTCATCACTCCTTATGGGATGTCTGATATGAAAGGTAAGCCTCTTATAATGCAGTTGAGTTGATACATTTTTCATGATACATGAATACGTTATAGAATCCATATAGTAATGTGTTTTCAGTACACAATAACATTGCGGTATAACTAATCCTGGCCATATTTCTATCAATGTTCATGCTGATTTGAATATTCCGTACCTATAATGGGGTAATGATATAGGAATCACAAGGTTTTGGAGACCAGTAGCCTAGGTCAGCAATTATCCAATTCAGCAACTTGTAGGTGAAACAGGAACAAGCTTTATTGAAGGGAACAGGAACCACAATAATCTGGCAAGGTACATAGACAGGAAGTGCCTTATATAGGCCAAGGACCAGACACCTGACCAGACACAGCTGAAGAGACTAGTCACTGATACTATTGCTAGCAGAGTCAAGGTTTATCAGATCTCAAGGAAATTCACAAAGGCAGGCTGGCGCAGTGGTAGGGAAGAGGGTCAGCAGCCTGGGAATCAGGGTTCAAAACCCAGCAGAGTCAATTCCACACAGATTGTTATGAGACTGTGGCCGTACTTATCATTGTCAAATAGCAGAATGTGTTCTAGTTTATCCAGTGTATCATATCATGAATCTCTCCTTTACTGTGGCCTATCCGATATTCTGCATGATGATAAGAAAACAGATGATAGAATAATGACTCATGCATAATCAAGATCCATTAATTTGACTTGTATGTAACTATGTTATGTAGACAACAGCAGGCATTGATAATTTGCTAAATCTTCTTTGGGCTCTATTATAGGGCCCCACCAGATGGATGTAAGCATCAGAACCGCATCTTGAGCACACCAAAGGTGCTCTCAATTACGCTCTGACATTCTTTGTGGGCCTCATTGTACTGCTCCTCTGCCTGTGATCATGGATTGTTAACAGGGGTCAAAAACCATGTCAGACACACATATCCTGCATCACCTGACATGACACAAAAGGGGTATTTATATTTTAGTAATAGGTTCTGAAGCTTCTTCAACCTATAGAAGATTGCATGTGAGTAGTGTGTTTTATTAGCTCTGAAGATTCAGGTACTATTTGCCTTTGTCAAGGTTGTTTAAGCAATGTTAATACTGTCAGCATATGTCTTACATCTACATGTATATCCCTGGAACTATTGTAAAGCCTTTTTGTGATTGCTGTCCATCATTCTTGTATTGTTTTAGCAGGCACAGTTACATCATGGCTGTTTCATCCTCAGTGCTCCATAAGATTATTGTACAAGGTTATTATTTGCAGAGGACATGATCATATAACATAAAATGACAATGTAAACCTTTTTGATGAGACATTTTGCATAATAATAAAAGCTTGGGTATGGTTTCAGGATTCAATGGGTGTGTGTGGGTTAACATGGTTAATCATGTTTAGTGGTATTGCCAGGTATTTGTTGTTTCATTTCTACACCTCATGTTTAATATTGGTAGTTTACATTAATCAGTGATGGGTTACATGATGTGTGGGGTAGAAAAATGTATGGGTACTGGAACATCCGATAAATTGCAGATTGATGCAAGATATGTACATTGTGAGCACTTCCAGGGAAGTCTGCAACCACACTTTGTATGCACATGTTTGCATCACAAACAATTTGTACGTTGACAGAACGATACAGTTTGTTATTTTGAACAGCGCATCATGATCTTTAGGAGGTGTCAGTGCCACATGTGTGCAGTCTATAGCACCTTATACACTTGGTACACCTGATGGAATGCAGATTTAACTTACAAGATGTCTTCTCTACTGTTGGGGAAAGTAATGTATCTGGAAATCTTCCTCAACAAGGAGGAATTTGCTCAGATGCTAGGAATTGTATGGAAGCTAACATCCAGTCACTGTGTAGCTCTATTTGCTCTTCTTAAGTGAGGCTAAATGTCCTCCTTGAGGACCTCATAGAGGTCTCAGGGGACTCGCACGTGTCAGCCTAAGATGCTCATACACTTCCCCATCACTTAATCACTCTAATCTGACTCTTTCCCTGTAGACTCTTGGTGCCTGTACCTGCACCACAGGCTCCAGAGTCTGCTGCCCTTTCTCCTGATTTTCCCCTGCCCCCTGCTTATCTGGTGGATTGGCTTCTGGAGCCTCAACAAATACAGCAGCTGACTGTTATGGCTGTCTCTGCCTCCCCTCAGGATGTACACCCACATCATTGCCATCCTCTGACTTTCTTCATCCATGCTAGGAGTGACTGTATCCTGTCTTGTGTTTGTGGTTTATATAGCTGTTTGATAACAGCAACAGTGGTTGGCCATGTATACTTCATGGCTCTGTTAACTAACCTCTTGTGTCCTAGTGACTTTTTTTATGGCATTTCAACTAATATAAGTTATGCTCAGGTGTATCAATTCTAAAAACTTGTGCTGCAGGTGTAAGGCAAACATGAAATGTTATTTCTGTTGTATTTTGCATATTGACATGGTATGCATACATTTAATTTCACATTATGGTTTATATATATATATATATATATGTATATATATATATATATATATATGCTTTTATATGATTTTTCTTATAGTGTGCTTTCTCTTTAAGGGTTTATCCAGCTTTGAGCAGATATTTCCTGTTTTTCTATGTCTGTTACACCACACATGCTAATATTTGTTTGAAAATGTATCTTATAAGCCAGTAGCAATGTTAATTTCTAATTTTTGCATTCTTTTCTATTGTTTTCTTGTCTTTTTAAGAGGTGCTGCGGCAGTCCACCATGGTTTTAAAAGCCACTGCGAGTGGTCTTTGGTATCCATAATAATTTCTTCTTTTTTGCTGTTGCTGTTACGGCAGTGCCCTTATTTGAGAGTGATCAAAAAAATCTTTTTAGCATAGGGTTTGGGTTTCAAAGTCTAAAGGAGTAACTCATCATCTATAGTCAGTGTCAAAAATCAATGTAAAAGTGTGCTGTAATTTCCAACTCCGGCTTGCTACAGTGACTAGTAGCAGTTCTCTCCTTCTGTTTTAGGGATGAGTAATTAACATAGCTAGGTAGAAATTCTTGTACTACTGCAGCACTCGTAATTGCTTTTGCCAGAATTAGCATAAATCTCACGGAAGTTCACTATTATTTCTCTCTCTGAGTGCTCAAAATTTAAATAATCCTTTGAATTCCTTCAACCTTTTTGTTAAAGCACAAAATACTTCTAGGAAGCCCCCTTTATATTCTAAGCTATAACCATGGGGGTCCCTATGAATCCCAATGATAATGAAAGCACCTAATCCTAAACTCCTACCATGAGAATTCCCACTGACTTGATGGCAACTAATCTTAACCCCCTATACAATGGTATACAAATATTAACGCTGTTATACCCATGGTATACCAAGCTATCACCATGGGTGTCCTCGAGGACCCCTATGCTACCTAAAGTTAACACATACAGTATACTATGGGGACCCAATGGCATTCTTCCTACCACCACAATGGATTATATTGGACCCCAATTACCCAAACTCTCCATTGGGCCCATTGGAACTGCCAATAACACTAAAATGGTACTTAAAAAAAAACTATCAAAAATAAAAATAGTTTTATCTGTAGAACAGGAAAATATACAATACAGATCCTTTTGACACCCTCCTGAAATGATCCACAACACTAATCTTAACCTCTGGATAAGTAGCAGCTTCCATTTTGATTAAATAATCCATCATCTTCTTTCTTAATTGAAGCATTTGGTCCTTTCTTCATCCTGTGGGAATGGGTCCCTGCCAACAAAATCTGCCACTTTATAAAAAAAAATTTAACCTATCGGAGCTCCCACTCTGGCTAACTTTTTTGACAGCTCCCCCGCTTTATATACTGTTTTGGTTAATTCTGTCAGTTAAATTGCAGTCAGAGGTGCATATTTACATATACAAGGAGTGAAATTTGAGTATCGTCGTGAAAACATCAAATTTCTCAGGAAAGAAATCCAAGTGAGCGTTCAAGAAATTAATATTAATGGACATGTTACATCCCATAACTCAGCCTGTTTTTTGGACAAATTCAAATTGAGGACAAGGTCTACTAAATCACATTGCGTTCATAGATGGGGCTCAGAAGAGGATATACTTGCTTCAAAAATAGGGCTGTGTTGCTCCTCATGTAGTGTCATCATTTTCCCAGTCTTCACTGTGTGTTTAGATTTAGATGTTATTCCTATGATGCTTGTCTGAGAAGTCTGATGAATGATCATTAGATTTCCTTCAAACCTTGAGAACTGCAAGGGCATACAACGGGGACCATTTACCAAGCCTGTCAGAAGCGTAATACAGGTGACAGAACAAATATGGGGGCCCAGTTCTTATCTTGGTCACCTTTGCAACCAATATATAGCTCATAACATTTTTAATAAGTTGAGTGAAACTTTGTCATTGAGCTTTAGATGTCAATTCCCCACACACATAATAGAAGGTATCTGGAATATTTAAACACATCCTTGGCATAGTGACACAGTATTACCCACACACTGGCACAGTGGTCTAATCACAAGACAAGTGGTTCACAAACTTTTTCGGTCCAAGTTGCACTTGATGTTTCAACATTTTTCCAAGGCTCCCCAAGTCAAACCATTGTTCTATATACATAGACGGATGGTGCGATTCGATATAAAATATGAAACGCAAATTATTACAAATGTTTAGAATAGTTTTTAAACTGTTCTTCTGTTGGAATAATTAGTGAGATGGATGAACCTGTTGTCCCCTACACTTCTTTCCAAATCTCGGAATCAAAATGGATACAGCCACCCTCATTTCTTGTTCCAAGTTGATTTTCGTACATTATTTGGTTAATTTCGAAATGTGCATGTTGCCTCATTGCAGGGAGAGATTCAACACATTCAACTTTTTAAAAGTATTGCACAGGTATCCAAGTTTCACCAAAAAATATTTTTTCTTCTTCTAGAAATATGTAGACTCCTTGCCGTAATTAAAACGTACAGGATAATACACTGCCACAAGACAGCCATCTTGAGTGGCAGTAGTACAACAAAGATGTGAAGATGTGTATTTGGCTAACATATCCTCACACATTTTTTTGAAAAAACCTTTGTATAAAGTTTACCACATTTACCACATGTTCTAAAACTAGATTCAATGGAGAACTCAAATGCTTTGTTGCAAGTGCTTCTCTATGAATGAGGCAATGCGTCCACCGTGCATTTGGAGCTTTTGAATACTTGTTATTGTCCGTGGTCTCATCCAGCTGCAAGCCAAATTCCTTTCCTTTTAGTTTTTCAATAGATCATTAGGATCCTCTGCCATTTGCTGAATTCTGCGACTGATAGTATTGTTAGACAAAGGCACCATTAAAAAGCAGTTTCCCTGCAGATTCACTGATCATAGGGTCTCATTCAATTACAGGCCGTATGTCTGCGGGCTTGAACTCTATCACAATAGCCAAAAAGACAAAACTGCAAACCATGCAATCATTTGTAGGATTTCAGAGCGTGAACATGATCAAATAAGCAAGGCAGTAACTACCCATTTAGAAACAGCCAATAGAAAATGAGACCGTCATCCTTACGGCAGTATAGGATGGAGGGTACACATAAATAAATTAGCATTTAGAGGTCTGATATGCGATCGTACTCGCAAACCCCCCAAATACAAAAAAATTTAAATGAATGTCAATACTGTTCTAGTCCATGTGGGTGGCCTGATATGTATTAACTCATTAATTCCGGAAACATAAAAAAAAGATTTTTTATTGCCGATTTGCCAGCTTGAGAGTATTGCAATTAATTCTAATGTCTTTCATAGCTTTCCACGTCATTTACAATGCAGTATTGATTTTGTATTTGCATTTACAGTGCTACAGACATGTCTTTAACCCATTTGTGGGTGCCATCTGGTACACGTAGGATTTTCTTCTTCATTAGCCGTTTACGGGTGTGAAAACATCTGCGGGCTTGCAGAATTGTAGCAATTGAATAGCGTTTTGCGATTATAGCGATCGTAACTCTTGCGGACATGAAAGATCAAAGACTTAGATGAGGAGTAAGTTACGGTTGTAACAACCGCAAGGATTTTAAGCCCGTAACCTGTAGGCTCGCAAAAAGATACCAATTGGATAGCAAAATAGTTTACGGGCTACATTACAGGCTCCCATAAGCTACAATTTCTCATTTGAATGAGGCCCATAGTCTTCACCAAACCTATAGCAGCAGGTAAAATTAGTTGTTCTGAAATGGTATGAGGCTTTTTACACTTTGCAATTCTATATGCAACCTTGTATGAGGCTAGCAGAGTATTGTTTGATATTGACAAAGGCAAAGAAAACGTACCTTGTTGCCCTTTTAAGTATTTTAACTTTCTAGTAAAGATGTTGCAAGATTTATCTGTATTTATTTATCTAGATTTATTTATTTAAGACCAAATCAATATAATTGTCATCATATTTATGATATTTCCGCTTCTTCACACACCCACCACTAGTTTATGGTTCATCCTCTGATTTTTTAATCCCATTGTGCTCCTTGTTCAATAAAAACTTGTCTATTTTGAGCACAACATCATTCGGAGGGTCCGATCTTAAAAAAATAAGGACAAAGACACAACAATTAATATAAGAGATAACACTCCCCATTCCCTCTCTCACACTCTCCCTTCTCTCTTTCACCCTTCCTTCTCTCTCACTCCACCCCTTCTCTCTCACACCACTCTCTCTCACACTCCCCTTCTATCTCTCCCTTGAAATATTGTGCTTTCAGGGACTGTATTCTCATAACTACTGCATTCATAGTGTCAACTTTGTTTCTTTATTTGATCTTTATTCCACTAGATTCAACTAGAATTATACTGACACTGAAGGCTTCTTTAATATTGAATAGTAACTGGGAAAAGCTGAGAATTTGCAGTGTTAGGTTTGTTTACTGACACACTGGAGACTGCCCATGATTTACAGCATCTATGGCAAACGGACGTTTCAAAGCTCTGTGAAGAGAAGGAAAGTTGGATTTACAGCTTTCATGAATGTCAACACCCATCAGTTAACCCCCAAGTCACATATTTGTTAGTTTCTAGCAGTCATTTCCCTGCACAGATTAATCTTTCTGATCTGTTCTATGCACACAGCTCTCCCTGTCAGTTTCTCTGGAGACATGCCTAATTCTCATGTAAACAGAACTTCATTTATGATTTGTTTTGTGACAAAGGCACCTATTTCAAAAATTAAAAAAGTATTTCAACATATTTTCAGGAGTACATTTTAAGTTGTGCTGAATTAACTGGCCCTTTAATGTAATGTGTCATGGGTGTCTAAAGGGATGAGGGGGAAATGGGTCAGTGGTGGAGCTGGAAAATTGAGGGTCCTGGCGCAAAATGGAGATTGCTTTCCATAACAGCAAACCTATCCAAAGCCATTACTTATTACTGCTTCACACCAAGACCCCTTTTCAATATATATTCATATATAAACGTTACCCCTACACAGCTCCCACCCCTCTTAGCATCTCCACTCAATCTTGTCAGCAGTCATCCTCTCTCAGCATCCATCCCCAACCAGCATCCAATCCCTCTTAGCACTGAACCTCACATAACACACATCCCTATCTCCTTTGCTCCTCCCTCACAGAAATCGTACCCCCTGTACTTTGCTGTCACTTTGCCGTCCTTGCTCTCTTACTTTCTTCCAGAGGGGGGCCGTGGGGGGGGGGGGGGGGTTGGACACAAAAAATGAAATGCAAAATAAAAATGTTTTTTTTTTTTAAATTACACAGTCTTGCCCCCCCTGGCAACACTGGTAGAGGTATAGCCTGAGACTGATGGTACCACAGTTATTGAGGGGGGAATCCTGGGGATACACAGTTCATATGGGGTGGTCGGTCATAACCTAAGGGGTCAAAAAAACTGCACTTATTTTTATTAGTATTTAACCCCTTTATAGGAAGGGGTTTATGTAGGATGTTAGTGCTAATGTAGTATGTTCACTTTAGGTAGTGGATACCATTCTGTAGAGTCTCCTACAAGTATATTTCAGGCAGGCTGCGAGCACATGTTAGAGTTAGAGAGCAGTCCCATTGTATGTCAGTCAGTAAATTTTACGGATCCTTTTTTGGGAGAGCCATACACAAGATCAGTAAATATGCATTTCAAATCTCTAGCCAGAAGGTGGCAGCAATGCAACAGGGAGTTTCACAAAAGTGTTGAAGCATTAGGCAAATGTAATGCAAGATGCACAGCAGCACAAACTACAGATAATAGTAACAGATAAATAGTATGTACAGATCACATATTCCCATACAATGTATATGGAACAGGTCAAGTCACCCAGTGAAGGAAATTTGAGTTGAAAAAACTGCTATATATGATATGCTATATATGATGTTAGTTTTCATTTTTTATGTGTCTGTGGTGGGAGCATTATTGTTCTAGCACCTTTTTGGATTATTGTTATTAATATAATCAGGTATGGAATGCGGTAGCTGGAGTTATGTGTCCTTCATACATAGTTTAAAGTGACTATGTTTTAATTCTTTATTTTGTATGTGTTATATTAAAAATTGCCATTGTACATAAGTTATGATGCTATTTAAAGAACTAATGCAGTTAAAAAAAAAGGCAGAAGGACCACTGCTTTAAGATGTACTAATTACAAAGTGGCTATATTTCAGTTCTGTAGCAAAGGTAATCTAAAATGACAGATCTATCTTAAAGAACCCGTATAGATCAAGAAAAAAGACACTTGTTTATCAAGTACCAAACTAACAGTATTAGCAACTGTGTAAGCTTGGACATAAAACATTCATTGAAAAAATCTAATTTTTTGAAGGCTGTTTATGAGTAAAGGAATCCATTTTGTGTTTGATAAATCACATCCTGAGAGCTAAATGATGAGGGTGTGTGTTTGTAATTACATATATACCTGAGTCTATCAAAAGTTCTCTCAAGTGGTAGATGGGCCAATGCTGAATAGTTTTGTGTGGCTGGACAACCTTGAGACATGATTATAAGATGGTCTCATGACAATAATACATATAGAGCCTCATTCAATTGCAGGCCTGTAATTACCTGTAACCCAACATTTAGCTGTAACATTTTGTTATGCTGTCTAAAATTAAGGTCCCTAAAAGGGGCCTAGCTTACCTCCCGCACACCCTCCTCCAAAAGAGGTAAATATACTAGACAGATAATGGTTTAATCATTTATTAAGATATAATAATCAATAAGCATTAATCATCTTAGTACAATAACATGCATATTAATATACATATAATATGAATTAGTTAATGAGTAAGCATCAATACATCACCGGTTATTGTAGCTTCACCCAAGGATCGGGGGACTCCTTTGATCACAAGAGGAACCGGGAAACAACTTGAAGTCAATCAGTCAGTCATTGAAGTGCGCGCAGAATCCTCAGAATTCCCCTGGAATAACCCTTCTATAAATAGTATTCTAAAGCCTTTGTGCTTGCGCAAAAGCTATGTGCAATCTCCTGTTCATGCCTTGCGATTGCGTACTAGTTACCATGTGAGGTGAGAGCTCTTGAGGGCCCTTTATTACCCTATCAGCGCCTCGTAAACACTGCATGCTAATCTATGTGTACGCGCTTACCATTAGTCATGCGCACCTGCGCAGTACTTGTTTATAAGTGAGGTGGCGGCGCATGATACTGCGCCCCCACCAATTGTTAATACATAGTAACATTGTAAAACAACTGATTCACAGCATGTCTCAAGATTCAGCATATTTCAAGGTTCTTTGAGCAAAATAACTCTGACACAGTGTTAAAGTTATATGAAGCAGGCCATGTGCACCCTTTAACCATTACTACTTATGTTAATATAAAATGTTAAGATCCCTTAACTATACCACATACTGTTCAATCATTTCACACATGTATCACACATTTAGATGTATTCAATTGTCTCCAAACCATAATTACAGTCTCACAGCCTGCACACGCAGACCATGATTTCGTAAGAAGCATTTCAGGGGGCATGATCATGTGATTTGGCAACAATTAAGCAAGCCCGTAAGTTACTTTTTAGACAGAGCCAAAACTAAACAAGTCTGTCATCATGACGTTAGTAAAACATGGAAATTACAATGTACCTGCAATTGTAGGCTAAGCATTGATACACACAAATATATTGTTTTGGCCAAGCACTATCAAACAGGTGCAGATAGCTGACAATGAGCAATTCAGACATAAAAATGAATTTGGCTCATCATCACTGAGAAGGTCAACAAGAATATTCCATATTATTTCATAGTAATTTTGTATATCTTGATATATTGATTGCTATGTAGGTTTTATACCTGATTTTGCTATTTGCTGTTTCATATCGTACGTTGAATATTAAAATGCTACATCACTAAATGCTTATTCCAAATATTTTCTGTGGAATAGATATAGATTGTAGTTATTCGGACTTAAAAAGAATGTGTATATTTACATAGTTACATAGTTATATAGGGCCTCACTCTATTATCGTCCGTAAAACGTCCGCAAAGCTGCGATTCCTTGGAGCCGTCTTACTGCCCGTGTAGAGCTACCTTTAACTTGCAATTCAAATGGACGGCGCCGCAAGGATATCCCCCTTACGGCCGGCCGCATATCATGCAACCGGCCGCAAGGCCAGAAAACTTTAAATGCAAATATAAATTCAAGATGGCACTGTAAAGCTCTGTAAATGATGGGTGTGACGAGATCAGTCTCGTCACTGCGAATTGGAGAAGTCTGGTTGCCCACATTTTTCCGTTTGACTACGGCCCATGTTGACTTTCCCCCTACAAAGACATGGTAGCCATGCTTCATTTGGTCAGAAAGGACTATGATCTAACTTTTGAACCACTGGACCAATTTGTATCATTTTGACACATGTTTGTATTTGGAGTATGCTGATTCTGAAAATGTACGTTTTATGTGAATGTGATGCATACTTTTAAAGTTATGAAAAATGTGTAGAAATGTGTTACAGATTCTGACCACCCCCATCTATGAGTCACTAAGGCCAGATGGTTGAGAGCAAAGGTTATCTACATGCACAACAGGGGAGATAGCTTAACAAAGGGAGTTCCAGACATGCCGGCTCCAAAACCCCTGGGGTTTCTCAGCTTTCTTAGCAGGGTCACAGGGGACAGCAAAAGCCATGTTTACTCTCTGGTGGTCAGAAGCCAAATGACTCTATTAGCCACACCTAGTGGGCGGACCTGGGAGGAGTCTCATATTTCCCACGCTGTGACACTATGTGATTGGCCAGAGGCCATTAGGGGCTGACCTCAGGTAGCCCCACCCTCAACTGTGTATGTGGAAATGGTTTTAATATGTCTTTGTAATTAATAAAGAAGAGAGTTCACTGCTTGACCCTCAAACACAGAGCTTATGTCTCGTTCTTGGGGGGATTCATGGTATGCTGTTACAGACTGACTGCCAGGAGTGTAAGCATCTTGGGGTGCTTTTCCTGTTCAGCTGCTAGCGGCTATTCGTGAGGTTCCAGTTCAAGGCTTGCAGTATATTCCCCTTGGATCCAGTTTGGGGGAATCGTTGTCCTGCAGTAGCTGTCCCTATATCACTGGACGGGCGGATCGGCTAAAACGGCCTTGGCGCCCCCTTATATGTGTGGGGGTACCGTAACACTGGTGGCAAGCGGCGAGATTGTTCCCACAGCCAGAAGGACAGCTACAGGAGACACCATTCTGTGGATTTACAAGTTGGGGGCAACGCATGTCCCAGTACAGCGACCCTAAAAGCAGCAGAATGGAACCAGCAGTGCTATACGAAGATGAGGACCTGGATGGCCGGGATGCATTAAGGAAAGGCATCTGGTACCAGGCCCTGGATAATGTACAATACCAGCGGGGTGAGAGTCTCCCCAGTGAAGAGCAACGGTTGCAGAAGCAAGTGGCCCTGCGCATGCCCTTCCTGGGAGAGCAGCCCCTTGAGGAATGGGTGGACGAACTCAAGCTTCGTGCATGGCAGGAGCTATGGCTGGAGGATGCCTACCAGGCGCTCTGGTGGTAAATGGCACAGTATATACCCTGGACAGCCGAGCATGACAAGCCAGAGGGAGAGGAGTTTGATGGTCCTGGGTTGTTATGGGAGTCATTTGGAGATCCTGACTTCGTGAGCCCTGCGCTGACCAGACTTCAGGATATTTTCTATGAGAGGGAGGCTGGGCATGACTGGGATGACCCCCATGAGGTAGAGCAAGACCTTGTTCACCTAGCAACCCTGGAGTGGGAACTGGAGAAGGACTACCGAGATCTCTTCCACTCCATTGGGAAGGCTCAGCATTACAGCAAGGTGACAGACCCAGATCCAGACCCCTTCAGCTGGGAAGATATTGTAGAGGAACCCCAGGCGGCAGGTGGAGATGGGACCGAGGTCTCTCCACCGGCCCTACAGGGATGCTGGGTGGCCAGACCAGATCCCCAGCACCAGTGTGGAGTGCAGGGAGTGGAGAGCATTGTCTCACCTCCCCAGCGGAAGTGTACCTTGCAGGGAGAGGAGAGCAGCGTCCTCCCTCCCCAGCGTCAGGGTGAGCTGCAGGGAATTGGGAGCCCCGTCTCCATTGCCCAGCGGCCCATTGATATGCAGGGAATTGAGAGCTCAGACTCCATTCTCCAACAACAGGGCTGTTTAGCCAAAGGGGAGACAGCCGGTCTCCACCTACGGCCACAGAGCTATGGATCCAAAGGGGAGACAGACGGTGTCCACCTAAAGCAACAAGGGCAGAGTACCACTGGTCTCTGCCCACTCAGCAACTCACCAAGGCAGCTTACCAGTGCTTAGCACAGCCGTGGTGAGGCACCTGGACATGGACAAGTTTCTCCTCTACCCAGGTGTAGTAACCAGTTATTGTGGGTGGGCTGTACTGCTGATTGTGTTTTGTGGGTGGGCTGCTCGACTAACAAGGGCACTGACCGGCAGGAGGTCAGATACCCTGTTAGTATGTTTGGAAAAGGGGAGAGATGTGACGAGATCAGTCTCGTCACTGCGAATTGCAGAAGTCTGGTTGCCCACATCCTTCCGTTTGACTACGGCCCATGTTGACTTTCCCCCTACAAAGACATGGAAGCCAAGCTTCATTTGGTCAGAAAGGACTATGATCTAACTTTTGAACCACTGGACCAATTTGTATCATTTTGACACATGTTTGTATTTGGAGTATGCTGATTCTGAAAATGTACGTTTTATGTGAATGTGATGCATACTTTTAAAGTTATGAAAAATGTGTAGAAATGTGTTACAGATTCTGACCACCCCCATCTATGAGTCACTAAGGCCAGATGGTTGAGAGCAAAGGTTATCTGCATGCACAAAAGGGGAGATAGCTTAACAAAGGGAGTTCCAGACATGCCGGCTCCAAAACCCCTGGGGTTTCTCAGCTTTCTTAGCAGGGGCACAGGGGACAGCAAAAGCCATGTTTACCCTCTGGTGGTCAGAAGCCAAATGACTCTATTAGCCACACCTAGTGGGCGGACCTGGGAGGAGTCTCATATTTCCCACGCTGTGACACTATGTGATTGGCCAGAATTCCCTGAATTCCCTTTTTAATTAGAAATAAATCCAGTACCCTTTTAAAGTTATCTATCGAATCAGCTGTTACCACCTCCACTGGTAGAGAATTCCACAGATTAACCACCCATACTGTGAACAACTCTTTTCTTTCTTTAAGGTGGAATCTTTTTACTTCTAACCTCAAGGGTCAGTTGAAAACCTCTTATTACAAAAAGCTCCCTTGACAAATCTTTATACTGACCCTGGATGTATTTATATAAGGTAATCATATCTCCTTTTAGACACCTTTTTTTTCTAGAGAAAATAAGTTTAATTTGGTTAGTCTTTCTTCATAACTTAGCCCCTCTATTCCCCTTATTAGTTGTGTTGCCCTCCTCTGTACCTTTTCCAGATCAAAAATTTCCTTTTTATGAAGTGGTGCCAAAAATTGTATTCCATATTCCAAATGAGGACGTACTAGAGTTTTAGCTTTGGCTTTGAGCACTGTTACCTAGGTGGTTGTCCAAAAGCACTCCCAAATCCCTTTCAATATCTGATACACCTAGATTTGCTTCATTAAGATTATAAATTGCATGGCTATTTTTCCTTCCCACATTCATAACTTTACATTTATTCATATTAAATCTAATCTGCCATTTAGATGCCCATTCCTCAATTTTATGTAAATCCCTTTGGAGGGCAAGCACATCACTATCTGATTTAATTACCTTGCACAACTTCGTGTCATCAGCAAAAATGGAGACACCACATTCCAATCCTACCTCTAAGTCATTAATAAATATGTTAAAAAGGAGAGGACCTAATACTGAACCCTGAGGAACCCCACTTACCACATTAGTCCAATCTGAGTATGTTCCATTTACAACAACCCTTTGCTTCCTGTCTTTTAGCCAGCTCTCAATCCATGAGCAGATATTTACTGAAACTCCTGTATCTCTTAGTTTGCACAATAGTCTCCCCTGTGGCACTGTATCAAAAGCCTTTTCAAAATCTAAAAAGACTACATCCACTGAGTTGCCTTGATCCAGGTTCCTACTAACCTCCTCATAGAAACTAATTAGATTTGTTTGACATGACCTATCCCTCATAAATCCATGTTGACTCCTACTTATAATCCTGTTCAAATAGACATATTCTTGTATATTATCCCTTATTAACCTTGGATGTAACCTTGAACCTTGAATGTATTCCATCAGGACCCGGGGCTTTATTAAGATTTATTTTTTCCAACTTCTTTTGGATTACTTCCTGTGTTAACCAATTATTTGGCAAAGGTAGTGTAGCACCATTATATTACCGTGTCCCAACCACTGGTACCTCCCTTGTGTATACCGAAGAAAATAACTTATTTAGCTCATCTGCCTTTTCCTGGTCACTAATTTTCAGACGACCTGTGTCACATTGTAATGTTCCTATAGCTTCCTTCCTCACCTTCTTCATATTAATATACTTAAAAAATTATTTTAGGGTTAGTCTTACTCTCTTTTGCAATACATTTTTCATTTTCTATTTTAGTCAGTCTAATCGCGCTTTTGCAAACCTTGTTGATTTCCTTGTATTCCTGTAAAGCAGTTTCTGTCCCCTCTTGTTTGTATAATTTTAATGCCTGTTTTTTACTCCGTATCTTAATCTTTAAATCATTGCTAAGCCACATTGGATGGGATTTACTCCTTTTATTTTTATTCCCACACGGTACATGCCGATGTCTATGTATATTTAGTAAGGATTTAAATGTTGTCCATTTATGTTCAGTATTTTTACCTGCCAGTTCTCTGTCCCAGTCTATACTTTGTATTGCTGCCCCAGACTGTTAAAATCTGCCCTTTTGAAATTAAGAGTTTTCGTTGGCCCCTTAAAATTTTGTTTTTTTAATTCAATCTCAAATGAGATTGTGTTGTGATCACTGTTTCCCAAAGGTTGCCCTATTCCAACATTTGATACAATATCAATATTATTTGTGATGAGTAAATCTAAGATAGATTCATTTCTAGTAGGCTCTTGTATAACCTGGGCCAGATAATGATGCCTGAGTGTACTCAAGAACCTGCTCCCTTTAGATGAACTGCTGGTCTCATTTATCCAGTTTATTTTAGGGTAATTAAAATCTCCCATTATTAGAACTTGCCCATGCTTAGCTGCATTTCCAATGTGTAACAATAATTGTATTTCCTCACTTTCAGCTATATTTGGGGGTTTATAGCATACTCCTACTAATATTATTTTGGAATTTGCTGCTCCGCTATTTAACTCTACGCACAAACATTCAGCTTTATCACTAGGTCCACCATAAATATCTTCTCTGACTATAGGCTTAAATTCAGGCTTAACATACAGACAAATCCCTCCTCCTCATTTACCATTGCCTCTATCTTTCCTTAATAGATTATAACCATCCAGATTATCAGGCCAGTCATGAGATTCAACCCACCACGTATCTGTAATTCCTATTAAATCCCATTTTTCATTAATTGCTAATAATTCAAACTCTCCCATTTTTCCTGGCAAGCTTCTGGCATTAGCCAGCATACACCTTATGTTATGAGTCTGTAGTTCTCAAGTGCCTGCCACTGTACTTGAATTACTTAGTCCTACCTCCCTATTGACTATATTACCCCTCCCATCTCGTCCCCTATGAGTTTTTAATTCCTCCCTTATACCCTCTACACTTTCTACCCCATTACTTATATCTAGTCCCTCCCCCCCACCTACTAGTTTAAAAACTCCTCCAGCCTTTCTACCATCCTATCCCCTAGTACAAAAGCTCCCTCATCATTAAGGTGCATTCCATCCCTACTGTAGAGATTATACCGAAGTTAGAAGTCAGCCCAGTGCTCTAAAAACCCAAACCACTCCTTAGTGCACCACATCTTTAGCCATGCATTAACCTCCTCCCTAAGCTCCTTCTTCTTCCCTGGGCTAGCACGTGGCACTGGTAGTATCTCAGAAAATACTACCTTGGAGGTCCTTGTCTTCAGCTTATTACGTAGTTCTCTACAATCATTCTTTAGGACACTCCATCTTCCACTAACTTTGGCATTGGTACCAATATGTACCAAGACCGCCGGTTCATTTCCAGCCCCTACCAATAATTTGTCTACCCGATCCAAAACATGACGAACCCGAGCACCCGGGAGACAGCAAACTGTTTGATTGCTGGGATCTGGGTGACAAATCACCCTGTCTACCTTCCTAATAATAGAGTCCCCTACAACCAAAACCTGTCTGTTGTTCTGCCTATTCTGCCCTCCCTCTCCTCCAGTAGAGCTGTTCTCCTGGCTGTTAGAGGGAACAGCTCTATCTGGCATTACCATTCCTGAATGGACATCCCCAACAGTTTCACTAAATCTGGCAAATTTGCTGGTGTTTGCCAACTCAGAACTGGCCTGCCTCCTCCTGTTCCCCCTGCTTCCCCTAGTAGCTGTAACCCATTTACCTCCCTGGACATCCTCACTAGCCCCAGCTCCACCCTCCATGCTAGGCTTAGCTTAACTGTGCTCAGTGAGCACCAACCCCCTTTCCAGTGGAGCAATATCAGTGCTGCAATTCTCTGATCCAGATCTCCAATTTGAGCTTTCCAGAGAGGCAACATGCTCACACCTCTCACAGAGGTATGGACTCTGGATCATCTGTTCCAGTATTGCATACATATGACAGGATGTACACTGAAAAAGGTTGCCACTGGACTGACTCATAATTATTATTATTGTCTACAAAATTTCAGTGGGAAAAATAAAGAATATAAAATAATATATTTGTATAAAGTTTTCCTCCTTTGCACTATAAACCTGCCCTCCCTTTTCTTTAAAGTCCCTCCTTTAATTTAAACTCCTACGCTTTTACTAGAATTGCACTTGATACTGAAAATGTTTGCAAGCTCACAAGTTCGCCCCTTCTCCGGTTTATATTAACTTCTGCCTTCTCACCTGGACACAATTAGTGCACTCTGCAATTTATCAGCCTTTACTTGTAAGGTAAATCCACTTGTAAACAGGCCTCAAAACAGCTCAAAAACCTTTTATACTAGTTAAACAGTGAAACCACACCCCTCTCACCTGGGCACAATTAGTGCACTCTGCAATTTATCAGCCTTTACCTGTAAAGGCAAATCCACTTGTAAAGCCTTGCTGATTTTACTTTGTGATCTATTTGAATATAGATTGTTTCCATGAACTTTGATACATACAATTGATTGTTCTTGGTTTTACTATTGTTTTAATAAATGTTGTTCTGCATAAAGTGTATACTTGTCTTTTAATTTACAGTGAACCCAATAAAATGTATTATCCTGGACATTGTAATATTTTGTCATCTCCTAATTGCATGACAGTACCCATAGCACTTCAGAAATGTAAACACCCCTCTCACACACACAACTTCCAACAATTTATCTAGGGTCCTGTAGAGGCATCAAACTGTAATTGTTTCAAATTAAAACTATCTGTAAGCTTTCTCGAATAATTAAACCCTTATTCAGACTTAAAGTTATTAAACATATTTGTTTCATTTTGCAGTGGTCTTATAAGCTGCATGCTATCATAGGTATTGTCTGGTGTCCTGTAGTAACTATATACTATGATTATGCACTTCTTTTAAAGCAACTAATTCGACATACCTTAGCTGTCTAGCTTTGTATTATCCATCCATAATAATGTTTTCTTGGTTTTGTTTTAGCTTACTTGGTGAAGCCAAACAATTGCTCACTGAAACACAGGGCTGGGCTGTTTTATGTTAGAGTATTTTACATGCACACTGTGGCTTCCCAAGTGAAAGGAGCCTGGTATGCCATTTGGTCACATGCTTACCAATGAGCTCTGCTTTGTTTGTGTTCTATTGATTTAATCCCATGGAGCAATAACAATTACAATTACAGTTATAACTGAAGCCAAATATTGTTTTCTGCAGAGGATGCGGCATGCCAGCTTATTCATATTTGGATATGCATTGAATTTATGATTAGACATTGAAGTTTTCAACACTTTATTATTGGTGAATGCTTTTGGAACCCTGCTTTCCAAAAAGTAGGCAGTTAGCAAACTTGTAAAAAAATGTTTTTGCATTGGACATTGTTGGTGTTCATCAAATTAGGCTACTATGGTGAAAGCAGTGCCACACAATAATTATAATGCAACCAATTAATTATAATGCATCAAAATATAAAAAAAACACAGGGCAATATAGGTTCCCTAAGAGATTTCAATCTGTATTGTTAAGGCTGAGAATTAGTGAAAAGTAAATAGGAAACCACTCCAGCCCATATATATATATATATATATATATATATATATAATTATTATTATCGTTTATTTATAATGCGCCAACATATTCCGTAGCGCTGTACATAAGATAAGTTCCAGGCAAAGGTAAATACAAAGCAAAACATAACAAAGCAAGGAGGGCCCTGTCTTTAAGCCACAAATCCAGTGTCCATGGTGCCTTCCCCAAAGCACCCTGCAGAATTAAAACCTGCCGAGTTACAACCTAAAGGTATTGTGTGTGGTAAAGGAGGGAGAGAGAGGTGATGAGCGTGTTAGGGTGGAAGGTGATACTTCTTTAAAGAGATGCGTTTCTAGTGAGGCAGGAGGACAATCTGGTGGAGTGAGGCAAGGAGTTCCAGAGAATAGGGGCAGCACAAGAAAAGTCCTGAAGGCGAGAATGAGAGGAGGTGACAAGAGTTGTAGACAGAAAAAGGTCATTAGCATAACGAAGAGGGCGGTTGGGGGAATATTTGGAAATGAGAGCAGAGATTTAAGGGGGTGCACAATTGTTGAGGGCTTTGTAAGTTAGGGTCATGATTTTACATTTTATTCTGGAGGCTAAGGGAAGCCAGTGGAGTGATTGCCAGAAAGGTGATGCCGGCAATGAATGTTGTGTACGGAAGATGAGTCTAGCAGAGGTGTTCATAATGGATTGAAGTGGGGATAGTCAGGTGGTGGGTAGGCCAGCAAGAATGAGTTACAGTAGTCAAGTCGAATGTGTGTGTGTTGTGTGTATTATGTTTATGTTAAAGTGTGAATATGGGTTTCTCAGGGACAAGAGAGCTATGGGGCACCATAATAACTTACATGGACAGTAACAGGGTGGTCATCAGCGGCGGCCCCTCCCTCTTTTTCAAACCAAATATATATATATATATATATATATATATATATCAATATATATATATATATATATATATATATATATATCTCAATATATATATATATATATATATATATATCAATCAATATATCTATCAATCAATATATAGATCAATCAATATATAAATCAATCAATATATATATCAATCAATATATAAATCAATCAATATATAAATCAATCAATATATATATACAGTCAGGTCCATAAATATTGGGACATTGACACAATTCTAATCTTTTTGGCTCTATACACCACCACAATGGATTTGAAATGAAACTAACAAGATGTGCTTTAACTGCAGACTTTCAGCTTTAATTTGAGGGTATTTACATCTTTGGATCTTATACTGAGAGTTAACAGCAACAAATGCAAATAGCACACTTGAAATGAACACTGGAGCTTGTATCTGCTCTTTGTAAATGGGATAATGAGGGAATAACACACACCTGGCCATGGAACAGCTGAGCAGCCAATTGTCCCATTACTTTTGGTCCCTTAAAAAGTGGGAGGCACATATACAAACTGTTGTAATTCCTACACCGTTCACCTGATTTGGATGTAAATACCCTCAAATTAAAGCTGAAAGTCTGCAGTTAAAGCACATCTTGTTAGTTTCATTTCAAATCCATTGTGGTGGTGTATAGAGCTAAAAAGATTAGAATTATGTCGATGTCCCAATATTTATGGACCTGACTGTATATATATATATATATATATATATATATAGAGAGAGAGAGAGAGAGAGAGAGAGAGAGATGTCGCGAATAGTTCGCCGGCGGACTGTTCCCGGCGAACATAGCATGTTCTCGTTCGCTGCGAACTGCGAACATATGCGATATTTGACCCGCCCCCTATACTTTATCATTGAGCAAACTTTGACCCTTCAACTCACAGTCAGCAGACACATTCCAGCCAATCAGCATCATACCCTGCCTTCCAGACCCTTCTAACTCATGGACAGCAGCCATTTTGGAATCATAACTAACTTGCAGTCTTACTGAGAGAAGGCTGAGTGTAGGTGATACTGCATCAATAGGGAAAACCATAGCTAGGCTACTGTACACAGTGTGCAATACAGTCCTGAAGGACTCTTTTGATCTCTGCTGCAAGGACACCCCTGTGTCTCTTCCCCCCCTTATCATCATCCTCCCCTCACCTTAGCACCCAACCCTAACACCCCTCACACTTATCCCTAACACCCATCAACCTAACACCTAACCCTAACACCCCTCACACTTATCCCTAAGACCTAACACCCCTCACACTTATTCCTAACATGCCTCACCCTAACACCCCTTACACTTATCCTTAACACCCCTCACCCTAACACCTAACCCTAACACCCCTCACACTTATCCCTAACACCCCTTACCCTAACCCTAACACTCCTCACACTTATCCCTAACACCTAACCCTAACATCCCTCACCCTAACACATAACCCTAACACCCCTCACACTTATCCCTAACACCCCTCACCTTAACCCTAACACCCCTCACACTTATCCCTAACACGTAACCCTAACATCCCTCACCCTAACACCTAACCCTAACACCCCTTACACTTATCCCTAACACCCCTCACCCTAACCCTAACACCCCTCACACTTATCCCTAACACCCCTCACCCTAACACCGAAACCTAACACCCATCACACTTATCCCTAACACCCCTTACACTAACACCCCTCACACTTATCCCTAACACCCCTCACCCTAACACCTAACCCTAATACCCCCTTACACTTATCCCTAACATCCCTTACCCTAACACCTAACCCTAACACCCCTCACCCTAACACCTAACCCTAATACCCCCTTACACTTATCCCTAACAGCCCTTACCCTAACACCTAACCCTAACATCCCTTACCCTAACACTAGAGATGTCGCGAATAGTTCGCCGGCGGACTGTTCCCGGCGAACATAGCATGTTCGCGTTCGCGGCGAACTGCGAACATATGCGATATTTGACCTGCCCCCAATACTTTATCATTGAGCAAACGTTGACCCTGCATGTCACAGTCAGCAGACACATTCCAGCCAATCAGCAGCATACACTCCCTTCCACACCCTTCTACCTCATGGACAGCAGCCATTTTGGAATCATAACTAACTTGCAGTCTTACTGAGAGGAGGGAGAGTGTAGGTGATACCGCATCAATAGGGAAAACCATAGCTAGGCAAGTTTATTCAGTGTCCAGTGCAGTGCTGAAGAACTCTTGTGCATTATTATTATTATTATTACTACTATATAATGTGTAGATGTACCAGCTGGGCATGCATTATTATTATTATTATTATTATTATTATTATATAATGTGTAGATGTACCAGCTGGGCATGCTCTTGTGCATTATTATTATTATTATTAGTAAAATACTCCTACTACTACTAATAATAATGCACAAGAGCATGCCCAGCCAGTACATCTACACATTATATAGTAATAATAATAATAATAATAATAATAATAATACACAAGAGCATGCCCAGCCGGTACATCTACACATTATATAGTAATAATAATAATAATAATAATGTAGAAGAGCATGGCCAGCCAGTACATCTGCACATTATATACTAATAATAATAATAATAATAACAATAATAATAATAATGCTCAAGAGCATGCCCAGCCGGTACATCTACACATTATATAGTAATAATAATAATAATAATAATAATAAAGCAGAAGACCTCCCCTGTGTCTCCCCCCCACTCCCTCCCATGTGTCTCTCTCCCCCCCTCTCCCCTGTGTCTCCCCCCACTCCCTCCCATGTGTCTCTCTCCCCCCCCTCTCCCCTGTGTCTCTCCCACCCTTGCCTGTGTCTCTACCCCCTCTCCCTTCCCCAGTGTTTCTTTCCCCCATCTCCTGTGTCTTTTTCCCCTTCCCTCTTCCCTCTGTCACTCCCCCCTCCCCTGTGTCTCTACCCCCCTCTCCCTTCCCGTGTTTCTTTCCCCCCTCCCCTGTGTCTTTCCCCCCTTCCCTCTACCCTGTGTCTCTCCCCCCTAATCTGTGTCTCTTCCCCCTTCTCCCCTGTGTCTCTACCCCCTCTCCCCTGTGTCTCTACCCCCTCTCCCTTCCCCTGTGTTTCTTCCCCCCTCCTCTGTGTCTTTACCCCCTTTCCTCTCCCTGGTGTCTCCTCACCACTCCCTCCCATTAGTCTCTTCCCCCCTCTCCCCTGTGTCTCTACCCCCCTCTCTCTCCTGTGTCTCTCCCCCTCACCTCTCCCTTACCCTGTTTCTCTTCCCCCCTCTGCCCTGTGTCTTCCTCCCCCTCTCCACTGTGTCTTCCTCCCCCTCTCCCCTCTCCTGTGTCTTCCTCTCCCTCTCCCCTGTGTTTCCTCCCCCTCTCCCCTCCCCTGTTAGCTTCTATACACATACATACATACGATAAGAAATCTGGGGGGGGGGTTTACCCCTCCCCCCCCCCCCCAGTTCCAACACCCATGTGTACTGTATAATATTGTACTGCATTATGTTATATTATATCACTAGCGACTTGCCTGGCACAAATGACGGGGCAATAAAGTTTGAAGCCATGGCAATGCTGTTTGCCACACAATGTGATGCTTTTTGTACTCTGAGGACCTTCGGCGCTCATTGTGAGCCTCTTCCCTCGTGTCCTTCATGTTTCGTGCTTTGCAACGATCAATCTTCGGCGCTCATCGCAAAGACAGATATATAAGTACAGTGTTAAATATATAATTTTTTTTGTGCAGTGTCGTGTAGCCTCGTTTTCATTTTTTCCGGACGCCATTTTTTTTGTCGCTTAGCCGATTTAAAGGGGCCAACTGGGGAAGACGTTACAGATATCACATATATAGTTATGAGCAGGCGGGTTGTTGCTAACGCTGCAGGCTTGCGAAGCGAGGGCCAGAGTTGCTGGCAAGGAGCGCCGAAGGCTCCCACGTCGGCTGCAATGAGCCGCAGGCGGGACTTACACCATCAAATTTACGGACTTACGATCCAAAAATACGGGACTTAGAAAAAAAAACATTACGAGCTCACAAAAATACGACCTTAACGCCCAAACCGCACGCACTTAAAAACATTAAAAACACAATAAATACACACAACAAACACATAAAAAGCTTACCCACAGCAAGGCGGGCACCGAGGACCTCTGCAAGTGAAGTTACACCTCCATTTAAGTCCAAATTCATGAGTTTAGACACCCGAAAATCACCTAAGTGAGAGAAAAAATGGCCCTTGAAAAAAAGAAAACGAGGCTACAGGACCCTAAACACGCAAAACACATACGGATTTTCCTAAAAAGCCGTACGAGGTAAAGATACACTATTAACAAGGACGCTAAATCATCCACACCCGCTTACCACATACACATTCCCCGCCATTTTACAACACTAACCTACACAATGCGTAAGTACCCAGCTACCCTAACGGCTTCCCCTCGCGCACGCAGCCTATTTACACTACACACTGCACACATTGCTGACACTTACACAGCAGCTCCACAGCACTGAAAACCTACATTGTATGCTGCAGGAACATGAAAACAGATTGTCAGCTCTTCAGCACAATGCTTCCTGCATGTATTACTTACATATAGGTAAAGTATATTCATTTAGTAATTATTTCATTAGCATACAAAAATACATATACACAAAAAAAACATTATCACATTAAACATAAAAGCCATTCACTGCGCGCCTCACAACGAGCGCCAACGCTGCTCATAGCACACACAGCCTTGCAATAAGCGCAAAAAACACATCACAGCCGACCAAAGAATAACAGCAAAAGCGCCTATCAGAAAAAAAATACAACCAACAGCCTCGCAATGAGCGCCGAAGGATCTCCGACCGCCAACAAAATAAATGTCTCGTCCAAACCATTACCTGCCTTACAATCTTATTGCCGCCATTTTTTGACGGGCAAGTCGCTAGTAAATATATAAAGATCAAGATAATAAAAGTATCAGGAAACGTAACACAAAGAAGCACGCGCGTCTGAATAATACGACAAATACGGATTTTTGTCATAAGTGATATGATCGCAGTATTGGGTCATAAACCCTAAACACTGGAATCTGTTACATACAATTTACTGATGATGTCATTAATGAGCTTCAAGGGGGGGGGATCTCTTTTCATACTTTTTGAGCGGTGCAAATCCAACATACGCAGAGCGGAAATGCCACATCTGTGGGAGACACACAAAGGGGTTCACTTTGGGAGAAAAAAACAAACAAATATGAAATATTTAATAATCATATTTTGATGTTACCAACAGATAAGGAAACAAAACTGAGGTTATTATATCTAATAGTAGCAAGCCTGGGAGTACTGGGAGTAATAATACTGCAGCAGGAGGTCAGGACTAATGTCACCTATAGACCCTCAGACAGATAAAGGTCATTACTAATGTCCCTCTATAGACCCCCAGTCATATAAAGGTCAGTACTAATGTCCCTCTATAGACCCCCAGTGAGATAAAGGTCATTACTAATGTCCCTCTATAGACATCCAGTCAGATAAGGGTCAGTACTAATGTCACCTATAAACCCCCAGTCATATAAAGGTCAGTGCTAATGTCCCTCTATAGACACCCAGTCAGATAAAGGTCAGTACTAATGTCCCTCCATAGACACCCAGTCAGATAAAGGTCATTACTAATGTCCCTCTATAGACACCCAGTCAGATAAAGGTTAGTACTAATGTCCCTCTATAGACCCCCAGTCATATAAAGGTCAGTACTAATGTCACTCTATAGACCCCCAGTCAGATAAAGTTTTGAAATGTTTCTTGGATAGCATTGGGGCTAAAGGAGGTTTGGCCATCAGGTAGTCTAAAGATACCGTATATTATGTCCTCTCTTGGGGGGTAAAGACACTAATAATTCCTCCAATAAAATTCTGTTTTTTTATGTGGGCAAGGTCCCTGGTTAGCCCATTGGGTTATCTGTTAAAAAGAGTGGTGCAGAGACTGTGGGGGCTGTTAGCCTCCTTGTCCCCGTGTGGCCGTTTAGAATCCCTACTGCTGCATGTTTCAGCTTTATTAAGGTGTATTTGTACAGCGTTTGACTCAAGTAGCTGCCTGTGCTGGGTCAGTTTGGCTTAATTGCTGGGCCCTTTTCCTGCCAAGATGGCGACCGTCAGTCCATGGGCCTCTATGTCCCCTTCACTACCTTTGTCCCCGCTTGTGTGCTTATTTGGGAAGGCCACCCTTTATCTCCGGCCCGTGGCTTTGTAAGGGTCGCCCCCTCAATCTCTGAGTGTGGATATGCAGGGATGGGGCGTTGAATCAAGCCTACCTTCTTCTCTGCTCGCTGCAAGATCAACTATACCTAATTTTTCAGGCATGTGTACATGCCTAATTTTTCTGGCCTCTGGTGCTGCACTGTGCCTTCAACAACCAAACCCCCAAAAAAGGCACATAACAGTGATTAAACTGATAGGAGTAGTACTACTTAACACACCACTCATATCTGGTGTAACAGTAGTGTACATTTAAAACAAAAAACATGTTTCTACTGTAATAGATTGCATAGCAGTTAGTTGTCTGCAAGCTTGTGTGTCAGACCTACAGCGTCTACTCTGCCAACTTCTGCAAGTGCACAGTGCCACTCATATCTGTTGTCACAGTAGCTTGGACGCATAGTACCAATCTGTCAAAACCGGTAATGATGAATGAGGTCTAGAGTAGCCTGGTTCCCTTATCCTCTACAGGTTGAGACCTAATGTTTGGGTGACTCCAGACCAACACATGAGTACAAGCAGCACACAAACTCAAAGCCGCCATCCTCCTCCTGGTCCAGCATCATCAGCCACATCAACCACTGCTGTCCTCCTTGCCCCCTCTCAACCATCCGCCACTGCGTCTCTCGCCTTGAGCAGTTCCTGCTCATTTGCCCATAGTCAGGTGCCTGTAAAGGACATGTTTGAGCGTAAGAAGCTAATGTCTCAAAGTGCCCCAAAATTAAAGTGATACGACCAACAAAGCATCTTTTTCCATCTCCCGGTTCTAAAAATCCAGGCCTTATACACGCCCCCTGATATGTGCTGTAACAGGTTTTAAACTGATAAGAGTAGTACTACTTAACACACCTTATAATAATGCAGAGAGAGGCAATGCAGTGAGAGGAGTCTGAAGAAGAGGAGTCAGAGGAGGAAGGTGGCTTTGAGGAGGTGGAAGACCAAACACAGCAGGCGTCCCAGGGGGCTTGTTGTCACCTTTCGGGGACCCTTGGTGTTGTACGTGGATGGGTGGAGGAAGAGACCTTCAATGACATCAGTGAGGACATGGAACGGGACATGGCTAGCTTGGTATCCAACCTTGTGCAAATGAGGAGTTTGCGGTTGTGCAAATGGACTGTTTGCGGTTGTTTGCGGTGCGTTAAACGGGGAGTTTGGCCTGTCACTGTGAAGCGGGTGTAACCCTTACACTACCTGATCGATGCAACATCATACCTGTTGTTTTAAAGCACGTTATTCCAAACAATTTAGGAATGTTAGGTAATTTATGCCCTTTATGGCTTAAAACCAGACTCTGTATCAACTATGTAATTTTCCGTGGGAGTTTTGCCATGGATCCCCCTCCGGCATGCCACAGTCCAGTTGTTAGACCCCTTGAAACAACTTTCCCATCACTATTGTGGCCAGAAAGAGTCCCTGTGGGTTTTAAAATTCGCCTGCCTATTGAAGTCTATGGCGGTTTGCCGATGTTCGCCGGTTCGCGAACATTTGCGGCGGTTCACGTTGGCGGTTCGCAAACCGAAAATGTTATGTTCGCGACATCACTACCTAACACCCATCACACTTATCCCTAACACCCCTTACCCAAACCCTAACACCCCTCACACTTATCCCTAACACCCCTTACCCTAACCCTAACACCCCTCACACTTATCCATAACACCCATCAACCTAACACCTAACCCTAACAGTCTCACACTTATCCCTAAGACCTAGCACCCCTCACACTTATTCCTAACATGCCTCACCGTAACACCCCTTACACTTATCCCTAACACCCCTCACCCTAACACCCCTCACACTTAGCCCTACCACCCCTCACCCTAACACATAACCCCATCACCCTTATCCCTAACACCCGTTACCCTAACACCCCTTACACTTATCCCTGTGTCTCTTCCCCCCTTATCATCAAGGGAGGGAGGAGGATAATGAGGGAGGGGGGAAGAGACACAGGGGAGGATGATGAGGGAGGGGGGAAACAGACACAGGGGAGGATGATGAGGGAGGGGGTAAAGAGATACAGGGGAGGGTGATGAGGAAGGGGTGAAAGAGACACAGGGGAGGATGATGAGGAGAGGGGGAAAAGAGAGACAGGGGAGGATGATGGGGGAGGGGGGAAAGAGACACAGGGGAGGATGATGATGGAGGGGGGAAGAGACACAGGGGAGGATGATGAGGGAGGGGGTAAAGAGATACAGGGGAGGATGATGAGGGAGGTGGGAGGATGATGAGATAGGGGGATGAGACACAGGGGAGGGTGATGAGGAAGGGGGGAAAGAGACACAGGCGAGGATGATGATGGAGGGGGGGAAGAGACAGAGGGGAAGATGATGAGGGAGGGGGAAAAGAGACACAGGGGAGGATGATGATGGAGGGGGGAAAGAGACACAGGGGAGGATGATGATGGAGGGGGGAAGAGATGCAGGGGAGGATGATGAGGGAGGATATAAAGAGATACAGGGGAGGATGATGAGGGAGGTGGGAAGATGATGAGGGAGGGGGGATGAGACACAGGGGAGGGTGATGAGGAAGGGAAGAAAGAGACACAGGGGAGGATGATGAGGGAGGGGGTAAAGAGATACAGGGGAGGATGATGATGGAGGGGGATTTTATGTTATTTATGCCCTTTATGGATTAAAACCATACTCTGCATCAACTATGTAATTTTCCGTGGGATTTTTGCCATGGATCCCCCTCCGGCATGCCACAGTCCAGGTATTAGTCCCCTTAAAACAACTTTTCCACCACTATTGTGGCCAGAAAGAGTCCCTGTGGGTTTTAAAATCCGCCTGCCCATTGAAGTCTATGGCGGTTCGCCGGGTTTGCCGGTTCGCGAACATTTGTGGCGGTACACGTTCGCAGTTCGCGAACCGAAAATTTTATGTTTGCGACATCACTATATATATATATATATACATATATACACACACATAAAGCAATATACATAAAACAAAAAAATATATTAATTGATATTTATTAATTGATTAATTGATGTACTTTATTAATTTTTGATTATTGCTCATGTATTTTTATTAGACATTATTTATTATACATATTACAGTGCTTTTTATTTGCTATACATGTTACAGGATATTATCCTGTAACATGTATATCACATAAATAGCCCTGTAATATGTATAATACATACAAGTTCACACTAACCTTTTTTGCCCTTACAGGCTTCCATACCTGCTTTGCTAATTTTTTAAAGACTCTGATTGGTTGAAATCAATGTCAATCAAAAATTCAGCCAATCAGAGTCCTTCAAAAAATAGAATAAAAGGAGGAGCGTGGGAAAAAATCAATTAGTCGCCGGGGGAGCTCCTTGTAGGTGGGTTGCTAGTTGGGCCAGGGTGGGGTGTGGGTCACTGGGTCAGGGTTGTAGGTAGGTGGCTTGGCTTGGTACCTCTGTTAAACTACAGCAGGGTGGCAACTTACAAGGACATGATGGAGCTATGACCAGAGATTATACCTTCCAATTTAACCATGGGAGGATGATGAGGGAGGGGGGAAACAGACACAGGGGAGGATGATGAGGGAGGGGGTAAAGAGATACAGGGGAGGGTGATGAGGAAGGGGTGAAAGAGACACAGGGGAGGATGATGAGGGAGGGGGGAAGAGGCACAGGGGAAGATGATGAGGAGAGGGGGAAAAGAGAGACAGGGGAGGATGATGAGGGAGGGGGGAAAGAGACACAGGGGGGGGATGATGATGGAGGGGGGGAAGAGACACAGGGGAGGATGATGAGGGAGGGGGTAAAGAGATACAGGGGAGGATGATGAGGGAGGTGGGAGGATTATGAGGGAGGGGGATGAGACACAGGGGAGGGTGATGAGGAAGGGGGGAAAGAGACACAGGCGAGGATGATGAGGGAGGGAGGGAAGAGACACAGGGGAAGATGATGAGGGAGGGCGAAAAGAGACACAGGGGAGGATGTTTAGGGAGGGGGGAAAGAGACACAGGGGAGGATGATGATGGAGGGGGGAAGAGATGCAGGGGAGGATGATGAGGGAGGATATAAAGAGGTACAGGGGAGGATGATGAGGGAGGTGGGAGGATGATGAGGGAGGGGGGATGAGACACAGGGGAGGGTGATGAGGAATTGAAGAAAGAGACACAGGGGAGGATGATGAGGGAGGGGGTAAAGAGATACAGGGGAGGATGATGATGGAGGGGGATGTTAGGTTATTTATGCCCTTTATGGATTAAAACAGACTCTGCATCAACTATGTAATTTTCTGTGGGAGTTTTGCCATGGATCCCCCTCCGGCATGCCACAGTCCAGGTATTAGTCCCCTTAAAACAACTTTTCCACCACTATTGTGGCCAGAAAGAGTCCCTGTGGGTTTTAAAATCCGCCTGCCCATTGAAGTCTATGGCGGTTCGCCGGGTTTGCCGGTTCGCGAACATTTGTGGCGGTTCACGTTCGCAGTTCGCGAACCGAAAATTTTATGTTTGCGACATCACTATATATATATATATATATATACATATATACACACACATAAAGCAATATACATAAAACAAAAAAATATATTAATTGATATTTATTAATTGATTAATTGATGTACTTTATTAATTATTTGATTATTGCTCATGTATTTTTATTAGACATTATTTATTATACATATTACAGTGCTTTTTATTTGCTATACATATTACAGGATATTATCCTGTAACATGTATATCACATAAATAGCCCTGTAATATGTATAATACATACAAGTTCACACTAACCTTTTTTGCCCTTACAGGCTTCCATACCTGCTTTGCTAATTTTTTAAAGACTCTGATTGGTTGAAATCAATGTCAATCAAAAATTCAGCCAATCAGAGTCCTTCAAAAAATAGAATAAAAGGAGGAGCGTGGGAAAAAATCAATTAGTCGCCGGGGGAGCTCCTTGTAGGAGGAGCTTCATTAGATTGTTGTTGTTTTTTTTTTAGAGCGTCGGGTTTTTTAGGTGGAGGCCTCTTGCAATGGGCCAGAATGGATGGACAATGGCTTCAATCAAGATGAGGACAAGGGCTTCTATCAAGATTGAAGGACATGGGCTTCAATCAAAATTGATTGGAATGCCCGACTATCCAGGGCAGAAGGCCACCGCTGAAGGGGTCAATTTGACAGGTAAGTATGTGCTGTTGGTTACTTTATTATTGTTTTTTTTGTTTCCTTCCCTTATTTTATTTTTTTATCTTTAAAAGTGACAGGCAATGTATTCTTTTTATTTTAACTGCAATGTTAAAGATACATTGCCTGTTACTTTTAAAAATGGAATAAAAATATGGGGGGGGGGCTTTATTGTTGTTGTGTTTTTTTGTTGTGTTTTTTTTTTTTACTGTAAGGTAGGTGGGTTGCTAGTTGGGCCAGGGTGGGGTGTGGGTCACTGGGTCAGGGTTGTAGGTAGGTGGCTTGGCTTGGTACTACCAAGCCACCTACCTATCACCCTGACCCAGTGACCACACCCCACCCTGGCCCAACTACCAAGTTGGTAGTTAGGTCAGTGTGGGGGTCATTAGGTCAGGCAGGCTGTTAGGTGGATTGCTAGTTGTGCCAGGGTGGGGTGTGGGTCACTGGGTCAGGGTTGTAGGTAGGTGATTTGGCTTGGTACTACCAAGCCAACCAACCTATCACCCTGACACAGTGACCACACACCACACCCTGGCCCAACTAGCAATCCACCTAATAGCCTGCCTGACCTAATGACCCCCACCCTGACCTAACTACCAACTTGGTAGTTGGGCCAGGGTGGGGTGTGGTCACTGGGTCAGGGTGATAGGTAGGTGGCTTGGTAGTACCAAGTTGGTAGTTAGGTCAGGGTGGGGGTCATTAGGTCAGGCAGGCTGTTAGGTGGATTGCTAGTTGGGCTAGGGTGTGGTCACTGGGTCAGGGTTGTAGGTCGGTGGCTTGGCTTGGTACTACCAAGCCACCTACCTATCACCCTGACACAGTGACCACACACCACACCCTGGCCCAACTACCGAGCTGGTAGTTAGGTCAGGGTGGGGGTCATTAGGTCAGGCTGGTAGGTGGTTTGCTAGTTGGGCCATGATGGGGTGGGGTCACTGGGTCAGGGTTGTAGGTAGGTGGCTTGGCTTGGTACTACCAAGCCACCTACCTACCCCCAAGACCAAGTGACCTCAGCTGGTAGTAGCTGGGTGAGACTTAGGTCAGGGTGGTTAGTGGGGTCACATCAGGGTTGACACGGGGCCCCATGGGCCTCCTGTCCTTAGGGGGAGTGATGACCGGGTCTGGGGGGGTAGGAGTGACCGGGTCCGTCAGGCTTATGCTGGGTGGGTGACCACATGGTCCGTCAGAGACTGAGGTGGCCAGATGGGCCTCCGGGGGGTGGGTGACCGGGGTGACGGGGTCATCACCGGGCTTGGCACGAGTAATTGTGTGGCAGGCAGACAGGCATAGTGGGGTACTACTAGGGTAGCCCTAAGTGTATTAGGGGGACTAGGGGTTTGGCCAGGGCAGTTAGGACTTACTGTAGTAGGTTGGGTCAGTGACGTCAGTCTGAGTCGTTTCAGACAGGGAGGTCTCAGTCTCAGCGGTAGCAGGAAACGAAAAGAGGGCTGGGGGCTTATGGTGGTTTATATTAACAGGGGAGCTGTCAATCAAAATTAAACTCGAGGCTCTATTAGCTGGTGGGCGCCCTGGGCTAACGGTCTGGGTGGGCTTAGGTGGTTCTCCTGACAACTGTACAGCCTTCCATCATTGATTGGTCAATGATGGAAGACTGTCAGTCATTGAAATGGATACATTTTCACTGCCCATGCATAGCTTCTCCCTGGTTGGTGGGCAGAATCCATTAACGGTCATGACTTATTCATAGAGTCTAAAGGTTAGTGTAAGTGCAGTGTAATCTGATCACACAGCGTGCAGGGGAAAGCTACAATAGATAGTGTAGCACACAGCCGTTAATGCATACACACAAGGGGTTATCTTAAAGTGACAGTGTCCCAGGGAATAGTTTGCTTCATTCCTTACTTTAAAACACTTGAATGCTGATGTACACATTATATTTAATTGTTATTTATGTTTTACTAATAAAATATTGTGTTTTTTTTATTGCTGGTCACGAAAATATTTGGGGGGGCCCTTGCACCGACGCCCCTATGGACGAGCCGCTACTGGTGGTCATACACTGTTAACTTTGTGCTGACTCACCCAGCCCCACCTGAACAAATACAAAGATCAGGGGGATTTAAGTGCCATCAACTGCTATTGTCTGGTGGGTCCTTGAGAGCTAGGTTAATCTTCAGAAGATACTTGTACACATAGACATGTCTAGGCTATTACAAAGTAAACTGTGACAACACAGGATCTAAGTTAGATCGCACAGGCACAGACCCAGATGGCCCCTACAGCAAGGAGAAATTATCCTAAGTTAATTACCAGATAAGTGCCCTTGAGCAGTTATCTACTGGAGAGAGAATCTGACATCACTAGATGTACAGGATCTCACAGTGAACCAGGGGCAGGCTGTTGCTTATTGGTCTCTCTTCTGTGTGCCTAAGGAGTGGGGGTTGTCGTGATTGGCCAGCTTGTGGCTAGAAAACTGTATAAATGTGAAAGTCTAAATAAAGATGTGGCAATTTTTTTGCACTTACATAATCAAGGTGTAAGTGTAATTCTGTGAATTAATCCTATCCTCATATTCTAAGAGATTGTATAGTGTATCCAATGGTGGAGAATGGCCAAAGTCAGTGGCTATTGTTTTCCTAATATCCTGGTCTGTTGAACGAAGCTCCTAGGCGTGGTACTTGGGTTTGGTCCATCTTCTGCTATCAGAGGTATAAAAGGACCTCACAAATCTGCTGGATAGTTTTGAACCAGGTTCTTACCAAGTCCAATTGAAGCAGCAGATTGTGACAATTATTGGTAGTGCTGGGACCTCTGTTAAACTACAGCAGGGTGGCAACTTACAAGGACATGATGGAGCTATGACCAGAGATTATACCTTCCGATTTAACCATGGATCTGTCATGCAATTGATATGACATACAGTAAATATTACACTATATAGATTACTATAGTTTCTTAAAATATTACAGTGTATAGATTAGTTGAGTTTGAAGATCAAGTATACGCTGTTTGCAGAAATAGCATTTATTGGTATAGCAGTAAATATCAAGGATAAACTATTATGTGTTTACACTTGTAAGCTTTGATATTTAGGTAGATCACTATATACAATCTACCTGATGTCTATTACAAACTCTTTTGGATGACTGGATAACAATTAGTCTTAGCAAACTTTATATTTAGTTGGATCAATACAGAAATCAAAAAGCAGTGTATATACACTTATCAAATGTGGGTTAACTTTTTTTTTTATACAAGCTATATTTGGTTAGTTCAATATAGGATTATATAAACAGTGTATATAATCTTAGAAAGTTTGGTCAGCAGTCTGTCTATATTTGGTTAGTGAAATACAGAAATGATATGCAGAGTGTATAAACAATCAGCTTTCTATTTGTTACAGTATATGTGATATTAATAATTAGCAATATAACCAGTTACTCTATGAAAGCAGTAAAATATGGTATAACAATTTATATGGCAGTTAGAATATAGAAATATATATTGACGCAATATGTATGAAAGTTGGTCAGATTGTATGTGAGATTGCGAGCCAATTAAGCTTTGTATTTAGGTGTTGGCAAGTTTTTATTACTGGTTACTGGTTATTGGTTACATTTATTTTAATTTATCAAATTGGTCAAATCAATCAATTATGATGTAAGACAGTTTTGTAGATTGCGTGATACAATATTTTATATGTTGAGTATTGCTAAGTATGGTTTGCAGTATAGATGTTTTTAGTAATTGGTTTTGTAACAGAGTAAAATTATTACATTATTGAATAAAGTCAATCAGTCTGTTTTGGGGAATATGGGCACAGATTGAAATCTAATAATTAACAGTCCGGAATGCAGGTGCTAATGAGTCTTGGTTCTGTGACCACTCCCAAAAGGGTAGCAGAAGGATTGTGGTATATTGGGCTAGTTTTAACTCTACTACAAAATTTGAAAGTTAAACCAGTTGATACATGGATGACACCTGTCTCATGTTTAGGATCCCTTCTCAAGATAGTAACCCCTTTTTTATTGTTATTGGTTTGTTAGGAAGCATTGTAGATACAGAATAGAATTTGGATAGACAGATATAGTAAGATATCTTAGGGAAGCTATAAAGGGGACATAGGTTTATGTCCAAGAATGACAGGATTGTTCCCAGAACAGGACTGTCAGGTAATCCAGAAAATAGTATAGAAGAAAAGACTCCAGGAAAAAGCAGGAAAGACCAGGAAGAGACAAAAAGCCCCAAACTCTCCCTCTACCATTAGATAACTATTTCTTCCTCATCGTCAAAAGGTTGGTTACAACCAATCACAAATAGTTACTCCCGTTTGATTGTATATGTATAAATTAGAATGTGTTGATACATATCTTGTGTATATCTGTTTCTTTCCGCTTGAGGGCAACCTAGCTCTGTGTATTAAAAATAGATTATTAGGGAATATATGTGCCTTATGTTATTTATAACAATGGAACATTGAAGTGATATGCGTATGTCTTAGAACACGCTATCTTGAGACCTTCACAATGTTTCATCTTGAGGAGTCTTTCTTACCCATGTGAAAAATATTTACGACTTGGCCTAGCCAAGTCTTGATTTGATTTGTGTAATAGACTCATACCTTTAATTTGTACAATGGAAAATTATTTAACCCACTCACATGTTAGAAGAGTATACCATTGTTTAATGTTGGCCTGTTAGGAGTTAATAGTAAATGGAAAGAGATATGAGTTCATATAGGATGACTGAATGTCAATGAAAATAACGAGTTTTAATATTAAAGATTTGAACTCTTGTGCAAAAAGAAATAATGTATATAGAAAACCTAAGAATGAAAATATGGATATTGGATGTTTCCAAGAGTCCCATTGGGAACAAGACAGAGTCCCAAAGTTCCTTGAAGTTTGATACTGGATACAACTAAGTATATAAAAAGAACAGCAGAGATGTTTCAAATCTTTTTTTTTAATAAAAGATTGAATACTTAAGAAGAGTTTGTTCAATTAGACCCGAATGGTAGATTTATATTGTGGGTGGGATATATCAATAATGAAGATTTTACTATACTAAATCTCTATGCCCCTAACTATAAACAAAATAGATTCTTAAATTGATTGTTAAAATCTGTATCAAGGTTCTTCTGTGGATCTATTATTGTATGTGGAGATTTTAACATGACTATAAATCCAGATGTGGATAGGAAAACTGCTACCCCAATCAAAAACCATGGTAGAGTCAGAAGAATCCCAGATCAATTTTCTGACTGTTTGATTAAGAAAGGTCTCTATGACACTTGGTGGATATTACACCCATGACAGATGGATTTTTCCTATCACTCTCAAGTGCATAGGGCTTACTCGAGAATTTACTATTTGTTGGTGGATCGGGGTACTATGGATAAGGTCCTGAAAGTAGATATAGACACCATAGCTATTTCAGACCATGCTAGCATTATAATGTTAATTATAATGTCTAATACAACTAACGTAAGACCATACTGGAAATTTGATGTTTCCATAGTGCAAGATGAACATAATAAGAATGTGATTAAGGAGGAAATTAATACATTTTTTGAAATTAACAAAAACTCAGTAGCATCAAAAACTACAGTATGGATTGCTCAAAAAGCCTTTATTAAAGGAATTCTGAAAAGGATGAGAGCTCAAGAAAGAAAAAGAAAAGGTCTACCCTTAAGAACGTTATATATCCAATTAAGTAAACTGGAAAGGGATAATAAAATATCTATAAATGATTTTACTATTTCTGAAATTAAATCAATTCAAGTGCAGATAAACAAAATTAACCAATCACTTTCAGACAAGGCCATCTGGTCTATGCAGCAAAGAGCATAACACTTTGATAATAAAGTAAGCAAACTTCTGTCAAATAAAGTAAGAAGAAAAACAGCCCTGAAAAAATTGAAGCTATAAGGTATGAGAACAGGTTAATGACAAATCCTAAAGATATAGTTCAAACTTTTGCAAAATATTACTATAAACTTTATAATTTATCAGAAGAAGCATAATTTGTTAAGCCATCTACAAAGGATATTTAACATTTTCAGTTTAATCTTCCCTCAGTTACTGAAAGCGAATTAGAAACAGAAAAAAAAAGGTCAAATAACGACAGAAGAACTTAAAAATGCAATTTGAGATTTGAAACCCCAAAAAACTCCAGGACCAAATGGGTTTGGTAATTTTATAAAATGTTTCAGTCTGTATTAAATGACAATTTAAAGATGTTATTTAACGAAATCAAAGATACAGGGAAAATTCCAAAAAGAGATGACTATAGCTAAAATAATTATAATACCAAAAAAGAAAGGAGACAAGAAATGTAGAAATTACAGACCTATTTTGTTATCAAATACGGATGTAAAATTATATGCCATAGTCCTAGCATTAAGATTGAGAGACTTAATGTCAAAACTAATCTACCGTATATACTCGAGTATAAGCATAGTTTTTCAGACTATTTTTTAAGGCTGAAAAGGGCTCCCTGAGGATGAGGAGGGGGGTTGAGGATGAGGAGGGGGGTTGAGGAGGGTGATTGAGGAGGGCGGTTGAGGAGGGGGGAGGAGGGTTGAGGAGGGAGGTTGAGGATGAGGAGGGGGGTTGAGGAGGGGGGTTGAAGTTGAGGTGGGGGTTAAAGATGGGGGGGTTGAGGATGAGGGGGGAGGTTGAGGATGAGGAGTGGGGTGATAAGGGAAGGGGGGGAAGAGACACAGGGAAGGGAGAGGGGAGAAGAGACACAGGAGAGAGAGGGGGGACACCGGGGGCAGCACATTTCCCACCCTCGGCTTATACTCGAGTCACTCATTTTACCCAGTATTTTGTGGTAAAATAGGTGCCTCGGCTTATACTCGGGTCGGCTTATACTCGAGTATATACAGTATATACAATTAATACGTTATTTAAACATAATTCTTATTCCTAAATGAGAGATATATTTACTGCCCGATTTAAATTGATATGATTGTTGTAAACTTTCTACTTGTATATGACCTAGTCCTTTATAAATTACTTCTGAGGATGAAGAGGGGGTTGAGGATGGGGGGGGTTGAGGATGAGGATGGGGGGGTTGGGTTTGAGGAGGGGGGTTGAGGTTGAGGAGGGGGGTCGAGGTGGGAGGTTGAGGAGCAGGGTTGAGGAGGGAGGTTGAACATGAGGAGGGGGGTTGAGGAGGCGGGTTGAGGATGTGGAGGGGGGTTGAGGATCTGGGGTTGAGGATGAGGATGGGGGGTTGAGGATGAGGAGGGGGTTGAGATTGGGGGGGTTGAGGATAAAGATGGCAGGTTGAGGTTGAGGAGGGGGTTGGGGAGGGGGGTTGAGGAGGGAAGTTGATGAGGGGGTTGAGGAGGGGGGTTGAGGAGGGAGGTTGAGGAGGGGGGTTGGGGAGGGGGGTTGAGGAGGGAGGTTGAGGAGGGGGGTTGAGTAGGGGGGTTGAGGAGGGAGGAGGAGGGTTGAGGAGGGAGGTTGAGGATGAGGATGGGGGGTTATTTAGGGGGGTTGAGGAGGGAGGTTGATGAGGGGGGTTGAGAAGGGGGGTTGAGAAGTGGGGTTGAGGAGGGAGGTTGAGAAGGGAGGTTAAGAAGGTGGGTTGAGGAGGAAAGATAATGAGGGAGGATGAGGAGGGGGGTTGAGGAGGGTGAGAAGGGAGGTGGAGGGAAAGAGACACAGGGAAGGGAGGGGGAGGGAAAGAGACACAGGGAAGGGAGAGGGGGGAAGAGACACAGGGAAGGGAGAGGAGGGAAGAGACACAGGGGAAGGAGAGGGGGGAAGAGACACAGGAGAGGGAGAGGAGGGGAAGAGACACAGGGGAGGGAGAGGGGGAGAGACACAGGGGAGGGAGAGGGGGATGAGACACAGAGGAGAGAGAGGGGGGACATAAGAAAGGGGCACGGAGGGCACACAAGAGGGGGACACAGAGGTCACAAGAAGGACACAGGGGGCAGCACATTTCCCACCCTCAGCTAATACTCGAGTCACTAAGTTTTCCCAGTATTTTGTGGTAAATAGGTGTGCCCTGTCTCTCCTCTCCTTTTTTTCTTTACTGATGGAGCCATTTGCGGAAGCAATAAAAAAATCCCCCTTTATAGGGGGAGTGAGGAGAGGAGAGAGGGAGCACAAAATGGTCCCTTTTGCAGACAATATAACTCTCACCTTGACTGATACTGTCAGAGGATGGGGGGTTGAGGATGAGGAGGGGGTTGAGAATGGGGGGGTTGAGGATAAAGATGGCGGGTTGAGGAGGGGGGTTGGGGAGGGGGGTTGAGGAGGGAAGTTGATGAGGGGGTTGAGGAGGGGGGTTGAGGAGGGAGGTTGAGGAGGGGGGTTGGGGAGGGGGGTTGAGGAGGGAGGTTGAGGAGAGGGGTTGAGTAGGGGGGTTGAGGAGGGAGGAGGAGGGTTGAGGAGGGAGGTTGAGGATGAGGATGGGGGGTTATTTAGGGGGGTTGAGGAGGGAGGTTGATGAGGGGGGTTGAGTAGGGGGGTTGAGAAGTGGGGTTGAGGAGGGAGGTTGAGAAGGGAGGTTAAGAAGGTGGGTTGAGGAGGAAAGATAATGAGGGAGGATGAGGAGGGGGGTTGAGGAGGATTAGAAGGGAGGGGGAGGGAAAGAGACACAGGGAAGGGAGGGGGAGGGAAAGAGACACAGGGAAGGGAGAGGGGGGAAGAGACACAGGGAAGGGAGAGGAGGGAAGAGACACAGGGGAAGGAGAGGGGGGAAGAGACACAGGAGAGGGAGAGGAGGGGAAGAGACACAGGGGAGGGAGAGGGGGAGAGACACAGGGGAGGGAGAGGGGGAAGAGACACAGAGGAGAGAGAGGGGGGACATAAGAAAGGGGCACAGAGGGCACACAAGAGGGGGACACAGAGGTCACAAGAAGGACACAGGGGGCAGCACATTTCCCACCCTCAGCTAATACTCGAGTCACTAAGTTTTCCCAGTATTTTGTGGTAAATAGGTGTGCCCTGTCTCTCCTCTCCTTTTTTTCTTTACTGATGGAGCCATTTGCGGAAGCAATAAAAAAATCCCCCTTTATAAGGGGAGTGAGGAGAGGAGAGAGGGAGCACAAAATGGTCCCTTTTGCAGACAATATAACTCTCACCTTGACTGATACTGTCAATTCCTTAAAACATCTGCAGAAACTGATAGACAGGTTTGGTTTGGTATTCTATTATAAATGACATTCTCAAAAAACAAAGGTACTAACAATAAATATAGATTTAGCTGAAAAAAATGTACTAAAGCAAAATTATCCATTTAGAGGGCACCTAAATGGATTCACTCATTTGGGTATACAATTTAGGGAGAAAAAAAAACAATATGATTTCTATTAATTATAAAAAATAATTTCTAAATTGCATGGAACGTATCTCAAGTTGGAAGGATAAGGGTTTTTCATTCTCGGGCAGAGTAGCAGTAATAAAAATGATAATACTGTCCAAGTTTAATTACGTAGCTTGTTGTATCCCTATGCCAGTCCCAATGTACAGGATTCAAAAGTATCAGACTTTAATAGATAGGTACATACATTGCAGATACCATACTAGATAAAAAAAAGAACTATAGCTAGACAGTTTATAAAAGGCGGTATTTCTTACCCAATATTGTCAACATATTATGAGGCCAAATGCGTTACACATATCCTTAAAATGGTTAGAGCCTGAAAAGGGTGACATGTCCTTCGCGTGCTGGAGAACAGCGCACCGTCATCAGGGCACAGAGAACTGAGCTCTGATGAAGCTCTGCGCGCCAGCCTGCATCCCATCTGACACAGAGGCTTCTCATGCGCGCGCCCCATCTCATATTTACTGGACCTGATTGCTGGAGGCTGCCAAGGTAAGGGGCTGACAGTGGCCATGTGGGACTGGCATATGTCACTAGGAGCATATTGTATGTAATTTCGCTGTCATTGTGTGCATGTATCACTAGGAGTATGTTGCATTGCATGTTTATCACTACATGTCACTGTCATTATTTGCACGTGTGCTAAACATGCAATGCAACATGCTCCTAGTGACACATGAAACTATGCCTGGCCCATTTGGCGGACTATCACTCCCTTACCTTTGCCAAGCAGGTCCAGTAAATATGAGATGGGGGCGCTTGTGCAGGAGAAGCCTCTGTGGCAGATGGGATGCAGGCTGGAGCGCAGAGCGTCATCAGGGTGCGGTTCTTGGTGCCCTGATCACGGCACGCTGTTCTGCAGCGCTCTAAGGTGGGGGTGCCCCTGAAAAGACGTATTCATAGCACCAAACTGAAAATGAATTGTCCCCAAATAGAGACCTTAAATTATTGATATTTGCTGAAAAAATTGACTGTAAAAATGTAAAGAAAGGAGCATATTTAGTCGAAACCTTATATAAATATTGGGGGGAAAAAATGAATCACAAACTAAAATGAATCCCTTTACCAAGTCTCATCCTGCTTTTGGAATCTGTTGTAAAACATTTTTATATTCCTTTTCCAAAAGAATGGAACAAAAAACAGATCTCTCTGCTGAAAGATATTTATCTAGGAAGAAATCTTGTATCATTTGATCAACTGTCTAATAAAGATGGGTTATCAAAACAAAATTGCCTTAACTTTAATACCTACGAACTGCATTGATTTCAAACAATATGGCAATGCTTCATAGAAAAGAATCTACATCACTAGAAAAAAATGATAATTAAATCTGAAAAGAACCATATGATAGCAAAATGTTTCAATATAATTAGATCTCTGAATGAAGAGGAAAAAAACAAAGGCATGAAGGAATGGGAAATGGATATTGGTAAGGTCTTTCCTCCTGAAAATGGGATAAAGCATTTAAGTTGACAAATAGATTTATCAAAAGGGTATCATATAGAGAAGTATTTTTTAAAGCTATTAACAGATGGCACATGGTCCCGAAAGAAATCTGCCAAATATGTCACAACAGGTGTGATCTTAACTGTTGGAGAAATTGTGGTCAGCAGGGCTCATATAAACACATTCTGTGGGACTGTCTGAATATAAATGTTTTTTGGATTGATGTATTCTGCAACATTTCTAAAATTTTAAAAATAACTGTAATTCTATCATTTGATATAAGTATTTTGCACACAATTCCTGATGATTTAGAATTGGAATTAAAAGCATTTATCATCCAGGTACTTTTATAAGCAAAATGGTTGGTGATCTCTAAGTGGAAACAAAATATTGTCCCTGTTTGGAACGATATTAGGTCAATACTAAGTCGTAACAGAGCGTTGGAAGATAATTTTTATTCCATAGGCTTATTTAAAAAAAACAAAATTAAGTGAAAAATTTGGGACGATTTTGACAATCTTATGATAACATTTGAGGACCATTAATCCTAACACATCGATTTCTATGCGCTCAACTCTTTAAATCCTCATAGGCAAATGTCTGTTTGTTTGTTTGTGTGTTTGTCTTTTAAGTATATATGTACCTAAAGATTCATAATTATCCTTAAAATTACAATGTATTTATTTGTAGACATATAAGGAAGGATTTACAAATTGGAGTACTTTTGGAACTGCTTTTGCTATTCCTGTTTGTATGTTTTTATTATAGACATGTAATTAGAGATTTATAAACATTCTTGACCTGGTGGAGGAAGAACCAGTCCCTACCTTTAAGGGGATAAACCTTGCCCAGTTAGAGGCCTGGAGAAAGGGATTACATGCAGCATTGCAGGCCACGTGGAAGGCCTGGAGGAGAGCTGCCATGCTTCTGGGTTCAGGAGAGAACCAAAGGTGGACTATGCTCTACTATTTGACTGTAAACTTAGTTTAGGGCTCCCAGGGATACAGCATATCCCGGAGCCAGGTGCCAGCACCAGAAAGCAACCCTGGGAATTTACCATCTCAGAGGGCTCAGTCTGGCTCAGAGGACTGGAGCTCCATCGCTACCAGCAGGGAGGTGGGGAAGCCAAGAGGTGCTGGTCAGAGGATGGACCTAAAGCGCAGGTTGGATGTGAGTAGCTCGGCTCTTCAGACTATGCAGGAGGCAGTGACAGACAGTACTCAAGGGCTGCCTGTATTCACATGCCAGGCAGTATCAGATGGAGAGAGCCAAGAGAGTCTGCCCAATGATCCAGGAACTAAGATCCAAAAGGAGGTGAGAGAGCTGTTTCCAGGCAGTGGTTCCAGAAGAAGGGGGGCTGAGAGGCAGAGAGCACAATGCAGCCCCAAGGATTGGAGTCCACATTCAAGGCCGTCAGGAGAAGTGCACACTGGCACTCCTCAATTGAAATATTGTTTTAATGGGTCCCCAAGAAGACTGTTTATCCTAAGGGAGTGGGAAAGAAGGGGCATTGGCCTTGGATTTTAGGGAATGGGGTGATGATAACCCTTGTATAGCAGTCACCTGAACTGGTTACCCCCAGGGAACTGTTTAGATTGGAGAAACCAAAAGGCCCAATGGATACCTCTGAACTCAAGCTATGGTCAGGGGAGGGGGGGAAGTGTTGCCCAGTTGTGACCCTGTAAGCCCAGGGGCTGTAATAAAACAATCAGGAGAGCTGTGCACACTGGGATCGTTGTGGAAGGGAGTGTTGTCCCAGGATTACCCCAGATTGTTTCACGCCTGGATGGGCCACATTTTAAGGACTGCCAAAGAAGGTACCCCAGGGTATGGTTTGTCCCCTGTTCCCACTGCATTGACTCCCCTGTAGCTGCCAAAATAAAGCCTTTTCATTCCTCCAAAATTGGGAAGGAGGGAGAATTCACCCTGGACAGGAGACAGGGTGTCCAGAGAGCCACTGAGGCTATCACTTGGATGGATTTGTACCTGGGGGTTGGGAAGGTGGAGCAACATGGATAGCCCACTGTGCAAAGCCCGGATTGACCCACAGAAAGGGGGGTCTGGACAATGGATGCTCCCTGCACTCTCTAGACTTACCACCAACAGCTGGGACCGGGTTCTTGGACCCTGGAGATTGTTGGCAGTGTGCCATAGCTTAGTCCTCAGAGGAGAACAAGAAGCAGCCGTGAAGCAGGAAAGCTATCCGGCAGGATGTCTTCCCAGTCTACACAAGAAAAGAAAGGAGGAACAATTGTCATGCCCAGGGCCTGACTGTACTGTTGGGGACTGTGGCCTGGGCTGGCCAGAGTTACCCTGTTTTTTACTATAATTATGCATGTTTTGATGCTTATGATTTTAAAATGACTTTTGTATTGTGTATTACGATTGTGTTACATTGTTAATATGGGTTTCTCAGGGGAAAAGAGAGCTATGGGGTACCATAATAACTTACATGGACAGTAACATGGAGGTCATACACTGTTAACTTTGTGCTGACTCACCCAGCCCCACCTGAACAAATACAAAGATCAGGGGGACTTAAGTGCCATCAACTGCAATTCTGCTGGATAGGTTTAAATCAGGTTCTCACCAAGTCCAATTGAAGTAGCAGATTGTTACACGCTTTAATGTGAAGAACATTTTTCTTTCTTTAAGCTGGAATCTTTTAGTTCTAACCTCAAAGGATGTCCTCTTGTCAGTTAAAAATCTCTTGGTGCAAGAAGTTCACTTGGCAAAGCTTTATACTGACCCTGGATATATTCATATAAGGTAATCATTCCTCCTCTTAAACACCTTTTATATAGAGAAAATATGTTTAATTTGGCTAGTATTTCTTCATAGCTTAGTCCCTCTATTCCCCTTATTAGTTGTGTTGCCCTTATCTGTACTTTTTTCCAACTCTAAACATTTTGTTTTTATGAAGTGGTGCCCAAAATTGTACTCCTTATTCCAAATGATGGCGTCCTAGGGATTTTGTATAGCGGCAGAATTATATTTGTTTCCCTGGCTTCTATACCCTTCATAATACATGCTAATATTTTATTTGCCTTAGCAGATAATGCTTGGCTTTGAGCACTATTACCTAGGCGGTTGTCTGCAAGAACTCCCAAATCCATTTCAATATCTGATACCCCCATATTTGCTTGATTGTTTTCTTCCCATATGCATAACTTTACATTTATTCATATTAAATCCAATCTGCCATTTAGCTGCTGATTTCTCTAATTTATGCAAATCCCTTTGGAGGGAAAATACAAAACTTTCTGATTTAATTACCTTGCACAGCTTAGTATCATCAGCAAAAATGAAGACAATGATCATTTCGAAAAAGGGGAATCGGGTATTTTTAACTCAGTGCCGGTTTCCAAAAGATCCAAGTAGCCTTTCATACACTTAATTTAATTTAATTACTTTTCTGTTACTTTAAACAATGCCAGGTCCCTTGTGATGGGTTATGTGTTTTTTATAATGTTTAAAGTATTAACGATATCACATTGAATAGTGCTGCATAATATTGAGCTGTTGATAATAAAACAAAATAATAAGAATAAGAATCATTCTTACACAAAAAGAGGAAATAAAAATGTTGATTTATTTTTAATGATCCCTATCATTTTTTTATTACTGAGAAGTAAGAAAAATATTCCTGTATAGTATTCTAATTTAAAAACATTGTGAATGAAAGCATGTGTGCTCGAAATCTGTGTGTTTACAATGTAAAGCAAAAGAAGAATTACAACAAAGGTAAAAACATTATATTTAGGAATCTGATTTCATTAATAAATCTTGTGAAATAATTTTTATTTAAAATATTTTCTAAAACTTGGAATGAGCAAAATCACCCAAAGTATTTAGAACCACTGTGCTAAATATATATAATGATTACCTTTTGAGTTCTGTTACAGTAAGAATTCCATACTAAGGCCCTCATTCAATTGCAATTTGCCCAATTGAATAGGGCCCTAAATAAGCACATAACATATATTTTTTAAAGAAGTTTTTTTGTTACCAAGCATCTATCCAAAAGAAAGGTTTTCACTAACTATAAACTTCTTTAATAAAAATATGCTATGTGCTTCTTTAGGGCCCTATTCAATTGCCCACATCGCAATTGAATGAGGCCCTAAGCTAATAACAGGATGTCATGGGAATTTTTTCTCCTTTATTGACTGAAAAGTCATCGTGAGATACTCACTATAAAATAACAACTGACAAGGGAGGAGGGGAGATTTGGACTTGTCTTCCTTACGTGGCATTTTATGGTGAGTTTCTATCTTAGTCTTTTACTGTTTTATCTGATTTTGCTGATTCCATGAAACAAAATAGATTTTCAATTAATTTACCTCAGTGTTTACACAGAAGACTTTTGTTTATTGATAACTGATAAATCATACATTACAAAAGACAGACCATGTGCTACTTTAGGATATAGAACCCTCTGATATACATTCTTCTTTGAGGCCATTCTTGTTAATCACTATGAATTTGCAGGAAATGGGGTCAAGAACAGCATAGCAGCCTTCTGTCGTGAAAACTGGTTTAGAATTCCTAGAAATATGAGATAGACAAACATTTCAAAGGCTATTATTTGTATTAACTTTTATAAAGAACCAACAAATTCCATAGCACTAACAATAAAACATGGCAAACCAGACATATATTGAAAGTAGTCGCTGTAATACTAATATTCTTACAGAAAACAAATTTATAATGCCCTTTTCAGTATGGAGAGAAATAAAATCTTCACTACTGAAGAAAAATACTTTCAAAATCTCAAAATCTTCTTAAATTGGCTCATAGGTGACCACTGAAATGTCATATGTCATATATCATGTTTATGGTGTTCTCTTTAGAAGAACTTGATAATGTGTACAATGATCTGACAAATTTTAAAATAAATACAGTCTTTATTTTATTAACTATTGTATTACATGCATTTAGAAGATCATCTTTTAAACATTACAAAAGGTATATTTGTATGAGAAATAATTGATCTATAGTGTCGATAAGTTATATTAAATATAGACAGTGTGGGCTTGTTTTCCCCTCCTCTATCTTACATGTTACATTAAACAGTGGTTAATCAGATAAGAAGCACAATTAACAGGGTCTCTATGAGCCATTGTTTATGCTTCCTCTTAATTAACTGGTAAGGTAATGACAGTTAAGACACATTGCTTTTTATCTGCTGTTTTTGTGTTAATTTTCTCCAATTAATATAGCTTCCATGTGAAATTGCAGTGTATAAAACATGCTATTTTATATTCATGGAAAACAAGATTTGGAGTACAGTTACTCTTTAACAATGACATACAGTTTGTCTAATTTCTAACAGGTTTAGAAACCCAGGAGAAATTGAAGAAAATACAGACTCAGACAGGATGTTGGTTCAGTCTTGTTGACAACATTCTCTCTAAATAGTACACTTGACAATAGAATTCAGTGGAGAAGTAAGCCCCCTAGTATAACCATCCCCTTTAAATTACAGGCAGGCTAATTGTTCAAATATATACAATACCCATACCTGTATTTATATATTAATAAATATGATTAAGTGGAGCCTGACCAACTGGGTGAATTGACCTGTCCACTAGTGATATCATCATTGCATACAGAGTTGTAACCATCAGATAAACAACTAGGAGGAGTATATCAGTGAGCTAGAATGTGAGAGGCAAAATTGCTGTTCCTATATGAATGGCAAAGTAAAGTGTGTAAGCCCAAAATATTTCACCAAAATGTTTGTAAAAAAATAGATTAATTTTGATTGAATGTATTTTTTACAGTTTATTTTTAAGTACATACTTACACTGAGCAGCAGGTTATACCATTTTTGTGACAATAGCACTTCTGACAACCTTCTATCCATTCTTCACCAATATGACGTTTAACTCCATCATGCACACAGGCTGAAATAAAAAAAATGTTATTTTTTTATTTCACTGAACAAGGCACAGTTATTATATAAAACATAGCATATCAAGAATGATATAATATACTTTTGTAATGTTATTTCACACAAACCATCCTTAATAAACCATATTCATATAATGTATTACATTTCAAATTTCAACACTGAATCTGTTTTGTGTTCTTATTTTTTTTTCTTTAAGAATCAAAATATATTAAGAATAATAGCAAAAGGAAAAAGAAAAAAGATTTTAGCAAATTGTTAAAGAAAGAACAAAGTATAATTTTGATGGATATCTTATGTAAAGAAGAGAGTAGGTGCAATTATGATCCTTCGTTTTTTTTTTTTTGGTTCATTGTTACTTTTTTTTTAGTTTATCCATGGTGACCATTTTTGTTATATAATGCCAAACAGTTTTTCGAAGAGTAAATCAATCACTCCGACTTCATCAATTTTGGTGCTGTTTCGGTGCCAAGAAAGAGTTGACATTTCAATTTTGGTGCAATATGAAGTTTAATGATGGCACAAATAGTTGATAATGGCAAGACTACTTTTAAACCATACATTTTAACATTTTAATTGCAATACTCATTTTAACAATAAATACTTAAGAGCACCATTATTAATTTAAATAATTGTAGATATATTGGATGAAAATTCAAAGCCACTATTTTAATTAATACAAGTAGTACTTCTAAGGAGTTTATTTATATATCAGTAATTTATATGTAATCTTTGATTGCAAAGAAAATAATGGCTAGCTTCATTTACCTTTGCAAAGGCTATGATGATGTTTTTGCAACATCATTGTTGGCTCAGTTCTAACTAAAGTGCATTTCACATTACTTTCCATGAGTCATTGTGAACTTTCCATGCAGTTGTCTTTTATGTAAAACACTCCCTAACACTGCATCTTTTACAAGACAAATCACGGACGGAATAGCAAATATAATATGACAATATGTATTTGCCACTGACTTAATATTAATATTCTATTTCAAGGGGAATGTACATGTCCAGTATACTATACCAAACAATAAAAAATATTATTAGCTGCATCTGCACTTTTGCAATAATTTTTCGTATTATCCACCTTTTCATTTTACATTTCTTTTATTTTTCTTTTACATTTGCAAACAGTTTGAAAAGTCTGCAAGTTTTTAGTCTTGCAAGGTATTTTGGGGAAAGTACTACACACACTTGATTTTAAGCTCAAAGACAGGACCATCCATTCATTTCAATGTGTTAATATTTTTTTGCCTTGAACTTAACATGTACAGTGCTATGGAATATGTTGGCACGCTACAAATAAATAATAATAATAATGAAAAATGGAAAGTTGGTGGAAAGTTAGCAATGCCATGAGGTTTTAACAAGTCATTGGTATGTAGAATGCTCATGCTAATTTTACATGAAGTTACATTTATTAAATTGTTATAATTCGAATAAAGCATCATTCATATAGACACTTATTTAAGTGACTTTCTTTATGTGCTTTCCTTGGCCATTAAAAGTAAAAATATCTGTAGATGTGATAAAGAAAAGTAATGGAAAAGGTGAATGGAAGTCAGCACTTAAGATAAAACACAGTAGAAAGGCATGAAAAACAAAGAAAGTTTTGTGGAAACCCTTTGAAAATACTATTATTTAGCCTAAGGTGAGTTACTGCAGCAAAACACCAATACCCACTACAGGGTAGGGTAAAAGCTGATTTGTAAAGCTGGGATTTATTATGTGAAGAAAATGGGGTAGAAAATTATTATTTGTTGGCTTCTTATTGCCCCCCACAGGCACCTACTCACTCTCTCTTTCTCGCATGGGTGCGGAACACAAATTAAAATTTCACTGGCTCCTTCACTCACTAGCTTGCTACTGCATTTAGCCAGCCTGCTTCGCTATGCCAGACACTGAAAACAAATATATACATAAAACATGGTCAAGAGGCTATCCTTTTATTCCAAACATGCATCTAAACTCTCTCTATTACCTGACATTATTACTGTTAAGGCATGGCAACTAGTTCAGCAATTTTTTGGGGAGGATCTAAATATATTTAGCAATTACTTCCTTTTCTTATCAATTTGAAATTTCAAAATGGGTTAGTCGATACCAGATTTTACTAACTATAAGGAATATACTGATTTATTTACTAAGAATATCTATATATTTCAGGATTTGAAACAAAAATTGATTTACTCAACAAACATCATCTTTTATATCTTCAGGTCACAATTATTGACAATTGCCCTTTAGCCTTAATTAGTATTGAGTACTCTTAAATGTTATTTAGACAGTCTGTGTATATGATACATTTCAAAGTGTGCTTTAAACAATGCTGCGTGGAAAAATGTTTCATAAAACATAGTTACATTAATTGAGGTTGAAAAAATACTTTTAGTCCATCAAGTTCAACCTTTTTCTCTGATCTGCAACATGCAGGTTAATTGTCATTGTTAATTGATCCAGAGGAAGGCAAACAGAAAAAAAAACAGTGAAACTTTGCCAATTGTCTCAAAAGGGAAAAAAAACATATAAAATTCCTTCCTGACCCCATATACTGGCGATCGGACTCATCTATGGATCAATAATCCCTCTTTAATTATCCAGGATAGCCCTGAATACCCTTTTTATTTTAAAATATATCCAATCCCTTTTGAAAGTTATTGATCAAATCCACTGTCACCACCTCCTTTGGTTGAGAATTCCACAGATTAACTACCCTTACTGTGAAGAACCCTTTTCTTTATTTAAGGTGGAATCTTTTTACTTCTAATCTCAAAGGATGTCCTCTTGTCAGCTGAAAACCTCTTCACCAATAATGAGACTAGTTAGTTATTGATAAGAAGCCTTTTGTGCCTTTTGTATGAGCCACAGCTAAAATGTAATACATTCAAACTTGTTTTTCTATTACTAGAGGACCTTTTCTTAATAATTTCCAGTTGCAAATATTCTTATTTTTATTCCTATTTTTATTAATTCTTGCAATCTTTCCATAATTAAAATGCCCACTGTGTCCCTTTAAATGTATTGGCATTTTTAGTGATCTCCTGCTAATTGTAGTATTTACATTTCCATGTCTGTGTTCTTACCTTTTTGTTCTTTATTGAACAATTGGTGCATTTGGGGCACATATCCAAGCTTCCCCTTATGAATAGTTTGGCACTGTGCATCACACAGTGTTATCATGCACAATGCCAGGGCAAAACCCAGGATATAGTCCTGTGAAAAGAAAGTCATGTTAAGTTGTCAGGATAAATTCATCCTTAGGATAGCATTAAGTTTGTTCTAGGCATCATTTATTTCCCTTACTGTGTCTGACCCTAGAATGTCCATGTATCCATTATCCTTTCGGTACAGTTGTAATGAATATTAATTTGCTGCCTTCCAAATTCAAACTAATATTTTTGTTTTTGTGGAGGATACTTTCCATCTGATTGTTATTAAACCTGTTGAAGCTTTTTATGATGTCCTATTTCACCAGTTTTTCTATATTATTTACATTTTCTGAAACATTTATTAGATATTTTACACAATATCTAGATAAACAGTATTTTGTTTTGTGCATGTTTTATTTTTGTCATCTTTTAAAACACTGAGTGTTTCTTAATATAAAAATACCATTTTTTATCAACACAATCTACTTTTACTCCCAATGCTTTCTCTCCCTCCATATTTTCCTTCTTTTCCCCGCTCTAATTTTCTTTATCTTCCTCTTTTTCCTTCTTCATTATCCTCCCTTCTCTCATTTTCTCTCCCTCTCCTCTGCCTTATTCTCTTTACTTATTCTCTCTTATATTCAGTCCTTACATGAAAGTTAGCTTGTACCCAAAAGCTATCTTTAATTAAAATGTAATAGTAATTCAGTAATGCCTAATGCCTTAATTATTAATGCCCTTTAATTTATTAGGTGCACATCATTTTAAGATAATTATATTTAGAGAAAAAGGAGACAAAAGTCAAATTTATATATGATTCCCATTTTTTTCTATGGGAGTGATTTATCAAGCATCAATAAACTTTAATTCTGTTTGACAAATTAACGTCTATAGAAAATATAGGGAATGGGAATATTTGACTCCACTTTTTGTATCCCCACTTTTGATAATTCAGCTGGTTCTAGTAGTAGGAGACCTTTTCTGCTCATTCTTAGGAAGAAAGATGGACAAAGAGAGACTAACAATTTAAACATACATCTACCATAAGTCATAGTTAAAAATAGATTGGTTAACATATCTGCAGATAAATGTACTCTAATTAAACCAGTGCAAAACATCATGAAAATTGTCACATATAATATCAAGTCTCCATAAGTGTTGGAACAGTCTCCATAAGTGTTGGAAGATAACAAGGTAGTGCTTTAGAGTAACACCCCTTTTGTGAGTAATATTTTATTTTAATACATTTCTAGTAATATTACACCATTTGGAGCTTCCTTCTGCTCTCCCGCATTTATATTGTAACTGTATAATTGTTCTTTAAAAAATTGAATTCAGTACAATGCATTAATAAATATTTATTTTCACAGTTTAAGCCCTCTATGAACTAACTGATAATCTGTGATGAAATATGAGTGTTTAATTTCAATTCACACCTTCTATCTAAAAATAAATATTATTTAAAGCTCTTTTAAATAAAGTGTTTTTTTCATTCTTAAAATGACTGATAAATCATTAAAATATGACATAAAATATCCAGGAAATTAAAACCCAATTTTCCTCCATATGGTTGTTGTGCATAATTTTCGAGTTGGTCAATTACGGGAAAGTTTAATTAACTAACAGTGATTTCAATGCAGAGCTCATATACTTCCAGTAGAGTTGCAAAAAGTCTGCATTGGCTTCAATATCTCAACTAATGCAGAAAGGAACTAAAAAATTAACAAAAAGAGAAAATGCCAGGGACAGTAAAAGAAAGGTGATTGAGTAACTTTAAAGACACAAAATATTTTTGTTAAATTCAATTATATTATATTTCACATAAAAACTGGCTGCAATGTTGAAACTAAAGTGCAACTGTAATCTAACATGTATTATTGCCATGTGTAACTTTTACAGCAGGTAAAACACTTTGCACAAATTTGGAAAGCATCTTGCAGGTCAAAATCTGCTTATATTGACTGTTATTTCTTCATTTCAGTTAGTCTTAAAAAATGTTAATTAATTAAATTTAATGAAATATATAAAAAAATGTAAAACAATCTTGCAAATTCAGTTTAATTGTAATATATATAATTCATACATAAAAAGAATGATGGTCATAACAAAGACATATAAGGCAAATGCGCAATGTGATTTTCATGCTCATTAATAAATATATAGTAAATAAAAAAAATTATATTGCAACTTAAATATTATATAATATAAAATAATACATTTACAGAAAAGTTTATAAAAATATAGTATTTTGAAAGAAATACTAACTTACCATTATTGATGCTTTCATTACTCCTAAACACTCTGACTATGGGAACCTAAGTAGCTGGAATTTATATACTGGGTATGAGCTTCAATATTATGTAAATAGAATTTAAACTATCTTCAACTATACATTCCAGTAAGAAATTTGGCAAATGTGCAGAGGATGTAAAGACTGATTTAAATCAGTTTAATATAAAAAAAAAATGAAGAATAGCAAAGACACCTGTCTTATTAGAGCCACTGCCCAGTATTTGACACTTGGCAAATAGTTTGGTCATATGTAAAACATAACTATAAGCTGTTTGTTTAAGAATAAAGGAATTATACTGGTAATTCGTGTTCCTGTCATGGATTGATTCTTTTTATCCTTGAGTTAATTTCTCATTTAATTTACAGAACAAATAATTCCATGCTAGTTGAACACATATTGGTCACGACAATGTCATAAACCCATCACAACATTGTGAACACTTTTTTGAAAAATGTTTTAGATTATTGCATTAACCTGCACAGAAGGACATTTAGAGCATAGAAAACAAATACTCCTTCTAGTCTGCATTCACATTCTACATTGAAATAATCATTGATGTAACCTTAAAGAAATACAGAAATGCTTTCAATTGCTGCAGAAGTGTAAAATACATAAATAAATATAATTGCTAGTTAATAAAGGGAATGTGTTTTATAATTGACTCTGAAAGTTATGTTTATTAGCATAAATTACATGAAAATATAATTATTATATCTGAGGTTATTCATTTTCATAATGGGTGATGATAAGCAAAAAAAATGATAATTGTTATATAAATACACAACAAATTTAAGGATATTTGTATTATTTCCACAACACTCCATCCTATGACAATGAAAACTGTCATTAAAAGGAAATAAATACAAATACGATAGGGTGCAATCTTAATATGGATACACATATATGTCATATATTCAACCAGATAAAATAAAATGATAAACATAATAGGAAGTGAAGGTATGATCTTCATACTGGCTGTTATACAGACTCAAGGTCTCTAAAAGATCCAGTATAGATGAATTTCCTACAACATGGAGATATTAGATCATATCTCATGGAGTCCTTTGCACCTTTTACCTTAATACCTTCCCAACAAGAACATTACGAAAGAAAACATAATTATACATAGAAACAATAGAATACATAATGATAACATAAGTTTAATGAACCAATATGATTCATGGAATAATAAACTAGCGATTGTATACTATTATCCTATATAACAAAAACGTTTTAGATACTTAATGTAATTAATTTAGTTCAAGATCATACATGTAGTTCACGTGTTATATAACAGAGCATAGGCCCCATATAAGGGAAAGAAAAAATATAATAACAGACATATTAATCTGTGGCCCTAGTTTAACTGGTTTGTAGTGAAAAATACCTGGACCCATTACCTGTCCTCTAAGAGGTGTGCCTCTGAATTAATGTGAAAAAAATCTAATCTTACTAGTCTAAGACTACATCCCTCAGTACCTGGTTATGTCCAGAAGGTACATTTTACTTTAAATCTGTGGTCTTCCGTTTCTTTGTTCCAGATCAATTGCCATTTATATAATAAATATTGCTATATGAATCAAAACAGGATATGACCAATAAATGAGTGTCCTTTACCTTTTCTACCACATGAATAATACGTATTTCAATAATGGAATCCATAGCATGAAGTTCACAGTCCAGATATTAAAGTTCGTTGAATGAAACCTTTACAATTAGTGATTATAAAGCAGAAGCAAGAAAAAATCAAATCTTGATGGTAAAACAATAAATCCATGAAAATAAGTGAGCACCTGTTTGACGAAATCAATATAAAAAGGAAAGAATCCAATGGGGTGGATGAAAACATCCACATATGCTGTTATATGTTAGCATAAGATAGTCCAGATAGCAGTGCAATAGATATAAAAGTCCAGATATGTAAAGTAAAACACAATGGTTAATGCAGAGAAAATGACCTTACTTAATTATTCAACCAATTACCAATAACTAGGCCACAGAACCAATTTCCCTTTATACTTATTGCCTTATGAGGCATTTAGATGATAGATGTAATGTAATAAACAATAGAGTTTGCACTGATATTACTAATAATCCAGAGTGTATGCATGATAACTTCTTCTTTCCCTTATTACTATTCCTTATCAGATGTTAGCACGTACTAGATCCTAGCAAGTTGATAGAACAATGTGTAGAAATATTAGAAGCCAAAGAACAGTAAAAAGGAAAACAGGTATAGGAAAGAGCAGAAAAAAGGAAAATGACAACACAATGAAAACATATGCTGAGACAAACTTCATACAGGCTTACACATCACACTTAGGTAGGTCCTTTATCCATACGGTAAATGATAAACAGGTGGATCACTTTCTTCTTGATGTTCAAATCCTCTGGTCAAAGCAATTGGTCATCATGTTCAGATCTTCAGGCAGAAGACAAAGAGTATGTGGCTTTCTGACAGGTCTTTCCATCTTTTTTCTTTTGCAGCAGATATTTGTAATAGCGTTTTGTAATGTCAATGAGCAAGAGTTTTTTTTTTCCATTGAGTTTCAAATACAAAAATACAAAAATACATACATAGACATGTAATACAAACATAACATGTATCAAGCTTCCCCACATTCATACAATCAATGTTCCAAGGTGACGAAATTGTATATAGCTTAAAAGACAAGGTAAGTATTTAATTCTAGAAGGGGATGTATACAAGTCCCTCTTTTGCCAGTTAATATGGGGAGCCAATTTAAAAGTGGCTAACAAGCCACTATTACTCACCATATCTCTATTCAATTTAATAACATTTAATATTTCATTTAGCATTGAGACGGTGGATTGGTTCCAATATTTCACAATACCCAATTAGCGACTAGGAAAATATAAGAAATTAAATATCTGTCAACACAAGGCAATCATCTATGTAAATATGAATCAAACCCTATTGCGGGATAGATACAGTTTGTTTGCCTTTCCTCTTTACTCCCACCATATGTGGAATATGGTGCTTTCTATACCCCATTATTCCCAACATACAACCATACAAAAAAGCAAAGCAACATTTATGTAAAAAATAAAAGGGGATAAGAATAAGCGAACACTTTTAATTTTCTCGGGCTCGCCCCCCTATTGTTAATTTTTAAATTGAGAAATGTTTGTCCCATCTTTCCCACGTCAACGTATCCTTCCCACTAATTTTCGGGGTAATAAGGGCAAAATCTTTCTCAATTTGCCTATTCCTTTCTATTATGTTTGTGATCTCATTCAATGAGGGGATAATTCCTTCTTTCCATTTAATTGCTATCAGTCACTTGGTTACTAATAAAGTGTTTAATACCACTGCTTTAGTACTAGCATCCCAATGAGATGGAAATATGTTAAATAAGAACAGCTCAGGAGAAGAAGCAATAACCTCTTTACAAATAGCTGATAGACTCAGGGTACAGTTAGCCCATATCTCTTGAATCATTGGTCAAAACCACCACATATGTGAGTGCGCGCCTTCTTGGCCACATTTCCTCCAATATTGCTTTTTCTGCTCTGGTGTGATATTATATATTTTTACTGGATCATAGTACCATCTTTGGTAAAGTTTGAAATTTACTTCCCTAAGTGAAACACTTATTACATTCTTATCGGTTAATTGTAAGGCATTAAACCATATTTTGGATAAGCATTCAAAACCCAATTCCTCCTCCCATCTAATCATTGATGGGGTTTTCCCAGGCGGATTTATACGGAACAAAATTTCTCTACATCCCGAAATATTAATTTTGGCTTCACCTTTTACCAACTTTCATTCAAAGAGGGTAAGCTCTCTATGAGGGACTAATTTGCCCACCAAATTCCTTATCCGCAGTTTCAGTGAATTATATTGTAACCATAAACTAGACGGTACTCCTCTTTCCCTCATTAAATTGTCAAAGGGAACAATTTCCTTATTTCTATAAATGTCCTTTAACAGCTTTAGGTTCCATTGGGCCCAGTAGACATTTTCACTATAATTCAAATTATTCTGAAATATTGTCAGAGGCATCACTGGCGAGGGAAACGGGACCAGGCTATATCTCATATTTAAACTAAACAAGCTCTTTAGACAAAATCTAGTAACTGGTAAACCATTAGTAATGTCTTTCATATCCAATGTTTTACTCCATATTATATTCCCCAAAATATCTGAGGTATCTGTGTACATTCTATCTGTAAAAATTTCAGTTCTGGATTACCTTTAAACAATCTCATAACATGAAAGAGTGCTTGAAAGTATTGTTCAAGGTTTGGGGTACCAAGACCCCCTTCCCAATAACTCGTATTTAAAATCAAGTTTTTAATTCTAAAGTTACCTGATTTATTAATATATTTATCTATAATAACCTGGAATCTCGTAAATAGTTATTTTGGAATCTTCATAGGAATACACCTGAAAAGATATAGTACTTTGGGCAAAACAAACATTTTCACAGCTGCTATTCTGACCATCCAGGACAAATTCAACTTGCGCCAAGAATCCAACACTACTTTAATATCCTTAAATACAATATTGAAATTATTCCTAATTATATTATGCCAGCAAGGTGAAAATTCAATACCAAGATGTGTACAATGGTTGGACGACCAATCAAAGTCAAATTTTCCTTTAAGTTGGCCTTTTGTTATACCATCTATATTGATCATCAACACCTGTGTCTTACTTTGATTGAATTTATAGTAGGAAATAGACACATATTTTTGAATTATCGTCAATAGATATTCTACTGAAGTTAATGGTTCTGTTGTCGTAATAACTATGTCATCTGCAAATAATGTTATTTTCGGATTTACTTTCCCCATAGCAACTCCTTTAATGTTAGTATCACATCTTATTTTTTCTGCTAATGGCTCCATAACTAAAGCAAAAATAAGTGGGGACAATGGACATCCTTGTCTAGAGCCATTATGGATGCAGAAACTATATGTTTCAAACCCTGGTCCACATATAAAGGCACAGTTGTTAAAATATAGTGCCATAATACTTCTAATGGCCTTATTTCCTAAACCAAATTTCTGCAAAGTAATTTCTAGAAACTTTCAATTCAGATGGTCAAAAGCCTTTTCTGCATCTATTGCAAGTGCTAAAACAGGGGTCTTTTCTAACTTGCAATAGTCTAAAATATCAAACAATTTCCAATTTCCATTATCCATGCCTTGCCGTTCCTTTAGGAACCCTGAGTGATCGTAACTAACTAGATCTTTCATTATCTTGCTTAGCCTTTTTGCTAATATCCCAGCATAGAGTTTGATGTCAATATTTAAAAGAGATATTGGTCTATTGGAGCATTTATTCTCAACTTTTCCCTCTTTATGAATAGTTACAATTACTGCCTGGAGAGATTCGGCAGGGGCTAAGCTTGATAATCTAATGTCGTTAAAGCTATTCACTAAGAGCGGACTCAGTAGCTTAGAATAATTCTGGAAAAAAATACCAGATAGCCCGTCCGGACCTGGGGACTTATTTAGTTTAAGAGCGCCAATGACCTCTTCTACTTCTACTAGGGAAATTGGCTCCTCCAGTTTTCCGGATTGTATTGCGGAAATTTTAGGCATTTGAACAGAGTCCAGAAATTCCGATATTATTTCTTTAGAAGGCTTAATCACGTCTCCGCAGGCCTCTAAACCATATAGGTCTTTGTAATAGTCTAGAAAAATCCTTCCAATTTGTTCAGGGAGCCTATGGGGTTCTCCTTCTGATCTATGAAATAGTCTTGGGACTATTATTATTTCTAAATTGGTTTGCAAAGAAGTTATTAGCCTTATTGCCACAATGATAGTATTTTTGCTGGGCTATCCATATATTTTTATAATTTTTTGCTTGATGAATTCCTCTTATTCATTTCTGAATACTCAGAATTTCCAGACAAGTATCTTTATAAGGATCCAGTTTATTTGTATTATTAGTCTTGTTTAATTGAATATATAGATCCCTAAAGGATTTACCTCTTTCCATTTTTTTCTTAGACGCTAATAGAATCAAGTTGCCCCTTAAGAAGGCCTTGAGTGAGTTCCAAAATATAACTTTAGAAATAACCGAGTCCTCATTAAATTTTATATATTCCTCAATGCTCTTTGAAATAAAGTTACTATCCACACTTGATTTAAATAAGGACTGTTCTATTCTGAATCTTTTTGATCTTGTCTTAATCCATGGCTTATTAATATACATAGCAACACTGGCATGATCTGAATCTCCAATAGTGCCTATATCAACTTTTTCAACCTTGTTTATGGCCTCTTCATCTGCCAAGCAATAATCTATCCTTGTGTATGATGCATGGCAATTGGAATAAAAAGTATAATCTCTCTCTCCAGGGTGAATAGTCTGCCATGCGTCAAGCAACTTATATCTTATCAGCGCAGAATGGAACCTACGTGATACAGCCGTAAGTTCACTACTTGGGTTTGCTATTTTCTCTGAATTCCTATCCACTTCAGTATCCAAAAACCATGTTCATATCACCTGCGATTATTAATATTCCCTTTCTTATCCTATTTATAATCTTTAGCATTCTATTTAGGAAACAGTTTTGTTTTTGATTAGGAGCATACAAATTAGCTATAGTATAATCAACATCATTAATTCATCCTGCCCATGTAGAATATCTCCCTTCTGGGTCAATTTGCTTTTTACTCATTAAAATGGCATTACCTCTAGACTTAATCTTGTAGTTGGAAACTGCACCGGTATCATACAAGTTACTCAAAGTGATTATTCTTTCACCCACCAAATGTGTCTCTTGTACACAAATAATATCTGCCTTCTCCGCATGGCAAAACCTTGAAATAACCTTCCTTTTATAGGGTGTATTCAACCCTCTTACATTATAGGTAATACATTTAATGTGGCCAGTCATAATTTAATAAAGTATCTTAGAAACATCAGAAAACCACAGAGAAGGCCCAGAACATTTGAAACAATCATACAAAAACACAAAATACACAACAAATAAATATACACATATACCCCAAACATACACATTCCCCCTTGATGGAAAATACCTTCCTGACCCGTCATTATTGGCATAGGAACTGGACAGCAAGAGGGCTGCTGACCATTCCCTCGTAGCTATACCTAAAGCTCCACTATGCGAGAACCTTTTAAACCACATATTAATAAGAAAATTCAAAACGACCTTCTATACAATTCGCAAAGACAATAGTGCTCTTGGTGACTATCACCCTTCTCTTTATATCCTATCAAAAGTGTGATAACTAAACAACCTAAATATGACCACTCGTAGATTTACCCCACCTATCTGTACTAGTCCCTCGCACATATCCTCATCTCTCCTTTGTCTCTTGAACTTTATGCCAATTCTCATGAGTTTTATCTCGTAATAACTCAATCATGTTCAATATTTTGCTGTGATAAAAATCTCTGTGTTTCCTTAAGTGATTTTATAGTAAAATGACGGTCTCCTCTAGCTATAAATACTTTTGCGGGATGACATCATTTGTGTACAATCTTTTCTTCCCTTAGGATTTTAGTAAAATCCCTGAACTCTCTCCTTTTTTGCAAAATTTCAAAGGGTAAATCTAGGAAAATTTGTACGTTATCATATGGTGCAGGAAACTTTTTTATTTGTCTACTTTTATTTAATATTTTTTGTTTGTAAGAGTAACACTGCAGTCTAACCAAGCTATCCCAAGGGACATCCTTTGCTAGATTAGGCGGCATTGGTAGTCTATACAACATTTCAATCCTATTTTCCCCCTCATCTGGGCATAAGTCCATAGACTCGACTCATTTTAATACATACTCTTTTAGCGCCTTGGGACCAATAGATTCCTGAAACCCTCTCAATCTTAAATTATTCCTTTGCGATACTTCCTCTATTTTGTTTTGACTAGCTTTCATTGACAACTTCATCTTCTAATTTTTTGACTTGTGATTTTAATTCTTGATTTTCTTCCCAAATTTCCTCATGTCTTTTCTCAACAAGTGTACATCTCTCTGCAATAGCAGCCATTGTTTTTGCATTGTTAGCTCCATGGCTGTTTGATTTTGAAGAGAGCTCTGGAACTCGCTTAATATATTCTTTAATACTGTAAAAATGTCCTTGTCGACTTGTAAAGAGGAGTTTGACTCTTCTACTAGTGATGAATTATCCGAATTTGAAGTTAAAGGTAGATAGATACTCCGCAAGGGAGAGTTGAAGAAGCGGATTAACTTTATCAGATTTACCTCCTTTACCTCTGTGGGATGGAATCGCTGAGGTTCTAGTAGACATTTTTTTTTCTTTTTTTCTATTCTTCCCTTTTGAGACCGTTTGATACATTTTCTCACCAGTTACCAACAAAACAAAGCCAATTCCTTTATGAAATAAATGATACAGACTCTCGTATATCTCTTTAGGGTCTGATGCTATACATTTTTACCCAGCTATACATAGGATGTAACACAAGATCTATCTTATACCCAGTTTATAACCATGACATATCAAAGTAAATACTATCCTAATATCCTACTACGCCAGACTTTAATATTAGCTTAGTGGATAATTCTCCCAGAAGGGTTTATGGTCATTAGGTATTTACTTTTAAGCCATACGACATCCCCCGTTCCTTCTCTTATCCCAAAAATTTACTGTAAAAAATATGCAAATATATAGGCACTTTAGAAAAAAGGCCTCTTTTTGAGTTATGGAAAAATTCAGAATCATAAGATTACAAATAGGGACCATCCCCCTCTGTTTTTAATAAAATCGTTCATGTCTAAAGCTTGAATCAAAACAGCAATCAATAATTGTAACCCTTTTTTTTTTTTTTATATTTATTATTTTTACAAAAGCAGAACAATAAATAAAATCAATATATAATAACATCATACAACATGATAACTTGAATTTACATAAAGAAAATACAGAGAGAGAAAAAAAAAGAAAAAAAGAAAGTATATCAAGACCACACAAAGCATACATTCGTAGCACATACAAACACATTCATACATTGAACCCCTAAAAATAAATAACACACGGGCAAAAAAAAAACGAGAAAGAAAAACAATGAATAAAATTTGCATTGCATAAGAAAGAAAAGAACACTCAAGTTATGAGGGATAAACCCCACAACCCTTAACAGAATCCCAGGTTTTCCATTTCATTATATTATTGCGAGAAAAGTTAGTAAACGCAGGATTATTTTCTAAATCTCTAACTCGATCAATCATTACTAAAATTTTGTTCCAATTTGCAATATTTTTAGATTTCCAGCGGGAACTAATTGATCTTTTTATTGACATAAATATTACTATAATGAAGGCTTTCTTCTCCATATTCAATGAGTCTGGAAAAATATGCAATAAACTACACTGTGGTAAAAGAGGAAGTTTCGTCTTTACGGTGCTCTCAATAAATTTAAAACTATCAGACCGTAAAGGCTCAATTAAAGATGAATTAAAATTGTGCATTATAAAATAAAAAAATAATTATAAAATTTTTTTTAGAGAACGAAACACTGAATCACACCAAATGTACCAATAATGGACGAATTGAATTAAAAAGTTGTGGCAAACTGGAATATGTGTCAATAATAATTAATATTTGATCCAGAATGTAATTAATTGAAAATCAAGTGGACTGAGATAAATAGTGGTATTATAATAAAACATGAGACACTACTTATGTGAAGATATCCTTGAGATGTAACATAGCCCTAAATAAATACTTAACAAATTTGCCACTTTAATGTTTGGCAGTATTCCTCTATATATATTGAGCAGGTGTCATATCTTTTTTGTGAAAATAATCAGTAACTAAGAAAAATAGACCATAGTCTATCATATGACTATCAATACCATGGAAATGCTCATTTGATATATATATATGTATTCAATTAAAATTAGGTGCTTCTTTTTTGCCTTGAATAAAGATATATTTATACAGTATTCCTTATTCATGTACTTTACTCTTTTTTCTTTATATTCTTCATAACAGAAATTCAAGCATGTTTATAAGACTGCTCAGATTCCAAGCATCTGCAAACAAAGAGTTAAAAAATGATGATTCTTCCTCCTCAACTATTTAAAGATTCACCTCCACCATGATCAAAGTATGGTCCGTGATGAAGCATTAGCGAAATGCGCGCATCGGCCACCGTAGACACAGTCTGAACTTCCTGATTCTCATTTTCATGGCAGAAACACGCTGAACAGCCTGACCCGGCGTCACTCAATCCATTGCCATCCGAATTTGGTGGACTATTGACTAAGGTAAGATCATTATATATATGTTATTAAAAGATGGTACTATTTAAAAAATGTCATATTATGTCCAATAATTATGTTTAAACTGTGTTACCAACTAATTATTCATAACCGTGATAGTAGCCTGTTTAGATTAACAGCCTCTTAGATGCCTTTGTTATCTTGATACTAATAGATTCAGTATACATGGGGGTGACATTTAGCTTAGCACAGAGTAGTAAGTTTGTCATTTATAAGGTTAAGGGGTAAATGGTGGGCCCCCATCACTACCACACCGATAGTATCTAATTCACTATGGGCCTCATTCTATTATCGGCCGTAAAACGGCCGCAAGGCTGCGATTCCTTGCGGGGGTCTCGTTATCTTGCAATTCAATTATACGGCCCCGCAAGGATCTCCCCTTATGGCCGGCCGTGTATCTTGCAACCGGCCGTAAGCTCAGAAATCTTTAAACGCAAAAATAAATTCAAGACGGCACTGTACAGCTCTGTAAATGCTAGGGATCATATTGGGGGACATGAGGATTAATAGCAACCCCCTCTCAAGCTTGCACATCAGCCCAAATCCGAGTTTACATTAACTGTTTATTTTCCGGCCGCAGCGTGGGCGGGTCTGAGGTGCTCCAAGCCCTCTGGACTTTTTACATGGATATGTGACATAAATTAAAAAATATTTTTTTTACGGATTTGAGTGTAGGGGAATGTTGTGCTATTTTTGCTAACACCTACAAGGGGAATAGAATAGCCGAATAGCTTGCGGCCGGTCCTTGCGGCCCCGCATCTCCTACGGCCGATAATAGAATGAGGCCCTGTATCAGTATAGTTAGCAGCACCAATTAGCAGGGGGTAAGTGGCAGGCCCCCAGTTTCACCATAAAAGATAGATAGGGATCATCCCCTTTCTTAATATTAGTTTTTTATATTAATTTATTCATAGCATCTATTGCACAGCACATTTTTCTCACCATTTGCAATTGCACAAGCACTTTATTACTACAGCTCTGTACTACGTTTTTATTTCCCCCTTATGGAAATGTATATAGAGATATTGGATATCTGAATAAACCAACTAATAGCCTAAACTTATTTATAAAAATTATAACAAGACTAGCACTTTCTATTTAAGGGCACAGTTAGATTTGTCTTAAATATTAGGAAGTAGCTTACTATGGTCCTTATTCAATTGGAATTTTGCAAATTGAATAGGGCTCTATATAAGCACATAACATATTTTTTTGCCAAAAGTTTTTGATTAGTGAAAACCTTGCTTTTGAATAGAAGTTCAGTAACTAAAAAGTTCTGTCAAAATTTTTTCTATGTGCTTATATAGAGCCCTATTCAATTGGGCAACTCGGAATTGAATGAGGCTCTATGGGCCTCATTCTATTAGCGGCCGCAGCCGTTGCCGGGCCGCAAGGACCGGCCGCAAGCTATTCTGCTATTCTATTCCCTTACGGCCGGAGGCTCCGGCAGGCTTGCGGCCGGTGCCTTGCTATCTCTTGCGGCCGCTCGCGCCGGAGGAAAGCCTTTGATCTAAAACGGCCGCAAGAGATTTGCAATTCAATTGCTCCGGGAAACCTCTCTGCAAGGCTAAAAGCGAGCCGCAGCTTACTTGCAGGAAAGAGGTCCCGCTAGCACCAATTAAGCACATAAAATAGCTCAAATAAAGCCATCCTGCACTTTGAGAAGACTATAAAGGGATTTTAGGTGTTAGAAAAAATAGCACATAATTATCCTGTACTCAAATCCGTAAAATATTTTATTTTTAATATCCGTAAAATATCCATGTAAAAAGTCCAGAGTGCTTGGAGCACCTCAGACACACCCACGCCGCAGCCGGAAAATAAACAGTTAATTTGAACTCGGGTTTGGGCAGATGTGCAAGCTTGAGAGTGGGTTCCTTTTAATCCTCATGTCCCCCAATATGATCCCTAGCATTTACAGAGCTGTACAGTGCAGGCTTGAATTTATTTTTGAGTTTTTATATTTCACAGCTTACGGCCGGTTCCAAGATATGCGGCCGGCCGTAAAAGGAGATCCTTGCGGGGCCGTATAATAGAATCGCGAGTTAACTGAACCCCCGCAAGGAATCGCAGCCTTACGGCCGATTTACGGCCGATAATAGAATGAGGCCCTATGTGTCTATCTTTTCTTTTTTAATTATGTCTTAATTCTTTTTTAAAGCATATATCAATAAAAAGTCATAATTTTTACACTATTCCATCTTTGTGGAAAAAAGGGTGTCTTTTCTTTCTTCTGTCATAAAATCACTTTAGAAAAAAGATCACATATAGTACAGCAATACATTAAAGCAAGTGGCCCCTTAATTCCGCCCCCTTATCCCTCACATATCAATTGTTTAGAGGTACTTAAGTTCATAAGAATTTTACTTAAGTATTATTAGTGGGCTAATGTGTGCCAGAGCTCCCTCTCGCTAAGCCCACCGCCACACATGCACACTATCAATGTCCATAAGACAACTGAGTCCAGGCCTAATACTTGTTCCTGGGATCTCACTCAAGCTCTCAGCTAATATATTTGTTAAGTTCTCCAAATATGAATAATTCGGCAGTGGCAGTCCTTAGGGTTTCAGAATTTCAGACTTTATTAGCAATTAGTGCTTAGGCACTTAGAGAGAAATCATTTGTATTAGAGCAGTGCATTAGAGGAAATAACCCTCAAATCAGCACCTTCACACTTCACATATCTTTACTTTCGGTACTTTAGATTGTTGAAGTCTTTTATATAGTATGTTGGTAATCTTGCGTGCCCTCAGGATCCCTCTCACCAATCCCTCAATGGCACGTGAATACTATTAGAGTCCATTGGGCTAGCTGCACCCAGTCAATATACTTGTTCTTGAGATCTTGCTCTGTTCCTCAGTTACTGCAATTTTAGCTTCCCCATACATGGGTGGTACGGCCAAATAGGCTCAATGATCCCGTAACAGGGGACTGTAGTAGCACAATAGCCACGAGGCCTAGGTCCCAATAACCTGTGGTGTAGGAAAGTAACTATAGGAATTCCAGAGTCCTCTATGAGTTATCAAGTTACTCCCTTCAATGTACACCCCCCAGGGTCCAAACCTTTACGTAGGTAATTGTAGGTAGGTAATTGTTCCTAGGCCAGTACCCTCTATTCTTATGGAGTTTCTGCTTGATCGCCCACTTATAGCGCATGCAGCTTTATGGAGGGTGCTGCTTTAGTTGTTAGGTTCAATTTTGGCCCCTCTCATCTCCCTCTTAGATCTCTGCTTTAGTGTCCGCTTATAGCGGATTTATACTGTATTATAATGAAAGCTGCTATGTCCTGCATTGTCCTGGCGGAATCTTACCAGGGGTCCAGGGGTCCAAGGGCCCTCTTATAAGTGAGCCATCCGAGTCAGCTCAGTGCAAACTCGGTGCTCGGTGCTCAGAGCTTACTGCTCGGAGTCCTTGCGACTGCAGTTCCTCCTCTGCATGGTGTCTCGTGTGATGTCTCGCGATGTAATGGCAGAGTTTCCGGTGTGCTCCGGGAAAGGTGCCAACACACCTACTGACAAATCCAAGGCGGAGTCATCAGTGTCCTAAATCGAGCCACTGGATTCTCAATGAGCAAGAGTTTGACAGTTGTGATGATCTAAGAGTAGGGGCTATACAAGTCCAGAGCCACATGCTGTTCTATCCTAGTCTCAGTAACTAACACCGTCACATGTACAATATCTTAATCAATTTTACTTCTGTTCACTTCAACCACAATATCTGATCATATAGAAAAAATCCATATATAGAGACACATGAACATCTCCAAACTCTGTACTCCACACACTTGTAAACAAGATCCCCCTTTTTCTGCTCCAGCTGTCATTGGCACTCCAAACCCTTCCTCCCACTTACTGTTGGAAGCTCTAAAAGAGGTTGGATCTTCTGACATAGGCTGTGAGGTGTCAAAGGTGGAGTCTGAAGGAGTGCGTGGGTCAGTAGGCATGATGTACTTCCCATCACTAAGCACAACCCTCTTTGATGGGGCTGGTTTCAACACTCCTTTTGCCTTCAGTTGTTTCCAGGACTGCAACAGCACAGCGATTGGCTTCAATGTCCTTCTTCTGTACTCCACCATTGACATCTAACCACAGAGTCCTATGTGAGGTTTTAAGCCCACTTCCCAACCATTCTCCACTTGGAAAACATAATTGCTACAGAAAAAATGTCTTGCTGGCAAAAAAATCAGCTCAAAAATTTAGGATAAACAGAGGATCCAGACAAATACAGACAACATACAATATAGAACATATAATTACATCATTGTGAGCTCACTAAATTTACGTATGCATAAATGTTCTTAAATCACTTTGTCAGAACCAAAAACAATAAATTTAAAAAAAATGAAAAAAATGAAAATTAAAAACAACCAAATGTTAACAAATCATATAGATATATTTACCCATAACTAATCCTATACATAATTGTACCAGAAATAAACCAAAGGAAACAAGATATATGTTCATCAAACCCCAAAAAATATATGACATAAAAACAATTTCTCAAATTACATGCAGCACTCAATGAGGATAAATACACAATATTTTCTATAATCAATGATAATTTCACTGAAATAACTGTTTAACTCACTCATTAAATCCTTTATCTCATCAATACTTCCATAAAATAATAATTATTAAAGCTGCAATAGGGGTTGAACAAGTGCTGGTGTAGAAGGTGCAAAGCACCTGATACCACAGCAAAGTAGGTCATTTTATTATTAGCAGTAAATAACAACACGTTACGTCTTATTAGGTGTGCAGGTAGACCATTATACATGCATGATCTACTGATCTACATGAATAACTCATTATAATACATTATTTTATATTTCCTGGAACAGTCCTACACTTCACTCTCTGTAGCTTTAAAGTTATTAGGGGGTGGAAACGTTCTGGTGAAAATAAGGGGTTGTTAGAGCATTTGGAAAAATAAATGCTAAACTGACAAAAACATCATTACAATATAACATGTTCTTTTCTAAAACATGACTAGATAACAGAAACTGACAATTTCTTACTGTTAGCTTCCCACAGAATATAAAATAAACTAACACTATCTAATTTCATAACTTTATAGTAAGGAATAAGGAATTTCTCTTGAGTTCTGTTTCTACTCACAAATATTTTGGGTGATGTGCCAATTCAGACAGCTTTTAGACCCCATTTTAACTACAAAAATATGCACACATCTTAAATATTGACAAAGCCCATTTCAACATTACAGCATGCTCCCGGTACGTTTTAATAATTTAAAGCAACAAGAGATAAAGTCAGCGCTGGACTCCTTAATCTTTTTATCAAAGAAATACCCCAAATTCCACGGCTTAAACATTGCACCAACGCAACAAGGCAAAATCTCAGTAATCTTTATTACACATTTTACACTAAACTAAGCAACCTAAATATCAATAATCAGTACTTCTTTCAACTAACATAAAAGGCAGCATTGAGCAATTGAAACAGAGAAGCTGAAATCACAAGAGGGGATAGAATGTGGGCAATTTACAAAGCTAGACACAGAAATTCTGCTGGGGGTGGTGGAGGACGTGCAGGCGGTGGATCAGCTCTGTGAAGTGAGAAATCAATGACAGTTTAAAGATTTATGGGAAATATACAAATTTCAACAATCTAACAAGAAAACAATCTAATAATCTAACAATCTAACAAGAAAACTAAATAGTCATTTTAGAAAACACAGCAGTTAAACTATACAAAGAGAAACAGTCCAATCCTCCCCTTCTCTCTCAATTACACTATTTTACTTAATATCACTAATTAGTATTCTAGGTTATCAATAAAAACAACAATCATACCAGGTTTCTCCGGAGTAAAAGTAAGTCTGGGTGAGGTCATTTTGTGCAACTGTATGTGTCCCGGTCACTGCAGTTTTCATGGAAGATAAAAATTATTTGCAAAAGAGAGTAAGAGTAACGTTTAAATATAGTTTAAATATATTAATGGGAAGAAGGCCAAGAAGGAAGCTTTAGGAAAATTACAATTTGAAAAAAGCCATCTGATAATAAGTGATCAGAAAAAGGCAGATGAGCTAAATAGGTTATTTTCTTCTGTATACACAAGGGAGATACCAGTGGTTGGGACACTGCAACAAAATGGGGCAACACTACCTTCACCAAATAATTGGTTAATGCAGGAAGAAATTCAAAATAGGTTGGAAAAAATACATGTTAACAAAGGCCCAGGTCTTGATGGAACACATCCAAGGGTAATGAGGGAACTGGGTTCTGTAATAGGCAAGCCATTATATTTAATTTTTCAAGATTCACTCAACACTGGGTGGCTACCAGATGACTGGTGAATAGCAGAGGTAATACTTATATTTAAAAAAGGGAGCAAGAGCAAATCCAGGGTATTATAGATCAGTGAGTCTCACTTCTGTAATGGTAAAGCTTTTAGAAGGGTTATTAAGGGATAATAACAAGAATATGTCTATTTGAATAGGATTATAAGTAGGAGTTAACATGTATTTATGAAGGATAGGTTATGTCAAACAAATCTAATTAATTTCTATGAGGAGGTTAGTAGGAACTTGGATCAAGGCAACTCAGCTGATGAAGTCTTTTTGGATTCTGCAAAGACTTTTGATGCAGTGACACATGGAAGACTATTGTGAAAACTTAAGGATACAGGAATTGCAGTAAATATCTGCTCATAGATCGAGAGCTGACTAAAAGACAGAAAGCAAAGGGTTGTGGTAAATGGAACATACTCTGATTGGACTAATGTGGTAAGTGGGGTTCCTCAGGGTTCAGTATTAGGTCCTCTCCTTTATAACATATATTTTTTTAATGACTTAGAAGTGGGACTGGAAAGTATTGTTTCTATTTTTGTTGATGACACAAACTTGTGCAAGGCAATTAATTCAGATGTACGTTCCCTCCAAAGGGATTTACATAAATTAGAGGAATAGGCATCTAAATGGAAAATGAGATATAATACAAATAAATTTAAAGTTATGCATATGGGAAGAAAAAAAAGCAAAGCAATTTATGATCTTAATGGAACAAATATATTAGGTATTTGATATTGAAATAGATTTGGTAGTAATTGTGGACAACTACCTAGGTGACAGGGCTCAATGCCAAGCAGTAGCTGCAAAGGCAAATAAAATACTAGCATGCATTTAGAAGGGTATAGATGCAAGGGAAACAAATATAATTCTGCCACTATTCAAATCCATAGTATGCCCTCATATGGAATATGAAGTACAATTTTGGGCATCACGTCTAATCTGGATACAGAGAAGGGCAACAAAACGAATAAGGGGAATGGAGGAGCTAAGTTATGAAGAAAGACTAACCAAATTAAACTTATTTTCTCTAGAAAAAGGTGTCTAAGAGGAGATATAATTACCTTATATAAATACATCCAGTGTCAGTATAAAGCTTTGTCAAGTGAGCTTTTTATGCCAAGAGGTTTTCAGCTGACAAGAGAACATACTTTGAGGTTAGAAGTAAAAAGATTCTATCTTAAAGAAAGAAAAGGGTTCTTCACAGTACGGGTGGTTAATCTGTGGAATTCTCTACCAAGAGAGGTACTGACAGTGGATTTGATAGATCATTTTAAAAAAGGTACTGGATATATTTTTAAATAAAAGGGAATTTAGGGTTATACTGGTTAATGAGAGAGAGAGAGATTATTGATCCAGGGAGGGATCCGATCACCAGTATCTGGGTTCAGAAAGGAGTTCATTAATTTTTTCCTTTTGAGACGATTGGCTAAGTTTCACTTGTTTTTTTTTCTGTTTGCCTCCCTGTGGATGAATTAACAACTAATCTGCATATTGCAGATCAGAGGAGATCTTAAAAGGTTGAACTAGATGGACTAAAAGTATTTTTTTAAACTCAATTCCTATGTAACTATGATTGAAGAAATCTCTCCTTTTCTATCTTGACTGAAGACCCTGGATCCCCATCTTTAGCCCATCTTTAGCCCACAGAAATGGCCTCCTTAAAAAACTGCACCACTAACAGAGATTCTCCTGTGAGTAGCTCCACCTTGACTAACATTTTTCTGATCACACCCTCTCCTTATATACTATTTGTATGGCTTCTGCTTGGCACAGATATGTGTCAAATTGCTTTGACTCCATTTCTGATTGGATAAAAGTCTAACCAATCAAAATGCATGGATTGAAAGCTGTTAGCCTTTAACCAATATAAGGACTCTATTTTTCACTATTCTGTACGGTTGAAATGTCAGCCAATCAGAAAAGAATTTCATTCTAGGATTACCATTTTCTGATTGATTATATAAACAGCCAATCAGAGTAGAGAATATCAGCAGAAGGAGTGGGGTCCTGATGGCCTCCTGGTACTAATGCCTGAGGGATACTCTTCTCAGATTTAAGCAATCAAGCCTTAAAGCTGACATAATTAAGGTGTTAGCTATATAATAGTGTCACAGTTTAGCCATCCAGGCTTCTTGGAAACATTTTTTATAATATTACAAGGGTTGAATGTTTTTTTTTTCAAATTCATAAACTTAAAAAGGACTTCCAATTAAACTTTAGTGACATCAGATATTATTACGGGAGGTGTGTAATAGTGAATTAGAAGATAGTTATAGGACAAGCACATGGGGCTTAAAGGTATATGGAATGTTTCCGGAATTTATTAGGTATATAATGTACCTGTGAATGTATTTACTTTGATGTACTTTATTTAATAAAGACATCTTTACAAGTTTATATGTTTACAAGCTCTGTTATAATTGCTCAAAATCAAACAAATATTACCTGCTTGGGTCTGTCCTCTGCAGCCCACAAATTCACAGGCTCTGATGTACTTACTGTGCAATGTCTCACACTAACCAATCAATTACCATCTCACAGCAACATGCTGCAACATGCTGCTGAGGAATGGTCCTTCATAGGAAAGGACACTACACTGAATATCCATACGATGCAGTGGGCAGACCCATACAGGGACTACTTGTTGGATATTAGGCAGCAAAAACAAAGTTAATAAGCACTTCTTATTAAAGTAAAGTTGTCACCATCTACTGCTTGGTTGGGCTTAATAAGATCCTAGATCAATCTTACCCAGTAGGCTCAGTTGGTATTCCTGTTAGCTGGAGTAGGTCCAGAACCAAGGTCATAACCTCCAGGAGCACCAAAAGCACAGGGATGCAGAATTTGTAGTAGTCACTGATATTAACTACTCCCTCGTGAGGGTTCAGCAACAATAAGGTAATAATTATTATTCTCCCCAGAATGACACTCACACATAAATTATGTAAATACAAACTGGAACTCCTTTATTGGTAAAAAAACATACAGTATTTATAGCCACAGTAACATTAACATAACTGGGGAGTGGCCACTTCAAACCATATGGTCAGTCCCAGGCACATATCAGGAATTTCCTTACTGCTGTTTGCATTTGGTAGGGAGTAATTATAACTGTGGAGACACCAAGTCTAAATGGCATATGTTCCTTGAAGATGGTGGCCAATTCCCCATTTTGTTTTACACCTTAACTTGTGGCCCCCTTCCCTGGAAGTTCCACATAACATATTTTATTAGAACCTCCAGGAGAAAACCTGCATTTCAAGCCAGACCATATCTCATACTAGGGAAATATTACTCAGCAGTATGAGCACATTAAACCATATGTACTCCTTGGGAAGATAAGATCATTGTACCCATGTTAACCCTCCCTATACTATCATGGCTGCAGCAGTCCTGGTATCCAGGTGGCCACACACCAATCAAAACAAGATTTCAGAATATACATAAAAAAACCCTGGCTAGCCCTACAGATTATACAACCCCAATTTCAATGCAAATATATCCTAGTGGGTAGTCTTTCATGCTCCATACTTATCCTTGTATAAACATTAAAAAGTGGCTATGCCTTATGCCGCAACTCCAGTGTTATTAAAATATGATTACTAAGAGTGAACCCCTCACTCTCTTTAGCACCCCCTTGTGAAGGCCTCTATTGACAAGCTGGGCAATGCCTTGCCTGGGAGGATTAATTTGGACTCTAGTCTCAATATCTGGCTTCCTCTTGTCAGGAAAGTCCCACGGCAGGGGGGTGATGGTAATATTCAAACCATACCTTCCTGGAGACAGACTTTCTAAGGCAGAGAGGATCCTTTATGTGTCCAGCAACAGTAATTAAAATTGAGTTACCTAACAAGATGGTGCACTGGCTCAATAATAGCAGAACAGGAAAATGTAACACTTTCTTCCTCTACTGACTCTGGTTAGTTCCTAGTAACACTGTACCCCTGTATTAATCACAATGCTACTAGTAACCCTTTGAACAGGAGACCCAACATACTTCACTCTGGCCTTCAGTACCCTCTCCAGTGTCCCTAACACAACAATATTCCATATAACACATAACTGGTTCAAATTGTATTGCAATAAACAAAAAACACAGTCTTAACCTTCACAATCCTGAAGTCCATAAATTTAGGGGGTCGTGCCAAAAAGGGCCCTTGCTAGGGGGACCAGAGAAGTCCCACCCTGATCCCAAAAGTCCGTCATGACAAAAGTTCATTAAAGTAAATAGATACATAGGCATATTACATACATATTAATGCACTTAGGATCCATTTTCCTATGATCCTCTACCTTCCATGAGCTGGGGTACCCCTGGATTCCTCTTTTATGTCTGTTTCCCCGATTAGCCTGGTTATCCCTCGGTATTCCCCTTTAAAACCCACTACACCCTAAGAGATGGGTATCCCCGAAGATTCCCCTTCGTAATCGCTAACCTCTAAGAGCCTGTTTTGCATTGGGATTTCTGATAGCTGATTAACAAGTAAAGTTCACTAATTACTTTTTTCAATGTAAGACATGGAATGGAAGTCTATGAAAAGGCAGTTATGGGGTTGAATTCTCTCAAGTCTTTGAATCCAGGGGATGATCAAATAATATTTTTATTTACAACAAAAAAGCAAATATTATAGTTTAAAAGGGCCACAAATATTTACACCTGCAACAATAATGAAAGCCCACCAGAGGTGTCAGTTTGGGTTCTTGTGGTTATGCTTAAATTTATGTGAAGATGATCTTTTCACTTGCTAAAGGGAATGATCGGGACATCCCAGATTTTATAGAAAAGTGGCATTATATCTGCTAGCATATGTGTTAGCCTTTCATTAATAAGAATACAGTTCAATATTGCGCTTCATTTAAATTAGTACTTTTGCAAATAGACATTGTATAGTCCACTCTTCAGTTTCAATACATAACCTCATGTTCTAGTATACCTGTTGTTTTTGGAACTTCCTCCTGAAATGCATTACATTTCTTAACACATTTTTACGTTTCTATCATATCAGTCCATTCACCACTACTCTAAGCCAAGGTCACAAAGTATTTCCTAATAAGCTTTGTATATGAACATCAATGTCAATATTGTACAGTTGTGCCAACTGGATGGCAAACATAAATGCTATTTGCTTCAATGATACCATGATTTTATCTTACTTGCATTTGATAGATGTAATGTAAATTTCCATCATAAATAAGGAAATTATCCAGCACCAACTTTTAGCTCTTTACTTAAATTCATACAAGATCTAAGCTACTAATGCACAGAAATTCAGTAGTAAACACATGTGATGTGCTCACTAAGCTTTAAGTCAACAGATCTCCTAAAATGTAGGTAAATCTTAAAATGTTGAAATGTGTTAATCTATTACTGTATTACCTCTAACATATATTTTTTTTGGGGGGATCTCCCATTTTAGTTTCCTGTGACCTACTTCCTAAAGTTAGAGGAGACTTTGAATAAACAGGAAGTTTGCACCAGCACAGTGGAAAGATGGCAGAGACATCTGCCTGTACTCTCATTAGCTTGAAGAGAAAGCTCATCAGGTTTTAAAGACAAGTGAATATTCCTTTACAAGTAAAGGCTGATAAATTGCAGCGTGCACTAATTGTGCCCAGGTGAAAGGGGTGTGGCTTGACTGTTAAACTAATATAAAAGGTTTGTGAGCTGTTTGGGGCTGTTCGCAAGTGGATTTTCCTTGCAAGTAAAGGCTGATAAATTGTAGAGTGCACTAATTGTGTCCAGGTGAGAAGGGAGAAGTTAATATAAACAGGAGAAGGGGCGAACTTGTGAGCTTGCGAACATTTTTAGTATCAAGTGCAATTCTAGTAAAAGCGTAGGAGTTTAAATAAAAGGAGAGACTTCAAAGAAACGGGAGGGCAGATTTATAGTGCAAAGGAGGAAAACTTTATACAAATATATTATTTTATATTCTTTATTTTTCCCACTGAAATTTTGTGGACAATAATAATAATTATGAGTCAGTCCAGTGGCAACCTCATTCAGTGTACATCCTGTCATATGTATTCAATACTGGAACAGATGGTCCAGGGTCCATACCTCTGTGACAGGTGTGAGCATTTTGCCTCTCTGGAAGCTCAAATTGGACATATGGAGAGGAGAATTGCAGCACTTAGTGATATTGCTCCACTGGAAAGGGGGTTGGTGCTCACTGAGCACAGTTTAGCTGGGCCTAGCATGAAGGGTGGGGCTGGGGCTAGTGAGGATGTCCAGGGAGGTAGCTGGGTTACAGTTAGAAGGGGAATAAGGGGGAACAGGAGGAGGCAGGCCAGTTCTGAGTTGGCAAAAACCAACAGATTTGCCAGATTGAGTGAAACTGTGTGGGGTGTCCATTCAGGAATGGCAATGCCAGATACAGCTGTTCCCTCTAACAGGCGGGAGAACAGTTCTATTGGAGGAGTGGGAGGGCAGAATAGGCAGAGCAACAGACAAGTTTTGGTGGTAGGGGACTCTATTATTAGGAAGGTAGACAGGGTGATTTGTCACCCAGATCCCAGCAATCGAACAGTTTGCTGTCTCCCTGGTGCTCGTGTTCGTCATGTTGTGGATCAGTTAGACAAATTATTGTGAGGGGCTGGAAATGAACCGGCGACTTGGTACACATTGGTACCAATGACAAAGTTAGTGGAAGATGGAGTGTCCTAAAGAATGATTTTAGAGAACTAGGTAATATGCTGAAGGAAAGGACCTCCAAGGTAGTATTTTCTGAGATACTACCAGTGCCACGTGCTAGCCCAGGGAGGCAGAAGGAGCTTAGGGAGGTTAATGCATGAATAAAGATGTGGTGCACTAAGGAAGGGGTTGGGTTTTTAGAGCACTGGGCTGACTTCTCACTTGGGTACAATCTCTTTAGCAGAGATGGATTGCACCGTAATGATGAGGGAGCTTCTGTGCTAGGGGATAGGATGGTAGAAAGGATGGAGGAGTTTTTAAACTAGTAGGTGGGGGGGGACTAGATATAAGTTATTGGGTAGAAAGTGTAGAGGGTATAAGGGATGAATTAACAACTCATGGGGACGAGATGGGGGGAGGGGTAGTATAGTCAATAGGGAGGTAGTACTAAGTAACTCAAGTACAGTAACAGGCACTTCAGAGCTACAGATTCATAACATAAGGTGTATGCTTGCTAATGCCAGAAGCTTGTCAGGAAAAATAGGAGTGTTAGAATTATTAGCAATTAATGAAAAATGGGATTTAATAGGCCTTACCAAAAAATGGTGGGATGAATCGCATGACTGGACTGTTAATCTGGATGGTTATAACCTATTTAGAAAAGATAGAGGCAATGGTAAAAGAGGAGGAGGGATTTGTCTGTATGTTAAGCCTGGATTTAAGCCTATAGTCAGAGAAGATATTTATGGTTTACCTAGTGATAAAGTTGAATGTTTGTGGGTAGAGTTAAAAAGCGGAGCAGCAAATTCGAAAATAATTTTAGTAGGAGTATGCTATAAACTCCCAAATATAGCTGAAAGTGAGGAAATACAATTATTGTTACAGATTTGAAATGCAGCTAAGCATGGGCAAGTTCTAATAATGGGAGATTTTGAGACCAGCATTTCAGCTAAGGGGAGCAGTTTCTTGATTACACTCAGGGATCATAATCTGGCCCAGGTTATAGAAGAGCCTACTAAAAATTAAGCTATCTTAGATTTAGTCATCACAAATAATATTGATATAGTATCAAATGTTGGAATAGGGCAACCTTTGGGAAGCAGTGATCACAACACGGTCTTATTTGAGATTGAATTAAAATAACAAAATTTTATGGGGCCAACAAAAACTCCTAATTTTAAAAGGGCATATTTTAATGGTCTAAGGGCAGCAATACAGAGTATAAACTGGGACAGTGAACTGATGGGTAAAAACACTGAACATAAATGGACAACATTTAAATCCTTACTGAATATACATACACATCGGTATATACCATGTGAGAATAAAAGTAAAAGGAGTAAATCCCATGCCATGTGGCTTAACAATGATTTAAAGATCAAGATACGGAGTAAAAACAGGTATTTAAATTATACAAACAAGAGGGGACAGAGACTGCTTTACGGGAGTCCAAGGAAATCAGCAAGGCTTGCAAAAGCGCTATTAGACTGGCTAAAATAGAAAATGAAAAATTAATTGCAAAAGAGAGTAAGACTAACCCTAAAATTATTTTTAAGTATATTAATTGGAAGAAGGCGAGGAAGGAAGCTATAGGAACATTACAATGTAACACAGGCCGTTTGAAAATTAGTGACCAGAAAAAGGCAGATGAGTAAAATAGGTTATTTTCTTCAGTATACACAAGGGAGATAATTTGAGAGACAGTATTGATCCAAGGAAAAATCCGATTGCCAGTATGTGGGGTCAGGAAGGAATTAATTTTTTTTTTCCCTTTGAGACGATTGGCTAGCTCTCACTAGGTTTTTTTTCTGTTTGCCTTCCTTTTGATTCATTAATAATTAAAAATAAAATAAAAACATATAAATAATTGATTAATAATTAATTAACAACTAATTAATTAATATTTAATCCGCATATTGCAGATCAGAGGAGATCTTAAAAGGTTGAACTTGAGGAACTGAAAGTCTTTTTTCAACCTACATTACATTACAGCCTTACGTTCAATGTTTTGTTAATGTGAATTCTATGTGATGGATCAGAACACAATAGTCTAAGTTGGTGAAGTGAAATGAGAAAAATATATACATAAAACTATTTTTTAGAAATAGAGAACGGAAAATTGGCATGTGCGTATGTATTCACCCCCTTTGTTATGAACCCCATAAAAAGCTCTGGTGCAACCAATTACCTTCAGAAGTCAAATAATTAGTGAAATGATGTCCACCTGTGTGCAATCTAAGTGTCACATGATCTGTCATTACATATACTTACCTTTTGTGAAAGGCCACAGAGGCTGCAACACAAGAGGCACCACTAACCAAACACTGCCATGAAGACCAAGGAACTCTCCAAACAAGTAAGGGACAATCTTGTTGAGAACTACAAGTCAGGGTTAGGTTATAAAAAAATATCCAAATATTTGATGATCCCCAGGAGCACCATCAAATCTATCATAAACAAATGGAAAGAACATGGCACAGCAGCAAACCTGCCAGGAGACAGCCGCCCACCAAAGCTCTCTGACCGGGCAAGGAGGTCATTAATCAGAGAGGCAGCACAGAGACCTAAGGTAATCCTGAAGGAGCTGCAGAGTTCCACAGCAGAGACTGGAGTATCTATACATAGGACGACAATAAGCTGTACACTCCATAGAGTTGGGCTTTATGGCAGAGTGGCCAGAAGAAAGACATTACTTTCAGCAAAAAACAAAATTGCACAGTTTGAGTTTGCGAAAAGGCATGTGGGATACTCCCAAAATGTATCGAGGAAGGTGCTCTGGTCTGATGAGACTAAAATATAACTTTTCGGCCATCAAAGAAAACGCTTTGTCTGGCGCAAACCCAACACATCACATCAAACCCAACACATCACATCACCCAAAGCATTTTTCAGCAGGGACTGAGAAACTGATCAAAGTTAAGGGAAAGATGGATGGTGCTAAATACAGGGATATTCTTGAGCAAAACCTGTATCACTCTGTGCGTGATTTGAGGCTAGGATGGAGGTGCACCATCCAGCAGGAGAATGGCCCCAAACACACTGATAAAGCAACACTTGAGTGGTTTAAGGGGTAGCATTTAAATGTGTTGGAATGGCCTAGTCAAAGCCCAGACCTCAATCCAATAGAAAATCTGTGGTCAGACTTAAAGACTGCTGTTCACAAGTGCAAACCATCCAACTTGAAGGAGCTGGAGCAGTTTTGCAAGGAGGAATGTTCAAAAATCCCACTGGTAAGATGTTGCAAGCTCATGAAGACTTATCCAAAGCGACTTGGAGCTGTGATTGGCGCAAAAGGTGTCTCTACAAAGTATTGGGTTTAGGGGGTGAATAGTTATGCACATTGACTTTATTTTGTCCTATTTGTTGTTTTCTTCACAGTAAAAAAAAAACATCTTCAAAGTTGTGGGCATGTTCTGTAAATTAAATGATACAAAATCCCAAACAATCCATGCCAATTCCAGGTTGTGAGGCAACAAAACACTAAAAATGCCAAGGGGGCGATACTTTTGCAAGGCACTGTACATAAAATGGAGGATTGCAGCAAAGAGCATTTGCTTATAAAAAGTGAGAAATGCAATGATTGTGTTTATTTATTTACTTTTTAACAATAATTTGGAAATATATGTTATGCAGAAGGTCATATTCAGAAGAAGAGTAGAGGATATAAAGCATTGTGACAGGTGTTTACTTGAATATACATGCAGTTCAACAGTCTGGCAGAGATTATGGGGCCTTGAGACAGGCGATCACTTGAATATAGATACCATTTATCAATCTGTCATTTGTGTGATCAAGCCCACTATAATAAAGCTTGTATAGAGCAACACACAATGTGATGTCAGAGGTGTGAGTGGTCATTATGCTAAACCACTAAGCCAATTACTGCACACAAGAGGAACTGAGGTATATATACCTCTGTTTTGCCAATTCTTCTTTTCTCAAGCCAAAGCTTTGAAAAAGCTGATCTAAATGCAGCGATTTGGTCATCAGAAGATTACAATTTTAAAATATAAGCCTACCTTTTTAGAGCTCTGCCAGAGCTAAATTCAATTAAATTACAAAGGATGTCCCTGTCTAAATTAATTTAAAATAAGTACTGGCAAGCTTTATGGACATTTAGGGAAACACATGTTGATTTGCTTAATTTTTATTAGTGTGAATGAGTTTTAATGGTTTGAAACAATCACAGTGAACTAGTGAACCAGGATTTTTAAATTAGGCATATGTATATGACTTTATTCAGATGCAGGCTCTTTGGTTACAAAACTGGCAAGTTGCCATTAAGATGATCTTTGCACCAACACTAATTAGTTCTGCAGCAACATATTGATTACTTTGGGAATACTTTGTAGTACCATATTGGTTCTGTTGATCAATATAATTTGTCTTGTATTGAATAGGGTGTTCAAGCCAGATTGTGGGCCATATGCCTTCCAGCAAGGAGGGTATCTTCGTGGAACATAGGTTTTGTTTGTCTGTTTAAGCAAGCTCTGTGTTAGGAAGTGTCCTTTTATTGGTTGGGAAAATCAGTCAGTTTGTGGGACTACATGCCTTCCAGGAAGGATGATACTTCATGGGACATAAGCTTTGTTTGTTTGTCCTTGCATAAGTACATATTTTGGAGACACCTCCCTCAGTTATTCCCCACATATTAAAATAGATGGTGATTTTAGTCTGATCTTGGCATCTCTTGCAATAACAAACTTGTATTTAGACCACTAGTTAATACTCAAGCAGCATTGATTACTTTTCTATTTATTAATGAAGTTTCATTTTTTATCAATTTCATTGAACATAGGTGCAAGTCACTGGTATTTTCTTAGAGCTTACTAGAGTTTCTGGATATTCAGAAAATCATATAGAAAAAAAAATAATCACATTGGTCCTATATATAAATACAATAAATATATATATATATATATATATATATATATTTATATCATATTAAATATTACATATATAGTTTTGTGCATGCGGGCTGTTGCTAACGCTACGGGCGAAGCGAGGGCCGCAGTTGCTGGCATGGAGCATCGAAGGCGCTCCATGCCAACAACTGCGAACCTCGCAAAATTTATGGAGTTAGGAAACAAAAATACGAGACGCGTTACAACCCATCACGACCACGCAAAAAACGCCCGAAACCGGCGCACATGAAAACATGAAAAACACAATAGATACAAACAGCAAATACATAAAAAGCTTACCTACTGCAAGGAGGGGGCATCCACGACCTCGAAAACTGAAGTTACACCTCAATTTAACTCCAAATAAAAGAGTTTAGACACCCGAAAATCCCCTAAGCGACAGAAAAAATGGCAAAAAAACGAAAACGAGGCTACAGCACTCTTAAGACGCAAAACACCACCAAACACATACGTATTTTCCCGAAAAAGACGTACGAGATACGAAAACAAGGACGCAACCCGCGCGACCCCAAAACCATTACAAACACAATAAATACACACAACAAACACATAAAAAGCTTACCCACAGCAAGGGGGTTCTAACGGTCTGAAGCACCTCAAAGTTTATAAATACTGCCTACTTTCCAGAAAATTCTTCATTTCTCCTCAGGTTGAACAGTGTGACTGGATAGTTCACTGCTGCCGTTAGTTCAGAAGAGAATTATTTCCTAATTTCCAACTTTACACTCTGCAAATTGAAACTGAAAGGTAAGCTATAATACATTTCATTTAGTAAGAAAGACACTAAAAACAAAAAGGAAAAAAAAAAAACATTGCAAACTTTAACAATGATAATCGGATTCATGTATGTGAAATGCACATATATATGTGTATAGGCCCTACAACAACCTAATCTTAACTCAAACTAATGAAATAAGTATATTCAACTGACATTAATTCACAGCAACTCCTAGCAAAAAAAAAAAGACACTAATACATATGTAACCTGCAGCTCAATCTTTCCCCTTTTTTCACTATTCAAACAAACTCTGCATCAACAGCGTCACTCAAGAATTTGCACCGTAGACTGTGAAAGAGAATCACTTTTAAAGAGCAGAAAGAAAGAAGAAGAGGTAAGATAGAAAAATACATTACATGCAGAAAAAGACCATGCTTTGCAAAATACAAAATAATAAATATACAATTAACCATTTAACTTTCTTTTTCAAACAGACACTACAAGAAGACTGGTGGATTAAGATTGGCAGGAGGGGACCCTCTGTCATTCGGATAAGAACAAGACTTCAATCAAGGTATAGTAAAAGAAGTACAAAAAAAAAAAAACAACCCTATCTTTAATGCCCGCCAATATGACAATTCAAAGTAAAAAATACAAGCCTCAATACAAATTCAAGCAAGACCAAAACACCACAGTTCAACAAACTTCACAAAGACCTATACAATTTCCAAAGAAAGACAGTTGCACACAAAAAAAAAAAAATGATGGACACAAAACAGGATAGCATCCCAAACATTAGCAACATACAGAAAACAAAAGTATTCCTCCTCTTTACTGTACAACAACCTCCAACCATCACCCACAAGCCAAATGCAGCATCCGAAAAGTGGTGAACACAAATAGGATAGTACAAAAAAAGCGCAACAACATATAGAAAAGCCAATTAACATTCCTTTTTACTGTCCAACAACATGTAACCCTCACAAACAAGACTAATTGAAGAAATGGAGCATGCAAAATGTGGTGGACACAAAACAGGATTGTACAAAAAATCACACAGATAGAAAAACAACTTAATATTCATCTTTACTGTTTAACAACCTATAGCCCTTACAAAGAAGCCTAAATAAGCATACCAAAAGTGGTGGATGCTAAACAGGATACTACTGTTAATAGTTACAACATAGATAAAAGATCATTCACAGTCAGCTTTACTCTACAACAACCTTTAACTGTCATCCACAAGCCAAATACAGCATCCCAAAAGTGGTGGACACAAAACAGGATAATCCAACAAACATTGCTAACATATACAAAATGTCAACAACATTAATAATTACAGTAAAAAAAAAGGATAACTGTAATATACAAATAAAATAAAAGTATTTTAAAGTGGTGCACAAAAAACAGCATAGCAGAAAAATTCACAATAACAGTTAGAGTAGACAAAAAAAAATAACTATGCTATTCATGAGAAATACATTCCAATCAAATAACATTTTGCTTTTTCTTTTACAACAGACACTGCGTCAAGACCATCGCATGAAGACTTACAACAGCGGATCAAGAAATATTCTGCTTGAAATCACACTTCAAACAAGGTACAGTATAACAAGTAAAAAAAGAGAAAACTAAATAAACATGTTTGCTCAGCATCCATGTCAAGAGAAAAAAACAAAATAAACTAACAACAATAAGCACCACTAATTAACAGCTTTAACAAAATGTTACTGACACATTTGTCATTTACCTACTAATTGCCCTTTACGTACAACGTTTAACAGTAAACCCAAACTTCAATCTATCAAAAAAAAAAATGACCAACATAAAACAGCATAGTCCAATAAATAGCGAAAACACATACAAAATAACATTTTCAATTCTCAATTCACAGCCCTAATGTACAATGTTAAGCACAAAACCTAACCAGGCACATAAAATAGAATATTACAACAAATACTACTAACTACACAACCAACAATACAAACCTTCTTTTCACAGCCACAACATATAAGCCATTAAGTAAAATAAAAGAATAGTATTACAACAATCCCCTGCAGGACAAATTAGAAAGAGCAATATATTACTACCTTTTTTTGCCCTCTACTATGCCTCTAAGCCAAACCTACAAGATAAAAAGCAATCAACAAACAAAATAAAAAAAACATTTCACTTAACACTATAAATCTACTACATCTACAATAAGCTATAATGCAATTACGTTGGGTGTGCCATGCATCTAAGCTAAAAATTACAACCTACAAGAGATAAAGTAAGAGCAAAAAAAGAAAACACACTCATTTAACAATAGAAAGAAAGTTCAGCTACAATGAACTACAATCACATACAAACAAACTTAATTTACAATCGCAACAGTGTTGCAACTAAAAGATTTGATAAACCAACTTAACATCTCAAACTAAACTAATGATACATTATTTTCTTTTACAGGTTAAGATGGCTGATAACGAGACCAAAAAAGAAAAGATAAGACGTCAAGCTAGAGAACGACAACAAAGATGGGCAAACCAGCAGACACTGGAGCAGAAGGAAATTCAACGAGAAAAAGAACGCAAAAGACTTGCAACCAAAAGACTATCACCTGCAAAAATAAAAGATACACCAAAAAAAGCCACTGAAAAAACAAAGCATTTAGAACCTGTTCATGAAACATCACATGACATTTCAAATGATGAATTACAAACTGAAACTGATATATGCTCTTCAAATTGTCCTTTACTCAAGTCCTTAGAAGTAGAGGTTCATAATTGTGGGGACATGAATACTCAATGTCAGTTTTGTGAGGCTTATCATTTTAAACAGTCAAGACCCAGAGATGGCTAATTCATTAGTTGCTGTCAAAAAGGCAAGGTCAAACTTCCAGAAAGAAAACAATTCCCAATATATTTACAAAACATTATGACTGAACCTGCTTTTCCAAACTACAAACATTTCAAGACAAACATAAGATCCTACAATAGTGCCATATCCTTTGCATCTATGGGGGCAACATTAGCTGCTAATGTACCAGGACACAGTCCTTACTGCTTTAAAGTCCAAGGCCAAATTTACCATCGTACTTCCCATTTACATCCAGCTGAAGGAGAGCAAAGAAAATTTGCTCAACTATATGTCTTAGATACAATGGAAGATGTTGACCAACGTATGCAGCTGCAAGCAAATAAAAAATGCTTAACCACTGTTTTTATAGAGCTAGATAACATTATGGCCAATAACCCCTACACTAAAGCTTATAAAAAATTGGCAGAAGTAGAAAATGAACAACAACTTCATGCAGAAAGAAATCAATTACCAATCCCAAAGGTCAATATGGTGCTTAAAAGAGATAGACATAATGATAAACGCCGGTTTAATTTGCCAACATCAAATGAGGTTGCAATGGTGTTTCAAAATGATGAAGGAGAACCACCATTTTAAAGAGACATTAGAATATATCCCAGAAATGAAGAGCAACCATTCATTAATATCAATATCTTATGTCCAAATTTAGATCCAATGACATATCCCATTTTTTTCACACACGGAGAAGCAGATTGGCAACCAAAATTAACACTTCCCAGTTACCCAAATGCTAAAGCCAAAATGCAAAATAATGTTTCTATACTTGCATTTAAAGTAGCTCAAATTGCCATTCGAAATACATTTAATCCAATTTTATGTGGTGGAAAACTAACACAACAATGGATTACTGATTCCTATTTGCAAGTTGAGGCCAATAATTTAAACTTCATAAAATATCAACAAGTTAAACTATGTGTAGAACAATATTGTGGATTAATGGACTATGTTGCTGAGGTGGCTACAAGCAGAGACATGACAGCTGGCAAAGCCATCATTTTACCATCTTCTTTCCAGGAATCTCCTCGAAATATGAGCGAAAGATACAATGATGCCATGGCTATTGTCACCAAATTTGGAAAACCCGATTTATTTATTACATTTACATGTAATCCCCAATGGCCAGAAATTACACAAAATTTACTTCTTGCCCAAAGTGCTTCCGACAGACCAGATTTAGTAGCCCGAGTTTTCAAAATTAAATTAAATGAATTAATACGTGACATCACTATAAGTCACTTATTTGGCAAACGTCTTGCTTATGTATATACAATTTAATTTTAAAAAAGAGGCCTTCAACATGCACATCTTCTCATAATCCTTAAAGAAAAAGATACATTAGATACTGGTGACAAAGTGGATTCAGTCATTTTTGCTGAACTACCAGATCCAGAACTGTATGGTAGACTATATGAGATTGTAACTCATTGCATGATTCATGGACCCTGTGACGAGCTTAATCCACAATCACCATGTATGGAAAATAATAAATGTTCCAAAGAATTTCCAAACAATTATAGAGACAAAACTTATGCCAATTGTGATGGCTATCCACTTTATAGAAGAAGAGAAGGAGATAGTGCCATTATTTGTGGAAAAATGGTTGACAATAGATATATGGTACCCTACAATCCACATTTACTCATGAAGTATAATGCACCCATTAATGTAGAAGCCTGCACTTCCATCAAATCCATTAAATATGTGTACAAATATATTTACAAAGGCTATGATGCAGCTACTGTAGTCGGCAAAAGTGCAGACAACACCGAAAGCACTGAGTTAGTACATGATGAACTTGCATCTCATGTAGATGCTCGCTATGTAAGTGCACCAGAAGCTATGTGGCACCTTTTAAAATTTGAAATGCATGATCACATGCAGTATATAGATTAGCAGTACATTTTGCCACAAAGACATTTAGTGTATTTCCATGCTGGAAATGAAAGTAATGCATTGGCCCAAAGTGAGCATCGTCACACTACACTATTAAATTCTTGTATTAAAATATTGTATTAAATTCTACAGATTCACAAGCAACACAATTCTTATATATTGAAATTTCAAATCACTATGTTTTTGTAAATGGATTATGGAGACCAAGAAAAAGCAGAGGAAATAAAATAATCCTAAGAATTTACACAGTCAGTCCAAGAGACCTCGAACGTTTCTGCTTATGACTACTACTTTTAAATGTTCCTGGAGCACAAAGTTTTGAACACTTAAGAACTGTTAATGACATAGTATATGAATCCTTCAATTTAGCTGCAAGACATAGAAACTTACTAGCTGATGATACAGAATGGGAAAGATGTCTAGAAGAAGCAGCACTATGTCAAATGTCACGGCAGATGAGGGAACAATTTGCATTCATTTGTATCTTCTCAAATGCTCCAAATGCATTAGCTTTGTGGGACACATTTAAAAGTAATATGGCTGAAGACTTCATGCAACAATACAATGAACCAATTGCACACTTAAAAGCATTAATGGAAATCCAAGAAGTATTTTTAACTCATGGATTAAGTTGTGCAAGTTTTAATCTGCCTGATCCAGGTCTTATAGATGACATAAACTTTGAAGACTATGACATTAAACTACAAGTACAAAGGAGAGAAGAAAGACTTGTAACTTTAAATACATTACAATTGCAAGCATTTAATGCCATAAAAAATGCACTAGATAATGACATGGTCAAAGAGCGTTATTTCTATCTTGATGGACTTGGCGGACCAGGAAAAACATATCTATCTAATTTATTAATGAGTTTTGTACGAGCACAAGGTCAAATAGCACTTGCATTTGCCACAACTGGAATTGCTGCACTTTTGTTAGAAGGTGGAAGAACTGTACATAGTGGGTTTAAACTGCCAGTGCCTATTTTAGAAACTTCAGTGTCAGACATTCGCATGACATCAATACAAGCAAAAAAAATGAAAAAAAGTTAATTAAGTATAATAGATATGCCCTCCAATGTATTGACCGTTTGCTTCGTGAAGTCATGGATAATACTTTTCCATTTGGGGGAAAGGTAATGTTGTTAGGTGGCGATTTTAGACAAACATTACCTGTCGTTGTACATGGAAATCGAACTGACATTGTCGAAACATGTATAAAATCAAGTACACTATGTAAACATTTTACCCATCTTCAACTGCAACAAAATATGAGATCAGAAGGCCAAAATGATTTCAATGATTGGCTTATTAAAATTGGAGAAGGCAGAACAGAAAAAATAACTAATTTACCTGACGACACTGTGCACATCCCACCTCATATGATTTGTCACCAAGATCTTATATCGGCTATATTTGAAGGTGCCATAAATAACCAGGAATATTCAGAGCTTGCCAACCAAGTCATCCTAACCTGTAAAAATTAGGATGCATTAATCCTCAATAATGAAATCTTTAAAAAATGTATGCACCCCAAAGACATTATCACAGTGGTGATTCTGTACTTGCTGATGACAAAGAAAGTCAGGCAAACTTTTCCACTGAATTCATAAACTCATTAACTCCTTCTGGAATGCCACCACATATTTTGCAGCTAAAGAAAGATGCAATTGTCATGTCACTGCGAAATATGAACCCCAAAAAGATTAATTGTTCAACAATTAAACGACCATTTCATAAATGCTGAAATTTTAACTTAAAGGAGAGAGAGTTTTCATACCAAGGATAGCTTTAGCACCAAGTGAAAGTAGTCTCCCTTTTATACTTCGAAAAAGACAATTTCCCATTATTATGGCATTTGCCATGGCCATTAATAAATCACAAGGACTAGGTATTATCTACTATGAAGTACTCCAACTTTCCATCAAACAAACAAAAGCCATGCAAAACCAATTTAAAAGCAAATGCAAAAACCTAAATAAACACAATATAACCACAATTTTTTTTTTTTTTTAATTACACACAACTGTTCGTTTCCTTTAAAAGGTCATTATTACGCCACAGAAATTAGGTTTAAACCAACAATATTTTCCTATTAAACTACATGAAATTGTAAAACACATAGAGAACAGTGGTTACACATCGTGGAACAACTTTAAGTTCTTGTGTTCTCTTCAACAAACAAAGGCCAACCATTGAAAACTACAAATCAATAAAGAATTCAGTCGTAAATTCATGGAAGTACTGTTTATACATGATTAGGCCCACAAAACACTTGCCTTGCATTATTTTGACAAATTTTGTTCAAATGTTAATCAATTATGTTACTGTTTCTAACTTTACATATTTGAAAAAAATATTTTCAAGTTTCTTACTTAGACGGATAAGAAAGTTCAAGTTTAAAAAAATATACTTTCAAGTTCCTTACTTAGATATATTACAAAGTTCATGTTAAGAGCACAAGCACATTTTCAGGCACAATGTAAATGTTGTCTTTTATGTTAAACATTAATCCAGGGAGTAATCCAATCGCCAGTTAATGGGGTCAGGAAGGAATTATTTTTTTTCCTGCTTTGATAGAATTGGCTACGTTTCAAAGAGGGTTTTTACTGTTTGCCTTCCTCTGGATTCAATGTATATTTAAGTTAACAATTCTTGAGATAGAACTTGCATGTTAAAAAAACATTACCTCAAGTTTACAATACTGATTAATTTAAAGTTCAACTGTTCTTACATTCAAATGTTTTTTTTATTTTTTTATTTTTTTTATTTTCTATATAGAAATACAAATTCCATTACACAATTATACAAATAGCAAAGATATACATATACAAAAAACAAAAACAGACAAGTTAAAAGTATAGGTAGCATATAAAGGTATACATATTTGGTTGTTTACATGATATTCCCCTTGAAAAAGGTTTGTATTTATTTAGGTTGATGGATGAAGATATTTATCCCAAACCGCCCAACTATTGCACTTAGACAAACTAATGCCCAAGGCGGAAATATTTTTTTCTAATTCTCTATTTTTTTCAAGCGTTGAAATTACTTCATTCCTTGTTGGAGTTGTCTCTGATTTCCAGCGTTTAGCTATCAACCATTTAACCACTAGAAATACTTGAATGAAAAAGGCTTTTTCTTCCAACTTAAAGCACTCATCAAAAATATGTAACAATGCCATTTCACATGAAGGAGTAATAATCCTATCACAACAATTGGAAATATATCCAAAAACGGAGTTCCATAAGTTCCTGATATGTATACAGTCCCACCAAATATGTTTATAGGAGCCTTGTTGATTACAAAATCTCCAGCATATCCCCAGGTCTGGGTCTTTATAAATCAAGGGTATTTTTGAAGGGACAAAATACCATCTCTGCACCACTTTGAAATAAATTTCTCTATAAGATTGATATTTAATAATTCTCTTAGAGAGATTAAATGCCTTAGACCACTTTTCTAGTGTGATAGAATTACAACAATCTATCTCCCATTTCTGCATGGCTGAAGTTTTTTCCACTGTAATCTGTTTTCTTGTCATATCAAAACATTTGGAGATTAAGTGCTTCCCATCGTTAAATAGAGCTAGTTTTTCAAATTTAGTTAGATCTCTGGTGTACATAGTAGAGAATTTAGATTGTGCAATTGTCGTCTTAACTCTTTCATATTCTAACCATTTTGACAAAGGGAGATCAAATTCTCTGCCTAACACAGCAAAAGATTTAATCTTACCTGAGTCAAAAAGGTCCCCCAATGAAGGAATATTCCAACTATTCCAGTCCTGTAGAAATGGGAGGTTAAGAACCTTACTCAACCATAACAAAGACATTTCAGGTGATGGAAATAAAGAACGGTTACTTTTTTTATTCCACCTAAACCAGAATTCCAATCCGGATTTTACTACAGCGGGGACAAATTTATTAATTTTACATGATGATTTGTCATACCAAAGCCATTCTGATAAAACCAGATTATTGGACAGATCTTGTTCTATGTTTGCCCATCTGCTCTTATTTATTTTAGATGACCAATTTACACAGTGTGAAAGTCTTACAGCATTATAATAATCTTCAATACATGGGGCTGCAATACCTCCCTTTATAAAACTTTTTCTGACCGTTTTCAGTTTAATTCTGTTTTTTTTCCCCATTATAAATAAATGAGTCAGTTAAAGTTTGATGTTTTCTAATTATATAGATGGGAATGTTCAAAGGTAGGCATCTGAAAAGATAGCTTATTTGAGGCAAGATTGACATTTTTATGGCTGCAATCCTACCTAGCCAAGATAGCATATTTAATTTCCAGTTATCTAACTGGGTTTTAATTTTGTTATAAAGTTTTTTTAAATTTATTTGAATTGTTTCTTCCATTTTACTAGTAAATTCTATTCCTAAATACGATATTTTATTAATTTCCCAGTTGATGTCTCAGATTGAATTCAACAATTTTTTTTCTTTCCCATCTATATAGATAGACAACACTTCTGTTTTAGACCAGTTCACTTTATAGTAGGAAATATTCTCAAATGTCTTTAATAACTCTTGAATATGAATTAGGGATTCGCTAGGTTTAGTAATAGTTAGTCACACATCATCTGCATATAACATAATTTTGTAATCTGTCTCACCGATATTAATGCCATGGATTTTACTGTTTCCTCTGATTGCCTCTGCAAGAGGCTCCATCATTAAGACAAATATCAGTGCAGATAATGGGCAACCCTGTCGAGAACCATTATTAATAGGTATGGGGGATGATCCTGAACCAATTCCAGAAATGAAGGCACTTGGGGAGTCATATAAGGCCCTGATTGACTTTTCACCAAAATCTTCAAACCCAAATTTCAATAAAACTTGGTACATATAATCCCAATTTAACCTATCAAACGCTTTTTCTGCTTCTAAAGTAATGATTGTACAGGGTTTATGATTATCTTTACTATAAGTTATTAAATCAATCAATCTTCTAGTGTTGTCTGCCCCCTGACGATTTTGGAGGAATCCAGATTGATCCATATTTATCAATTTGGGCAGGCATTTATTCAGTCTAGTAGCAAGTACTTTTGCATATAATTTTATGTCAGTGTTCATTAATGATATTGGTCTGTAATTCATACAGTATCTAGAATCTTTATTTGGCTTTGGGATGTTAAATATCGCTGCTTCTAGCATATCTTTTGGAGCTTTACCCTTTGTTTTAATTTCATTAAATGTTTTTGCTAAATGATTTATTAGTGATTATTTAAAGACTTTATAATAAAAATGTATAAATCCATCCGGTCCCGGTGCCGAGTCTAATTTTAAGTTATTAATTGCCTCCTCGATTTCAGAAACGTGTATGTCACTGTTTAAAATTTTTAAGTCATCTTTATTGATTCTAGGGAGTGGCAGTTGATCTAAGAATGTTTTTATTTCATCTTTTCCAGGTTTTATAACTTCTTGATTGGTTTCCAGATTATATAGATTCCTGTAATAATTAAAGAAGGCCTTTTCAATATGACAGGGGTTAGTCAGTGTAGCTGGTCCCTTATTAGTGTCGACAATCAGTTTTTGAATTCTGTTATATGATTTTTTTTTTTTTTGTTTCCTTGCTAATAATTTACCAGCTTTATTACCTAAGAAATATTTTCTTTGTTGGAGTTTCCATAAGGAGATATCTATATTTCTCTGTATAAATTTCTTTATATTCATTTTCACCTGTGATATCTCCCCTATGATGTTGGATGTTGGGTTGATTTTGTTCTGTCTTTTCAGTTTGGCTAACTGAATATGTAAAACTCGAAGTGAAGTGCCCTGTTGTGCCCTTCTAGCCGCATTCCAAGAGGACAAAACCCCTCTTATATATGCTTTGTGCGTATTCCATACTGTTGTGCTTTCAGTGACCGAATTGTCATTTGTTTCAAAGAAAGTTTCTATCTCTTTCTTTAATATAATTTGTTTGTCTGGTTTATTAAATAAAGAAATATCCATTCTCTTTCTGGGATTTATTTTTTTAACCATCTGGTTGTTAAGTAATAGTTCGATCATTGCATGGTTCGACCAGTTGATTATGTTAATCTTGGATGATATAACATCCTTAAGGGAATTTGCATCTATCAGAAAATAGTCAATTCTAGAGTAAGATGCATGGTGGTGGGAGTAAAAGGTGTAATCTCTCTCATTGCCATGCCACAATCGCCAGACGTCATATAACTCATAGCGTAAGATAGACTCTTGAAAAAGTTTAGCTTTCCTTATATTATAATTACCAGAGCTTTTAAATTTGGAGTCTTTTTTGTCCAAGGAGGCATCAAGAACCATGTTAAAGTCGCCACAGATGCTAACTTTACCTATCCTAAGGTTTTTGACCTTTTTAAGTAACTTATTTAGAAAGTGGTTTTGTCTCTCATTAGGAGAATATATATTTACTATAGTATAATTTTGCTGATTAATTTTACCTCCCCAAACAATAAATCTTCCTTCCAAATCTACTTCTCTAAAATTTTCTTGGATATTTACATTCTTACTAAACAAAATAGAAACACCTCGAGATTTTTTAATAAAAGTTGAGTCTATTTTAGATGTAAAAAAAGAGTTATGAAAATGAGGGATTTTATCATTTTGCCAATGTGTTTCCTGAATACATGCAATATCTGCCTGAGCCTTTTGGAATTGGTCCAAGATCACCCTTCTTTTAAACGGGGAGTTCTGTGGTGTATCACCAAATTAAGTTACCACAAGTTCCACCCCTGAACATTCTGCGAAACTATCTTTAACCTAATTTAAGATAATTTTGGGCGGGATACCATCTTTCCTTAACAACAAACTTTCCATTTATAAACACATTTATGTTCAATCCATACAATAGACAGATGTCAACAGAGTATATTAAAAGAGAAAAGCTAGATCTGACTACGTCTAGCCGCCCCATACAGAACATACCTCCACAAGGAACGCTGCTCGCTCAATATTTAGGACTATATCCCCTTTTAGTATACCTCTTTAGGACTTTGCAAGGGGGGAGCGGGACACCTGGGTGGTTCGAAAAAGGAAGAGAAAGAGGGAGGGGAGAAGAGGAAGAATACCTATTATATTATAATACTTCTGTTAATCGCTGTTGTGCTTTACTTTTCTCTAATTACTGTGTTTCGATTTTTTTTTTTTTTTTTTTTTTGTTCTGTTTGTCCACATCCTTCTAGTACTACGTTGTGCAAAGTTTTCCACTACTTGCTTACTACTTATAATAAATCCTTTATGGGAAGAATTAGTGATATTGTAGTGATTTATTTCTAAAACCGATTCTAACCTGTGTGTAAGACTGTCCCTTGACAAATAACCGTATTTTGTGCATTTTACATTAATCTATATCACTTCATCATTCAGACTTCTAATTCCATTTCCTCTTCTCTCATCCCCCCGACTTACAATGTCTTGCCACTTTCCATCACTCCTTGTTCCCCCCACTCCACCCCTACCCAGTCCAGACCCGGATACATTTTAACTGTCCTACAACTACTTCTTTTTCCATTCTCTAAATTGAAGTTTTTGTAACTCACCTTTTAGGCTTTTGTCCCTAACTGTTTCTATGAAAGAAATCTTCCATTCCTTTAATAATATTTCCTCTACTCGTACTGAACTTGCCATTATGGTCCGGTTGTCTTTTGAGATAATTAATTTTGTGGGAAATCCCCATTTTAAATTATTTTCTCCCTTCTTAAAGCTTTAGTAATTTCAATAAAACTTTTACGTTTATTTAAAGTATCCCCTGAGAGGTCTGAGAATATAGTTAGTTTTTCAAAAGGGGGATCAAATTTATCTTTCTGCCATGATGCCTTTAGAACTGCTTCTTTATATTCATAAAAGTGTATTTTTACAATGATGTCTCTGACCTTTTCCCCTTTAAAATCTTTTGGTAGCGGAATTTTATGGATCCGATCCAGCATATTAATCCATGGTTTACTGGGAGATGCTAAGTGTGAGAAGAAGGCCGTAATGAATGCTGTTAATTCTTGAGCATACAAGGATTCCGGGATTCCTCTGAGTCTTAAATTGTTTTGTCTAGAGAAATCCTCTTGTTGAATCCTTTTATTTTCGGTATATTCTAATTTATGTTCCAAATCAAGTGAGTGTTTGACTACTTTTTGATACTCTTTTATCAGGAACTCTTGATTAGATTCTAACTCCTCTACTCTTTCTAAAAGACTGGAAATAGCTGATTTATCTAGTTGTATTTCTTGTGCAAAATCTGATTTTATAATAGATTGAAACTCATTAAAAAGCCTTTTCATTACAGATATCGTTAATACTTCTTCCATTTGTACACTCATTGTGTCTGGGGAATCCTCATTTGTAGTTAGTTTAATTTTTTCTGCTGAGGGAGGGGAGTGGCTTTGTATAGTCAGGTCTAAATGAGAGGAGTTTGAGGCTCCAGAATTCCCTTTCAGGGAGAAAAAAGTGGTTGGGTTTGCGATTTGGTTATTAACGGGCTGTCTCTTAATTTTACTTTTTGCTTTAGTTTGGTTAGGTTCTTTATCTCTCATGATAATTGTCTATGTGGTAACGGATTTATATATTTAGGGGAACTAAACGACCATGTACCGTGTGGGCAAAGTATTCAGTTACTAAGATATGCTATAAAGGAGGCCAATAATCTTTTGGTCTCAATAAAAATATTAATTATTACCTTACTGATAAATAGGCCTATAGCTCCTTAATTTTACCTTTCAAATATATTTATACCATGTGCAACTATAACGCTCTTTTTTTCAAATTATTCAAATTATCCAATACAAAAGACCTTTATCCTACTTCCCTTAAATAAATTATATCCAGAAATATTCAGCGCCTAGACCTAGATATTTCTCCTCCAACCCCTTTTTTTTCTCCCTTTTCCCCTCCCCCCCCTTTTTTAAACTATAAAGAGTACTCTTCTCTGAAATGCTATCAACATGTCCATTAGATCTCTTTTCCACTACAGTCCCTTTGTTCTCCTCAGATGATCATTCACTAGTCTTCACGTTGTACTCTGCCATAATAGGAGGAAGGTTCTAGCTGGGGTATTGAAGAAAAGGATTTGTAGGGATAGTCTTTGATATTATAGATCACTGTCGAAATAAATAGTCTCTTTAACTGAGAACCTCTTTGCCCATAAACTTATAAGTGATACTTATCCAGCAATGATTTGCCGGTCACATATCACATATATACAGCTCCCAAACTCCACTGTGAGCACTCTGGGTATTAAGCTCATAAAGAACCTCTTCAGAGATATATAACATCGTTGTTGGTAAAGAGGTGACTTTAGAGAGCCTTCACTTAGCTTTCTTTTTCCCAAGCGGGTTTTAACTTCTTTCAGGATGATATCCTTTGTGATTTAGACCCTTAAAAACTTTTTGGGGTACTATTCAGTGGTATTCGAATCCTTATGGCTCTCAGGAGGAGGTTGCTAGCTGCTGTGTTGCATCCATGTTCTTATTCAAACCCTTGTGTCTCCCATGAGAGGGTTCCTGGCTACTATATTGCTTCAGTATACTTGTGAAAGATGATTTTTTATATTAAAAGTAACTGCATATAATGAGTGTCTCTTTGGGCTACTAGCCCTGTTGTCCGCAAGCAAGTGAGTAGTGTTGTATCATCAGGTTTGTATCAGGAATAAGAAAAGATCTGATCCTCTTTCTTAATTTCTCCTTTCCATCTACTATATTGCTTCAGTATACTTATGAAAGATGATTTTTTATATTAGAAGTACCTGCATATAATGAGTGTCTCTTTGGGCTACTAGCCCTGTTATCCGCAAGCAAGTGAGTAGTGTTGTATCATCAGGTTTATATCAGGAATAAGAAAAGGTTCTGATCCTCTTTCTTAATTTCTCCTTTCCACTCAGATATTAGGAAAAGAAAAGATTTTTAGGGTAATTTTTCAGTGGCAATAGGACCCTTATGTCTCTCAAGATAGGATAACTAACTGCTGTGTTGCACCAAAGTTCTTGTAAAAGATAAGCTTTTATATTAAAAGCAACTTTATATAATAAGTGTCTCTCTGGGCTATTAGCCCTAGTATCCAAGTGAAAATAAAAAAAAAAGTGTTGTATCAACACAGCCTTACCGCCTGCAGCTCCTTCTCTCCAGCTCCAGGCTCTTCCTCACACATATCAGTTGTTACCTCTCATTATATTCCCCTTCGTGGGTGTACAGCTTTATTCTGTCTGGTCCAGGGAGTCAGGAGTCAGCTAGGACCTGTGGTAAGCGAACTTTGGAGCAATTCCCATATTTACTGGGCAATAAAGGGTCGGTTCTCACCAGCTCTGATTTCTCCCGCTTCTAAGGTGGTCCCTCCGCTAGCCAGCTGCGTCAGTACTCCGGGAACTGTCACTCTCTCCCCATGGCGCGCGTGAGTACGATGATGTTGCTCATTAAACTGCAGCTTTCAAGCACTGATTTCTCCCGCTTTTGAGGTGGTCCCTCAACCAGCCGGCTGCGTCAGTGCTCCAGGTGCTATCGCTTTCCCCGCATAGTGTGCGACAGTGCGGTGGTGCTGCTCAGTGAGCTGCAGCGTTCTTACGGCGGGAAAAGCCCGGGTTAGCACGTCATCTTGTCCTTCCTGGGCGGGGCTGACATTCAAATACTTTTACTACAAAACAGTTACTCTTGAACAAAAGAAAATGTTACAAAAATAAACATGTTTAATATCACAATAGTACTTATTTCAACATAACTAAAACCTTACAAGTGTCAAATATGTATATTAATAACTAAACAACTTTACAAACATACACATCTCATTGCTGTCATTTTTTGACGGGCAAGTTGCTAGTAAAAATATAAACAGCAGTTGTAACAAAAAATTACTTTTTCATTGAGTAAAGGCATTAAGGAAAATCACTCATACACTTCCATATTGCTTCTGATTACGTAACCATGTTATTATGCATATAGCCCATTTTAAATAAGTATGGATCACAGATCTAAGAATATTATTGTTTATAAAAATATTTTAAGAGATTTAGTGGCTCATGCTCATATTTAAATTAACCTCTTAATATCCGCTTATATAACCACAAGATATTAGGGGGACCTAATAATTAATATACCCAAGAATTATAACAGACAAGCTGTCTTTTTGGCACCCATTTCATTCTCAGTCATCAGATCTTTTTCTAGTTAAATCCAGTGAATCCCTTTGGTAGACATTGAGGAATAATTTGCAGATGTGCCACATTTGATCCATAAACATTTAAGTAATCTGTGACATTTTTGTTAGCAATAAAAAGGTCAAACACAGATCTTGGAAATCTCCTGGATTATATGTAAGACAAGTTGGTATTTGATGGTTGAATGCAAACCAGGACATTGTGGGTGTTATGGACTAAAAATGTGAAAGAAATGCTGACAATAGGTATCAAAAAGTACAACAAACATTTCTTAATGTCAAATGTTTTTCATTAAGACAAGAACTCAGTCTCCATAAATGTAATGGAACATGTACATAGCTATATAAATATAACTTGTTTTTCAGTAGACAATGGAAGAACAGATAATTCTAATGTATATATTATATATGGTATCTTGCACACGAATAATGAATGTGTGTTTTGCTTCATTCAGTCATCTCCGGCAACAGCATACAGCTCCTGGCATTCCTAGGTGGTGTCCCATCCAAGTATTGGCCAAGCCCAACCCTGCATGGCTTCAGTGTAGTGTGACCTTTTGGTTCCCTGACTGGATTTGAAACCCAGGTCGCAGAGGTGAAAGCAGTAAATCCTAACCACTGGTCCATTAGGGAACTCAAGAGTAAATAATTCTGAGTGCCAAATTTAAAAACATATAATTAAGCAGGGTTTTTTCAAATAACACATACTTTTTTATAAATAGTATCTATTTTTACACAAATCATTGTGAGTTTTCATTGCCTTTACCAATCTATTAAAGGACCATTGTAGTGCATTTACAAGTAAAGCTCATATGTCTGTTTGCTGTGCATAGGTTATTAAAACCATTGTGTGATTTAAAATAATAAAAAGAGAAATATTCTTCTTAGCTTTTAAACTGTTTGTTTTTTCCTCTAGCACAGTAGCATAGCTCCACCTACATGTGTCCATCAGAGGGTTTATATATATATATAATCAAATCCATTCATTGGTTTAATATGTATTTTTTTGCAGTTATTGGGGACATACATATATTCTTTATATATTATAAAGGAATATATGGTGACATTGATGAATGATTAACAATTTAATATTATTATGTCACTTCCTGTTTCTGTGACACCACTTCCAGGTTCTCAGCTGAACGTTGTCATTCTAATTAGTTACGGGACATATACAGGTTGAATGCAACATTTATGGGGGATATGATTTGAAAAACACCTTTATGGAGAGTGGTAGTAGAAGGAGAGTGGTGTGGGTAAAGGGTCAGAAGAGTATACTTAAAAGGGAAAAGATTAGGGAGAGAGTATTTAAGAATTCATTCTTTTTTTTTCTTACCAGTGTTTGTAAATGTACATAAATCATAGAACTGAAATACTTAAATACTGAGATAACACTGATGTTAAAAAAATGCCACCGTGGGCAAGTATGCATGTATTATTTAAAAACAGAATATTGTTGTAAGTTTTTAGTTTAATGTAGGCGGCCTATGATCATCAAGGGATACTTTCCATCTGGCAGGCTTCACTACTTGAACACCCACATCTTGCTAATTATGCCCTATAATAAATAGGAGAGCCTGAATCAAAAAGGTTGTAATAAGTACATGCAAAAAGAAACTCAATATAGGCAAGTGAAGAAAAATATCCTATGTGCCTAAAGTGACAGCTAGTAAATAAGGTTCTTCAATAAAATCATTTAAAACCAACTATTAAAGGAAGCACATCTAGGGATACTCAGGACAGAATTAGAATACTCCACATTAATATTCAATAATGTGAGGTGCAGGCTTTAAGAACCTGAATAGGAGCTATATTAGCAAAAATAACAGGTTGCCTGTTAGGAAACCTCGCAGTCAGACTAAACAAATGTGGAGTGATTATAAAAGTTAATTTTGTCCCTAAGTTGGCAAGATTGCATGACAGCCATTTTCCCCCCATACAAAAAGCTTGGTCAAAGGCAAAACTATAGTGGAGAGACCCAGTTTAAAAATCCGGCAATTTACATGTATGTCTGCATAGGAACCTGGATCAAGGCAACTCAGTGGATGTAGTCTTTTTAGATTTTGCAAAGGCTTTTGATACTGTGCCACAGGGGAGACTATTGTGCAAACTAAGGGATACAGAAATCTCAGTAAATATATGCACATGGATTGAGAACCTGCTAAAAGACAGGAAACAAAGGCTTGTTGTAAATGGAACATACTCGGATTGGTCTAATGTGGTTAAGTGGGGTTCCTCAGGGCTCTCCTTTTTAAAATAATTAATAAATAACTTAAAAGTAGGACTGGAAAGTAGGGTCTCCATTTTTGCTAAAGACATGAAGTTTTGCCAGGTAATTAAATCAGAAAATGATGTACTTTCCCTCCAAAGGGATTCGCATAAATTAGAGGAATGGGCATCTAAGTGGCAGATTTAATATGAATAAATGTAAGGAAATGCATCTGGGAAGGAAAAATAACCATGCAATCTATAAAGTTAATGAAGCAAATCTAGGGGAATCTGATATTGAAAGGGATTTGGGAGTGCTTGTGGACAACCACCTACGTAACAGTTATCAATGCCAAGCAGCAGCTGCAAAGGCAAATAAAATATTAGCATGTATTAAGAAGGGTAATTCTACCACTATATAAATCCCTAGTACGCCCTCATTTGGAATATGGAGTAGAGTTTTGGGCACCACATTATAAAAAGGACATTTTAGAACTGGAAAAAGTACAGAGAAGGGCTACAAAACTATTAAGGGGAATGGAGGGGCCAAGTTATGAAGAAAGACTATCCAAATTAAACGTATTTTCTCTAGAAAAAAGGCATCTAAGAGGGGATAATTTTACCCTATATAAATACATCAAGGGTCAGTATAAAGATTTGTCAAGGGAGCTTTTTGTGCCAAGAGGTTTTCAACTGTCAAGAGGACATCCTTTGAGGTTAGAAGTAAAAAGATTCCACCTTAAAGAAAGAAAAGTGTTCTTCTCAGTAAGGGTGGTTAATCTGTGGAATTCTCTACCAGAGGAGATGACAGCGGATTCGATAGAAAACTTTAAAAAGGGACTGGATTTATTTCTAATTAAAAAGGGAATTCAGGGTTATCATGGATAATTAGAGAGACAGTATTGATCCAGGGAGAAATCCGATCGCCAATATCTGGGGACAGGAAGGATTTTTATTTATTTTTTCTTTGAGATGATTGGCTAAGTCTTACTTGGTTGTTTTTTTTCTGTTTGCCTTCCTCTGGATTAATAAATAATAAAAACAAATATTAAATACAAAATTAAATAATTGATTAATAATTAATTAACAACTAATTAATTCATATTTAATCTGCATATTGCAGATCAGAGGAAATCTTAAAAGGTTGAACTTGATGGTCTGAAAGTCTTTTTTCAACCTCAATTACTATGTAACTATATTTCCTATTGGTTGGTCAATAAGCATGTACGTTGCATAGCCATTCTTGTTTATGTGCAAAGAGAATGGGTAAGTATCATGATTAGCACTTACAATATATACTGTAACAGCCAGAATAAAATATCTGACACTGGAAGCAAAAGACTAGGAAGACTATAACAATGTTTTTTGCAATTTAAAATAACCAGCAAGTACTCCGTTGTTCCTTGGGAAATACTGATGGTAAAGACAACATACATTTCTGAAAACAATATGGATTGACTTTAAAAGAAAATCCAATGATAATATACACTTATACGAGATTGAAATAAAGATTGACATCACTAACTGTCTCATAGGAATCACTATGGAGACTCTCTATCAGAAATATTTGAAAGGGGATGAGAAAGTTTCTAATTCATATGCTAAGGGGACAAGGAATGTGCATGAACCCTTGCATCAAAGCAAAAAGAAATGTACAGATAATTATTGTCACTATCCTAATTAAGCTGTGGATAACAGACTCAGCCTATTATATCCATGAGATCAAATTGGGATTATAATATTATACTTTTTATCTGATTTAGGTAATCTAAAAGTGCTGCGTTGCCATAACAACCATGCTGTCAATTATAACAGAGTACATTTAATTATGTAGCACATATTTTTTTAGTGTGAAGTTTGGCAAATAAATGAAAACAGATAACTAATAACAGGATTATCATCCTGTATTAGTATTAGTGAGAAAGGTATATTTACAGTACATATGACTATTAAATTGCCGGTCATATAACGCTATATTGAATTGTCTATGCTCTCTCTCCCTGTACGCTCTCTGTCTCTGTGCTCTCTTTCTCTCTCGCTGCGCTCTCTCTCTGTGTGCCCTGTTTGTGCGCTCTCTGTCCGTGTAAGCTAACTCTCGGAACTCTCTCTCTCTACACCCTCTCTCTGTGCTCTCTCTTTGCGCTCTCTCTCTCTGTGTGCTCTCTCTCTTTTTGTGCGCTCTCTGTCTGTCCTGTCTCTTTCGCTCTCTCCTTTCTCTCTCTCTGTCCTGTGTGTGTCTCTCGCTCTCTTTCTCTCTCTGTGTCCCGTGTTTTTCTCTCTCACTCTCTTTATCTCTCTCTGTCCAGTGTGTCTCTCTCGCTCTCCCCTCTCTCTCTCTCTGTCCTGTCTCTCTCTCTGACTTGGCTCTCTCTCTATCCTGTCTCTCTTGCTCCCGGCATTAACTCACTTCAGGTGCACTCTCTCTGTGCTCTCTCTCTGTTCACTCTCTCTCTGTCTGCGCTCTCTGTCTGCGCTCTCTGTCTGTGTGTGCTCTCTCTGTATGTGTGCGCTCTCTGTCTGTGTGTGCTCTGTCTTTCCTGTCTCTCTCATTCTGTCCTGTCTCTCTCGCTCTCTCTTTGTCCTGTGTCTCTCTCTCTCTCTGTCCTGTGTGTGTCTCTGTTTTTCCTGTATGTGTGTCTCTCCCTTTCCCTCTCTCCTGTGTGTCTTGTTCCTGGCGGTAATCTAGATAAATCCCAATCAAACTGAAAATTACAGGCCATATTGAATGCTGATTGTCTAAACACTTGTGCAGAAAAGTCATCAAAACCAAAATTGTAAAATGTCTGTTTCTTGTGATCATACAAAACAAAGGTTTTTTTTTTGTAAATATGTTTTTCTTTCAATAAAAAGATAAATCTTGATATACTTCTGTAATCATTTTAATTTTTGGGAGTTATAACATAGACTTGTCTTAGTTTTATTTAAAAAGACTCTGTCACCCCAAAATCAAGTTTTTGTTTTGGTTATTCTTATTCTTAAAGAACAATGGCGATATGTTGTGTTTTTTAAGGTCAATCAATCCTGGCAAATAACTTGTTGTTGCTGTATTCATATGTAAATGAGGATCTCATGTATATAAATAGCTTATTTGATGTGCTAATTAGGATTACAATTTACTTGCCTGTATCTGTAGCGGCCAAATAAAGATCTGCAATGTTAACTGGCAGTTAGACTCCTCTCCCACCTCTGTCAAGTACCATGAGCCTCGCATTAGCATAATTATTTACTGCAGTTAAAACTACTAGTACAATGTGTAGCTATTTTGTAATGCTCTTTAAAATTAAATCAACTTGGGCTAGAGTCCCTTTAGCCTAAAATTGTCCCTTCCATGTTTCTGCCTTTTGAGTGTACTTTTAATGCCCTAGGATTAGTTACAGCGGTAGCTTAGATTGTCTTTTGAGAGCTGGAACAAAACCCTAGCTCATACTCACACACAGCACAGGGCGTGAGCCAGGAAGCCTGGGAGTGAGGTTGCAAGCGATTTTGAGCCATATTTGCTGTTTTTCATCAATACAAAATCAGCAAAGCGAGGACGAAAATGGCGGACGAAAAACGTAAACATTCTGAAACTGGATGAACGTGCGGCTCACAATGAGCAGCGCGACTGGGAGAGGCTTGAAATTGGCTCCAAAGGCACTCATTGAGTGCCCGCGATGAGCACCAAAGGGGCTCAGCTTGGGGCTCGTGATGAGCGCAAAGAAGGAAATTTGAAGTACACAGGGGGGGGGGGGGGGGGGGAAGGAAGGCTCGCAATGAGCGCCAGAGGAGCAAAAGCCTCAAAATGTGTGGCTTCTGTAATCAACTTCAGATTTTTCGAGTGGTTATTTTTTATTGTGCAGTAGTGTTTTAATAACATGACTATTTCATATAGTCCTTTTTGTGCTTTTTGTTTTCTTTTTCTGCAGCCTTCCGTGATAGTAGTTAATTGTTAGTGGCCTGAAGTCAAACGTCTGGATAAAGCATGAGGCCCTGAAGAGAAAATCTATCCTCTCCCTTTTATTATTAAAGGGACATGGAAGGCTTCTGAAATTCTCTAGGAATATAATACACCTATGTATCTCTTAATTGTTTTATATACATCATTAAAAATGATCACTTGTAAAGATACTATTGCATTTTGTATTTCACATAATATAATCATCTGATGATATTTGTCAAAAGGCATACATAAATATTGAAATAAAATTCACCATGCTATCATTTATTCCATTGCATTTATTGTATTAAATATTTTGCTTTGCAACTGATTATAGTGCAGTACATCATATTTATTATACATTTCTAAAATGTTTTTTCTTAACATTGTTTAAATGCTGAAAGACACAATATTATAAATAATGCATTGACATTCATTATTTGGCTTGCTTGGGATAAACCAATGTATGCTATTCCTTTTTTCCCCTTTGATCTAGCTCATTGTTAGAGAGATATCACATTCTTGGCACGGATCATCCTTTCTTACAACTCTGTAAACACAATTCTCATCATCAAAGATGGAAACACACTTGTGATCAAAGTTCATAGGAGTTTCATACCTGTTAAAAACAGAAATATTAAAATTACCTTACAATCTAATTTTCAAAATATTAATTGCACACTGTAGTTCTGTATCTAAAAAATGAAACAAGCAAAACATTTCATGTATTGCTATTTATATTTATAGAAACAAAGATTGAATTTTAAATAATAAGCAAAATGGCAAATCTGGTCTGACCATTATCAGCCACATTAAATTCAGGCTACGTGTTAAAACGTAGCCGGTAACGTAGATCTTAGGGCTTTTTGCTATTAAATTAGCCACGTAACGCAGCTAGTATAACGACTTACTGGTTAAGATGCATTGAGGGCAAACAAAGCCTACGTGTTGAGCAAACGTTGAACTTCGCGGCTGTAAATCCTTTGAAATGTCAAGCCCGTAACCGCTACATTTTCAATGTAGCTATTAAATTGCAACAAAGTCAATCACGAGCAAACCTGTAACACCCAAATGGAGCCCAAAGCCCAATGTGTGCTCGAGAGTACCCGCAAGGTGGGTAAAGTCCAATACGCAGCACTTCTAATGCAAATAAAACCCCCCTACTGTACTATTATTAAAAGGGAAAGTGATGTTAGGTCTTAGAATTAATAGCACAACATTCTCAAGCCCGCAAATCGTCTCAGAAAAATACTTAATTTCATGTATAATTTTTGTGTTATATTGATCCTGACAATCAATGTGTTAATGCATATGCTGTAACTCACATGTGATAGAATATCATATTTGTGGCTTTATTAATATTGCATTATGACTGGAATGTGGGTTCGCTCGTAACTCGTAATTGTACCCTGTAAGACTTTGAAATCCATCCTCCATTTTCTTGTGACGCAATGCTGACCATCTCTGTTTCCATTAGCTCCATCTAAACCCATAACTACGGGTTTGTTTAATTGATTACTTTCTAGCCCGCAAATCCGACGGCCGACAACTGGTTTACGGTTTTGCGTCTCCAGCTCGTAGCTTTCAGCTTTTCTAATTTAATAGCACCGTCACTCGACCAAAATTTCAAGCCCACAGTTGTTACGAGCTTCACCTTGGAGTTACTGACATGGAATTTAATGCAAAATGATTGTATACCAAAAAAAACTAATAGATACCAAATTCCCTAATACAGAAGAAATAAATATCACTCTTATAACTTAATTGTCTATGTATGTCCTAAGTCTCACACTGGAGACCTCCTTTCTGAAGGCTATGGTGTGCCCCACAAGCTAGCTGAAGTTCCTAAAATAAAGAGTCCTGTAGACCTACCTATCAGGGCACATAAGGCATGCACAATGGGTCCCTATGTCTCACATCAGAGAACTCCTATCTGAGGGGCTATGGTGTGCCTCACAAGTTAGTTTATTTTGACGCAGATATGTAATAAAATCTAGGGTCCATTTTTATACCTATATATCACATATTATGGCCCAAATTAGGGGTGCTTTTGTTACAAACATAAATATATTTAAAGGTTTTAGCATTAAAGTTATAAATATTAATTTCCTATTTAACTTACTTGGCACAACATTGTACACTTTCCTCCGTACAGGTGCAGTTCTGGCAGTGTGGAGTATCCCATGTTTCATTCCAGTTGTATTTCGTTCCATTGTAAATGCAGCCTTTGGAAGAGATTGGACAAAGTTGTATTATTTGCTGTAATTATAAAAACAACATAAAGGTTTAAATGCATTTGTTTACAAAACAATGTTATATCTTGGATAGCTACAGTGTCTTATGGAAAGGCTCCTGTGGACCTTTCCATAAGCCCGATTCAATCGAGCAATTGTAACTTACAGTAGCCCGTAATGGAGGCCGTAGGTAATTTTGCTATTCAATTGGCGTCGTTTTTTGGCCTACAAACGGGTTACACGATACTTCCTTGAGATCCTTGCGGTTGTTACAACCGTAACTTACACCCCATCTAAGCCTTTGATCTTTCAAGTCCGCAAGCGTTACAATCGAAAATTGGTATTCAATTGCTACAATTCCTCAAGCCCACAAATGTTTTCACACCCGTAAATGGCAAATGTAGAAGAGAGGGCCCGCAAATGGGTTAAACACCTTATCGTAACACAAGCAAATAAAAAAAAAATCAATACTGCACTGTAAATAATGGGCACAGCGATGAAAGACATTAGAAATAATTGCACAACATTCTTAAATCTGCAATCAAAAAACATTTTATTTTATGTTTCATTTTGGGTGTTTTATCGATCTCGGGAATCAATGAGTTAATACATATCAGGCCACCCACATGGACTAGAACAGTATCAGCATTCATTTTTATTATTTAGTATTTTGCAGTTTTGCGAGTCCAATTGCATATCGGACCTCCAAACGCTAATTAATTGACATGTAACCTCATGAAATTAGCCTCGCAGAGGACTTGCTGGTTAAGACGCAGCAGGGCTGAAAAAAACCTACAGGACGTGGAACGTGGAAATTCGCAGCCGCAAATCCTTTGTTCTTTCAAGCCCGTAAGCGCTACGTTCCAATTGAGCTATTATATTGCATCAAAATCACTTGCGTTCAAACTTGGAACTCGCAAATGGAGCCAAGATGCATACGAGTGCTAGAGAGGACCCACAAGGGGGGTAAAGTCCAACTTGTAGCACTTTAAATGCACATATCACCACACTACTGTGCTGTTATTAAAAGTGAAAGTGATGTTAGGTCTTAGAATTAATAGCACAACATACTCAAGCCTGCAAATCGGCGGAGAAAATGTATACTTTTTGTGCTATATCGATCCTCGCAATCAATGTGTTAATACATATTCTGTAACTTGCATGTGATAGAATATCTTATTTATGGGTTTATGAATATTGCAGCATATCTGGAATGTGGGTACGATCTTAACTCGTAACTGAACCCCGTATGACTTTGCTAATCCCCCCTCCATTTTTCAGTGACGTAATTCTGCCGATCTTTTTTGCCATTGGCTCCATCCAAACTTGTAACTACGAGTTAGACTAATTGATCACGTCCACGGCCGCACATCCAACGAGCGAAAGATAGTTTACGGGTTTGCCTCTCAAACCCGTAGCTTGCAGCATGTTCTTATTTAATAGCCCCTTAAATCCGCAACTCATCAAGCTTGCAGCTGTTACAGGGCTGGAATTTAATATGATAGGATTTTTGTGTGGTTGGGTTCGATCGTACCGCAACCCGTGTTAGCCTTAGCGCTCAAGAGATCCTATCTGCATAATGATGACCTCAATAGAAAGACTATAATAACACAAGTTCTCAATATATAAGAGGGGCTTTCGTGTATGTTGGTCTGATATGCAGCTATTCCCGAAAGCACTGTTCACGCAGGTGCTTTATGGATACATAAAAGAGTTTTGTTGTGGGAATGTCTGTAAAGCGCACAATCATAAGTGTATTTAACACAAAGTTTCCGGCTGATGTTCTCTGTTTAAGTATATGCCGTATATGTTGGTGTTACTCCATGGTACTTGAGTCCATGTGGGGCGGTGATATTATTTAGTCTGATGCTGTGTACTTTTCGAGTGTGCGTGTAGGGGTTCCACAAAGCATAAGTACTTCAGACCATTTTCATGGATAAAAATATATTTATTTGGTAAAAATTCCGGTTTGATTCTGGTACAGAAATCCAGTGATAAAAATCGTAAAATCAATAGATAGTAAAACAAGTGTCAGACGCGTTTCGCTGCTGTGATCTGCAGCTTCCTCAGTGACAAATAAATTCAACAATATATTACAAGAGATTTTCAGGATTCTAGGAATGCGGCCAAGTCTATATCCCGGTTTAGACCCTCTGGTTCCAATGTCTTAAGCTTGTGGATCCACTTGGTCTCGCTACGTCTGAGGGTAAGTAGTCGGTCACCCCCTCTGGCTGCAATTGGGATGTGTTCCACTGCTTTAATGATAGTCCCCTTGGTATTTTTTTGGTGTATTTTCGTGATGTGTGCTGAGTATCCGTTTGTAAGTACACCTTTTCTGGCGTTCTTTAGGTGTTCTCTGAACCGTTCCTTGAGGGATCTCTTCGTGCGGCCTACATATTGTTTCCCACAAATACATGTGATCACGTACACAATGTATGTTGTGTTGCAGTTGGTCATGTGATGTATCTTGTACTCCTTTTGGGTTGTATGTGATACTATTAGGTTTTTATGCTTGTTTGAAATATGGCCACAAGTGATGCATCTTTTGGCCCCGCATTTATGGGTTCCTGGTATCTTTGAAGTATCTGTGTCATTGTGGTTCTGTTTCTTAAGCTCACTTGGAGCCAGGAGATTCTTCAGGTTTGTATTCTTTTTAAAGGTGACAGTTGGAGCCTCTGGGAGGATATCCCGGAGGATGTCGTCCTCTCTCAGGATGTGCCAGTGCTTCTTTACGCTTGCTGAGATGTTTTTAGCTGCTTTGTTGTATCTAGTGAGGAATCTGCACTCATTCTTGTTTCCTCTTGTTGTTTTGTCTTTCTTTTTAATGAGTTCATTTTGTTTGAGGATCCTTGTTTTTTCATTTGCTTCTTTCACTATTTTCATATTATAGCCCTTTTCCTTGAATTTTTTGGTGAGATTCTTACTCTCTGCATCATAGTCTGAAGTCTTAGAGCAGTTTCTGCGGACTCGACGGAACTGGCCAAAGGGTATATTTCTGATCCATCTGGGATCATGTCCACTGGATGCATGTAGATAGCCGTTTGTGTCAGTAGGTTTGGTGTATAGTTTCGAGGTCACGCCGCTTGGTTCCCCTGTCAGTGCTACATCGAGGAATGGGATTGACAGTGGGTTATGATTCATGGTGAACGCCAAGTTCATATTGTTTTCATTGACATACGTGAAGAATGTGTTCATGGTTAGGTTATCGCTGTTTTCCCAGATGATGATAATATCGTCGATGTACCTTTACCATTGGATGATGTTTTTGGAGAAGGGGTTATTGTGCCAGATGTACTTTTCCTCCTAGAGTCCCATATATAAGTTTGCGAAGCTTGGGGCGAACTTCGTCCCCATAGCAGTCCCTCGTTTTTGGGCATAAAACGACTCTTCGAACATAAAGTAATTGTGTTCCAAAATGAACATGATAGATGTAGTTAAAAAGTTGATCTGGGAGCTTTCCATGTCCCCTTGGGTTTTCAGGAAGTGTTCTGCGGCTTCCACCCCTTGGATATGGGGAATGGAAGTGTAAAGTGCGGTGACATCCAGAGTCAACCAGTGGTATGAGTCTCGCCATTCCACCTGGGTGAAGATTTCTAGGACATGCGGAGTGTCCCTGGTGTATGAAGGCAGCTTGCTCACTAGTGGTTGTAAGAAGAAGTCCACGTACTGGGACAGTCTCTCTGTGAGGAATCCTATACCCGATACTATCGGTCGTCCTGGAGGTATCAGTGGATTCTTGTGGATCTTGGGAAGGTGGTAAATAACGGCGATCTTGGGTGTCTGAATATTTAGATATTCAAATTCTTTGGTGGTGAGTAGACCGTTTTGACGTGCTTCTTGTACTAGAGACTGGTATTCATGTAAAAATGTCTTTGTGGGATCTGTTTTGAGATAAGCGTACGTGTCCTGGTCTTGAATAATATGGTACGCTTCTTTAAGATAATCACCTCTGTCTTGTATGACAATACCACCCCCTTTGTCTGCTTGCCTGATGATGATAGTGGTGTCCTTGCTGAGGATGTCTAATTTTGATTTTTCTTCCTTAGTCAAGTTTGGTCTTTTGATATGTTTTTTTGAACAAATCTTTTCCATATCTCTCATAAGCATCTTGGTAAAAACTGGGATATGGTTCCCTTGTGATTGTTTTGGGAAGAATGTGGATGCTGGTTTAAGATTAGAGTGTATCACTCTTTTTTCTTCTTCTGGGGGGATCAATGTGTCATATCGCCCTTCTTGTGGTTCTACATGGATGGACAGTTCTTGTGATTGGCTGGGGGAGATGAGATCTTCCAGGATCTCTAGTGTCGCTCGATCTTCTTCCTCAATGTAGGCTATTTCAGCTGTGTCAGTTGCCAATCCATGGTATTTTGCCATTTTCCCAAAGTGGCGCCGTAAGGTGATTTTCCGGATGAACTTGTGGATGTCAATGAAAAGTTCAAAAGGGTTAGGTTCTGTGTCAGGTGCAAAGGATAGGCCTCTTTTCAGGATCGATTCTTCCGTTTTGTCTAGTGGTCTAGACGAGAGGTTGAATATCTTGATGGTGTTAGCCGGGGTCCCTTCATTCTCTTTGCGCTTATGACATCTCCTTCCTCCTCTGGTGCCTCTCCTGGTTCTCCAGATGGTCTCCTTTTTCTCCTCAATGCTGGTGGTGTGAGGACTGGGGATACTGGTAATGGCCAGTGATCCGATAGTTGTAGCTTCCTGTCCTGGACTAAAAAAGAAGAAGGCTGCTGATGATAGTTCTGGTAGTAGCTAGTCGATGGTTGTTCTTCCAAGTTCCTTGGGTTGGCCTTCATTATGTGGTGTAATTTCTCTTTTCTTTTTTTCGAGTTGTCGGTTGTGCATGCAACCTCTGTTTTGTTATATCTGAATCTGTCGAGGTTGTACTTGTCCACAGTATCTCTTTTTTGTATGTCCCTGGGATCAAGTGTACACCTATGTTTCACATGTTGTGGTGGTATATTGTTCCCTGGGGTATCCCGTATAGGTGGTCTTCTATATCCTTTATGTGTCTGTGTTGTTGGATGGTTGTTATATGGAGCTCTTTGACCCCTATTTTGCTGTCTGTTGCCCCACGGGTTTCTTTGTGGGTGTGTTGCCTGTAGATGGCGACGGTCTTGGTTTTTGCTGATATGTTTATAATCTTCTAGGTCTCTGTTAAACTTTTCCCTTTTTCTTATGTAGATCTCGTGTTCTAGTTTGTTAATACGAAGTTTGATGTCTTTATCAATTTTTGGAATTTAATATGGTCCATAATCAGTTGGAGTCCATCTTTGTGCAATTTAAGTGTCACATAACCTCAAAACAAACTAGAGTTTGTTCAAAATCATATTGAAACAAACAGCACCATGAAGACCAATAAGCTGTGAAATGTAATTTTGGATAAAGTTATGAAGATGTAGAAATCGTGGTTGGCTTTAAAAAAATTACAACCTTTGAACATCCCCCAGAGTACAGTTCTATCTATTTTTTAAATGTCAAGAATATGGCAGATTTGTGGCCCTGCTTTAAGAAGGCTGTCCACCAAAACTGATTGATTTGATAAGTAGGGCAAAGTCAGAGAAGCAACCAAGAGACCAATGGTAACTCTGCAGGAACTGGAGATGGGAGAGCAAGGCCATAGCTCAACTCTAACCTGGGTACTCCACAAAGCAGGACTGTATAGAAAATTGGTGAACAGAAAGGTATTGCTGAATAAAAAAATATACCAAATCCCATTGCGACTTTGCCAGAAGTCATGTGGAAAACACAGCAGATATGTGAAAAAACACTATCTGCTATATGTGTTTCATTAAAACATCATCGCTGCAGTGAAGCATGGTGGTGGTAGCATCATCTTTTTGGATGCTTGTTATCGGCAGGGACTGGTAAACTGATCAGGGTTGAGGGCAAGATGGATGGTATGTGAGATAACCTGTATAAGTCTGTAAGAGACCTAAACTGGGAGGGAAAATCTACTTCTGATAGGACAAATCCTGAAAACACACAGCCATAGCTACAGTGGAGTTGTTTAAAACCAGGAACCTGAAATTTCACCATCAGCAGGAAATATACGAAAGTTAATTAGATGTAAGCACCAAGAGACCTAATGTTCATCAGCCACAAAAGACACCTTCTACGGGCATTAGGAGACATTGGAGACTCACAAGCTGTAAGCAAAGCAAATTAAACATTGGAATATCTAACATTTGCAAGCAACAGAAGGCTTAAGAAGGTTAATTAGCAGCAAGCATCAGACAAACATTTAACATCTCAAGACACATGAGACATAAGAAGATCTACCAGCTCTGGACACAATAAAGATAAGGTTTGGCAAGCTGGAAGCTACAGGACACCTAACAATAGTTGTAAGCAGTAGTAAACCTAATAGACTTCACTAGCTGAAAGCACCTGGAGGTTCACTAGTTGCAAATACCACAACAAGGCCTATTAGCCCTAGGCACAGGAAACCTCAACAGATTTACCAGCTGCAAGCTACAAGAGACCTAAGATGTCCACCAGTTGCAATCACCAGAAGCAATAAAAAGGTCCACCAGCTGCAACTGAAAAGAGATAACTAGTTGCAAGATTCAAGAGACCTAGAACGACTCCTGAAATGCAAACACCCAGAGATTTAAGAAGGTCCACCATCTGCAAGCAGAGGAGACTTGAAAAAATCTTCAAACTGCTAACATCAAAAGAGCTAAGAAGATGTACAATCTGCAAACCCCAGGAGACAGGAAAATATCCACTGGTAAAACAACATCAGATGACCAAAAAAGGTTCACCAGCTACAAGAACAAAGAAAAGGATAATTTTGAAACCAAAATATATTCATCAACCACAAAGATCAGGAAATCCAAGAATGTCCAACAACTATGAGACATGACAAGATATATTGCTATAAGTCCCAACCATGTGACTTCCAAAAAATAAAACTGTATACAATATGTTTATAAATGTTGTTTCTTACCATCAGGAGTAGAGTTTTCAATAACCCGACATTGTGCATCACACACAGTAACTGAAATCACAAAAATTATAAGACATCCCAGGAAGTTCTTCTAAAATAGAGAGAATCAGTAATTAGAAATATCTTTAAAAGATTGGTGTCAGAAACATCAAAACGTAGACTTTTATATTGTTCTAAGATAAAGAAATGCAAAGAAACCACAAATAGTCCAATACTCTACAGTATTCTTTAGTCTAGAATAAAATAAACACATTTCTAATATAAATTGTTTAAGAAATGCAATTTACTTAATGAAAACTGAGTAGTAAAAACATTTTTTTCTATTTTCTTCTCCTCAGCATATTAGCTGTGTCATTATTGGCACCTAATGACAACATCACTTGATGATCTATTAGCCTAGGCCAGGGGTAGGTAATTATAGTCCTGGAAAACACACAGACCAGGATTTGAGGATATACCTGCTGTGTACAGGCAAGACCATTGCTTCTTCAGTCATCCTGAAAGACTCAGCTGTGCACAGAAAGGAAATCCAAAAATCCAGTCATGTGTGCGGCTCTCCAGGATTGGACTTGCTTACCCCAGGCCTAGGCTAAGTGAATATTTTATCAACTTCCTTGTCCTTTATCAATTCTAAAAACCCTTCTCAAAATGTTGTTACTAGGGATAAACCTAACCAGAGTTAAATTATTAAGACAATATTTGATTAATCAGATTAATTTATCAATTTAGAAAAACAGCACATTCAAAATTAAAGTAAAATTAATATTTTTGTGTAATGTTTCTTGCTGTATTTATTTTTAATCAATGTGTTAGTTAGTATAAAACTTCCAGATTCTGCAACTGCCTGGCCAAATTATTGAATAATTGCAGGGACTTTGAAGTAGATACTTAGTTACATAGTAATTGAGGTTAAAAAAATACTTTTAGTTTATCAAGTTCAACCTTTTTAGATCTCCTCTGATCGGCAATATGCAGAATAACTGTTAATTAATCCAGAGGAAGGCAAACAGAAAAAAAAAAAACATTCACATTTTGCCAATTGTCTCAAAAGGTACAAAAATGAATTATTTCCTTACCCTAGAAACTGTTGACCAGATTCCTCCCTAGATCAATACTCCCTCTCTATTAAACCAGCATGACCCTGAAAGCCTTTTTATTTAAAATATATCCAGTCCCGTTTTAAAGTTATCTATCAAATCTTGTATCACCCACCTCCTTTGGTAGAGAATTCGATAGATTAACCACCCTTACTGTAAAGAACCCTTTTCTTTATTTAAGGTGGAATCTTTTAGCTTCAAACCTCAAAGGATGCCCTCGTGTCAGTTGAAAACCTCTTGGTACAAAAAATTCAATTGACAAAGCCTTATATTGACCCTGGATATTTTTATATAAGGTAATCATATCCCCTCTTAGACACCTGTTTTTCTAGAGAAAATAAGTTTAATTTGGTTAGTCTTTCTTCATAACTTAGCACCTCCATTCTCTGTTCTTTTTCCAGCTGTAAAATGTCCTTTTTATGAAGTGGTACCCAAAATTGTACTCCATATTCCAAATGAGCGCATTTGTACCAGGGATTTGTATAGTGGTAGAATTATATTTGCTTCCCTTGCGTCTATACCCTTCTTAATACAAGCTAATATTTTACTTGCCTTTGCAGCTGCTGAATGGCATTAAGCACTGTTACCTAGGTGGCTGTCCACAAGCACTCCCACATCCCTTTCAATATCTGATACCCCTATATTTATTCCATTAAGATTATACATTGCATGGCTATTTTTCCTTCCCAGATGCAGAACTTTACATTTATTTGTGTTAAATCTCATCTGCCATTTAGCTGCACATTCTCTAGTTTATGCAAATCCATTTGGAGGGAAAGTACATCCTTATCTGATTTAATTACCTTGCACAACTTAGTGTCATCAACAAAAATATGTTAAAAAAGAGAGGACCTAATACTGAGCCCTGGGGAACCCTGCTTACCACATTAGTCCAATCGGAGTATGTTCCATTTACAACAAATCTACCCACAAGCATTCAACATTATCACTAGTTCTAGTATAAATATCTTCTCTGACTATATGATTAAATTCAGGCTTAACATACAAACAAATAGGTTATAACCATCCAGATTAGCAGTCCAGTCATGGGAGTCATACCACCATGTTTCAGTAATGCCTATTAAATCCCATTTTTCATTATCTGCTAATAATTCTAAATCTCTCGGTTTTCCTGGCAAGCATCGGGAATTATCAAGCATATACTTTATGTTATGAGTCTGTAGCTCAGAAGTGCCTGCCACTGTACTTCCGTCACTTCATAATACCTCCCTATTGACTATACTAACCCTCCCCCCATCTCCTCCCCAATGACTTATTTAATTCCTTACCCCCTTTACACATTCTACCCCAATAATTTTATCTAGTCTCCCCCCTACTCACTAGTTTAAAAACTATCCTTTCTCTTAGCCCACAAGCTCCCTAATCATTAAGGTGCAATCCCTCCCTGCTATAGAGTTACCCAAGTGAGAAGCCAGTCCAGTGCTCTAAAAAGCAAAACATCACCTTAATACAACACTTTTTCGCCATGCCTTAACCTCCCTAAGCTCCTTCTGCCTCTCTGGGCTAGCATGTGGCACTGGTAGTATCACAATAAATACTGCCTTGAAGGTCCTTGCCTTCAGTTTATTACCTAGTTGTATAAAAATCATTCTTTAGGACTCTTCATCTTCCACTAACTTTGTCATTGGTATCAATATATAACAAGACCGCCGGTTCATTTCCAGCACCTCCCAATAATTCATCACCCACAACATGCTGAACCTGAGCACCCAGGAGACAGCAAACTGTTTGATTGCTGGGATCTGGGTGACTAATCACACTTTATACCTTCCTAATAATAGAGTCCACTACCATCAAAACCCATCTGTTTCTCTGCCGATTCTGCCCTCCCACTCCTCCAGTAGAGCTGTTCTCCCGGCTGTTAGAGGGAACAGCTCTATCTGGCATTGCCATTCCTGAATGGACAGCCCCAACAGTTTCACTCAAAATGTCAAACCTGTCAGTGTTTACCAACTCAGAACCAGCCTGTTTCCTCCTCCTTTTCCCCCTGCTTCCCCTTGTAACTGTAACCCAGCTACCTCCATGGACATCCTCACTAGCCGCATCTCCACCTCCATGCTAGGCCCAGCTAATCTGTGCTCAGTGAGCACCAACTCCATTCCCAGTGGAGCAATATAACTAAGTGCTGCAATTCTTCTATCCAGTTCTCCAATTTGAGCTTCAGGATAGGCAACTTACTCACACGTCTCATACTCTCATAGAGGTATGTACTCTGCACTGTGGACATACATGTGACAGGATGTACTCTGAGCAAGGTTGCCACTGGTCTGACTCATCATTACAAAACATATAAATATATAAATTTGTATAAAGCTAAAAAAAGTAGTCAATGTTATTATTTGTCTGTCAATGTACTGTTGTGTCAGTTATTTTTAAGTTAAAAGGCTTTATTTGTGTCTTGTGTTCATGCCGTTTGTGTAAACCCCAGACATTTGTGATGCTAAGTTTAATATTACTATAAAGACTAAGGAACAGCAGGAATACTTTTTAAAAGTACAGATTTTTTTTAAAGAGGCTATTAAAATGTAGTTTATCAAATGGCATTATATTTAAAATATAAAAAAAATTAAAATGTTAGAATAATATTTTGATCAAATTCAGCGGAGACAAAGAACACCTTTCCCAACCAAACATTTACAGGTAAATCACTCACTAATATGTATTATGGAAACAAACCAAGGAGAAGAGATGTTTGCTCCAAAAAGCTACATATTAGCAAATTCATGTTTTATTTTCAAGGTAATGGCAGTTGTTATATTACATTTTAACAATGTATTTATTTATTTATTTATGTTGTGCTTTAAATTAGCAATTTGATATGTTTACAATCAGAGCTTGCTGTTTTAAATATACATTGGCCCTTAAAAAAAAATTCAGTTTGGTTGTTTATATCCGCAATATTTTCATTAAAGCTTCTTTCAAAGATCAGCCTTGGTTGATCTATAAGGTCATTAGAGACTTCCCCAGCAAGAGCTCATTGCCAAGTGAACCCACCTTCACACAGCAAGTCTCCAACCAGTGAAGAATATTGTTGGAATACAGTGGTGGGCAACTGGGTCCTGCAAGGACCTCCAACAGTCCAGGATTTCAATCTCTCTCCGTATACTCTCTGCTTCAGCAGAGAAAGATTGAAAATCCTGGACTGTTGGTAACCCTTGTAGGACCCAGTTACCCACTAATTTAATACAACCTTAGCACAGCCATTGGCCCCAATAATCCTGTAAGTGGTTGGAGATCAGTAGCAGCTGAATCTCATCTTTGAAAGTATGTTTAATTTTGAATAATGCTAATGTAGATCATTTAGTCATAATTGTATTTATCGATCACTGTCTAATTAAAACTGTCAGCTCCTCTTAGGGTATTACAGTGGTGCTTTAATGATTCTTACCCTTTGTTTAATTAAGACACCATTTCTCTTGAAAAATTGTTATGTCTATTTGCAGACTTTAAAATTGTATAAAATATTACTATAATACATCATCTGTTTTATTTTAAAAAGTACATTAAATTTGTATTGTACATGGGAGATTAGATAACAGATGAGAAAATTAATAATATATTGTGATATAGAAATTAGCCTACATGTTCACAAATGTATATAAAACTAAGGAGTTAGCCAAAATTGTGAAGATCCATTCAGACATTTTTTTAACCAAGGAAAAGTGTTTGCATTGAAATATATCTAAAACACTAGGGGTAAATTGTAAATGCCTTTGCTTCTTGGGTCCTGGGTATGTCATGCTCCAGCCATGCTCCAGTTGGTGCTTAAAGATAAGACATCATATTTCATTTTCTAAATATGAACATTCCTTAATGTATTACCCACAGTTATTTTCAAATATATAGTATACAAATAACTATACAAATAAAAGTTAAAACAAAATGTAGCACAATAACAAATCTGAACTCACCATTGTGCGAGCTGTGTTTAGTCTAGCGATGATGAACAAGTATAGGTTCCTGCAACATTTATAGTCTTCATCGTTCAACAAATTATGTGTGGCTGGGCAACAATAATAATTATTTCATAGTTTGTTTGGATACACTGCAATCAGAAATTGCAGTTTTTATGAAAATTACAGCAATCATTCCAATTATGTTTTATCATGTAACTACAAACATTTAGCTGACTTCAAAGGCTCTAACTCTGGCTTTCAAACACCCACAGTTACTACAAAGGTTACCATGAATATCAATTGAAAAACATTGACTCATGTTATTTTTTATCTGATAATTATCCTCCAATTTATAAACTGGAAAATGTCTCATTGCAGTTTTAAACTTCTAAATGAGAGATGATTTCTCAACTAAGAGGTAACAAAATGATTGTCTGTACAATCTGTGAAGTTTCAATAGTGTATTCAGGTGCAAAATAAATCAGTATTTCAGTATATAGCGATACTTTATGTAAGAACAAATCTACATTTCTAGGTGGCAAAACTATACGTGATATACTGATCCATGACAGTATTCATATCTGTTGCACCCCCATTCATAAATCTCCACCAAAAGAAAGCTAGAGTGCAGAAAATAAACATACTGTTTACACCTTAAATTTGGAGACTTAGCCCTGGTTAAAGAGCCAGATTCAATTCCAAACCCGCAACTCAAGGGATCTAGGCCGTATGTCTGCGGGCATCCTGCGGGCTCCCATTCATCTCTGATTCTGGTGCTATTCAATTGAGCAAGGGGGCAAATTACGAACCAAGGACTCAAGCCTGTAAACCCTGGTTTCACATGTAATGCTTCCGATCCGATGAAGCGCGCCCTCATTTGGAATATGGAGTACAATTTTGGGCACCACTTCATAAAAAGAACATTTTCGAGCTGGAAAAGGTACAGAGGAGGGCAACAAAACTAATAAGGGGAATGGAGGGGCTAAGTTATGAAGAAAGACTAACCAACTTAAACTTATTTTCTCTAGACAAAAAGGCATCTAAGAGGAGATATGATTACCTTTATATAAATACATACAGGGTCAGTATAAAGATTTATCAAGGGAGCTTTTTGTGCCAAGAGGTTTTCAACTGACAAGAGGACATCCCTTGAGGTTAGAAGTAAAAAGATTCCACCTTAAAGAAAGTAAAGGTTTCCTCACAGTAAGGGTGTTTAATCTGTGGAATTATCTACCAGAGGAGGTGGTGACAGCAGATTCAATAGATAACTTAAAAGGGGACTGGATTTATTTATAATTAAAAAGGGAATTCAGGGATATCCTGGATAATTAGAGAGACAGTATTGATCCAGGGAGAAATCTGATTGCCAGTAGAAGGAATTCACTTTTTTTTTTTTTCCTTGGGTTTTTTTCTGTTTACCTTCCTCTGGATTAATTAATATTAAAAAAATAAATAATAATAAAAAATAAATAAATAAATAATTGATTAATAATGAATTAACAACTAATTAATTAATAGTTAATCCGCATATTGCAGATCAGAGGAGATCTTAAAAGGTTGAACTTGTTGGACTGAAAGTCTTTTTTCAACCTTAAATACTATGTAACTATGTAACTTGGCCCGGCTGGCGCAGTTGGCGTAAGCCCACGTCAATACTCTCCAGCCTTCGGTTACATAGGCTGCACCCCCACCGCAACCAGAGCCTGTGGCCTCCTAATCTCACCGCCAATGCCAGCTGCTACACAGCCACCCCAGTTGGATGCACCCCTCAATCTAATATCTCCTGGCCGTGGTCGAGGAAGGAAGTGCACGGGCACGAAAGGTGTGGGCCCATTGCTCAGAAAGAAGAAGTAGATGAGAACATCCCCCAGGTCAGTGGTTGACAAACCTCTCTCAAGCACCCACCACACAGACCATGATTTAGATGAAACACTGTGTGAATACACATGTGAAGCAATTCAAGTCTCCACCACCTGTTGATTACTAGTTGCCTCATTTTTGGTTTTACATAAATCATGGCCTGTCTGATGTCTCTTGAGGAGAGGATTGAGAACCACTGCCCTAAGTCCTCCTCATCCACACTCCACAATGAATATTATTTTGTACTAGCAACTTGCCTGTCAAAAATTACGGCATGATATAGTTTGATAAATTGTGTCTCCCCCCACTCCTCCCCTGTGTCTATTCCCCCTTCTCCCTTCCCTATGTCTCTTCCCCCCTTCTCCCTCTCCTATGTCTCTTCCCCCCTTCCCCCCTGTGTTTCTTCCCCCTTTTTACTCCCCTTTGTCTCTCCCCTCTCTTCCTCTCCTGTGTCTCTTCCCACCCTCTCCCTCCCCTGTGTTTCTCCCCCCTCCCTCTCATCTCCCCCCTCCCTCCCCTGTGTCTTTTCCCCGCTCTCCCTCCCGTATGTCTCCTTCTTCACCTCTCCCTCCCCTGTGCCTCCTTTCATACAATAACAATAATAATATTAATAATATCATGAGATATCATATAATAATATATATAATATTTGATAATAAAGGGTTAAGACACATGTAAAGTCCAATTGGTGATACTGTGGAGTATCAACATTCCCCTGAAGGACTAATAGGAATATGACAGGTGATAATGTCAGTTAATTAATATCAAACCGCTTAATGGGAGGTCACCAATTGATAATGGGTATACATGTTGGCACATGGCCACCAGTAATGGTGTGGAACTCTCCAGGATGGGCGTAGCGGAGATGGGTTGGCTATTGCTCCACGTGCCTCTGCACAGTCCCCATGTGTTTTTGCGGCCCTCCTGATGGGTTAGAGTAGATGAGTGTAGTGTAGGTTCCCCTGGTCCCCTTCAGGATTGCTAAGTGGTGGTGGTGAAGGGGCTTGTGTATCTGAATGAAGCCGTGAGCTATACCATGTAGGGCCACTGTAGGTGGGCAGGTCGTAGCAGAGAGGACAGACAAATCACAATCCACTAGAGAAGAAACTGGCAACCCACTCCAGTATCTTTGTCATGCAAACCTTATGGATACGCACAGACAGAGACATAAGTAAGTGTGTTGCAGTCCATAGGGTCACAGAGAGTCGAACACAACTGAGGGACTGAACAACCAAATGTAAAATGTTCCCACAGTACTTGATATATGCCACATGATGGTGTGACTTGCGTTGCTATTCAATTGACCAAGCCCGCAATTTACCTCCCAAAAGCCAAAACTGTAAACCATGCAATCGTAAGTAGCATTTCACAGTGTGATCATGATGAATTAATCAAGTCTGTAGCTTCCGAGCTAGAAGCAGCCAATAGAAAAGGAGCCCGTCATCATTATGTCAGTAAAACATGGAGATAACATGTTAATCAACTAGCGATTTGGGGTCCGATATGTGATTGGACCCGCAAACCCGCAATGTCCAAAATAATAAAAATTAATGAAGCCAATGTGATAGTCCATGTTGGCCTGATATGTATTAACTCATTGATCTAACCCTGAATTGAAACAGAAAAATAAATGATTTATGATTGATGATTTGCGGGCTTGAAACTGTTGTGCAATTAATTGTAATTTTTTTTCATCACTTCCCCTGTATTTTGAAGTACAGTATTGATTTTTTTATTTGCATTTAAAGTGATCCCGACATGTCTTTAAGGCCTTTGTGAGTGCTCCTTGGAACCCATAACTTGCCATTTGCCGCCTTGGCGGGGTGGTAAGCGAGGGGGAATCTGAGCGATTTGCTATTTTAGCGATCGTAACTTCTCCGGTCGTGAAAGATCAAAGGCTTGGATGGCCATTAACTTACAATGTTAACCATAGCAAGGAATGGGAGGCTGAAGCACGTAACCCAGTCAGAGCCCGCAAAAAGATGCCAATTCAATAGCAAAATAAGTTACGGCCTCCCTTACCGAGGCCCGGATCTCCCGATGCCTCAGTTGAATGAGGCTCGAAGACACTTGTGGAGTATGTAACAAAATTATGCATCCAGGGACTAACAGAGATATTACATTTTACACTTTTTATCCAATTAAAAATTAGTTTTGGCACTTTTTCCACACAGGAAGAGCTAGCCACACCCTTGATAGATAGAGGTCAGTGGAGATATGCCGATCTGCTGGAGGGGAAAAATACTTTTTAAAAACTAAGAACATTTTTTAAATTGTATATATTCTAAACTGCATATTGTTTTTAATAGTCTATACAACGCAAACAAACATATGAACCTTACTTGTAAATGTAGTACAGTGGTCCTTTAAAATTTATTGCTTCTGACTTGATAAAGAGAGGTGTCTCTCAAAAAATGTAATTCTAAGTAAAATGTTTGTCAAATAAAAAAGTTATCACTTTATACTGCAATACCCATGGCTACTCCACTCTTCATACATTTTACAATTGTAATTTAATATATAGATTCTGGACATAGATGATAGCATTTTTGGAAAATAAACTCTCAGTTTTGAAAGCTATCATATTATCATTTATTATTTATATATTTTTATTATATTTTCAGATTTTATCTATTATATTTAATTAAGTGAAGTCTTTGGTGTGTCACAGGCATTTATATAAAATAGACCAGGGTTGTCACACGCTATTTAATAACTAGCAACTTGCCCATCATAAATGACGGTATCATATGTTATCTTCAATTGTCTGTACTGTCTCTCTCTGTGTTGTCTCTCTCTATGCTGTCTCTCTCGGTTCGCCCTCTCTCTCTGTCTCTCTCTGTACCCTCTATCTCTCTCTGTACCATCTGTCTCTCTCTGTACCCTCTATCTCTCTCTGTGTGCTCCCTCTATCTCTCTCAATGCGCTCTCTCTTTCTGTATGCTCTCTCTCTGTGCTCTCTCTCTCTATCTGTGCCCTCTGTCTCTCTTTGTGCCCTCTGTCTCTGTGTTCCCTCTCTGTGCACTCTCTCTCTGTGCCCTCTCTGTCTCTCTCTGTGCGTGCTCTCTCGATCTCGCTCCCCCGCCCATGCGTGCATGCTTGAATATGAAGCAACCACGTCTGCGCGACTTTCTTGCGCATGTGCAGTTGCTAATATTTAACAGCAACATGTGAAGCCTGCTCAGTGATGCCTGCGCAGGCGTTATACACACGTTGATAATTATTACAGTGGATAGGATAGGGATGTCAAAGCATATATGAAAATAAAATGTGAAAATCATCTGGTTGATGATGGAATTTAGGTTTGTTGGGTATAATAAGGGGTTTAAAGGTATACGGAAATGTCCCTAGTTTTAAATTATTCTAATCTAACAGACACTGATTAACTGAAACTAAATATTATATTGAAAACTTCAATAAACTTACAGGTTTATTTGCTGAAATCTTGATTTCCACACCCCCAGGGGCACCTACGTAGGTAGCTTGTACTACCCACTTGCAAAAGCTGAGAACTATCCGTGCTCACCTGGCTTCTTTAGCTCTGTCTTACACCATCAGCACCTCTCAAGACAAAGCAAGGTAATTCAAATGAAAATAAATCTATATTTAGGCTGATAGGATTGACATGGTATTTTTGGGTGTTTCTGCTCTATTCTTACAGAGAAGCCAGGCTGACGGCAAGGAGCCCCTCCTTTACTTATTCATGTATGTATATAATAGTTACGTAGGACCACTCCACTAGAGTAACTGTAAAGAGAGATAGAATACTCACACACAATCAACAGTAAGTACAGTGACATCCCAAGTGGGACAGTTTGTAAAATAAGAATGTATTTCTCTGACACAGCAGGAAGATGAACCAAAGGAAATAATGTCAGAGGTCTTCCCTTCTGACTTGCACAGAAGGGCAGACCTCAGTTGTTGTACTGGACATGTCAGAAGCTACTGACATTGCAAAATGCAAACTATTATTTTTTATATCATTATTTTCTGATTGTTCAAAACTAACTATACATTTTATGCTAATTTAGCTTGGATTTTCCGGGACGTCCACTCTTGAAATCAACTGCCAGAAAACTGAAGCCTTTGTGCAAACTTAGGACTGTAGGGAGTAAGTTATGATACTTCTCCATTCCAGTGAGGTATGCAGTGGAGAAGCTACAGGTATACTACTGGATACCAGGTGTCACACAAAGCAACTGGTCCCTCTCAGTATTCTAACGCAAGTGGCCCTTTTATTTTTCTTACCCCTCCAAGACCCCTTCCTAAAGCAGTGGCATTACTCCCAGGACTCCCATGCCACAGGCACTGACCCCTTTTAATTTTGTTACACCCCTAAAGATCTCTTCCTGAAGCAGTTCCCTTCCACTCCCCAAGACTTCTTAAGAAAATAAATGACCTTTCCAAGAATCCTTCCCAAAGTGCATTCCCATGCTCCAGACCCCTTCCTAAAGTAGATTCCCCTTAGACCCCTTCCTAAAGTAGATTCCCCTTAGAGCCTTTACCAAAAGTAAATTGCCCTCACCCAGGCCCTTCACAAATTAGATCCCACCTGCCCAGACCCCTTCCCAATACAGATCAGTTCTTACCTTCCTTACTGTTGCTTTTGCATGCCCCATGTCCAGTGGCTCGTCTAGGGTTGTCAGCCGCATAGCACCCTGCCCCCCCACACCATTACCTGCAGCCAATAAGGGCTACACTACAAAAAAAAATAAGAATTGGACAGCTAATAGCCCCCCTTGAGGAAAGCCCCGGTATATTGTACCACCTGCACCGGCAGTATCTCTGCACCTAGATGCATCATGATTGTGTCATGCCTAGAAGGCCCCTCCCCCTGATCTTTTTGGACTATATTTCTATATAGTCTAGAAATATATATTGCTAAATATTTCCATGGACCTGGGAGTTATGGAAAGTGCCAAGTTGTTTGTGGGGGCAATGTTTACAGAAATTATGTGTGTTTAGAATGTGCTTTGTGCTAGGCACTTGCTTATTATTACTGGTTGAAGGGGTGTACTTTATAAATTAGTTAGCAGCATTGATAAGTAATAGTTAGAAGAGCCCCTATAAACTTTGTGGACTCTGGACTATTGTGAGGGGGGAAGTGAACCTGGTACCTGTGTAAGAAATTAATATATAATTTCGATAATCATAAGTTCTTTTGTAAAGGTCAAAAAGTTTATTTTTTATTTTGATAGTGTTTTTTTATGTGTAATTCTTTTTTATTGTATGTGTCATTTTTTTTTTTTTTCTGTAATACTTTTTTATTTTCTGTAGTTAGTCGTTTGTTATTTTTTGTAATTAGTGTTTTTTTTATTTTCTGTAATGTGTGTGTTTTTATTTTTTGTACTTAGTGGGGTGTTGTGGAGTTCAATAGGGGTTAGCTAGATAGTGTAGGGGTTAATAGAATAGGATAGGGTAGAGGGGGTTACTTGGATAGGGTAGAGGGGTGTTAATAGGATAGGATAGGGTAGTGGGCGGTTAATAGAATAGGGTAGAGGGGGTTAATAGGATAGGGGTTTATTGGGTCCAGTTAGGGTTACATAGGCTTAGTTAGGTTTACATAGGTCCAGTTAGGGTTAAATAGTAACAGTTAGGGTTAAATAGGAACAGTTAAGGTTAAATAGGACTAGATACAGATAACTGGAAATAGATAGGGTTAAGTGGTTAGTGATAGGGTAATTATGTATGGTGAGGGTTAAATAGGGTTAAATAGTTAGAGGAGGTTAATTAGTTAGAAGGGGGTTAATTACTTAGGGGGGTTAATTACTTAGATGGAGTTAATTAGTTAGAGGCGGGTTAATTTCTATTAATTAGTTTATTAGGGTGGCTAATAGTGTAGTGTAGGGTAGTGCTTAGACTTAGTGTCATTGCACTTATAGTGTTAATGTGAGGGTTAATTATTGTCTGTATAGACCCTTATGGGACTGATAGGGTTAATTAGAGGCTCATGGGGGTCTGTATAGAGCCCCATGAGTGATGGGGTTAATTCGAATTGTAGTGCGGGTCCTTTAAGGACCCACGGTGGGAAATTTAAAATTGTAAATGCTGCGGGGGTTCCCGATCGGGACCCCTGCAGCAAGGGTTAATGTAGGGACCTTCCGGGAGTCCCGATGGGAACACCGCAGCATAGGGGGGTTAATGTTAGGTGTTGTGGTGGTACTTACTGTGCCCCCTCGGCATGGGGTTATTGGGGTTATTAAGGACCGGCAGTGGAAATTTAGAATTTTTAAATGATTAAGAGAACCCCTGCATCATGGGGTTAGTCTTGAAGGTTTGTGGTTCTTATCGCATATCGGAGCCCAAATCGATAATGGGCTCCATTTCGCTTGGCTGTTTCTGACTGTGGTTACGGGCTTGATTAATTGATCATGTTCAGGCCTTGAAGTGCCACTTTGGAAGGCATGCTTTTGCTATTGGGCCACAACTTTCGGGCCAACCTGCCAATTGAATTGCATCACAAACGGTGACCTAATTGAGCACGCAACTCAATCGTAGGCATTTGGCTGTCTGCGAACGAGTTGCAAGCTCCGAATTGAATGAGGCTCTATGTGTAGCTATCATTTGCTAGATGTGATAAATTCTTTGGATTATGAGCTTGGTTCTTATTAGCTCATAACGATATCTTGATTCCTGCTGCAGTCTGTATATGCAAAAATATCGTAAGCGGAAAAGAGATCCTCTGCATGAACATTAAAAGAAACAACTTTAAAATAATTACAATGTTTACAATATTATACCACAATAAAGAGCATTGTTAACAATTTATAATTGAAAAAAGTGTGAACCAAAAATTGTGACTTCCTTGGTGCAAATCTTTCTCCTAGTCCAAAAATGTTAATTAGAATGGATCAACCTGTGGCACAAAGCTCTATAATGCTAAGCAATTGGACTAAACATTTTATATTTATTAATAGTTTAACTCCACCAATAGGCTACTATTACTGGGACATTGAATCTGAGGCTAGGGATTGGTGCATTTTACAGACTTTCGTCACTTGAAAATCGCCTAAGCAAGAAAAAAAATGGTCGACAAAAAAACGAAAACAAGGCTACATGACCCATAACCACGCAAAACACCTCCAGGCACATAAGACTTTTACCCGGTAATGTACGGGGTACAAAATACACTATTACACACTACGCTAACACATAGACAATCGCCGCCATTTTACAACACTAACTTGAAACTAATAACATTACCATTCTAAAATGCAGCTTTACACAACTAAACAAACGGTTCGCGTACGCAACCTATTTACACTGCACACTTGCCATATTGCTGACACTTTCTCCTCAGGTCAGCAACAGTCCAACAGCCTTATTAAATTGTGATTCCGCCAATTGAATAGGGCTCTATATAAGCACAGAGCATATTTTTTTTAACATCTATCCAAAAGCAAGGTCTTCACTAACTAAAAACTTCTGTAAAAAAAATATGCTCTGTGCTTATATAGAGCACTTTTCAATTGGCCGAATCGCAATTTAATAAGGCTGCAAATGTACATTGTATGCTGCAGGAAAATCAAAAGCGATTGTTATCTCTTCAGGATATTGATTACTGGATATATTAATTACAAATAGGTAAAGTATATTCATTTATTATTTCATTAATTAATTATTATTAAAAAATATATATAAAAAAAAAAAAATACCAGAGGAGAGCCTCGCAATGAGCGCCAAAGGTGCTCATTGTGAGCCACCTGATGAGTGCTGAAGGTGCTCAGCGCAGGGCTCACATTGAACGCACAGGCTGCTTACAGAACTAAAAGTACATCAGGGCAGAGCCTCGCAATGAGCGGCGATCATCGCAGGCCTTGCAATGAGCACCAAAGGAGCTCACAAGACCAAAACAACACCATGGGAATGGCTCGCAATGAGCGCCTTACATTATGAGGATCGAAAAAATACGAAGTTAATAGCCGAACCGCGCACATCGAAAAACACAAAAAACAAAAAACAACATAAAAAAAAATCACACACAGCACGGGTGGCAGCCAGGAGATGTGGGAGTTAGGTTGCACGCGTATTTAAGTTTTGGAACTTAAAAAACGGCTACGCAAGAAACAAAATGGCGGCCGAAAAAACCCGAAAATGAGGCCAAGCACGTCAAAATCAACAACGTACTCGGAACACTTACCCAATCTCAGTAACACTTCATGCGGCACGGACCACACATCCTGCAGCATGTAGCACTTACAAAATTGAAGCCATTTTCTATGGAAGAAGTAAGTGCCTTGCACAAAACGCAAATTGACGGCTGGAACGCAAATAGCGCATGCTCATTGCATTATAACTTCTACTTCAGATCACACTCTATAAATATTGCAAACTTTCTAGAAATTTCTCCATTTCTTCTCAGGTGATGAACAGTGTGAATGTACATTTCACTGGTGGCGTTACTTCTGAAGCTTGATTATCACTTTAGAAGTTTAAACCTGCAAATTACAGGAAATAGGTAAGCTATAATTAATTATTAATTATTAACACATATTTTAAAACGTAATTTCTGCGTTTAGCATAAATAAATAAAAAATATTTACAGTGGATTTCAATATTTCCATATTTTTCTCATTTTTATCACACTCCGCCTGTACAGTGTCACTGAATACCGTATTTATCGGCGTATAACACGCACTTTTTCTCCCTGAAAATAGGGGGCAAATGATAAGTGCGTGTTATACGCCGATACTCCCTCCCCCCTCCTCATCCTCAACCTCCCTCCTCACTCTAAACCCCCTCCTCATTCTAACCCCCCCTCCTCAACCTAAACCCCCCTCCTCCTCAACCTAAATCCCCCTTCTCCTCAACCTAAACCCCCCTCCTCAACCTAAACCCCCCTAAATACCTCCCCCTCACTTAGGTTGAGGAGGAGGGGGGTTTAGGTTGAGGAGGAGGGGGGTTTAGGTTGAGGAGAAGGGTTTAGGTTGAGGAGGGGGGGTTAGAATGCGGAGGGGGGTTTAGAATGAGGAGGGAGGTTGAGGAGGGGGGTTGATGAGGGGGGTTGAGGATAGGGGGGTTGAGGTTGAGGAGGGGGTTGAGGATAGGGGGGTTGAGGTTGAGGAGGGGGTTGAGGATAGGGGGGTTGAGGAGGGAGGTTGAGGATGGGAGGGTTAAGGAGGGGGTTTGAGGATGGGGGGTTGAGGAGGGGGTTTGAGGAGGGAGGTTGAGGAGGGGGTTTGAGAATGGGGGGGTTGAGGAGGGGGTTTGAGGATGGGGGGTTGAGGAGGGGGTTTGAGGAGGGAGGTTGAGGAGGGGGTTTGAGGATGGGGGGGTTGAGGAGGGGGTTTGAGGAGGGAGGTTGAGGAGGGGGTTGAGGATAGGGGGGTTGAGGAGGGAGGTAGAGGAGGGGGTTGAGGATGGGGTGGTTGAGGAGGGAGGATGAGGAGGAAGGTTGAGAAGGGGGTTGAGGTTGAGGAGGGGGTTGAGGGTGAGGAGGGAGGTTGAGGATGAGGAGGGAGGTTGAGGATAAGGAGGGAGGTTGAGGATGAGGAGGGGTGTTGAGGATGAGGTGGGGGGTTGAAGATGAGGAGGGAGGTTGAGGAGGGGGGTTGAGGTTGAGGAGGGGGGTTGAGGATAGGGGGGTTGAGGAAGGAGGATGAGGATTGGGGGGTTGAGGAGGGGGGTTGAGGGGATTTGAGGATGGGGGGTTGAGGAGGTGGTTGAGGATGGGGGTGTTGAGTAGGGAGGATTAGGAGGGAGGTTGAGGAGGGGGTTCAGAATGAGGAGGGGGGTTGAGGATGAGGAGGGAGGTGGAGGAGGGGGTTGAGGTTGAGGAGGGGGTTGAGGATGATTAGGGGGGTTGAGGATGAAGAGGGGGGTTGAGGATGAGGAGGTTGGTTGAGGAGGGGGTTGAGGTTGAGGAGGGGGTTGAGGATGAGGAGGGGGGTTGAGGATGAGGAGGGGGGTTGAGGAAGGAGGATGAGGATGGGGGGTGGAGGAGGGGGTTAAGGATGGGGGGTTTGAGGAGGGAGTTGAGGAGGGAGGTTGAGGAGGGGGTTGAGGATGAGAAGGGAGGTTGAGGTTGAGGATTTTGCTTCAAAGTTCTTTATTTAAAAAAAAAAAAAATCCTGAAATTCCCTTCTTAAAATGAGGTGTGTGTTATACGCCGGTGCGTGTTATATGCCGATAAATACGGTAATTTGCATCAGTGCACGGTTTCACACAGTGTGTAAATTCTGCAGAAATTTACAGACAACAAATTAAACCCAACAGGTAATGTACAAAAATAAATTTGCTTAACAAAAATACTTATCTTACTGATCTTAGTCAAAAAAAAGAAAAAAAAAAAGAAAAGTTATTTCAACATTTTCTGTCATTTTCAACAGATACTGACTAAAGAGTGTCACAGGAAGATTAGCAGCAGGAGACCCTCTGTCATGCCAACAGTGGCGCACAGAAAACAGGTACTCTTGTAAAGCAGTCTCTGTCCCCTCTTGTTTGCATAATTTAAATGACTGATTTTTACTTTGTATCTTGATCTTTAAATCATTGTTATGCCACATTGGATGGGATTTACTCCTTTTACTTTTATTCCCACATGGTATATGCTAATGTGTATGTATATTTAGTAAGGATTTAAATGTTGTCAATTTATGTTCAGTGTTTTTACCTATCAGTTCTCTGTCCCAGTCTATACTTTGTATTGCTGCCGTTAGACCATTACAATCTTCCCTTTTAAAATTAAGAGTTTTTGTTGGCCCCTTAAAATTTTGTTATTTTAATTCAATCTCAAATGAGACTGTGTTGTGATCACTGTTTCACAAAGATTGCCCTATTCCAAAATGTTATACTATATCAATATTATTTGTGATGACTAAATCTAAGATAGCTTCATTTCTAGTAGACTCTTGTATAACCTGGGCCAGATAATGATCCCTAAGTGTACACAAGAACCTGCTCCCCTTAGCTGAACTGTTGGTCTCATTTATCCAGTTTATTTCAGGGTAATTAAAATCTCCCATTATTAGAACTTGCCCATGCTTAGCTGCATTTCCAGTCTGTAACAATAATTGTATTTCCTCACTTTCAGCTATATTTGGGGGTTTATAGTATACGCCTACTAAAATTATTTTGGAATTTGCTGCTCCGCTATTTAACTCTACCCACAAACATTCAACTTTATCACTAGGTCCACCATAGATATCTTCTCTGACTATAGGCTTAAATTCAGGCTTAACATACAGACAAATCCCTCCTCCTCTTTTACCATTGCCTCTATATTCCCTTAATAGGTTATAACCATCCAGATTAACAGTCCAGTCATGAGATTCATCCCACCACGTTTCGGTAATGCCTATTAAATCCCATTTTTCATTAATTGCTAATAATTCTAACTCTCCCATTTTTCTTGGCAAGCTTCTGGCATTAGCAAGCATACACCTTATGTTATGAGTCTGTTGTTCTGAAGTGCCTGCCACTGTACTTGAGTTACTTAGTACTACCTCCCTATTGTCTATACTATCCCTCCCCCATAAACTTTTAAATCCGGTGGAATCTTTTTAGAAGAACCAGTATTTGCCCATGGCCAACTGTATGTTGCATTTTCAAGATGCAAGAATCCAGAGGAAATTAAAGTTTATATTGAAAAAAAAACAAAGTTACTGTGATTTATTAGATGATTGCCGATTTTTTACAAAAAACACTGTCTACTTTGAAGTACTGTAAATGAAATTAGAAAAAAGAATAACAATACAACTAATCTACAAATAACCATATTAAAAAAGCAACAGTGTGCTTATATCTATGAGAAATTCCCCAAAAAATACCATAACAAATATAGAGAACAGTGGTTTTATTTTGAGGACGCAATTTTATGTCACTCGGACTCCTTTTTAGAGGACCACTATTTCGCTAAGGAAACTCTATAAAATGGCAAAAAACATAGAGAAGAGTGGTCTCTTTGTAGAGGACCACTAGTCCACATAGCAGACAATAAACAATAAACAGTGGTTATATCCCATAGACAAAATTACAAGTCTGCTGGGCTCTTTTTAAGGGAACCACTTCGACATACGAAACAAAAAAAATATTGGAATGTCTTGGAAGTGACTTTTGCCAGGATTGGCCCTACAAATCAATTACCTTGCATTTTCTTAAATTTCCTGTTTCATTTTTAATACATTATGTTTATGTTTGTAATGTTAAAATTGTGTTTTCAAAGGACTGAAAAGTTGTTTCATTGTATGTAATTAAGGGTTCATGTTAGGATGATCCTTTGTTCTAAAATTGAATTGTCTAATTACATAAAGAATATTGATCCAGGGAGTTATCTGATCTCCAGTTAATGGGGTCACAAAGGAATAATTGTCTTCCCCCTTGATACAATTGGCTAAGTTTCAGTGGGGGTTTTTACTGTTTGCCTTCCTCTGGATTCAATACCTATGTGCTTTACCAGTAGTTCAACTACACGTTGCATGTTAAGAAGCATTTTGTAATGGTTGAAAAAATACTCATTCATACTCCTATTGTTATGTTACTCATGCATAGCTCAGAATTAAACATGTTAGTATTGTTAAAAATAATTGGTTGACCACTGTTTCCAATATAGGTTGCATATTACAAAGCTTTATGTAATGGTTCACAATACGTATTCATACAAATTTCATCCATTGTTATATTATTACTGCTTACATGACAATTAAAAAGGGTAATATGGTTTAACAGTTGTTGAAATACAAGTTGAATGTTAAAAAAATAAAACATTTTATTATAATTGTTGTAATTCTTTGAAGATAGCAAAAAGGTTAAGAGTGTCAGAGACTCACATTGTGTGGCAAACAGCATTCCCAGCTTTACAATTTTAATGACCATAATTTTTTGACGGGCAAGTCGCTAGTATATATATTAATCATTACAAAATTACTAGATTACTGGACATTCACGGCTGCTTCACTCTTCAATTATTTTTTTCTTATATATTTCTTACCTCTTGAAAGCTTTTCACTGTAACTAAAATTCTTGTCCAATAAAAAATGTGCCACCATATACTGAAATACTCTCTTCATCTGGAATTTTGGCTTTGTCACACACATATCCTTGTGCATGCGTATATACAGTATAATTACAATAAAAATGATTAACTAAAAGCAAACAAAGGCAGTGAGCAGATTCATAATACCAAGAACTGCACTTTAATAGTCAAGTGAATTTACTATTAGGCTTTGGCTCTGTGTGCATTGCAATTGGTGAGTAACAATTCAGTTTATTATGGATTCTGCCAAGGCACAATAAGGTTAGGAGCATCCTAAAACCACAAAACTTCAAAAGCTCATAAGTCAACTAATTTACAAGTAAAATTAATGAATTAATTTATCAGCAATTTTAAAACTTTTCCACATTTTTCCACATGCTTTCCCACTTCTGTCTGATAGTGCAGAGCACATAGTGTGACTTCAGTATCCCCTTAAGCTAATACAAATATAAAAATGTTTACAGAAATAATGTTTGATACTTTAGTTTTGGTGGAAGGTGACTAAAAAATTGCTTCAGTAATGTTACAAATCTGGCACGGATCATCTTTTCTCACAACTCTGTAAACACAGTTCTTCTCATCAAAGAATGCGATACAATCATTTGAAAAGCCAGTAGGGGTCGGATATCTGGTAATGGAAGAAATAAACAAGTTTTGAAAAACTGATCATTAAAAACCAGATTTAATAAAAACATGTTTTCTTAAAAGGTGTAAAAGGAAACACTGTATTGAATAGAGAATAAAAAAGGTGAAAGGACAGGAAAAGGAGCCCTTTAATTCAATCTTTAATAATATTGTTAAAACAACAAAAACAATGCTATATGTATTATAAAATTATTCCCAATTATATATCACTGCCTCTCTATAGAACTGTGACCTCATTGTCCAATCCAGTCCTGGCAGAAAAACATACCAATATGAATACTGATGCCACCTACAGTATCTCATAAAATAGATGTTGGGAAAAAATGACTGACATAAAAAATACAAAATAAAAGTGCACAAATAAAACACAGCCTGTGAAATAATCATGGACAAAAAATCCAATTGTGACAGGATATAATCAACAGTTGCTACACAAAAATTGTACGCCATTAAGAATAAATCTATTAAATACTAGTATCTGGCTCCTAAATCGGAGTTTCTTCCAAACGGTATGCACGATGAATAGAACAAGTATAAGAAGTATGTGACAATTCAAGAATGTGAGGATTCAATTAAACAAAAAGTGCACAAAGCTAAAAAGTATTAATCATGAAACCAGTGACATTAATAAGGCTGATACATAATACCCCAAAATAACCATAATGTGCACATAAAAATATGTTTTGTGTAAGAAATTCTATATGACATATAGCATATTGTATTAATTGGGTGTTATTTCCCATAGTTTATGTTAAAATGTTGATAACAGTGTATATAATTTAGCAATCATATAACACAGAAGCAGTGATTTACAATTCAATGGGGATTATCCTCATCAATAATCAGAAAATCATAGGATATCCCAGAGTTAGGAAATGAATAAAGACCAAAATTTAAAAACAAATGTACAAAATGGGTAGCCAATATCAAGTGCGGTCCTCAGGACGTGCTAAAAAAATAAAGATGCCTTGCCATCGGCTCTAAATCCCAGAAGCAGGAGCTAAATATTCAGATACCGGAGGAACCCCCTTCCGGGAACCTCACGATGGCTGCATCAAATATTACAAAAGTAGGCACTTACGGTACCAGACCATCATGGAGATAAAAGGATCAGTTTTGCCCACGCAGCTCAGTCGCTTTTGTTGTTTTAACAATATTATTACAGATTTTTTGGTTCTTCAATACATTAGTTACATTTAATATTTTGTTTTGTATACATTTTTTTTTATTTCTGTTTTTTGTATTAATAAAGAATAATGTGATAATATTTTTTTAAATTTACTGTGCTGAAGAATTACACTTAAAATATGCAACATATTTTAAATTATAAAAAAACAGTAATGCAGCCCCTAATTTATTACCTATTAATATGTTATTATGCTACAGCTCAGATGGAAGGAGACTTTGAATAAGTAGGAAGGATCTATCTTCAGTAAACGGAAGTTCATTAGTTTAGAAAGACCCACCCACCTGAGAAAGTAGTAGGAAGCAGCAGGGAAAATATAAAGGATAATTTGTTTTTTTTTCTAAAAATGTAATAATCCCATTATCATGTTTAGTGATTTAAAATGTAAAGAAAAAAAAAAAAAAAATATATATATATATATATATATATATATATATGTATATATATATTGTATATGTATATATATTGTGGTGAAAGAAATGAACTAACAGATCCCTATATTAAGCCCATTCCAACTACTTAAGAAGTTTAACTATGTAAATCACCAGGTTAACACATTCATATCTCGGGCATATCTGAATTTATTTATTAAATTACATTGACGGGTTCTATCTTTTCACCCATCTCGTTTTTCTCATCCAAGTACGCTAATAAGATAAAGCAGCCTTTAGAATGTAAGCTTTAAGGAGCAGAGACCCATACTCCTTAATTTAAAACATGTTTCTGTATTGTGTGTTAAATACCTTTTAATTTGTATTTAATGTGTATTTACCCCGTGTACACTTCTGTGTAAAATGTTTGCCCATTATACTTGTAATTTGCCTTTAAATATGTATTATTATTTTTTAATTATCCACCAGAATGCATAAGCTCTGATTCTCTCCACCCTCTGAATTATGTTTTAGGGACTGAACTAAGCCGCCCAGGGAGATGTGCCAAATTAAAAACCGCACTGAAGCACAGTTTAGTAGCCGGGAACAGCTTCACTTGAGCTGTGCCTATGTACAAACACAGACCCTCATTCAATTGAGCTATCACATGTTACTGTAGCCCGTACTTGAGGACGCAGGTTAATTTGCTATTCAATTGGCAGCTTTTTGCTCACTCCAAATGCGTTATGAGTTACGGCCTATAAAAAATTGCGATGATTAAACCTGGAACTTACAACCTGCCGAAGACTTTGAACTTTCACGGCCACAAGACTTCCGATTGCTAAAATCGCTATTGAATTGCAAAAGTCGCTCAACACTGCACCCACTCTCAAGCCCGCAAATACCAAATAGCGGCCCAAAGTTTACAGTTTCCAAATAGGATTCGCAAAGGGTTTACAGACTAGTTTGTAACACTGCAAATCAAAATATAAAGACACCAATGCACTTTAAAACATGGGGAAAGCAATTGAAGACATTACAATTACATGCACAAAAACTCCCATCAAATATAGCAAAACATGAAATTCAATTTTCCTCATAGGTTGTAATGGTCATGCATATGCCAATATGAAAAACCCTGCTGCAACATCCTGAAAGCAATTAAAGACACACTACCTTATTGAATTGCAACATAAATACATGCAAATGGCTGACATATTAACTCTTTCTCACTCACAGATGCTCTAATGTGAACCCTAAAAATACAAAGATCATCTTATATACATTTCACTTATCACATCTACATTGGGAGAACAAATAGTGGCCAAATTACACCACCACATGGAATATATCAAATACCAGGGGACATTTTACATATGAATGTTCAGTCCCGCAGTTGTGTCCGACTCTTTGTGACCCTATGGACTGTAGCACACTTACTAATGTCTCTGTCTGTGTGTATCCACAAGATTTGCCTGCCAGATATACCGGAGTGGGTTGCCAGTCTTTCTCTAGTCGACTGTGATTTGTCTGACCTCTCTGCTATCACCTGCTCATCTACATTGGCCCTACACAGTATAGCTCACAGCTTCATTCAGGTACACAAGCCCCTTCACCAACACCACTTACCATCCCTGAAGGGGGCCAGGGGATTATACACCACACTAACCTACTCCAAGCCATCAGGAAGGCCTGCAAAAACACATGGAGGCTGTGCAGAGGCATGTGGAACAACAGCCAACTCACCTCCATCAGGGATAATCACGCTATGCCAAATCCTAGAAAGTCCCACACCATTGCTGATGGCCATGTGCTAAGATGTGTACCCATTCCCATTTGGTGACCTCACATTAAGTTTTGCTAAAAATCAATTTACATTATCACCTGTCATATTGTTATCAGGCCTTCAGGGGAATGTTGATACTCCCCAGTATCACAAATTGGACTTTGCATTTGTATTAACTCTATATTATTATTATTATATGTGATATATATTATTATATGATATCTAATGCTAATATTATTATTATTATTATTATTATTATTATTATTATGTAATGTATTAATCTGTTGCATGGTAACTAGGGATGATTAGTTTACAGATACAGGAATGTGACACAAATGTGATGTATGTGGATGTCCCATAACCCCAACCATTGAAAACACACTGACACAGTGAGAATGGTATAACAAAGCTTTATTTCATACACAGACCACAATCAGGAATGGACAAGATTGTGCATTAATATCATGGGTGTGATGTTGGCGGATCCCCGGAGAGCAAGTCTTATGGGAAAAAGGGAATATCTAAAGGGGTTAATGTCATAGTCTAGAATAAGCATGATGCATAGCACCTACCAGGGTCACATGTGGTCACAACACCACTGCAACCGGAATCTAATGAAAAAAAGGATAATTAGAAATCACTCCATTTAATTGAAGAAATTAACAATGTACATAGCACTTACAACTTGTCTAGATCTGCTCAAGGAAACAGATTATTAAACATCTGGACTGTGTATTCCAATCCAGTTTCACACATACAGTGTGTGGACAAAACAAAAATCTGAAAAAAGTGGTCAACAAAAAAAGGAAGAGGAGGATAAAAAAAAAGAAAAGAATCAACATGCATGTACAGTACAGTGCTAAATACTGTAACTGTAACAATATACTAACTCACCTGATTCCCATCTGCAAGCATTACTAGCTACTAGCTAGGTCTCTGGATAACTCACTGGCCATGACCAATAATATTGATGTGTCATCTTACAATAAATGCTTAGTTGTTACCAGCGTCAGTGGGCATGGTGTACTATCACCTTCTCTATATGATATTCTTCATAAAAAATTATATCACATCCATCAGCTACACAACTGTTTGCACGTGTTAAAGGATACTCATGATATCAGCAATCAGGGAAAATACCCATTAATACCGAGAGGCCAGCAGCCAGATTCAATGTTACTTACATCAGACCCAATGATCTTTTTTCAGACTGATATTGAGGTCAGGATCACATGCTTCACTAGTGCATATATGAATGCTGGCTGTCATTAACATGCCATTGTGAGACTCTGCAAATCCACCGCCATAGTGGAATTCAGGGTTATCCTGGATAATGAGAGAGAGAGTATTGATCCAGGGAGAAATCTGATCGTCAGGTCTGGGGTCAGGAAGAAATTATTTTTTTTCCCTTTGAGACAATTTTTCACTTTTTTTTTTTTTCTGTTTGCCTTCCTCTGGATTAATTAATAATAATAAAAAATAATAATAATTAAATCGTTTTATTAATAATTAATTAACAACTAATTAATTAATAACTAATCCACATATTGCAGAACTTGATGGACTGAAAGTCTTTTTTCAACCTTAATTACTATGGGCCTCATTCTATTAGCGGCCGTAAATCGGCCGTAAGGCTGCGATTCCTTGCGGGGGTTCAGTTAACTCGCGATTCTATTATACGGCCCGCAAGGATCTCCTTTTACGGCCGGCCGCATATCTTGGAACCGGCCGTAAGCTGTGAAATATAAAAACTCAAAAATAAATTCAAGCCTGCACTGTACAGCTCTGTAAATGCTAGGGATCATATTGGGGGACATGAGGATTAAAAGGAACCCACTCTCAAGCTTGCACATCAGCCCAAACCCAAGTTCAAATTAACTGTTTATTTTCCGGCTGCGGCGTGGGCGGGTCTGAGGTGGATATTTTACGGATATTAAAAATAAAATATTTTACGGATTTGAGTATAGGATAATTATGTGCTATTTTTTCTAACACCTAAAATCCCTTTATAGTCTTCTCAAAGTGCAGGATGGCTTTATTTGAGCTATTTTATGTGCTTAATTGGTGCTAGCGGGACCTCTTTCCTGCAAGTAAGCAGCGGCTCGCTTTTAGCCTTGCAGAGAGGTTTCCCGGAGCAATTGAATTGCAAATAGGAATTTCTTACGGCCGAAACTCTTGCGGCCGTTTTAGATCAAAGGATTTCCTCTGGCGCGAGCGGCCGCAAGAGATAGCAAGGCACCGGCCGCAAGCCTGCCGGAGCCTCCGGCCGTAAGGGAATAGAATAGCCAAATAGCTTGCGGCCGGTCCTTGCGGCCCCGCAACGGCTGCGGCCGCTAATAGAATGAGGCCCTATGTAACTATGTTACTATGTAACATAGCGATATTAGTCTACATTTAAGCTAACAACAATCATGTCTGAGATATCTGGCTGTATGATAGCGTCAGAATTGTGGGAGCTACATGTTAAGGGGGGCTGCCATTGAAGGAATGTCTACCTGAGAGGCACTGTGAAAACCTTACACCTAATACATTTCCTTCACAATGCTTGCACATGCAGAAGATGCCTTCATGGACCTGAATTGTACCTAAAACAAAACAAAAAAGAAAACAAATAAGGCTTTAAAGACGCCCAGGAAACTTTAAAAAATATAGGGACTGCAGCATCTCCTCTCAACAGCATTCCTCGGTGACCATTAATTGGTGAACAGAACCCGTGTCCACGGAGAAGAGGATGATGGACCATGTGATGGGAGGTAGCCATCTGCGTACACAATATCACCATCATATAGGTCAAGATCCAAGACTCTGTAGTCAGGTTAGATTTGGTTAACATTGTGACCAATAGATTGTCACTGAGGAGTGCTGTTGAGAAAGCACAAACATCTGCACAGGCCCTAGGTCCTGCTCTGTCTAGACACAGGAATCTAATCCCCTGTGGCCGGCTGCCGTCTCTCTGGTCGTGGTGGTGGTTTGGGGGATCTCAGGGGGAGGCATCCCCCCGGGAGGCTGTGGCACCTGCAGTGGTGGTGGTAGAGGCATAGTGGGAGAAGAGTTGGGGCTGGACTGTGGGTGGCCAGGCGATCTCATTGCATTGCGTCTTCTGTCACCCCCTTGAATGTGCTCTGGTCCGTCCCAAACCTGAGCAGCCCAGCCAGGTAGGATTCTATCATTAGTTGGTCCCTCCTCTCCTCCCTTTTTCTCCTGGCTAGGCTGCGCATTACCCCCGCATGATTTGAGGAAATGCTGGCCTGGTTCCCAATAGACACTCCATCCTGTTGTCCCATGAGGGCCAACATCTCTGCCTGTGCAGCCTGGCTTGATGTTGGGGATGGAGGTCCTAGTGGCGTGGCCTGGTGAGGAGGTGGCAATGGTGGTGAGTAGGGAGGGTATGTGGCTCGGGGGGAGCCTGATGCAGTAACGGCAGTGGTGTTGGTGGGCCGACGCCTCCTCCTCTGGCTCACCACTGGACCCAGACCTCCTTGATGCTGAAAGGGAGAAAAGAAAGGTATTTATTAGTATGATGAATAATACATTGTTTTGTGTGCATTCCTAACTATCTGACATCTAGGCTTGAACCTGGATGGTTCTCCTAATTGCAATTCATATTATCTATCATTTGCTAGATATGATCTATTCTTTGGTTCTTAGTCTTGATTGTTCTTGGCTCCTAACGCTATCTTGATTCCGGCTGCAGTCTGTAACTGTATAGCCTGCAGTGGGCACACCAATACATGTACTCTCTGTTAGATTACTACTCTTGTTGTGCCCACGAATGACAGTGATTTTTCAGCTTCAGGGATTTAATGACGCATCCATCTATCCCTTGTTAATTCCATGGAGCTGACATGTCAGTGTTCTTGTTGGTCATCATGTACATGTGTAGTGCGGTTAATGTACATGTGGTGGCTTGTTGGTGTATGTGATATTCACCTGACATGGAGGCTGGGTCCTGGTGGGCCACCAGGCCTGAAGCTCCAGCAGCAGTCACAGTGATGTTCCTGTCCTCCTTGGCTATCATCCTCCTCACTTTCTCCCTGATGTCATCAAAACGGTGCTTGACAGACCTTATATCCCTTTGCGCTGTGCCCACTGCTTTAACCTCAGCCACTACGTCCTTCCATGCCTGGGCCCTAGGCCCTTGCCTGACTTCCCTCCCCCCCTGCAAAGATCATGGGGCGGTCACAGATGGCACCAAGGAGCACCACATTCTCCTGGTACGTGTAATTGAGGGCCCTGTGCTTGCCCTTAGCCTCTTGCCCTCCTGAATGTGGGTGGGGATCCTCGTCTCCCTGACCTCTCCCTGAGGCCTGTCCCTCCCCTGAACTACTACTCCCCTGGGATCAGGCCCCTCCCCCTTCTGTCCCTTGTCTAAGTGTGCCTGGTGCTACAGCCACTTTGCCACCACACACTTCCTCCTCTCCACTCTCCTTCTCCTCCACCACCACTTCCATCTCCTCATCCTCCTCCTGCTCCTCCTCCTCCTCATTCTGCTCCTTCTCCTCCTCCTACTGCTCCTCCGCCACCACTCCCAACCTCCTGCTCCTCTCATCCATTCCTCTCCTCCTCCTCTCCTCCTCCACTCCTCCAAAGAAAAGTTTGGCTGTATATACAAGTTTGGCTGTATGATGAAAGAAAAATGTGTGTATTATGTGTATTTAATAACTGTTGGGGGATGGGGTGTGGGGGATTGGAAAGGGGGATGTATATGGAGTTACAACACAGTTGATGCATGGGCGGGGGGAACACAACTTTATAATCTCGCTCTGTGAATCATCTGTGGCTAGACTGCTCTCTATTGGTTGAGAGACCTGTATCGCACTACGTTATATGATTGGATCGTAACGGCCAATCATGGCACAGTCAGCCCCTTAACAGTTTACGGCCGCGAGAGGGATTTACAGGCTTGAGGCTTTGGCCTGTAACTCCAGCCCTTACTGAATTGAATAGCATCGTAATCGGAGACTTGGAGCCCAAAACACACCCACAGACATACGGCATCCATTGCTTGAATTGCGGGCTTGCATTTGAATCGGACCCACAGTTTTTAGTCGCTATAATACTGCAGCTGTGGTGTGCCAATTTAGATAACACTTGTCCCTGGTTGGCTCCATTCCACCCCCAAAACTTAATTCAGGGGATGGAGCGAACAAGTGCTTATGAAGTCTTGAAGGATAATTAAAAAATAGTAATGAATTGCTTAAATACACAGTAAATGTTTAATACCATTTCATTCTTATTAATTCCCATTTAACTATTCTTTGGAATAGTGGTCCATTAAGCTTACTACACTGTAATATGAAGAGAATTCCAGGCAATTTTTTTTCTAAAATGTCTGCCACAAAAGAGTTTTAACTGAAAATGAATTACTGCAGGTAATAAAATACTAGTGGTGATTTACGAAGGGCCTTGTTCAATTGCAAACCCACGGTATACAGGCCGCAAGTTACTGGCTGAAAGTCAAAACCGTAAACCATGCAATTGTATGTAGCGTGAACATGACCAATTAAGCAAGGCTGTAACTACCCATTTACAAACAGCCAATAGAAAATGAGACCTTCATCATTAGGTCAGTAAAATATGGAGGTTACATGTCAATCAATTAGGGGTCCGATATGCGATCAGACCCGCAATCCTGCTATGTACAAAATAATAAAAATGATTGGAGGAAATGTTCTAGTCTATGTGGGTGGTCTATATGTAATGTATTTAAGCACATTGTATTTTTCTTCCTGTTATTTTGTGAATTTCTCTGATGTATAGTTTTTAATCTGATGCACATCCTGTGACTTCCTTTGCCTAGTAACTCCTCCCCACCTAATTTACACATCTCTGTCTTACCAGCTGTCCCTGAGTCTGTCTCACCTCTCCTACCCCTGAATACAGACCAGCAATCACCTCCCTCCCTGCCCCACTCCCATCCACCCCTGGTTTACTTTAATTTGGTGAATAATCCAAAATACTTGCACCTAATCTATCAACTGCACATGATTACTATACCTACTTCCTCATCTTGGATTACTCTCTAAGCCACTATATTCCCTTTCACTTTCTTCTTCACCTTAAGCTCCTGCTTGTGTCTCAGCCTATCCTTGTCATTTTCTCCACATTATGTCTTCAACACCATTAACATCTCTCCTTTCCTACTTTCCTCCCCTCTGCTCCCACAAGCTCCTCTCCTTCCTTCAATCACTATTTCATTCATGTTCTAAAGATCATAAGCAGAAATGCTTCTGTATGTCCTACACTCATCTCATCTCCCTGTTTATTTTGCTGCTCTCATCTACTCTACTCATCACCAGGGCTATTAACTCTGTCATGAATTTGTGTGTGTTTCAATTTGCTCCTCTATGTCTAAAATGTATTCTCCACCATTCTGCAAACGTATCCTTTCCAAGTTCTTACATCTTCCCACCTAAGCAAACTTTTACACTTCTTTCCTGACCCTGCTATTCGTTACTTTTCTCCCCCAGACTTCTACCTCTTCCATTCCCTTTAGATTGTAAGTAGCGAGTTTCCAGTCTTGTAGGGTGCTTTAGGAAAAAGCACTTTCTACAAAGATTCTAAGCTCCAAACAGGGCTCTCCATTTTTTCAGTTGTTAATATAGTATTTTTCCCTGTTCCCTCCCCTTGTACAGTGCTAAGGAATATATGTTCGCGTTACAAATAAACGTTAATGATAACGATAACAATTAACTCATTGATTCCTGAAAGATTCATATAACACCAAAATGACACATAACAAAAAATAATTTTTGATTGCAGATTTACGAGCTTGAGACTGTTGTGCAATTAATTCTAATGTATTTTATAGCTTTACCTGTATTTAAAGTCAAGTATTGTTTTTTTATTTGCATTTACAGTGCCACGAACAGGGGTTAGACCCCATTGCAAGTCCTATCTGGTACCCGTAGGATGTTCTTCTACATTTGACATTTACGGGTGTAAAAATATTTGTGGGCTTGAGGAATTGTAGCAATTGAATCGCGATTTGCGATCGTAACTCATACGGTTTTGAAAGATCAAAGGCTTAGATGGATTGTAAGTTACGACTGTAACAACCACAGGGATTTTCAGCCCGTAACCCGTAGATCACTTGTAGATCACAAAAATACACCAATTGAATAGCAAATTAGTTTACAGGCTACATTACAGGCTCAAGTAAGATACAATCTCTCAATTGAATGAGGCCCTAAGTTAGGCAAAGATATAAACTACTTTTAAAGGATTATGGAAAGCATATCGTTTTTTAAGAACATATTTTAAAAATGTGTAGCATGCAAGAAAGGAGGATCTTCTCTCCCACTCATTGTTTTCTGCAGTTAATTGTTTAAATGGCTAGACCAACAACTTCGTGCTAGGTATCAACAAGATCATACTAGGTATCAATGCTTCATTTTACTATAGTGAACAACAACTCAATGCTTTCTTTGGCTACAGTGAAATCACTAGATTATGACTTCCAGATCCTGCCATATCGCTTTTTTGTTATTCATCTTGGAGTAGTTGATATGAGATGCTACTCCCACATGCTTTTTGGCCATTTGTTAAAGCAAGTTGTTTGCACATTAATATCAAATATCACAACTGGAAACTTACTTTGCACAGCAGGTGTGTGATGTTGTAGAACACGAGCAACTATGACATTGAGAATTATGCCATGTGGTATTGAGTTTGTATTTTGTTCCCTCATGAAGGCAACCTATGAAAGAACACACTTTAGTTTTCAAAAAGGTTATTGACAGTTACTTGCTCAGTATTCCACTTTACATTTTTGGTGATCAGTTACCTCAAAAACTAACTTTTTTTTCAGTGAGATTCTTGTACAAGGCTTCTGATTTATTAGATGTCAAAGGCATTACTTTGCACAATAAATTATTAAGCCACAGTAATTTTTTCTTACCATCTGTGATATTATTTGGTATGTCATAACACTGTCCATTGCACAACGTTACCAAGAGTGCAGCACTAATGAGATATAACAGGAAATTGTTCTGCAAGGGAGAAAATGTTCAATTAAAAGAGTTATTATTCACTGAAACTTCCTAAAATTCTTACATTCCCATGTAGCTCTATGATACATCTAAATTGCTATCCAATATAACATAACATAACCTGCCATTTGAATTATTAAATATACAAATATGTGTGCTAGGTAAGGAATTTGAAAATGGACAGTAGAAATGCATACATTTAGCAGAAGGGATGGGAGTAGCAAGGAAGGGAGAGGAGCATATATTGCTCCTTTTAGGGGGTGGACATGGTGCACCTAACCAGTGTTTGAAAATAAGTCCTTGGTCACTATCATTAAGAATATAATATTAAAGGACCACTGTACTTCAAAAAAATAAAGGAACTTGTGTGTAATAAATTAACAGCACCAACAGCTGTCTAAGTTATGGACATAAATCCATGTTTTTCAAATAGCATTTTGGAATACTATGAGTAAAGGTTACCTAGTTACATAGTATTTAAGGTTGAAAAAATACTTTAGATCATCAAGTTCAACCTCTTAGATCTCCTCTGATGTAAAATATGTGGATTAGTTGTTAATTGATCCAGAGGAAGATAAACAGAAAAAAAAAACAATTGTCTCAAAATGGGAAAAAAATTAAATTCCTTCCTGACCCCAGATACGGACGATCGGATTCCTCCCTTCCACACTAATTATCCAGGATAACCCTGAATGCCCTTTTTACTCAAACATATATCCATCCCCTTTTTAAAGTTAACTATAGAATCCACTGTCATCACGTCCTTTGGTAGAGAATTCCACAGATTAACCACCCTTACTGTGATGAACCCTTTTCTTTCTTTAAGGTGGGCATCTTTTTACTTCTAATCTCAAAGGACGTCTTCTTGTCAGTTAAATACCTCTTGGCACAAAAAGTTCACTTAACAAAGCTTTATATTGACCCTGGATATATTTATACTGTATAAGGTAATCATATCCCCTCTTAGACGCCTTTTTTCTAGAGTAAATAAGTATAATTTGGTTAGTCTTTCTTCATTACTTAGCCCCTCCATTCCCTTATTAGTCTTGTTGTCCTTCTCTGTACTTTTTTCAACTCTAAAATGCCCTTTTTATGAAGTGGTGCCCAAAATTGCACTCCATATTCCAAATGAGGGCGTACTAGAGATTTGTATAGTGGCAGAATTATATTTGTTTCCCTTGCTTATAATAAATGCCTATACATTATTTGCCTTTGCAGCTGCTGCTTGGCATTGGGCTCTGTTACCGAGGTGATTCTTTCCTTGCACTGTGTAGAATGTCCTATGATGTTTACGGCAAAAGGATTCAAATATACTGATCAGTAGTAATTCTCAGCTATATTCTTACTTATGTAAAATAAATCAAATAACTTATAAGTGTAGTAATAATCAATGCAGCTGAACTCACCATCATGCAGCTCATCTTCTATCTGCAGCTAGTGAATCTGGGGACAGGCTTGTGCTAAATTTATATCAAGTTTATTGCAACACTATAGTTTACAAAATTGCAACAATAATAATTATTGACTGGTTGCACTGGTTTATCTTGTTTCCACAATATTAAAATTACAGGTAAAAAACGAGATGCTTGTGTTTAACCTACTTCTCTTTTCCTGTAAAGGGTGGACAAAGCTAGGACATGCCAAGGATAGCTCAGAAACATATTCACTCATATAGACATGCTTTACAGAGTCAGAAACAATGTCGTTTTATGAGCAAGTCTGAACATGAGAGCAGGGCCATCATTAGAAATCTTACATTAAATGCGCATCTTGTGGTACCATATACATTTATAATCCTTCCTTAAAAAAAAAATATATATATAATTTTGCAACAAAAGATCAGTTTATTTCAGGATAGATATGAGATATAAATCTTATATGGATCTCTGACAGTACACTATGCAAACTGTTGTAACTATACAGTATATACTTTTTGTTTTTGTTCTTGAATAAAATGAAGCTTAAATTACATGCAGAATTATGGTTTGTTTAAAGATATAACTTATATTATGTATACTGAGTCATCAATACATTTTTCAAGTAGTGTTAATGATCTCAAAAAATGAAAAATAATTAAAAAAAAAATTAAACTTCTTACAAATGTTTGTTTACCTTCTGAGACTTTCTACCTATTTTGTTACAGAGGCAGCACAGAGACCTAAGGTAACCCTGGAGGAGCTGTAGAGTTCCACAGCAGAGACTGGAGTATCTGTACATAGGACGACAATAAGCTGCACACTCCATAGAGTTGGGCTTTATGGCAGAGTGGCCAGAAGAATGCCATTACTTTCAGCAAAAAACAAAATGGCATGTTTTGAGTTTGCGAAAAGGCACATGGGAGACACCCAAAATGTATGAAGGAAGGTGCTCTGGTCTGATGAGACTAAAATTAAACTTTTCGGCCATCAAAGAAAACGCTATGTCTGGCGCAAACCCAACACATAACATCACCCTAAGAACACCATCCCCGCAGTGAAACATTATGGTGGCAGCATCATGCTGTGGGGATGTTTTTAAGTAGCCGGGACTGGGAAACTGGTCAGAGTTGAGGGAAAGATGGATGGTGCTAAATACAGGGATATTCTTGAGCAAAACCTGTAACATTTTGTGCGTGATTTGAGGCTAGGACGGAGGTTCACCTTCCAGCAGGACAATGACCCCAAACACACTGCTAATGCAACACTTGAGTCGTTTAAGAGGAAAACATGTAAATGTGTTGCAATGGCCTAGTCAAAGCCCAGACCTCAACCCAATAGAAAATCTCTGTGGTCAGACTTAAAGATTGCTGTTCACAAGCGAAAACCACCCAATTTAAAGGAGGTGGAGCAGTTTTGCAAGGAGGAATGGGCAAAAATCCCAATGGTAAAATGTGGCAAGCTTATAGAGACTTATCCAAAGCGACTTAGAGCTGTGATTGCAGCAAAAGGTGGCTCTACAAAGTATTGACTTTAGGGAGGTGAATAGTTATGCACGTTTAATTTTTTGTCCTATTTGTTGTTTGCTTCACAATAAAAAAAGAAAAACATCTTCAAAGTTGTGGGCATATTCTGTAAATTAAATGATGCAAATCCTCAAAAAATCCATTTTAATTCCAGGTTGTGAGGCAACAAAACAGGAAAAATGCCAAGGGGGTGAATACTTTTGCAAGGCACTGTATATGGGAAACCAACACCATGGTTTATGATCATTTTGATAAAATGGAAAATGCTTTTAAAGTATCCAAATTCAAACTAATTTATTTCTGCCCAAATTATAGATTCTAAATCTGTTTTTACTCTTCATAAATTTAAAGAAAAAGGGTTATTTTTCTGATCTCTAATCTTAAATAGGTGATAGAAATGTATTTTGAAGCTCACTTTCAAAGTTATTAGTAAAAAGTTTTTTTTGAGTCTTCCATTGCCCCAATTTTTTTTTAAATGTTCTAAAACATTTTTTCCCTTCTAAAATCAATGTACAATGCAAATAGAAATACTTTGAAACTTGGTTTCCTTATTATTAGGTCAGTTTATAATTATATATGGGAAACTAAAACCACTTGGTATCAAGTATATTGCAACACTAGTTTACAAAAAAGCAACAAAAATAATTATCGACTGGTTTGCACTGGTTTATCTGTTTTCCAGCATATTAAACTTACAGGTAATTAACTAGATGCTTTTTTATTAACCGACTTCGATTTACCTATAAATGGTGTACAACGCTAGGACATGCTGAAGATGCATCAGAAAAATATTCACTCATATAGACATGCTTAATAGGGTCAGAAACTATGAGCCCTATTCAATTCCTCAATATCATAAATTACCCCGCATTTAAGAACAAAGGGCCTCATTCAATTGCGATTTGGCCAATTGAATAGGGCTATTTATAAGCACATAGCATATGTTTTTTACAAACGTTTTTAGTTAGTGTACTTCTATCCAAAAACAAGGGCTTCACTAACTAAAAACCTTTGTAAAAAAATATGCTCTGTGCTTATATAGAGCCCTATTTAATTGGCCAAATCCTAATTGAATGAGGCCCAAAGTAAATTACCTAACTCTATTCACCTATCCTGGAAACATTGCGAGAGAACCACTTTGAGTGACTGCAGCAAGACTAAGCAGCAAATACCAGCAAGCTTTTCCATTGAGTTTTGCACTGCCGAAATATTACAAGTTACTTGTTCACTATTACACCAAAACCTTATTCAGTTGAAACTTTACAGATGTTTTGCAAATCACGACAGAACCTTAACTGGGAAAAAGTGAAGAAAGATACCTGTTTTCAAAAAGGGAGCAAGATCAAATCATAGACCAGCGAGCTTCACTTCTGTAGTGGGGAAGCTTTTAGAAGGGTTAATAAGGGATAATATACAAGAATATGTCTGGATCAAGGCAACTCAGTGGATGTAGTCTTTTTGGATTTTGCAAAGGCTTTTGATACAGTGCCACATGGGAGACTACTGTGCAAACAAAGGGATACAGGAATTGCAGTAAATATCTGCTCATGGATTGAGAGCTGGCTAAAAGACAGGAAGCAAAGGGTTGTTGTAAATGTAAAATACTCAGATTGCACTAATGTGGTAAGTGGGGTTCCTCAGGGTCCAGTATTATGTCCCATCCTTTTTAACCTATTTATTAATGACTTAGAGGTGGGACTGGAAAGTAGTGTCTCCATTTTTGCTGATGACACAAAGTTGTGCAAGGTAATTAAATCAGATAATGATGTACTTTCTCTCCAAAGGGATTTAAATGAAAATTGAGGAATGGGCATCTAAATGGCAGATGAGATTTTATACGAATAAATGTAAAGTTATGCATCTGGGTAAAAAAAATAGCCATGCAATTTATAATCTTAATGGCGCAAATATAGGGGTATCAGATATTGAAAGGGATTTGGGAGTGCTTGTGGACAACCACCTAGGAAACAGTGCTCAAAGCAAAGTAGCAGCTGCAAAGGCAAATAAAATATTAGCATGTATTAAGAAGGGTATAGAAGCAAGGGAAGCAAATATAATTCTGCCACTATACAAATCTCTAGTGCGTCCTCATTTGGAATATTGAGTACAATTTTGGGCACCATTTCATAAAAAGGACATTTTAGAGCTGGAAAAGGTACAGAGAAGGGTAACAAAACTAATAAGGGGAATGGAGGGGCTAAGTTATGAAGAAAGACTAACCAAATAAAGCTTATTTTCTCTATAAAAAAGACGTCTAAGAGGAGATATGATGACCTTATATAAATACATCAAGGGTCAGTATAAAGATTTGTCAAGTGAGCTTTTTGTGCCCAAGATGTTTTCAACTGACAAGAGGACATCCCTTGAGGTTAGAAGTAAAGAAGTAAAAAGATTCCACCTTAATGAAAGTAAAGGTTTCTTCACATTTAGGGTGGTTAATCTGTGGAATTATCTACCAGAGGAGGTGGTGACAGCAGATTCGATAGATAACTTAAAAGGGGACTGGATTTATTTCTAATTAAAAAGGAAATTCAGGGATATTCTGGATAATTAGAGAGAGAGTATTGATCCAGGGAGAAATCCAATCGCTAGTATCTGGGGTCAGGAAGGAATTATTATTGTTTCACTTTGAGACAATTGGCTAAGTTTCACTTGTTTTTGTTTTCTGTTTGTCTTCCTCTGGATCAATTAATTATTAATTTAATAAAATCAAATGTTGATTAATAATTAATTAACAATGAATTAACATTGAATTAAATAATAACTAATCTGCATATTGCAGATCAGAGGAGATCTTAAAAGGTTGAACTTGATGGACTGAAAGTATTTTTTCACCCTCAGTAACTATGTAACTATGTAACATTCATAAATTGCTGCAGAAATCATATAACTCATGTAACAAATAATATCTTACAGTCACAGAGGCACAAATGTGAAACATTAAAATCATATGGATAAATCAATATGTTTGACTAATCACACATAATGGAACACCAACTATTGCCAATATCACACCTCCACATAACATATGACTATGTCCAGCGGAACATAGACCACAGTACGTAAAAGGCTAATAACAATCAGCAAACCACAGCAGCTGCTATGAAGCACATTATTAAAGCGATAGACACAGTGAAGGATGTTTCTTTTTGGAGCCCCTAGGCAGTGAAGTAGAAGAGCCCCTATGAGTGAGTACGTAAGGTATGCACGTACCCATTTTTCTTATTTCTGTCCTTGTATGTGAGGGAAAATACTATTTGACCCAGCGCTGATTTTGAACGTTTGTCCACTGACAAAGTAATGATCAGTCTATAGTTTTAATGGTAGGTGTATTTTAACAGTGAGAGACAGAATAACAAAAAAACAAACAAAAAAAACCCCTTCAACTTAGTACTTGGTGGCAAAACTCTTCTTGGCAATCACAGAGGTCAGATGTTTCTTGTATTTGGCCACCAGGTTTGCACACATCTCAGGAGGGTTTTGTCCCACTCCTCTTTGCAGATCCTCTACAAGTTATTAAAGCCTTGAGGCTGATGTATGGCAATTCAAACCTTCAGCTCGCTCCGCAGATTTTCCATGGGATTAATGTCTGGAGATTGGCTAGGACACTCCAGGACCTTAATGTGCTTCTTCTTGAACCAATTATTTGTTGCTGTGGCTGTGTGTTTTGGGTCATTTTCATGTTGGCATCCCCATTCACGACCCATTTTCAATGCCCTGGCTGAGGAAAGGAAGTTCTCACCTAAGATTTGACTGTACATGGCCCCGTCCATCGTCCATTTGATGCGGTGCAGTTTAGCAGAAAACAACCCCAAAGCATAATGTTTCCAGCTCCATGTTCGACGGTGGGGATGGTGTTCTTGCGGTTATAGGCAGCATTCCTCCTCCTCCAAACACGGCGAGTTGAGTTGATGCCAAAGAGCTCGATTTTGGTCTCATCTGACCACAACACTTTCATCCAGTTCTCCTCTAAATCCTTCAGATGTTCATTGGCAAACTTCAGATGGGCCTGTACATGTGCTTTCTTGAGCAGGGGGACCTTGCGGGTGCTGCAGGATTTCAGTCCTTCAAGGCGTAGTGTGTTACCAATTGTTAGCTTGGTGACTATGGTCCCAGCTGCCTTGAGATCATTAACAAGATCCTCCTGTGTAGTTCTGGGCTGATTCCTCACCATTCTCATCATCATTGAAACTCCACAAGTTAAATGTTGTTTCTTACATTTGCAAATAATCGCACCAACTGCTGTCACCTTCTCACCAAGCTGCTTGGCGATGGTCTTGTAGCCTATTCCAGCCTTGTGTAGGTCTACAATCTTGTCCCTGACATCCTTGGACAGCTCTTTGGTCTTGGCCATTGTGGAAAGTTTGAAATCTGATTGACTGATTGATTGCTTCTGTGGACAAGTGTCTTTTAAACAGGTAACAAGCTGAGATTAGGAGCACTCCCTTTAAGACAGTGCTCCTAATCTCAGCTCATTACCTGTATAAAAGACACCTGGGAGCCAGAAATCTTGCTGATAGATAGGGGATCAAATACTTATTTCCCTCATTGACCTGCAAATCAATTTATAACCTTTTTGACATGCGTTTTTCTTTTTTTCTTTTTTATTATTCTGTCTCTCACTGTCAAAATACACCTACAATTAAAATTATGGACTGTTCATTTCTTTGTCAGAGGGCAAACGTTCAAAATCAGCAATGGATCAAATACTTTTTTCCCTCACTGTAGAATAACTTAACCTGCCATTAGACTTTTTTAAATATACACATATTGTGACTCTGATACTTTGCGCGCAGGAGAAAATCGTGCCATCATAAATGCTCCAACAAATGTACGTCTTAACAACTGCGCCCCCAACAATTGCGCGCCCAACTCAGGTAAGGTGGGCTTAGGGATGTTAGAGTTAGGCTTAGGGGTCTTAGGGTTAGGGTTAGGTTTACGGGTTTAGGTTTAGAGTTAGGATTAGGGGTTTTAGGGTTAGGATTAGGCTTAGGGGTTTTAGAGTTAGGCTTAGGGGGTCTTAGGGTTAGGCTTAGGGGTCTTAGGGTTAGGATTAGGGAGGTTCAGAGCATTAGGGTACCACATTGTATGTAACCTTGCACATTTTTAACGGCGCACATTTGATGGCCTTTTTTTAACAGTGTACAATTGACGGTGCACAATAGTCGGAGCGGAAATATCATTGTGCAATTGTCCTGATCGCACAGGATGGGGTGCCTACACATATGTGTTCTAAGTAACTAAGGGCCTCATTCTATTACCGGCCGTAAATCGGCCGTAAGGCTGTGATTCCTTGCGGGGGTTCTGTTAACTCGCGATTCTATTATACGGCCCCGCAAGGATCTCCTCTTACGGCCGGCCGCATATCTTGGATCCGGCCGTAAGCTCAGAAACCTAAAAACGCAAAAATAAATTCAAGCCTGCACTGTACAGCTCTGTAAATGCTAGGGATCATATTGGGGGACATGAGGATTAAAAGTAACCCACTCTCAAGCTTGCACATCTGCCCAAACCCGAGTTCAAATTAACTGTTTATTTTCCGGCTGCGGCGTGGGCGGGTCTGAGGTGCTCCAAGCCCTCTGGACTTTTTACATGGATATTTTACGGATATTAAAAAAAAAATATTTTACGGATTTGAGTATAGGGTAATTATGTGCTATTTTTGCTAACACCGAATATCACTTTATAGGCTCTGCAAAGTGCAGGATGGCTTTATTTGGGCTATTTTATGTTCTTAATTGGTGCTAGCGGGACCTTTTTCCTGCAAGTAAGCTGCGGCTCGTTTTTAGCCTTGCAGAGAGGGTTCCCGGAGCAATTGAATTGCAAATAGGAATTTCTTACGGCTGAAACTCTTGCGGCCGTTTTAGATCAAAGGCTTTCCTCCGGCTCGAGCGGCCGCAAGGGATAGCAAGGCGCCGGCCGCAAGCCTGCCGGAGCCCCCGGCCGTAAGGGAATAGAATAGCCGAATAGCTTGAGGCCAGTCCTTGCGGCCCCGCAACGGCTGCGGCCGCTAATAGAATGAGGCCCTAAGTAAGGAACCTGAAATAGGAATGGGAAGAGCAGGGAAGAAAGCATAGATTGTTCCTTTTAAAAGGTGGACATGGTAGAGGCTGACTGGGTGCCCCCAACTAGTGTTTGAAAGGAAGTCCCTGCTCACTACTATTCGTAATTTAATATTAAAGGACCACTGTACTTCAACAAAAAGGGTACTTACATGTAACAACGTAACAACATTGACAGATGCGTAAGTTATTGGCATAAAATTTTTTTTTTTAAAATAGCAATTTTGAAGACTCTGAGTAAAGGATGGCAGTTTTCTTTGCTCTCCTGAGAGCTGAAATATTGAGGCATGCATTTTCTATCAGCAGAGGGATGGGTGGGGGGAAGGATCGAACCAAGTGAGAAGGCTTTGTCAGATAACTTCACTGGACCAAAATTAACACCATGCTCAGTTCCACCTCAGAGGCCTCAAAGCAGAAAGTGTGCACCAATAGATTCAACCACAGCTTGTAAGAAATTCATAAACGCTCCTCTGACACACACAACTTACAGCAATCTAACATGCTCTTCATGTTCTTCAGAGGCTTCAACATTTTTTTTTTCTTATTAGAAACAGGCTTGATGACTTTCTCCAGGCTTAATTATGCTCTTAGTCAGATCCAAACATTTTCAAACATACATTATTTTCTTATCATTTTTAGAATGCCCTTTGAGGTTTACTGTAAAATGATTGAAATAATAATTTGCAGCTTGATTTCTACTTATGTGAATCAAATGACTTAAAAGCGTAGTAATAATTAATGCAGCTGAATTTACCATCATTCAGCTCATCTTCTATCTCCAGCTAGTGAATCTGGGCACAGGCTTGTGCTGATTTTTTATCAAGTATATATATTCACTCATATAGACATGCTTTACTGGGTCAGAAATAATATAGTTGTATGAGAAAGTTTGAACACGAGAGTAGGGCCATCATTAGAAATCTAACATTAAATGCACATCTTGTGGTACCATATTAGTGTGTAATCCTTTATTTAAAAAGTATTATAATTTTGCAACAAAAGATTGGTTTATTTCAGAATGCTATATGATATAAAAATATATTATTATTCTAATATATAGTAGTTACATACAGATTTATTGTTAATTGATCCAGAGGAAGGAAAACAGATCCCCACCCCCAGTGAATTATCTCAACAGGGAAACAAATATAAAATTCCTTTCTGACCCCAGATACTGGCGGTCGGATTCATCCCTGGATCAATACACCCTCCTTATTTATCCAGGATAGCCCTTAATGCCCTTTTAATTTAAAAATATCGCCAGACCCTTTTTAAAGTTATTTAGCAAATCCGTTGTCAACATTTTCTTTGGTAGAGAACCGTTTTCTTTCTTTAAGGTGAAATCTTCTTACTTCTAATCTCAAAAGATGTCCCCTTGTCAGTTAAAAACCTCTTGGCACAAAAAGTTCCCTTGACAAAGCCTTGTATTGACCTGGATATATTTATATAAGGTAATCATATCCCCTCTTAGACGCCTTTTTTCTAGAGTAAATTCGTTTAATTTGGTTAGTCTTTCTTCATAACTTAGCCCCTCCATTCCCCTCATTAGTTTTGTTGCCCTTCTCTGTACTTTTTCCAGCTCTAAAATGTAATTTTTATGTAGTGGTGCACAAAATTGTACTCCATATTCCAAATGAGAGTGTGCTAGGGATTTGTATAGTGGGAGAATTATATTTGCTTCCCTTGCTTCTATACCCTACTTAATACATGCTACTATTTGACTTGCCTTTGCAGATGCTGCTTGGCATTGAGCACTGTTAGCTAGGCTGTTTTCCACAAGTACTCCCAAATCCCTTTCAATATCTCATACACCTAGATTTGCTCCATTAAGATTATATGTTGCATGGCTATTTTTCCCAGGTGCATAACTTTACATTTATTTGTATTAAATCTCATCTGCCACTTAGATGCCCATTCCTCTAATTTATGCAAATCCCTTTGGAGGGAAAGTACATTATTTTCTGATTTTATTATATATATATTATTATAATATCTTTACCAAAATTTGGAAATTGAGTTCCTAGCCAGATATAGACATTAATATGAACAAATGCTCAAAGTTGGACCAAATCTCAAACTCCAAACAGGTTGAAATAAACCAACAAATGGAAATATATAAATGTAGGAGTTCAAATATGATAAATCATGGGGAGAAGTGCACGCACAGTAAGCTCCTAGTATGAGCAGCTAGCTGGGCTTTGATGGCAAATGGCAGCGGAGATAAAAAAAACTCAGAGCCCTACTGCTCCCTACTATTTGCTGAAGATCACCCTGATTCAGTTAAGGAATCCGTTCCCCCTCACACTCACAGAGGGTCTGATTGGAGTCGGAGGCCCCGTTTGGGACTGAAGGCTCACCTGATCCTGCATTGTCTTGTGAACAGAGTTATATGCTCGCGGATGAGAGCTGATGGGTAACAGGAAGGATTTCTATTTAAGAGTCCCACAGTCCGGTCAGTGCTGGAACGCGCCAGAAGGGTAAGGGTTGCCGCTGAGCACGCTTCAGGTAGTTCTGGTTCCCCGGCGAGCTACACGCACACGGAGAAGCTAACTGAGTAGCTTTTGAAACTGCTGTATTGTTTTGCCTAGAGCAGACCTTCCTGCCTTCACATTCATTTTTAGTTCTCCCTCACCTCTCTAACCCTGTCTATTTGACAAAGATGAGGAGTATATCTCTTTCTTATATTTGACCTACAGAGACCGATTAAGGACACAGAGCCCTCTGTAAGCACTTAGTGCAACAAGCATATTTCAGAGAAGATTGAGTGTGGAGCTAATACTTTGTCATGGCTGGATGGACTCAATGCTTGTTAGCACTGCTCAATGATAAATGCTAGATCCAAATCTGTTTCCATAAACTCACAACTAAAAGCCAAAGTCACAGTGTAGGACTCATAGCCTTCTATATACCAATCTGGCAGAATGTATCAGACCTAGGTCTTATACACTGATGGGTTACATATTGGGGAGTTCCACATAAACATGCCATTTTTCAGATCGTGGTTAAAACAAGGCTCAATTGGGTCCATTCCCCTGTTTCAGTGTGTAGAGCTGATCCCCTCACCCATATAATCAAATACCCATATATGTTCTCCCCCACCTCTCTATCCCGCCCCATTGGACAGTGATCAATAGCACAAATATTTGTCACAAGAGATAGAACTAAAGATCCAGTGGGGGATTTAAAGACCTGCAAATTCTATGTTTAATAGAAATGATCTGGCCTAACACTCGTATTTTGGTGGGTAATACACTGTGGAGCTTCATACAAAGAAATTACTTCTCAGTCCATTTATAAAAGTGAGGATTCTACGGCGTACTGCTATTACATTTATTTTTGCCTCTGGACTTATTGATCCTGTAAAAATCCATTTTGAGATGATGACTTATGCTTGATAAAAAGTATTGGAAGCAGAATTCCATCTCCCTATTGATCTCTGTTTGTACAGACTGATTCTACAGGTGAAAAGATATATAAAGAAGAATATAGAGAAGGATAGTAGGGGAGGATTGCCCCTGCTTAAAGGTGTTTTTTTATCTACTTTGGCTTATCTTCTGACAAGGGACATCCATAACCACGGACTTTAAAGACTCTCAAATCTAAATATCATGATCTCTGTTATGAGAGTAAGAGAGTAAATATCTGTGCCTATCATTAAATTATTTAAGTGATAGTGTCTAAGTCTAGAGGTAGAATCTAATATCACTGATCATCTAGATTAATGTGGGAGTTTATGGTGTTTATTTTTGTGCCTTTGTATTTTAATCTGCTTAGATATGTTTCCCTAGATTGGATTGGGATGCAAGCATTGAGATTGTGTAAAGGGGGAGGAAGGAGGAGAACGTTTATTTGGGGTCCGGAGGGGTTTCAATCCCAGGATTGTTGGGCTGGCTTAGTTAATAATTTGATAATATAGTGGGTAAAGATGATGAAAAAAAAAACTCCCAAACTTCCAAAGCTAAATCAAGGGGAAAAAAAATGTTAAACCTCCAGGAGATTTTTTCTCACCCAGAATTAAAATAAAAGACTCAGATAAATCCCAAAAAGAAAATGACACATCTGAGAAATTAGACCTCTCCTTAAATCAATCAAGAGCGGGAGAGTTAAGAGATCTGATGGAAAGCCCATTGCCTGATAATCCAGGGGCTGAAACGCTCACCGCCTGTGTGATGAAAGATTTGTTGGCAGAATTTAGGTTAGATCTCTTTTTTTAATTAACAGCAGAAATTTCAATAAATACAAAATCAATTAAAGATCTTGCACAGAAAGCTTAAAATTACAACATTCCCTTATAATTACTGATCAAAAGGAAATTAAAACAGAGATGACACACCTAAAAGAGGAAGTAGCAGACTTAAAAAGGAAATATGATAAATTGGAAGACTATTCCAATTTTTTCATATTTCACAGCAATATCAGAATAAGGGGCATATCACATATATAGATGTGAGCAGGCGAGCTTGCTTAAGCCTTTGCTCATGCTAGCGGGCTCGCGTACCGAGGGACACGGCTCGCGTAGCCAGCAACTGCAGCCCTTGCGAAGAGAGGGAGCTGTTGCTCACGCTTGCGGGCTCGCTATGCGAGCCCGGGGCCCTCGCAAAGCGAGGGTCGCAGTTGTTGGCAAGGAGCGCGCTCCTTGCCAGCATTTGCGGCCTTTGCGAAGAGAGGGAGCTGTGCGTACACGCCCCTGGAGAGAGGGAGCTGTGGGAACTCCATGCCCCATTAGACCCATCAGACTACTTACATTCATTGGAGCATTTCAATTCACCTCCGCCATGTCTCCCCTGCCTGCACATTTTCTGCAGAGGCAGGGAGTTTCAGAATTACGTCACATGCATGCAAAGTGATTCAGGTAGTCCTTGCCTCTGCAGAAAAACGCACAGGCAGGAGATGCATAGTGGTGGATAATTGAACAGCTTCGATGAATGTAAGTAGTCTGATGGGTCTGACTAATAGTTATAGATCTGACTGATCGGGCCTTGGGAGACATGAAGGCTTAGCCTGGGGGGACATGGCATCATGGGCTGGAGGCCATAAACTAATAAAAAAAAATACATATATACAACAAAATGTGCACTGGGACATTATATATATATATATATATATATATATATATATATAAATATTTATATATATATATATATATATATATATACTGTATATATTATAAATATATTATAGATTTTATACACACTTATATTATACAGATTATAAGTATATATTATATGTATTGTGTGTGTGCGTGAGGTGTGTGTGTAATGTGCAGTGTGTATACATATATATATATATAATGATGTATTGTGTGTGTGAGGTGTGTGTGTAATGTGCAGAGTGTATACATATAACACATATATAGTTGTGAGCGTACGGGCCGTTGCTCACGCTTGCGGCCTCGCGTAGCCCTTGCCCGCAGCCCTCGCTGCCCTTGCCCGCAGTCAGTTGCTGGGATGGAGCGCAGAAGGAGCCGCGGCCCTCGCGGGCCTCAGTTCCCGACACTTGATTTGCATAGACACAACTTTACAGAAGAGCTCCTCGGCCATGATGCTCGGGCGCTGCTCTATCACATATCCCGGGTCCTCCTGGCTGTATGCTCCCCCCTAATCCTCTTCCCGGGGGTCCCACCAGCACACGGCCTGCACCTCACACACGTCTCCCTGGCAGCCACACAAATGAATGAGAGGGCGGAGCCGCAGTACCAGGCACCTGTTAATAAAACTTCCAGACGGTGACCTACGGATGGTCCGCTAAGACGCATACCACACATTACCCACCATTTTACGCTAATGCGGAAGTACACAACTACGCTAACGGTTTCGGCTCGCGCACGCACACTATTACACTGCACACGTTCATCACGCTTACACAGCACCTCCACACCACTAATGCTGCAGCAACATCAAAACAGATTCCCAGCTCTTCAACACAATGCTTCAAAATACGTAAAGTCGATTAATTTATTAATGTATTATATATTTCATTATTATACACCAAACAGCATTAGCTCACTTACAATTTCATTGCCGTCATTTTTTGACGGGCAAGTCGCTAGTCTGAAAATATTGCTTATCAAGATTTAAGTAAGTTTGTGTACTTCTTTCTGATTTCTTTAATCAAATTTGAGTTTCCACCATAACAAGTGATTTAAAGAATTAATCAAATTCCTTTATCTAAAAAAAATAGAATCAAGCTTTCCGAGAGACGTTATAATTAAGTTACACTTTGCTTCACACAGAGAAGCTATTATAAGAAAATCATTTGAGATTAAAAACATTGAGGTCCCGTATGAAGAGTTGAAAATATTTCCTGATTTGTCTGCGGAAACTCTTATTAGAAGAGGAATTTAGGGAAGTCACTAAGGTCCTGAGACTAAAAAATATAAATTTATAAATGGGACTTTCCCACAAAAATCATAATCATCCATGAGTATAACAAACACATTCTAAACTCTTCAGAGAAGGTAGAAAAAATAATTCACACAAGGGAAAATGAGACTTAGATATTTTATGAATACTGTTGTTAATTAGGATTTTCATTATACTCATGACTAAGGGAAAAGGAAATTAAGATTTATATAAAAGTTTTCATGTTTTTTTTTTTTTTTTTTTTTTTTAACTTGAATGTACTAAAGAGGAGTAGACACTAAATATTAGAATCCGCAAATTTAAAATGCTATATCTTATTCTAACTGGTAGTATTGATTGGGGAGTATATATAGCTCCAGTTTCACAACACTTTTTAAATAAATAATTTGATAGAGAGTATTTTTCTTCAAAATGAACCAATATACCTATATTTAATATATAGATTTAGTATCACAATATCACACATAAAAAACTTTATATATTTGTTCTTTATTTTTTTATGTAATTATATTTATTTACTTGTAACTAGTACACAATAAATATTAAGTAGCATGCTAAAGGCATATAGGGTAGGAATGATCCATTTACAAATGACGCAGCACTTGAATCTTTTACATAGTCAACACATTAGGCTCTCTGGTGTAAGCTCTATTAGACTTTTATTATAAATAAAGTATATTGCTACACTTTTTTTTAAATACTGACATTAATGACGGATGGTGAACTGAATGAAATGAAGCCCTCTTTTTTTGGTTGTTTCCTCATACTCTAATCCAACAACATGGGTCAAGCGCCTTATTCCTCTTAGAACACATATCTGATAATTCTTGAATACAAGACGGATTTGGAAACTTTTAAAAAATGTATAAGAGCTGTTAACATTGTATTAAAAAAGCATTGCAATGCTAAACCCTTATTAATATAATTTACAACGCACTGTGGTTAGTCGTTGTAAAAAACACGCATATATAATTCTTAGATCTCCGCGGCAGAAGTCCGCCTAAGTGGATTACTCGCACCTAACACCTCAATCTCTGTGGGGAGTTGACTTGAGGGGTCTGGCAATTTCTTCTCTAGAATGATAAATGGAAGAATGAGTGCATTTGGTTCTTTTTTTTTTTCATCAGTAAGAAATTGAACTGTAAGAAGGAACTATCCATGACTGACCCTAAGGGCCACTTTGCACTCTGGGTAGGATAAATTAATAAGGATAAATTTACAATTGTAAATATATATGTCCTAACAAAGGACAGATAACATTTATTAATAGAATATTGAAATCTTCTCGACTCATGGAGATGTTTACATCCAACAGATAGAGATTATTCTTTTTTCTCATTCAGATATCACACCTATGTAAGACTTGATTATATTTTGGTAAATGAAAGTGCATTGAAAAAAGTGGTAAGTGCTGATATTGATCTGATTAGTAAATAGGATCAAGGATTAAATTCGATAAATTTAAAAAGTGGGATCACATCTACAGTTCCCCCAATGTGGAAACTTAAGGACTTTATTCTCAAGGATCAGGAAATTAGAAATAAACTTAAAAAAGAGCTGGAGTTATGCTTTGAACTCAATAGAAACTCAGTAGCTTCAAGTGTATCTCTATGTAATGCCCATAAGGCAGTAATAAGAGGTGTGCATATTGGCCTAGAAGCACAGTTAAAGAAACAGCAGGGCTTGGTTTAAAATTCTTCCCGTAGCACTCTTAGTTAAAATCTTCCCCGCCCCTCTACTAAATGTATAGATAAAGAAGGGAATTTTGTATCTGAGTGAACTTTTTCAAAATTACATTGATATTCCTTTGAAGAACTGGCATTAAAGTTTAGCCTACCTCCAGTATGGATTTGGAAAGCTAGTCAGTTTTTTTTTTAAATCATTAGGCCTTAACAAGTTTAACCAAGAAGGGCTATTTGAATGTAAAAAAATAATTCTATCTGCTGGCAAATCTCATTTAATGGCTAAATGTCATAAACTACTTAAGAAAAAACAAGTCCTTAATAAATCTATGAAAATTAAATCAAGGGAAATAGATCTTAAAAAGGAATGGCCAATGGAATCATGGCATACAGCATTTGCAGTTACCAATAAATGTATAAAAAATGCCTTATATCTTATATTATATAAGAAAATGACTTTAAAGTTATGAATAGATGGTATCTCATTCCAAACAGCCTTTCTCAAATTAGCAAAAAAGACACTCAAAGCTGTGTTGGAGAGAGTGCAACCTAATAGGCACTCATCTCCACATATGGTGGAATTGTCCGATTATTACAAATTTCGGGGAGGACTGATGGTCTATATTAACTGGACTTATGGAATATCAATTAGCCCTATGCCAGAAATTATCTTATTTCACATATTCCCGGATAGGTTCTCTATGGAGTTAAAAGCATTGCTTATCCAAATCTTTATGGTGGCCAAAAGCAGTATTGCTCAGAAATAGAAACAAAAAGAAACCCCCTACATTCAAGAAATATTTGATAAAATTGCTAAAAATCCCTTGTTAGAGACGGATCTTAAAGATATCGGGATTATTTCTATCTGCCGATATAAATGGAAATTATGGGATAGTAATGTAAACAAGGGATTTAGACGAATTTGTTTTATTCTACCCACCCCATCTATTCTCCCTGCCCCTGCCGAGAGAATGATGTTTAATTTTTTTTTCTCCTTGACTTTTCCCCTTTATTCTCTCCTTTCATTTGTCTGTCTTTATAAGCGATTGTGTGGCAATATCATGGAAAATTCCTCTTTGGATCTCTCTTAATGATTACAATGGCCCATGAGCATCCTATTATTTTTTCTTGCTTAGTACAATGTAGGACTGGTTAGGCTCTAGCATGGTTCAGAATTCTTTCTCAATCCTTTTAAATTAAATTTTAAAAAAATTGACAATATATTAGACTAGCGACTTGCCCATCAAAAATGACTGCAATAAAAAGTTAAGCCTGGCAATGCTGTTTGCCACACAATGGGAGCCTCCCCCTTTACTTTATTGGGTTTGCGATGAGCGCCTTTGGCGCTCAACACAGGCCTCGCAATGAGCACCTTTGGAGCGCCTTTTCCCCTCCCCTGTGTCTCTTCCTCCCTCCCCTGTGTTTTATCCCCCCTCACCTGTGTCTCTTTCCCCTGTCCCCCCTCAGTCTCTTCCCCCCCTGCCTCGTGTCTCCCTTGTTTCCCCCCATTTCCCTCCCCCCTGTGTCTCTTCCCCCTCCTCTCATTCCCCTTTCTCTTCCCCCCTCTCACGCCCCTTTCTCTTCCCCCCTCCTCTCACTCCCCTGTTTCTTCCCCCATCCTCTCACTCCCGTGTCTCTTTGCCTCCTGTGTATCTTCACCACCTCTCCCTCCCCTGTGTCTGCTCCCCTCTCCCCTGTGTCTGTTCCCCTTCTCCCTCCCGTGTCTCTTTCCCCCTCCCCTGTGTTATATTTTAACAACACTACACTACAGTTGCCTAAGTTGCAGTCTGAGGTTAACTCACTGAATATCTGCTACCAATTTATATGTGCAATGAATTCAGAAAACACAGAAAACATACCACCACCATTGATGATTGGTGACAATAGTTACACTGGCTAAAAATGTTTACTCTACAGATGAAATTAAATATCACTTGTGGGCCAATAATGCAAATGTATTTATCTATTGCAATATTTTTTCAATGTCCCAATATCAAATTTTTACACCACATGATTAAAGGTTATTAACACTCAGACACTCAGACACAGACACTTACTTAGACACTCACACTCACTCACACACACACACACACAGATACACTCAATCACACAGACACATTCACAGAGACATACACACTCACTTACACAGATTCACTCTCACAGATACACACACTCACTCACACACACTCACACTCACACAGACATACACTCACACAGTCACTCACACATACACTCACACACTCAGACACTCACACTCACACACACTCTGACTCTCACACACTCACATTCAGACACTCACACAGACACTCACACAGACTCACTCTCACTGACAGACACACTATGACTCATAGACTAACTCACACAGACATACACAATCACTCACATAGATTCACTCACAAATACACACTCACATAGACATACACACTCACACACACACACACACTCACTCACTCACACAGACTCACTCACACAGACTCACTCACACAGACACACTCACACAGACACACACACAGACATAAACACTAAAACAGACACACTCACACTCACACAGATACAAACTAACTCACACAGACACACACACTCATACAGACACACATACTCACTCACGCAGACATACACATTCACTCACATACACTCACTCACACAGACACACTCACACAGACATACACACTCACTTACACAGATTCACTCTCACAGATACACACACTCACTCACACACACACTCAAACACTCAGACACTCACACTCACACACACTCTGACTCTCACACACTCACATTCAGACACTCACACAGACACTCACAAAGACTCACTCTCACTGACAGACACACTATGACTCATAGACTAACTCACACAGACATACACACTCACTCACATAGATTCACTCACAAATACACACTCACACAGACATACACACTCACACACACACACACTCACTCACACAGACTCACTCACACAGACACACACACAGACATAAACACTAAAACAGACACATACACACTCACACAGATACAAACTAACTCACACAGACATACACACTCACACAGACACACACACAGACACTCAGACACTCACTCACACAGACACTCAAACAGACATACACACTAATACAGACACACATACTCACTCACGCAGACATACACATTCACTCACATACACTCACTCACACAGACACACTCACACAGACACACACACAGACATAAACACTAAAACAGACACATACACACTCACACAGATACAAACTAACTCACACAGACATACACACTCACACAGACACACACACAGACACTCACTCACACAGACACTCAAACAGACATACACACTAATACAGACACACATACTCACTCACGCAGACATACACATTCACTCACATACACTCACTCACACAGACACACTCACACAGACACACACACAGACATAAACACTAAAACAGACACATACACACTCACACAGATACAAACTCACTCACACACACACTCACACAGACATACACTCACACAGTCACTCACACATACACTCACACACTCAGACACTCACACACACTCTGACTCTCACACACTCACATTCAGACACTCACACAGACACTCACACAGACTCACTCTCACTGACAGACACACTATGACTCATAGACTAACTCACACAGACATACACACTCACTCACATAGATTCACTCACAAATACACACTCACACAGACATACACACACTCACTCACTCACACAGACTCACTCACACAGACACACTCACACAGACACACACACAGACATAAACACTAAAACAGACACACTCACACTCACACAGATACAAACTAACTCACACAGACATACACACTCACACAGACACACACACAGACACTCACACTCAGACACTCACTCACACAGAAACTCAAACAGACATACACACTCATACAGACACACATACTCACTCACGCAGACATACACATTCACTCACATACAATCACTCACACAGACACACTCACACAGACATACACACTCACTTACACAGATTCACTCTCACAGATACACACACTCACACACACACTCACACAGACATACACTCACATAGTCACTCACACACTCAGACACTCACACTCACACACACTCTGACTCTCACACACTCACATTCAGACACTCACACAGACACTCAAACAGACTCACTCTCACTGACAGACACACTATGACTCATAGACTAACTCACACAGACATACACACTCACTCACATAGATTCACTCACAAATACACACTCACACAGACATACACACACACACTCACTCACTCACTCACACAGACTAACTTACACAGACTCACTCACACAGACACACTCACACAGACACACACACAGACATAAACACTAAAACAGACATATACACACTCACACAGATACAAACTAACTCACACAGACATACACACTCACACAGACACACACACAGACACTCACACTCAGACACTCACTCATACAGACACTCAAACAGACATACACACTAATACAGACACACATATTCACTCACGCAGACATACACATTCACTCACATACACTCACTCACACAGACACACTCACACAGACATACACACTCACTGACACAGATTCACTCTCACAGATACACACACTCACTCACACACACACTCACACAGACATACACTCACACAGTCACTCACACATACACTCACACACTCAGACACTCACACTCACACACACTCTGACTCTCACACACTCACATTCAGACACTCACACAGACACTCACACAGACTCACTCTCACTGACAGACACACTATGACTCATAGACTAACTCACACAGACATACACACTCACTCACATAGATTCACTCACAAATACACACTCACACAGACATACACACTCACACACACACACACACACACTCACTCACACAGACTCACTCACACAGACTCACTCACACAGACACACTCACACAGACACACACACAGACATAAACACTAAAACAGACACACTCACACTCACACAGATACAAACTAACTCACACAGACATACACTCTCACACAGACACACACACAGACACTCACACTCAGACACTCAATCACACAGACACTCAAACAGACATACACACTCATACAGACACACATACTCACTCACGCAGACATACACATTCACTCACATACACTCACACAGACACACTCACACAGACATACACACTCACTTACACAGATTCACTCTCACAGATACACACACTCACTTACACACACACTCACACAGACATACACTCACACAGTCACTAACACATACACTCACACACTCAGACACTCACACTCACACACACTCTGACTCTCACACACTCACATTCAGACACTCACACAGACACTCACACAGACTCACTCTCACTGACAGACACACTATGACTCATAGACTAACTCACACAGACATACACACTCACTCACATAGATTCACTCACAAATACACACTCACACAGACATACACACTCACACACACACACACACTCACTCACTCACACAGACTCACTCACACAGACACACACACAGACATAAACACTAAAACAGACACATACACACTCACACAGATACAAACTAACTCACACAGACATACACACTCACACAGACACACACACAGACACTCACACTCAGACACTCACTCACACAGACACTCAAACAGACATACACACTAATACAGACACACATACTCACTCACGCAGACATACACATTCACTCACATACACTCACTCACACAGACACACTCACACAAACACACACACAGACATAAACACTAAAACAGACACATACACACTCACACAGATACAAACTAACTCACACAGACATACACACTCACACAGACACACACACAGACACTCACACTCAGACACTCACTCACACAGACACTCAAACAGACATACACACTCATACAGACACACATACTCACTCACGCAGACATACACATTCACTCACATACACTCACTCACACAGACACACTCACACAGACATACACACTCACACAGACACACACACTCACTCAGACAGACTCACTCACACAGACATACACACTCACACAGACACATACACAGTCACACAGACATACACTCACTCACACAGACACACACCGACACTTACACTCAGACACTCACCCACAAAGACATACACACTCACTCACACAGACATACACACTCACACAGACACACACTCACACATACACTCACACATACACTCACACTCACACACTCACTCACACAGATACTCACACATACACTCACACACTCAGACACTCACACGCACACACTCTGACACTCACACACTCACATTCAGACACTCACACAGACACTCACACAGACTCACTCTCACTGACAGACACACTATGACTCATAGACTAACTCACACAGACATACACACTCACTCACATAGATTCACTCACAAATACACACTCACACAGACATACACACTCACACACACACACTCACTCACACACACAGACTCACTCACACATACACTCACACACTCAGACACTCACACTCACACACACTCTGACTCTCACACACTCACATTCAGACACTTACACAGACACTCAAACAGACTCACTCTCACTGACAGACACACTATGACTCATAGACTAACTCACACAGACATACACACTCACTCACATAGATTCACTCACAAATACACACTCACACAGACATACACACTCACACACACACTCACTCACTCACTCACTCACACAGACTCACTCACACAGACTCACTCACACAGACACACTCACACAGACACACACACAGACATAAACACTAAAACAGACACATACACACTCACACAGATACAAACTAACTCACACAGACATACACACTCACACAGACACACACACAGACACTCAAACTCAGACACTCACTCACACAGACACTCAAACAGACATACACACTAATACAGACACACATACTCACTCACGCAGACATACACATTCACTCACATACACTCACTCACACAGACACACTCACACAGACATACACACTCACTGACACAGATTCACTCTCACAGATACACACACTCACTCACACACACACTCACACAGACATACACTCACACAGTCACTCACACATACACTCACACACTCAGACACTCACACTCACACACACTCTGACTCTTACACACTCACATTCAGACACTCACACAGACATACACACTCACACACACACTCACTCACTCACACAGACTCACTCACACAGACTCACTCACACAGACACACTCACACAGACACACACACAGACATAAACACTAAAACAGACACACTCACACTCACACAGATACAAACTAACTCACACAGACATACACACTCACACAGACACACACACAGACACTCACACTCAGACACTCACTTACACAGACACTCAAACAGACATACACACTCATACAGACACACATACTCACTCACGCAGACATACACATTCACTCACATACACTCACTCACACAGACACACTCACACAGACATACACACTCACTTACACAGATTCACTCTCACAGATACACACACTCACTCACACACACACTCACACAGACATACACTCACACAGTCACTCACACATACACTCACACACTCAGACACTCACACACACTCTGACTCTCACACACTCACATTCAGACACTCACACAGACACTCACACAGACTCACTCTCACTGACAGACACACTATGACTTATAGACTAACTCACACAGACATACACACTCACTCACATAGATTCACTCACAAATACACACTCACACAGACATACACACTCACACACACACACTCACTCACACAGACTCACTCACACAGACTCACTCACACAGACACACACACAGACATAAACACTAAAACAGACACATACACACTCACACAGATACAAACTAACTCACACAGACATACACACTCACACAGACACACACACAGACACTCACACTCAGACACTCACTCACACAGACACTCAAACAGACATACACACTAATACAGACACACATACTCACTCACGCAGACATACACATTCACTCACATACACTCACTCACACAGACACACTCACACAGACACACACACAGACATAAACACTAAAACAGACATACACACTCACACAGATACAAACTAACTCACACAGACATACACACTCACACAGACACACACACAGACACTCACACTCAGACACTCACTCACACAGACACTCAAACAGACATACACACTCATACAGACACACATACTCACTCACGCAGACATACACATTCACTCACATACACTCACTCACACAGACACACTCACACAGACATACACACTCACACAGACACACACACTCACTCAGACAGACTCACTCACACAGACATACACACTCACACAGACACATACACAGTCACACAGACATACACTCACTCACACAGACACACACCGACACTTACACTCAGACACTCACCCACAAAGGCATGCACACTCACTCACACAGACATACACACTCACACAGACACACACTCACACATACACTCACACAGACACTCACACTCACACACTCACTCACACACTCACTCACACAGATACTCACACATACACTCACACACTCAGACACTCACACGCACACACTCTGACACTCACACACTCACATTCAGACACTCACACAGACACTCACACAGACTCACTCTCACTGACAGACACACTATGACTCATAGACTAACTCACACAGACATACACACTAACTCACATAGAATCACTCACACATACTCACTCACACAGACTCACTCACACAGACCTACACACTCACACAGACACACACTCACTCACACAAACACACTCAAACAGACACACACAAAGACATACACACTCACATAGACATAGACTCACTCACACAGACAAACACTCACACAGACACACACAGACACACAGACACTCACACAGACTCTCACTCTCACACACTAACTCACGCAGATACTCACACAAACACACACCCTTAGACTCAGACACTTACATGCACACACACTCTGACACTCACACTCAGACACTCACACAGACACTCACACAGACACACTCACACAGACACACTCACACACTCACGCACTCACACAGACTCCCTCACAAAGACATACACACATACACACACTCACACAGACACACTCACACGGACACACACACAGACATAAACACTAACACAGACACATATACACTTACACAGATACAAACTAACTCACACAGACACACACACAGACACTCACACTCAGACACTCACTCACACAGACACTCAAACAGACATACACACTCATACAGACACACATACTCACTCACACAGACATACACATTCACTCACATACACTCACTCACACAGACACACTCACACAGACATACACACTCACACAGACACACACACTTACTCAGACAGACTCACTCACACAGACATACACACTCACACAGACACATACACAGTCACACAGACATACACTCACTCACTCACACAGACACACACAGACACTTACACTCAGACGCTCCCTCACAAAGACATACACACTCACTCACACAGACTCACTCACACAGACACACTCACACAGACATACACACTCACACAGACACACACGCTCACTTACACAGAAACACACAGACATAAACACTCACTCACACAGACACACTTACTCACTCACCTCCCCAAGCCCCAGTGAATTGCCCCATAAGCACCCACAGCTCCAGTGAATTTCCCCCATCATCTGCCCTAGCCCCAGTGAATTGCCCCGTGATCTTCCCCATCCACAGTGAATTACTCTCCAGCCCCAGGAAATTGCCCCTGACCTCCTCCAGCACCAGTAAATTGCCCCTGTAACCGGCCCCCCCATCCCCAGTAAATTGCCCTCCAGTGAATTGCCCCGTGACCTCCCCCTGGCCCAGTGAGTTGCCCTGTGACACACTCTCACACTGACACACTCACACAGGCACACACACTCACACAGACATGCACACAGATACATACATACTCACTCAGACACACACACACAGACACTCACACTCAGACACTCACTCACACAGACACTCACACACTCAGACTCAGACACTCAAACATACTCTCACACTCAGACACACACTCAAACAATCACACTCAGACACTCACACTCAGACACACATTCAGACACTCACACACTCACACTCAGATACTCACACAGACACACAGTCACTCACAGAAACACTCTCACTCATATACTCACTCACACAGACATACTCACTCACACAGACTCACTCACACAGACACACTCACACAGACACACACACTCCCACAGACATACGCACTCATGTGCAATCCGCCGTCAAGGATTGTATATGATGAAGTTTTGCAGACTAATTAATAATTTCTTTGTTTATAATGATCTGTACATTTAAAAAAATATGTCATGAAATTAAATGGAGGACAAAATAATAAGACATGTTATGGAATGACAAAAATAATAAAGACATTAATTTATTTTATTGCTTTTGTATAATAATATTCTAGAAAATGAATGAAGGCTGTACGTGTAAATTGTACTTACAAGAGCCCATATTGGAGCCCGTAAAATAATTAGCTATTCAGTTGGTGTCTTTTAGCTACCTGTAAACGATTTGCAGGTTATAGGCTGAAAATCCCAGCAGTTGTCAAAATTGTAACTCAGCCCATCTAAGCCTTTGATCTTTCAAGCCCGTAAATGATACAATCGCAAATCGCTATTCAATTGCTACAATTCCTCAAGCCCACAATTGTTTTCACACCTGTGAATTGCAAATGTAGAAGAAAATCCTATGAGTACCTGATAGGTACCACAGTAAATACAAATAAAAAATCAGTATTTATTTTTAAAATTGTAATGATTCGCACTTAACTCCTGTTTAGTGCTACGGAATATGTTGACACACTACAAATAAAGGATGATAATAAACATTTCACAGCTCTGGCCATATCTTCCTCCACACCTCTTTCATACATTGATTTGTCACTTCGTTCCATGACAGATTGATGCTACTTGTGGCCTGCATGATGTTATACTTTTCCCAAAATTACATCATGGACTCTTTCTTATGACCGTTTGTTTGGTCAATAAGCTGGCAGAATGTGTAGAAAAATGGAAAACCTTGAAGGTTTTAATGACCCCCTAATCCATTGGCAGGATTAGAGAAGTATTGTTGGTTGGAAGGAAAACTAGTTCTATGAGATGCAGCAATCTACTTTAGACAAATTGGTAGGGTTTTGCAAAGATGGACAAAATGTTTGGTAACCAGTTTCCAAAAATGTCCATGGTGATCCAAAATTTACAATTTAATTGCCAAATGACCGGTAAACTGGATTTTGGAATACCATTGATGGCTCTTGTTGTTTTGGAATGGTTGCAATCCTGGTGGTTGCATCTGTTCACGCAATAAGGTGCGCTGTGGCATTCTCTTCCAGAATAGTCCAGACTTGTCTACATTGAAATCCAGTTCAAGTGGATAATTGCCCCTTTCAATCATGTATTTTAAAGTGGCTGGAAAGGCTGTACCATCTTCAGTATCATCACTCACCGATTCTCCGGTGATTTGGATGTTATACAGGTTGCTTATTTTTATGAATCGATCAAACCAAATCTGCTAGCTGAAAAGTTTTCAGCCATATCTAGTGTTTGGCTTTGAATATTACTGTAGATGCTTCTGGCCTTTTCCATGATGACTGACGGCTGAGTGGCATGTTGTGTTCTGTTATTATTATTATTATTATTATTAATAATAAAAATAATAATAATAATTTTGTGATAAGCCATGTGATTTTTATTTTTATTTAAGCTGCAAGGCTGAATTATGTATAATAAGTGAGGTGAGCAGTTGAGGCACATGGGACTTAGGCGTTGCGCAGTTTCACGTGACTGCGAGCCTTGCAAAGTGAGGTGAGCAGTTGAGACATGCGACTGCGAGGGTCACAACTGAGACCCAAGAGCGTAAACACGAAAAACAAACAAATTAATTTAACAAAAGTAATAGCACATTCACACACAGCACAGGGGAGAGCCAGGAAACCTGGGAGTAAGGTTGCAAGTGAATTTGAGCTAGATTTTGGGTTTTTCATCAATACAAAATCGGCAAAGCGAGGAAAATAATGGCCAACAAAAAACATAAAAATTCTGAAACTGGATGAAAACGAGGCTGAGCAAAGCCAGGCACGCGGGACTTAGAAAATACACAACGGCAAAGACAGTAACACTTACACCAACAACGCAAGGGATGCAGGACTTTGAAAATAAAACCAACGTCAGTCAGTACGCGCCACACAAACATTCAGCAGACACACAGAGGAGAAAGACACAGGGAAGGGACAGGGGGAGATGGTGGAAAGACACACATGGCATTCCCAAGCAAAAAACTTGCAGGTTAATGAAAGGTTAGTACAGTAGGCGGGAGGAAAGGGTCGCAATGAGGACTGAAGGCACTCCTTGGGGGCTCACGATGAGAACCGCGAACGGAAGAGGCTTGCAATGAGCGCCAAAGGTGCTCATTGAGAGCCCCGTGATGAACGTCGAAGGCGCTTAGCGTGGGGCTCGAGATGAGCGCCGAAGGTGATTAGTGCAAAGCAGGAAAGTACAAAGGGGAGAGGCTCTCAATGAGCGTTGAAGGTGCTCAGAGGAGCAAAAGCCTCACATTGTGTGGCAAACAGCATTGCCAGCCTTACAATTTTAATCCCCTCATTTTTGACGGGCAATTTCCTAGTAATTTAATAAACATGTATTCATTACTTTTATCTGAAACTTGCAGAGAAAAAAGTAAAATAAAATGTACTTTAAGTTGTGCCAATGTATTAGTAAAGAATATCCTTAAAATAAAGTAAGAAGTCACATTGGCTCTCTGGGTCAAACACTTTTTCGGGATTAGCTCAGGAAAGCAGGAAAGTGAAAGGTAGTAATGATAGGAAAATATTTGTCCAACTGAATGCAGAATTTAATAGGATAGCAAGAAGAGAAGGAGACATTCTATAATGAGCGATGTAAAGAGATGGAAGAAGATAACAGAATGGGTAAATTAAGAGATCTTATAAAGAAAATTGGGAACCTAAAAGGCTCCTTTCATGCCAAAGTGGGCGTGATAAAAGACAAAAATGGTAGGGACTTAACAGAAGAAGGTCAGATAAAGAAGAGGTGGCAGCAGTTACAGTAGGTCCTCAATAGTTTCTCCAATGAGCTGGAGCCAGACATCTAGGAGAGCAAAGTGAGATGAGCCCTAAGATATCTTGCTAATAATAAGGCTGCAGAATGTGATGGAATTCCAATTGAACTATTCAACATTCTACAAGATGATGCTGTGAAAGTGTTACTTGCCTTATGCCAACACATTTGGAAAACTCAGCAATAGCCAAAAGACTGGAAAAGTCAGTCTACATCCCAATCCCAAAAAAGGCAGTGCCAAATAGTGTTCCAATTATCGAAGAATTGCACTTATTTCACAAGCCAGCAAAGTAATGCTTAAGATTCTACAAACTCGTCTCCAACAACATATGGACCGGGAACTACCAGATGTGCAAGCCGGGTTCCACAGAGGAAGAGGCACAAGCGATCAAATGGCCAATGTCCGCTGGATAATAGAGAAAGCAAGAGAGTTCCAGAATAGCATATACTTCTGCTTCATAGACTATTCTGAAGCCTTTAACTGTGTGAAACACAACAAAATGTGGCATGTCCTTAAAGAGATGGGAGTACCAGCTCATCTAATCCTCCTCCTAAAGAATCTGTATGTTGACCTAGAAACCACACTCAGAACAGAACTTGGGACAACAGATTGATTCAAGTCCTGAAAAGAAGTGCTACAAGGTTGTATATTGTCACCTTATTTATTCAACTTACATGGAGAGCACATCATGTGTAAAGCCGGGCTGGATGAATCCAAAGCCGGAATCAATATTGCTGGAAGAAATATCAACAATACTACCTTGATGGCTGAAAGTGAGGAGGACCTAACGGACCTATTGATGAGGGTAATAGAAGAGAATACAAAAGTTGGCCTGCTGCTCAACGTTAAAAAGATGAAGATCATGGCAATCGGAAGAAGGGGGACGACAGAGGCGGAGATGGATAGAGGAAGTCATTAAAGCAATGAACATGAAATTGATGGAGCTCAGAGGGGCAGTGACTGAAGGATGTATTTGGTGTGCTGCTGTCCATAGAGTCATGGTGAATCGGACAGGACTGAACGACTAAACAACAACAACAATTAATACATTTATCTACACGTAATATACAATTGCAAACAATATTGATGCAAAGTAAAAAAAAAAATGGGAAGAAATATTAATCAGAGTATTGTTTATCTTCCCTTTCTGGATCGCTGCCTTGTTTTGGTGAAGGGGTTTGTGTACTTCAATGAAGCTATGAGCTATAACATGTAGGATCACCCAAGATGGGCAGGTCATACCAGAGAGCTCAGACAAATGAAGGTTCACTGGAGAAGGAACTGGCAACCCACTCCAGTATCTTTGCCATCCCTTTATTGATGAGCACAACCAGACACAAGATGCACCTGCCGTGATGCGTTCCATAGGGTTAAGGAGAGTTTGACACGACTAAACGGCTAAACAAATTGATGACCTTATACATTAATGTCAGTGCATAGCGTGAAGGAGTCTGCTATGATAAACTGTGATGGACTGTGACCCTACCCTTATGAGTAGATTTCATCTGTACATTATAAGGACATATTAGCTAAAACCATATAGCAGATATAGGATAAACATTATGTGAATATATACATACATATATATATATATATATATATATATATATACGGTAAGTAAAAATGTATCTATAGATATTAGATTCAAAGTAGACTTTAAAGCATACATTTGAACTTTAGAGTTTGAGAGACTAGCAGAGATGCTTCTCTCCACTCCAGAAGAAATGATTTGTCCAGAAATCCTTTTTTTTTTCTTGTCTGGTCTAGGTTTACTTGAAGCTTCTACAAGAAAAGAAACAGATAAAGGCCTCCATTCAGTTGGCCAAATTGTAATTACTGGAGCCCATAATGGAGCCCATAATGATATTCAATTGGCCTCTTCTAGCTACCCACAATCAATTTGCGAGTTACAGGCTCAAAATTCCTGCCGTTGTCAAAAATGTAACTATGTCTTATCGCCTCCTTTGATGTTTTAAGCCTGTAATTGTTACCAGTCCTAAAAACGCAAAATCCATATTCAATTTCAACAATTCAACAAGCCCACAATTGCCTTCAAACATGTAAATTGCAAATGTATTAAAAATGTATACAAGTACTAGATAGGGCTCGCAAGTGGGTCACACACTTTTTCGTAACACTGCAAAAGGAAATAAAAACAATACCACTGTACTTAAAAATAGTGGGTAAACAATGAAAGGTATTAGAATTGATTGCACAACAGTCTCAAGCTCGCAAATCTGCACTAAACAATAATGTTTTTTACCTTTTATGTCTGTGTTATATTGATCCCAGGAATCAAGGAGTTAATACTTTTCAGGCCACTTACATGGACTAGACCAGTTTATTTATTGATTTTTACATTTCTGGATTGCAAGTTCGATTGCAGATTGGACTTCTAAACACTAAGGGCTTGCGGCCGGCGCCCTGTTATCCCTTGCGGCCGCACGCGCAGCAGGAAAGCCTTTGATCTTACACGGCCGCAATAGTTTCGGCCGCAAGAAAGCCCCGGTTGCTATTCAATTGCTATGTAAACCCTCTCGTTATGACCGTAATTATCTAAAACCGAGCCGCAGCTTACTTGCACCAAAAAGTTCCCGCTAGCACCCAATTAAGCACATAATAAAGCCATCCTGCACTTTGATGAGACGATAAAGTGATTGGAGGTGTTAGCATTCATAGCACAACATTCCCCTACACTCAAATCTGAAAATCATTTTTAGTTAAATTCATGTCAAATGTCCGTGGACAAAGTCCCAAGGGCTTGGAGCACCTCAGACCCACAAAGGCTGCGGGATTAGCCTCCGTCAAGTCAGTAAAATAGACCCACGGGTCGTAAAGGGCTTACTTACAAGTCGTAGCATAGAAAAGCCATCCTGTACTTTTATTAAAAGTGAAAGTGATGTTTGGTTTTAGAATTAATAGTTCAACATTCCCCTACTCTCAAATCCGCAAATAAAGATATTTAACTTCATGTTCAATCTTCGTGTTTTATCTAACATGCAAGCCCGCACGGGTTTGAATAATGAGCTACGGGCTTGGAGGACATGCGCCCTCCAAGCCCGCACGGGCTTGAATAAGGAGCTACGGGCTTGATCATTGAAGTCCGTGGGACTTGGACGGATTTTAAAATCAAAGTACAATTTGGCGATGTGCAAGCTTGAGAATGTTTTGCTATTAATCCTCATGCCCCCCCATTATGTTCCCCATCATTTACAGTGATTTGCAGTGCTGGATTGAATATATATATTGGCTTTTACAATGCTTTGTTTGTGGCCCTCCACCTCCGAACCCGTATGGGTTTTAACAAGGACGAGCCGGCGGGACTACGGGACGGAAAGTAAACCGTAAATGATATATCGGATTTGGGCGATGTGCAAGCTTGAGAGGGTGTTGCTATTAATCCTCATGTCCCCCATTATGATGCCTAGCATTTACGGAGCTTTACAGTGCCATCTTGAATTTATATTTGCATTTACAGTTTTCTGACTTTGCGGTCGGAAAACAAGATTTACGGGCGCAGGAAAAGCGCTTCCGGCCGTTTGCATGATGTGCGGCCGGCTGTAAGGGGTATATCTTTGCGGCGCCGTCCATTTGAATAGCAAGGTAGCAGTAGCTCTACACGGGGCCGGAAGATGGCCGCAAGGAATCGCAGCTTTGCGGCCATTTTACGGCCGTTAATAGAATGAGGCCCTAATTGATTGTAGTTTAAACTCCATATTTTACTGATGTCATGATGACGGTCTCATTTACTATTGGCTATGTCTAAATTTACGGGCTTGCTTAATTGATAATTATCATGCCCTGAAATGCTACGTATGGGTTCATGGTTTATGGTTTTAGACATTAGTCCTGTCATTGCGGGCTTGGGTCAACTGAATAAAGACGGAATTGTAACACATTTTTTAACCTGCAGACTTACAGCCACAGGCATTGTAATTACAGGCCTGGATTCAAATGGGGGACAAAGACTCCAATCAGGATGACCTCCTCTACCAGCTCCTGGCCATATAGTAGATGAGTGACAGACAGCTACAGTATCTGCTGAAATCTGAAACAGTAATTTCCACATGAAAGTTTTAAAGACTACATTGAACTTTTTGAAAACCTACACTGAACTTTAAAAAAGGCAATTATTTTATTAAATTAAATCCTATTGTTTTAAATTGCATTCATCCTTTAATAAATATTTGATATTTTTCTATGGAGTAAATTTATCAAACCTGATAATATATTTAGAGTTTTTATACTGCCTTATACCCAGTTTGTTTAATTAGCCACTCAAGCACATATAGAACTAAACCAGCATTTAAAAAAATATATATATTATTGTATTTTTTTTAACCTGTATACCTTTAAAAGATTGATTAAGCAAATAAATCATAATCTATTTACTTATGAACTGCAATGCATTAAATCTAAGTCAATATAAAGGCCATAACTTTAAATCTTACTGTACCGTGTCTTGCAAATATTGTCTCAGAAACTGGATATTCTAATTACACTACATTAATCTGATGAAAGCAGGATACAGAAGCTTTGATTGGCAAATATACACAAACTGTATTGATCCTCATTCATATTATAAGTAAGAGGCAGAATGATATAAGATTCAAACAGACGTGGAAAAGGTCACAATTCTGGTATCATTTAAAAATACATTTAAAAGTAAGCTGAATATTACTTAAAAAATTGCCTAATTGGTGTTTTTTTACAGGCTCCATTTTTTAATTAGATCGGGTTTGTGACATCTTTCTTTTGATCTACTTTCATATAATAAAATATAATGCTCACTCCGGCTCCTCCCATGCAGTCTCAATGACAATGTGTCACGGGGAAAATGTCAAATTTGTGCCTCCCTCGTTACCCTCCCCATACTACAACTCTCATCATAGTTGTAGAGGAGGTATATAGATTGGCAGCATAGAAAGAATCATTGATACTTTCTCCATTGAATCATTGACTAGATTTTAACATATTTTCAGTACAAAACCTGGCATCTACTGCAGGAAGGTGCCCCTAGGTTACTCTGTGTAATGGTGAATCAGACTCTTTTCAAGTGATCATAAACACATTTGGAAAGATTAATTTGTCCCTTTTAGTGTCCTACTTCCATTTGCAGAACTCAGTCCACTATTTGGTTGGGCTTGGAAAGAACCTAGTTCAGACGTACCCAGTAGAATTGCGGGGTTCGTCGATATCCCTGCTAGCAGGAGATAGACCAGCACCAAGATAATCACCGCCAGGAGCACCAATGAGAGACCAGGATACCAAAGCTGTAGTACTTACCGATAGTAACTAATTTCCCAGGCAGGATCAGCAGCAATACTCCGAGCAAGGATTATCCTTTTGCACAGAATGACACTCACACATAGATTATGTAAGTACAAACTGAACAACGTTATTGGTTTCAACACTGAACATTTATCCAGAACATCACCAATCATATCTGACCCCCAACCTCTGTAGTTACACTTGGTTGTTGGGGCAGAATCCAACTGAAGGAGTCTGACTCTGTACTTCTAACAAGCAGACACTACGAAGGTACAGAACAGCTAATGGATTTAGTTACTCTTGGAGAGATGAGACCATGGGGTACTCGGTTTCTAGGCAGGTCAGGGCTTCCATAGAAAATTTAGACTTCACCGCTCATACAGTAGACTTCTATAGGGCCATAGGCATGAATAGGGACAATGGGTTTAATTAACAAACAGCAAATCAAAGGGATGTCGGGTATAATCACTTTCTCTCAGTTGTACTCTGTTGAAGTAATTGCTTCAGTGTTCTAAGCCTTTTGACAGCTCTATTCACAGCTTAATTGAAGGCTAGGTGCTAGTTTTGACAGCTTTTGTGAGTTCACACCCAGCTGGCGTCCTACTTGACAGCTCCTGCTGGAATGAAACCATAGGTCACAGTTCCTATTTGCAAACTTATATGACTGGCCCTTAAAGCGATACTAACCCTATTACACACTAGGACTAGTAGTTAATCCCATCTCACACCCCATTCACAACTCAATTCCCATTGTGCCAGTCAACCCCCCCCCCCCCCCGGGTCCAAGTGTCCAGGCTGCTCATCCCTGAGAAAGGGGAAGGATTTCCCAGGGCTCACAACAGTTTAATAGTCCCAAAAGTCCATTGGTTCCCCTGGGCATCACATAGTGGACTCCTCTTGTGTCCAAGTGATTCTGTGGTGGGAGCCTGAGATATGTGCTCTACTCATTTTTTTCATTTTTTCTCTCTGACTGGGAAAATTTGGTAAGCAGAGGTAGAGCTACTGCCGGTGCAGCCGGTGCAAGACACCGGGCCTTGCGGGCTCAGTGCTATCCCTAGCACAATCTGCCATGCCATTGAGAGTGTTACTACAAGGTTGCATGGCATCCTATGTTAATAGTGCCTAATTAATGTGTATCAAATATGGCTGTATATTGGTCTATGTGAATTTTATTAAACCTCATTTTACATACTATGTTATATGAGTTCTCTCTTCACTTCTATTTCTCTCTCTTCTCCTACCACCCATTTTAGAATAAATGGAACTATTCATACTAAAGGAATTCAAGCACACTGATATCCAGACATCTGATTGATGCTCCTTCAGATATAAATGTTATTTATCACTTTTGTTTAAAATGCTTGATATGTTTGCTTTTTCTTGGAAATAAATCATAATCACATATATAACATTAGATTGATGATTTTACATTGTTATTGGGTTTTAAATACTAAGGATACATTCCTTATTAACAATTATAAAGTACAATGTGTGTAGTATATCCTTTTTGCTATTTTCTATGGGCCTCATTCAATTGCAATTTGGCCAATTGAATAGGGCTCTAAATAAGCACATAGCATATTTTTTTAAAGAAGTTTTTAGTTAGTGAGAACCTTGCTTTTGGATAGATGTTTACTAACTAAAAACTTATTTAAAAAAATATGTTATGCGCTTATTTAGAGCCCTATTCAATTGGCCAAATTGCAATTGAATGAGGGCCTATGATTGCCAATCACTTATTTAGCACTTGTTACTTTTCTCTTGTTTTAGGAATGTATCTAATGTATCCAAGCTCTATTTAAAGAGTCACTGAATTTATGGGCCGTATATATATACGCAAAAGTATTCACCCCCCTTGACTTTTTAACTATTCTGTTACATTACAGCCTTAAGTTTAATGTTTTGTGAATCTGAATATTATGTAATGGGTGAGAATACAATACTCTATGTTGGTGAAGTGAAAAGAGAAAAATATATACATAAAATTATTTTTTAGAAATAAAAAACAGAAAATTGGCCTGTGCGTATGTATTTACCCCCTTTGTTATGAAGCCCATAAAAAGCTCTGGTGCAACCAATTACCTTCAGTAGTCACATAAGTGGTGAAATGATGTCCACCTGTGTACAATCTAAGTGTCACATGATCTGTCATTACATATACACACCTTTTTTAAAAGGCCCCAGAGGCTGCAACACCTAAGCAAGAGGCACCACTAACCAAACACTGCCATGAAGACCAAGGAACTCTCCAAACTAATTAGGGACAATTTTGTTAAGAAGTACAAGTCAGGGTTAGGTGATAAAAAATATCCAAATCTTTGATGATTCCCAGTAGCACAATCAAATCTATCATAATTAAATGGAAATAACATGGCACAACAGTAAATTTGCCAAGAGACGGCAACCCACCAAAACTCAGGGACCGGGCAAGGAGGGCATCAATCTGAGAGGCAACTCAGAGACCTAATGTAACCCTGGAGGAGCTGCAAAGTTCCACAGCAGAGACTGGAGTATCTGTACATAGGACGACAATAAGTCGTACACTCCATAGAGTTGGGCTTTATGGCAGAGTGGCCAGAAGAAAGCCACTACTTTCAGCAAAAAACAAAATGGCATGTTTTGAGTTTGCGAAAAGGCATGTGGGAGACTCCCAAAATGTATGGAGGAAGGTGCTCTGGTCTGATGAGACTAAAATTGAACTTTTTGTCTGTCAAAGAAAACACTATGTCTGGCGAAACCCAACACATCACCCAAAGAACACCATCCCCACAGTGAAACAAGGTGGTGGCATAATCATGCTGTGTGGATGTTTTTCAGCAGCCGTGACTGGGAAACTGGTCAGAGTTGAGGGAAAGATGGATGGTGCTAAATACAGGGATATTCTTGCGCAAAACCTGTACCACTCTGTGCGCGATTTGAGGCTAGGACGGAGGTTCACCTTCCAGCAGGACAATGACCCCAAACACACTGCTAAAGCAAACATGTAAATGTGTCGGAATGGCCTAGTCAAAGCCCAGACCTCAATCCAATAGAAAATCTGTGGTCAGACTTAAATATTGCTGTTCACAAGCGCAAACCATCCAACTTGAAGGAGCTAGAGCAGTTTTCCAATGAGGAATTGCCAAAAATCCCAGTGGTAAGATGTGGCAAGTTCATAGAGACTTATCCAAGGCGACTTGGAGCTGTGATTGCCAAAAATTGGCTCTACAAAGTGTTGACTTTAGGGGGGTGAATAGTTATGCACATTGACTTTTTCTGTTATTTTGTCCTATTTGTTGTTTGCTTCACAATAAAAAAAAAAAAAAACATCTTCAAAGTTGTGGGCATGATCTGTAAATTAAATGATGCAAATCCTCAAACAATCCATGTGAATTCCAGGTTGCGAGGCAACAAAACACGAAAAATGCCAAGGGAGGTGAATACTTTTGCAAGGCACTGCATATATATATATATATATATATATATATATATATAATCAGAGTATTGCAGTATATAGGGATACCAATATATAATGATCACGTTTTTTCAAACTTGTTCATAGTTATAGTGACAAGCTTTCGAGAGATAAAACTCTCATTATCAAGTCAGAAGCAATACTGATTAGAAATATACATAGAAGTAAAAAAGTGAAGAGAAGGAGATTAGAGGGACACAGACAAGCATTGTAAATAATGTCCTGATAGGTCAGTCTCTTAGTCTGTAGATCAGGTTATATCCCCACAACTTGAGGATTAGAAAAACAACAATTGAACAGAGGAGGCATGTGGAATGTATCTGAATCCTAAAACATTTTGAAAGTGAGACAGAAATCCTAAATATTAAAAAAATTAATAATTTTCAGTTGGAAAGTTTTCGGCTCTTGTTGAAAATATCCTTAAGCCACTAGTTAAAAAAAATAATAGCTATATACAAGACACCACTGACTTTCTTAACAAACTCAGATTGTGGACCTACCTGCTAACACACTACACCTAACCATGGATGTTAAATCTCTTTATAGTAACATCTTACACAACAATGGTACTGAGGCATGCCTCAAGTTCCTCTCAACACACATTCTGAACCAGAAATATAACAATGATACCATTGCCAAACTACTAGAATTTATCCTGACCCACAACTTCACCTTCAACCAACATGTTTACCTAGAAAATAATGGGACCACAATGGGTATCAAAATGGCACCACAATATGCTAATCTATTTCAGGCTGACCTGGAACAGAGACTCCTGTCCACATATGTTTTAAACCCTTATAGATATTACTGTTACATAGCTGATCTGATCATCATATGGACAGAAGGAGAACAAACTTCTGCCATTCTTTCAATACCTTCCACCCATCTATTAAACTTAAAATGAATTACTCTAGGGAACAGGTGAATTTTCTGGAAGCTACCATTTGAATCACAAATGACAAACTTAATTATTCTGTGTATAGGAAACCTACAGACAGATGCAGTGACCTCCACAACTCTAGTGTCCTTCTCCCCCATACTAAACAAGCTATCATTTATAGTCGAGACATTAGCTATTACTGCATATATTGAAACACTGAGGACGTGATAAACCCTTAAAAACACTGTCTTACTCCTTCAAGCAGAAGGGTTATAAACCCCATGTCATCAAACAGAAAGTAACCTCTGCCATTAAAACACCCCAAGAACACCTGTTGCAATACAAAATGAAAAAACCAACTTCATGTACACCACTGGTTACCACATAACACCAGGCTCTAGAAGAAATACACAAAATATTTAAGGATTTACAGCCACTACTAACAGAGGACACAGCATTAAAACATATATTCACCAAACCTCCCATTCTTGCATTTAGCCACCAAATCTAAGACAAAAATTGGTGAACAAAAGTTTTGCCAATGAACAGCATGACAGAGAAAATGGCACCAAAGCTTGCAAAAAAAATGTCTGAAAACTATGGGCCATATTCTACTGGCTGATTCTCAAAGTTGAACACACTTAAAAACACTCTGAAAATTGCCACATATTCTATTAGCTACTTGCATTCCGACTACGTGTTAACCGCGCACAATCACTACAGGCCAGCCAAAGCCACAAATCTGGCCTTAGAACTCCATTGGTTTTAGCACAGCTAAAGATTTAGGAGTAGTGATGTCCCGAACAGTTCGCCGGAGAACTATTTGCGGCGATTATCGCATGCGCTTTTCGGTTTGCCCCCTATACTTTATCATTGAGGAAACTTTGAACATCATTTATTTTATTTTATAATTTTTTTGTGTAATCTATGCCTGCCTGCCAGCGTGTGTGTGTGACAGGCTAACACCTAACAGCTTATATTGTGCTTATTTTCACTACTCATACCTGGTGGTGTAACATACATTGAAAACAACCATTTTTTCCCTGTTATCTAATTTCAGTTGCCTGCCTGTGTCAGGCTCACAGCTTATATTGTGCTCAGTGACAATTGCCTGCCTACAGGCGTGTGTGTGAAGCCTATTGCATCTACTATTGCCAACTTTTGCCAGTGCACAGTGACACTCATATCTGGTGGCACCTTAGATTGCATGCGCAGTGCCCCAAATTTGAAGTGGGAGGACCGACCAAGCATCTTTTTCCATCTCCTGCTTCCAAAAATCCATGCCATATATACGTCCCCTGATAGCGGACGTAACAGGGATTAAACCGATAGGAATAGTACTACTTAACAGTACACACCTTATAATAATGCAGACAGAGGCAACGCGTATAATCTTCCATTCTGTGCAGTGGAAGCCCCCAGACTCTGACCTATGTATAATCTTTCATGCTGGGCAGTGGAAGCCCCCAGACTCAGACCTGTGTATAATCAGGGGGCTTGCTGTCACCTTTCAGGGACCCTTGGTGGCTGGGTGGAGGATGAGACCTTCAATGACATCAGTGAGGACATGGAACGGGACATGGCTAGCTTGGTATCCAACCTTGTGCAAATGGGGAGTTTGCGGTTGTGCAAAGGGACTGTTTGCGGTTGTTTGCGGTGCATTAAACGGGGAGATTGGTCTGTTACTGTGAAGCGGGTATAACCCTTACACTACCTGATCGATACAACATCATACCTGATGTTTTAAAGCATGTTATTCCAAACAATTTAGGAATGTTAGGTGATTTATGCCCTTTATGGCTTAAAACCAGACTCTGCATCAACTATGTAATTTTCTGTGGGAGTTTTGCCATGGATCCCACTCCGGCATGCCACAGTCCAGGTGTTAGTCCCCTTGAAACAACTTTCCCATCTATTGTGGCCAGAAAGAGTCCCTGTGGGTTTTGAAATTCGCCTGCCCATTGAAGTCTATGGCGGTTCGCCCTTTCGCAAACATTTGATGGCCGTTCGGGTCCGCTGTTCGCGAACCGAAAATTTGATGTTCGCGACATCACTATTTAGGAGTGCTATCCAATTAAGGTTACGCAAAATCGATATTCTATTGGACTTGCAACTCTAATTCGCAAACTTGCAAATGAAAAAGGTATCACGTTTCTTTCAAAAATATTGCGAGTGCTAAACAGGGCTCGCAAGGCCTTTTTCAATCAATTATTAGAGCCTTAACGGCTAATAAATACGCAATACTGTACTTAAAAAAAATGGGAAAGCACATAAATACATTAGAGTTAAGTGTAGAACAGTCTCAAACCCACAAATATGCAATATTTTTTTTTTTTGTTATGATATTTTTTTAACTTTGTGTGAAATGGATTCTGGGACTTAAGGGGTTAATATATATCATGGAACTTGCATGGAATAGAATAGAACAAATTTATTGATTTTGACATTGCTGGATTGCGAGTCCGATCCCTAAATCAAATTCTCAACACTAATGAATTCATAGTCCCTGAATTAAGTTTATGTACAAACTCCATGTTTTACTGATGTCATGATGACAGTCTCATTTACTATTGGCTATGTCTAAGAATTATTGCGAGTGTTTAAAAAGTAAATTACAGGCTTGCTTAAATATTGTCAGATCATATGATCACATTCCCTGAATTCAGACTTAAAAGTCAGGGTTTATGAGTTCAGAATGTGGTTGAAATTTGACAGCTTGAGTCAATAGAATAAATCACCCAATATTAGAACTTGCCCATGCTTAGCTGCATTTCCAATCTTTAATAATAATAATTGCATTTCATGACTTTCAATTATATTTGGAGTTTTATAGCATACTCCCACCAATATTCTTTTGGAATTTGCTGCTCCACTATTTAACTCTACCCACAAACATTCAATATTATCACTAGTTCGAGCTTAAATATCTTCTCTGACTATAGGCTAAAATTCAGGCTTAGCATACAGTCAAATCCCCCCTGCCCTTTTACCATTGCCCCTAGCTTTCTTTAATAGGTTATAACCATCCAGATTAACTGTCCAGTCATGAGATTCATCCCACCATGTTTTGGTAATGCCTATTAAATCCCATTTCTCATTTACTGCTAATAATTCTAACTCTCCCATTTTTCCTGGCAAACTTCTGGCATTAGCAAGCACACACCTCATGTTATGAGTCTGTAGTTGTGGAGTGCCTGCCACTATACTTGAGTTACTTAGCAGGACCTCCCAACACTACCCCATCTCCTCCCACATGGCAAGTTAATTAATTCCTTACCCTGTCTACACTTACTACCCCATTACTTTTATCTAGTCCCTCCCCCCACCTATTAGTTTAAAAACTCCTCCAGCCATTCTACCATCATATCTCCTAGCACAGCAGCTCCCTCGTCATTAAGGCGCAATTATTCCCTGATATAGAGATAGTACCCAAGTGAGAAGTCAGCCCAGTGCTCTAAAAACCTAAACCCCTCCTTACTGCACCACTTTTGTATCCACACATTAACCTCCCTAAGCTCCACCTGTCTCCCTGGGCTAGCACGTGGCACTGGTAGTAAAAAATACTACCTTAGAGGTCCTTGCCTTCAGCTTATTTCCTAGTTCTCTAAAAACATTATTTAGGACACTCCATCTTCCACTAACTTTGTCATTGGTACCAATATGTACCATGACCACCGGTTCATTTTCAGCCCCTCCCAATAATTTGTCTACCCGATCCACAACATGCTGAACCCGAGCACCCGGGACGCAGCAAACTGTTGGATTGTTGGGATCTGGGTGACAAATCACCCTGTCTACCTTCCTAATAATAGAGTCCCCTACCACCAAAACCTGTTTTATTATTCATCTAGATTACTGGACACTCATGGCTACCTCAATCTTCATATAGATAGATAGATAGATAGATAGATAGATAGATAGATAGATAGATAGATATATAGATAATGTTCTGAGTGAAAAAATAGGAGGAACATGACAGTTTGTAGGGATCCACTGAGGAAACATGCTCTCAGAAACATTCCAGATTGACAGAATAGGATAAAATCTGATAATAATTTATCCTTTATGTATGTGAAGATTTAACTTTGAACTGAAACCTTCCTCTGCAAGTGTCCAATGTATGTGCTCAATGTAGTCTATTGTTCTTAGTCCAATTCACTTTAAGTGTCCAGTGTGTGTGTGTTATGTCCATTCATTGTGTAAGGTCCACTGACTTCCATGCAGACAACCGCACAATGGGAATGTGGAAGCTACAGCTGTCAGCACTGTCAGCAATACTCATTAGTAGCTCATTAGTATAGCACACATTCTCCTGAAAAAGCAACAGGATCAGGCTATGGTACAGTAAAGAGTAATTGCATACTACATTTACAAATGAGGTTTAATATTTTTTCACTTGCTGAATACATTTTAGAAATGTATGAAAATGTTGACTCCTTTCACTTAAAGAGCCAGTGTAAGTAATTCAAAGGTAAATGTATTTTTCCGTTTCACATTAACTAGCATTAACAATACATTAACAAATATCAGCAAAGAAAGTATTTTGCTAGAAAATATAATGTACTATAAAAATACATTATTGCTGCTACTGCTGCAGGCCTCTCCCACCTCTATCCTTCTGTTGAATAAGGGAGAAAGCAATCCCCACTTCTCCAAAGTGAGCATGCAACCTTTTTTTTTGTGTTCAGGACAAGGGAGCAGTGCAGCAGCTGCCATTATTGAGGGGACATATGTTTTTAAATTATATTTTCTTGCTAAAGCATTTCCTTGCTGCTGTTTTCAAGTGTATTTTTTATGTTAAAGTTGAACTAAAAACTTGATCTACGTGGAAAGCGCTTAAACAGGTCATTTAAGTACCCATACATTTAGAGAAAAAGAACATTACAGAGCCATTTTGTATTAATTATAGATAATTTTATTCTGTGTGCACAAAGAAAAATACATCCAAGACAAAGCTGTTAAGGTTTAATTGCATCTCTTATTTCTTCACATAAGAAAATGCATCAAATCACAGGCTATTTCCAAAAGCTACAATAACTATTAAAGGTGATAATCATATCTTTTATATATTTTATTGTAGCAAACTTTTATTATTTAAAATAATCACTTTTTGCTACACTAACATTCTTGATTAACACCAATATATTCATCTTCCACTTTTTTTATGTCTTTTTCCGCATTGTTTACTTCCTGTCTTTCTTCGTGCTTAATTTTTTCTTCTGACGCCTTTTCCTCAATCTCAGGGTAGTCATTCAAGTCCTCTTCTTCTTCGTTAATATATCCGTAATCATCGATATGCTCATTTGCATACAATTTGTCAAGTTCCTCCAAGCTTTTCAAACTAAGTTGATCATCGCTTTTGTCTTGACTGTTGCTGTCGCTGCTGTCAGTGCTATCACTATTTAACTCTACCAATTTAAATGGACACTTGATCAAAGGGTTCTTTTTTCTCACGACATTGAAGGTGCAGTTCTCCTGTACCCAGTGTGCATCACACATCTTCTTGTTATATCCTACTGCAGCTTTATGGCTAGGGGAAAAAAGGAGAGAGATTATATACTGACAAAAGATTTGAGAAGTCAGAGTAATTGAAGAACAAAACACATTTATATAATTCCCACCTTCTTCTGGGGAACCTTTTCAACAGTGGCAGAGCTTATGAATGGAGGCCCCCAGTGCAAAATAATATGCAATTTAAATGCCAGTCAGAGTCAATAAAATGCCAAAACATATGTAGGTGATCAGATGATCCCTACAATGATAAGATCACCATTTTATAAAAATAATGATCTTCCCTCTCCCAAAAGCCCCCTTTAATCTTTGCCACTGACTGTGTGGTGGGCACAGTGATTTACCCCTGCACCAGAGTACCTATTGCCATTGTTTGCTCACATTCAGTGTAAAGGAGGTTAGAATTAAAGGGATCTTTATCAAGTAGTATCAATTTGAAAATTAATTAGAAATTATTTAAAGCTCTGCATTCATTAAGCTTCACTGAGACAATAGGTGACAATATTCCTGAGTTTCTCTGTTATTAACTTCTTCATAGAAAACAGTTTAGCAAGCTTTAGGGATTCCAACCCAATGTGTCCAATAGTTTAAAACTATTAACATAATTTAGACATTTTACATTTCCACAACCAGTGACAGCCCATTTATTTTCTTTTGAGCTTCCATATTTCACTTTGTATGAAGTTTCAAGTCAACAGCAGAGAGCTATAATTTACTGGTCACACTCCAAGCTTGTACAGGTAATCACATATAATGGTTGTCAAACTGCGATTTGTCGTCACGATTGCGCGCCTCGCCCAGCACTTAAGCAGCCACACAGCATTTAAGCTGCAATGAGCGCAGGAGGCGCTCATTGCAGCCAGTGGCGCCGTCACACATGCAAACCTCGCAAAGAGAGGCGAAGCAGCCGCGGAGTGCGTAACTCTAACCGCGGAGCGCGTAACTCTAAAAACCCACCAAAAAAACAAACAAATGTACACAAAATTACAATACACTCACACACAGCACAGCAAAATGGCGGACGAAAAATGCAAAAGATCTCAAACAGGATGAAAACGAGGCTCACCAATGCCAAGCACGCAGGACTTAAAAAATACACAACGGAGAACCCAGTGGCACACTGCCTTTGAATATAAAACAAACGGCAGTAGACGCGTGCATGCCAGGCACGCAGGACTTACAAAATACACAATGGAGAACCCAGTGGCACGCAGGACTTTGAAAATAAAACACAGAGGTGAAACACACAGGGAAAAGACAGGGGACATGGTGGAAATAGACACATGACATTCACAAGCACAAAACTGCCAGGTTAACGAACCCTGCAATGAGCAGTAGATGGCAGGAAAGGTTTGCATTGAGCGGCAAGGGCTCTCATTGCGAGCCCCACGATGAGCGCTGTATCTTGATAACAGATAATAAAAAATGAATGTTTTTAAGTTAGTTTTATAATAATATACTCAATTCTGATTCTTTGGCATATTGCATACATTGTGCAGAATGCCTTTAAAAAACACATCCTTTGATATAGTGTGTTTTTAGTTTGATTTCTGTGGGGTGGGGTGGGGATAAATCTGAATGGACTAGATCAGCATAAAACTTAATTCCGCCCATGGATGAGATGTTCAAACTCTGGTATATTTATTAAATGGGTCAAACAGTGAGTATGTATGGGGTTAAAAATCCCCACTTCAAAAGTTTTCAATTGAGTGCTTGATGCTTTTGGTCATTATACAACAAGGCAACTCTTTGTTTTTTAAGCCCATTGTGCCCTCCTAACTCCACTATTTTCCATGCCTGTGAAGAATACACTAATGGGATGTACTGTTAATATCTGATTTATTGATAAAATTAGACCCATTGATAATATCATATTGTTTTGTAAGGTGCAAAATGTTGATAAAAAAGAAATGTATAATATAAACAGACCGGATAAATAATGTTAAAAAGTTCCCACATTTCTTTTGAGTTTATTTACTTAATTTATATACTCTATAGAAAAAGTAAGAAGGAAGGAGATGTACATATATAAAAATTGAGGTAGCTGTGAGTGTCCAGTAATCTAGAAGAATAATCAGAGTATTGCAGAATATAGTGATATATTTTTTATTGGACAAACGTATTCATAATATAGCAACAAGCTTAGTATGTGTGTCTGTAGAACTGATAAGAACATAACAAATCCATAATTTAGACCATAAATACCCCCATAAATTCTAATCCACAAAATGTGGGGGGATTTATGACCATAAATTATGGCTCTGCTATGTTCTTACCTAAAACCTGATTTACAGAAACACATACTGACCTACCCGGACATTATTTACAATGCTGCTCTATCAGCCCTATTAAATTCAGGCTACGTGGAAATCCGTAGCCTGTAACATAGCCCACAAGACTTACGGCTATTAAATTAGCCTCTTAAACCAACCCATAGACAACTTGGGGCTTAAGCCGTAGAATGGCCGAAAAAAAGCCTACGGGACTTGGGACGTGGAACTTCACAGCCGCAAATCCTTTGTTCTCTCAAGCCTGTAACTGCTACAATTCCAATCATGCTATTAAATTGTTACAATTTCACTTGCATTCAACCTCATAACACGCAATGGAGCCCAAAGCCCAAGGAGTGATAGAGAGGACTCACAAGGGGGGTATAGTCCACACTACTGTACAAATTTTAAAAGGGAAAGTGATGATAGGTCTTAGAATTAATAGCATAACATTCTAAAGCCCGCAAAGCGGACCCCGAAGAATACTTTATTTCATGTTTAACTTTTGTGTTATATCGATCCCGGCAATGTGTTAATACATATAATGGAACTCGCATGTAATAGAATATCATATTTACAGCTTTATTAATATTGCATTATTCTGGAATGTGGGACCGATCGCAAATTGTAATTGTAGCCCGTAGGACTTTGAAATCTAACCTCCCCTTTTTCAGTGACGTAATGATGATGATCTTTTTTCCATTGGCTCTGTTTAAATCCGTAACTACGGGTTTGACTAATTGATCTTGCGCAGGGCCGCAAATAACACATTCGACGATTGAGTTACGGGTTTGCATCTCAAGCTCGTAACTTGCAGACCTTTCTAATTTAATAGCACCGTAACTGGGCCAGAATTTCTAGCCCGCAGCAGTTGTGGGTCTCACGTTGCCGATACGAGGCTCGAATTTAATGGGGCTGTATGTTTCTTATTTCTGCCCAATGGATTTTTTCCCAATTTGTTTTTTCTTTTTCCTTTTTTATTCTATCCACGTTCCTACTCCTATATGTATTTTTATCAGTATTGCTTTTTGACTTGATAAAGAGAGGTTTATCTCTCGAAAGTACGTTGCCATATTATGAATAAGTGTGTCCAATAAAAAAAGGTATAACTATGCACTGTATATATATATATATATATATATATATATATATATATATATATTACCTTATTATTATCAATCTCAGTTAATAATTTAGCAATTCTGTTTAGGAAATATCACCTTTTAGAGAAAATCTTAATTTAGCATACTCTATTTATGCCTAAGTGATTCCATGTTATCTGTCTTTGACACTTGTTTGTTGCTTGGAGCCTCAGGGATGTGCTCTGCTAATATCTGTATCTATTCAGGAATGGAAGGAGGGAGGAAGAAGAAGAGGTGTTTGTTGTTTCATTGGATGATTTCTCCCTTCCACACATATGCACAGAATCAGACAGACACATTTCAAGCTACACCCCTTTTGTCTACACCCTCTAATGGGTTGAACAGAAAGCCTTACTGTCATGTCAGCCTTTATACACTATCAGATTCATTTCAAATTAAGATTTTAAAAAAGGAAGCTTTGCATGTTTGTGAATTATATAACCATAAGCATAAATTATTTTTTAAATGTTAATATAAAAATCATTGTTTACAGTCCATCTCCCTACTAGTTCTACTGGTAGACATACATCTTAGAGCACTCCCTCTGAAACATTATATACAGTGTCAATGAAATGAAGTTAAAACACAACCTTTAATGAATGGATAAAAAAATAAATTTAGATAGTATTGGTATTTCTTACAAAAATGAATAACTTGAATGTTCTCTTCTATTAAGCTGGGCAGGCAGCAGTTAACTATTTCCTCTTATATATGTATATTCAGTATACATTACAATAAGCTATATCCCACCATTAAAACTGTTTTTGTATTGCACTAACCTTTTTTCTTTACAGTCAATTATTCCTGAGATACTTAGCATTTTTTTGTGTGACTAATTTATGCTAATTAAGCTGAAACCGCAAACATTCTTAAAATCCTATTTGTATTCTGTGCCCCCACACAGCAGGCTCTTCAGCATTACGAGGGACCTAAAACAACAGAATTACCTGATCAAAGTTTTGTTTTATTATTTTATTTGGTTTTTCATAGGAGGTGCTCTAAGATGTATGCACTTTCTTGTCAGTTTAGTTTTGTTTCTGCACATAGGCAGAGCAAACTTCCCAATGAAGGGGCAAGTTATTGTGGTGTGCAAATAATTCCTGTTTACTGTGCATCTATTGCTAATATCTGATCTACAGAATTAATGTGGTTATTGACGCAATGTGGCACTTACCTCCCACAGCATTCCAATCCTTGCCTTGTGCACCTACAAATATCACATGCTTCTGAATCCCATTGGGTGTCAAAGGCATGTAGTTCATCTTCATACCAGCACCCTGGTGGAAAGGAATATTGTATATATTATATCCCTGAAATACATTAAATAATTTGCTTTGCTTTGAGAGTCACTAAGCTTTATGTCCAGTAAATCACATTTAACACAATTCTTTGCATCCTATAATGGTTGCACTGAAACATACTGTTGGTACTAGGCACATCTTCATATAGACAGAATTATAGAAGTAATACATGAAAAAGACGCTGAGAAGAGCAAAACAATTAATAAGAGGAATAATGGGTTTAAGCTATGAAGGGAGCCTAACCAAATTCCATGCATTTTCTCTAGAAAAAAAACAAAAATGTGTCTAAGAGAGAGAATACTTACCTTATGTAAATAAATCCAGGGTCAACAGGAGGCTTTGTAAGGTCAATTTTGCTTGTCAAGAAGTTACTTTTTACAAGAGATCACTCATTGAGGTTAGAAGAAAAGGATTTCCAATGAAATAAAGATAATGGTTCTTCACAGTAGGGCATCCAGGTTGCAAAACTCACAACCAAAGTAGGTTGTGAATGCATATTCAGCAGATAACTTTAAAAATAGGTTAGGGTACCAGTTTACTGCAGCCCAAGATGTCTATTGTTCATGAGCTCACAGGGGGTTTTGGATGAATCAACTTCCATCCCCAACTCATCACAAACAAGCTGAGCACAGCAGCGGTATCTACATTTTGAAAGAACGTTCCAGAACCCCTTAATGTTTCCACTTTATTTTTTAGGTGATACCTCCAGAAAGTCAGATATAGTAAAGCAAGCCTCTGTGGCACTTTTCAACACTGGTTGCATAGCAATCAAGATCCCTGTCTCCCTTTGAAAAAGCCATTGCGGATGGATTCGTAAAAGCCCTAAATAAACTCTTTCAACAATAGTTTGAGGACAATACTGGAATGATCAAGGAAGCAAAAGTATTCCTGTGCCCAATCTCTGCTTCTGGCTCTTAAACTTCTATCTGCTAGAGGAGTCACTGATAACCAATTTGCAGAAGACTCAAATACACTGTTTGCAGACTCGTATATCAGCTACAGAGAACCTATGACACCCAACAGCAGATAAATCTTCCATTTGACATGCAAAAATGTAAATTCATACAGGGAAAATGCTTGTTTGAGTTCCCACATTTCTACTAAATAACCAGACGGGCACTTTTAATCAAATCATCAAAGTTCACTCCTGACCACCAAACTACACCAACCCTGATTAATCATCTACCCCAAGAGGTACTCCTACCTAGGAAAGGAGTAGGTCAAATAATCACCACCCATAACCTCATCAAATAGTTAATAAAGAACTGAATTGGACTACAGGCATCCCTTTTTGTTTATCACCCACATCTTTAGGAACAACTCCACTATAACTTGTGTCCTTGTAAACTAATGACCCCTTTCCATTAGTCCTGTTGACAGCACTGGGATATTTATACTTTATAATATTCTAAAATTTTTCATAGGAATACATTGGTACCTTAAACAAACATGACAGGATAGATATAAAGGGCCACTTTACTGCTCCAAAACTGTACAGCAATTGCTCTAAAGCCTTTACTTAGAAGGACCACTGATAAATTGTTTAGGGCATTAGTGGACAGATTAACATTTTTTGCTAGCGGTATAACTCCAGTTATGCTACAACATCTTCTTAAATACATTCTGTGTTGTTCTGTGGACCTCATGGGTGAAGCTCATAGACGACTGGTGGTTTGAGGACCATACTTCTATTGATGTGGACTAAAAGTGCCTTTGTTCAAAACATCCATTATTTTATAAATTAACACCATGTTGTAAGTACTTTTAACCTATTAAAATTATATTGTGTGATCATCAATCAGGAGCTAATATTACACAATTAAGTGTGGTAGCTGTATAATTTAACAATGCTCAAATGATTTACATAGTTACTTGTTTAAAATTAATACTCTCCAACAGCTTCAGTCATGTTTATGTATTAAATGACTATCCAAAACATGTTTTCTATTCACTTGATATTACTCTGTATGACAAAACTCACCTTTGGGCTTTTCCCATGGAGTCCTTAATCTTGGCTTTATTGTATCGCAGACTGCATTGCTTGTTGTTATAAGGACTCCAAATGCAATCATAAGTTTCAGTATAAAATCCTGAAAAATGTATTTAGAATATGGAGTATTAAACACTAGAAATGATATAAATAATTAAATACTTACAACATAATTTGTTTAGTTGTTCGATGTCTCCAACTTTCTGTTACCCTATGCACCTCAGGACACCAGGCAGGGGTGGAACTACTGCCAGTGCACCCAGGGCAATTTTTTAAAACTATACCTTGGGGCTCCAGTGTGGCACCTTCTGATCCCCCTTGGGCTCACCTGCTACCAAACTGCTCCCTTGTGGGCCCAGGGGATCAGGAGATGCCAGGCTGGGGGTTCCAGAAGGGGCCGGGTGGGGGAGCAGGAGCTGCCATGTTCAGGCATCTATCTATCTATCTATCTATCTATCTAAACATAAACAATATTTACATTTTCAACTAAATGTGAATACTGCCACCACATCTAATATATACAACCCTCACATTACGAGATATATTCCATTACTGACTATTTAGCAACCTGCTGTCAATTTATTATACATTACAGATTATTCAGCAACCACCTCACTTATTATCACCTTTAAAGATTATTTATGAATTCACTGCAAACCCTCATAAATTACTGCTACTTTCTAATTGTCCAGCCACCCTCCTGCTCCTCATCATGGATAATTGTCTTTTTAAAGATTAATCAGTCACTACCCGCATTGTCAAATAGATCATCATCCCTAACAGTCTACTCAGCTGTTTCCTAAACATTGTTAGGTGAACATCACCCCTTAAGTTACTTCTCTGTACCCCTTCATTGATCATCACTCTTTGAAGATTATGCATTTTCTTTCTGTACCTTCTCATAGATGAGTACGTCTGACCAATCATCTACTCTGTTACTGACCAGCACTCACAGTTTATCTCGTTCACATAATACTACCGTCACTATGCTGTTTGGCAATCCTTGCTCTGGAACATTTTCACTAAACAGTATACATGTTAGTGGTATTTTATAAAATATATTAAGGGGTCAAAGGAGTAATTTGCCAGGGAGTCATTCACCATCACTTTAGTTACAGTTAGATCTTTGGAGTTAATTATCATTTATGGACCATTTTCACCCCTTAGAAAGAAATATCATTCTATGCTTGGTGGATGTATTAAAAATGCTGATTGATTAGTAAAAATTGCAAGCTTCGATGTAAGTTTTCTGAAAGATTTTTGAATAGCTTTCAATAGGCAAACCTAATTTATATTAGCTATAGTTTATAATTAAACCATAGTTGGAACCTCCTAAGTATCCTTTTAAATAAATAGCTTCAATGCAAGAATTAATCATTTTAAACATGTCATCATTATTATGTCTTGGTTATGTATCTGTATTCTTTGTATAAACGATGGACAGTGAAAATCAGTATTTAAAAAAAAAAATATATATATATTTTTAAATATATTAAGAAATGTACTACCATTAAAGAGAGAAGTATCTTTATGAAATAAAAGCATATATGAGCTGAATGGTGGTAAATTCAGGACAGTTTATGTTATGTTAAATACTATTTTATAAGAAGAGTGGTATGTGCATAAGACTGTTTTGACGATTCATTTAATTAATCCACACCACTTATCGGTTCATATGTATAATTTTGTAATATTATATATCGATATTTCCTCAATATATAGAAAATAGCAAAGCCTTCACTGAAAGATTTGAGGAAGAGATACTATAATTTTTTTTTTTTGATTGTGTTCAAGTAACTAATGTTTTATAATTCCATTTTCTTAATCTTAATAAGCGAAATATAATAAAAAATAAACTTTAGTTTAAGATCCACTTGAACAAAAAAAATGATGCGTAAAGGAAATCTGCAGTAGGAAGTTTAAGGAATGTATAAATATTAGTTACAGGCTGTTACATGCATAAGTCTCATTAACAATGTAAACTGAAAGCAAGCTTACTAAAATATATTATACTAAAATATTTATGTGTGTATCCATAAAAAATATACATTCCAGACCTTTACTTCATTTTCATAAAGGCATTCTGACCTGGGTAAATTTAGTAAAATATAATTGACTACCCAGGTCATATGGTTCTGATTTACAAAAAGCTGACATCCTCAACACTTCACCTTTACATGTACAATGGTACATGTTTTTTTTCTCAAATTTACATGTTTTATGCCATCTGTGCATTATATCTTTATGTGTCAAAAGACACAGCTTACTAAGAAAATATAAATAAATAATATTGTTTGAATTAGAAATGACATAAGTACAACTAGAGCTCAGAAATCTAAATAACATAACAAGTACAGAAAAGAAGCACAGAAGAAATGAAGCAGACTTCTCCACCTTTGAATAAACACTCTAACCATCAAAGCATGATAATTTTGATATTTGCTTAAAGTATTGTTTTTGGCAAAATAGTGTTATTTTTTTTTTTTACATGTGATGAAATTTTCTGTAAATAGTCATGGAGAGGTATCCTCATTGCTTATAAATAATATTTTATAAATGATTTCTGAACACTGACAAAATCTGAAAAATGTAAGAATGAATAAAGAAATATTTGTGCTTATTGGCTACAAATAGTTAGTTAACTTATCTGATTGCACTTACCATTTTGCTGTATTACTCCTTGCAAATACAGGTTTGACAGAATATTGTGAATATATATGCTTTTTAAAAGGGCAGATAATCGTTGCGTATTCAATATGTAGTGTAGATAAATTCAGAAGCAAATATTGAACTGAAAATCACTCAAGCGCTAATGATAATCCTTTGATATGAGGTATTTAATGTCATGCACATAAAAAAATATAAATTCACGTAGACCAGGACATTATTAGTGCCAAGTAAATCCACATGGATTTAAGGTTTACATTTATAAAAATACATTCGGAGACTGCATTTGTATGGTTTGCTTGTATTAGGATATATTTAATAGTTTGCTTAAAAAGAGCAGCTAGGAAAGATATAAAGCATACAGATTATAAAATAATGATAAACAACAAATAACATGATTATGATGAATGCTGCTCAAATATCTTTAGGTGCTCATACTAAACATCTTTAGAAGGTCATTTGTAATGTTGACCCACCAGTGAATACTAAAATCTGCAGATAATTCTCATAATAAACATATTTAAATGGCTAACGTAATAGTCCATGTCATGAAACAGGGCCAGCTAGAACTCTAATCTTTCTTCTTCTGCAACAGAGCCAAAAACCCACAGCATACCAAGTGGCCATTCTGAAAACACAAAGACAATATCTATATCAGCTAGTTTACTTCATCCACAAAATGTTTATTGCGTACAAACCAGAGAATTTTATACGGAGTTAAACAATAGAAGATGTTAACCATCAACAAAACAAAACACATTTTGAATGAAATGCACTTGTGGTTTTGTTTGGTAATTGGACCTCTGATTATCAGCTCAGCTAAGTGAGCACCAGTCATGTGCTGTTTGGCTAGGTGCCTCCAAGTTTGACCCTTCTGATATATACATTGCAGTGGGTTTGTGTCTCTCCCAAGGAGGTATGTAATACTCTGACCAGTCCATTGTTTCAGAGAATGCTGATGTTATCTCCCCACTGAACCTCTTGTGCAAATATCAAAACAAAGAATATATTGTAACATAATCCATATATATAAATAAATATGAAGAGAAAGGTAGCAGTGAGTGTCCAGTAATCAATATGAATAATCTGAGTATTGTGAGTATTGTGATACATTGTTACATAGTAATTAAGATTGAAAAAGGACTTTCAGTCCATCAAGTTCAACCTTTTTAGATCTCCTCTGATCTACAATATGCAGATTAGTTATTTATTAATTAGTTGTTAATTAATTATTAATCAACTATTTTTTATTTCTTTATTTATTATAATTTTTTTTAATAATTTATTTTTTTATTGGGGAAAAATATTAATTGAAATGGTGAGCTTTATCAAGCCTGAAGCAATACTTAATAAAACAAGTAAGAAAGAAAGAGCAAAGTAAGATATCTCTCTCTCTCTTTTTCCCTCTCTCTCTTTCTCTCTTTAAATATATCTAAACTAGTGACTTGCCCATCAAAAAATTATGGCAATAAAATTTTAAGCTAGGCAATGCTGTTTACCACACAGTGCGAGGCTATGGCCCCTCTAAGCACCTTCGGCGCTCATCGCGAGCCCTGCGCTGAGCCTCTAGCCCCATCTACTTTACAGGCCCCGCCATGAGCGTCGCTCATTGCCGTTTTTGGCAAGGCGCACCTTTCCTGCTTTGCAATGATCCCCTTCGGTGCTCATTGCGAGCCTCTCCCCCTGTGTACTTTATAGGCCTGTGTAGTTTAGAGGCCTTCTGCCATTGGCTAAGTGTTACTGCCTTGGGTTAAGTGTTACTGGTTTGCGTTAAGTCTCAGTGATTAGGGCTCGTATTTATGTCCTTTGTCCTCTTTTTACGTCCTTTTACTTCCTTCGACCTCGTTTTCGTCTTGTTTCATTTTTTTTAGCAACCATTTTTTTTCTCACTTCGGCGATTTTTGATGGTGAAAAAGGGCCAAATATGCCTCAAATTAACTTGCAACCTCACTCACATGCTCCCTGGCTCTCCCCCTGTGCTATGTGTGAGTTTGTAAGTTAATTTGAGTCATATTTGTGTATTTTTGCCGGTCTTTACAGTTTCGGAGGTTTGGCCGTTAAAGCCGTTTTTTTGCGAGCCCCTCAGTCCATCTACATGCTTCGGGTACTAAGTAGTACGGGCTGTAATTTTGTGTCCGTTCTGTGCGGCGCTCATCTCCACCATCTCGGTGAACGCTTTTGACACTCATTGCCTAAGCCCCTGGGTTGTTGGGATCCTTTGGCGCTCATTGCCTAAGTCCTGCGGGTCTCGTGATGAGCGCCTGTGGTGCTCATCTCCACCAGCGCAATGAGCGCCTTTGGCGCTTATTGCATATGCCCCGCGGGGTGTCGGGATGAGCGCCGCAAGCGCTCATCTCCTCCAGCACAATGAGTGCCTTTGGCGCTCATTGCCAGGCCGCAAACATTGCATTACAACATTGCGCTACCAACAACTTTTGGCAACCCAGCATTAACGACATCTATGTATGTGAAATAAATTAATTAGATAGATAGATAGATTTAAATATTACAATTAATCCAATATGCCACTATAATAAGAGCAACATTTTCTCATACCTTATTGTTTCATGTATTATCCCAGCACAATGAACCTGTTAGCTTAGAAGATAAGTCTGATTGGAAAAGTCTTACACCCTTGGGGGGTTCAGTCAAGAAGCGGTCAGATTGGCAGGGGACCAATTGAAGCAACATTATGCTCCTCCATCAACAGCCATGTGCAGATTAGGTGGTTCTTTGGACTTGTCGTGATATTTGTGGGTAAAAATTCCTACAAAAATTCCTACGTTCCTACAACTTCAAAAAGGGGTTATATAAATTTTTGAATAAAGAGGACATTCAAGGCTATCCTAGATAACTAGCAAAGGAATATTGATCCAGGGAGAAATTTGATTGCCAGTTTCTGGTGTCAGGAAGGCAAGGTTTCAATGGGTTTTTTTTCTGTTTGCCTTCCTCTGGATCAATTAACAATTAATTAATAATAAATAGTCCACATTAAAAAGATCAATAGAGATCTAAAAAGGTTGAACTTGATGGACTAACTCTTTATTCATCCTCCAATACTATACTATTAATAATTATTTAATCAATAATTTAATTAATAACTAATCCGCATATTGCAGATCAGAGGAGATCTTAACAGGTTGAACTTGATGGACTGAAAGTATTTTTTCATCCTTAATTACTATGTAACTATGTAACTATGTATTATCTACTATATATGACTGACTTGGTTTTGGTGTTAACACTGTAAATACATATATACTAATTGTGTGCTAATTTTCTGTAAGAGGGGTTCAGTCATTTTTCTAGTATGTCAATATTTCTAAACCTACTAAATGTTTTATCAAGTGGGACATGAGCCAGGGCCAAATCATTTTAGATGGTTTTGAAATACCTTGAGAAAGGAACATAGAAATGTCTTGAGAAAGATATGCTCAGGCTTATGGACTTGTATTCAATTCTTCATCGTTTTCACCAAGTATTATCAAACTGGTGTAGATAGGGACACAAAGGCTTATTTAGTTATAAAGAAAAACAATAAATTTGTCTCAAAGTATAATTTTTACACCATTTTATTGACATATCTTAATTATGCATATAGATACAAATATGGTGGGAGGCTATTGCAATTGGGTGAAATGACCCCTGTGGGATAAATGTCTGCCCGTTTGGCTCTAAATCCAGATAGCAACATCCTTGTAACAGCCTTGTGACAAGACTTTTCTAATATCATTAAAAATGATCTTACCTATTTAGATATTTGAGGAACTGGAGGGTATGATTCACCTATACCTCAATCATAGAAAAAGTGCCCCTTTTTTTTCCCAGTTTCCAGAAATTACAGACTAAAAGAGAAAGCAAGTGGTCTCCAAAATCCAGAGACAGTAGGATGCTTTACGACTCTTCACTTTATCAAGTAGTATATAATTCCTCCAGGAATTACATCATACCATTCACTATATCCTATTGATAATCTAGCATTTGGATCTAGCAACATCATTTTGGAAACAATACCACTTTACTTAGGAGATTGCTGTCATCAATCTCGGAGACTTACCCCCAGCCAATGCAATCATTATTTTGGTGTCCATTGACTCCCTAAGCATAACCCCATCATCACTAGGAGACACAGAGAGAGTTCTTATAGATTAATTGCTGAAAATAGTGAAGTCCTTTCCTGACATTCAGACTCTACCTGAAGAGTATTTCACTGCTATGTAGAAGCATGCACATAAAATAATAGTGTCCATGAAGTTAAAGTTTCAACAGATGGAAACATAGTCAACTTCATGTAGCCAGGGACAGAACATGACAAAGTACAGTCAGAAAGGTTTGTCTGGTGTTACTACTACATTATTCTCAGTTCATGCACAGGAAAAATTATAGGGGTAAATCCAAGATGCCACTTTAGGATTGAGATACTACTGCTATAGGCCTTGCGGTATTAACAATACAGGAATGGTAGAAAAAAAGCTCTTGGCAGTTCTATCAGCACCTAGTGAAAACAGGTATCCTAGGTAGCAACATGACAAGGAACACAGCAGATAGCAAGGCCACAGGATAGATGTCACAGAAAGCCTGACGGACAGGAACACAGCAGTGCAGTTAGCTAGGCTGCATGACAAGAGTCACATCAATGCAGATAGCTAGGCAACAGAACAGGTATCAAACAATGCAGACAGCCAGGCTGAAGGGCAGGAGTTACAGCAATGCAGATAAAAAGACAGCAAGCAGGTGTCACAGCAACTCAGCTGGAAATGGCGCATGGCCCTTTCTCTTTAAATCTGTCACTGTAACTTGGCTGTGTGCCTACAGGATTATGAAGCCATTCAGGGAATAAGTAACAAGGAGAGGGTTTCAAGGCTAGATGGAGGAATCCTCTGGGCATACCTCAAAAATACATTGTCTAGAAGAGCTCCATTGGATAAGTAGAAACTGGCTGAGGCTGAAACTAGAAAAGAGGGGGAGACTTCTGGAGGTTTCCCAACGAATGACAGCAGCTTCCCTGGGCCAAACAGTGGTGGGGTCTTTTCCATGGACACTCATAGCTGTTGAAATCTGAACAACCTTGTGGTTTTTCATGATCTGCAGCGTGGTTGGGCTTAAAAAGAACCTAGTTCAGACCTACCCAGTAGAATTGTGGGGTCAGTTGATATTCCTGATTGCAGGAATTGGACCAGAACCAGCAAAATCACCAGGAGTATCAAACAAAGACCAAGGTGCCAAGACAATAGTAGTTACCAATAGTAACCAGTTCCCCAGTCAGGTTCAGTAGCAATAAAGCAAGGGTTATCCTCTCTAACAGAATGACACTCACACATAAATAATTAAATTACATAGTTTCCTAGTAACATAGTAATTGATGTTGAAAAAATACCTTTAGTCCATCAAATTCAACCTTTTTAGCTCTCCTCTGATCTGCAATGTGCAAATTACTTAATACTTATGAATTGATCCAGAAGAAGGCAAACAGAAAAAACCCCTGTGAAATTTTGCAAGTTGTCTCAAAAGGGAAAAAAAAATTCCTTCCTGACCACAGATCCTGGCACCTCCACAGTTACTTTTTATTGTTAAAAACCATTGTATTTCTTTTTGGTGGAACTTTTTACTTCTAACCTCAAAGGATTTATTTGAAAACCTCTTGGTTTCACTTGACAACGCTTTATATTGACCCTGGATATATTAAGATATCTCCTCTTAGACACCTTTTGGTTAAACTTTCTTTATAACGTAAGCCCTCCATTCCCCTTATTAGTTTTGTTGCCCTTCTCTGTACTCTTTACAGCTCTTAAATGTCCTTTTTATTAAGTGTAGCCCAAAATTATACTCCATATTCCAAATGAGGGCTTACTAGGAATGTGCATAGTGTCAGAGCAATATTTCCATCCCTTGCTTCTATACTTCTCTAAATATGGCTATGTAGGAGTCCTGTCCATCAAGTGATGTCATCCACCCTTATTACCCTGTCATGATCGCCCTTACCACCAGCTCCTTTGGACTAATGTGATCTGCCCAGGATGATTAAGATTTTAAAAACAGGCCATTACTATGGCTGCATAATAACTCCTATCAGGACTGTCTCTTGGGCATATGTGGTTGTGGAATGGAAGAATTGTGCCTTGTCTTATGCACTTGGGAGGTATATATACAGTATATATGGAATAAGATATCTGGAATATATATATATATATATATATATATATATATATATATATATATATATATATATATATATATCAGATTCCCTAGAGAAGATAATAACTAGAACTAGTGAAATGGATGTTATGATACCTTGCATTTGAAACATTGTCAATTACTGTATTAGCAATATATACAAACCCAGAAGACTCACAGACTGTTACAGACTGTTACAGAATCTTATCAATGCAAGTTTAAATATCTATTGAACCTGTTGGGAATTTCAACAGCAGTAAAAGCAGTTCCTGAATTTTGTATGCTGATCCTGAAGTCATATTTTTAAATGCTACATCCAAAAGAAGGGGGTTTAGAGACATCTGCTGCCTTGGTGGAGGGATCAAAAGAACCTAAAAAATATACTGGGTAGGTTTGGCCATAACAGCCTTATCAAGCCCAACTGAAGAAAGTAGATCTTCACAGCTGGTGTCAGAAGCAGGATCCCTTCATCAACTATCCAAGACAGCAACCAGGATGGCACATGGAAACTTATCAAAGATAGTGTTAGAGAAAAACATTTCCACAAAACCCACATTCTACTCCAAAACCCAGTCATGATACCAAAACACAGAGGCCTCTGATTATTTTCCTATTATCAGATTTTATTTGATCACGCATGGGTCAGGAACAGAAAACATCTAAAATGTCTGCTACTGACTGACTGAACATGAATAAACAAAATACAGCTTTTTATAGTAATTACATACAGAGAATGGTACTTTCCATATCACCCTTCTAAAAAAAAGACATATTCCCACCAACAGCCAATAAATGATTATTTATATTATGAAATCCAATCCAATGAAACATGCAGTTTGCACGTGTCAGCCATGCCTGGTATGTCACACTAGATCCACACAAACACTTTCAAGCTGTAATCTCTTGCGCATGGGTCAAATGTTGTTTTTCTCAAATATCCTTGGGTTTTGACTTATGGACTACTGAAATACATTTTGTTTAGACTAAATAATTGTTGACTCTTTCCTTAGAGAAACTGAAGAATCATGAAACAGCAAAATTAACTGTTTCATAGCTTACATGTAGCCAAATATCACAAATACTACAAACATGATAAATGCTATATATATATATATATATATGCTATATATATATATATATATATACACTAAAAATGTAAGGATATTTGCATTTCTCCACAACAAAAGAAATCAAGTATGTTCAGTGGCTTGGAAGAGATGCAGAGACAGACAGGGGATTTGCCCAGTACTATCAGACCCTGATTTCCTGCTGAACAGAGGTGATTCAGGAGAAAAGGAGCCAGATCACAAGGATGAAAGAGTGGAGAGCACATCAGATTGCCATGAAAGAGAACAAGGCAGCAGCTCTTATGCATCAGTGGATAGCATTCCTGGGGCTCCAGCAGGGAGCTGAGTTATCAAAATGGCTGGAGGGACTAGTGTGGGAGGAGATCACTTTGGAGAAGGAGTATTATTATCTGATGGTGCCGGCTATCCTACTATAGGCTGGAGTTAATTAAATGACTCCAGTGTGTATGGCAGGGTGATCCAGCATGTGGCATTGGGTCTATTGAATGGGAGTGATCCTGTATAATCAGCGCTGCAAAGAATTTAGACAAAACCCAGGGTCCAAGGAGGCTGTCTTGGTTGAACCTTTAATCCAGGAGCACTTAGAGCTGCAAGCCATTTGTGGGCGGAGGCAATCTTGGGTAGATCCTTGCTCAAGTGGTGTATGGAGCCCTGCCAAATTGGTGAGGATGAAGAAGATGCATCCTACCACCAGGAGGCCCTAGAAGCATACAGAAGTTTGGTTTGTAGTTTGCCCTCAGAGAGCACTGATTCTTTGGGAAGCAGCCCTGGAACCTTAGCAGACCAAGGGGCAAAGTCATGCACAGTCAGTGGGGACCCCATTGCTAATGACAAGGCAGTGGGAGAGACATGTTTATTTGCAGAAATCATGCCAAGTTGAGGGCCTGGGGGGAGCCACCATGCCCCCGGGTTCTTGTAAGAATCAAACATGGACTGAGAACAATCAATAGGGTTCCATTAAATTACCAGGGAGCTAGACACAGATCCAGGGGCAGGAACAGAGATAAGCCCCTGTGATTCTGCCAGACCAACAACCGAAGGACCAGCTATACCCAGTTAGTTGGAGTACCACTACTAAAAACAGGCGATGTTTGTCAGACTTCTGACCCAAGGGAGAGTCTAAATGGAGCAGCTATAGTGCCTTGCAAAAGTATTCACCCCCCTTGGCATTTTTCGTGTTTTGTTGCCTCACAACCTGGAATTACATGGATTGTTTGAGGATTTGCATCATTTAATTTACAGAACATACCCACAACTTTGATGATGCTCTTTTTTTATTGTGAAGCAAACAACAAATAGGACAAAATAACAGAAAAAGGCAATGTGCATAACTATTCACCCCCCTAAAGTCAATACTTTGTAGAGCCACCCTTTGCTGCAATCACAGCTCCAAGTTGGTTTGGATAAGTCTCTATGAGCTTGCCACATTTAGCCACTGGGATTTTTGACCATTCCTCCTTGCAAAACTGCTCTAGCTCCTTCAAGTTGAATGGCTTGCGCTTGTGAAGAGCAATCTTTAAGTCTGACCACAGATTTTCTATTGGATTGAGGTCTGGGCTATAACTAGGCCATTCCAACACATTAACATGTTTCCCCTTAAACCACTCAAGTGTTGCTTTAGCAGTGTGTTTGGGGTCATTCTCCTGCTGGATGGTGAACCTCCGTCCTAGCCTCAAATCACGCACAGAGTGATACAGTTTTTGGCTCAAGAATGTCCCTGTATTTACCACCATCCATCTTTCCTTCAACTCCAGTTTCCCAGTCCCGGCTGCTGAAAAATGGTTGGTGTTTTATGAGTGATGTGATGTGTTGGGTTTGCGCCAGACATAGCATTTTCTTTGATGGTCAAAAAGTTAAATTTTAGTCTCATCAGACCAGAGCACCTTCCTCCATACAGTGTGGGAGTCTCCCACATGTCTTTTCATAAACTCAAAATGTGCCATTTTGTTTTTTGCTGAAAGTAATGGCTTTCTACTGGCCACTCTGTCATAAAGCCCAAATCTATGGAGAGTATGGCTTATTTTCGTCCAATGTACAGATACCGCAGTCTCTGCTGTGGAACTCTGCAGCTCCTCCAGGATTACCTTAGGTCTTTGTGCTGCCTCTCTGATTAATGCCCTCCTTGCCCGGTCCGTGAGTTTTGGTGGGCGGACGTCTCTTGGCAGGTCTGCTGTTGTTCCATGTTCTTTCCATTTGGTTATGATAGATTTGATGGTGCTCCCGGGGATCATCAAAGATTTGGATATTTTTTTATAACCTAACCCTGACTTGTACTTCTCAACAACATTGGCCCTTACTTGTTTGGAGAGTTCCTTAGTCTTCATGGCAGTGTTTGGTTAGTGGTGCCTCTTGCTTAGGTGTTGCAGCCTCTGGGGCCTTTCAAAAACGGTGTGTACATGTAATGACAGATCATGTGACACTTAGATTGCACACAGGTGGACATCATTTCACTAATTATGTGACTTCTGAAGGTAATTGGTTGCAGCAGAGCTTTTTATGGGCTTCATAACAAAGGGGGTGAATACATACGAACATGCCAATTTTCTGTTTTCTATTTCTAAAAAATAGTTTTATGTATATATTTTTTCTCCTTTCACTTCAACAACTTAGACTATTGTGTTCTGATCCATCACATAAAATTCAGATTAAGAAATAATTGAACTTAAGGCTGTAATGTAACAAAATAGGTAAAAAGTCAAGGGGGTGAATACTTTAGCAAGGCACTGTATGCTCACCATACCTTGGAGGATAAGATAATGGACTGCATCCTGCAAATAGACTATGCACTAGGTGAGGACTGTAAACCATTTATGGAGACTACAACAAAGGTGAAGATTTTGGATGCCAGCCAGCATCATTTGTTTTTCTCACAAGGGATGTATTGCCCACTGTTGGTCCCATAGGCCTATGGTCTGTTTTAGTTCTAACACGACAGCTATTGGGACTAGCTTGGTTCACGAGTGTTGTGCTGTCAGGAGATCCACTTCCAGAATTGTTTTTGCCTCTAGAATTTGTACAGAATAATAATGACCCTGTACACTCAGAATCAGGCCTAGGGGAATTGTTTTCCACATTTGCCCCAATGTGGTTGAGTAGCCCTCCTCTTTCAGTGGGAGAATTTGGGTTACAGCTGAAGAGTGGGGTGCTTGTACAGAGATTTGACTCTTCAGAATGATTCCTAACCTGGATGTATCACTTTCATTGGATTACTAATAAGGGTCCACTGAGATGCTTTTTCCAGCTCCCCCCACTGCAGCCACCGTTAAACCGTAGCACTTAGGCAATGAGAGGCGTAGAGAGGTGAGCCGTTAAACACGTCACACGCACGACTTAGAAAAAAAAAACACACCGGAACCAACCTTAACGTAACAAACACCCACACGCACTAAAAATACGACCATAACGGCCGAACCGTGCGCACCTAAAAACAGTCAAAACACACCAAATATTCACAAAAACTACATAAAAAACTTACCCATAGCAAGGGGGGGCATCCAGGACCTCCATTTAAGTCCAACTTCCCGAGTTCAGTCACACGAAATTCCCCTAAGCAAGAGAAAAAATGGCCGCCGGAAAAAACGAAAATGAGGCTCACAGCCCAGCCATGTACAACTTACCCAAGAAGGGATCCGAGATAAGCTTGGAAACCCGCATTAACCCCACGGGATCCGAGATATGCTCGGAGACCTGCATTAACCCCACATTAACCATTGCAGTGGGGGTCCCGATTGCACGCGATCGGGGACCCTCGCTGCAATGAAAATTCAAAATTCCTGCTTTACAGGTCCTTAAAGGATTGTAAAGGTCCTTAAAGGACCCGTTATAAAAGAAAACAAAGATACACTATCACCCTGTCACTCACATAAACCCCTAATTAACTCTGTCACTCATGGGGGTCAATAGAGACCCCCATAAGCCCTTCATTAACCCTGTCACTCATGGGGGTCAATACAGACCCTTATATGCCCTTCATTAACCCTGTCACTTATGAGGGTCAATACAGACCCCCATAAGCCCTTCATTAACCCCCTCACTCATGGAGGTCAATATAGACCCCCATAAGCCCTTCATTAACCCTGTCACTCATGGGGTCAATACAGCCCCCAAAAAGCCCTTAATTTACCCCCTCACTGATGGGGATCAATACAGACCCCCATAAACCGCTAATTAACCCTGTCACTCATGGAGGTCCATACAGACCCTCATAAGCCTCTATTTAACCCTATCAGTCCCATAAGGGTATATTAAGACCATTATGGGCCTGTTACAACACAACATTAACCACATAAGTGCCATGACGGTCCTCAAGGACCATCATGACACTAAGTATAAACACTACACTGCACTATACCCCCCCAATAAAACATTGAATATCAACTAAACACCCTCTACACTAACCTATTAACACCTACACTACCTACCTACCCCCTAATAACCCCCACCACTCTAATTACAGAAAAAAAAAATCTACATTACATAAAATAAAAAACCTAAGTCACAAAAAAAAAATCTACATTACAGAAAATAAAAAAACCTAACTAAAAAAAAAAAAAAAAAGGAACATTACAGAAAATAAAAAAAACATTACAACCCCCCCCTCACTACAGAAAAAAAAAAATTACACACCTGAAAAGGCAATACATACAATAAAATACAATACAAATACATACAATATAATACAATACAATTAAATACAATACAATACAATACACCCCTATCTAATATACAATACATTCAATCTATCTAATATACATCCCCTAATCTATCTAAATAAATACCATAATCTAATATACATCCTATCTATATAATATACATCCCCAATCTATCTAAATAAATACCACAATCTAATATACAATACATTCTATGCTATCTATATAAAACACATACCCCTAGCTAACATACAATAAATGCTATCTATATAGTAAATAATCTAATTCTAAGCTAAAATTAAATAATTAAGACCACTTACCTTTGCAGATGTCCATTCAGATTAGGCACCTAGGGAAAGAAAAATAAAAAAATTAGTGCAACACGTTTACAGTACATAAATAAACATGCTAAACATTCTAAATATTCTACTCACCTTTCCAGCATGTCCCGTCCTTATTCTTTTAACCTTCTTCGGAGCGGCACCTTTTAAAAAAAACATAACATTAATACACATACATAAAAACAAAATAAAATAAACATAATCTACATTGTACTTACCTCACCGCCATGTCTCCGGCCTCCTCCGCCTCCTCTTCTGCCACGCCCTGTTAAAAAAAAACTTACATCCGCACTCACGGACATCCCTGACGCTAATGAAGCTCCCGGAGACTTTTCCGGAAGAAAATAGGCAATGGCGCCTTCTGATTGGTTGAAAACGCTGTCTATCAAATTCACCCAATCAGGAGGCGCCAATGTGTGAGCCAATCAGAAAGTGATACACCCTAAAATCCCACTCTGATTGGATAATGCTCCTGTCAATCTTTATTTAAACCAATCACAAGGCGCAGATGCCTTCAGCCAATCACAATGGAATACACCCCCACAGGGTGATTGGTTAGAGCATCTGCACATTCTGATTGGTTGCACTGACAATAGCCAATCACAATGGAATACACCCCCACGTACTGATTGGTGAAGGATTTGCGCATTCTCATTGGCTATTGTTAATGTCAATCAATATTACAGCCATTGGGAAGGAGCAGATGTCTTCACCAATCAGTACGTGGGGGTATATTCCATTGTGATTGGCTGATGGCAACAAAGCCTTCGGATTGGTTCAAATAAAGATTGACAGGTGTGTTATCCAATCAGTGTGGATTTGGTTCACAATTGGCGTCTTCTCATTGGCTGAATTTGATAGACAGCATTTTCAGCCAATCAGAAGCCGCCATTGCCAATTTTTATTCTGGAACACTCCGTAGGAAGCTCATTAGCGTCTGAGAAATCGGATGTGTGTCGTTTTTTTTTTTTTTGTATGTAAACTAATGTGATGTTTTTTTTTAACAGGGGCAGCACCGCAGAAGCCAAGATGGAAGTGAGATGCTGGGACGGGACATGCTGGAACGGGACATGCTGGAAAGGTGAGTAGAATATTTAGAATATTTATAATGTTTAGTTATTTTATGTAAACGTGTTGTATTTATTTTTTTTATCTTTTTTACCCTAGGTTGGTGATCTGAAGAAACATCTCAAAGGTAGGTGGTCTTAATTATTTTATTGTAGCATAGAATTAGGGTTGCTATATAGAGATAGCATGTACTGTATATTAGATGGATAGGGGGATGTATAGTATATAGATAGTATTTATTGTATAGTAGATAGATAGATAGATAGATAGATAGAGAGATAGATAGATAGATAGATAGATAGATAGATAGATAGATGGATAGATAGGGGGATGTATATTAGATAGATAGTATTGTATATTACATAGTGGGATGTAGATTACATAGTGGGATGTATATTAGATAGTGGGATGTATATTAGATAGGAGGATGTATATTAGATAGGGGTGTATTGTATTGTATTTAATTGTATTATTTTTTTTTTACTGTAGGGGGGGTTGTAATGTATTTTTTATTTTCTGTAATGTTGCTTTTTTTATTTTTTGTGACTTAGGTTTTTTTTTTATGTAATGTACATTTTTTATTTTTGGTGATTTCAGTTGTTTTTATTTTATGTAATGTAGATTTTAGATTTTTGATGACTTTAGTTTTTTTGATTTCTGTAATTAGAATGGTGGGGGTTATTAGGGGGTAGGTAGGTAGTGTATGTGTTAATAGGTTAGTGTAGAGGGTGTTTAGTTGATATTTAATGTTTTATTGGGGGTATAGTGCAGTGTAGTGTTTATACTTAGTGACCCTCATGGCACTTATAGTGTTATTACATGTGTTCATTAGTGTGTTAGAGGGGACTATATAGTTGAGGCACACAGTACACTGACATTGTGTGCCAAACAGCATTTCAACACTTTCTTTTATTGACCGTCATTTTTTGATGGGCAAGTCGCTAGTATATATATAAAAAATAAAAGATCCAGAAGAATAGAGAAGATAACAGCTGCCTGGCCCTGTACAACTAGTGGAGTGGATTATATCTTGCATATGAAACATTGTCAATGACCGTATTACCAATTTATACAAAACCCAGAAGACTCACAGACTGTTACAGAATGTTATCAGTTCAAGTTTAAATATACATCTATCGAACCTGTTATGAATTTCAACAGCAATAAAAGTAGTTCCTGAATTTTGTATGCTGATCCAGTGTTCAATAGTTAAATGCTGCATCCCAAAGAAGGACTTTTTAGAGACATCTGCTGCTAGTGAAGGAATAAAAAAACCCTGAAAGATGTGATGGGTAGATATGGCCATAAAACCCTTATTAAGCCCATACCCCCTCTCTAGTCCTGGAGCCTGACTGAGTAATTGAGTAACCTCGAGGGATGTCCTCTTGTCAGTTGAAAACCTCTTGGCACAGAAAGCTCCCTTGACAAATCTTTATACTGACCCTGGATGTATTTATATAAGGTAATCATATCTCCTCTTAAACGCCTTTTTTCTAGAGAAAATAAGTTTAATTTGGTTAGTCTTTCTTCATAACTTAGCCCCTCCCTTCCCCCATTAGTTTTGTTGCACTCCTCTGTACCTTTTCCAGCTCTAAAATGTCCTTTTTATGAAGTGGTGCCCAAAATTGTACTCCATATTCCAAATGAGGGCGTACTAGAGATTTGTATAGTGGCAGAATTAAATTTGCTTCCGTGGCTTCTATACCCTTCTTAATACATGCTAATATTTTATTTGCCTTTGCAGCTGCTGCTTGGCTTTGAGCACTGTTACCTAGATGGTTGTCCACAAGCACTCCCAAACCCCTTTCAATATCTGTTACACCTAGATTTGCTCCATTAAGATTATAAATTGCATGGCTATTTTTCCTTCCCAGATGCATAACTTTACATTTATTCATATTAAATCTCATCTGCCATTTAGATGCCCATTCCTCAATTTTATGTAAATCCCTTTGGAGGGAAAGCATCACATCACTATCTGATTTAATTACCTTGCACAACTTCGTGTCATCAGCGAAAATGGAGACACCACACTCCAATCCTACCTCTAAGTCATTAATAATTATGTTAGAAAGGAGAGGACCTAATACTGAACCCTGAGGAACCCCACTTACCACATTAGTCCAATCAGAGTATGTTCCATTTACAACAACCCTTTGCTTCCTGTCTTTTAGCCAGCTCTCAATCCATGAGCAGATATTTACTGCAACTCCTGTATCTCTTAGTTTGCACAATAGTCTCCCATGTGGCACTGTATCAAAAGCCTTTGCAAAATCCAAAAAGACTACATTTACTGAGTTGCCTTGATTCAGGTTCCTACTAACCTCCTCATAGAAACTAATTAGATTTGTTTGACATGACCTATCCCTCATAAATCCATGTTGACTCTTACTTATAATCCTGTTCAAATAGACATATTCTTGTATATTATCCCTTATTAACCCTTCTAAAAGCTTCCCCACTACAGAAGTGAGGCTCACTGGTCTATAACTCCCAGGATTTGCTATTGCTCCCTTTTTAAATATAGGTATCACATCATCTTTTCTCCAGTCATCTGGTAGAGACCCTGTGTTGAGTGAATCTTGAAAAATTAAATATAATGGTTTGGCTATTACAGAAACCAGTTCCCTTATTATCCTTGGATGTATTCCATCAGGACCCGGGGCTTTATTAACATTTATTTTTTCCAACCTCTTTTGTATTACTTCCTGTGTTAGCCAATTATTGGGCAAAGGTAGTGTAGCCCCATTATGTTGCCTGGTCCCAAATCACATATATAGTTGTGAGCAGTGCGGGCTTACAAAAAGTTGTTGGTAACGCCATGGTAAAATTGCGGGCTCACTCAGCAACACAGACGCTCATCCCTGCGACCCACAGGACTTGGCCAATGACCATCGAAGGAGCTTATTGCGCTGGTAGAGATGAGCGCCAGACACTAGGGACTTAGATAAAAAGAGCGCAGAAACCGCTCACTGCAACTTAGCAATGCCTGCAAAATTAAGGCCCGTATGTCTTGAGACTTTGCGACGGCAGAAAAAAAAAATGCATTTAATGGCCGAACCGCCAAACTGCAAAAACACACATATATACCTAAAATTTACCTACACCCTCACACACGGCTCAGGGGGAGTACCAAGGAGCCAGTGAGTGAGGTTGCAAGTTAATTTGAGGCATATTTTGGCTTTTTTCGGATCTAAAATCGTAAGGGTGGAAAAAAATGGCTTGCAAAAAAAATTAAACACACGAAAACGAGGCTGAACGACGTAAAAAGCAGCCGAAGGACGTAACAACCAGCCCTAAGCACTAAGGCTTAATGCTAAACACTAACACTTAATACAAGGCAGTAACATTTAACTCAAGCCAGTAACACTTAATCAAAGCCAGTAATACTTAATCAAAGGCACTAACCCTTAATCTAAGCCAGTGACACTTAACTCAAGGCAGTAACACAGGGAGAGAGGCTTGCAATGAGCGCCAAGGGTGCTCAATTAAAGCCACACGATGAGCACCGAAGGTTAGCAAGTTATGGCACAAAAGTATTTTATATTGACGATTTGCAAGCCTGAGAATGTTGAGTTTATAATTCAGATACCTAACATCACTTTCCCTTTTATTATATACTAGCGATTTGCCCATTTAAAATGAAGGCAATAAAATTCGAAGCCTGGCAATGCTGCCCGTAATTTTTGCAAAGTCCTGCGTGTCTCGGGATGAATGCCAGCTAGCAGTGCAATGAGCACCTTCGGCGCTCATTGCAGCCTAAGTCCCCCATGCCTCTACTGCTCGCCTTGTGGCGCTCATTGCAGCCTAAGTCCCACATGCCTTCACCAGGGGCCGCAAGCGTGACAACAACTCACAGATTGACAACTATTATATGTGCCTTCGTCTCGGAGTGCAATGAGCGCCTTCGGCAATAATAAAAACCTGGCAATGCTGTTTGCCACAAAATACTACCTGTAAATTCTGCCAAAGTCCCGCGTGCCTTGGTATGAGTGCCAGCTCGCAGTGCAATGAGCACCTTCAGCACTCATTGCAGCCTAAGTCCCACGTGCCTGAACAGCTCGCTTTGCCTATGGGCTGCAAGCGTGACGACAACTCAAAGACTGACAACTATTATATGTGATAAAGTAGTGTGTGTATATGTGCATTTACAGTGCTACGGAATGGACATTTAGCTCCTTGCGGGTCCTCTCTAGCACACGTAGGCTTCTTGGCTCCATTTGCAGGTTACTGGTCAGAACGCAAGTGATTTTGATGCGATTTAATAGCGCGATTGGAAAGTAACAGTTACGGGCTTGAAAGAACAAAGGATTTTCGTGCTTGCAAGTCGAATTCTCGCTCATACCCCGCAAGTCGTCCGCGGGTAGCTATAAGCCAATTTAATAACATTAAGTCTTGCGTGTTACGTTACGAGCTGTGGTTTTCAACGTAGAGGGAATTTAATGTGGCTCCTAGAGAACAAACCTACTTAGGTATTTTTTGTTCTCAGATTGAGCACCTCTCATTTCTTTGTTGAATAATATATATATATATATATATATATATGTATATATATATATATATATATATATATATATATATATATATATATATATATATCAATCAATAATTGCCATGTACAGTGCCTTGCAAAAGTATTCACCCCCTTGACTTTTTACAAGGCACTGTATTATGATTTCAGTTAAATAAAAATCATGATCTAGTATCATTGCAGCAGTGAGCTTCATACTTTGCATTCACCTGGTTTGCTTCCACATCAGCCTTTAATCTATGCACCCCCATATGTTCTAAAGTTAACTGCTTCAAAGGGCGGGAGACTAAAACAATAGACTAAAATAGCATACAGAGGCAAATATAAGAGAAATATACCAGTATACCAGTAAGAGAAATTAATCATTTGTTAAAAGCATACAGACAGTGACATGAACAGTTTAAAGAGGAGCATATGGAAAAATCATTAATTTTGTTTAAAAGTCAGTGTGACCCAGAGAAGGTTTCAAGATTTCAAATTCACATTGTAAGATAACTTTAATTCTTAATAAACCAAATGCAAATATTTTTTACTAATGAACTAAAACTAAGCAGTGTTAAACAGACATATATTAGTAATGGTAATGCAGGTCTAGGCAGACAGACACGAGGAATATAAACAAATGATTAAACAAAGAGAATACAGGAATTTTCAAAAACATGTGGACTTGGGTAATGTCCACATAGATTTAAACATACAGGTTTAGGAAGTGAACACACAGCATTAAACAGAAAGACATTTGTATTTTTTTATTTTTTTATTTTTTATTATCAGATATACATAATATTCATAAGTTACAGAAGCAATACATTTCACAATCACAATCATAATCATATGTACCAGCTAGCCTATAATCATATATACCCTTTATAACTTGGTTAACCATAATATTACTAATTTTGGTCGCATCTGGACGAAATCCCTCGCTTGTTGAATCTCTGTTCAGCGTCTATCCCCTTTCCCAGCACTTATAGACCCCAGAAGGCCCGGCTCAAGCTAGCTTCTATCGTCTTGTTCCCTAGTAAGCCTTATGTGTTACATAAGAATCCACCTGAGTTACAGAAGGAACTATATTTCTGAAATACTCTAGCAGAGGCCTTGCCTTCAGTTGTTTTTATTGTGTTTGTGTCTGGAGAAGATCGTTGAGTAAATCTATGTATCGAGTATATAAACCGCTATAGACTGTAATTCTAATTGTTTTTTTCTCTCCTTTTTGAGTCATAGTTTGGGAGTTTCCTTTTCGTGGGGAGATCGTCCTATTAGGATTCCTCTTTGATTCTCTTTCATTCACCTAGTTTCCTCGCTAGCAAACTTCATTCATTCTAGCCAGGTAGGGGTGGGAGGGGAAGGGAAGGGTGAGGGGGAGATGTCTTAAAGGGGGAGATCTGGTGAGGAAGTGAGATAACAACGCAAGGGTTTAGTTAAAAGTGCCATCCCAAATAGCCCATTTTGCGGGGTCCTGTTTTAACTGCAATCCAGTGTTGAAGTCTCTCTCTAGTTCCCGATTTTGCCCCACCATAATCAAGATTTCAGCTAGCTTGGGAAGAGATTCTTTCCTCCAATTTCTTGCAATTACGGTTTTAATAACTTGAAAAATTTGGGTCATGAACCCTATATTTTTTGTTACCATTTTGACAGGAAACAAATTAAACAATGCCATCTGCGGTTCAGCTTTGATGTCTGTCTTAAGTATGTTGGATAGGTATTCAAAACAATCTTCCCAAAGTGAGAGAGATGTAGGGCAATTCCACCATATATGGAACATATCTGCTGGATTCCCGCAATTCCTCCAACATAGTTTGGTTTCTGGGTTGAATGATATGAAGTACATTTTAACGGGGACCCAATACCATCTATTAAGGATTTAAAATTGGATTTCTCTCTGGTTTGCATTTTTCACAAACCTATTTAAAGATTTTAAAGCTTGTTGCCATGAGTCTTTGGATACCCTTATGTGCATGTCTTTGGCCCAGAGATCCATCGGTTTGGTTATATCCCTCTGTGTTTGATTGTGGATTATCTCACTACACTTTGATATCAGGTGTTTAGTATTTTGAGACGATATCAATGTTTCAAAGTTGTTTAAAATAGGTGAATTATTAACTTTAATTCTTTGTTTCAAAACTTGTGTTAATTTGTATAAAGTGAACCATAATTTAGTTGAGATGTTGAATTTTTTTTTAGCATATTATAATCTAATATTTTAACTTTGTGTTTGTCTACAATGTGACCCAATAGATATATTCCTTTATCTTTCCATTCTGGTTCTAGGAAAATATGATTTAAACATGCTAATGTTGTCAGAGGAGTAAGTTCACTGTAACTCTCTAAAAGTTTAAATTTCTTATTCATTTTTATCCACTCTTTTACCATTTCAGTCAAAACAGTTGCACTGGGGTCGATATAAGGTATTGCTGATTTTGGGGTAAATAAAAGAGCGTTGAGATCAATGGTGGTGAGCATATCACTCAACACCTGGTTTTCGGGATGACTGGGGAAAGGTTGACTCCACTTTATATATTGCGCTAGTTTAATTGCTTCCTGCTAATGAGAAACCATTGGGTATGCTATGCCTCCTTTTATAAATTTTCTACTCATTATATCCTTTTTCACTCTGATCTGACCCTTTTTATTAATATATCTATCTATCAACCTCTGGAATTTGGCCAACCATTGGCTTGTAATTGGAAAAGGGAATGATCTTAATACATAGTTGAGCTTAGGTAAAAAAGACATTTTGACAGATGCGATTCTGCCGGAGAATGAGATTTGATTGCCCGGCCAATTCTCGATAAGATCTTTAGATGTTTTATATAGGTTATTCAAGTTTGAATCTTGCGTGGTTCTCAGGTCCAGGCTAAACTGAATTCCCAGATGTGTAAATCCTTTTGTATGGGCTAGCTGGAATTTGTCCATAAGGATCTCTTCATCTTTTTCTAGAATTTTAATGCTCGGGGCTTCGGACTTTTCTATATTTAATTGATAATTCGACACTTTGCTATACTTAGCGATAATTTCCATCAGCGCCCTCATAGATAGATGAGGGTGCTCCATATAGACAACTACATCATCCGCGAAGAGAGAGATCTTGTATTCATTTTTGCCTATTCTAATTCCTTTGAACTTTGCTGAAGTCCGAATTGCTATAGCTAGAGGTTCTAGAGTCAAGGCAAATAAAATAGGAGACAACGGACACCCTTGACGGGTACCATTTGTTATCATGAAATAGTCTGATTGTGCCCCCTTGCCCAATACCGATGCCGAAGGAGCATTGTATAAGGCCGCTATTGCCTTCAATGCGAAGGCGTCAAACCCATATCTAAGGAGGGTCTGCAACATAAAATCCCACCCTACCCTATCGAATGCTTTCTCAGCGTCCATTGATAGGAATAGAGTGGGAGTGCCTTTGTTCTTCGCTAAGTTGATTAAATTAATCAATTTATGGGAATTATCAGAACCCTGCCTTTCTGGCACAAAACCTGTTTGATCAGACATTATTAATGTTTTGGAGATTTCTGTGAGTCTTAAGGCCAAAACTTTGGCATATATTTTGGTGTCTATATTCATAAGCGAGATTGGTCTAAAGTCTTTACAAGTATGTGCTTCCTTGTTTTGTTTTGGGATAGTTATTATATTGGCTCTAAGCATCTCTGGGGGAAAATTTCCTGTAGTTTTAATTTCATTAAATGATGATACTATAATTGGCATTAAACCTTCCACTAGTTTTTTATAATAGGCTGGAGAAAAGCCGTCTGGGCCTGGTGCTGTATGATTTTTTAAGTTCTTTCTGCCTCTGTTATCGGGCTGTTTAATGCTTCCTTATCCGCCTTTGAAATTTCCGGAAAATGGATTTGGTCTAAAAATGATGATATATCTTTAGAATTTGGTGTTATAAAGTTTTCTTCCGAGCTTAAATTATACAAGGATTGATAAAATTTAGCAAATAAATCCGTAATTTCTTTAGGCTTAAATATTTTTTTACCCCGATTTTCCAAATAAAGGATATTTTGTTTTTGGTGATATTGCTTTTTGATTTTATTAGCAAGATGTCTCCCTATTCGATTATCAAAGTGAAAAGCTCTTTGTTGTAAACGCCACAAACAATTGTCTGAGCGTTTTTGGTTTATTTTATTTATTTCATTTCTTATTAATTTTATCTCTTGAGTTAGAGTGTCATTTATTTATTTTTTATTATCTTGTTCCAGTTGATACAATTTTACATGTAATAGTCTTAGAGACGATCCTCTCTGTTTGACCCAAATGCTTTTAACTTGATAACAATACCTCTTATGTATGCTTTCAATGCATTCCAAATTGTTATATTTGAAGGCACTGAACCCAGATTAATTTCTAAAAATGTTTTAATTTCTGCTTTAATAACATTTAATCTGTCCTTGTCTTCCATAATTTTATCATCCATTCTCCATGCCCTGCCGGAGTGAGCAATTCTTGTTTCCTTTAATAGGAGGGTAATTGGAGCATGGTCCGAGATGGTTATTAATCCAATTTTGGCTGATTTAATTGTGTTTAACAAAGACTCACTCACTAAGATATTATCAATTCTTGAATACATCTTATGAGAACCAGAGTAGTATGTATAATCTCTCTCATTTGTATTTAAGAGGCGCCATGTATCATACAGATGGTTGCTCACCAATAATTTAGAGAAGTCCTGAGATATTTTTTCTATGTACTTATAGTTTTTAGGTGTTTTTTTGTAACTTCTATCTATCTGGGGGACCAGAGTCATATTGAAGTCTCCACCCAAAATTAGACCTCCTAGAGCGATCTTGTCCAGTTTTTTTAATACTCCCTTCAAGAAAGAGTTTTGTTTGTTGTTTGGGGCATATACATTTACTATTGACAATTGTTGGCCATTTATCTCCCCTACCCAAATAATATACCGACCATTGTCGTTTAGAACCACTACTTCTTCTTTTAATCTTAAGTTTTTATTAAACATCATTACCACTCCTCCTGAGTTTTTTTTTTGGCAAGCATTAAATACATGTGGAAATTTATATTTAGCCAAGTGGGGAGTTTTGCTCTTGTCCCAATGGGATTCTTGAATTAAGACAATATCTGGGCTAGTTTTAATCAACATTCTAGCAATGGAGGCTCTTTTGGATGGAGAGTTTAGGCCCCTAACGTTGTAACTCACTATCTTCAACTCCAACATATCCCTCCCCTCTCTGAATCCTACCGTCTTCCCATCCCCTCACACCTCCCGGCTACAACCACACTACCAGACTTACTACATTCTCTCCTAAAACCGTAGAGGTTTATTTCGTACATTCAAACTTCACCCCTTTAGAAGGGGATGCAATTCAGTCAATAAACCTTGGGCGTAAACAATGTTGGGATATGTACAGTCCTCCATGGAGATTATTCCCACGCCCTTAAATCTTTATTTAGTCTAGATACCCTTCTCTATCTTTCTCTTTTCCCTTTCCTCCTTTCTTGCCCTCTTTTCTTTCGTCCTCCTCCCTTTCTTTTGGCCAACTCTATCCGAGCATTATTTTATTTATTTTTTTGAACAGGATGATCTTTCCCTTCTTCCTTTTCTTTTCTTACTCTTTCTCGTTTTGCCTAACTCTTTATTGAATGGTGTTATTGCCAGAATAAAACTTCCTGTAGTAACTATAACCCTCTCTTCTCTCATCCCTTTCTATCTTTTTGTCCCTTCTTTCTTCCCCTTATCCTCCCCTTCCTCTTCTTCCCTTTCTTTCACCTTCCTTTGTAAACCTTCTCCCTTTTTTTCCCTTCTTTTCCTTTCTTTTTTTTTTTTCTTCCTCCTTTCCTTTCCCCCCCTTCCCTTTCCCCTTCTTTCTTTCCCCTTTATTTCATGAGTCGTTTTAACCTTTAAATTGTGTCAAGAGATAAATATGCTTGTTGATGTTTATACTAAATTACCATAAAGTTTAATTGTGATCACATTTCTAGTCTTATTTAAACTTTCTCACTCTTGTCAATTCGTTCATTAACTAACTCTATTCTAGAACCCCATTGTGAGCTTGTTACCAACCTATGCTACTAACCATTGATTGGTTTTATGTGGTCTTTTAAAATTATTTTTATTAGGGCCATCAATAGAACTTACATATTTACTTGGCTTGTCCCTTAAAGTCCTAAATGTGCTAATTACCATACAGTTACATATGTGACTATTTCCAGTGCAAAAAAAGGTTTCTATAAATAATCTATGTGTTTTCAAAAAATCTAGTGTTGCTCAACAACTTATTATTTTAGTGTGACAGCTGTATACTAGTCATGTTTCATCATTACCCTTTCATAACATGATAAACTTAAAGTGCATTCCTTTCAAAGTGCTGTGCAATTTCTTAAAAGAGAAAAACAGTATAAATCTCGAATGTCTTAAGTACACCTGAGAATAGAACTTATTTCCTCCATAAATCCTCACATTGCATAATAAATTATAAAGTGCATTAATTACCCGTTTGCTATACATTTTCTTCATCCAAGAGGCAAAGTATAATATTAAACACTTTTGGAGTTTAACAACCCATGATTTTTAAGGGTATAATATCCCTTACAACATAAAAACGACAAAAAAAAACAAGAAAAAAAAAACTTGGTGAAGCAGAAAGGAGAGGGGAGGCCATTTCCAATTATGGGAATCTACCGACCCCACCAGATAAAGATAGGGATGTCATTTCAAAAACCCCATTTACTAAATAGATCTTCCCCCACTTTGTATGTTGTAATTTTATACCATCTATTGTCTCTAAACATTGAGAGACCTATGGGGAAGACCCATTTATATGGAATTTCTTTTCCCCTCAATTTCTGTGTAATCGGGAGAAATAGTTTTCTTTTATTTCTCGTGGAGGAGGAGATATCCGAGAATATTTTAATGTTCGAGTAAGGGGGGTCAAAGCTTGTTTTCCCATAGCTAGCTCTTATTATTTGATTTTTTAATGGCAAATGATGGATTTTTACCATTATATCTCTAGGGGAATCTGCATCAATATTTTTTGGCTTAGAAAGCCTGTGAAAGACATTTGTATTACATTAAACAAACATACTTAAAATATCAAGCACATACTCTAGTATATATTAATAAATTATATGTCTCTTGATATAACCAACTATGAGGGACACAAAAATATTATTAGTATTATTAATATTACTAAAAGATCAAAATAAACATATATGAGGAATTAGTGAACTCAAATGGACTGGAATGAGACATTTCCTATTAGACACCCACCGGATCTATTCATTTGTTTGAGAACCCTGCAGGAGCAATAGCCCTCATAATCAAAGCATGGCCAAAGCAGTGCTCAGTTATAACCCAATAAAATACAGAATTACTTCAATTCCAATTAAAGACAAGTAATTTAAAATCACAGTGATCAAAGTCTATGCCATAACCATTGATGCTGGAGAGGCACTAGTTGTTCAATTCTATTCCATTTCAACACCTCATAGATATTGTCACAAACCTTGGAACTCTTGGACATTTGGATCTGGTGACTGGACCCCTACACACACTAGCCACATTGACCAGATGAACTAAGGCTATTAAAGGCCACAAATATGTTTCTAATAAAGCACTATATCACTTTGGTACAGATATAGGACCAAAGTATAATTGTTAACCTGTTTACATTCTCCAATATTTCCCCCAAGCACCTCGTTACATGCCCTGGAAAACAAATAACCATCTCCACTGGGTCACACTAGCCCAGTATGTTCTGGGTTCATTTTACATATTTTTTTTATTTTTTATTAGTTTCTTACAAAATCAAAAACAGTAATACATTAATTACTGATACACACAGATACTTTCTTGATACTATATAGATCACTATCATTCAGTTATATTTATTATATCTCCACATTCACTTATCAATTAATTTGATAAAACACTGAAGGTATATATAGAAGTAGTGTAAACAAACATTACAACGAAACACATTACATTTGGTGAGTCTCATGGGTTGGCCAGGCAAACTTTGTAAAGATCTCCTATCTTCCTTTGCCTCCTTTCTCTTTTCATTTTAGGTCTGAATCTGTTTGATTGCTCATTGTTTGATCTTAGTATGTCATTTTGTTGTTGTTAATAAATACCATTTTAATTGTATTTTTTTATTTAGTTTCCTATTTTGTTCAATACAGTAAATTTCAAGCTGTTTTACATTTTAAGGGGTGTATATTGCATAGGGCCAATTAAAACATTTTGAGGGTAGTATCACTTTAAGAGCTACTGGTAGGCACTTCCAGTAGCCAACCGCAATACCCAATTTGCTCCCTGTCCCGGTGCTGGGCTAGGTTCCTGGGTGAATTCAAAGTCACAAACTCTATAGACATCTATGGGACTGATTGGATTAAGTCAAGTTACTGTCAGACAGCAATTGAAACACTTTGTTTCACTAGATAAAGGTCAAGTGGTGTCAATTGCTTTGCATGTGATATCCCTTTGATACTCTGTCTCGCGGTTGACCACTAATTGGTAAATATGACCAATTAGTAACTATAATCCCTGTTAAGCAGTCCTCTGTGAGGGAATAGTGAATGAAGTCAATCTGTAGGATCAGTCTAGTAACATTTTCAAGCCCAGATAATTCTCTGGTCATAATAAAAACCCTCTTCCAACAGCCTCGTAGATGACACTAAACATGGACATCACCAAATGGTCAACATATAAATTACATTGTCTATATGTTTTGTAACCAAAGATGGAGAAGCTCTATACAGTCAGCAAAAACACCTGGAGCTTTCTTCGGGCCAGATCATGAGCCTATTACAAAGTTTGGAATTAAACTGGAGAAAAGAGGGAGAATCATCAGACCAGCAGATATGAAAAAATATATATCCTCTGTGAATATGCAGTAGAGATAAAGAATAGATTTAATGGCCTAAACTAGATAAGTAGAAGGCATAAATAACTTTGGACATAAGTTTTTGACATGGTCCAGAAAACAGCAGCAAGGAATATCCTCAAAAGAAAGAAAACTAAGGGTTTCATTACAATTGGATCCATAGGCATTTACAAGTCAAGTTAGCAAGTCATTTGCCAACCTATCAATCCAGGAAAAATGTAGTGCTGAATAGAGTAAATGTGTTTAGGGCTAGCTGTCACATTTAAACTTTCCACCAAGTAATCCCATTTGAATCTACCACTGCTTTACACAAGTAGCTTACAGTGAAGATGCCCTTTTTACCTCCCAATCCTTTGTGGTCTGACGACCACCAGTAGAGGTGTAAAAATGTCTCTGAAAATTAAGTGTCAGATCTGACGCTATAATCACTATAACACTTAAACATGGGGTCGATTTAAACCCCCATGGCACCTAAATATTATTTATGCACCATCGGGTTCTATTTAGACCCCCATGGCACCTAAATATTAATACTGTGCTGTAGAGGTTTTTAAAGGACCTCCAAGACACCTATAACTTATCCCCTACCCCAGGGGTTCCTAACAGTTTCCCCATGGCCATATAAATTAACCCCTATGCCAGGGGCATCTAACAAATAGCCTAGTCATGGAGGTCCTACAAGGTCCTCGATAGCACTTACATAATACCGTAATGCCATTTAGGTCTATAAACTAATATGGCATGGAGGTCCTGGAATGACCACCATAGCTACTAAGAATGCTAATATGCCAGAGAGGTCCTTAAAGGACCTCCCTTGCTCCAATAATTAACCCTTGCCTCTCTGGCATCTAACATTTAACCTGATACCACGGGGGTCTATATAGACCCCCAAGGTATATAATAGTAACTCCTAATATCATAGGAGTCTATATATACCCCTATGGTATCTAGAATTAAACCCTAATTTCCATTGGGATCTTAGTAGATCAACATGGTATCTAAAATAAATCATGGTATCCTAAAGGTAACCCCCCTATGAGCCATAGGGGTCCTCAAGAACCCCCATGGCACCAAAATCAAAAATATTAACCCTGCAGTTAATAAAAATAAAAAACACTACACTGTAGAAAATAAAAATATACTTACAATTAATATAACTAAACTAGCGACTTGCCCGTCAAAAATGACGGCAATAAAAACTGAAGCCTGGCAATGCTGTTTGCCACACAATGTAAGCCTCTCCCCCTCTACTTTACTGGCCTTGTGATGAGCGCCTTTGGCGCTCATCACAGGCCTTGCAATGAGCCCCTTTGGAGCTCATTGCGAGTCTCTCCCTCTGTCTACTTCCTCCCTCGTGTCTTATTTCCCCCCTCCTCTCCCTCCCTTGTGTCTCCTTCCACCTCGTCTACCTCCTTTGTATCTCCTGCCCCCTGTGTTTTTACCTCCCTCTCCCTCCCGTGTCTCTAAACCCCTCCCCTGTGTCTCTTTCCCCTTTCTCCCTCCCATGCATCTCTCCCCCCCCCCTGTGTCTCCCCCAACCCTCCCCTGTGTCTGTTCCCCCCTGGCCTGTGTCTCTTTCCCCCTCCCCCTGTGTCTGTTACGGCCTTCCTCGTGTCTCCATTTCCCTCCCTTGTGTATCTTCCCCCCTGCACTCTCTCCCCTGTGTCTCTTCCCCCTCCTCTTTCTGTGCCTCTTCCTCCCTGTCTCTTCCCCCTCACCCTCTGTGTCTCTCCCCACTCTTGTGTCTTCCACCCTCTCCCTCTGTGCCTCTTCCCCCGCCTCTCTCTGTGTGTCTCGCCACTGTGTCTCTTCACCCCTTCCTCTGTTCCCCCCCCCTCTGTGCCTCTTTCCCCCTCTCTCTGTACCTCTTCCCCCCTTCCCTCTGTGTCTCTTCCTCCCTCACCCTCTGTATCTCTCCCCCCTGTGTCTCTTCCCCCTTCTCCCTCTGTGCCTCTTCCCCCCTCTCCCTCTGTGCCTGTTCCCCCCTGGCCTGTGTCTCTTTCCCCCTTCCCCCTGTGTCTGTTCCCCTCTCCCCCTCCCCCATTTCCCTCCCATGTGTATCTTCCCCCTGTTCTCCCTCCCGTGTGTCTTTTCCCCCTCCTCTACCTCCCCTGTGTCTCTTTCCCACCTATCCCTCTGTGTCTCTCCCCCTCCCTCTGTGTCTCTTCCCCACTCTCCCTCTGTGCCTCTTCCCCACTCTCCCTCTGTGCCGTGCTTCTCCCCCCCTCTTCCCCACTCTCCCTCTTCCCCACTCTCCCTCTGTGCCTCTCCCCCCCTCTTCCCCACTCTCCCTCCCCTCTTCCCCACTCTCCCTTTGTGCCTCTACCCCCCCTCTTCCCCACTCTTTCATCTGCTCTCGGGCCGCGCTGCGCGCAAGCGCGGCTCGCGCCGCGCTCTGCGCAATGCGCAGCAGTTTATAATTGTCTAACTGCGATTCGTCTGAAGCGTGACGACGAATCGCAGTTAGACAATTATAATATGTGATTACACAAAAATAAAAAATACATTAAAATAAAAATAAAATTATAGAAAAAAAACAATTACAGGACAAATAATATAAAGGAAATACAAGTAAAAAAATATAAACTAAAAGTGTATAAAATAAATAAATAAAAGCAAGACTGTATGGAGAAAAATCCATACTTACCTACCCTTTATGCAGATCCAGCAATGATCAGTGATGCCCTGATCCTTAATGTTCTGCCCTGAATCAAACAGGCTGTCAGAGTTGCTTGATGAACTGTGTTCTTTCTTGATTGAAGTGATACTCAATCTTATGTGCCTTGGAAATGGCCCTCCAGCATAAAACCTGACATTCTAAAAATATATATATTTTACATTCTAAAAATGAGAAATCCTTGATGACCCATATGCACATAGGGTATTAACTTTAGGATGCCATATGGAACCCCATGATACTACAGGTTAATTGTAGATACCACGGGGGTCTATATTGACCTCCATGGTAATGGTGGGTTCAATTTAGGATACCATGGGGGATCTTAAAGGATCTCCGTGGTAGTAAGGGTTAAGTTAGAATACCATGGTAATAGGGGTTAACTTTAAAGACTAAGGGTTCTTTTTTTAAGAACCATAGGGGTCCTTTAAGGAGGGGTTAATTGTTAGATTAATTGGGTTAATTGTTATATTCTGCAGAGATCCTTTAAGGACTTCTCAAACAAGAATTCATTACAGGACCTCCATTGCATGAATGTTAATAGTTTGTTACAGCAACCCCAAATCATATATCATTATGATATCACTATGATAGGTGCCATGGAGGTATATTGGTTTATATTAGATGCCATGGAGGTAAGGACTTCCATGGCATCAGGCCACAATGTAAGTGCCACCTCCATGTCTAAGTTATTAGTTAGATGCCAGGACCAATGTGACATAGGGGTTCATTTAAATTGCCACAGGAATCAGTTAATGTTTAGATGCCACAGAGGTCCATAAGGACCTCCATGGCACAGGGTTACCATGGTTATATGTTTAAGTGGGGATCGGGTATGCGAGGAAGGTAATCCACAGGGGTTCCATTCAGCTCATGGGAGGAGGGAATCCCCAAGGTTCCATGTGCTCATAAGGTGATCGGCAGGTGGGGTATTAAACCCCCTGCTGATGTATTTTGATTTGAGAATGGTTATATAGATAGATGGGGAGGAGCTGCATCTGTCATACTGTAGCACTGCCAATTGATCTAATGGCTCAGTGTCTCTTGCAGCAGGCTGAGTGGGTATAATAGAGCTTAAGGGCTATGTTAAAGCAGTCCTGGTATGTGTCATAGTTTATGGGATGGTTTGTAGGGGATCCCAACAATTTGCTTACAGAAATAAAGCTCCCATAATTTCAAGAGATACTTTTTGTGCAGATATGTATCTGATTAGCATAGGGCCTAAGAAGGCAAACTGGTTGTCTGATGAAGCTTTGAGGATAGCAAAGGATAGAAAAATAATAGTACTAGTGGAGATAGGAACAGATTTGTCTAAATGAATACAGAATTCCAGATGATGGCAAAAAGAGACATTCTAAAATAAAAGATGTGAAGAGAGAGATAAAAGAATAGGAAATTCAAGAGATCATATACACAATATGTAGCCTGATATTAATAGTGACTATGAGATGGCTGAAAACTCTAAGCAAACTAAACAGAACACATTCAATCCCTGTATTTAAAATGTAACTTTTATTAATACATTTAAAAAAACACTAGAAAAAAGATTTAGTATATGCACATTGGGAATTGTTATAAAAATGATAAGTGGCTAGCTCCTGAATGCTCTATGTGACTTCCAGATAGATATAAATCTGTAGAAGATCATTGAAATAAACTCCACAATATGGGATAATTGTCCCTGCATGCACCACCAAATCAATTCCAAACCTCACACTCTACTTCAATTATGAGCAGATTTAAGGTGGATTACTACTTGGAGTGGACAAAATGATCTATATACACACAATAATTTGGTGTGTTAGGACTAACAACACAACAATATCCATATCTGCACATGCTGATACATTGTCAATATATATTAGTATAAAATGTATCAATCTCAAGTGCGATACTGATTTCAAACTGAACAGACATAATTAGGTTTCTATTTTAATACATTGGCAATGCCTGAGCAGGCTCCCTATAAGAAATGCTGATATAAACAAGGAGCCCAGTTGAGTGCCAACTGCTTAATTCCTACAAATACTAGTATACAAAAAGGGGTAATTGGTCAAGCACAGATAACTGTCCCTGTCTGAGCTGCCTGACAATAAGGAGTCTGAGAAGCGAAGAGTTGGCACCTAAATAACTTGCAACTAATGCAGTGGACCAAGAAATGTGAAGTATCTTAAATTCACTTGGCATTCAGGCTTCTAATGCCAGTAACATGAAACTCTCAGGAGCTGCTTTCAAAATATTAAAAGAAACAGGTTCTTCAGGGGAACCTGAGTTTATGAATATGCACCTTTTGATGGCACTCTGCATTGTGACATAATATATATCCACGCCCTTTAACCTCTTTTTTTTGTCAGAAACTGTCACGGAGTTGGACGCTGTCTCACATCCTACTTCATATTGTAGAATGAAACTATGCTTTTTTAAATGAAGGGATTTGAAAACCATATCAAGAGGATATTGGTTCATTTTAACAAGGTATATATACTCTCCACCACTATCATTACAACTGTTATGATTAATTAAACTCTTTATGCTTCCAAACCGGTGTTTTAATGTTTTTTTGATCAGCAGATAAAAACATTGTACTTTTATCTCCTTAGTATTATAGAGTTAATCTTTGGATAACATTGAATACATTTGAATAAATGTAATTAATTAATTTCTAAGACCTCTCTGATTCAATTCAAAACCATTATCTATCAACCACACTACTACTGAGCTTCAACCATGTAATTCAAAGGTACACTGTGTGTATCAAACACACTCATATACTTCAATTAATACACTAACATAAATAATCGCAATAATCAAATCTCTCAATCTGATAACAATCGTATCAGAGTGTACATACTCACAAATATTAGTGCTGATTTAGTTTTGTACTACTTTAGAATGATCGGATACGGGTCTATACATACATAAATGCATGGGCTATGGAATTTAATATCCCATTGGAAATTAAAAAAATAATAGGTACACAATTTGAATCTTCATACCTGTAGCTGAACTGTAATTAATATACTTATTAACAATTTAGTATGTTTGTGCTTTAAACCATTATGATAATATTAAATGACAGTGATGTTACCATATTAATGAGAGAAACCCCAATACATCCTAATTATTAGAGGAGGAAAGAACCCACAATTAGGCTTTTCTTACACATTAATGTTCAAATAGTCAAACAGCAATAATGAACCTGCTGTGATTAAAGAAACATATATGAATGTCTCTATACAAAAATGCAAATTGGACAAACCCTAAAAGGCAATCTAAGGAAGTCCAAAGGACATGATGTGGGCCTAACGTGCTCCAAGAACCAAAATCTAAATATATGGAGAAAGGGTAAAACCTTCATTTAGTCCTAAAGAGGAAAGACTGCTCAATCTGAATATCTACTTAGATTCACATTGTAGCAATATTTTATCTATATCCCTTTTCCTCTTAGTAGGGAGTGATTTGTCAATGCCTAATATTAACTTGTTGATATGGCCATCGTGTTCAATATTCACATGACGTGCAACTGGTACATCATCTTTGCTAATTATAGTTCAATCTTAATCTATGACAAGCCTGCAAAAATTCCTCTGAAAAAAGATGAGGCGCTGGAGATAAACTAATTCTTAGTCCACATGGAATTAGGAACTGTTCTATATACACTTGCAATCTTTTAATCTCCCACCACACTCTAATCTGTTGTTTATACATTTTAGTGGTTTCTGTAAAGGATTTAAAGATAATATTATCACCACTAGATTTGTTAGAGAGGCCTACAGTGAGGGAAAAAAGTATTTGATCCCCTGCTGATTTTGAACGTTTGTTCACTGACAAAGAAATGATCAGTCTATAATTTTAATGGTAGGTTTCTTTTAACAGTGAGACAGAATAACAAAAAAAAAAACAAGAAAAAAAAAGCATGTCAAAAAAGTTATAAATTGATTTGCAGGTCAATGAGTGAAATAAGTATTTGATCCCCTATCAATCAGCAAGATTTCTGGCTCCTAGATGTCTTTTATACAGGTAACGAGCGGAGATTAGGAGCACTGTCTTAAAGGGAGTGCTCCTAATCTCAGCTTGTTACCTGTATAAAAGACACCTGTCCACAGAAGCAATCAATCAATCATATTCCAAACTCTCCACCATGGCCAAGACCAAAGAGCTGTCAAAGGTTGTCAGAGACAAGATTGTAGACCTATACAAGGCTGGAATGGGCTACAAGACCATCGCCAAGCAGCTTGATGAGAAGGTGACAACAGTTACTGAGATTATTCGCAAATGGAAGAAACACAAAATAACTGTCAGTCTCCCCCAGTCTGGTTCTCCATGCAAGATCTCACCTTGTGGAGTTTCAATGATCATGAGAATGATGAGGAATCAGCCCAGAACTACACGGGAGGGTCTTGTAAATGATCTCAAGGCAGCTGGGACCATAGTCACCAAGAAAACAACTGGTAACACACTATGCCGTGAAGGAATGAAACCCTGCAGCGCCTGCAAGGTCCCTCTGCTCAAGAAAACACATGTACAGGCCATCTGAAGTTTGCCAATGAACATCTGAATGATTCAGAGGAGAACTGGGTGAAAGTGTTGTGGACATATGAGACCAAAATCAAGCTCTTTGGCATCAACTCAACTCGCTGTGTTTAGAGGAGGAGGAGGAGGAATGCGGCCTATGACCCCAAGAACACCATCCCCATAAGATGGAAATATTATGCTTTGGGGGCGTTTTTCTTCTAAGGGGACAGGACAACTGCACCGCATCAAAGGGATGATGGACGGAGCCATGTACCATCAAATCTTGGGTGAGAACCTCATTTCCTCAGCCAGGGCATAGAAAAACACACAGCCAAGGCAACAAAGGAGTGGTTCAAGAAGAAGCATATTAAGGTCCCTGAGTGGCGTAGCCAGTCTTCAGACCTTAATCCCATAGAAAATCTTTGGAGGGAGCTGAAGTTTCAAGTTGCCAAACATCAGCCTCAAAACCTTAATGACTTGAAGAGGATCTGCAAAGAGGAGTGGGACAAAATCCCTCCTGAGATGTGTACAAACCTGGTGGCCAACTACAAGAAACGTCTGACCTCTGTGATTGCCTACAAGGGTTTTGCCACTAAGTACTAAGTTGAAGGGGTCAAATACTTTTTTCATCAGTAACCTGTAAATCAATTTATAACTTTTTTGACATGCGTTTTTTCTTGTTTTTTTTTGTTTTGTTATTCTGTCTCTCACTGTTAAAATACACCTACCATTAAAATTATAGACTGATCATTACTTTGTAAGGGGACAAGCGTTCAAAATCAGCAGGGGATCAAATACTTTTTCCCCTCACTGTTTGCTAAATACATCCTCTGTCCACTGGTCTCGGTTTGTGTTCTGTCATATGAACAAAATTATGGGGGGTATCCCATAAAATGTAATACTACTCACTATGAGCACCATTCAATTGGCCAAATCACAATTACAGTATTTGAACTAGTAAAGCAGCTTGTAAAAGTTACAGATATTCAGTTGGCTACAATTAGCTACTCACATTCCAATTTCAAGTTCCCTGCCCACAATCACTACGGGCTAGACAAGGCCACAAAAACAGCCTTAGAACTCCTTTGGTTTTAGCACAGCTCAAGATTTACGAGTGCTAAATAATTAACGTTACACAAAATCAATATTCTATTAGACCTGTAGCTCTAGCTCACAAATTAAAACTAATAAAATGTATCAAGTTTTTGTCAAAATGTTATGAGTACTGAATAGGACTTGCAAGTGCTTTTTCAAATACTTTTCACAGCTGCAGCAGCAATTTAAAACAAACTAATGTACATTAAAAGCACAAGAAGGCATAAAAATACATTAGAATTAATTACACAACAAACCCACAAACATGCAATTAAAAAATATATATATTGTTATGGATTTTGAGACTTAAGGGATTAATACATATTGTGGAATAGATGGTTTAAAGATTTTTATTGATTATCTACATTCCTGGATTGAGTCCGTAGGCAAAGTTTACTACTCAACACTATTAACATTAATACATTTTTTGTCTCTGAGTGAAGTTTAAGTATAAACTCCATGTTTCACTGATGTCATGATTACTGTTTCATTTACTGTTGCCTGTGTTTAAGAAGTAAATTACGGACTTGCTTAAATATTGTCAGATCATATGATAACGCCCCCTAAAATCCTACTTACGAATGCATTGGTTACAGACAACTGAATATGTCTAAATGTTTAGAACAAATGAAGCCCCTAGCCAAAATTACAGGCTAGAGGCAACTGCGGGTTTGCAATCGAATGGGGCCCTAAGATAGTGAATATGGAAAATAAATATATATATATATATATATACAATATGTAGCCTGATAACAATAGTGACTATGACATGGCTGAAAACTCTCAGCAATCTCAGCAATCTAAACAGAACACATTCAATCCCTGTATTTAAAATGGAATTTTTATTAATACTTTATAAAAAATCAATCTACAAATTATTTAGTATATACACACTGTGGAATTATTATGAGTGGCTAGCTCCGAATCCTCTATGTGACTTCCAGATAAATATGAATCTGTACAAGATAATCAGACGAATCTGTAGACGATAATCAGGCAAATCTGTAGAAGATAATCAGGTGAATTTAAGATACTTCACAGTTCTTGATCCTCGACATTGGTTGCAAGTTATTTAGGTTCCCACTCTTCCCTTCTTAGACTCCTTATTGTCAGGCAGGTCAGACAGGGACAGTTGTACAGGCACAGTAGTACAGGCACCTGTCTCAGGGCATTCCCATAGGGTCTCTAGTCAGCCAATTACCCCTTTTTTATACTAGTATTTGAGGGAATTAAGCAGTTGGCGCTCAACTGGGCTCTTTGTTTATACCAGCATGCCAGTTAACAATATATCTGGTAGGACGCCTGACCTTTCATTGCCAGTATACTAAAATAGAAACCTCATTGTGTCTGCTCAGTTTGCAATCGGTATCGCTTTTGAGATTAATACATTTTATTCTAATAAATATCGACAATTTAGCAGTATGTTCAGAAATGGGCATTGCTGTGTTGTTAGTACTAACGCACCAAATTATTGTGTGTATATATTGAAGTCACATAGAGCAATCAGGAGCTAGCAACTTTTTATAACAAGTATTGAACAAGTTACATTAAAAAGTTACATTTTAAATACAGGGATTGGATGTGTTTTGTTTAGATAGCTGAGAGCGTTCAGCCATCTCATAGTCACTATTGTTATCAGGCTACATATTGTGTATATATTCTTAGGAATTTATTTTCCATATTTAATATCTTAGGGCCTCATTCAATTCGGGGCCGTTACTCGCAAGTAAATACCCTATTTGCTACTTTTAAGGTACGTACTTGAGTAGCTCAACTTTTACTTTGCTAATCAATTGGCCGGGCCCGCAAGTTAGTCCCCCTTCGCGAGAATCGGAAACCATGCTCTCGGCAGTAGCATTTGAGGGCTTGAACATGATCGCGGACGAAGCCTGTAACTCATTGTTCAAGGCCGAAAAATCGGATCACTTAAAAGCAAATATAAAATCAATTCAGCACTGTAAATGATGGGGAACACAATGGGTGACAGAATTAAAAGCTCGACATTCACAAGCTCGCACATCGTCAAAATATAAACTTTATTTCATGTTTAATTTTCGTTCAAAGTCCTACGGGCTTTAATGACCTCCAAGCCAGTAACTCATTATTAAAGCCCTTAGGACTTTGAACAAAAATGGTGGTTGGATTCCAAAGTCCTATGGACTTGGAGGTTGAAGCCCGTAGGACTTTGGACAGAAAATAAACATGAAATAAAGTATTTTATTTTGGCAATGTGCGGACTTGTGAATGTTGTGCTTTTAATTCTAATGTCACCCATTGAGTTCCTCATCATTTACAGTGCTGGATTTAATTTATATTCGCATTTAAAGTGCTATGTTTTGTGATTAAGCCCTTTGCGAGACCTCCTTGGTCCCAGTAACCTTTGGTTCGAGTTTAGCCATTTACAAGCTTGATGGAAGGGTAGATCGGAGCAATTGAATAGCGATTTGTGTTTCTTGCGGCCGTGAAAGATCAAAGGCTTTGAGGAAAGTAACTTGCGATTTGAAAAATCGCAATGGAAAGTAGCGCACAGCAAGTAACCCAATCAGAGCCTGCAAGTAGGAGGCAATTGAATAGCTAAGTAACTTGCTATCTCCACTTGCGGGCCTGGATCTCGATAAAGTAGCAATTGAATGAGGCCCTTAGTAAGCAGAATTCAAGAGATTGTCAAGAGATCTCTTGAAAAAAAATTGGGGAACTCAAAGGAACCTTCCATGCCAAAATGGGAGAAATAAGAGATGGAAATGGTATGAGCTTAACAGAAGCAGATCAGATAAAAAAAGAGGTGGAAGGAATACACAGAAGATCTATAGAGGAGGGATCTTAAAACCATTGAAAACATCAATAGCTTGTCCTATGAGCTTAAGCCAGACATCTTGGAAAGTGAAGTGTGATGGGCCCTAGGAGACCCTGCTAATAAGAAGTCTGCAGGAGTTGATAGAATCCCAGCCGACCGTTCAAAATCCTACAAGATTATGCTAGGCAAGCTCTGCTACAGATGCTCAAATGTCCACTGGATAATAGAGAAAGCCAAAGAGTTCAAAAAAGAAATTTACCACGACTACATAGACTATTCTAAAGCTTTTGACTGTGTGGATTACAACAACATGTACTAGAATGAAAATACACTAAAAATTAATAGCACTAAAACATCATATCTGATATTGTCCTGCTAGCACTATTTGCTTTCAACTGCTCAACAACTGTAGTTAAGAATAAATTATGAGCTAAATGATTTGATTGCTTCTGAGTGATATAGAAGAGGTATTATGTACTTTGATTACATTCATAGTATGTTTCACAATATGGTAATACTGCATATTGAAGCACAGCTAGGTCTGTACATAAGCATACAACACCCCCTGACTTTTTTAATAAGATTTTAGTGTGAAACTCTCAAATAAGCTATGAAACCATGTACCGTCAGAAGTAACATCGTTAGTTAAATAAATCCCAACTCAGTGCAGTTAATGTCTCAGATAACCTCAGCATAAATACACCTGTTTCTGGAATGCTCTCTGTCAAATAGCATAACTAGACCAACAGCATCATGAAGAAATATCAAAACACGTTTGAGATAATGTTCTGGAGAAACACCAATCTGGGTTGGGTTATAGATGGGCTTAATCAAAGAGTAGTGAGAGAAAATCCTTTGCTGAAAAGACAAATACAATACAAAACAATACATCCTGTTTAAAGTTTGTGAAAAGGGTCATGGGAGACAGCAAATATGCAAATGGTTCCCTGGTCTTATGCAATTAAATTGAAATTCACTTTAGCTCAAAATGTATATGGACCAAAGCCAACACTGCTTTTCACCTTGAGAACACCACCCCAAGGTGAAATATGTTTGGGGTTGTGAGGATGCAGGAACTGGGAAGCTGGTTAGGATCAAGATTAGATGGACAGAACCAAATACTGGACAATCTAGAAGAAACCTGTTGAAGTCTGCAAGCCCAGACGTCCATCCCAGTTAGAATCGAATCTAACAGAGATTAGATCTAAACACTCCATATGTATATACTGTAGGAGGTAGAAGTCTACCCTCAAATACTAACAGATGTAATTGAAGCCAAATGCAGTTGTTCGATAAACAAATGTATGTTTTTTTTTCGCTTGGGTGACAAACAAATTGCACTTTGAACGTGTTAAATATATTTTGTAAATGAAACCCAAATTATATCAATTTTAATTCCAGATTGTAGCTGTAACTTGAACTAAAATGTGGGTTGTTGAATACGTGATTGTACACCATTTATCTTTTTCTGCTACATTGATATCTTTTCTCAATTTCCCTCTTCCTCGCCTCTAAACACTCCCTTCCTGTACTCCCCATCATCCCCTTTTCTCTCTTGCCCAACACTCTTTCTTTCTCTTCCGAGTCTTTATTTTTCTCTGTCTATGTTTCCTTATGTCTGCCATCTGCTCTAGATTACTAGTCCACCATCACTTTATTTTGCCTCACGACCCATTCCTTTCATATCAAATCCCTTTTAATTTTAATAACATACCATTGTTTGTCATCCATTCATTGTTTCCTTTCCACTTCATAAATGGTTTCTTTTTAAGCTCCTCCACATTTATTTTTCTCCTTCATCCACCTCATCAACCTTTTCTTTCTCTCCACCAGTATGGCTTTTTCTTCCTTTCTTTTCTCTAACATTTTTTATTATTATAAACAACCAGTGCCGGATCTACATTTTTGGAGCCCCTAGGCAGTGAAGTGGAGGAGCCCCTGCAAGTGATTACGCAAGGTATGCACAGACCCATTTTTGCATTTTCTGTGTGTGTAAGTTCCTTTTCCTGTTGTAACTCTCTTGCTCTAGGTGGCTACCTCCTAGTAGCCAGTCTATGAACTGCAGTATTTTGTTGTTTTATTAAGCCAGAAAACATTTTTTTTTAAAGGGGCACCCTTCACAGGGAAGCCTAGTTGGCCTAATGGGTAATCCGGCCATATAAACAACCCCTTTATATTTACCAGCTCAATCCTTCATTGTATTCCTCTACCTGCTGTAGAGTCACATTGTATTACTTTTTTGGCATATGTTGTAGTATACTTCAGTTAAGTGCCTATACTCTTGTGCTTGTGGAGTTTTTTAGTTGTGTGTTCCTTTTTTAAATAATAAAGCTGGCTTAAGATATACAGTACTCACTTCTTGTCTTGTTTTATCTTACATAACCTTTAACATGTTGTCCTTCAAAGTAACTATCTTGGCAATGATCTTGCTAGCTTCTATTTTTAAATGTGTGTTGGCTTGGAACCTAAAAGGAGGAGGGTGGGAGGGGGTTATCCTGCCATGGGTTGCCCCTACATTTTATCCTGTGGTTAAGTACTACACAATTGTGGCAGTCTATAAATAAAATGAATAGAGATCTTAGACACATTCTCAGTTCCTCCCAAGTGACTAATTTCGATAGGAACAAAAAAGCAAGTGCATTTGCCCATAAAATATTAAAGTCTGTATTTTTTTTTACATTTTGCATATTATCAAGTCACTACTTAAATGAGACTCTTCAATAATACGTTAAAATAATGTGCTAATCTAAAATAGTCCAAGCTTGCATTAGTAAAACATGACGGCACATTGATTTCACAGTCCATTTGTGGTGTATTTTTTGGCCAATATTACTTATTGTCTGCATATTTTCTTCTAACGGCACTTCAAGTTCCTTCAATGAAGGTGAAAAGAACACAATGTATTAAGTCTAAGAAAAATTGTTTAAAGTACACAGATGGCTCCTTAGAGAAATCTCAAACACCAAGATCTTTAAAAAAAAAGTCCTATTTTTCCGTCTTTCTGTTGTCTTGCGTTTGTCTCTGTGTTTCCACTACATGGCACTCTTCCAGGGCATCATTTCCTATCAACGTCTTTCTCTGTAATGACTTCAGATGGAGGAGTGAACTATACTAAACCTAACTCATATGATCACTTCATTTAACCTAAAGTGATAAAATGCAAATACGACAATTTTATAACACAACAATAGTTTATTATAAAATATGAAAGATAGAATATACATTTTATTACCCTCTTCATATATATTATATGTTCATAAATAATCAACAGCTCCATTCTTTTTTCATACACTATAAAATGTTAAATTTTATAAAAATAAAACTTTTATTTGAAAACCTTAAACGTCCTAAGTCAAAGACTTGACTTACCGTACTTAAAATTACTTATATATAAAAATCTGTTTCTCTTAATATATAGTTATAAAACAATTTTGTTCCAAATATATAATTAATGTTATGTATCTATATAAAATACAACAATATACTACCATTTATTGGTAATTTGTAGAATCACTAAAATTGGTTAATTCATCTAATAAAAAGAATATAATTATATTTTGTAGTTTAGGTCATAATCAATATCTAATCACATTGGTATCAATGTTTACATTTCATGTATTATTCTGCTTTATGGAATCCTATCTCTGACACATTATTTTCTTTACTCTCTCTCTTTCTCTCTCTACTCTCCCTCTTACATAAATCTTCTTCCAACCTGGCCTTTGCTGTACCTTGAAACTGAGAGCACTTCCATCCCTACCCTTCTCCCACTGCCCCCGATTTATTTTACTTTATTGAGTCATACATATTTCCAGCACCTGCAGCAACACCTGCAAACAAAAATACCTAGTACATTATAACTAACCCACCCACTATGGCCACCTTGATCAACCTTCCACATCTTCCACTCCCTCTACATCCAAATCATTATACAATTCTGACCCATTGCACCAACTCAGAAATACATTTCTTCTAAGCTTCCCCCTTTACTGCCCTTTATTAAATTAATGTTACTGTTTTGTAATTTTGTACCATTCTCTAATTTTGTACCTTTTCTAATTATACTATTTTTGTAATTGACTTATTTTTGATCCTCTATCACTCTAAGCGTTTACTCCTTTCATAACCAATCTAAATGCTTATCTGTTTTTCTTGCTCAGTTTTCTTCTATCACAAACCCTTTAGTTTTTAAGTTTGCAAGTTTTCATTTTTGTTAGGTGCTTTGGGGAAAAAAAAAACACTATGTACATAAGTTTTAAGCTCAAAGCCAGGGCCCTTCATTCTTTTTCCATAAGTTAATATTTTATTTTGATTTATACTTTACGCCTGTATAGCATTACTGAATGTTTTGGCACATAGCTAATAAAGGATTAATTAAAAAAGAAAATAGTAACAATAATAATAAAATACATTTGTTCAAAATATATCATAGATGTATCTGAACGCAATTCATCAGTATATACTGTCACCTACTGGCCATTTTGTAAAACCAATCAACTTATTAAATTAATATAATAAACCAGTTTAGATCAATGATGAAAGTTTAATCTCATTGGTGTCAATGTTTTCCACAAAACAACTGACTTTTTCAAATTACATTTTAAGGATCAATCAGCATCACCCCCAAAAATTAAAGAATATACCAAAATTGAAATGTAGAAGATTTAAAAACTGTATTGATAAAAAAAGTTAGTAAAACCTGTAAAATGAATGAAAAAAACTGTAAAACTTAAAATAACAAGCTTTGCATGATATTACCAAAATGAAAAGGAAAACAATGATAACATACAAAATGAAAGAGGAAGAGGAGAAAATAGAGAAATATATGATACCAATTGTTATAGATTTTAATAAATAATATATACAAAGTGAAAGAATCATTAGAAAATACTGGCATATATTATTAAAGGATGAATTATTATCAGAAAGACAAACAAAACAACCAAAAATAATATAGAAGAAAAAAATTAAATTGAAATCGCATCCACAAAACCAAAAGATGTGGACCTGTAGAGCTTGTAGGGTATGTATAAATACATTTAGAAGCTGTGAAAAATGAGTACAGTAGATAAAAAATAAGACAACATGTAAGTCTAAAAATATCAATGTGATTGCAATTTTCAATATATAGGATGTACAAATAGACCTTTAAAGAAATGGACTACGGAACATATTAGAAATATAAGAAATCATATCCGCATCATTAACAATTAATCTGCATATTGCAGATCAGAGGAGATCTAAAACGGTTGAACTTGAACTAATAGTCCTTTTCAACCTCAATTACTATGTAACTATGTAACTATCATTCAGGATCATTGGAAGGAGAACCATAAATTGGCGTTGAATTTGTTGGTATAGAACAAATTTGGCTTGGCTTCACAAAGATTTAAAAGGGATTTTTCCCACATATGTGGGCCCTCTGGTGGCTAAGGAGGCCAATGCGGGACATGCAGAATCGACCACAGTGTTTGCACGGGAAGGTTTGCTCTAGTTTGAGTGCTGCAGTGACAAGATTTTTCCTCCATCTTGTTTTGTCCTCAATATCAGCCTTGCATGTTCTCTCGAAAGAGGAGAAAACCTGGTGAATGGTACTTCTCCAGGCCTTTTGTTCTGAAGCTAAAGATGTCCATCGATGATGGTCAATGTGACAGGCATCAAGGGATTGCTTCAACGATAACAAGTAAAGACAGATTGTGGAGAGGGTAATTTAATAAAAAATACTATCACAAAAAGAAGAATAGATACAGTATATACTTACATAGTTACAATTGAGGTTGAAAAAAGTATTTTAGTCCATGAAGTTCAACCTTTTTTAGATCTCCTCTGATCTGCAGTATGCAGATTAATGTTTAATTGATCCAGTGGAAGGCAGACAGAAAAAACAATTTAAGTGAAACTTTGCCAATTGTCTCAAAAGGAAAAAAAAAAACTTCCTGACCCCAGATAGTGGCGATCAGGTTCTTTACGGTTCAATACTCCCTCTCTAATTAACCAGGATAACCCTGAATGCCCTTTTTATTTAAAAATATATTTAATTCCTTTTTAAAGTTATCTATGGAATCCGCTGTCACCACCTCCTTTGAGAGAGAATTTCACAGATTAACCACCCTTACTGTGAAGAAACCTTTTCTTTCTTTAAAGTTGAATCTTTTTACTTCTAACATTTAAGGATGTCCTCTTGTTGGTTGAAAACCATTTGGCACAAAAAGTTCACTTGACAAATCTTTATACTGACCCTGGTATATTTAAATAAGGTAATCATATCTCCTCTTCGCCTTTTTTGCAGAAAAAAAACGTTTAATTTGGTTAGTCTTTCTTCATAATTTAGCCCATCCATTCCCCTTATTAGTTTTGTTGACCTTCTCTGTACTTTTTTCAACTCTAAAATGTCCTTTTTATGAAGTGGTACCGAAAATTGTACTCATATCACAAATGAGGGTGTACAATTTACACTGCCCGCTTAACATAGGGCCCATTTTTCGAAACAAGTATTTTATAACATTTTAGATTAAATAATTTTCTTCATATATAAACATCACAAAAAGAAGTAGGACAGATATATGAAATGAAACACTGACACTAATTGGATTAAATATTGTTTATAATCTATATTATATTTATTAGATTAATTACATTATTTTAGTGATTCTACAAATGGCCAATAGGTGGTAGTATAACTATTAATATGAGTGCTCAAATTGTACCTAATATTTTATTTTTTCACAGGGGTCCCCATGCAATAGCTCTGCCACTGATGGTACAAGTCAGTAAATCCTACATGATTCTTTTTTTCTGGGATTAATAGAATAGTTCTTAAGGGAGCCATGGAATAGAAGACATATTTAGTACAAAAAAAAAATTTCTAACTATATTTTAGACTATTTTATATATATGGTATAGGTGGTTTAGGGTTTTGAAATAACAGTTTTTGTTTTAGAACTAAAGATGTTAGAATGTAAGAACAATTAATTAAATAGTTGATTATATATGCATTTATTATATAATATGACATATAAAGAGGATAATATGATTTTTATTCTATGATCCATATTTTAGAAATAATTATTGTTGTATTATAAAATTGTTTATATGCTTTTTAGCACTTTATGTTACATGAAGCAATCATGATATATGTGAGTTAGGTTTAGTATAGCCCACTACTCCAGCTGAAGCTGTGAAGGTGAAAGGTGTTGAGAGGAAATGGTCGTCAAGGAAGTGAAGACATCTACCATGCACGCAAAGGTGTAGGAATAAAAAATGGGGGGTAGTGATTTTAAATAGACAAGGATCCAAACAGTGACAAAATGAAAACGAAGAGCACTACATGAGGAGCAATAGCACTACTACTCTACAGTAAACGTGCAAACAGACAAAGGGCAGGAGTGTATCTGTTCTAAAGTAAAGATTGGTAAATGGAGGCAAGGAGTGATATAGCACTTTATTAGATTATCTTTGCAAAGACAAAATATATAGCTGGGGGATCAGAATGGCCAACTGACAAACAGAAATAAGAAACTCCAATGTAAGTTTACTGAAAGATTGTTTTTAAATAACATTAAACTGATAAAGTACTTGTCATTCTAGTTTTAAATTATGTTATATGTGGACCATTTGCTGTATCCGTTTAAGACAAGTGACAAATAACTTGTTCCTCGCTGCATACTCTGTCACTGAAAATAAAAATAAACTAATTATTATGACCACCACCTACTTTTGACGTGAGCAGCGTTTAGCCAATGAAATACGGCACATGTCATGAGCTGGCTTGGTGGGTACATAAGGTGACTTATAGGCATTCTGCAAACATAGTCATCACTGTCATGGGTAAAATGTGCGATTTATCCGACTTTGAAAAAGGGGTGATCATGCAGGACGTGTGTGCCCTGAGCTCCTGCTCCAAACTTAGAGTTAGGGCTTAATAGGGGCCAAAAAGCCCAGCTAGGGTGCAGCTAGAACCCCTACAGCAATTGGGGGAAGCAGAGATGGCACTCCAAAACCCCCCGGGTGCTTCCAGTCACTCCGCCGGCGACACCCGCAACAACGCGCCCTGCCATGGCACTGGAGGGTGAAGGCACAGCCAGGGCTCACCCAGAGGAGGTGTAAGCAGGCCCTGGTCCAGGAGTGCCGCTCAGGACCCGTCCGTACCGGCCCCGGAGGCCACAGGGACTGGAGGGGCCCTGAATCGGGTGGAGGCCATCTTGGCCTTACACGTGGCTGGCGTGAGGAGGAAGGCCCAGGCGCAGTGAGTACCCCAGGAAAGGGTCGGCGGCTACCCAGGGGTGACCAGTGGCGGCTGGCCCGGCTGGATTGGTCTGGGAGGGCTGCAGACCCCAAGAAGAGGCAGCTGGGGAGTGAAAGGCAGAGGGAAGAAAGCCTGCGAAACGGGAGGCGGACATTTTCTGTCCAGGGCCTAGTGAACGGGCCACTGCCAGGTCAGAACACTCCCTCAACACCCCAAACGGCCTAAAAGCAGCATCTCCAGGGGGACTAGAGACGCAGAGGTGGGCTGCCCAGCCAGAGACCCACAGAACACACTACTAATCAGCTCCCAGAGACTACTTAACTAGATTGAGGCTGCTCAAGAAGGGAATTAGCTGGCAAGCGTTTCTCTACTATAACTTCTGTATTGAACTTTGCATATCTTTATTAGGCAAAAGGCTTTTGCACTACTAACATACTTGCTCTCTTACATACAGACTGTAACAGGTGGTGCACAATTGACCAGAACAGCTTGCTGATCTCCACACACTTCAGTCTGAAAAGGCATAGCATCAAGAGTAAAAGTAGCCTGAAACTGCAGGCTTCCACTGCCATCTAGTGGAGCTGGGGACACGCTGCAGCAGCCTGGCATTGGAGCAAATAGTTAACAGCAACTAATAAGGCTTATCTCTCTAGGATGTAGACCTCCCTGGAAAAAAAAAGGGAACTCCTGCCGGCGGGGGCAACGTCATGTTGAGTAACAACCCTGGCACTGACACCTAACGAAAGCAAAAAAGGTCCTGAGGAGACACAAAAGAGACCCCCACGCACCAGAGAATTAATGTTTGTGTCCTAAGACAAAGTACATCAAAGCGACAAATATGGGGAAGAACAAAAAATCCCTCTCAACTAAAAGGATTGAGGAGCATTTCAAGAGAGCCGGGGCCTCCAACATTGGAACCCAGGGCTCAGAATCAGAACACTCTGATCACTCAGACTCCGAGCTGCAGGCCGTATCCTCGCAACCAGAGGTGAATATGACTGAGAATTCACTGGCAAAGTTTGAAGCTTTTTTGGAGACGCATATTAATAGGGCAGTCACAGCCCTTCAAAAAGACTTGCACGAGCTGGGGCAACGGACCAATCTCCTTGAGGAGTCAGTGAACCAGATAGTAGCGACTCAAGAGAGATATAGAGTAAACATTGCAGAGAATACCTCCCGCATCTCTAGCATTGAAGATAAACTTGAAGATCTAGAGAATCGATCGAAAAGGTTCAATATAAGAATAAAGAGGGGTCCCGACAGCAGTGGTAGATCTCCCCCGCTACCTTAAAGCCACCATCGACAAGATCCTATCAGAAGCCCTGGATCATGTCTGGGAGGTGGAACGTGCCCACAGGGCCCTAGGAGGAAGCAAGAATCAAGACCTCCCCAAGGACATCATTGTTAGGCTATTACTCCAGCACTCCAGGGACCTAATATTGTCTACTAAACGCAAGATGGCAACGATTGTTGGTCCGGACGGATCCAAGCTACAATTTTATGCAGACCTCTCCCCTATCACACTCCAGAAGCGGAGGTTAATGAAACCGGCCCTGGAGATACTCCAACGCCAGGGCATCAGATATAGATGGGGATTTCCTTTTGCTCTATCCTTCTCCTTAAAACCCTTTCCTAGTTTCCCTAGAGGCTTTTTTCCTACCTTTGATGAGCAGAAGACAGTTGCAGCGGGGGGGGGGGGGGGGGGGGAGCTTGCTATCCCTACCTCAGCTGAGTTCGAACAGTATCTAGGGGGTGTATCGACTCCAGGGCTAGGGGCACTACCCCCCAAAGCCACAAAGACGAACAGAACCCTTAAAGCTGCGAGTGGATGCACACGCCTGCTAAAGACTTATTCTAACCTGTTTATTTTTTCCTCCCTATAAGAAGGTTTAGCTAGCAATAGTCTTAGCTACTGTTAATGCTTTATAAAGTAGGATGTTTTTATTATCTTGTTCCTCCTCCTCCTAGAAGGTTTAAACCGTTAAAGATGTGTGCATAGAACATAATTGTCAGTCGCCAGGATGTTCTCTGTCTGCTCTTATTGTATTTGCTCACCATTTAGTTAGCCCCCCAGAAATTCCCCCCGCCGATGGGAGGACCCATGATTCTAGCCAGGAATTATGCAGGCTAGGATAAAAAAGCTAGCTTTACTAAGTTGTAACCCAACAGGGAGAGTGCTCTCCCCCTTTATTCTTTTTCTATTCTCTCTTTTCTCCTGCATTCTACCTTTGCGGGCTTTGCCCACCCTCTCTCTGCTTTCCAGTATACCCATACTCCTCCACTCCGGCCGCCGCTCTCTTTCCTCCTCCAGCTCCTCCTTCCATCACCCCTCCTACTTGTGGACGAGGGGCCAACAACTAGACCCCAGTTACTCCCCTATGGCTTATGTAATTGCAATCCAATGGGGTAGAGGGCAACCTTACTGGGGCTGCTGGTTTACAATCTACCTGAATTACAATCTTTTACCCCTAAACACTGGTAGTCTAGGCGGGGACTGCTACCTTGAAGAGTTGTTTATAGTGATGAGTTCTGCAAATATCCTTACGTCTTTAGAATTGACTAACCAACTCTCTCTCTTTTATGCTTCCAGCAGATCAGGTAGCTATAGCGGTACACACTCTGGCCGACTTCCAGTCCTAATCCGGGCGGGCCGCGCCCCGCTCCCTCCGCACGGCCGCTCCAGAAAGGTATAATGGGACACGTAGAGTATAGGCTTATTACACCTGACTACACATGACTGCTCCTGTCAAGATAATCACCCATAACGTGAAGGGGTTTAACTCCCCCTTCAAAAGAAGGAAGGCTTTCCTATATTACAGAAATTTTAGACCTTCAGTCATCTTTCCTCAGGAAACCCACTTTGCCAATAACAAAGCCCCTACTTATTTTAGTAAAGACTACCCCCAATACTATCATACAACCCAAAAATCTAAGAAGGAAGGGGTAGCGATCTTGCTCCACAGGAATTTCCAGTTCCAACTGGAAGCAAAAGTAGTGTCCTAATTTTTCCAACTACCTCAAAGCGGCGCAGCTTGCTTTTATCCCCTTGGTACACTCCATCCCTCACCAACCAAATTGGGTGTTTATTGAGGACGCATTAATGGCTCCCCTGACTTGGAGAATTATTTTATGGGCTCCTCCCTCGGAGACCTACGGGGACCGGATAAGTAACCCTATTACTAGCTTCACTTTGAAGATCTGGAATCGGGCCAGACGGGAACACAAATTAGCCCACGCCTTATCTCCCCTAACTTCTGTATTCTCATCGCCCACCCTTTTAAACTCCTTATCAGTGGAATCGAGAAATTTTTGGAGTTCGCTCAACTTGGACAAATTAGGAACATGAGTGGACAGTGACAGAATCTTAACACTAGATACGGTGAAAAGGGATCACATAGTGCCCCAGCGAGAGCTATTTAACCTTATAAAAATAAGATATTGGATAGGGGAGGTGGTGAGGAAACATGGACCCCCCATGGCTACATGGCTATCTACAATATGCAAGAATGTATCGCTCTTTAAGGGAACCTTGGGAAATCTCTATGACATATTAAACTCTCCCCCGGATCTTACAAAGCCCACCTTCATGATAAAGTGGGAATCTGATCTACAACAAACTTGGGAGGGGAAAACTTGGGCTGAGGCCTGTTTGAATCTCTCAAGGGGCTCACTTAATTTCAGTCTCTTGGAAACTTCTCTAAAAATTCTACACCGAGCATACATGACTCCAGTTAGATTGAACAAGTTTTTTCCAACAATCTCAGATAAGTGCTTTAGGGTGTGTCAACGTAGGGGGGATTTCATTCACTCATGAACATAATTGCCGGGCGATGGAAAGACAATTCTATCAACTTTCAAGAAGTAATTAATAAAGTAAATTTTCTGTTCATTAATGAAAGGATGACTTATACTCTTTTAGACTCTCTTCCTGCATTTTTAGAAATATGGGAACCTTGGATTAGATCACCAGACGGTACTCCTTGAGGAGGGATAGTCTGGGAGGTCAGGTGGGGCTTATTTTTTCTTGTGTGGCTAGGTGGGGAGTGGAGCGGGGGGCGGTACGATTCGGACGGAATTGGAAGAAAGCTGACTTTTCTGCTTGAGGTAAGGTAATATAAATATGACTACTAAAAAAAAAAACTGCCAAGGAGGCGGCGGGAGTGATTGGAGGAATGTTGAGTTTCCCTTTGGTATGGCAAGCGAGAGCAAACTTTTATCTTTCTCCCCTTTTACTCTTTACACTGAATCTATTTAAGCTCAACTAGTTTACTATCTCTACGGAGTTGTTAGATATCAATATGTATTATAAATATCACAAAAAATCTTGAAAACAAGTTACTTTGAGGAAATATAGAACAGCCACAGTAATACATTTTGGAGGACATCTATGTTAGGTTTCAATGTATGTTCATTCCTGAAATGTTTTATTTGTTGCTGTCATTCATTCTACTCTCAATAAAGTTTATATGATAAAAAAAAAGGGGTGATCATTGGCTTTCGGGCTAAGGGTAGCAGTATTTCTGACACAGTGCAGTTTGTGAACTGTTTGCATGCTGCTGTGGTTAAAATGTACCGTGACTGGTCAAACAACACCATTGTGAATAAACAGCTCAGAAACTGCACAGAACCACGTGCCATTGATGCCAACATTGATGCCAACTGAGATGCTACAGTTGAGCAACTGATTGCTCCACAAACCAGAGGGCTACCAGACGTATGTCTAAAATGACAGTAGAGCAAACCCTGTTGTGTATAGGACTCCAAAGCAAACAGCTGGTCACTGTACCCATGCTGACGAGGGCTCATCCTCAGAAACGGCTTTAATTTGCATGCCAGTACCAAACTTTTACCCTATCTTATTGGCAAAGGGTTGCCTTTTCTGATGAGACACGTTTTCTGCTCCATCGACTGGATGGCAGTTGGCATGTCAGGCGCGAAACCTTCAAGAACAAACACTCTGCAACCAATGTTGGAAGAACTCAAGTTGGTGGCAGCAGCATTATGGTCTGGGGAATATTTTGTTGCCATACCTACCTCTGGAAGGCACTCTCAACTGATTGGGTTATCTATCCATCCTTGCAGATCAAGTACACCCATACATGTTGACTGTGTTCCCTGGAGGGGATGGTACCTTCCAGCAGGACAATGCAACATGCCACATGGCCAACATTTTCTTATAGTGGTTGGAGGAGCACAAGGAAGATTTCCAAGTACTTCCCTAGCCTCCAAATTCCCTCAACATAAACCCCATCGAGCACCCGTGGAATCATCTCTATCGACATGCTTGCAAAATGGATCCTCTATCATGCACTCTTCAGCAGCTGTCGGATGCACTGCAGTCTGCATGGCTCTAGATATGTTGTCAACCTTCCTGCATCCTATTAACTCACTACCACACCATTTAGCTGCTGTCCACACTGCACACTGTGGTTATTCTGGATGATAGTTTGTGGTCATAATAATGTGACTTAACAGTGTAAAACCCATGCCTGAAACACAGTGCAGGGTGATAGTGACTGCAGTATTAGAGGTTACTGGTGCTTAGTTCATACTCTTGGTAAATTAAGTGATCACACCACACTGCAGGGTAACCAACAATAAATATTACTCTGAGGAGGGAAGATTTGCTTTCAGAGACAGAGGAAATAAAAAAGAAGAGGTTCATTATTTGATATTAGAGAGTTACAGATTCAGAATATTGTGCAAACATATTTCATTTTTAGAAAGCATAGTAGGTAAGTGCAAGCACTTCCTAGCATACGTAGTAGGCAATTTACAGTAAAGGCATTCTAGAATGCTTAGGCATTAATTTTGCTAAAGCATATTTATAAATTAAAGATGTGCTCATTAAGTTCTGAAACCTGTTTTTTAGGGCCTCTTAAGCGAGTAATGTAATGAATGTAATGTAATGAATACCCCCTTCTGGATCACTACCTTGTTGTGGTGAAAGGTTAGGTACCTCAATGAAGCTGTGAGCAACACCATGAAGGGTCCCCCAAGATAGGGAAGGTCATAGCAGAGAAGTCAGAGAAATCACGGTACACTAGAGAAGGAATTGGCAACCCACTCCATTACCTTTGCTAAGAAAACTCTATGGACAAGCACAACCAGAGACATAATGATATGGCTCTGGAAGAAGAGCCCCTCAGATCAGAAGGTGCCTAGCACATTACTGAGGAAGAGCAGAGGAAGAATATGTGCAGCACCAGATCTAATGAAGTGGTTGGATCAAAGCTGAAAGGACACCCTGCTGCGGATGTGTCTGGAGGGGAAAGGAAAGTCTGATGCTGCAAAAAGCAATTCATCATATGAACCTGGAATGTTAGAACTATGAACCAAGGTAGATTGGATGTGGTCAAACATGAGATGACAAGGCTAAACATCGATATCCTTGGAATTGGTGAACCTAAATGGACTGGAATGGAACATTTCACATCAGACAACCCCCAAATCTTCTACTGTGGTCAAGAATCCCGCAGAAGAAATGGAGAAGCCATCATAGTCAATCAGAGGGTGGCCAAAGCAGTGCTCGGTTACAACCCAAAAAATGACAGAATGGTTTCAATTTGAATTCAATGCAAGCCATTTAACATCACAGGTATCCAAGTTCTCTGCTCCAACCATGGATGCTGAAGAGGCTGAAGTTGTCCAGCTCTATGAAGATCTTCAACACGTCATAGATATAACACCAAGAAAATATGTTACTGTCATCCTAGGAGGTTAGAATGCAAAAGTAGGGAACCAAAAGATACCTAGAATAACTGGCAAGTTTGGCCTTGGAGCACAGAATGAAGCAGTTTAGAGATTAGTAAATAATTCTCTTGTCATTGCCACCACCCTCTTCCAATAGCCTCCGAGATGACTCTATACATGGACATCACCAGATGGGCAATATAGAAATCAGATTAACAATATACTTTGTAACCAAAGATGGAGGAGCTCTATACAGGCAGCATACACAAGACTTGGAGCTCACTGTTGTTTAGACCATGAGCTTCTTATTGCAAAATTCAGAATTAAAATGAAGAAAAGAGGGAATATCATCAGACTAAGCAGATACAACATAAATAATATCCCTTGTGAATATTCAGTGGAAGTAAAGAATAGATTCAAGGGACTAGACATAGAAGATAGAATGCCTGAAGAACTCTGGACCGAAGTTTGCAACATTATCCATGAAACAGCCTCAAATGAAATCCCTAAAAGAAAGAAAACTAAGGAGGCAAATTGGCTATCTTATGAGGCCTTGGAAGAAGCCTAGAAAAGAAGGAAAGTGAAAGGTGGTGGTGAAAGGAAAAGATTTGTCCAACTGGAAAAAATAAATGTTAATAAATCCCTAGGTCCTGATGGAATACATCCAAGGGTACTGAGGGAGCTGGGTCCTGTAATAGCCAACCATTATATCTAATTTTTCAAGATTCAATAAACACTGAGTCACCATCAGTTGATTGGAGAAAAGCAGAGGTGATACCTATATTTAAGAAGGGAGCAAGAGTAAGTCCGGGAAATTATAGAGCTGTAAGCCTCACTTATGTAGTGGGAAAGCTGTTAGAAGGGTTAATAGAGGATAATATACAAGACTATGTCTATTCGAACAGGATTATAAGTAGGAGTCAACACGGATTTATAAGGGATAGGTCATGTCAAACAAATCTAATTAGTTTCTATGAGGAGGTTAGTAGGAACTTGGATCAATGGAACTCAGTGGATATAGACTTTTTAGATTTTGCAAAGGCTTTTGATACAGTGCCACATTGGATACTATTGTTTAAACTAAGCGATACAGGAATTGCAGAAAATATAAGCACATGGATTAAGAGCTGGCTAAAGGACAGGAAGCAAAGGGTTGTGGTAAATGGAACATACTCAGATTGGACTATTGGGGTAGGTGGGGATCCTCAGGGTTCAGTATTAGGTCCTCTCCTTTTTAAAATATTTATTAACGACTTAGAAGTAGGAGTAGGACTGGAAAGTATTGTCTCAATTTCTGCTGATGACACTAAGTTGTGTAAGGTAATTAAATCAGAAAATAATGTACTTTCCCTTGAAAGGGATTTACAAAAATTAGTGAAATGGGCAATTAAATGGCAGATGAGATTCAAAAAGAACAAATGTAAGGTTATGCATCTGGGAAGGAAAAATAGCTAATCTAGGGGTATCAGTTATTGAAAGGGATTTGGGAGTGCTGGACGACAACCACCAAGGTAACAGTGCTCAATGCCAAGCAGCATCTGCAAAGGCAAATATAATTCTGCCACTATACAAATCCCTAGTATGCCCTTAGTTGGAATAGGGAGTATAGTTTGGGGCCCCACTTCATAAAAAGGACAATTTAGAGGATTTAGAACTGTAAAAAGTACAGAGAAAAATAACAAAACTAATAAGGGGAATGGATGGGCTAAATTATGAAGAAAGACTAAGCAAATTAAACCTATTTTCTCTAGAAAAAAAGCCATCTAAGAGGGGATATGATTACCATATATAAATACACCCAGGGTCAATATACGGCTTTGTCAGTGGAGATTCTTGTGCCAAGAGGTTTTCAACTGACAAGAGGACATCCTTTGAAGTTAGAAGTAAAAAGATTCCACCTTAAAGAAAGAAAAGGGTTTTTCACAGTAAGGGTGGTTAATCTGTGGAATTCTCTACCTACGTAGGTGGTGACAGTGGATTGAATAGATAACTTTAAAAAGGTATTGGATATATTTTTAAATAAAAAGGGCATTTATGGTTATCCTGGTTAATTAGAGAGGGAGTATTGATCCAGGGAGGAATCTGAACGCAGTAACTGGGGTCAGGAAGGAATTCCTTTTTTTTTTCTTTTGAGACAATTGGCAAAGTTTCACTTCTGTTTTTTTTCTGTTTGCCTTCCTCTGGATCAATTAATAATTAATCCACATATTGCAGATCAGAGGAGATCTTAAAAGGTAGAACTTTATGGGCTAAAAGTCTTTTTTCAACTCAATTACTATGTAACTATGTAACTAAAGCCTTTGATCTGTCAAGCCCATAAATGTTACGTTCACAAATCGCTACTAAATTGCTAAAAATCCACTGGCGATCAAACACATAACCTGCAAATGGAGGCAAAAAGCCTACGGGTACTAGAGAGGACCCGCAATGGGGTTAAAGTCCTATCCGTAGCACTGTAAATGCAAATATCAACACACTACTGTATCCCTTAGATTGTAGGTCTGCGAGTTTCTATCCTAAGTATGTTGGGAATTCACCATGGACATTGGATTCCTATCTCACAGACAGGGCCGTCCTTCCTTTGCTAAATGTTAATCTGTATTTATCATTGTCTGAACCTAATTTATGTACAGCGCTATGGAATATGTCGGTGCGTTATAAATAAACCAATGGATGGCGTTTCTGGGACTATGGCCGGGTCACAAGCTAATTAAATGGCTGGAAGACCTGAAGGGGCAGGAAAGTGATTTGGAGGACCAGTATGCAGCCTCGATCGTAGATGTTGGAATCCCTAGTGTGGAGCTCTCTTTGTCAGTAGGGCTGAAGGAGGCACTCTGGGAGCTGGCACATGGCCCTCTGAATTGTGGGGTGGGCACTGCACAGCATACAATGGATGTGCTCAAGAGATGTTGTAACTCTCTGGGGGTGGCCCAATAGTCAGGTAAGGCGTTTTCACTGATTCCATTGATCTGTCAGGAATTACAACTGGAAGCAGGCTATCTGACCCTACTGGATGAAGGAACCCTAGAGGGGTTTTGGACAGCTAGTTGGGAGGAGTCCTGCTAGTCAAGCATGGAGGAAAGTCACCTTCCAGAGACAAAGAGGACCAGCTAACTTTTTCCACATCTTGGTCAGAGGGAAACTGATTAGACTTTGGGACAACAGTGGACTTGCCCTCAAAGGACCATAAAAATTGTCATGAGGCGAGAGGGTGGCATGGACTGAGGGGAGAATTCTGGCCTCATAGATGTTAAAATTAGCAAAGCTGCCTTGGTGCCATGGCTTGACCTGGAGAAAGAAGGACTAGTTCCTAGCTTTAGGGGGCTGAGCCTCGCCCAGTTAGAGGCATGGGGACAGGGCCTAACCACAGCAGTGCCAGGCCCAAGGGAGGACCTGGGGGAAATCCACCCTGCTCCTATAGTCAGGGAAGAACCAAATGAGCTCTGGGCCTTACCAATGGACTATAAACATAGTGGGGAGGTTCATTTGATCACCATTGTCCAGGAGCCAGCCACAGACCCTGGAGGAGAAACAGCAAACAGCTTTGCTCTTCAGCCTGCACTAGAAGCAGTTGCTTCTCAAAGGCTGCCTGTATTCAAATGCCAGGCCATAGAAGATGGAGAGAGCAGGAGATCTGCCCAAGGATCCAGGGACTAAAAATCCAGAAGGAGGTTCCAGTAGAAGGGGGCTGGGAGACAGTGAGCAACATGCAGCCCCAATGAGTTCAGTCCCCAGGCAAGGCCATCAGGAGGAGGGCAGACTGGCACATCTGGCAGTTACAGTCCTCACTGGAAATAGTGTTTTATAGAGTCCCTACGGAGACTGTTTTCCCTAAGGGAGCGGGAAACAAGGGGCATTGGCCCTGACTTTTGGGGAATGGAGTGGTGATAACACCTGGTGAGCAGTGGTTACCCCCAGGGAACTGTTTGGATTGGGGAAACCAGAAGGCCCAAATGGACACCTCTGAACTAAAGCACTGGTCAGGGAAGGGAGAAGATCTGGGGAGGGGGAAAGCGTTGCCCACTTGTGACCCTGTAGGTATGACAGTTGTGTCTGTACTTACATAAACAAGGTGTAAGTGTCAGTCTGTGAATTAATCCTAATTCTAAGTGATTATATGGTGTTCCTGATATCCTGGTCTGTGGAAGCAATGTCCAGGGCGTGGTTCCTGTGTTTGGTCCATCTTCTGCTATCAGAGGTGTACAAGGACCGCACGATTCTGCTGGATAGGTTTAAACCAGGTTATTACCAAGTCCAATTGAAGTAGCAGATTGTGACAATTGGCTGGCAGTTGTGTGACCTCTGTGGAATACAGTAAGATGGCAACTTACAAGGGCATGATGGAGCTGAGATCAGAGGAAATGCCTTCACATTGAAGCATGGATCAGCAGAGGACTGTCCTGGGACAGTAGTAACATATGGATGTGAGAGCTGGACTATAAACAAGGCTGGGCTCCCTAGATTTGATGCCTTTGAATTGTGGTGTTGGCGAAAACTGCTTAGAATTCCTTGGACTGCGAGAAGATTAAATAAATCAGTACTTCAGGAAATCAAGACAAACTGTTCACTGGATGCTATAATTATAAGGTTGAAGGTCAAATATTTTGGCCATGTCATGAGAAAACAGGATTTCTTAGGAAAGACTCTGATGCTGGGAAAGATTGAAGGTACCAGAAGAAGGGGACGACCAAGGCGGAGATGTATAGATGCGATTATTGAAGCAATGAACATGAACCTAATCGAGCTCAGAGAGGCGTTGACTGACAGATGTACCTGGGGTGCTGTGGTACATAAGGTCACAGATGCTAATCACATATATAATTGTCAGCATGCGGGTTGTTGCTAACGCTTGCGGGCCGCAGTTCCTGGCAAGGAGCTCCAAAGGTGCAATTTTTTTCCGATTTCTGGAGGTGGAGGCTCCCACGTCGGCTGCAATGAACCGCAGGCTCATTGCAGGCCGCAAATCAAGGGGCCACATTTGCGGAGGTGGAGGCTCTACGGCGCCTCACAATCGGTTAAAAAGTGACCACACAATCGGGACTTGAAAAAAAAGCATAAACACGCAATGACCAACTACAGACTTACACGAAAAAAATACGAGCCGTGGGAAATGCGACCTTAACGGACAACCCGCGCACAGCGGCAAACATTAAAAAACACAAAAATACACACACAAATAAAATAAAACATTACCCACACCAAGGCGGGACACCCAGGACCTCTGCAACACTGCTTAAACCTCGAATTCTGGCAAATTTACAAAGTTTACACACTCGAAAATCCACTAAGTGAGAGAAAAAATGGCCGCTGAAAAAACGAAAACAAGGCTACACGACCCCTAAAGCCGATAAATTCCACAAAGCAAATACGGCTTTTACAAAAACCTGTACGACCTACAACATACACCATTAGCAAGGACGGTTCGTCATACAAACCCGCCTACTACATACATACGCCGCCATGTTACAACACTACCTTACAGAATGCGGAAGTACACAGCTGCACTAACGGCTTCCCCTCGCTCACGCAGCCTATTTACACTACACACATTGCTGACACTTACACCTAATAATGTCACCATTCCTTGACTTACAATTCTATTGCCGTCGTTTTTTGACGGGCAATTCGCTAGTCACATATATAGTTGCGAGCAATATGGGTTGTTGCTAACGCTTGCGGGCTTGCATAGCGAGCCCACCGCAACTGCGGCCCTTGCCAAGGCAAGGGGTGCAGTTGCTGGCAAGGAGCGCCAAAGGCGCTCCTTCTGCTGGTGGAGATGAGCACCGTAGGCGCTCATTCCTACAGCTCTGTACGACTTAGGCAGGGAGCGCCGAAGGTGCTCACTGCGCTGGGGGAGATGAGTGCCGTAGGTGCTCATCCCTATGAACCCACATGACCTCTTCCCCTCCTCTTCTCCTTACCCTGTGTTTCTCTTCCCCTCCTCTTCTCTTTCCTGTGTCTCTCTTTCTCTCCTTACCCTGTGTGTCTCTTGCCCTCCTCCTCTCTTTTCCCTGTGTCTCTCTTCCCCTCTTCCTCCTCTCCTTCCCCTGTGTGTCTCTTCCCCTCTTCCTCTGTTTCCGTGTCTCTCTTCCCCTCCTCCTCTACTTCCCATATGTCTCTCTTCCCCATCTCCTGTACTTACTCTGTGTCTCTCTTCCCATGTGTCTCTCTTCCCTTTCTCCTCTCCCTCATTGCCTGTTGCCTGCGACAACAAATTACGACCCACGGCACTTAGAAAAAAAAAATACCCTGAGACCCAAAATTACGACCTGCGTGAAAAAAATACACGAGGTCCTAAAACAAACAAGAAGCTGCGCACACACAAAAACACAATATTAATAAAAGAAACACTCACCGACAGCACAGGGGGACAGCCAGGATGTCTAGAAGTAAGGTTTAACATCAATTTAAAACCAATTTCTCCAGTTTCTGCACTTTAAAATTGACCAAAAAAATGAAAACGAGGCTCCACGACCCAAGACCGCGAAAACCACTGCTAAACACGTTTTTTTATTAACTGTTATGTAGATTTTTTTATTTTTTGTAATGTAGCTTTTTTATTTTCGGTGAATTAGCCTTTTTTATTTTATGTGACTTAGCTTTTATTATTTTTGGTGAGTTAGGTTTTTTATTTTCTTTAATTAGTGGGGTGGGGGTTTTTATTAGCGGGTAGGTAGGTAGTGTAGGTGTTAATAGTTTAGTGTAGAGGGGGATTTGTTTAGCAATGTTTATGTTAGCAATAAGCGCCGAAGGGACTCTGAGGACTAAAAGCCTTACATTGTGTGCCACTCAGCATTCCCAGCCTTACAATTTTATTGACCGTCATTTTTTGACGGGCAAGTCGCTAGTATATATATATATACTGTATAAAACAACAAACATTTCCCTTAATCTGAGAGAAAATTATCCCCCCCCCCTTAGTTCCTAAACCCCTACATGCACCATTCCCCCAAAGCTTGCCAAGGATGGGAAATTGAGAAATGCACCAGAAAACAGAAATACTGGAAAATAGGATCTTTTGAAATACCTTGAACTTAAAGTATTCTGTTAGGGGCCATTTAAGGGCACTATTAAATCCCCCCAACTTGAAAACCTGCAGCCCGTAACGGGGCTCGCTAGACTTACGGCTATTAAATTGGTCTTGTACAGCTACCCGCAAACGATCTGCGGGTTACATGTGGAAAAACCCTACTGACTGTTCAAATCTGAACTCCCTTTGCATCTGATTTTCTCAAAGAAGTAAAGTGCGTATTTTCTGTGTGCAGTGATTTGGTACAGGTGAGAGGGGAGTGTTTTTGCCTGGGTTAAACTTGCATATAAGTTTGGGCCTTGTATGTGATTATTTGCATCTGATTTACTCAGACAACAAAAGTGTGTTTATTTTCTGTGTGCAGTAACTTGGAACAGGTGAGAGGGGAGTGAGTTGCAAAAGAGAGTAAGACTAACCTTAAAATATTTTTAAAGTATATTAATGGGAAGAAGGCCAGGAAGGAAGCTATAGGAACATTACAATGTGAAACAGGCCGCCTGACAATTAGTGACCAGGAAAAGGCAGATTAACTAAGTAGGTTCTTTTCTTCGGTATACATAAGGGAGGTACCAATGGTTGGGACACTGCAACATAATGGGGCTACACAAATAATTGGTTAATGCGGAAAGCAATCCACAAGACGTTGGAAAAAATAAATGTTAATAAATCCCTAGGTCCTGACGGAATACATCCAAAGGTACTGAGGGAGCTGGGTTCTGTAATAGCCAACCATTAGATCAAATTTTTCAAGATTCAATAAACACTGAGTCGCCATCAGTTGATTGGAGAAAAGCAGAGGTGATATCTATATTTAAGAAGGGAGCAAAAGTAAGTCCGGGGAATTATAGAGCTGTAAGCCTCACTTATGTAGTGGGAAAGCTGTTAGAAGGGTTAATAGAGGATAATATACAAGAATATGTCTATTCGAACAGGATTATAAGTAGGAGTCAACACGGATTTATAAGGGATAGGTCATGTCAAACAAATCTAATTAGTTTCTATGAGGAGGTTAGTAGGAACTTGGATCAAGGCAACTCAGTGGATATGGTCTTTTTAGATTTTGCAAACACTTTTGATACAGTGCCACATTGGATACTATTGTTTAAACTAAGCAATACAGGAATTGCAGAAAATATATGCACATGGATTAAGAGCTGGCTAAAGGACAGGAAGCAAAGGGTTGTGGTAAATGGAACATACTCAGATTGGACTATTGGGGTAGGTGGGGATCCTCAGGGTTCAGTATTAGGTCCTCTCCTTTTTAACATATTTATTAACGACTTAGAAGTAGGACTGGAAAGTATTGTCTCAATTTCTGCTGTTGACACTAAGTTGTGTAAGGTAATTAAATCAGAAAATAATGTACTTTCCCTTGAAAGGGATTTACAAAAATTAGTGAAATGGGCAATTAAATGGCAGATGAGATTTAAAAAGAACAAATGTAAGGTTATACATCTGGGAAGGAAAAATAGCCATGCAGTTTATAAACTTAATGCGGCTAATCTAGGGGTATCAGTTATTGAAAGGGATTTGGGAGTGCTGGACGACAACCACCAAGGTAACAGTGCTCAATGCCAAGCAGCATCTGCAAAGGCAAATATAATTCTGCCACTATACAAATCCCTAGTATGCCCTTAGTTGGAATAAACTTCATAAAAAGGACAATTTAGACGATTTAGAACTGTAAAAAGTACAGAGAAAAATAACAAAACTAATAAGGGGAATGGATGGGCTAAATTATGAAGAAAGACTAAGCAAATTAAACCTATTTTCTCTAGAAAAAAAGCCATCTAAGAGGGGATATGATTACCATATATAAATACACCCAGGGTCAATATAAGGCTTTGTCAGTGGAGCTTCTTGTGCCAAGAGGTTTTCAACTGACAAGTGGACATCCTTTGAAGTTAGAAGTAAAAAGATTCCACCTTAAAGAAAGAAAAGGGTTTTTCACAGTAAGGGTGGTTAATCTGTGGAATTCTCTACCAACAGAGGTGGTGACAGCGGATTCAATAGATAACTTTAAAAAGGGATTATATATATTTTTAAATAAAAAGGGCATTTATGGTTATCCTGGTTAATTAGAGAGGGAGTATTGATCCAGGGAGGAATCTGAACGCAGTAACTGGGGTCAGGAAGGAATTCCTTTTTTTTTTCTTTTGAGACAATTGGCAAAGTTTCACTTCTGTTTTTTTTCTGTTTGCCTTCCTCTGGATCAATTAATAATTAATCCGCATATTGCAGATCAGAGGAGATCTTAAAAGGTAGAACTTGATGGGCTAAAAGTCTTTTTTCAACTCAATTACTATGTAACTATGTAACTAAAGCCTTTGATCTGTCAAGCCCATAAATGTTACGTTCACAAATCGCTACTAAATTGCTAAAAATCCACTGGCGTTCAAACACATAACCTGCAAATGGAGGCAAAAAGCCCCCGCAATGGGGTTAAAGTCCTATCCGTAGCACTGTAAATGCAAATATCAACACACTACTGTATCCCTTAGATTGTAGGTCTGCGAGTTTCTATCCTAAGTACATTGGGAATTCACAATGGACATTGGATTCCTAGCTCACAGACAGGGCCGTCCTTCCTTTGCTAAATGTTAATCTGTATTTATCATTGTCTGAACCTAATTTATGTACAGCGCTATGGAATATGTTCGTGCGTTATAAATAAACTATAATAATAATAATAATACTTAAAATTAAAGGGAAAGTGATGTTAGGTATTTCAATTAATAGCACAACATCTCAAGCTCGCAAATCTGCAATATTAAATACTTTTAAAAATTTCTGTGTTATATTGATAACGCCTATCAATGTGTTAATGCATATAATGGAACTTGCATGTACTTGAATATGATATTTACTGATTTATTAATATTGCATTATTTCTGGAATGCAGGTCCGATTGTAACTTGTACTTTAAACCATAAGGGATTGAAATCTAACCTCCATTTTTCAGTGACGTAATGATGATGATCTCTTACTATTGGTTCTGTCTAAACACATAACTACGGGTTTGACTAACTGATCATGTTCACGGCCGCACATGCAACAAATGGTTTATAGGTTTGGATGTCGGCCACATCTGTTGCGGGCTTGGCTAATGTAATAGCTCTGTAACTCCGGCGAATTTCAATCCCGCAGGCTTTGCAGGTGTACCAGTGCTGTTACAGGCTTCAAATTTAATATGGCCCTATGAGCCCTATTAGAAGCTTGGAAATGCCTCTAACCTGTAATTTTGGCTGCAGGTTTTTTTTTCTCTAAATGATTAGATGTATTGTATTGCTCCAAGCTCACAATTTACCTCCACCACAAGCTTTCAGGCGGAGTGACCCACACGCATTAAGAATACAACTATAACGGCCGACCCGCGCGCAACTAAAAACAGTGAAAACACACCAAATACTCACACAAACTACATAAAAAGCTTACCCATAGCAAGGGGGGGCACCCAGGACCTCTGAAAGTGTAGTTACACCTCCATTTAAGTCCAAATTCCCAAGTTTAGACACACGAAAATTCCCTAAGCGAGAGAAAAAATGGCCGCCGGAAAAAAACGAAAACGAGGCTCACAGCCCAGCCACGTACAAATTACCTGAGAAGGGATCCGAGATAAGCTCAGAAACCCGCATTAACCCCAGGGGATCCGAGATAAGCTCGGAGCCCTGCATTAACCCCACATTAACAATCGCAGTAGGGGTCCCGATATCACGCGATCGGGGACCCCTGCTGCAATCAAAATGCAAAATTCCCACATTACAGGTCCTTAAAGGACCGTAAAGGTCCTTAAAGGACCCATTGTAAAAGAAAAAAAATATACACTGTCACCCTGTCACTCATGGGGGTCAATATAGACCCCCATAAGCCCTTCATTAACCCTGTCACTCATGGGGATCAATAGAGACCCCCATAAGCCCTTCATTAAGCCTGTCACTCATCGGGGTCAATACAGACCCCCATAAGACCTTCATTAACCCTGTCACTCAAGGGGGTCAATACAGACCCCCATAAACTTATCATTAACCCTGTCACTCATGGGTGTCAATAGAGACCCCCATAAGCCCTTCATTAAGCCTGTCCCTCATGGGGGTCAATACAGACCCCATAAGCCCTTCATTAACCCTGGCACTTATGGGGGTCAATACAGACCCCCATAAGCCTCTATTTAACCCCATCAGTCCCATAAGGGTATATTAACACCATTATGGGCCTGTTACAACACTACATTAACCACATAAGTGCCATGATGGTCCTCAAGGACCATCATGACACTGAGTATAAACACTATACTGCACTATACCCCCCCAATAAAACATTAAATATCAAGTAAACACCCACTACATTAACCTATTAACATCTACACTACCTACCCCTATTAACCCCACCACTCTAATTACAGAAAGTAAAAAAGCCTAAAGTCACAAAAAAAAAAACTACATTACATGAAATAAAAAACCTAACTCACAAAAAAAATTAACTATATTACAGAAAATAAAAAAACCTAAGTAAAAAAAATTAAAAAAACAGAACATTACAGAAAAAAAAAAAAACACTACAACCCCCCCCCCTCTCACTACAGAAAAAAAAATACACACCTGAAAAGGAAATACATATAATACATACAATACAAATACAATACAAATACAATACAAATACATACAATTACAATACAATTACATACAATACAATACAATACACCCCTATCTAATATACATCACACAATCTATCTAAATAAATACCATAATCTAATATACATGTAGTGATGTCCTGAACAGTTCGCCCGATGACTATTTGCAGCGATTTTGGCATGTTCGCGTTCGCAGCGAACATATGCGCTTTTCGGTTCGCCCCCTATTCTTTATCATTGAGGAAACTTTGACCCTGCACCTCACAGTCAGCAGACACATTCCAGCCAATCAGCAGCATACACTCCCTTTCAGAGCCTTCCATCTGAAGGACAGCAACCCAAAAAGCCCTTTTTAGGGCAAGAACATCATTTATTTTATTTTATAATTTTTTTCTGTGTAATCTAATTGCATATGCCTGCCTGCCAGCGTGTGTGTGTGACAGGCTAACACCTAACAGCTTATATTGTGCTCAGTGAAATAAAACAACACTTTTTTGACTGTAATAGATTGAATATCAGTTGCCTGCCTACAGGCGTGTGTGAGAAGCCTATTGCATCTACTCTGCTAACTTTTGCCAGTGCACAGTGATACGTCATATCTGGTGCAGCCGTAGTGTACAGTGACATAAAACAACACTTTTTTGACTGTAATAGATTGAATAGCAATTGCCTGCCTACAGGCGTGTGTGTGAAGCCTATTGCATCTACTCTGCCAACTTTTGCCAGTGCACAGTGATACGTCATATCTGGTGCAACCGTAGTGTACAGTGACATAAAACAACACTTTTTTGACTGTAATCGATTGAATATCAGTTGCCTGCCTACAGGCGTGTGTGTGAAGCCTATTGCATCTACTCTGCCAACTTTTGCCAGTGCACAGTGATACGTCATATCTGGTGCAACCGTAGTGTACAGTGACATAAAACAACACTTTTTTGACTGTAATCGATTGAATATCAGTTGCCTGACTACAGGTGTGTGTGTGAGGCCTACAGCGCCTACTCTGCCAACTTTTGCCAGTGCACAGTGACACTCATGTCTGGTGGCACCTTAGATTGCACGTGCAGTGCCCCAAATTTGAAGTGGAAGGACCGACCAAGCATCTTTTTCCATCTCCCGCTTCCAAAAATCCATGACATATACATGTCCCCTGATAGGTGACGTAACAGGTATCAAACTGCTAGGAATAAAAGTACAACTTAATACACCACTCCTATCTGGTGGCACATTACATTGCACGTGCAGTACCCCAAATTCGAAGTAGGAGGTCCGACCAAGCATCTTTTCCATCTCCCTGTTCCAAAAATCAATGCCATATACACGTCCCCTAATAGTGGACGTAACAGGGATTAAACCGATAGGAATAGTACTACTTAACAGTACACACCTTATAATAACACAGACAGAGGCAACGCAGAGAGAGGAGTCTGAAGAAGAGGAGTCAGAGGAGGAAGGTGGCTTTGAGGAGGTGGAAGACCAAACACAGCAGGCGTCCCAGGGGGCTTGTTGTCACCTTTCGGGGACCCTTGGTGGCTGGGTGGAGGAAGAGACCTTCCATGACATCAGTGAGGACAAGGAACGGGACATGGCTAGCTTGGTATCCAACCTTGTGCAAATGGGGAGTTTGCGGTGCATTAAACGGGGAGATTGGTCAGTTACTGTGAAGCGGGTGTAACCCTTACACTACCTAATCGATACAACATCATACCTGATGTTTTAAAGCAAGTTATTTTAAACAATTTAGGAATGTTAGGTGATTTATGCCCTTTATGGCTTAAAACCAGACTCTGCATCAACTATGTAATTTTCCATGGGAGTTTTGCCATGGATCCCCCTCCGGCATGCCGCAGTCCAGGTGTTAGTCCCCTTAAAACAACTTTCCCATCACTATTGTGGCCAGAAAGAGTCCCTGTGGGTTTTGAAATTCGCCTGCCCATTGAAGTCTATGGCGGTTCGCCAATGTTCACCCGTTCGCGAACATTTGATGAAGTTCGCGTTTCGCTGTTCGCGAACCCAAAATTTGATGTTTGCGACATCACTATATACATGCTATCTATATAATATTACATTCCCAATCTATCTAAATAAATACCACAATCTATCTACAATACATCCTAAGCTATCTATATAAAACATATACCCCTAGCTAACATACAGTAAATGCTATCTATATATAAACTAATCTAATTCTAAGCTAAAATAAAATAATTAAGACCACTTACCTTTGCAGATGTCCATTTAGATCAGCCACCTCCGAAAATATTTTTTTTTTAAAATTAGTGCAACACTTTTACAGTTCTAAAATAAATATTCTATACATTCTATACATTCTAAATATTCTACTCACCTGTCCGGCATGTCCCGTCCTTATTCTGTTAAAAACAAAACACAGCATTAATACACATACATCAAAATAAAATAAACATAATCTACATTGTACTTACCTCCCCGTGATGTCTCCAGCCTCCTCCGGATCCTCTTCTGCCACGCCCTGTAAAAAAAATAATATATATATATATATACTTACATCCGAACTCCCGGACATCCCCGACGCTAATGAGGCTCCAGGGGACTTTTCCGGAAGAAAATAAGCAATGACGCCTTCTGATTGGTTGAAAACGCTGTCTTTTAAATTCACCCAATAAGGAGGGGCCAATGTGTGAACCAAATACACCCTAAAATCCCACTCTGATTGGATAATGCACCTGTCAATCTTTATTTAAACCAATCACAAGGCGCAGATGCCTTCAGCCAATCACAATGGAATACACCCCCACAGGGTGATTGGTTGGAGCCTCTGCGCATTCTGATTGGTTGCACTGATAATAGCCAATCACAATGGAATACACCCTCACGTACTGATTGGTGAAGGATTTGCGCATTCTCATTGGCTACTGTTAATATCAATCAATATTACAGCCAATGGGAAGGCGCAGATGTCTTCACCAATCAGTACGTGGGGGTATATTCCATTGTGATTGGCTGATGGCAATAACGCCTTAGGATTGGTTCAAATAAAGATTAACAGGTGTGTTATCCAATCAGCGTCGTATTTTGGGGTGTATACTTTTTTCATTGATTCACAAATGTGGTCTTCTCATTGGCTGTATTTGATAGACAGCCTTTTCAGGCAATCAGAAGCCGCCATTGCCAATTCTATTCTGGAACACTCCATAGTAAGGTCATTAGCGCCGGAGACATCCGCCAGGGCGGATGTGTGTCTCTTTTATTTATTTTTTTAATGCGCGGATGCTTCCGGAGAAGAACACCAGGAGGCCGGAGACATCGCGGAAAGGTAAGTAAAATGTAGATTGTGTTTATTTAACTTTGGTTTATGTTTACTAATGTAATGTTTTTTTTACAGGAGCAGCGCCGGACATGACGCAAACATGGACGACGGAACATGGAGGACGTGACATGCTGGGACGTGACATGCTGGAAAGGTGAGTATAATATTTAGAATATTTAGAATGTTTAGAATGTTTAGTTATTTCATGGAAACGTGTTGTATTCATTTTTTTAATCTTTTTTACTGTAGGTTGCTGAACTGAAGAAACATCTCAAGGTAAGTGGTCTTAATTATTTTATTTTAGCTTAGAATTAGGGTAGCTATATATATAGATAGCATGTATTGTATATTAGATAGATAGACAGGGGGATGTATCACATATATAGTTGTGAGCGTACGAGTCGTTGCTCACGCTTGCGGGCTCGCTTGAAGCGAGGGACGCAGTTCGCCGCAAATGCGGGTCCTCGCGAAGCGAGGGCCCGCATTTGCGGTTGTGGAGGCTCAACGTCGGCTGTGTTAACACACACATACACACACACGACTTTTTTAACAGAATAAACCCAACCGCCCAGCCAACAAAAAACAAACAACGTCCCGGCAAATGCGGATCCTCGCGAAGCGAGGGTCCGCATTTGTGGTGGTGGGAGCATCCCAACATCGGCTGTGTTAACACACACATACACACACACATAACTTCATAACAAAAAAAAAATCAAAGTCGCCTCACACCCGCTTACACCCAGACACACAGACGCAAGACTTAACAAAAAAACAGTAAAAAAGGCCCCTCACACGCTCTTAACACACATACGCACGATGAAGAAACAAATACACTGCGTCGTACACGTAAAAGCTAACTGCGTATATCGCAACAAAATACGGCCGCATCGGAAAAAAATACGGCCGCGAAAGACCCATTCCAACCGCCGCGCATCAAAACATCACAAACACAAGAAATAAACACAACAAACACATAAAAACCTTACTTATAGCACGGGGGGGCATCCGGCACCTCCAAAAGTTCATTTACACGTCCATTTAAGTGAAAACAAACAGTTTAAACGACCGAAAATCGGCTAAGCGAGAGAAAAAATGGCCGCCGAACAAAACGAAAACGAGGCTCCAGACGTAACTACACTACACTTACTCGCAACAAAATACGGCCGCATCGGAAAAAAATACGGCCGCGAAAGACCCATTCCAACCGCCGCGCATCAAAACATCACAAACACAAGAAAGAAACACAACAAACACATAAAAAGCTTACTTACAGCACGGGGGGGGCATCCGGCACCTCCAAAAGTTCATTTACACGTCCATTTAAGTGAAAACAAACAGTTTAAACGACCGAAAATCGGCTAAGCGAGAGAAAAAATGGCCGCCGAACAAAACGAAAACGAGGCTCCAGACGTAACTACACTACACTTACTCGCAATAATGAAACACATACTATGCGGAACGGATCACACTCATATTAAACACCATTTTAAACACTACTACGCACAAAATGGCGGATGGAACGCAAATTGTAAGCTGGAACGCAAATAGCATGCGTATTACGTTCTAACGGTCTAACTTTCCAGAATGTTCTACAAGTTTATAAATACTGTCTATTTGACAGAGAAAAATACATTTCTCCTCAGGTGATGAACAGAGTGACTTCGGAGATAACTGCTGCTAAAACTTTAGAAGATAATTCTTTCCTAATTTACTACTTTACATTGTGCAAATTACAACTGAGAGGTAAGCTATAATATATTACTTATTTTCAAGACAGGACATCAAAAAAAAAAATTAAAGAAGACAAAGAGGTTTATGTATACTGACAAGTGACACGCACATATATGCGTATAATGTATACTGACATGTGACACGCACATTTATGCGTATAATGTATACTGACAAGTGACACGCACATTTAGGCGTATAATGTATACTGACATGTGACACGCACATTTATGCGTATAATGTATACTGACAAGTGACACGCACATTTATGTGTATAATGTATAGTGACAAGTGACACGCACATTTATGTGTATAATGTATAGTGACAAGTGACACGCACATTTATGCGTATAATGTATACTGACAAGTGACACGCACATTTAGCCGTATAATGTATACTGACAAGTGACACGCACATTTATGTGTATAATGTATAGTGACATGTGACATGCACATTTATGTGTATAATGTATAGTGACATGTGACACGCACATTTATGTGTATAATGTATAGTGACATGTTACATGCACATTTATGTGTATTGCCCCTGCAACAAACTAATTAAACAACTACATTTAAATTACATTACAAAAAAATAAGTTGGGACTATTAAAATACTATTAAAATATGAGTCATGTATACTGATATGTGACACGCACATATATGTGTATCATCTATAGTCACATGTCACACACACATTTATGTATGTTGGCCAAAAATAAAAATAAGGTTAATTTAACAATTAAAATATGATTCATGTATACTGATATGTCACACGCACACAAAAAAATTACTTTCAACTATGGAAATGTGCTTCATGTATGTGACATATGTGTGTAGCACCCACCAAAAAATAATGTTAATTCAAATTAATTACAGAAGTATAATTCAATGAAATTAATTTACTGCAATTCAATAGATCACCTAAAACTCAATCTTTCTACTTTTTTAAATATTCAAACAGACTCTGCATCAACAGCGTCTTTCAACAATTTGCACCGTACACTGTGAAGCACAATCCCTTTTAAAGAACACCAACAAAGAACAAGAGGTAAGATACAAAAATACTTTAAATGCTGAAAAGGCCATGGTTTGTTAAATACAAATAAAAAATTCTATAATTCACTATTTCACTTTATTTTTCAAACAGACACTACAAGAAGACCGGCGGATTAAGATTGGCAGGAGGGGACCCTCTGTCATTCCACACTTCAATCAAGGTAAAGTATTTAAGTATAAAAAAGAACCGAACCATGAGCCTTATTCAATTGTGAGTTGGCTAATTGAATAGGGCTTTATATAAGCACATAATAGGTCTTCACTAACTAAAAACTTCTGTCAAAAAATATTTTATGTGCTTATATAGAGCCCTATTCAATTGGTCAAAACGCAATTGATTCAGGACCTAAATATGTTTAATGGCCGAGGGCCTCATTCAAATGTGATTGTTTAACAATGTATAACCATTAGAAAAAACACTACATAAGTATAACAAAAGTGGTGCCCATCAAACAGGATTTACATTTACATTCTTATTTTAATGTTTAACAACCTATAAGCCTTAGAAAGAAGCCTAAATAAGCATACCAACATTGGTGCCCACCAAACAGGATTGTATGAAAACTCACACAAACACATAACAAACTACATTTACATTCTTATTTTATGTTTAACAACCTATTAGCATTACAAAACTACATTAATAAGCATACCAACAGTGGTGCGCATCAAACAGGATTGTATGAAAACTCACACAAACACATAGCAAACTACATTTAGATTCTTATTTAATGTTTAACAACCTATAAGCCTTAGAAAGAAGCCTAAATAAGCATACCAACATTGGTGCCCAACAAACAGGATTGTATGAAAACTCACACAAACACATAGCAAACTACATTTAGATTCTTATTTAATGTTTAACAACCTATAAGCCTTAGAAAGAAGCCTAAATAAGCATACCAACATTGGTGCCCACCAAACAGGATTGTATGAAAACTCACACAAACACATAGCAATCTACATTTACATTCTTATTTTATGTTTAACAACCTATAAGCTTTAGAAAGAAGCCTAAATAAGTATACCAACAGTGGTGCGCACCAAACAGGATTGTATGAAAACTCACACAAACACATAGCAAACTACATTTACATTCTTATTTTATGTTTAACAACCTATAAGCCTTAGAAAGAAGCCTAAATAAGCATACCAACATTGGTGCCCACCAAACAGGATTGTATGAAAACTCACACAAACACATAGCAAACTACATTTAGATTCTTATTTAATGTTTAACAACCTATAAGCCTTACAAAGAAGCCTAAATAAGCATACCAACAGTGGTGCGCACCAAACAGGATTGTATGAAAACTCACACAAACACATAGCAAACTACATTTACATTCTTATTTTATGTTTAACAACCTATAAGCCTTAGAAAGAAGCCTAAATAAGCATACCAACAGTGGTGCGCACCAAACAGGATTGTATGAAAACTCACACAAACACATAGCAAACTACATTTAGATTCTTATTTAATGTTTAACAACCTATAAGCCTTAGAAAGAAGCCTAAATAAGCATACCAACAGTGGTGCGCACCAAACAGGATTGTATGAAAACTCACACAAACACATAGCAAACTACATTTACATTCTTATTTTATGTTTAACAACCTATAAGCCTTAGAAAGAAGCCTAAATAAGCATACCAACAGTGGTGCGCACCAAACAGGATTGTATGAAAACTCACACAAACACATAGCAAACTACATTTAGATTCTTATTTAATGTTTAACAACCTATAAGCCTTAGAAAGAAGCCTAAATAAGTATACCAACAGTGGTGCGCACCAAACAGGATTGTATGAAAACTCACACAAACACATAGCAAACTACATTTACATTCTTATTTTATGTTTAACAACCTATAAGCCTTAGAAAGAAGCCTAAATAAGCATACCAACAGTGGTGCGCACCAAACAGGATTGTATGAAAACTCACACAAACACATAGCAAACTACATTTAGATTCTTATTTAATGTTTAACAACCTATAAGCCTTAGAAAGAAGCCTAAATAAGTATACCAACAGTGGTGCGCACCAAACAGGATTGTATGAAAACTCACACAAACACATAGCAAACTACATTTACATTCTTATTTTATGTTTAACAACCTATAAGCCTTAGAAAGAAGCCTAAATAAGCATACCAACAGTGGTGCGCACCAAACAGGATTGTATGAAAACTCACACAAACACATAGCAAACTACATTTAGATTCTTATTTAATGTTTAACAACCTATAAGCCTTACAAAGAAGCCTAAATAAGCATACCAACAGTGGTGCGCACCAAACAGGATTGTATGAAAACTCACACAAACACATAGCAAACTACATTTACATTCTTATTTAATGTTTAACAACCTATAAGCCTTAGAAAGAAGCCTAAATAAGCATACCAACAGTGGTGCGCACCAAACAGGATTGTATGAAAACTCACACAAACACATAGCAAACTACATTTAGATTCTTATTTAATGTTTAACAACCTATAAGCCTTACAAAGAAGCCTAAATAAGCATACCAACAGTGGTGCGCACCAAACAGGATTGTATGAAAACTCACACAAACACATAGCAAACTACATTTACATTCTTATTTTATGTTTAACAACCTATTAGCATTACAAAACTACATTAATAAGCATACCAACAGTGGTGCGCATCAAACAGGATTGTATGAAAACTCACACAAACACATACCAAAGTACATTTAGATACTTATTTTATGTTTAACAATCTATAAGCCTTAGAAAAAGGCCTAAATAAGCATACCAAAAGTGGTGGACACCAAACGGGATTGTAGAAAAACAAAGAAATAATGTCATTTTTTAGTTCATACAAATACATTAAAATAATATTACATTTTCATTTTTATTTTATATCAGATACTGCGTCAAGAACATCGGACCAGGAGTTTCAACTGAGGACCACACCAGCGGACGAGGACTTTCAACAGAGGACCAGACCATTGGACGAGGACTTTCAACAGAGGACTACACCATCGGACGAGGACTTTCAACAGAGGACCAGACGATTGGACGAGGACTTTCAACACAGGACCAGACCATCAGACGAAGGCTTTCAACACAGGACCAACAAAGATTCTGCTTCAAATCAAACTTCAACCAAGGTACAGTATAACAAGTAAAAAAAGAGAAAAATTAATTAATATTCTTCTTTAATGTTTAACCACCTATAAGCCTTAGAAAATAGCCTACAGAAGCATACCAAAATTGTGGCGCACCAAAAAGGATTGTAGAAAAACACAGAAATAATGCCATTTTTTCATTCATACAAAGACATTCAAATAACATAACATTTTCATTTTTATTTTATAACAGATACTGCGTCAAGAACATCGGAACAGGAGTTGGAACTGAGGACCACACCAGAGGACGAGGACTTTCAACAGAGGACTACACCATCGGACGAGGACTTTCAACACAGGACCAGACCATCGGACGAAGGCTTTCAACACAGGACCAACAAAGAATTTTGCTTGAAATCAAACTTCAACCAAGGTACAGTATAAAAAGTAATATCTATCATCTATCTCTTATTTGTCTTTTAGGGCCAATAATCTTTAACAATAAAAACAAACTTCAATGTAAACTTAAAAAATAAATTGGCATAGTCCAAAAAAGTCTAAAAACACAGAATCTATACAATTTGTCATTGTAACATTCCAGTCCTAAACCCTAATTTAATTGCCATTTGACAAATTGAATAGTGCTGTAAATAAGGACATAACACCTTTTTTAAATACCTTTTTAGTTACTGAAACACTTGCTTTTGGATACATGTTTAATAAATAAAAATGTCTTTAAATAATTATCTCATGCCCTTATTTAGACTTTTATTCAATTGAACGCATTGAAATTGATTAACTATAAAATGTTAACACACTATTGATAACTATATGTCATGAAAAACAACTTAACATCTCAAAATAAACTAATGGTACATTATTTTATTTTTACAGATTAACATGGCTGATAATGAGAGTAAACAAGAAAAGAAAAGACGCCAAGCTAGAGAACGACGACAGAGAGCAGACAGCCAGCAGACACCGGAGAAGAAGGAAATTCGACGAGAAAAAGAACGCAAAAGAATTGCAAGCAAAAGACTGTCACTTGCAGAAATTAAAGATATGTCAAAAAAAACTACAAAGAAAATAAAGCATTTACAACCTGTTGCTCAAACATCAGATGACATTTTGCCAGAAAAAAGACAAGAGATACCAAAAAAAGCAACAAAGAAAACAAAGCATTTAGAACCGTTTCATGAAACATTAGATGACATTTTACCTCAAACAATACAACATATACCAAGAAAAGCAACGAAAAAAACAAAACATTTAGAACCTGTTGTTGAAACATTATATGACATTTCACCTGATGAATATGAAAGGCAAAATCCTATATGCTTTGCAAATTGTCCTCTACTCAAGTCTTTAGCAGTAGAGGTTCATAGTTGTGGGGACATGACTACTCAATGTCAGTTTTGTGAGGCTTATTATTTTAAACAGGAGAGACCCAGAGATGGACAATTTATTAGTTGTTGTCAAAAAGGCAAGTTCAAACTTCCAGAAAGGAAAGAATTTCCTATTTATTTACAAAATATTATGACTGAACCTACTTTTCCAAACTACAAAAATTTTAAGACAAACATAAGATCCTACAATAGTGCCATATCCTTTGCATCCATGGGGGCAACATTAGCTGCTAATGTACCAGGACATGGTCCTTACTGTTTTAAAGTCCAAGGACAAATTTATCATCGCACTTCCCATTTACATCCAGAGGAAGGAAATAAAAGAAAATTCGCTCAACTATATGTCCTAGATACAATGGAAGCTGTTGACCAACGTATGCAGATGGAAGAAAATAAAAAATGCTTACCCACTGTTTTCATAGAGCTAAATAACATTATGGACAACAATCCCTACAGTAAAGCTTATAAAAAATTGGCAGAAGTAGAAAATGAACAACTACTTCATTCACAAACACATCAATTACCAATGCCGAAGGTTAATATGGTGCTTAAAAGAGACAGACATACTGATAAACGTCGTTATAACTTGCCAACAACAAATGAGGTTGCAATGGTGTTTCACAATGATGAAGGAGAACCACCATTTCAAAGAGACATACGAATATATCCTAGAAATGAGGACCAACCGTTTATTAATATGAGTATCTTAAGTCCAAATTTAGATCCAATGACATATCCCATCTTTTTCCCACACGGAGAAGCAGGTTGGCAACCAAAATTAACTCTTCCCAGCTACCCAAATGCTAAAGCCAGAATCCGAAATAATGTTTCTATGCTTGAATTTAAAGTAGCTCAAATTGCCATTCGCAATGTATTTAATCCAATTTTATGTGGTGGGAAACTAACACAACAATGGATTATTGATTCATATTTGCAAGTTGAGGCAAATAATTTAAACTTTATCAAATATCAACAAGATAAACTCCGTGTAGAACAATATTCTGGACTCATGGACTATGTTGCTGACGTGGCTACAAGCAGAGACATGACAGCTGGCAAAGCCATCATTTTACCATCTTCCTTTCAAGGATCTCCTCGGAATATGAGAGAAAGATACAATGATGCTATGGCTATTGTGACAAAATTTGGCAAACCCGATTTATTTGTGACATTTACATGTAATCCACAATGGCCAGAAATTACACTAAATCTACTTCTTGGACAAACTGCTTCAGATCGACCAGATTTAGTAGCCAGAGTTTTTAAGATTAAATTAAATGAATTAATACGTGACTTCACTATAAATCAGTTATTTGGCAAATGTCTTGCTTATGTATATACCATTGAATTTCAAAAAAGAGGCCTTCCACATGCACATCTTCTAATAATACTTCAAGAAAAAGATAAATTAGATACTTCAGACAAAGTGGATGCAGTCATTGTTGCTGAACTACCAGATCCAGAACTATATGGTAGACTATATGAGATTGTTACTCATCGCATGATTCATGGACCCTGTGGTGACCTTAATCCACAATCACCATGTATGGAAAATAATAAATGTTCCAAAGAATTTCCCAAAGATTATAGAGACAAAACCTATGCCAATTGTGATGGATATCCACTTTATAAAAGAAGAGAAGGAGATAGTGCCATTATTCGTGGGAAAAAAGTGGACAATAGATATGTAGTACCCTACAATCCACATTTACTCATGAAGTACAACGCCCACATCAACGTAGAAGCCTGCACTTCCATCAAATCCATTAAATATGTCTACAAATATATTTACAAAGGTTACGATGCAGCTACTGTAGTCGTCAAAAGTGCAGACAACCCTGAAAGTAGTGAGTTAGTACATGATGAACTTGCATCTCATGTAGATGCTCGCTATGTCAGTGCGCCAGAAGCTATGTGGCGGCTTTTAAAATTTGAAATGCATGATAGATCACATGCAGTATATAGGTTAGCAGTACATTTGCCACAACGACATTTAGTCTATTTCCATGCTGGAAATGAAATGAATGCATTGGCCCAAAGTGAAGATCGTCACACTACACTAACTGCATGGTTTGCATTAAATTCCACTGATGCTGAAGCAACACAATACTTATATATTGAAATTCCATATCACTATGTTTTTGTGAATGGATTATGGAGACCAAGAAAAACCAGAGGCAATAAAATTATTCCAAGAATTTACACAGTCAGTCCAAGAGATGTTGAACGTTTTTGCTTACGGATATTACTTTTAAATGTTCCTGGAGCACAAAGTTTTGAACAATTAAGAACTGTTAATGACATTGTATATGAATCCTTCCATTTAGCTGCAAGACATAGAAACTTACTCGCTGATGATACAGAGTGGGAAAGATGCTTAGAAGAAGCAGCACAATGTCAAATGCCACGACAGATGAGAGAACAATTTGCTTTTATTTGTATCTTCTCAAATGCTCCAAATGCATTAGCTTTGTGGGAGACTTTTAAAAGTAATATGGCTGAAGACTTTATGCGACGATACAATGAACCCATTGCACACTTAAAAGCGTTAATGGAAATCCAAGAAGTCTTTTTAACTCATGGATTAAGTTGTGCAAGTTTTAATTTGCCTGATCCAGGTCTTATAGATGACATTAACTTTGAAGACTATGACATTCAACTACAAGCAGAAAGAACAGAAGAAAGACTTGCAACTTTAAATACACTACAATTGCAAGCATTTCATGCCATTAAAAATGCTATAGATGATGACATGGTGACAGAGCGTTATTTCTATCTTGATGGACCTGGCGGATCAGGAAAAACATATTTGTACAATTTATTAATGAGTTCAGTACGAGCACAAGGAAAAATAGCAATGGCGTTTGCCACTACTGGAATTGCTGCACTTTTATTAGAAGGTGGAAGAACTGTTCATAGTGGATTTAAACTGCCAGTGCCTATTTTAGAAAATTCTGTGTCAGATATTCGCATGACATCCTTACAAGCAAAGAAATTGAAGAAATGTAAATTAATTATAATAGATGAGGCCACAATGATGTCATGCTATGCCCTCCAATGTATTGACCGTTTGCTTCGTGAAGTCATGGATAATATTTTTCCATTTGGTGGAAAGGTAATGTTGTTGGGTGGCGATTTTAGACAAACATTACCTGTTGTTGTACATGGAAATCGAACTGACATTATCGAAACATGTATAAAGTCAAGTACAGTATGGAAACATTTTACCCATCTTCAACTGCAACAAAATATGAGATCAGAAGGCCAAACTGATTTCAATGATTGGCTTATTAAAATTGGAGAAGGCAGAACAGAAAAAATACTAAATTTACCTGACGACACTGTAGAGATCCCACCTCATATGATTTGTCAACAAGATATTATATCGGCTATATTTGAAGGGAGCATAAATAACGAAGAATATTCCGAGCTTGCCAACCAAGTCATACTGACGTGTAAAAATAAAGATGCATTAATCCTCAATAATAAAATCTTAAAAAAAATTTATGCACCACAAAGAAATTATCACAGTGCTGATTCTGTACTTGCTGATGACAATGAAAGTCAGGCTAACTTTTCCACTGAATTCATAAACTCTTTAACTCCTTCTGGAATGCCACCACATATTTTGCAGCTAAAGAAAGGTGCAATTATCATGTTACTGCGAAATATGAATCCCAAAAAAGGCCTATGCAATGGCACAAGATTAATTGTTCAACAATTAAAGGACCATTTTATAGATGCTGAAATTTTAACTGGGACCCATAGAGGAGAGAGAGTTTTCATACCAAGAATAGATTTAGCACCAAGTGAAAGTAGTCTCCCTTTTATACTTCAAAGAAGACAATTTCCCATTATTATGGCATTTGCCATGACCATTAATAAATCACAAGGTCAAACTTTCAAATCTGTGGGTATTTTCTTGGAAGAACCAGTTTTTGCACATGGTCAATTGTACGTTGCGTTGTCAAGGTGCAAAAATCCACAGGCAATTAAAGTTTACATTGAAAACAATGAAAGTCAAGGTGATTTATTAGAAGATGGACGTATTTTTACTAAAAACATTGTCTACTATGAAGTACTATAACTTTGAAGGATACTAATTAAAGGTGCCAAGATTTTTTAAAAGCATTGCAAAATACATAACAATTGGTTGTTTAATTCAGTCATAATTAATGGAAGTCATGTTTATGAATGATTCGCCTCACAAAATACTTGCCTTGCATTGTTAGTAAAAATTATGTTAAAATGTTAAGTCACTATGTTAATGTTTCTAATGTTAAAAGTTTAAAAAATATATTTTGAAGTTATTTCATTCAACATATTACAAAGTGGATGTTAAGAGGTCAAGCACCTTTTAAGTCACAATGTAAATATTGTCTGTTATCTTAAGATTACTACCTACATTAATGTTTATCGCCAATTTATGTGCTCAGTAATAAATTAGTTTAATTACGTACGTTTTAAGAAGAGTTTTACTGTATGCCTTCCTCTACATTCAATGTATATTCAAGTTAACAATTATTGTGATAGAAATTGAATTTTAATACTGATTAATTTAAATGTCAATTGTTTTTACATTCAAATGTTAATACTTTTAATAAAAAATTAGGTTACAAAATGTATTCACTATGTTCCTGTTTATAATGTTCAAAATTATACCAATGTTTTGTCAACTTCTAAACTTACATAAAAAATAAAGTTCAAGTTTAAAAATATATACTTTGATGGTTATTGCTTACATATAGTTTAAACTTCATGTTAAAATTCGCGACGTTTAAAGAAGGGTTTTTACTTTTTGCTTTCCTATTCATTCAATGTATATTAAAGTTAACAATTATTCAGATACTAATTACATTTTAAAAAACCATTACATCAACATTTTACAAAAATACACGTTCATATTAAAATACTTACAAGGGTCAAAAATATATGTTAATAACTAAACAACTTGACAAACATATACATCACATTGCCGTCATTTTTTGACGGGCAAGTCGCTAGTTATTAGATAGTATTGTATATTAGATAGTGGAATGTATATTACATTATATAGTGGCATGTATATTAGATAGAGGTGTATTGTATTTAATTGTATTGTATTGTATTTTATTTAATTGTATTGTATTTTATTTTAATTGTATTGTATTGTATTTTATTTTAATTGTATTGTATTTTATTTAATTGTATTGTATTTTATTTAATTGTATTGTATTTTATTTAATTTTATTGTATTGTATGTATTATATGTATGTTTTATATGTATTTCATTTTCAGGTGTGTAATTTGTTTTTTAAATTTGTAATGAGGTTGGGGGGTTGTAATGTATTTTTTTATTTTCTGTAATGTTCCTTTTTTTATTTTTTGTGACTTAGGTTTTTTTGTTTTGTTCTGTAATGTACATTTTATTTTTGGTGATTTTAGTTTTTCTTATTTTATGTAATGTAGATTTCTGCTTTTTGAGGAATTTAGCTACTTGAGGCACACAGTACACTCACACTGTGTGACAAACAGCATTTCAACACTTTATTTTATTGACCGTCATTTTTTGACGTGAAAGTCGCTAGTAACACATATAAAATATAAATTCTGCACAAATATGAAAGGGATATGTAAGCTCCCTGGTTTGGACTAGGGATAGATGTATAAGCAATCATGATGCAAATCCAGGAAGCAAACATATCTATGTCATAAAGGTGCTGAATTTAATGTGTCTCTAATACCTGCAGCTAACTCTGATTAGCAGTTACTAAATAGATTCAGAGTGATTTAACATCCAGCAGAGAGTATATGTATGGGTGTGCCCACGGCAGCATATGCAGATACAGACTCTGTAGTACTGCACGTGCAATGTCATATACTAGCCTATCCTGGACCATGTCTCATCAGTATGTTATCAACTATTGCTGAGAATTGGTCATAGATCAGTCAGTCTCACACACTGCAGAGCAGACTCAGCAGAGCATGTGTACTCAAGAGCTGCAGACGGCAGACCGTAGTAGGATTACATATTTTGATATGAGCCATGATCAACAAAGCTCATTTTCCAGAGCAATCTTCATCTGTGTGATACAGTGTTCTTTAACTCCAGTTCACCTGAGGAATGGAGTTGAGGAACACTGGTGTAATGCAATCACTAAAGACAATAATGTATGAAGTGGCCCTAAAGTCAGTTATTTAGAAACACAGATTAACCAATTGTTCATATAGGCCTACCACGGACACACAGACCATGGCGTCACCTCCCCCTGAGATGGATACTAATTATGGTGATGTCATATATGATCCTTGGCAAGGAGTGACAGTGGAACCTCTAACTGGATCAGAGGGCCCGGGACCTCATAAGAAGCAGGTTATTGTGAGGTTCGGTTTGAGAGCAGTCAGCCACTGTCCGGACATTATGAATCTCCAGTCGAGCCCTCCCACAGATCTGGCTTACCTCTCTCTGCCTCTACCGCCACCTCTATCTACTACCATCTACTGGACCCGAGAACAGCCACCACTGCCACCTCCACCTACTACCATCTACTGGAGCCAGGAACAACCAGGGCCACTGCCACTTGTGCCACTCACAATGCTGGCTCCTCAGGACCTTCCCACTCTACCGGCACCTCCACTGCTGCCATCTCCTCCTCCAAGCTATTGAAGGACCTTGTACATCCCAGGACAGACCTCCACCCCCAACCCCTGCAAGGCAATATGGGTGACGTGTTACAATTTCTGCAGCATGAAGCCAGATCATTATGAGTGAGCTCTTCAAACAAAACACTTTAGGTAATGACAAGATGAACAGGCATTCTGAAAACCAAACAGCAGGAGGACAAACCACTCCCTCCAACACCTCTTCTGCATGGAAGAGGGAGAAGGTGTGGTGGCACTGAGGGTGGGGATCCTGTGCTCAGAAAGAGGAGTAAATAGGGGCAGTATCGAAAATTTTCACACTGTCATCAACACTTCTCACTGAATATCTATACGTCAAAAGTCTTGAGATACTCCTGCCTGGCTACAGAGTAGAGGTTTATGGCCTATGTGGTGGTCACCATGGTCCTCTTCTCTTTGGACCCGTATAGGTTATTATTAACATTTTACCTATTGAGGTTCAGTGTAGAATGCCTTTGAGAAGAGATGGTGTAGTCACTATTATATCAGTTATCTCCTTTACTGATTTTTTTTTCTTTCATATTAAGCAGATCTCACATCCATTAAGGCCTGTTCCTGTTCTTCAAGCGGTGCTATCATATAATGTAAGTAAACTATAAACCCAGTGCCCCTCACTCACATTCCCAACAGCAGAATGATCTTAAATGCCATATCTAACTACAAATATCACCTGAGAAAACATGACTGATGTTATGTTCAATTAAATGCTGTTGACTTGCAGAGTCCAATTTGCATCTGCTAACCACACATAGTTACATAGTTACAAAGTCATTGAGGTTGAAAAAATACTTTTAGCCCATCAAGTTCAACCTTTTAAGAACTCCTCTGAACTGCAATATGTGGATCAGTTGTTAATTGATACAGAGGAAGGCAAACAGAAAAGAAAAAAAAAGTGAGACTTTGCCAATTGTCTCAAAAGGGGAAAAAAATAATTCCTTCCTGACCCCAGATACTGGTGATTGGATTTCTCCCTGTATCAATACCCCCTCTCGAATTAACCAGGATAACCCTGAATACACATTTTATTTAAATATATATCCAAACCTGTTTTAAAGTTATCTATTGAATCCGCTGTCACCACCTCCATTGGTAGAGAATTCCACAGATTAACTACCCTTACTCTGAAGAATCATTTTCTTTCTTTAAGGTGCAGTCTTTTTACTTCTAACCTCAAAGGATGTCCTCATGTCAATTGAAAACCTCTTGGCACAAAAAGCTCCCTTGACAAATCTTTATACTGACCATGGATGTATTTATATAGGGTAATCATATCCTCTTTTAGACGCCTTTTTTCTAGAGAAAATAAGTATAATTTGGTTAGTCTTTCTTCATAACTTAGCCCCTCCATTCCCCCTTATTAGTTTTGTTGTCCTGCTCTGTACTTTTTCCAGTTCTAAAATGTCTTTTTTATGAAGTGGTGCCAAAAACTGTACTCCATATTCCAAATGAGGGCAAACTTAGGATTTGTATAGTGGTAGAATTATATTTGCTTCCCTTGCTTTTATACCCTTCTTAATACATGCTAATCGTTTATTGGCCTTTGCAGCCGCTGCTTGGCATTGAGCACTGTTACCTAGGTGGTTGTCCACAAGCACTCCCAAATCCCTTTCAATATCTGATACCACTAGATTTGTTTCGTTAAGTTTATGAATTGCATGGTTATTTTTCCTTCCCAGATGCATAACCTTACATTTATTTGTATTAAATCTCAAGCCCTGCATCAATGGGAAAGGGACAAAATGGCAGATTGAAGATGTCACTGGTAATGAATGCAGGAGGTTCAAGTTTATGGGTCACCTGATGCTTTCCCAGGAGACAACAGCATCATTCGGCAGCACCCTGAATGGGCAGGCAGCTTTTTCTAGGGACAGGACTGCTTGTTCCACATGAAGAGTGACCTAGAAAAGGTGGCCTAAAGAAAGCTTGTCTCTACTTTTGCCCTGCTGGCTAGCCAGGCATCTTCAAATGAGGTTGAAATTTAGCAAAGAAGAAAATGCTCACATCTACCTCATAAGGTGTACTTGGACTGAAATTCGCATGTTGGAACATCAGCTTGACACAGCAGACAGAGGCCGTCTGCTCTAGTAGCCCACAAACTATCAAGGCTGGCTATTGACATCGCTGCCCTCAGTGAAGTCCACCTCCCAGAGGAAGGAAACCTTCAGGGACATGGTGCAGGCTACACAATCAACTGGTCAGGCAATCCAGAAAATGCCTCTCTGATGTTGGCTTCATGGTCGGGAACCATATCACCTTCAAACTTGATAACCTGCCAAAGTGTCACTCTGATTGCATCAGTCTCCCACTTCAAAACAAGCAGCAAGATATATTTTCAGTGTCTATGCCCCAACTCTTCAAGTAGATCCTATGGAAAAGGACAAGTTTTACACTGACCTGCGTAATGTTGTACAGAACGTCCCTGCAGATGACAAGGTCATAATCCTTGGCTACTTCTATGCCAGAGTAGGTAAAGATTCAGAAGCTTGGAAAGGGGTACTTGGCAACCTGGTACTTGAAAGCTACAACAACAGTGGGCGCCTTCTGCTAGAGTTTTGAGCGGAGGAGAAACTCACCAACGCCGTTTTCCAACAGAAAGACAGACGGAAGACAACCTGGATGCATCCTCAGTCCAAGTGCTGCAATCTTATAGACTACATTATGGTGCCACAGTGAGATTTCCGAGATGTCCTACTCATCTGAGTTATGCCAAGCTCAGAATGTAAAAATAGACCACCACCTGGAGCACCTCAAAATTTGTCTCCACTTCAATCCTAAGCCAAAGAGGAAAGGAGCACCATGGAAAAAGTTACAGATCAGCAACCTCCGGGCAGCTGAAGTGGAGGCGAACTTCCAGGTCAGATGCTTTATGGGAACACCTCAAAACCAGCATCCTGCAGACCTCCGAAGAGGTCCTTGGATCCCACCGAAAAAAAGAACAAAGACTAGATTTGTCGAAAACAATCAGGAGTTCCATGAATTACCATTGAAAAAAAGATGCATTAATCAAGCTCATCTCATTCCGCAGTCCAGCCCTAAGAAAAGAGCAGCCTTCTGCCTTATATGGAGCAACTTCCGATGAAAGCTTCAAGAAATTCAGAACCAGTGGTGGACAAACCTTGCCGAAATTACACAATGTTGCGCAGGTGTCAGCAACTACAGAGGCTTTATTTTAAGCCCTGAAGGAGGTGTATGGTCCTTTGCATCTGGGTTTTGGCAATTAATATTGTGATATTATTAATATAAATAACCTTTATTAAAATTAATTAGAAATTGACATATTTCACATATTTGCCAATTTTGACCAATTTCTGAGTTCTTACTACACAATATATTAAGAGCATTGGCCTTAATAAAAATAATGATTCAGTATATTTTCATATAACAAGTTGGTATAAACAATTGTAACAGATATATATCAATGTACATCAATTATAAAGTGTTAGGCCCTCATTCTATTATCGGCCGTAAATCGTCCGCAAAGCTGCGATTCCTTGCGGGGCTCCCGTTACCTTGCAATTCAATTATACGGCCCCGCAAGGCTATCCCCTTACGGCCGGCCGTATATCTTGCAACCGGCCGTAAGCTCAGAAATCTTTAAAGTCAAAAATAAATTCAAGACAGCACTGTAAAGCTCTGTCAATCAATGTGTTAATACATATAATGGAACACGCATGGACGTCAATATCATTGATTTATTAATATTGCATTATTTCTGTAATGCGGGTTAGATCGTAACTCGTATTTGAAACCCGTAAAGGTTTTGAAATCTAACCTCCATTTTTCACTGACGTAATGATAATGATCTCTATTACCATTGGCTCTATCTAAACCAGTAACTACGCGTTTGACTAATTGATCATGGTAACGGCCGCACATGCAACGTGCGCAAGAATGATTTCCGGGCTTGCGTCTCTGGCTCATTGGTCGCGGCATGGTTGAATGTAATAGCTCTGTAAAGCAGCAGAATTTCAAGCCCGCAGGCTTTGCGGGTGTGCTGTTGCCGTTACAGGCTTGGAATTTAATGGGGCTGATGAAAGAGAAATTGGGAGTCTGCTTCCAGGGTGGGCACCATCCCACAGGATCGATTATTGATGGCCATCCATTGTAAGGTGTGCATTGCTCATTCTAGTTTTGCCTTTAGAAATAAGCCTTAGGTATGGACTCTTTTTTCCAGTGCAATGGAAGCTTGACTGGCATTTCAATTTTTACCTGCCTTAAAGGACAATTGTAATGCACTTATAGTAAAGCTCATATGTTAGGCATAAACTATTAAAACAGTATTCTGTTTAAAATAAATCATAAGGTTAGTCATCTTGGAGCCTTGAATCAGCCTGGGCTAAGATGTCCTTGGTCCTGCCCCATGACATCATCAGCGCCTACACAGAAGTAACAGCTGTATGATTACCTGCTTTTGGTTGTCCCATTGACCGTACATGAGCCATCATTGCCCTGCCCACCACTACTGAGCATACTCAGTCTGAACCAGAATCTGACTGATCAGACTTTATTTTAGTCATCTTCCAGGTATAGCTGGCCATGCCCCGACAGGGAGATGGAGACATGCAGCTCTGCTTTGGGGAAAACTGACACAGTCAAAAGTAGGAAAAATATAAACTTTTACTTATTTTAAACTGCATGTTTTTTTGATAGTCTGTGCCGGTCTGATACCGGTACCGTCTTTTCTATGTAATAGCTCAAGTGGATTAAAACTTCACAGATTATAGAAAATGCTATTAGGTGCCTATTGGGCTGCTGGCCATTCTCAGGTATGTGTCTGTCATTATTACATAGTTACATAGTAATTGAGGTTGAAAAGAAGCGTTTAGTCTAGCATGTTCTACCATTTTAGATCTCCTCTCTCTGATCTTAATAATATGCAGATTAATTGATAATTGATCCAGTGGAAGGCAAACCTATTGAAACATTGCCAATTGTCTAAAAAGAAGAAAACAATAAAATTCCTTCCTGACCCCAGATATTGGCAACCAGATTCCTCCATGGCTCAGTACTCCTCTTTCTCTAGTTATCCAAGAAATTGTTTTCCCTTTTTATCTAAGAATATGCTGTTGCCACATCCTTTGTTAGAGAATTCCACAGTTGAAGAACCCTTTAACTTCTATCCATAGGGATCTTTTTCCTTCTTACCTCCAGAGATGTCCTCTTGTCAGTAGAAAACCCTTCTAGACACCTTTTTCCAGAGAAAATACATTTAAGTTGGTTAATCTTACTTCATAGCTTAGACCCTCCATTCCCCTTCTTAGTTTTGTTGCCCTTCTCTGTACCATTTCTAGCTCTAAAGGGTTATTTTTATAAAGTGGGTCCCAACATTGTACTCCACATTCCAAATGAGGGAGTACTAGGGATTTGTATAGTGGCAGAGTTATGTTTGCTTCTCTGGCTCCTATATCTTTTTTAATACATGCTAATATTTTATTTGCCTTTGCAGATGCTGCTTGGCATTGAGCACTGGTACATAGGTGGTTGTCCACAAATACAACCAAATCCCAAATCCCTTTCAATATCTGATACCCTTAGATTTGCTCCTTTAAGCTCCATTAAGCTCCATTAAGTCAGAATAGGCCGAGCAACAGTCACATTTTTGTGGTAGTGGAGACACTACTTTCCAATCCAAATTCTAAGTCATTGATAAATATATTAAATCAGAAAAGGATGTACTTTCCCTCCAAAGGGATTTGCATAAATTAGAGAAATTGGTGATTAAATGGCAGATGGGATTTAATATGAATAAATGTAAAGTTAGCCATTTACGAAGGAAAAATAGCCATGCAATTTATAATCTTAATGGGGTAAATCACGGGGTATCGGATATTGAAATGGATTTGGGAGTACTTGTGGACAATCACCAGACAACCAGTGCTTAATGCAACAGCTGCAAAGACAAATAAAATATTAGCATGTATTAAGAAGGGTATAAAAGCAAGGGAAGCAAATATAATTCTGCCACTATACAAATCTCTAGCACACCGTCATTTGGAATATGGAGCACAATTTTGGGCACCACTTCATAAAAAGGACATTTTAGAGATGGAAAAGGTCGAGAGAAGGCCAACAAAACTAATAAGGGGAAAGGAGGGACTAAATAAAGATTATGAATAAAGACTACTCAAATTAAAAGTATTTTCTCTAGAAAAAAGAGGGGATATGATTACCTTATATAAATATATCCAGAGTCAATATAAGGCTTTGTCAAGTTAACTTTTGTGCCAAAAGGTTTTCAACTGACAAGAGGACATCCTTTGAGGTTAGAAGGAAAAAGATTTCCCCTTAAAGAAAGAAAAGGGCTCTTCACAGTAAGGGTGGTTAATCTGTGTAATTCTCTATCAAAGGAGGTGGTGACAGCAAATTCGATAGATATCTTTAAAAAGGCATTGGATATTTTTCTAAATAAAGGACATTCAGGGTTATCCTGGTTAATTAGAGAGAGAGTATTGATCCAGTGATGAGTCCGATCGCCAGTATCTGGTGTCAGGAAGGAATTCAATTTTTCCCTTTTGAGACAAGTGGCAAAGTTTCACTTGGGTTTTTTTTCTATTCGCCTTCCAGGACTTGATGAACTAAAAGTATTTTTTCAACCTCAATTACTATGTAACTATGTAACTATCATATATATAGTTGTCAGCAATGCAGCTAACGGTTGCAGGCTCTCGAAGTGAGGGCCACAGTTGCTGCCAAGGAGCGCCAAAGGCGCTCCTTGCGCTGGTGGAGATAAGCGCCATAGGCGCTCATCCCTACGACCCTCTACGACTTTCGGACCGCATTTGCGGAGGTGGAGGCTCTACGGCGACTCACAACCCCTTCCAAATGACCACACAAGCGGGAGTTGAAAAAACAAACACGCAATGACTAACTACAAACTTACACAAAAAAATTTGAGCCGCGAGACTTAGAAAAAAAAAATTGCGGACTTACACAAAAACAATTACGACCCGCAGGATGTAGAAAAAAAACATTACGGACTCGCAAAAATATGACCTTAACAGACAACCCGCGCACAGCCACAAACATTAAAAAACACAAAAATACACACAAAAAATAAATAAAAACCTTACCCACACCAAAGGGGGACACCCTCTGCAGCACAGCTTAAACCTCAAATTGGGTCAAATTTACAAAGTTTAGACACTCGAAGATACCCTAAGCGAGAGAAAAAATGGCCGCCCCAAAAAAACGAGGCTACACAACCCCTAAAGCCCCTAAATACCCCAAAGCAAATACGTTTTTTACAAAAAAACGTACAACCTACAACATACACCATTAGCAAGGATGCTTCATCATACAAACTCGCTTACCACATACACATTCTCCGCCATTTTACAACACTAACTTACAGAATGCGGAAGTACCCTCCTACACTAACGGCTTCCCCTCTCACACGCAGCCTATTTACACTACACCTACACACATTGCTGACACTTACACCTCAGCTCCACAACAGTGCAAACCTACATTGTATGCTGCAGGAACATCAAAACAGATTGTCACCTCTTTAGCACAATGCTTCCTGCATATATTACTTACAAATAGGTAAAGTATATTAATTTATTAATGTATTACTTATTTAATTATCATCAAAAAATACATATACACAAAAAAAAACAACACTATCGCAATAAACGCAAAAGCCATTCACTGCGCGCCTCACAATGAGCGCCAACGCTGCTCATAGCACACAAACTACACCAGGGGACAGCCTTGCAATAAGCACAAAAAACAGATCAGCGACGACCTTACAATGACAGCAAAAGCGCCAATGATAAAAAAAAATACAACAACCAAGAGGCTCACAATGAGCACCGAAGGCGCTCATTGCGAGCCACACTATGAGTGCCGAGGGTGCTCAGCGTGAGGCTCGCAATGGGTGACGAAGGATCTCAGACCACCCAAAAAATGTAGGTCTGTGGCAAACAGCATTACCTGTCTTACAATGTTATTGCCCCGTCATTTTTGACGGGCAAATCGCTAGTGTAATATAAGCCCGGTTCAATTGAGCAATCGTAAGTTACTGTAGCCCGTAAGTGAGGCAATAAGTTAATTTGCTATTCAATTGGCGTTCAACTGGAACTTACAGCCTCCCGAAGCCTTTGATCTTTCAATTCTGCAAGAGTTAAGATAGCTAAAATCGCAAATCACTATTCAATTGCTCCAATTCCCCAGTGCCGCAAATGTTTTCACATCTGTAAATGGCCAATGTAGGAGAAAATCCTAAGAGTGTTAAGAGAGGATCCGCATGGGGGTTGAACACCTGATCGTAGCACTGTAAATGCAAATAAAAAATCAATTCTGCACTGTAAATAGCGAGAAAAGCGATAGACATTAGAATTACTTGCACAACAGTCTCAAGCTCGCTAATCGGTAGTAAAAGAAAATGTATTATGTTATATTATATATATTATGCTATATCGATTTCGGGAATTAATGAGTTAATACATATCAGGCCACCCATATGGACTAAAACAGTATTAGCATTCACTTTTATTATTTTGTATTTTGAGGGTTTGCGAGTCCCATCGCATATCAGACCCCCGAACCTAATTGATTGACATGTAACTTCACTGTTTTACTGCTGTAATTATGGTGGTCTAATTTTCTATTGGCTGTTTTGAGGTTATGGTCTTGCTTAATTGATCATATTCCCACCCTGAACTGCTACGGACGAGTGCATGGTTTACAGTGTCGGCTTTTGGCTCGGAACCCATGGGCTCCTTCAATTGAATAGCGCCGTAATCAGAGATGAACGGGAGCCCACAGCATGCCCGAAGACATACGGCCTGTATCCCGCTTGATTTAAAAAATATATATATTCCCCCTTTTTCCTTTTCTCCTTTGATTTTCCCTACTCCTTTACCCTTCCGTCTGCTTCTTTCTTCCCTTTTCTGTTACAATTCAACCCCATTTTTTTAAGTCCTTACTTTTGTTTAAAAAAATGCATTTTTACTAGAACTGTTCGCAATCTCACAAGTTCACTCCTTCCCATGTTTAAATGAGATTCTGACTATTCACCTGTACAGTAATTACTGCACACAGAAATGAATCACACTTTACTTTTCAGAAGTAAATCACGGTTGCAAAAAGATCCACACAAGTAACACACTAATGTAAGTTAACACAGGCAAAGCCAACCCCCTCTCACATGAACAGTAATTTGTGCTCACAGCAAAGAAACACACTTTGCTTGCTAAATAATTGCAAAATACTGTAAAGGATACAAAGGAAATATTTTTTTGTGGAAAATTACTTTTAGGATGGGAAAAAAAGTGTTTAGTTTTAACTAGAGGTTGCAGAAAATGATAGAATAAAGCAAGGATATAACACCACTAGGCAAAAAAATTAAGAATCTCAGAGGCGGATACCAGGGTGCTTCATCTCTTGAATGAAGAGAAACATAATTATTCAACAGACTAAGAAATGGTTTAAAACATACGTATGACAACATTGCATCTCCGGTCCATGACACCAGCATTCTTCACAATCTTCAGTCTTCCACGTGGAGCCAGGTGGTTGTTCCACTCCATCTTTCATGCAACCTATATATGTATGATAGATAGATAGATAGTATTTGTAACTTAAAACAGAAACTTAACTAAAGTGCAGTATATAATATAATAAAACTATTAAATGTGATCACAAATATGTATCACTAATCAACATGATTCTTAATACAAAGCCAATTACAGCTATTGGTAATGTTACTAGCCGGGAAAGTAGAACACAACATCTTCTGATACCACATAAAATGCAAGGGTTCTAATGTCAAGAATAACACAGTGGACAATATGTGCCGAAGAGTGAAGTGTCGGAGAAGTCTTGTATAAGTACATATAAGTACATATTTCCTATAGGAACACAGGAATGAAGAGGTTCTCCAAGAGTTCTCTAAGATAATGAGAGATACTGTACAATTCAGAGTTACAAAATATAAGTATGGATTTTGCATTTCTTTTCCATATGTAAACAAAATATTTTTTTCTGTATTCTGTCATTTCATTAGATACTTATGTAAATGCTGTAAAATTCTATGGGTCTCAAAAATGTCACTAGAGGGAGGTACCTAAGTAATATATAGCTGTTAAAATGACACAATTGTTCACCAAATGTGGGGCAATTTAGCACAATAGGAAATAACTACTTTATCAGTTGAATGTTAATAAAAATTATTTTCCTATACACTTACAGCCTTATTAAATTGCGATTTAGTAAATTGAAAAGGGCTCTATTTAAGCACACAGCATATTTTTTTACAAAAGTTTTTAGTTAGTGAACTTCTATCTAAAAGCAAGGTCTTCACTAACTAAAAACTTCTGTAAATAAAATATGCTGTGTGCTTATATAGAGGCCTTTTAAATTTACTGAATCGCAATTTAATAAGGCTGTTAATCTGAAGTATATAGTTTCTGGGCAAAGGGAACTGACCTAAATAACCTGTTAGGCCTCAGGGAATATTTCTTAGCGCCTGTTTTAGAACTTCTGCTGTGCCCCTTTAAGACGGAGTTGAGCAAAATTATAGTTACTGAAAATTCTAATAATATTTACAGTTTTTCCATTATTTACCGTTTGCAATAATATAGCAGGCAGCACTGGAGAATGCCACTGAGACAATGAGCATGAGCGCCAGAATCAAAAGGAACTTCTGCAGATATAGACAATTATTATTAATCTGTATTTATAAAGTGGCAACATTTTCAATAAAAGTATTCAGCAAAGTAAAAATAAGTATAGTAATCATATTGAGTTAACAATTATAAGGTGTATAGAAAATATGATAAGCAATGATGAAGTTAAAGGACACTGCAATGCTATAGCAAGATTACATAGTTATTTTAATTATGCTTTGATTGTTAATACCAAGCCTTAATCAATTTAATATTATCTGTTAGCAATAATCATTATTATATTCCTTTTGTTTTAAAAATCAGACTACCAACCTCCAGCTGTGGGGTTGTCTTTACCCTGATAAAGTTTTGAGACTGCAGTCAAGCCTTTTAGGAACAATCAGATTTGATAAGCGAACAAACATCCATGGCTTTCTGCTAAGGGAAACCTCTGTTACACAATAATTCTCCAATGTCTAATTAAAACATCTAACCTTGGTTGTTTGGGTATTGCAATGGTCCTTTAAAAGACCACTTAACAATGAAAAAATAAATTTACGTTTGAAAACTTTAAGGCTGACTAATAGCATAATTAATCAGTAAGAAAAATAAGACGGCTCATTTTTAATTAGAAAAAAAAAATGTTGTTCCTTTGCAAAACTCTGGAGAGATCCATGATACATTGGTGGAAGTTGGGGCTTTTACATTTATGGAGAACTATAGTTGCACCGATCATGCAACATCCTGTTTTTTGGCCAGTGAGGGGGAATGGGTGAAATATTATATACAGGATAAGGGGGGTCAGATAGATTAGGAACTGACCACGTTATCCTGTATGTAATGTTTCACTGTGTTTGCTATTACCGTATTAAATAATATGTGTATATTAATTTATATTGTTGTACTGTATATAAATGTTTTATTAATTTATTATGTATTGCGAATATCATTATTATATATGAGCACAAATCACTTTATTGGACATTGGCACTTTATGTGGGTTGATTAATATATTAGTTAAATTTTAATCATAATTGTGTGTACTGTGAGCATCATATGTATTGATGAGCACATATCACTTTATTGCACCTAGACTTTCTGTACATTTATTATTGATACATTTATATGTTTTAGATGATGACAATGTTCTCTTTTTATTTGTTTTTATGTTGTTGTTTTTTCAAAAATAGAACAATATGATTTTTTTTTGTCAAAATATTTTTATTGAGAGTAAAAGATTAGTTACAAGACATGTTTATATAGTAGAAATACACAGCCTAATTAAATTGTGATTCTGTAAATTTTAGAGGGCTCTATATAAGCACAGAGTATATTTTTTACAGAAGTTTTTTGTTAGTGAACTTTTATCCAAAAGCAAGGTCTTCACTAACTAAAAACTTCTGTAAATAAAATATGCTGTGTGCTTAAATAGAGCCCTTTTAAATTTACTGAATCACAATTTAATAAGGCTGTGTATTAGTAATTTCTGTGTAGGATTGATCTCCCTTATGGTTTTGAAAATATAACACTCGACTTATAGATAAGACTAAATAAGAATTAATGTAATAAACTAATTAGAGATCATAAAACGGGTTAGCAGCAAGACTAAATATTGCACTTATATAAAAAAGAATAATAGAAAATAAGAATATTAACACACATACACACCTATTAAAGAAACCAGAGATGAATGTTGCTAAAAGTCTCTATTATATACACCTCTGGTGAACTAATATAATAGAGATCAATGCAAAACATATATATATTTCTACAACAAAAAAATAGATAGAAAACCAAATGAACTCTAAATACATGTCACAGTGTGAATCTGAAGAAATCATGTAAATAGTAACAAGTCTGTGTGAAATAAACATGTTGATATCACCAAATGGAAATGCAATATATAGCAATAATATATTTTAATGGGCCACTTTATTGGTTTTATAAAGGGCTCTCTAAAGAATATTAAGTTGGTGGGGTTGATAAGAAAAAATAATGTTTTAAACTATCACTGCATTCAAACAATTACTTACTTCAATCATTACTTAATTCAATCATGCCCACAGGCTAAAACATTTGGGCCCTCATTCAATTGCAATTTGGGACCTAAATAAGCACATAACATATATTTTTTAAAGAAGTTTTTAGTTAGCAAGCATCTATCCAAAAGAAAGGTTTTCACTAACTAAAAACTTCTTTAATAAAAATATGCTATGTGCTTCTTTAGGGCCCTATTCAATTGGCCACATCGCAATTGAATGAGGCCCTTGTACATTGCAGACAGCTCAGGATACACTGCTCCCTGCTGCTAATGTGTGTTTTACATCGTTTTTTATTTTAAATTAGCACTTCCAAATCCACAATGCTTATTCCTTTTCAATCCCTATCTAACTGCTCTTTAGAGACCTCTTTGTGAGGCTTTTTTATATGACTATACATATATAATATTTTAATTTAAAGAATGTTAATATTTAAATACAAACATTTATAATTTAAAAAAATGCATTATAATTTTCTTGTGATTGTTTAAGAATATCCCACAAATGAATAACAATATAAAGAACAAATCTGATAAACTAAAACATGTTTTACCTCTGTTCATTAAGCTCTTTATAATAAGGGCTTTATAATAAATAAAGCTCTTAGTGCCATTAGAAAATAACTACCATTTCTACTAGTTTTTTTGCATTCAAGATTTTACTGATTTCACAATAAATCGGTGTAAAGAGAATTGTCTCTATTTGAAAATGTTAAATTTACTAGGTGCTTTTTAAAATTTCTTATATTGCTTGTGGAACTAGCCTTTTGGGAATATGTTGCATGATTTGTTATTAATTTATTTCAAAATGGGTTCAAGCAATAACATTTTTCAGTGTTTACTCCAATTTATTGGTAAATCATTTGACTGTTTATTAAATCTTTACAAAAGGTAATTAAGATTAACTGAATGTATAATTTTGGTTATTATTAGACATGTTGTTGTCTGCTTTGGGGATTAATTGGCTGGATCTTTATCGCTTGTTGGCATTATTTCTGTAATATATTACAGTAAAGCCTCTTGCCAAAAATGTATCAGTAATGTTCTTGGCAAAAATTATCAGGTCGTCCACCAGCAAAGAGTTGAACCAGATGTATTCTATATCCAAAGAAACAATGGCCAATTGGCACAGCTACAGGCAAACATGGTACCCACTGCAATATCCTGTTTTATAAATAAAATTTGGTTGAGGATGAACCATGTACCAAAATACACAACAGTAACAACAATGCATATAAAAATCAAGCTTTTAACATTTATGATAATGTAAAGGGGTACTGAGTTTCTAAAATGTAAAATATTGTTTGGGACATCTCTTCTCATTCAATAGTGTGTTACTTTCCTTTACCCATTAATACACTCAAACTAAATTAATGACAAGTTAAAAGACAATTAACTCTGGACTCACCATTGTAGATAATTAGCTCTCAAATCATATTCTTTGCTGTTGACTGGTGATATATATAGGGTGCAAACAAATAAAATTCCATAGAAATTCAAATCTGCAGAGAGATCAAACACATGGAAAATAGGCACACCTGTTTACTTTCGCACACCTCCTTTGTACACTCATGTTCTCATTCCTTCCCCTCTCCTCCCTGTTATAGGATCACCTGGCTCAGTAATAAAGTTAAATTAATGTAACATACTTTTATAGGCAATAAAACATTTACAATCTGACAATAAATGCAGACATGCTTAATCAGAGAAAAAATTGTATTTTCCCAATTGTAATGGATATGAATATTTTGGGCTGTCATCAAAAATATATTCTATAATCTACTTTTTTTTCCCTTTGAAAAATATGGCAATGTTTTATTTTTTTTTCCGTTTGCTTTCCTATGGATCAATTATCAATAACTTTGGGCCTCATTCTGTTCGGGGCCATAAACCGATCTTAAATCGTTGATTTGGTGCGATTGGGTTACGGATCCGCTTTGACCTTCATTTACGCTGCTATTCAATTGCCCAAGTGCGCAAATTAGCAATCCTTCTCGCTGATCGCAAGTGATGCTATCGGCAGTAAGCATTCGGGGGTTTGAACATGATTGCGGCCACGAGGCCCTATTTTGTGTTTCAAGGCCGCAAACTCGGAGCACTGTAAATGCAAAAATAAATTCAAGACAGCACTGTAAAGCACTGTAAATCATGCGGAACACAATAGGTGACTCTAGGATTAAAAGCACAACATTCTCAAGCTTGCACATCACCAAAATGAAATACTTTATTTCATGTTTAATTTCTGTCCAAAGTCCAACAGGCTTGAATGACCTCCAAGCCCGTAACTCGTTATTCATGCCTGTGGGACTTTTTTATTTGCTTAATAAGTGTTACGATTTGTAAGTAAGCCCTTTGCGACACCTACTTGGTACATTTAAGCTGTGGTTTGCGTTTAGCCATTTACAGGCTTGAGCAATTGAATAGCGATTAGGGATATTTTGCGCCCACAACTCTCGCGGACGGGAAAAATCAAAGGCTTGAAGTAATCTGCAATTGACTTAATCAAAATGTATCGTAGCTCATAGGATGTAACTCGATTGTAACCCGCAAACGTAAGCAATTGAATTGCAAAGTAGCTTGCGATCATCACTTGTGGCCACTTTTCTCAAAAACGTAGCAATAGAATGAGGCCTATTCATGCAACTATGTATGACAGTGCTGATAACCAACAAGAATCTGAGGCAGACCCCATTTAGAAGAACAGAAGATGGACTGAATTATCAGTTATTCACTCAAGCAGTATCCACTTTGAGGTCCAGTATGCTATGCTAACTTACAATAATGGGCTAATCTCTATGTTGTTCTAAGTATTATCCTTGCACAGAGAAAATAAAATAAACCAAATGTTTAGGAGGTGTGTTATGCAATATACCAGCTTGTAATAGAACAGAATGTCCTTCATTTGATGCTTATACCTGTCTCCTGGAAATTAGCCAAACTGCTCATTTGTATCCTGATTTGTAGGCATCTCTAACCTTTCAAAGAAACTATTGTTTTTGCAGAAAAAAAAGTGTGATCTTTAGTCCTTTGATGAAGACATCATTACTTTGAAACACGTGCTAGGGAGGGGGCGGGGTGCTGACGACAGACGCTGAGTCTGCAGCGCTGCTAACAAACGCCTAATCACTAGAATTTTTAATTTCCTAATGTTAAGGATATCTCTCTATAGATGAATATATGTTGTGGGGCAATAGGGATAAGGTACATCAATGTGGCATTCAGTAGTATGGAGCTAACTTGTATTCACGAGGCCTATTAGAAGTAGGCTATGGTATAATTGCGTATACACTCTAAATTGAGAGCCTAAACCACAGCAATTATTATCTGACTGAGCTACACTCAGCAAGATGACATCAGGTATTTTGCCTTGAATTAGTTGTGTATACGTAAAAGTTGGCACATACTTACTATCTGGGATATAAATACACTTTTATCCAGGATAAATCATAGCTAAATACGAAAGGGGATGAATTGAGTCCTCCGGCGTGGACTGATGAAATAACCATTCTCCAAAACGTGATACCCCAGTATACTTTTTATAAGAGCCCATAATTTATTACTCAGGATCCCCTATGGAACTATAGATGGGGAGAGTACCAACTTAGTTGACACTTGTAAATCTGCTATATACTGTCTGGAAATACTATCATGTCCTCTCACTCAAACAGTAATAATCATACACTCACACCATCTCTCTGACACTCACACATCCTCCCACATGCTCACATACACACATACTCTGGCTCTCATGTACATAAACACAAACCACACATGCACATTGAAGTAGATGGTGTTAAGATGCAAGGAGATACATGCACCTCATTTGTCACCACTGCAAATTTGCAGGTGATGGTGCAAATGGAAGATACAGGCTAATGAGAAACCCCAAATTTGATTCTTGTTTGAAGCAATGTAGGAGGCAAGGTATCTGGTGGAGATGGTTGTTGGATAAGTGGACAATGAAAAGATGTAAAAAGATGTAAACCGATGTTTCTTGTGTATATATTTTTCTTTTTTTGGAGATTCTAATACTATATTGCCCAAAAACTAAAGTGAGAGATGCACATCTAAATATGGACAGCATGTCCTAAGGGATGGTGCCAAGAATGCAGTCTATGAAGTTTTATCCAACTTGTGACCATACGGAGGAGAAATTTGATAGACATCCCTAGTGGGCATCATACCACATGATCAATTCTTAGTGGCTGTTCAAGGTGTGCATTGCTCAGTCTTGTTTTGCCTATGGGAATAAGCCTTAGTGTATTAATATAGATGTCACGAACAGTTTGCCTGCGGACTATTCACGGCGATTTTGGCATGTTCGCGTTCACACCGGACGGTGAACACATGCGCTTTTCGGTTCACCTCCTATTCTTTATCATTGAGGAAACTTTGACCCTGCACCTCACAGTCAGCAGACACATTCCAGCCAATCAGCAGCATACACTCCCTTCCAGGGCCTTCCATCTGAAGGACAGCATACATTTTAGAATCATTCTGAAGCTGCATTCGTTGTGAGAGGACAGATAGTGTAGCTGCTGGAGATTTAATAGGGAAATTGATAACCAGGCTGTGTATTTAGCTTCCACTACAGACCTGAAGGACTAAATCTAATTTCAGTTGCCTGCCTGTGTCAGGCTCACAGCTTATATTGTGCTCAGTGAAATAAAACAACACTTTTTTGACTGTAATAGATTGAATAGCAATTGCCTGCCTACAGGCGTGTGTGTGAAGCCTATTGCATCTACTCTGCCAACTTTTGCCAGTGCACAGTGATACGTCATATCTGTTTCAACCGTAGTGTACAGTGACATAAAACAACACTTTTTTGACTGCAATAGATTGAATAGCAATTGCCTGCCTACAGGCGTGTGTGTGAAGCCTATTGCATCTACTCTGCCAACTTTTGCCAGTGCACAGTGACACTCATATCTGGTGGCTCCTTAGATTGCACGTGCAGTGCCCCAAATTTGAAGTAGGAGGTCCAACCAAGCATCTTTTTCCATCTCCCTGTTCCAAAAATCAATGCCATATACACGTCCCCTAATAGTGGACATAACAGGGATTAAACCGATAGGAATAGTACTACTTAACAGTACACACCTTATAATAACGCAGACAGAGGCAACACAGACAGAGGAGTCTGAAGAAGAGAAGTCAGAGGAGGAAGGTGGCTTTGAGGAGGTGGAAGACCAAACAGTAGGCGTCCCAGGGGGCTTGTTGTCACCTTTCGGGGACCCTTGGTGGCTGGGTGGAGGAAGAGACCTTCAATGACATCAGTGAGGACAAGGAACGGGACATGGCTAGCTTGGTATCCAACCTTGTGCAAATGGGGAGTTTGCGGTTGTGCAAAGGGACTGTTTGCGGTTGTTTGCGGTGCATTAAACGGGGAGATTGGTCTGTTACTGTGAAGTGGGTGTAACACTACCTGATCGATACAACATCATACCTGATGTTTTAAAGCATGTTATTCCAAACAATTTAGGAATGTTAGGTGATTTATACCCTTTATGGCTTAAAACCAGACTCTGCATCAACTATGTAATTTTCCGTGGAAGTTTTGCCATGGATCCCCCTCCGGCATGCCACAGTCCAGGTGATAGTCCCCTTGAAACAACTATCCCATCACTATTGTGGCCAGAAAGAGTCCCTGTAGGTTTTGAAATTCGCCTACCCATTGAAGTCTATGGCAGTTCGCCGGGTTCGCCCGTTCGCGAACATTTGATGGAAGTTCGCGTCCGCTGTTCGCGAACCTAAAATTTGATGTTAGCGACATCACTATGTGTTAATTGTAAAGGATAATCTAGTCATGAATGTCTTACTCACTGAGTATAGCATCTCACTGATGAAAACCAGGGTCTGCTTTTTTTTTCCAGTGCAATGGGGACTTGACTGGCATTTAGATTTTTGCCTACCTTATAGGACAACTGTAAAAGTAAAGCTCATATGTTTGAATGGTGCTTAAAATAAATAAAAGTATAAAAACATATTAACCTTTACTTGTTTTAAACTGTAAACTGTTCTTAATAGTCTATGCCCATTAAATATTTGAATTTTACTTTTACTTGTAATATAGTAGTCCTATAAGATGCAAGTACCGTCTTCCCTCTGTAAGGGAGTTAAAACTTCAGAGATTATACCTTGAGGGATCCCAATCCTATAGGAAATACTATTTAGTGCCTACTTAGCTGCTGGCCTATCTCAGGTATGTATCCAATATTCTTGTCTTTGCAAATGCTATAAAGAAAAGGGAAGCATTTTTAGTAGAAAATAGATCAATACATGAGCCACTTCCTAACATGCTTGCAGGTAGCAGTAATAGTTTTTGTTGATGTTTATATGGATGAGAGAAAGTGTTTAGTTATAACTGAATGTTGCAGAAGAGGATAGAGTAAAGCAAAGTTATAGTTTAAGGGTATGACAGAAAAGTAACACCACTAGGCAAAAAGTGGTATCTTCCAGTCTTCCATGTGGAGCCAGGTGAATATTCCACTCCATCTTTCATGCAACCTATTGACATTTTTCCAAGTATCAGTTATGATTGTCATGATATGTCAGTGGCAGAAGTCTAGGATGGGAAAATAGTGTTTAGTTGTAACTGGATGTTGCAAAACTGGGTAGAATAAAGCAGGGATATTGTTTAAAGTTAAGACAGATAAGTAACACCACTATGCAAAATGTTTAAGAAACTCAGAAGCAGGTCCCAGGGTGCTACGTCTCATGCTTGAAAGAAACATAATACTTCAACAGACTAAGAAATGTTTTAAAACATACGTAGTACAACATTTCATCTCAGTTCTATAACACCAGGCTTCTTCACAATCTTCAGTCTACCACATGGAGCCAGGTGGTTGTTCCACTCCCTTTTTCATTCAGATAGACAATGGCCTGTATTCAATTGCAAGCCCGTAACTACCTTCATACAGGCTGCATGTCTGCGGGTTAGAAACTTTTCACAATTCCGGATGTGTTCAGTTGACCCAAGCCTGCTAAAGTCTGAAACCGTAAACCGTTCCCGCCACTGCAAGTTGTTAGTAAGCTGGAATACATCGGTCTGCAGTTACAAACCAAACATGGAATTACAGTGTGTGCCACAGACCTGTGAGCCAATAGAAAGAGGGCTAATGGATTATGATTGACAGGGAGAGATAATAAAGTTGCTTTCCACCCGCCCCAGCGTTGACTGTGTTGTATTTTCTTATGAAGTAGCACACAGGTCCCGGAGTTGGTGGTTGGAGTCTTGAGAGAAAGAGAGTAGGCGTTGATTGAGACCAGGTTCTAAAAGTTTTATTGATTTATATTTCTTAAATACCTATTTTACACTTAATCCTCAAAAACACATATATACTGATAACACATAATACAAATATACATAGAGTATTTATCATACATAGATACACATATAGATAGGTCACCACATACATCCCCCACCCTATACCCCAACAATTAAAAATTACTCATAAAACATACACGTTTTTTCACTTCATAAATATATACACATATACTTTTCTTTAATTATCCTTATATTATTTTTGGGATGGGATTATGTTGGAAGGTGGAGAGAGGAGGGAGGAGGAGGGGAGCAGTGGGGAGGAGATTAGGAGGAGGACCCAATAATCTGGGCAGTGGGGTCACCTTCTGGACCATCAGTCACACCCATAGCATTTGAACCCTCCTATTGGACCAATGTCTGTGGATTTCCACCTCCTCCTTCTTTTATCATCAGCGTCACAACCTGGCGCCCTCCACAACCATCATGCCTGACACCACAATGAGATAGCCATGCACCAGCCAGGCCATAGCCCCTCCCCACTGGGTCACCACTCCCTTCCCCTGCGACCTCCATCCCAGGGTCCACCACCGGAGATTCTGGCCCTCATGCGTTAACTCGCAGCAATCCATAGGGGTATCCAGGCTAGTATCTCCTCCAAACATGAGGAGATAGTGGGCATCCCCCCGCTCCCCCACCCCCACTAGGGAGAAGGCGAGCACCCACGAGTTGTGTACCTGATATTATTATCTTTTTATTATTATCTTTATTTATATCGCGCCAACATATTCCGTAGCGCTGTACAGGTGGTTAGTACATGGCAAAAAACAAACTTAACACCTTAAAGAATGAAGGGCCCTGTTTTTGAGCATATAATCAAATGTACATAGTGCTTGTTTCCAAGACACGGACACACAAATGAAAAACTCGCAAACTTACAATCTAAGGGTTTAGGTGTGATACAAGAGGGTGACAAATACAAAAATGGCAACGTGAATGCAATTTGTTTAATCAATTGGAGGAGTCTGTGAGCTGTACTGTAGATTGTGGGTGGGAGTGTTTTTAAGCTGTGGAGTGTGCAGTTGTAATTATAAAGGCTGAAGGTGATATGATTTTTTAAATAGGTGTGTTTTTAGTAATTTTTTAAAGGTTTTGAGGCAGGAAGTTAATCTAATGGAGCGAGGCAAGGAGTTCCAGATAGTAGGGGCTGCACGAGAAAAGTCCTGAAGACGGGAGTGAGAGGAGGTGATAAGAGAGGAGGAAAGAAGAAGGTCGTTAGCAGAACGAAGGGGGCGGTTGGGAGAGTATTTTGAAACAAGAGCAGAGATATAAGGGGGTGCACTGTTGTTGAGGGCTTTATGTGTTAGGGTCATGATTTTAAATTTGATTCAGGAAGCTATGGGAAGCCAGTGGAGTGATTGACAGAGAGGAGCTGCAGACACTGATCGTTTGGTATTGAAGATGAGTCTAGCGGAGGCGTTCATTATGGATTGGAGGGGAGACAGACGAGAGATGGGGAGGCCAGCAAGAAGGGAATTGCAGTAGTCGAGTCGAGATATGATGAGAGAGTGTATTAGAATTTTAGCTGTGTCTTGTGTAAGATAATGATGAATTTTGGAGATGTTTTTTAGGTGAAACTGACAAGATTTAGTTATCGATTGGATGTGAGGAATAAAAGAGAGGGCAGGATCCAGTAGAACCCCAAGACAACGGGCCTGGGAGGTGGGAGTGATGATGGTGTTGTCAACAGTGAGAGATATTTGCGGAGTGGAAGCTATAGTAGAGGGTGGAAAGATTAGGAGTTCAGTTTTAGACATGTTGAGTTTGAGTTGACGGGTAGACATCCAGGAGGATATGCTAGAGAGGCAGTTGGAAACTTGAGCTAAAAGAGAGGGGATAGATCGGGTGCAGAGAGGTAGATTTGAGTATCATCTGCATAGAGATGATACTGAAATCCAAAGGATTTTATGAGGGTGCCAAGGGAGGAGGTGTAGATAGAGAAGAGGAGGGGGCCTAGGACAGAACCTTGGGGAACGCCAACAGACAGAGGGAGAGGTGAAGAAGAGGTGCCAGAGAAGGAGACGCTAAATGTACGATCTTTTAGATAGGATGTGAACCATAAAAGAGCTGTGCCCTGGATGCCAAATGAACGGAGAGTTTGGATTAGAAGAGGGTGGTCAACTATGTCGAAGGCAGCAGAGAGGTCCAGAAGAATTAGCATGGAGAAGTTACCCTTTGATTTGGCAGTTAGCAAGTCATTGGTGACTTTTGTGAGGGCTGTTTCTGTTGAGTCTTGGGCAAGGAAACCAGATTGGAAGGGGTCAAGAAGGGAATTGGAAGAAATAAATTTAGTGAGGCGATTGTAAACAAGCCGCTCAAGCAGTTTAGAAGCCAGGGGAAGTAGTGAGATAGGGCGGTAGTTGGAGGCAGAAGCTGGGTCAGATGAGGGCTTCTTGAGAATGGGTGTAATTACGGCATGTTTTAAAGAGGATGGAAACCTGCCAGTGTTTAGGGAGAGGTTGAATAGATGTGTGAGAGCTGGGATAAGTGCGGTGGATAGGGGAGGAATTAGCTGTGAAGGAATAGGATCATGTGGGCATGTGGTAAGGTGAGAGGTTGATTGTAAAGTAGATACTTCATCCTCGGTAACAGGGTCAAAGGAATCCATAGTGGAGGAGGTATTGGGGAAGGGTAAATGTTGGGTGTTGTCGGCTTGTGGAAAGGATGGTGGGATAGGGCCAAGCTGGGAGGAGAGCTCATTTCGGATAGTTTCAATTTTAGTTTTAAAGTGGCTGGCAAAGTCATCAGCAGTTAGACAGGAAGGGACAGGAGGCGGGGGTGGGCAGAGGAGGGTGTTAAATGTAGCAAATAAACGTTTAGGGTTGGAGGACAGGTTTGATATTAGTGATGAGAAGTAGTGTTGTTTGGCACGATTGAGGGCAGACAAGTAGGAGCGCAAGGTAAACTTGTAGTGGAGAAAGTCTGCTGAGGTTCGAGATTTCCTCCATAGTCGTTCTGCAGTGCGTGAGCATCTCTGTAGATAGCGTGTTTGTGTAGTGTGCCATGGTTGTGGGTGAGAGCGAGGGCATTTGCTTGTGATTATGAGGGCAAGAGAGTCAAGGGTGGAAGTTAGAGTATCGTTGTACTGTGAAGTGGCGATGTCAGGGCAGGCAAGGGTGGTGAGGGGGCTGAGAAGGGGTTTTAGTACATTTGACAATTGTTGTGGGTTGAGTGCTTGCAGGTTTCTGCGTGTTCTGATGGCAGGATTTGAAGAAGGGTGGTGAGCGGAAGATGAGGTGAGGTTGCAAGTTAGCAGGTGGTGGTCAGATAGGGGAAGTGAGGAGATGTCAAGGTTGGAGATAGTGCAGAGATTAGTAAAAATAAGGTCAATGGAGTGTCCACCACTGTGAGTTGCAGAATCTGTCCATTGTGAGAGGCCAAGGGAAGAGGTAAGTGCAAGTAATTTTGCAGTTGTTGGGGAGGTGGGGGTGTCAGTGGCTATGTTGAAATCGCCAAGAATGAGTGAAGGTATATTGGAGAGAAAGTGAGGGAGCCAGGCGGCAAAGTTGTCCAGAAATTGAGAGGGTGATCCAGGCGGGTGATAGATCACAGCTACTCGCAGAGGGATGGGAGAGAAGATGCGGATAGTGTGGACTTCAAAAGATGAGAATTGGAGGGAGGGAACAGGGGGTATGCAGTGAAAAGTGCAGCAAGAGGATAGTAGTATGCCCACACCTCCACCTTGTTTGTTCCCAGGTCTAGGAGTGTGGCTGAAGTGCAGACCACTGATAAAATCTTCCCGACAAATCCGGACTATCTTTAAGGTGATACAGGGATTCAGTTTGGTACAACAAAGTGGATAAAGTTTTTCCCATATATCTAGACTATATTTAAAGAAATAGACTAGAGCCTGTATACTAATATGCCCTCAGCAGTAATAGTATGGAATACTGAATAATAAGGAACAAATGATACAGGGACTCTCTTTGCAAGGATAGAGTGGATTGGTGCAAGTTTCCCTGTTACATCTGCACTATATTCAGGCTGACAGATGTAAGCTTACATTTAGGAAAATACATTTATCAATATATGGTTCTTTACACATACAAAAGGGGCAAATAGTCACACACCTACCTAATACAGAGGTCTATATTAGAGGAATTCCCCAATAAGAAAAAAATAGGGGGAAAAGACACAAGTCCCACATTTTGTCCCATAGCTCACTATTGATTTTATAAATACTACATTATCCACATTGCCTTGCTAGTAACTTAATAGTGATCCACTCTGGAAAATTATCTTTATAGTGAAATAATGGATCACTCTAATCCTAAGGAGTAATTGTTTCATTGTTTTTAGAGTTTTTATTTTAATAGTTTTAAATGTTGTCGCTGTTTCATATTAAAGATTTATATAGGAAATAAGTAACCATTCATGTTTTTTGCATACAATTTTAGTTTGAACACTAAGGGGATTAGTTTCCCTGGAGTAGAGATTGTACATAATTGACAAATAAATGTATGTTCTCTTGAACTGCAGTGATCCTTTAAGTTAGAACATAGAATGATTGTGAGTGTTATAAGATGTGTGATGGACAGAATTTGAGTTAGCAGGCTGTATCCACTGGAATATATTATGTATTAAGGGGGCTTCTCCAAACTGTTCACATTAGGGTATAGTCTGACAGATCACAGCACTGAGTTCCAAAGAGACGGTACAGGTTGAAAAAGCAACTAGGAACTTGGTATAGATGCATAATGCATTTTCCGAGCAAAGAAGGTGGAACAATTGGGTATAGTACATTTGGATAGAATTCCTTTACATTACATTGTAACAAAGGGTGATGTTGATAATAGACCAAATCATGGTCAAGAGCAGAACTGTGGTACAACACAAGGTTTATGATAATATAAAACCTAAATAGGCTATGTTAAAAGCAACTTTAAAAAATAGAGCACAATTACTTCCAGATAAGACTCTAGAGAAACATCATCTCTCAGACTGAAAAAATAGTAGAACCATGTGATCTGTATTCTCTGCTATTGGTTAAAACAAGAAAATCCTAAAACCTGTCAGTATCAAGAACATTGAATATATAAAAACATTAAATATATAAAAATTAGAATAGATAAAATTGCTGATATCACCAAAGGAACATGCAATATTTATCAATCATATACATTAAGCAGTTAATTTTGTGGTCTTATAGAGGGCTCTCTAAACAATAGTTAATAGGTAGGTGTTGACAAGAAATAAAAACCTTAATGAATCTATTACTGTGCATTTAAATAATTATGTGTTACTTTTCAGTCATGCCCTCAGGCTATGTAAGCTCCAAATTCCTATATCCCCTAAATGAAGTATTGGGTCTGGAGTGGAGCGACCTACAGTAGATGGAGGGCTGCCTAAATTGGCATACCACAACTGCAGTATGACAGTGGTTGGTAACTAGAAAGTGTGTTTGTACACAGCTGGCAGCTCAGCATACACTATTCCTGCTATTAATGTGCGTTTTACAGAGTGGTTTTCAGTTTGGCACTTCCAAAGCCCCAATACTTCATTCAGAGGTTAGAGAGATCTAAAGGTTATAAAGCCCTGAAGAATTTAAATGCACAATAAAAAAAATAATAAAGGTTGTTTTTTTTCATTTATTAAATGCTCAGATTATCTCTTTCTGATTTATTTTTGTGAGGATTGTTTATATCTATACATATATAATATTTTAATTTAAAGAACGTGAATGTCTACATAAATAACAATATACATCATAAATTTGATAAACTTAAACATCACTCTGTTCATTAAACCCTTGGAAATAAAGAGATTTATAATATATTCCATTCCTAGTACTATGAAAAAAAAAAGCTACCACTAGAAGGACATTTTCGATTTAAGAATAAATTGTTGTAAAGTAAATTGTCTTTGATTGAAAGTGTGACTTGCAATCGGGTGCGCATTCCAGAAACAATACAATATGAAATGATCCATAAATCTAATATTCCAGTCCATGTATTAACACACTGATTGCCGGGATCGATAAAACATGGAAATTAAACATAAAATAAATAATTTTGTATTGCCGATTTGTGGGCTTGAGAATATTGTTCTATTAATACTAATACATTACTTCAATTGCCCTTTAATTTATAATACAGTATTGTGTTTATATTTGCTTTTACAGTGCTACGGACCGGACTTTAACCCCCTTGCAATTTAATAGCGATTTGCAATTGTAACATTTATGGGCTTAGCTGTGATAGAATTCCGATTTTAACGTCCCATGGGGTTTTGACGCAGGTTGCAGATCGTTTGCGGGTAGCTAAAAGAGGCCAATTTAATAGCTGTAACTCTTGAAGGCTCCTTTACGGGCTACGGTTTCTAAAATTATAGCAATTTAATGGGGCTCAAAGTCTCTTTAATGTTTTGTTTATATCTCACTAGATATTGTATATCACAAATATTTGGTGATGGAGGCAGTTTTACGTGGCACTCGTGGAAGATGGTGTGTGCCTTGTGAAATCTGACTGTTAGTGAGATTAGCAAATCTTTATGAAGTGCTTTTTATGCACAATTTTCTTCTGTAACCTTTGTTTCTTTTGCCATCTTCTGCTTCTCTATTGGCTTCCCTGCTCTCTTTCCATTTTCTAAACACAAATTATCATTGGATATCTGATGTATTGAGCATGCAACTCATAATCTAGAATATCTATTGAAGACACAACTGAGAATTTGAATATATTGAAATCACAGATAATATGTTACTTTGGTTTGTTATGCAAAGCATATTTACCATTTCTTAATCCCAGTTTTCTACTCTAATATATATTGTAAATCATGTCTATGTAAAGCACTTATGTTAACTAAGGCTGGAAATGGAAGAAAGTTGGAGACAAATGAGAAAGATTGTTCTTCCTACAGAACTGCTGTTTCCTCTTATTTGATTAGGTGAAAGACCAAACACAAAACCAAAACAAATTAATAACATTAACACCTTACTCTTGGAACATACTCTAGATATTTTTTGATGAGCCCTAATTTGATTACGTGTTTAGGTATGAACCATTTAACAAAGTACAGAATAGTAACAATAGGGCATATCCAATTCACGCTATTAACATTTAGGATAATGAAAAGGGTTATTGTGTCTCTAAAATATTATTTGGGACATCTGGTTCTTAGCTGTTGACTGGTGATATTTATAGGGTGCAAACAAATACAATTCCATAGAAATTCAAATTGACAAAGAGATTAAACACATATTGAAAAGTGACACTCTTGTTTATTTTTCACACCCACTTTGTACACATATGTTCTCCTTCCTTCTTTTCACCTCCCATTTATGGGATCACCTGGCTCAGTACTAAAGTTAACAGGACATAACATACTTTTTAGGCAATAAACATCTACAATCAGACAATAAATACAGGCATGCTTAATCATAAACAGAGAAAAAAATAATTTTTCTAAATTGTATAATATATAGCTATATATTGGGATAATGCATCACAAATATTTTCCATAAACCACCTACGCTATTTGAGATGCAGATACAATGTCACAAGCTCTCTATCCGAGAATGAAGAAAAACCTATTCAACAAACCTACTAAGGTTTTCAGGATATCCCTGCCTAAGTACATGTGTGCTAGTTATTTGTCCAGACATATTGATGGAGACAACTATTCATAAGCAAGGATAACTACAAAATCTGACCTGTTGGTGGCCACTGAGGATTGGTTTGGAATCTTGTCTCAACAGTCTGTGTAACATTCAACATAGCATGTTACATGAAATTATTGACAGCTGTCAATATACCCATATTTCCATAAACTAGCATTGCCTGCATAGTGGTGAATGTGTAGAGATGTGTGGTATAAGATATTCTCCACAGTTCAACACATATAGCAATGCAAGGTGTATATGCTAAGAACTTTAAATAATTACTTAATGTTGCTTCTTCCACTGAATTCTCCATCACTCTTTGTATATATTTTTTGTTAGTGGTATTATTTAGTGGATTTTGTTTTCTACATTAATATGTTTCCTCTTATGGTACTCTTTCCTATCAATGCTCATAGATCCCCACAGCAGAACATTCACTGGAATATATTGTGTGGAGTGTAAAGAAAATATCAATTGGGAGGACCTCCATTGCATGTAATATAAACTGATGAGCTACGGAGGTCTTTTAAGGGCATGCATGGTACTAGGGGTTAACTTTTCAGTGGCAAGGGTTAATGATAGGACCCATAGAGGTTCTTTAAGGATCTCTGTGTCATATTAGACTTATTAGCAGTCATCAAATTCAAATGCCATGGAGGCACTTGCAGGTTGGGCTATTGGTTATGTTATTGGTGAGTTGCCACTTTGGTCCTTACAGGACACCCATAACATAGGGGTTTATTTACATTGCCGCAGTGTTCCGTTAGGGACCACCATAGTAGGGTTTACATTTTAGGTGTCACTGAGGTCAGGTGTTAATTAATAGATGCCATAGGGGTCTTAATCATTATATTGTTAACTAGCGACTTGCCATCAAAAAATGACGGACAATAACATTTGAAGCCATGACAATGCTGTTTGGCACACAATGTTAAGCTTTTTATACTCTAAGGACCTTCAGCGCTTATTGCAAGCCTCGCGCTGAGCGCCTTTGGTGCTCACCGCATGGCTCGAAATGAGCCTCTTCTCGCGTGTCCTTGTCAATGCTGGGTGTCACACAATGTTAAGCTTTTTATACTCTAAGAACCTTCAGCACTCATAGCGTGGCTCACAATGTGCGCCAAACGCGCTCATTGCGAGCCACTCCTCCGGTGTACTTATGCTTCTCTGAGCAGCCTCTGTGCTCATCACAAAGACAGATACATATGTCTATATGTTTGTAAATAAAAAACAATTAATTAGTTACTTAATGAATGAATACACTTTACCTATTTGTAATTAATATATCCATCAATCAATAGGCTGAAGAGCTAACAACCTGTTTTCATTTTCCTGCAGCATATAATGTCAAGTTGGACTGTTGCTGGCCTGTGGAGATAGTTTTCTGAATGTCCCAACTGTGCATTAAAAGTAGGCTGCGTGCGCGAGGGCCAACCGTTGGTTTATTTGTGTAAAGCGCTACTGTAGATGAGTAATGTTTTGATTTGGAAGTTTGCAGTGTAAAGTAGCATTGTTTATGTATGTGCTATGCGGTTCATGGGTATTTGGCGTCCTTTGTAGTAGTGTATTTTGTACCTCGTACTTTCCTGTGTGAAAGTGGTACGTGGTTGCCGGTGTGGTTGCCGGTCCAGGGTCGAGTAGCCTCGTTTTCATTTTTTGGGCCGCCATTTTTTTTCTCGCTTAGCCGATTTGCGAGTGTTGAAACTCTTGAAAATCAACTTAAATTTGCATTTCACCTCACTCTCAGACGTCCTGGCTGACTCCCCCGTGCTGTGTGTGATGTTTTTGTTGTTTTTTTTTGTGTGTATTTTTTGTGTTTTTCGTGTTTTTAGTTTTTTGCGGTCCGGCCGTTTACTTTGTATTTCTCCAACCTATTTTTCTGTCCTACAAGCCTTATTAAATTGTGAATGGGGCAATTGAATAGGGCTCTATATAAGCACATAGCATTTTTTATTTATAGAGGTGTTTAGTTAGTGAACTTCGATGCAAAAGTAAAGTCTTCAGTAAGTAAAAACTTGTAAAAAAAGATGCTATGTGCTTATATAGAACCCTATTCAATTGGGCGAATGGGAATTTAATAGGGCTGTAAGGCAATCCCGCGTTTCCTAAGTGTTTGTAGGCTAAGTCTCGCGTGTTTCATTGCCTCCACTGCTCGCCTCGCTTTGCGAGGCTCACAGGCAAGGAGTGCATTCGAAGCTCATCGTCAAGTGCTGGGAGTTGTAGTGCCTTAATGGTTCGCCTCGCTACGCTACGCCTTTGGCGCTCATTGCCCAAGTGCTGTGTGTGTTAGTGCCTTATATAGTGGTAAACAGCCATGCTATTCTCTCTTTATGGTTGTTTTTCTGAATCACATAACACTTTACTGTTTTTTAAGCCAGTTTCGCAAGAAATAAGAAAGCAAAACAAAACAGAAAATTATAGGCTTAGCTTTTGCTAAACTCAGTTCCCTCACTAGCTTCCATCAAATACTTTATGTAAAGTCATTGGCCTGCATGTTCCGTAACTCTAGACTTTCATTTCCACAGTAGTCTGCTTATTAGCTCCACGCTGCAGTTGCTGTACCTTTTCAGCTGTACACAAATGAAACACTTCTCTCTCTTCTAGTTTTTGCTTGTTCCCAGCTTCACTGTATTCTCAACTTCAATTCGTTTGATTATAAATCAGGTAAATCTGACCCTCTTCAATTATCTATCTCACATAGTTACACAGGCAAAAAGTGCCAAGTAGCTTTTCCTAGCTATTCTATTCCCCCATTGCAGCATGATTGTGAGCGAGCAACCTCTGAGGACTACAGCAAGACAGAGCCACAAATTGCTGCATTGATATTGTTCACTGTCAAAATATTACGAGTTACTCCTTCTTGCTTTTACACCAAATCCCTGTTCAATTGAGAAAATACTTTGCATTCGCAAATTACGGCAGACCTGTAAATCAAAAAAGAATTACATTTCTCAAAGAAAATCTATAGATACTGCTTTTAAAATCATTGCTGAGAGCTGGAGTGGCACTTAAAGAGACATGAAAACACTCACAAACAATAACAAACATGTAATATCACTAGAAACGAATGCTTAACGTTGATATAGGCACATATGTGGAATTAAAAGCAATTTAAATTACAATTTACACATGTGACTTTATCATGGGAAAAAAGGAAGTTGTGCTCACAGCTGATTAAAACTGTTAACGAGACGACATATGAATAAATAGCTCTGAAAATCAATAACTCTATTAGAAATAATATGTCACAGTCAGAGAGACACAAATATGGAAATTATATATATATATATATATATATATATATATATATATATATATATATATATAAATATATAGTTGAGCCCTTCTCTCATATGTTGCTTGATGTGTGGCATGGGGAGCTTTGCCCATTTAGGCCTGCTAAATGGGCCAAGGGCGGAAGAGATAAAAAGGGAGGGTGGGCGATGCAATAAATGTGTGCACTAGTAAAAGAAGGAGGTGGGTTTTTAAAGTATACAGGGGGGAGAGGGACCCTCCCACAATACCAGGTATTTAAACCTGGTTATTAGTGGTTGGGCCCCTCTCCCTCATGTAGTTTAATGTGGGGCCTGGGAGCTACGCCATTTAGGCCTGGTAAGAGAGCCAAAAACTAAGTGTGGGATGATTAGCTAAGATATGGCAGCTTCTTTGATATGAAATTTTTTGTAATGGTTCCGATGAAGTGACTGAATGTCAGTGTTAGAAGTACGTTGGTGCGAAAAAATAAATAGGGTGAGGTTGATGCTGCTCGGATGAATAAACGAAAAGGAAACAAGTGAGGAACCTGTGAGAGTGAGAAGTGGTGAGATGACTTGAGATAAGGTGAGGGAGATAAGCAAGGTTCTGAATGAACAGGAAAATGAGAAAGAAGTGGGAGTAGGTGTGATGGTAAAGTGTCCAGATGCAGAGAGAGTTATTTGGTTTTAACTGAAATTGATTGTGGGAGAAAATAAGATCCTGTGATCGAGGAGGGAGAGAGTGAGATGCTCCAAACTAGGGAAAGAGGTTAGAGACCCGGAGTGGGTTAAAGGGCGAAATACAGTGATCACTATTATTATTATAATCATCATTACTAGCGACTTGCCCGTCAAAAAATGACGGTCAATAAAATTGTAAGGCTGGGAATGCTGTTTGCACACAAGGCTTTTGGTTATCTGAGCACCTTCGGCGCTCATTGCAAGACCCACGCTGAGCTCCTTTGGCACTCATTGCCAACCTCTCCCCTGTTTTTTTTTTGCTCCTCTAAGCACCCTCAGCGCTCATTGTGAGCCTGCGCTGAGCACCTTTGGTACTCATTGCGATCCTCTCCCCTGGTGTACTTTTGGTCCTCTGAGCACCCTCAGCGCTCTTTGCAAGCCTCTCCGCTCGTGTACTTTTGGTGGTCTGAGCACCTTTGTCACTCATTGCAATGGCCGCGCTGATTGCCTTTTGCGCTCATTGCGAGCCTCTCCCCTCATGTACATTTGCTCCTATGAGCACCCTCGTCACTCATTGTGAGCCCCACGCTAATCGCCTTTGGTGCTCATTGTGATCCTCTCCCCTGGTCCTTTTTTTATATATATATATATATATTTTTTTTTTTATGATAATTAATTAATTAATAAAATAATAAAGTAATATACTTTACCTATTTGTAATTAATATATGCATCAAGCAATATCCTGAAGAGCTAACAATCTGTATTGATTTTCCTGCAGCATACAATGCACATTTGGACTGTTGGTGATCTGAGGAGAAAGTGTCAGCAATGTGGCAAGTGTGCAGTGTAAAAAGTCTGTGTGCGCGAGGGCAAAATTGTTTAGCTGTGTTATTCGACATTTTGGAATGGTAATGTTATTAGTTGTTAAATTGTCGTGCAACCTCACTCCCAGATGTCCTTGCTGTTCCCCCATACTGTGTGTGATTTTTTTTTTTGTATTTTTTTGTTTTTTCTTTGTGTTATTGTTGTTTTTGTATGTGCGCTGATCGGCCGTTAACTTCGTAATTTTTGGACCTTGTATAATTTTTTTTTATAAGTGGCGCAGATCGTATATTTTTTTCTAAGTCCCGCTTTCCATTTTGCAAGTGTATGGGCCGTCATTTTTCCACAATTTTTTTTTCAAACTGCTACAGGTCTCGCATTCTGAATTGTGTAATTGAGATTTCTCTTGATGTGTAGTTCAGCGGGTCGTAGGGATGAGTGCCTACGTCACTCATCTCCATTGCTTTGTAAGTTAGGGTCATGATTTTAAATTTTGATTTTAGAGTGAGTCTTGCGGAGGCATTCAATATGGATTGAAGGGGGGATAGGCGGGTGGTGGGTAGACCAGCCAGAAGTGAGTTGCAGTAGTCAAGACAGGATATGATGAGGGAATGTAATAGAATCTTAGTTGCGTAAGGTAGTGACATATTTTGGAAGGGTTTTTTCATTTGAGAAGACAAGATTTGGTAGAGACTGAATGTGCAGAATGAAAGAGATGGCAGGGTCCAGTAGGGAGGTAGGAGTGATGATGGCATAGTTGACAGCGAGAGAGATGTGAGGAATTGACGCTGTAGTAGATGGTGGGAAGATTAAGAGTTCGGTCTAAGACAAGTTGAGTTTGAGATGGTGGGCGAACATCCATGAGGAAATGCTTCAGAGGCAATTGGAAACACAAGCTAGAAGAGAGGGGGATAAATCATATGCTGAAAGGTACAGCAGATTTAAGTGTCATCTGCAAAAGATGGTATTAGTGTGCCAAGTGAGTATGTATAGATAGAGAATAGGAGGCGGCCTAGGACTGAACCTTGTGGTACGCCAACAGACAGAGGGTGAGGAGAAGATGAGGTGCCAGAAAAGGAGACACTAAATATTTGATCTGGTAGGTATGATGTGAACCATGAGAGAGCAGTAAGGGAGTGGAGAATTTGGATTAGTAGAGGGTGATCAACTGTATCAAAGGCAGCAGAGCGATCCAGAAGAAGTAGAATAGAAAAGTGACCCTTTGACTTGGCAATGAGCAAGTCTTAGTGACTTTTGAGAGAGCTGTCTCAGTGAAGTATTGGGGTCGGAAGCAGGATTGGAAGGTGTCAAGAACGGAGTTGGAGTAGATAAATTGGGTAAGACGTTTGTAGACAAGCTGCTCAAGCAGTTTGGAAGCCAAGGGAAGTAGAGAGATAGGGCAGTAGTTAGTTGTGGAATCAGTGTTAGATGAGGGTTTTTAAGATTGGGTTTAATTATGGCATGTTTTAGAGATGATGGAAATGTGCCAGTGTTTAAGGACAAGTTGAAGATATTTTTGAGAGAAGGGGTATGTGCGGTAGAGAGGGGAGGGATAAGCTGTGATAGAATAGGATCTATAGGACAGGTAGTAAGTCAAAAGGTTGATAGTAGGCTGGATACTTCATCCTCTGTTACAAGGTCAAAGGAATACACAATGGCTGTAGGCTTAGGGAAAGGTAAAGGCTGGGTGTTAGTTAAGAGGATGGAGTGTGTGGTCCATGTTGATAGGAGAGTTTTTACAAATGTTTTTAATTGTATGCTTAAAATGGCTGTCAAAGTCTTCAGCTGTGACAGGAAGGGATGTGAGCGTAATCAGAAAGAGGGAGAGTGTAAGGTCTGTGAGAGTAGTATAATGTGAGGGGTTCCCGATAGAGTTATTGGAAAAGTGAGCATAGAAAAGAAAAAATGGAGGACTCAACCTGTAGCAGTAGAAGAGAGGGAGATGTGCAAATAGGATGTGGAGTGAGAAAGAGGGAGAGATTCCTATGGGAGTGAGAGGAGAGATCCTCGAATGAGGGAGGATAGGTGAAGGTGTGACGTATTCATGAATAAAGAGGGAAATGGAAGATTCTTAGCGTAGAAGGCTACAGGGATGAATAGAGAATGAGAGGCATTGATATATAGGCAATGGAAGTCATAAGAAAGGGGTTAATTGAGCCAGAAGGAAAAAACGGTGAGTCAGATCCAGTTCGAGAAGGCATCTATGGGAAGGTTGGAAGGTGAGAGGAAAATAGAGATAAAGCCTTTACGTGAGGGGAGAAAAATGGTGAGACTAGGGAGAGAGATTGTTGAGTTAGCGAGTCCAATGCTGGTGTGAACGATTTGGAGCTGAGAGCTGGGATAAAGGCTGTTGTCTGAGATGACGTAGAGACGCCTGTGGTAAGCACAGTAGGTGATCACATTTAATAATTGTAGATCTTACAAATGTTGGTCACGCAATGTTAAAACTTGCGGGCTTTGCAACGCAATGGCATTCATCGCAAGCCATGTAAAACTTTAGCAAATACATAGAGGAGAAAGACACAGGAGAGGGAAAGGGGGGAAAGGGGGGAAAGAGACACAGGGCTGAGAAACAGATGAAAAGAGACACGGGGGGGGATAAGGAAAAACAAAAGACAAAGGGCAGGGAGAGGAGGGAGAGGGAGAGAGGGGGACCACAGGGGTCAGAGAGTGGGGCAAGGCTTGGGAGGAGCATCGAAGGTGATCATTGCAAAGCATGAAAGTTGTGGGTTGCCAAGAAATGTAAAGTGGCAAAGCTGCTCATCGCGAGGCCCGTAAAGTATAGGGGGGGAGAGGCTCGCAATGACCGCCGTTAGTACTATCACCATTTAGGTGTAATATTATTTATCCAAATGGATATCACATTCATCTGGTATACAGGTAATCAGATTTTAATGGATTGTTAGGATATCATGATGTATGAACATGCACCCATTAATACTGAGAGGAGACAAAAGTCAGCAGCCATAAGGTCTGATACTTACATCAGACAAAAGTATCTGTTCTCATACTGATGAGAGGATGGAATGCTTAAGTAACACATGTATTAATGATGGCTTTAATTAACATGCCATTGTTGTTCTTTGCTACACCATATCTGCATTGATATAAACTTTACAACAACCATGTGAATTAAAACATGATATATGGTTTAATTAATGGTGTGTGAGATTATTCTGCTGGGGGGAAGTCATTGATGGAATGTTGATCTGTGTATATATTTCACTTACATAATTTGGTAGTACTGCTTGCAGATGAAGAGGATGCTTAAGGGACAAAAATATGGACTGGACCACCTCTTCTCAACAACATACCTCAGTGACCATCAATTGGTGAAATGTTAAACATATCCGTACGTTTCCACAGAGAAGAGGATCATGGACTAAGTGATGCTGGGGTAGCCACCGGCTAATTTCACCTCCTTTGGCCCTATTCAATTGCAAGCCAGCAGTTGCCTTCATACCGGTGGTAAGTCTGCTTTAAATTTGCAACAGTCATAGAGCGATTCAATTGAACAAACCAGCAACTACCTGGCTGAAAGCCTAAACCGTAAACCATGCTCCCGTAAGTAGCATTTCAGAGCATGATCATGATCAATTAAGCAAGGCCGTAACTACCAATTTAGAAAAAAACAATAGTAAATGAGACAGTCATCATTTCATTAAAACATGGAGGTTAAATGTCAATCATTCAGTGTTTAGAAGTACGATATGTGATTGGACTCGCAATTCTGTCATTGTACAAAATAATAAAAATGAATGAAGGAAATGTTATTGTCCATGTGGGTGGCCTGATATGTATTAACGCCTTGATTTCCAAGATTGATATAACACAAAAATACAACGTAAAAAAAAATATTTTGATTGCCGATTTGTGAGCTTGAGACTGATGTGCAATTCATTCTCATTTTTTATATTTTTTATTGCCAAGTACAAACATTTTTATGATCATTTGAAATGTAACAATTTGTTAATAAAGTTTAGTCATTTTGTATAATGTGGTTCTTATTCATTATCGAACTATCACAGTATTTCTTCAACTTTTCTGTTTTCGTAAAAAAAAAAGAACATAAGGCTTATATATCATTTAAATTATGAAATAAAAGAAAATTAAACCAAATAACTACTATGAGCGGGCTGTTAATATTAGCCCAGCCCAGGCATCCTATTTAGGTTTTAGCGTGAGGTTGGACGATTTCCAACCAATCTTCCCACAACTTACTTGTCCAACTCCTGGGATCCACGCCGAGAGGTCCATTTTCAGCCTGCATTAAATTATCTACCAGATCTCAGAAGAGTTCTAAAAAACGCTTTTTTATAAAATGTTTATTGTATGGAGTGAACTAAGCCACGAGTCCCAAGTCTCTAGAAATACAGAGTATATGTTTGTTATCGTATGGGTAAGTTTGTCATTATAACATTCAGTGTATTGATTACTTCTCTTAAATGAAGTGTTGGGGTCTTCCATTTACGGGCAATGTGGTTTTTATTGGAAAGCATTAGATACTGTAGCCATTTTTATTTTTTATTTTTTTATAGTAAAAGGGTATGGCAAATATCTATGTATGGGGTAATGTATTTTTGAAGAATATTAGATGCTAGTTCTAGGGTTTTGGTCCAAATCTGTTGGGCAAACGGACATTCCCACCACATGTGGATGAAATTACCTATTTTTTGACATTGCCTGAAGCAATTGGATGGAGTTTGGGGATTAATTTTGTGTATTATGTCAAGGGTGTAGTATGCTCTAAGCAACATGTTTAATGTAATTTCCAATATAATTCAGTGAGCCTTTAATTAAGTTTGTACAAGTTCAAGTTTTGCAAAGGTGCATTTATTTAGTCAAAGGGGTTTTGTTGCCAACTAGTTTGGGGTGGTCCCCAATTTCTGATCAGAGTGGTGATTAGGTGCCTAATTTTACAGTAATTATAGTGTTTTCTTAACTGGATATCAAATTCTGTTTTGAGATGTTCAAATTAAATTATGTGGTCATTTAGTAACCAATTACCTAGCCTATCTAGTTTTTGTCCACAATATTTTTGAGTCCTCCCTGAGGTTGTTCCATATAGTTAGGGTAGCTAAGGTGAGAGTTGAGCATGATAATTTAGGAGTCAGATGGTGTTTACAATTAATATAATTCAAGGTTGAAAGTGAGAGTCTTATTAGAGGATTTTTATGTTTGGTAATTTTGGAAGGTATGGTAGGGGTCCAGATTATTGATTCCCATTTATATGGTTTTAGTTGTTGGCTCTCAATAAATATCCAAATGGGTTTGTGTTCAATTGAGTGAGCCTGGGGAATAAAGGAGATCTGAGCCGCCCTGAAATAGGATATCAAATTAGGACAGGATAATCCTCCTATCTTTTTGCTACCAAACAGGAATGATTTTGCTATTCATGTTTTTTTTATTGTTCCATATAAATCTTTTAAGTAGTGATGTCGCGAACATAAAATCTTCGGTTCGCGAACCGCCGCAAATGTTCGCGAACCGGCGAACATCGGCGAAACCGCCATAGACTTCAATGGGCAGGCGGATTTTAAAACCCACAGGGACTCTTTCTGGCCACAATAGTGATGGGAAAGTTGTTTCAACGGGACTAACACCTGCACTGTGGCATGCCGGAGGGGGATCCATGGCAAAACTCCCACGGAAAATTACATAGTTGATGCAGAGTCTGGTTTTAAGCCATAAAGGGCATAAATTACCTAACATTCCTAAATTGTTTGGAATAACGTGCTTTAAAACATCAGGTATGATGTTGTATCGATCAGGTAGTGTAAGGGTTACACCCGCTTCACAGTGACAGACCAATCTCCCCGTTTAATGCACCGCAAACAACCCCAAACATTCCATTTGCACAACCGCAAACTCCCCATTTGGACAAGGTTGGATACCAAGCTAGCCATGTCCCGTTCCTTGTCCTCACTGATGTCATTGAAGGTCTCTTCCTCCACCCAGCCACCAAGGGTCCCCGAAAGGTGACAACAAGCCCCCTGGGACGCCTGCTGTGTTTGGTCTTCCACCTCCTCAAAGCCACCTTCCTCCTCTGACTCCTCTTCTTCAGACTCCTCTCACTGCGTTGCCTCTCTCTGCATCATTATAAGGTGTGTTAAGTAGTACTACTCTTATCAGTTTAAAACCTGTTACAGCACATATCAGGGGGCGTGTATAAGGCCTGGATTTTTAGAACCAGGAGATGGAAAAAGATGCTTTGTTGGTCGTATCACTTCAATTTTGGGGCACGGCACGTGCAATCAAAGGTGCCACCAGATAGGAGTGGCGTGTTTGTAAGTACTACTCTTATCAGTTTTATACTTGTTACGTCACCTATCAGGGGGCGTGTATAAGGCCTGGATTTTTAGAACCAGGAGATGGAAAAAGATGCTTTATTGGTCGTATCATTTCAATTTTGGGGCACGGCACGTGCAATCAAAGGTGCCATCAGATAGGAGTGGCGTGTTTGTAAGTACTACTCTTATCAGTTTAATACTTGTTATGTCACCTATCAGGGCACGTGTATAAGGCCTGGATTTTTGGGACCGGGAGATGGAAAAAGGTGCTTGGTTGGTCGTATCACTTCAAATTTGGGGCACTTTGTGACATTAGCTTCTTACGCTCAAACATGTCCTTTACAGGCACCTGACTATGGGCAGATGAGCAGGAACTGCTCAAGGCGGGAGACGGAGTGGCGGATGGTTGAGGGGGGGCAAGGAGGACAGCAGTGGTTAATGTGGCTGATGATGCTGGACCAGGAGGAGGATGGCGGCTTTGCGTTTGTGTGCTGCTTGTACTCATGTGTTGGTCTGGAGTCACCCAAACATTATGTCTCAACATGTAGAGGATAAGGGAACCAGGCTACTCTAGACCTCGTTCATCATTACAGGTTTTGACAGATTGGTACTATGCATGCAAGTAACTGTGACAACAGATATGAGTGGCACTGTGCACTTGCAGAAGTTATATCATCCTCATCATCCTCCCCTGTATCTCTTTACCCCCTCCCTCATCATCCTCCCCTGTGTCTCTTCCCCCCCTCCCTCATCATCCTACCCTGTGTCTCTTTCCCCCCTTCCTCATCACCCTCCCCTGTGTCTCATCCCCCCTCACTCACCATCCTCCCACCTCCCTCATCATCCTCCCCTGTATCTCTTTACCCCCACCCTCATCATCCTCCCCTGTGTCTGTTTCCCCCTCCCTCATCATCCTCCCCTGTGTCTCTTTCCCCCCTCCCTCATCATCCTCCCCTGTGTCTCTTTCCCCCCTCCCTCATCATCCTCCACTGTGTCTCTTTTCCCCCTCCCTCATAATCTTCCCCTTTGTCTCTTCCCCCCTCCCTCATCATCCTCCCATGTGTCTCTTTGCCCCCTTCCTCATCACCCTCCCCTGTGTCTCATCCCCACTCCCTCATCATCCTCCCACCTCTCTCATCATCCTCCCCTGTATCTCTTTCCCCCCTCCCTCATCATCCTCCCCTGTGTCTCTTCCCCCTCCCTCATCATCCTCCCCCTCCCTTGATGATAAGGGGGGGAAGAGACACAGGGATAAGTGTGAGGGGTGTTAGGGTAAGGGGTGTTAGGGATAAGGGTGAGGGGGTTAAGAGTTAGGGTGAGGGGTGTTAGGGCTAAGTGTGAGGGGTGTTAGGGTGAGGGTTGTTAGGGATAAGTGTAAGGAGTGTTAGGGTGAGGCATGTTAGGAATAAGTGTGAGGGGTGTTAGGGTTAGGTGTTAGGGTTAGGTGTTAGGGATAAGTGTGAGGGGTGTTAGGGTTAGGGGTGTTAGGGATAAGTGTGAGGGGTGTTAAGGTTAGGGTGAGGGGTGTTAGGGATAGGTGTTAGGGTGAGGGGTGTTAGGGATAAGTGTGAGGGGTGTTAGGGTTAGGTGTTAGGGTTAGGTGTTAGGGATAAGTGTGAGGGTTGTTAGGGTTAGGATGAGGGGTGTTAGGGATAGGTGTTAGGGTGAGGGGTGTTAGGTATAAGTGTGAGGGGTGTTAGGGTTAGGTGTTAGGGTTAGGGATACATGTGAGGGGTGTTAGGCTTAGATTGAGGGGTGTTAGGGTTAGGTGTTAGGGTAAGGGGTGTTAGGGTTAGGGTGAGGGGTGTTAGGGATAAGTGTGAGGGGTGTTAGGGTGAGCGGTGTTAGGGATAGGTGTTAGGGTGAGGGGTGTTAGGGATAAGTGTGAGGGGTGTTAGGGTTAGTTGTTAGGGTTAGGTGTTAGGGATAAGTGTGAGGGTTGTTAGTATTAGGGTGAGGGGTGTTAGGGATAGGTGTTAGGGTGAGGGGTGTTAGGGATAAGTATGAGGGGTGTTAGGGTTAGGTTTAGGGATAAGTGTGAGGGGTGTTAGGGTTAGGGTGAGGGGTGTTAGGGTTAGGTGTTAGGGTGAAAGGTGTTAGGGAGAGGTGTTAGGGATAAGTGTGAGGGGTGTTAGGGTTAGGGTGAGGGGCGGTAGGGATAAGTGTAAGGGGTGTTAGGTTTAGGGGTGTTAGGAATAGGTGTTAGGGTGAGGGGTGTTAAGGAAAAGTGTGAGGGGTGTTAGGTTTAGGTGTTAGGGTGAGGGGTGTTAGGGATAAGTGTGAGGGGTGTTAGGGTTAGGGTGAGGGGTGTTAGGGATAGGTGTTAGGGATAAGGGTGAGGGGGTTAGGTGTTAGGGTAAGGGGTGTTAGGGATAAGTGTGAGGGGTGTTAGGGTTAGGGTGAGGGGTGTTAGGGATAAGTGTGAGGGGTGTTAGGGTTAGGTGTTAGGGTTAGGTGTTAGGGATAAGTGTGAGGGTTGTTAGTGTTAGGGTGAGGGGTGTTAGGGATAGGTGTTAGGGTGAGGGGTGTTAGCGATAAGTATGAGGGGTGTTAGGGTTAGGTGTTAGGGTGAAAGGTGTTAGGGATAGGTGTTAGGGATAAGTGTAAGGGGTGTTAGGTTTAGGGGTGTTAGGGATAGGTGTTAGGGTGAAGGGTGTTAAGGAAAAGTGTGAGGGGTGTTAGGGTTAGGTGTTATGGTGAGGGGTGTTAGGGATAAGTGTGAGGGGTGTTAGGGTTAGGGTGAGGGGTGTTAGGGATAGGTGTTAGGGATAAGGGTGAGGGGGTTAGGTGTTAGGGTAAGGGGTGTTAGGGATAAGTGTGAGGGGTGTTAGGGTTAGGGTGAGGGGTGTTAGGGATAAGTGTGAGTGGTGTTAGGATTAGGGTGAGGGGTGTTAGGGATAGGTGTTAGGGTGAGGGGTGTTAGGAATAAGTGTGAGGGGTGTTAGGGTTAGGTGTTAGGGTTAGGTGTTAGGGATAAGTGTGAGGGTTGTTAGTGTTAGGGTGAGGGGTGTTAGGGATAGGTGTTAGGGTGAGGGGTGTTAGCGATAAGTATGAGGGGTGTTAGGGTTAGGTGTTAGGGTTAGGGATAAGTGTGAGGGGTGTTAGGGTTAGGGTTAGGGGTGTTAGGGTTAGGTGTTAGGGTGAGGGGTGTTAGGGTTAGGTGTTAGGGTTAGGTGTTAGGGATAAGTGTGAGGGGTGTTAGGGTTAGGGTGAGGGGTGTTAGGGATAGGTGTTAGGGTGAGGGGTGTTAGGGATAAGTGTGAGGGGTGTTAGGGTTAGTTGTTAGGGTTAGGTGTTAGGCATAAGTGTGAGGGTTGTTAGTATTAGGGTTAGGGGTGTTAGGGATAGGTGTTAGGGTGAGGGGTGTTAGGGATAAGTATGAGGGGTGTTAGGGTTAGGTTTAGGGATAAGTGTGAGGGGTGTTAGGGTTAGGGTGAGGGGTGTTAGGGTTAAGTGTGAGGGGTGTTAGGTTAAGGGTTGTTAGGGATAAGGGTGAGGGGTTAGGTGTTAGGGTGAGGGGTGTTAGGGATAAGTGTGAGGGGTGTTAGGGTTAGGGTGAGGGGTGTTAGGGATAAGTGTGAGGGGTGTTAGGGTTAGGTGTTAGGGTTAGGTGTTAGGGATAAGTGTGAGGGGTGTTAGGGTTAGGGTGAGGGGTGTTAGGGATAGGTGTTAGGGATAAGTGTGAGGGGTGTTAGGGTTAGGGTGAGGGGTGTTAGGGATAAGTGTGAGGGGTGTTAGGGTTAGGGTGAGGGGTGTTAGGGTCAGGTGTTAGGGTGAGGGGTGTTAGGTATAAGTGTGAGGGGTGTTAGGGTTAGGTGTTAGGGTTAGGGATAAGTGTGAGGGGTGTTAGGGTTAGGTGTTAGGGATAAGGGTGAGGGGGTTAGGTTTTAGTGTGAGGGGTGTTAGGGATAAGTGTGAGGGGTGTTAGGGTTAGGGTGAGGGTTGTTAGGGATAAGTGTGAGGGGTGTTAGGGTTAGGGTGAGGGGTGTAGGGATAGGTGTTAGGGAGGGGTGTTAGGGATAAGTGTTAGGGGTGTTAGGGATAGGTGTTAGGGATAGTGTGAGGGTTGTTAGGGAAAGGGTGTTAGGGATAGGTGTAGGGTGAGGGTGTTAGGGATAAGTATGAGGGGTGTTAGGGTTAGGTGTTAGGGGTTAGGGATAAGTGTGAGGGGTGTTAGGGTAGGGTGAGGGGTGTTAGGGATAAGTTGGGGTGTTAGAGATGAGGGGTGTTAGGGATAAGTGTGAGGGGCGTTAGGGCTAGTTGTTAGGGATAGGGATAAGTGTGAGGGGTGTTAGGGTTAGGGTGAGGGGTGTTAAGGAAAAGTGTGAGGGGTGTTAGGGTTAGGTGTTAGGGTTAGGTGTTAGGAATAAGTGTGAGGGGTGTTAGGGTTAGGGTGAGGGGTGTTAGGGATAAGTGTGAGGGGTGTTAGGCTTAGGGTGAGGGGTGTTAGGGATAGGTGTTAGGGTGAGGGGTGTTAGGGATAAGTGTGAGGGGTGCTAGGGTTAGGTGTTAGGGTTAGGTGTTAGGGATAAGGGTGAGGGTTGTTAGGGTTAGGGTGAGGGGTGTTAGGGATAGGTGTTAGGGTGAGGGGTGTTAGGGATAAGTATGAGGGGTGTTAGGGTTAGGTATTAGGGTCAGGGATAAGTGTGAGGGATGTTAGGGTTAGGATGAGGTGTGTTAGGGTTAGGTGTTAGGGTGAGGGGTGTTAGGGATAGGTGTTAGGGATAAGTGTGAGGGGTGTTAGGGTTAGGGTGAGGGGTGTTAGGGATAAGTGTGAGGGGTGTTAGGGTTAGGATGAGGGGTGTTAGGGATAGGTGTTAGGGTGAGGGGTGTTAAGGAAAAGTGTGGGGGGTGTTAGGGTTAGGTGTTAGGGTGAAGGGTGTTAGGGATAAGTGTGAGGGGTGTTAGGGTTAGGGTGAGGGGTGCTAGGGATAAGTGTAAGGGGTGTTAGGGTTAGGTGTTAGGGATAAGGGTGAGGGGTTAGGTTTTAGTGTGAGGGGTGTTAGGGATAAGTGTGAGGGGTGTTAGGGTTAGGGTGAGGGGTGTTAGGGATAAGTGTGAGGGGTGTTAGGGTTAGGGTGAGGGGTGTTAGAGATAGGTGTTAGGGTGAGGGGTCTTAAGGAAAAGTGTGAGGGGTGTTAGGGATAGGTGTTAGGGATAAGTGTGAGGGGTGTTAGGGTTAGGGTGAGGGGTGTTAGGGATAAGTGTGAGGGGTGTTAGGGTTAGGGTGAGGGGTGTTAGGGATAAGTGTGAGGGGTGTTAGGGTTAGATGTTAGGGTTAGGTGTTAGGGATAAGTGTGAGGATTGTTAGGGTTAGGGTGAGGGGTGTTAGGGATAGGTGTTAGGGTGAGGGGTGTTAAGGAAAAGTGTGAGGGGTGTTAGGGTTAGGTGTTAGGGTTAGGTGTTAGGGATAAGTGTGAGGGGTGTTAGGGTTAGGTTGAAGGGTGTTAGGGATAAGTGTTAGGGTGAGGGGTGTTAGGGATAAGTGTGAGGGGTGTTAGGGTTAGGTGTTAGGGTTAGCTGTTAGGGATAAGTGTGAGGGTTGTTAGGGTTAGGGTGAGGTATGTTAGGGATAGGTGTTAGGGTGAGGGGTGTTAGGGATAAGTGTGAGGGGTGTTAGGGATAAGTGTGAGGGGTGTTAGGGTTAGGGTGAGGGGTGTTAGGGATAGGTGTTAGGGTGAGGGGTGTTAAGGAAAAGTGTGAGGGGTGTTAGGGTTAGGTGTTAGGGTTAGGTGTTAGGGATAAGTGTGAGGGGTGTTAGGGTTAGGTTGAAGGGTGTTAGGGATAAGTGTTAGGGTGAGGGGTGTTAGGGATAAGTGTTAGGGGTGTTAGGGTTAGGTGTTAGGGTTAGCTGTTAGGGATAAGTGTGAGGGTTGTTAGGGTTAGGGTGAGGTATGTTAGGGATAGGTGTTAGGGTGAGGGGTGTTAGGGATAAGTGTGAGGGGTGTTAGGGTTAGGTGTTAGGGTTAGGGATAAGTGTGAGGGGTGTTAGGGTTAGGGTGAGGGGTGTTAGGGTTAGGTGTTAGGGTGAGGGGTGTTAGGGATAAGTGTGAGGGGTGTTAGGGTTAAGGTGAGGGGTGTTAGGGATAAGTGTTAGGGGTGTTAGGGTTAGGTGTTAGGGATAAGTGTGAGGGGTGTTAGGGTTAGGGTGAGGGGTGTTAGAGATAAGTGTGAGGAGTGTTAGGGTTAGGGTGAGGGGTGCTAGGGATAAGTGTAAGGGGTGTTAGGGTTAGGTATTAGGTGTTAGGGATAAGTGTGAGGGGTGTTAGGGTTAGGGTGAGGGGTGTTAGGGATAAGTGTGAGGGGTGTTATGTTAAGGGATGTTAGAGATAAGGGTGAGGGGGTTAGGTGTTAGGGTGAGGGGTGTTAGGGATAAGTGTGAGGGGTGTTAGGGTTAGGTGTTAGGGTTAGCTGTTAGGGATAAGTGTGAGGGTTGTTAGGGTTAGGGTGAGGGGTGTTAGTGATAGGTGTTAGGGTGAGGGGTGTTAGGGATAAGTGTGAGGGGTGTTAGGGTTAGGTGTTAGGGTTAGGGATAAGTGTGAGGGGTGTTAGGGTTAGGTGTTAGGGTTAGGGATAAGTGTGAGGGGTGTTAGGGTTAAGGTGAGGGGTGTTAGGGATAAGTGTGAGGGGTGTTAGGGTTAGGTGTTAGGGATAAGTGTGAGGGGTGTTAGGGTTAGGGTGAGGGGTGTTAGGGATAAGTGTGAGGGGTGTTATGGTTAGGTTAAGGGGTGCTAGGGATAAGTGTAAGGGGTGTTAGGGTTAGGTGTTAGGTGTTAGGGATAAGTGTGAGGGGTGTTAGGGTTAGGGTGAGGGGTGTTAGGGATAAGTGTGAGGGGTGTTATGTTAAGGGGTGTTAGAGATAAGGGTGAGGGGTTAGGTGTTAGGGTGAGGGGTGTTAGGGATAAGTGTGAGGGGTGTTAGGGTTAGGTGTTAGGGTTAATTATAAGTGTGAGGGGTGTTAGGGTTAGGGTAAGGGGTGTTAGGGATAGTGTGAGGGTGTTAGGTTTAGGGTGAGTGGTGCTAGGGATAAGTGTAAGGGGTGTTAGGGTTAGGTGTTAGGTGTTAGGATAAGTGTGAGGGGTGTTAGGGTTAGGGTGAGGGGTGTTAGGGATAAGTGTGAGGGGTGTTAGGGTTAGGGTGAGGGGTGCTAGGGATAAGTGTAAGGGGTGTTAGGGTTAGGTGTTAGGTGTTAGGGATAAGTGTGAGGGGTGTTATGTTAAGGGGTGTTAGAGATAAGGGTGAGGGGGTTAGGTGTTGGGTGAGGGGTGTTAGGGATAAGTGTGAGGGGTGTTAGGGTGAGGGGTGTTAGGGATAAGTGTGAGGGGTGTTAGGGTGAGGGGTGTTAGGGATAAGTGTGAGGGGTGTTAGGGTTAGGGTGAGGAGTGTTAGGGATAGGTGTTAGGGTGATGGGTGCCTGGGATAAGTGTAAGCGGTGTTAGGGTTAGGTGTTAGGGATAAGTGTGGGGGGTGTTAGGGTTAGGGTGAGGGGTGCTAGGGATAAGTGTTAAGGGTGGTAGGGTTAGGTGTTAGGGATAAGTGTTAGGGTTGTTAGGGTTAGGGTGAGGGGTGTTAGGGATAATTGGGAGGTGTGTTAGGTTAAGCGGTGTTAGAGATAAGGGTGAGGGGGTTAGGTGTTAGGGTGAGGGGTGTTAGGGATAAGTGTGTGAGGGGTGTTAGGGTGAGGGGTGTTAGGGATAAGTGTGAGGGGTGTTATGGTTAGGGTGAGGGGTGTTAGGGATAGGTGTTATCCCTAACACCCCTCAACCTAAGTGTGAGGGGTGTTAGGGTTAGGTGTTGGTGGGTGTTATGGATAAGTGTGAGGGGTGTTAGGGTTGGGTTCTAAGGTGAGGGGAGGATGATGATAAGGGGGGAAGAGACACAGGGGTGTCCTTGCAGCAGAGATCAAAAGAGTCCTTCAGGACTGTATTGCACACTGTGTACAGTAGCCCTAGCTATGGTTTTCCCTATTGATGCAGTATCACCTACACTCAGCCTCCTCTCAGTAAGACTGCAAGTTAGTTATGATTCCAAAATGGCTGCTGTCCATGAGTTAGAAGGCTCTGGAAGGGCGTGTATGCTGCTGATTGGCTGGAATGTGTCTGCTGACTGTGACATGCATGGTCAAAGTTTGCTCAATGATAAAGTATAGGGGGCGGGTCAAATCTTGCATATGTTCGCAGTTCGCCGCGAACGCGAACATGCTATGTTCGCCGGGAACAGTTCGCCGGCGAACTATTCGTGACATCTCTACTTTTAAGGTGTTTTTGGAGTTATTCTATATTTCTAGGGATAATAGGTATGGGGAGGGTTCAAAATAAATATAGAATTTGGGGTAGAACATTCATTTTATATTCAATAGCATTGATGCGACCTGTCCATGGAAGGGAGTATTTACTCAATTTATTAGTGTCAGCAATTTGTTTTTTTTATTAGAGGAGTATAATTGGTCCCATACAATCTAGACAGGTCAGGGGTCACGTTGATGCCTAAATAACATTTTCTGGCCAAGCAAATGAATATTTGCTTTTTGACAGTTTTAGCATTTGTCTGGGGAGAGAAGACCCTATCACTTCTGTCTTATCTAAATTAACTTTCAATCTTGAGATCTGTCCAAATAAGTCTAGAGTATTCATCAATGTAGGTATAGATGAAATTGGGTCAGTTAACGTGCATAGGATGTCATCTGCAAATAAGCGGCATTTGAGATGTTGTAGTCCTATTTGGAACCCTTGGATTTGTGGGGTGGAGCGTATAGCTGGAGCGAAAGGTTCCATCACCATTGCAAATAGTTGTGGAAACAGGGGACACTCCTGTCTTGTTCCCCTTTGATTGTTTATATAACCTTTATTATCTCCTTGGAGTTTCAGGAATGCTACCGGGTCTCTGTATGGTGAGTTAAAGAGATGGATAAAGCCTCCCTTGATACCTATTTTATCTTAGACCGCGTATAGGTATTGCCACTCCAAGGAATCAAAGGCCTTTTTCAAATCCAAAGCAATTGTGTATAAAGGTTTGTTGACTGATGTTGCTAAATGGAAGATGTTCCACACTCTTCTTATGTTGTCCCCTCACTGTCTGAAAGGTATAAAACCTACCTGATCTTTATGTATCAGTTTTGGAAGAAATCTGGTGAATCTATTGCCATAAGCTTCACTGGTATTTTTTAAGTCCCTGTTTAATAAAGAAATTGGGGTGAAAATTATTTGCCTCCAGGGGATCTCGTTTTGAATTTGGGAAAAATATCATATGGGCTTGGTTGAATTTCATTCGGATTTGTTCCCCTTTAAGGATGGCATTGTATAAAGTGTTCAGATATGGGACTAATATTTTGGAAAAGGCCTTTTAGTAAATATTAGAAAAGCCTTCTGGCCCTGGGGATTTTCCTATTTTTTAAATGTTTGATGGTGTCATTGATTTCTTCTATGTTGATATTGGCATTTAGACTTTCTAGGTTTTGAATTGAGATGATGGAAGGTAATATTTATCTTAAAAACTCTTTATCCTAAAGAATCGAGCTTTGGAGTTAGAAAAGTATATTTTTTGGTATAAGTTCAGAAAAGTATCTTGTATCTTTGTTTGGCTTTGGGTGACCAGGCCATCAGGGGTTTAAATTTGAAAAAAATAGTTTTGGGCTATTATTGCTCTGAACTTTCTTGCCAACATGGGGGATCATTTATTTGCGTGGCTGTGCAATTAATTCTAATGTCTTTCATCATTTTTCCCATCTTTTTAAGTACAGTATTGATTTTTTATTTGCATTTACAGTGCTAGGAGAGGGTGTTTAACCCCCTTGCGAGTCCTTTCTGGTACCCGTAGGATTTTCTTCTACATTTGCCATTTACAGGTGTGAGAACATTTGCGGACTCGAGGAATTGTAGCAATTGAATTTGAGATTTTAACATTTACGGGCTTTAAAGATCAAAGGCTTAGCTGGGTCGGATTTACGATTTTTAACAATCACAGGAATTTTGAGCTTCTAACCCGCAAATCATTTGCGGCTAGCGAAAAGATGCCAATTGAATAGCAAATTAGTTTACAGGCTCAAGTACGGGCTGCAGTAACTGCTAAATTGAATAGGTACCCTTGTCTAGTATTCTGTACCTAGCAAGAATCAATGTAATTATCAAACTGTGTAGGTTGTAAACGGAGACTTGCTATATGAACAGCTGTTGTTTTTTATTTTACCTGTACATGCTTGGCATTTCTGTTTCATATATTTTATTCATTATACACACTAGGAGCCTCATTCAATTGGGAAATTGTAGCTAATCTACTTTGCGATTCTATTGGCGTCTTTTTGCGGGCTCCTAATGGCTTACAGGTTACAGGCTTGAAAATTGTTTGATGGTTAAACGCAGAACTTTACAGCCTCCCAAAGCCTTTAATCTTTCATGGCCGCAAAACTTCCGATCGCTAAAATCGCAAAACACCCTTTAATTGCTCCAGTTCCTCAAGCCTGCAAACCCTTAAATGGCATATGCACAAGAAAATCCAACAAGTACTAGAGAGGACCCGCAAAGGGCTTAAAGACATATACGTAGCACTGTATAGGCTTGGATTCGCAAACAAAGATTTAAGAGGGGTGTCCACCTCTATGGGCTCTTAGATGAGTTAATACATATCAGGCCACCCACATGAACTATAACATTTTCTTCATTCATATTTTATTATTTTGTACATTGCCGAATTGCAGGTCTGATCACATATAGGACCCTGAAATGCTAATTAATTGACATGTAACTTCCATGTTTTACTGACCTAATGATGACAGTCTCATTTTCTATTGGCTGTTTCTAAATGGGTAGTTACGGTCTTGCTTAATTGATCATGTTCCTTCTATGAAATGCTACAGACGAGTGCATGGTTAATGGTTTTGGATTTCAGCCCGTAACTTGTGGGCTTGTTCAATTAAATAGCACTGGAATTGTAACAGAGAACAAGCCTGCAGCAGGCCCGCAGACATATGGCCTGTATACCCCGAGATGCGGGCTTGCAATTGAATGAGGCTCTAGATTTGTATTATATAGAGAAAGAGAGAGAGAGAGAGATAAGTGGGACACAACCTTAACTTCCCTCCCTTTCCCTGCAAAGTTTTTTTTTTTATGACATAATTCATGACACCATTTGTCACATTAGGCGACATCATTCATGACATCAAATATGATTCTTACAAAATATTTTAAAAATATAAAAATATTGAAATTTGGAATCTAGTGATAAAATTTAAAGCAACTTTTACATTTCCTAAAAAACTGACATATCAAGATACATACTTAAACATATAAACCAACACTTTCAATGTTCTATAAGGTCTGTAAAAACGAATTCTAGCCTCAAAAATGTAACAGTGGAAATTAGAGTATAAATTGTAACAGTATTTTTTCTGTTTTTAAGAAAATATAGTTATTTATGCAAATTATTATTGACTACCAAAAATATTTAAAAGTGACAAATAGCAGTGTGGTATTAGTGTATGTATTAGGTAATATGCATTGTTATACAATTGAAAAGCTGGCACCTAACTGACTTTAAGTCTCAGTACTGCTAACCTTTCTTAACAACAATTGTACAGCATCATAATGCAATAAATGATAACATTAAGAAGGGTATCTTATACTTGAATCACTAGTGTATATATAAAAAAAATATTATTTACATGAATCTTGATGATTAACTTCCACACTTACTGCTTATGTGGATACCATTCAATTTTGCTGGTGGGAGAGTCACAAAGTCTCCTCTTATTTTATTATTTGTAACAATTCCCCAAAACTTTTGCAAAATATTTAGACGTCACAATAAAACTTACGTTTTAAACCTCTTTTTTGCTATAGTTTAAACATATTATATTTCATTATATTTCATTTTTCAAGATTCACTCAACACAGGGTCTCTACCAGATGACTGGAGAAAAGCAGATGTTATACCTATATTTAAGAAGGGAGCAAGAGCAAATCCGGGGAATTATAGACCAGTGAGCCTCACTTCTGTAGTGGGAACCTTTTGGAAGGGTTAATAAGTGACAATATACAAGAATATGTCTATTTGAACAGAATTATAAGTAGGAGCCAACTTGAATTTATGAAGGATAGGTCATGTCAAACAAATCTAATTAGTTTCTATGAGGAGGTTAGTAGGAACGTGGATCAAGGCGACTCAGTGGATGTAGTCTTTTTGGTTTTTGCAAAGGCTTTTGATATAGTGCTACATGGGAGACTATTGTACAAACTAAGGGATACAGGAATTGCGGTAAATATCTGCTCATGGATTGAGAGCTGGCTAAAAGACAGGAAGCAAAGGGTTGTTGTAAATGGAACATACTCAGATTGGACGAATGTGGTAAGTGGGGTTCCTCAGGTTTCAGTATTAGGTCCTCTCCTTTTTTCGGGACTAGAAAGTAATGTCTCAATTTTCGCTGATGACACAAAGTTGTGACAGGTAATTCAATCAGATAATGATGTACTTTCCCTCCAAAGGGATTTGCATAAAATTGAGGAATGGGCATCTAAATGGCAGATAAGATTTTCCTCTGGGAAGGAAAAATAGCCATCACATATTAAAATTACTATACAAGACGTCGTCACGCTTTGCATGGTGCGTACAACTTAGGCAATGAGCGACGGAGGTGCTCATCAGTTACGAGCCTCGCAAAGCTATGTGAGCCGTTAACTCGGAGCACTTAGGAGATAAGCGCCGAAGGTGCTCATCGCCTGCGAGCCTCTCGTTAGCGAAGCAAGCTGTTAAGGCAATAAAACTTGCAGTACTTGGGCGATAAGAGCCGAAATCGCTCATCGCCTGCGAGCCTCGCATAGCGAGGCTAGCCGTTAAGGCGCTAAAACTTGCAGCTCTTGGGCGATGAGTGGCGAAGGCACTCACATTGCCTGCGAGACTCACGAAGTGAGGCAAGCAGAGGAGGCAATGAAACATGCAGGACTTTGCCTCCAAACAAAAAAAATTATGAGATGTGGGACTTAGAAAAAAAAATATGAGATAGGAAAAATACGGAGTTAACGGCCGAGCCGCACAAAGAAAACAACAGGAAACACACAGCCAGGACGTCTGGGAGTGAGGTGGAACGCAAATGTAAGTAGATTTTGACAAGTTTCTTCACATTTTCGTCACAAACGAGAAAAAGATGGTGGCCCAAAAAAATTAAAACAAGGCTACACGAACCTGGACCGCGCAAAACACAGCCAACCACATACCACTTTCAACCGGGAATGTACAAGGTACAAAATACCCTATTACAAAGGACGGCAAATGCTTGCGAACCGAGTAGCACATAGACAAACAACGCTATTTTACAATCCTAACTTGCCACTAACAACATTACACATCTCAACTAGCTCTTTATTTCTAATGCCCAGTTGGGACATTTATAAAACTATCTCCTCAGGCCAGCAGCAGTCCAACTGAACACTATATACTGCAGGAAAATAAAAGGAGATTGTTACTTCTTCAGGCTGTTGATTGTTACATATCTTAATTAGAAAAAATTAAACTATATTAATTTATTATTCAATTAATTCATGAATTAGTATTTTAAAAAATATAGAGAGGAGCTAAAGGACAGGCGAGGAGAGGTCGCTAGTGCAATTTATAATCTTAATGGAGCAAATATAGGGGTATCAGATATTGAAAGGGATTTGGGAGTACTTGTGGACAACCACCTAGGTAACAGTGCTCAAAGCGACGCCGAAGCTGCAAAGGGAGATAAAATATTAGCATGTATTAAGGAGGCTATAGAAGCAAGGAAAGCAAATATAATTCTTCCACTATACAAATCTCTAGTACGCCCTCATTTGGAATATGGAGTACAATTTTGGGCACCACTTCATAAAAAGGACATTTTAGAGCTGGAAAAGGTACAGAGAAGGGCAACAAAACTAATAAGGGGAATGGAGGGGCTAAGTTATGAAGAAAGACTAACCAAATTATTTTCTCTAGCAAAAAGGCATTTAAGAGTACAGCAGATTCGATAGATAATTTTAAAAGGGGACTGGATTCATTTCTAATTAAAAATGGAATTCAGGGATATCCTGGATAATTATAGAGAGTATTGATCCATGAAGGAATCCGATTAATTAATTCATTTATTTCCCCTTTGAGACGATTGGCTAAGTTTCGCTTGTTTTTTTCTTTTCTTTTGTCTTCCTCTGGATCAATTAATTATTAATAAAAATAATAATAATAATAATTGCGTAATAATAAATTAACAATTAATTAGCAACTAAGTAATTAATAACTAATCTGCATATTGCAGCTCATAGATCTTAAACTGTTCAATTTGATGGACTGAAAGTCTTTTTTCAACCTCAATTACTACAGTATGTAACTATGTAACTATGTAACCAATTGAGAGTATTTTTGGACTTTCGGGACTTTTGTAATAATTGTGCCTTATTATTTGGGTTGTAATACCTAATCCATTAGATTGGACAATTAAATAAACTATCACACTCTGAAAAGGGAATTCTGACAATGTATGTATCAAGTAATATGCATTGTTATGCAAGTGGCTGATAATAAATGCTGGGGTCTGAATCAGACTCATTCAGACCCCCAATCCCTCTTAAAATACAACATTTCAGATATATCAAAACCAACACAAAATGATAAGCTCATGAAAGATTAGTTTTCAATGGAATGTTTGAGGTCCTTAACTATTAAAGAACTAATGTATTCTAGTAATAGATATGTATTATTTATAGTGATTATGGTGACCATGACAAGGTCAGAATTGGATGTATTTGTATTGGATGTATTTAAATAAGCACCAGGAAAGAGCAATAATAAAATAAGTCACTACGACTTAAAATTAGTAGATATTCATTTCAGTAACTGGGATTTGTTTCTGAATAGAGGTGCAAGATGCAAGACAAGTAATCATTTATATCCACCCCTTGGCCATTCTGAGTTCTATCCAACTTTCCATGACTCTATGGACTACAGTACACCAGGCACATCTGTCAGCCACTGCCCCTCTGAGCTCCCATACTCCATAACAAATAGAGAAGAGTACAAACTAAGCATGCTCCATAGGGATCACAGCATGGGTATTTTTCTGCCAGGCCTAGGGAAGCACATTTTCAGGAAGCAGCAGGCTGTCTGAAGATGCAGTGCAGTACATTTGTTTTTATATGCACATAAATGTCTATGTGCATTGATATTTCTTCTGTAAGAGTATTTGAAACTTTCTGAAATACCATATATATACATAAACACATAAACTTATGATTTGAGATACAGAAAGGAAAAAAGAGGATTTGCTAGTTGGGGACATACAAATGTAAATGGTCATGAGTATAAAACCCTGGATTTGAGGCTTAGCATAACCCCCCATTTGAACTCCCATGGTCTAAAGTTAGATATAATGAGGGTTTTTAGGGACTTCCATGATTATAATTTGATTACCATGAGGGTTCATATGGACCTCCATTAAAACAGGTTAATATTTGGTGCCATGTGGACATTTCAAAATATGTATTATTATTGTTTATTTGTAACATATGTCTGTAGTGCTGTACAAGGGGAGTTTTTGTAGACAGTGCTTTTTCGCAAAGCACCCTACAAGACTAGAAACTCACTACAATCTAAAGGGAATGGAAAAGGCAGAAGTCTGGGGGAGAAAAGTAAGGAATAGCAGGGTCAGGAAGGAGGTGTGAGAGTTTGCTAAGGTGGGAAGATGTAAGAACTTGGAAAGGATTAGTTTGCAGAATGGTGGAGGATACATTTTAGACATAGAGGAGCACATTGAAACCGATGGATTAAGGACAGAGGTAATAGTCCTGGTGTGAGTAGAATAGATGAGAGGTGGGACTGAGTGAGGGGTCAGGGTTAGGAGATATAACTCTGGCAGCAAAATAAGCATGGAGATAATATAAGTGTACGACTTACAGAAGCATTTCTGCTTATGGTCTTTAAAACATGAATGAAGAAGTGATTGAAGGAAGGAAAGGAGCTTGTGGGAGCAGAGCAGAGGGGAGGAAAGTAGGGAAAGTGAGATGTTAATGGTGTTGGATACAGAAGAAGAAAGTGAAAGGAAACATAGTGGCTAGGAGAGTGATCTGAGAGGAGTAAGTAGGGATAGTAATCATGTGCAGTAGTTTGAGTGATTCAATAAATTAGAGTAAAAAAGGGTTGGGTGGGGATTGCTGGTCTGTGTTCAGGGGTAGCAGAGGTCAGACAAACTAGCTGTAGCTGCTAAAGACAAAGATGTGTAAATTAGGTGAGGAGGTGTAACTAGGCAAAGGAATTGATAGGATGAGCATTAGATTAAAAATTATCTATCAGAGTAAGCTTAAATTCACAAAACAACCTTGCTTGAAGAGTGCAGCTGTACTGGTGTTTGCTGGTCTGTATTCATGGGTAGCAGAGGTGAGACAGACTAGGGGCAGCTTGCTTGAGGAGTGCAGCTGTACTGGTGTTTGCTGGTCTGCGTTCAGGGGTAGCAGAGGTGAGACAGACTAGGGGCAACTTGCTTGAGGAGTGCAGCTGTACTGGTTTTTGCTGGTCTGCGTTCAGGGGTAGCAGAGGTGAGACAGACTAGGGGCAGCTTGCTTGAGGAGTGCAGCTGTACTGGTTTTTGCTGGTCTGCGTTCAGGGGAAGCAGAGGTGAGACAGACTAGGGGCAGCTTGCTTGAGGAGTGCAGCTGTACTGGTGTTTGCTGGTCTGCGTTCAGGGGAAGCAGAGGTGAGACAGACTAGGGGCAGCTTGCTTGAGGAGTGCAGCTGTACTGGTGTTTGATGGTCTGCGTTCAGGGGAAGCAGAGCTGAGACAGACTAGAGGCAGCTTGCTTGAGAAGTGCAGCTGTACTGGTGTTTGCTGGTCTGCGTTCAGGGGTAGCAGAGGTGAGACAGACTAGGGGCAGCCTGCTTGAAGAGTGCAGCTGTACTGGTGTTTGCTGTTCTGTATTCATGGGTAGCAGAGATGAGAGGGGCAGCTTGCTTGAAGAGTGCAGCTGTACTGGTGTTTGCTGGTCTGCGTTCAGGGGAAGCAGAGGTGAGACAGACTAAGGGCAGCTTGCTTGAGGAGTGCAGCTGTACTGGTGTTTGCTGGTCTGCGTTCAGGGGTAGCAGAGGTGAGACAGACTAGGGGCAGCCTGCTTGAAGAGTGCAGCTGTACTGGTGTTTGATGGTCTGTGTTCAGTGGTAGCAGAGGTGAGACAGACTAGGGGCAGCCTGCTTGAAGAGTGCAGCTGTACTGGTGTTTGATGGTCTGCGTTCAGGGGTAGCAGAGGTGAGACAGACTAGGGGCAGCCTGCTTGAAGAGTGCAGCTGTACTGGTGTTTGATGGTCTGTGTTCAGGGGTAGCAGAGTAAACTTCTGTGAGATCAGATATCATTATGGGAGGCATATGATAGTGATTTGTAAAATAGTTATGAGACTGAGTTTACAATATTAGGGACATTTAGAGCTTTCAGATTGCATTTCTCAGAGGTTAGATTTAGATGTGTGATGTGATCACTTGGTGGGGATTTATGAGCGAACTTCACAAGGCTAAATTATTATGGGAGCCTTGCAATGGAGGCCTTAATCCGCAATGTGAATAGCCCATAGGGCTTTTCTCTGGCAATTCACTACTTGTACCTTTAAATTGTTATTTAATTAAAGCCATGCATCTTCATAGTGCTGTTCATAAATTTACAAGCCCAATCCAAGTACCATATTCCAGGGTCTATGATGCTGTCAGATGTTCACAATTATGTTGAACAGACCAGCAGAAGTATCTTATATTATAATTTTTCTTAATATGTTTATATGCATCTGAATGTTATAAAACTAGATTGTAAACTCTTTGGAGCAGGGATTATCCATTGGTTGTCTTTATGTAAATTGATAATTATATTTCCAAGTAATTGTTTTGTACATTATCTTTGTAATGTGCTGCGCACAGAGACAGCACAATATGAATACAAATACATGTGTATAAATAGATTTATACAGTATGATAATTTTCTATTGCACAGATAAAATGGTTCATGAAAGCAAAAATACCATAGTTGAAAAATACTTAGTATTCATGTTTATTTTAGTGATGTTCCATTTGAAATAAGATTAACACACAATATTAGCGAAAGTGACAGACTGATACATATGAGTATTAAAACAGCAGCCATGTTGTGTTGGTTCATCCAATGATGTATTTATATCTATGCCAACTAAGTCTGGGTCATGAAAATAGGTTATCAGTCAGGACTGCGCAAGAGCAAATAAAAGAGAATCAGCAAAGTCAGAAGACAAGAGAGAAGGTGGTAGAGAAATAGATAGAATGGGAGTGAACCCACACCCAGATTGTGTCAAGGGGGGCATAACATGTAAAATACACCTCTGGGACCAACTTTCACCTGTGCATACTCAAATTTTGTTAATACAAATTAGACTTTGAAGACGAATGACTGCTTTTCATTTAGATCCAGTGAGAAAGATCCATTAAAATAATTCCACAAGCTTCATTAACCAATCATTTCTGAGAATTCACATGATTCTGATGGATTATCTTTTTTCACTAATTTGTAGGTGCAGGAACCTTCATCCAAAGTAGCTTCACACTCCTCACTATATCCAACAGGCTGGGGTCTATCATGGACAAAGAAACATATTTAAGACCACAAACAAATATAAGCAGTATTTGTGCCAACATGCAAACACATACATGTATATAATATGTAGTGAGATGATTTGTTCTCCAGAAGTTGTCTCACTACAACTACTTCTTTCTCAAGGCATGAAATTGGGGAATACTGGGAATGCCAGCTATTGATTTTTATATCTGCTGTTCCTATATTAAGTTGGAAAGCATATTCACATATACGCCTTTTTACATCTTTATAATGAATTAAGGCATTAAATAGAGATTTTATTATTTTTGCAGATAAGCCGACTTAAGACCCATATTTATGGCAAACGGCAAAAAATAAGGACACATCTTCATTCAGAACCCCTGGTTGTCTAGTATTTTCTTCTCCCTCTTTTTAGGAGGTATTGGTGCATATTTTATGCTCTTTTCAATATTATTAATCAATTAATAACAAATAGTCCACATATTAAAAATATCAAGAGAGAACTAAAAAGGTTTAACTTGATGGACTAACAGCCTTTATTCAACCTCAAATACTATACTATACTATACTATTTTACCCAACTCCTCTCCCATGAGAGAACATCTACGAATTCAATGCCACTGACATAACACTGAATACTGAATTATTGTTTCTTAGGGGTTTAGGAGATCAAGGAAATAATGGTTCAAGATAGGCAAATACGTGAATACGTACATGGTGCAGCAATGCATTTTTTTTTTTAGACATGTGCATTCTTTGCAGTTTGCATCTATCCACTTGGTACCAGGTGCATAAACTTCCCCATTGTCAATGCAACCTAGGAGAGCATATAGAAATGATAGTTATAAAAAAACACATATGTGCAATATTTAATCTATTAAAACCTATTACAAATAGCTACTTAAATATATCACTAATCATTTTTTCTACTCCCTATGTCCTGTGCAGAAAATATGAAAATGAGCAGCACAATCCAGACAAACAGAGAGGAATCTTATTATCCTCGACTTCAAGACAATCAGGATTTAAAGTGGACGTTCTACCTAAACACAAGTTGTTCCTATATGAATGTGTATACAAATATATGTGTAAAAGTTTTAGCAATTTTCTAATGTAAATGTATGTTATTGTTACAAGTTCTCTATATGTTAGGTGACAGTGGCTGCTGAAAAACACATGAGCTATCACAGCTTAAAACTCAGGCACAATCTGATTGGCTCCTGAACATTTGAATGACAGAAATGAGACTTCAAATAACAGTTTTCACTTTCCAAAAATCATGGAGGAGGAGGAAAGCTAGACAAATTCATCTTTTACATGGATAGACTCATGCAAAGTGATTATGGCAAACGATATTACAATAACAATATTTGATAGTTCTAGCAGTGTATATTACAATATGGTAATATTGACACACTAACAATATTTGGTAGTTCTGGCAGAGTGTATTACTTTATGGGTTAACAAGTGTAACAATACAAGGTAACTGTGACACAGTGTAACACAGTCATACTGCTGACATACTTTCACAAATTACACTGACACAATATGTTACTGCTGTTACAATTTAACTGCTTATAGCACTGACATAGGCCCCTATTCAATTGCACAATTGTTGGTTAATGGAGCCTGTAATGTAGCCCATAAACTAATTTGCTATTCAATTGTCGTCTTTTAGCTACCCACACACGATCTGTGGGTTACAGGCTGAAAATCCCTGCGGTTGTCAAAACTGTAAACTCCGACCCAGCTAAGCCTTTGATCTTTCCAGGTGTAAATGATACAAATTGCAAATCGCTATTCAATTGCTACAAGTCTTCAAGCCCGTAAATGTTTTCACACCAATAAATGCCAAATATAGAAGAAAATCCTACAAGTACCAGATAGGACTTACAAGGAGGTTAAACACCTGATCATAGCACTTTAAATGCAAATAAATAATCAATACTGCACTTTAAAAGATGGGGAAAGTGATGCAAGACATTCAAATTAATTGTATAAAAGTCTCAAGCTCGCAAATCGGCAATAAACATTTTTTTTTTCATGTTTTATTTCCGTATTATATAAATCTTGTGAATAACGGACTCGCATATCAGGCCACCCACATGGACTAGAACATTTCCTTCTTTCATTTTTATTATTTTGTACATTGCTGGATTGCGAGTCTGATTGCATATTGGACTTCTAAACGCTAATTGATTGACGTTGAGCCTCCATGTTTTAATTATGTCATGATGATGGTCTCATTTACTATTGGCTGTTTCTAAATCGGTAGTTACTGCCTTGCTTAATTGATCATGGTCTGAAATGCTACTTACGATTGCATGGTTTACGGTTTAGGCTTTCAGCCAGGTAGTTGCTGGCTTGTTCAATTGAATCGCTCTGTAACTTTTGCAAATTGAATCGCTCTGTAACTGTTGCAAATTGAATAAGGCCCATAGTGTATCATAACAATGGCACAATGAAACAATGACTCCTTACAGACCAACTGAGTTAAAGGGAAATGTGCTAGTACAAGTTGCATACTTATCGTGATATGATAGAAATTAAAACTACAGTGGACAACTGGTACTCAACATCAATCTGTTCTAGGAGGCAGGATGAGTACCAAAAATGATGATTACCAAACAAGCTTTTTCCCACAATGTAAACTGAAATAATCCATTCCTAACCCCAGAAATGTCATATTTTAGTTTGAACTGATGGTATTCCTTTTAGATACAAAACCTTAAAGATAAACAGAAGTAAATAAAAAACAATAATTAGATAAAATTAAATAGAAGTTAACTTCACTTTAACTGTACTAAGAGGACTTGAGGACACAATGGGATGGTGGCAAAGTAGGGGAAGAGAGAAGTTACTGCTTGGTAGGGGAGTCCTCTTCCATTAGAACATTAGACACTTGCACAGGGGATCTTTCTCTTTTCTGTCTCTTAAAACCACTGCTGGAGATTCTGATGTAGGGAGTTTCACTACAAACCTATCAAGAGAAAGTAACTTTTGCCTACTTTTAAACATGTTTCTGAACTGAGACATTTTTTGATTATTAAACAAGTACACATTTTGGCTTGCTGGAGCTTTGTCAGGGTGATACTTTTCAACAAAATGTTGCAATTTTACCCATTTAGTTCACATTTTTTTACCAGTGCAGTAAACCTTTCCCTCCACTTCACCTGAAGAAATTTCCCCAGCCACTACCTATTGCTGCTCCCTTTGAAGTTCATGCAGCTCTTCAGTGCTGAGCTCTTGTCTGTGCTCCTCCACTAACTCTTTGCATCTCTGAGCAAGTCAATTGTCCTGGAGATGAGTAATGAAGATAACAATGTCCTCCACTATTGGGCTAGGTTCAGCCTCCAAATTCCTATGAGTTACAGGTTCTTGACACATTTGCTACAGGTACATTTCATGGTCTTCAAAGCGACTGCATGCCAGACCTTATCTATAAGAGTGACACAGTAGAGGATATTGAAATGGTCCCATCCAGAAATCTCTTCGTGTCAACTCAGTATCAGTTGTCACCTTAAAGCACTTGTTTAAGAGGGCTTTGGTATACAGTTTCTTAAAGTTTGAGATGACCTGCTTTTCCATGGGCTGGATCAGAAGAGTTGTCCATTATTAGCATTGCCTTTAGAGGCAGTTCTTTTTCCTTTTTTTACAGAAAGGCCAAACACTTTGTTCATCCATTCAATGAAGAATTGCCTGGTTACACACGCTTTGCTATTGGCCCTTCACATTACACTTAATTTTTTTTTTTTTTTATCACATCTCTTTTGAGAACTCTGTGGTTATCACTGTGATAGACTGGTAAAGGCTTCATTTTATACCCCCCACAGCATTCCCACACACCAACAGAGTTAACCTTTCCTTTATTGGCTCATGCCCTAAAGCAAACTACCTAAGTTATTATATTTACACAGCATTTTATTAACAAGTGCTCAGAAGTTCTATTTTTACTCACTGAAACCGTCAACACAGTCCTTGCAAAGGTCTGCCCCATTTAGCTCATGCATACAAAGGGCCTCATTCTATTATCGGCCGTAAAATGGCCGCAAGGCTGCGATTCCTTGCGGGGGTTCCGTTATCTTGGAATTCAATTATACGGCCCCGCAAGGATCTCCCCTTACGGCCGGCCGTATATCTTGCAATCGGCCCTAAGCTCAGAAAACTTTAAACGCAAAAATAAATTCAAGACGTCACTGTAAAGCTCTGTAGATGCTAGGGATCATATTGGGGGACATGAGGATTAATATCAACCCCCTCTCAAGCTTGCACATCAGCCCAAATCCGAGTTTACATTAACTGTTTATTTTCCGGCCGCAGCGTGGGCGGGTCTGAGGTGCTCCAAGCACTCTGGACTTTTTACATGGATATGTGACATAAATTAATTTTTTTTTTTTTTTACGGACTTGAGTGTAGGGGAATGTTGTGCTATTTTTGCTAACACCTACAATCCCTTTATAGTCTCCTCAGAGTGCAGGATGGCTTTATTTCAGCTTTATAATGTGCTTAATTGGTGCTAGCGGGACCTTTTTGCTGCAAGTAAGCTGCGGCTCGGTTTTAGCCTTGCAGAGAGGTTTCCCGGAGCAATTGAATAGCAAACAGGAGTTTCTTGCGGCCGAAACTCTTGCAGCCGTTTTAGATCAAAGGCTTTCCTCCGGCTCGAGCGGCCGCAAGGGATAGCAAGGTGCCGGCCGCAAGCCTGCCGGAATCCCCGGCCGGAGGGGAATAGAATAGCCGAATAGCTTGCGGCCGGTCCGCATCTCCTACGGCCGATAATAGAATGAGGCCCACAGTGTATATAATACTAGATGTACGAGCCAATCACAGACTGTGTCTATAGAGCAATTTTGCAACATACTGCTGAGACCCTTGCAGAGACAGTTTTTAGGGAAAGTTTCAGTGAGTAAAAACAGAGATTTTAAGCATGTTTTAATTGGGAATGCGCCATGTCTGAGTTATTCCATATTTGAAATATCGGCATTTTACTTTATAAAATTTAAAAAATCAACTTCAATCAATTTTTGTAGATTAGACCGCAATATGCAAACATATGGGAAAGTGAATTAGTACATTGTTTAAGCTGCAAATAATGATTCATACAGAACAAACAGCTTAGTATTATTGTAAATCATTAAAGTATCTGCTATAAAAAATAATAATTTACCTTCAATTTTTTTACCAATAAATTTTCTTTCCAGCTTGCTTTTTTTTACATAGCAGGTAGCACTGGAAAGTGCCACTGAGACCACGAGCAGCAGAGCCAGAGTCAAAAGGAACTTCTGTAGAGAAAGAAGATATAATGTGTATTTTACAAATACTAATTGATTGTAGAAATAGATTACTTTATGGAAATGTGAATTCTGCTCCAGTATAACAAAATGTGTAGTTGTGAGGAATCTGTCTTGGACCCAGGAAATCCCACAGCTACTGCACTGAGGCAAGTGAGCTATTCTTCATTAGCCTTAGTTTTTTTTCTGGCTTATTACAGAGCAGATGTTGCAAATATGGGACACACGTATCTTGTATGCTTCCCTATGCCCATTCCCTAGGTCCTTACCCCATGGCTCAGTTACTACTTCTCATTTCCTCTTGCTATATACCAAGCAAAAGTTTACCACACACCTATATAGAAAGTAATAAGTGTATGTGTGCTCAACAAACAAGCTCAAATGCTTGTTTGTTGGATGCAGGCCTTTAATAACAACATGCAGTTTCAAATAAATAGGCAATTTAAAAAGTAAGAGTAATATATTAAATCTTATTAATTTTAAACTACATGTTATTTTTACAGAACTCTTAGAATACACACTGTGATTATAGCTGCCTCTGTTTTTCCCTTTTAAACACTTTAAGTTAAAATAAGACTTTCCTCTGTCTTATCATGTCATGCAGTTACATAGGCAGTGGCAGTACATAAGGAACACTACAGAATATGTTTAGGGAATAGTTTGTAATGTGATGCCTTTAACAGTTGATTGGCTGTTTTTTTCAGCTTTTCATGGATTCTAGATACCATAAATGATTTCACTTATCTATCCCTTATAGCCCCTTTACTCTCATTGTCTAATTTAGATGCTCACCAAACCTTTCTCTCCAAATTTACTCTTATGCCAACTGTCAATACCCACTTACCAGAACCACCACTCTCTTCATAACCACTCATTGACATTATCTTTATTTACTATAGGTTGAGAAGCTAGACTACACCGTATAGTGATGTTAGACATTTGTGAACAGATTGTAGTAACTTAAGATGCATATGATCAAGGTCCAAATATGGTATACAAGTATTTTATTAACTGAATTTTATAAAAAAGTATTTTTTCTACAGTAATCTAAAATTGATATTTAACATTTGGAGCTATAGGTTAACTTTTCTGTTAGCTGTCAGTAATCTGCACAAAAAATCTGAAGGGTATAATTTTTTAATCATCTCACCTCGTCTCTTGATTAACTATGCACTAATCTCTATGGGGAAAAACGAAAATCAAAAACAAAGTGCAGTTTAAAATAAACAAAAGTTAATCTTTTTTCTTACTTTTAAAAGTTTATTTTTCCACTCAGTTCGAGCTACTTATCTCCTCCTACCTATGCCTAACAGAGTCATAGACAGCTCTGCCTGGAAGGTGGACTAAACACAAGGCTGACTATCAGATTCTGTTTCAGACTGAGCATGCTCAGTAAAGGGGATTTAGGCTTTGATGGTTCAGGCACTGTCACTGTGTGCGGAGTATGAGGGAGTTGCAAGCAGGTTACATACAGCTGTTACCTCGTTGTGGGGCATGGGGGCGGGGGTAATTTTATCATGGGGCAGAACTAGTGACATCATAGTCCAGCCTGCTTCCAAGCTCTGTGATGATCCAGCCCCCAGACAGAGCTAGTCATGCCCCAAGGTGGTGGAGAAATGCATCTCTGCTTAAGTATATAAAAAAAACTTAAACCAAGGTGTGTAAGACACAAACCAGAGAATAGACATCCAGAGACTAATTAAGTACCCTATAGTATTGTGATACTTCTGGGTGCAGCCACTCAGGTTTCTGGCCATTTGTGCAATTATAGAAGAGCAAGAATAGCTGAAATGCCAAGCAAACCTCCTTCTGCACAGAAGAATTAGCCATAATTATTTTTTTTCAGTCAGATGCTACTGATCTCGATGTGCACAGTGAACAGTGGACAAATGTCTGAATAATCTTTTATGTCTTAGAGAGACCCTAAGGGATTGGCATAAAGAAACACAAAGGGATGAGAGAATTTCACCTGGGAATAGAGAGCAGTTAACATCATGTCATATGGCCAAAAAGACAAGCTATCAATCGGTATCTATTCTCAAATTTTCTTTTCTTTCTCAAACAGATAGAGGGTTACCAAGATGTGGTACATGTTCCTCACTATATTTCATATGTTGATAAAGTTCACAACTTATTATATATTGATAAAGTTCACAATAAAGTATTCATTGAAGCAATAGTAGGCATATTTTTGATATATGAAATAATATGGTATTAGATTTTGATCCATATGTTTTCAAATTTGTTTTTCCTCCTATGGCTAATCCGTGTTGTAAGCAGAGAATGTGGTTACCATGATGACAAGAATACTATAAAGGGCTGATTCAAACGTTTGCGTCAGGCGTAGGTTAGAATGTGCGTCATTACGTAAGACGCACGATTGGGTCACATGAGCGTGAATCAGGAAGTGGAGTTGAGACAGGGAAAGTAACATCCTAAACATTGCAGAGAGCCTGGAATAGGCCATTTTGGACAGATATTAATGCATTCTGAGTGAGTCTAAAGACATTCTGTCAGACTGTAGTCTATAGAGAAGGTTTTCTTAAGAGGATCAAAGTTATATAATGTTTGGTAAACGGAGATAGACTGAATATGCACTAAGCTCTATACCCTTAAAGAAGCCATAGTCTGGCCACCAGAAACCGTTTGTGGCATACTCTCTCATGACTACCTCTTAAACTCTCCAGTATTTAAGCAACAAGATCTAGAGATATATTCGATTTTGTTTTTCTGTTCCAGGTTAAGAGCAATGATAGCTACTTTTTGTCTCAGTAATCTACAGTGGTACATCAAGACAAGTAAAGACCCACCTTACTCCTAGTGTAAGGAATCAGGAAGTGGGGTTGTGTATTGACTTTTGTCCCCACTACTGCTGTTTATCCTGTATATGCCCAAATATGTGTACTCATATTAAGTAACTTTGAAATTAATAAGAGGCGGATTAGCCCAGACTATATGTGGTAAAGGCATTAAATGCCAAGAATGTTTTGCCAAAGGAGCAAATGAGTGATTTTGTTTTTAAACTGTAAATTTTAATCGTTTTTATTTGTCGTTGTTCCCTATATCAAATAAAAGTTGTCATATTATTAGAAATTATTCCCTATTGTCTGCATAATGACTGATGGAGTGGTAAACACTCATGGGAAACTAACTCCCTAGACTGTACTATATCATGTTCCTCACTGTGTCTAATTGCAGACGTTATCAGCCTTATTAAATTGCGATTTGGCAAATTACGTCATTAGCATATACCGGGTGCCGGTACCCGATTTATGCTAATGTCGTGGCGCCATGTGACGTCACGTCATTAGCATTGGCCAGGTCAAGATGCCGGAAGGAGCGGAGGCCGGAGCAGAAGCTTCAGATGCAGGTAAGTGAGGGGAAAGGGAGAGGTATTTAGAGGGGTAGAATGAGGATGGGGGGTTTAGAATGAGAAAGGGGGGGGTTTAGAATGAGGAGGGGGTGGTTGAGGATGAGGAGGGGGAGGGAAAGAGACACGGGGGATTTAGAGAGACACGGGGGGTAGAGAGACACGGGGGGGGTGGGGTTAGAGAGACACAAAGGGGGTTAGAGAGACAAGGGGGGAGAGTGACTCGAGTATAAGCCGAGGGTGCCCTTTTTAGCCTTACAAAAGGGCTGAAAAACTCGGCTTATACTCGAGTATATACGGTAGTGTAAACTTGGTAGACTACACCGTGAGTGAGCACTGCACGACAGTACATCTTAAATAGTGTCTGTTCTTAAATATGCATAGGAGACTATGTAGTTTGCAGAAGCTCAGATATACCGGTACATTACACTTAAAATTTTACACATCTTTTTCTATATCTAATTTTCATGAAGTCTATCAAATTGTAAATCATTTTTTTTAGATTGATTTCAACTAATGTGAAAAACAAATTAAAATCAGACTTTCTTAAATTGAAGAAAAGATCAATTAAGCAATACATTTTGGTAAATTAAATAAAAATGTTTATACTTATTTAATATTTTTAATGCCTTGAATAGTTATTGCTTATATTAATGTTTTTCTCTTTTTGTATTACAAAGTAATATAGTTTAGATGTAAAGGATATTTAACAATAAGTATCTGTTTTAACAATAAATGGCCTTAAAAAGAGCATCTTGCTTTGGGTTGATAAAGATAAACGTTAATCTTCCACCTAAGTAAAATGTCTTCTAGTGCTATAATTTGTTATAATAATTGTTTGCTAATGAGATAACGGTGAATTAGCAGTAGATGACTCATTAATGTATACACATACTATAGGTCTTATGCTACCTAAATTTAGTGTGTCCAAATAGCTACTCATAAGAGACATTATAAATCTCTGTGGGACATTTAAGCCTAAGAATAGAATATTTAAATGTAATAGGTTACTTACTGTTTTATACATTCAAATTTAAATCTTTACAATATTGATTCTATATAGATTTTTTATTCTACAATAAAATGTTAAATTGTCTGACTATTTAATAATCTCAAATCAAATTTAAAATAACTTAGAAAATATTGTATGGTAGACTCACCATTGTAGATGGGCAGTCCTTGCAAATCTGATTCTATACAATTGAAGGGTGATATTTATACTCTAGAATTTATGTGACGTAATAGTTGGAAGACCACAGACATTTACAGAGACATGACATTCTTGTAAAATATTTTCTTTTAAATAATAGGTGGCTACTTTAATGACTCAGTCAGAGCTGGGAATTCTTGTTGGTGATGTTGTTTACATTAAATTAGAAATGAAATGTACAAGAATAAAAGAAAAATGGATAAATCCCTACAAATAAGGTGTGTCTGTAGCTCCACCAGTGCCAATGTTTGATAACCATCCTCTAGACTTAATATTGCTCATTTATCATGTTCTAAGCAGGATGTAAAGGCTCAGTGTGAACAGCAAAACTAATGTTTGCCCAACACACAGTAAGTCCATGAGAACTAGAGTAGGACTAATAATTGGGAGGAACAGATTATTGTCAATAATGAACATCAGTCATTGCAGAAGTCAACACATCCTATAATGTGTTGATGTTCCATGGGATCCTCACTGATGTAGGCTACAGGAGAGATAGGTGTTTTTATTTCTGCAGACTTCCTTTTGGGACTCAGGACACAAACTATCTGATGTTAAAAAATGATTATAGATTAATTATTTGCACAGATCATGACTCAATTTCTTTGAAAATTAATTTATAGTCAAAGACAGATATTAAATTAATATCTACTCATAATCCTGGTAGATAGTACCAATATTTTTCTGGCTATATTGTAAAACAAATAATACTAAAAACTGATGTATACAATAAAGGAGACAGTAAGACATGTTCAATTTGATCTTACTTTAATAAAAAATATATTTAAATTGCTGAATTAATAGTAAAGGTTTTGATAGGATATTTAGTTCATGCAAATAGTTAAATTTTGTCTTTTTTGAAAATAACGCAATGGCTTTCATTTTCCGTGGTCATGTCAGCATGATTACTTTAAGATTGTTTTGTTTACACAATTTTTTGGGGGATGATAGTTTTGTTATGTTTTATTTCCTTGTTTCTTCTTATGAAATGCATAGTTATATTGGATGTTAATTAATTAACTTTATCATGTAGAAAATGTAATAAAGAAATTATTTAAAAAAATGCTGAATTAATAAATGAACTAAGTAATCTGAGAAATTAGGGAAAAACTACAGTTATTTGTTATTAATAGCAAAGCACTGAAATGCCAAAGAAAAAAAATAATAATAATAAAATAATCAAATAATAAGCTTAAAAAACAAGGAAAAAAATACATTCTATCTACTTGATGTACCAAGATTCGCAAAGGGCTGCATAATATATAGCTAAATACTGCAGCCCCTGTGAAGAGTAATCATTACTCTTCAGAAATGTCTAAAACCATGATAATAAATATTTAAACAAAAAGTAAATGATCTTTTTTGATAATACACAACATTTAGTTAAAAGACCACTGAAACATCATATTTATAAAGATCTAGACTTGAAAATGTGCAGTTTTTTAATGGTTTAAAAAGTTATACAGCCTTTAATTTTTAACCACTGCTTTCTGTTTTACTTTAATGATTAATTAATGAAGACATTTTGTCACTAAAAGGATTAGAAACAAAAACCGATTTTCTGAAAATGTCCTCTCCAAATAGCACACCTGAAAATAAATCTTAATGGCAGGGTAAGGCCCCATAGGATAACCATTCCCCTCAAGTTACTGGCAGACTATCAATCTAAGAAGGAATCCCCCCATAACATAGAGTCATTGAAATATCATATTTTCTCTAAAAATGCTTTTTTTTATGTCGCTGTATTACATATTTGCTAATGTTGTAGTATTGTTATATGCATGCAAATTATGTGTCATTTTTACCACAGTATGACCATGCCTTACATTAATAAAAATAAAAATATTTTGTTAAGCCTTAACACATTAACACATTTAAGCTTTCTCTGAATTTGGATAAAAGTTTACTTCATAATACAGACCTAGCTTATTATTTTCATAATGTGAAAGCTGCTAAAGCAAAAAAGACAAAAACACTTAGAAGAATACTAGAACATTATTTACAAAAAGGGTAAATATGTGATCACAATAGTAGCGCAATTAATAATGTGTTTCAAATATGACTAAAATCCATGGGAAGGAAATTTGAATTTAATATTTCCAAATTAAATTGTACATAATCTTGTAAAGTGTCACAACCCCTGGAACTATTGGAACTCTGGTCCCAGCAATTGGACCTCTACATAGTGATGTTCCGAACCTAAAATTTTCGGTTCGCGAACCACGAACGCCAACCGCCGCAAATGTTCGCGAACCGGCGAACATCGGCGAACGCCATAGACTTCAATGGGAAGGCGAATTTTAAAACCCACAGGGACTTTTTCTGGCCACATTAGTGATGGGAAAGTTGTTTCAAGGGGACTAACACCTGGACTGTGGCATGCCGGAGGGGGATCCATGGCAAAACTCCCATGGAAAATTACATAGTTGATGCAGAGTCTGGTTTTAAGCCATAAAGGGCATAAATTACCTAACATTCCTAAATTGTTTTGAATAACGTGCTTTAAAACATCAGGTATGATGTTGTATCGATCAGGTAGTGTAAGGGTTACACCTTACATGACTGGGGGTCTATAGGTGACATTAGTACTGACCTTTATCTGACTGGGTGTCTATAGAGTGACATTAGTACTGACCTTTATATGACTGGGGGTCTATAGGTGACATTAGTACTGACCTTTATCTGACTGGGTGTCTATAGAGGGACATTAGTAATGACCTTTATATGACTGGGGGTCTATAGAGGGACATTAGTACTGACCTTTATCTGTCTGGGTGTCTATAGAGGGACATTAGTAATGACCTTTATCTGACTGGGTGTCTATTGAGGGACATTAGTACTGACCTTTAGCTGACTGGGTGTCTATAGAGGGACATTAGTAATGACCTTTATCTGACTGGGGGTCTATAGAGGGACATTAGTACTGACCTTTATCTGACTGGGTGTCTATAGAGGGACATTAGTAATGACCTTTATCTGACTGGGTGTCTATAGAGGGACATTAGTACTGACCTTTAGCTGACTGGGTGTCTATAGAGGGACATTAGTAATGACCTTTATATGACTGGGGGTCTATAGAGGGACATTAGTACTGACCTTTATCTGACTGGGTGTCTATAGAGTGACATTAGTCCTGACCTCCTGCTGCAGTATTATTACTCCCAGTACTCCCAGGCTTGCTACTATTAGATATAATAACCTCAGTTTCGTTTCCTTATCTGTTGGTAACATCAAAATATGATTATTAAATATTTCATATTTGTTTGTTTTTTTCTCCCAAAGTGAACCCCTTTGTGTGTGTCCCACAGATGTGGCGTTTCCGCTCTGCGTATGTTGGATTTGCACCGCTCAAAAAGTATGAAAAGAGATCCCCCCCCTTGAAGCCCATTAATGACATCATCAGTAAATTGTATGTAACAGATTCCAGTGTTTAGGGTTTATGACCCAATACTGCGATCATATCACTTATGACTTATGACCGTATTTGTCGTATTATTCAGACGCGCGTGCATCTTTGTGTTACATTTCCTGATACTTTTATTATCTTGATCTTTATATATTTACTAGCGACTTGCCCATCAAAAAATGGCGGCAATAAGATTGTAAGGCAGGTAATGGTTTGGACGAGACATTCATTTTGTTGGCGGTCGGAGATCCTTCGGCGCTCATTGCGAGGTTGTTGGTTGTATTTTTTTTCCGATAGGCGCTTTTGCTGTTATTCTTTGGTCGGTGGTGCTGTGTTTTTTGCGCTTATTGCAAGGCTTTGTATGCTATGAGCAGCGTTGGCGCTCGTTGTGAGGCGCGCAGTGAATGGCTTTTAAGTTTAATATGATAATGTTTTTTTTGTGTATATGTATTTTTGTATGCTAATGAAATAATTACTAAATGAATATACTTTACTTATTTGTAAGTAATATATGCAGGAAGCATTGTGCTGAAGAGCTGACAATCTGTTTTCATGTTCCTGCAGCATACAATGTAGGTTTTCAGTGCTGTGGAGCTGCTGTGTAAGTGTCAGCAATGTGTGCAGTGTGTAGTGTAAATAGGCTGCGTGCTTGAGGGGAAGCCGTTAGGGTAGCTGGGTACTTCCGCATTGTGTAAGTTAGTGTTGTAAAATGGCGGGGAATGTGTATGTGATACGCGGGTGTGGATGATTTAGCGTCTTTGTTAATAGTGTATCTTTACCTCGTACGGCTTTTTAGGAAAATCCGTATGTGTTTTGCGTGTTTAGGGTCCTGTAGCCTCGTTTTCTTTTTTTCAAGGGACATTTTTTCTCTCACTTAGGTGATTTTCGGGTGTCTAAACTCATGAATTTGGACTTAAATGGAGGTGTAACTTCACTTGCAGAGGTCCTCGGTGCCCGCCTTGCTGTGGGTAAGGTTTTATTTGTTTGTTGTGTGTATTTATTGTGTTTTTAATGTTTTTATGTGCGTGCGGTTCGGGCGTTAAGGTCGTATTTTTGTGAGCTCGTAATGTTTTTTTATAAGTCCCGTATTTTGGGATGGTAAGTCCGTAAACTTGATGGTGTAAGTCCCGCCTGCGGCTCATTGCAGCCGACGTGGGAGCCTTCGGCGCTCCTTGCCAGCAACTCTGGCCCTCGCTTCGCAAGCCCGCAGCGTTAGCAACTACCCGCCTGTTCACCAGGGGCGGCCCGTCCAAATATTTTCTTCACCCTGCAATAAAAAAAACACAACAATGTATTAGTATAACCCAAAAACAATTAAATATAAGGTGTACATCATCATTTCAAGTCTCAATAGTATTAAAATGAAGTAAAGTTAGTAAAGGGACACTGTCACTTTAAGATAACCCTTGCGCTACATTAACTAATGCTGTGTATCTATATAGCCCCCTGCCTGCACCCTGTGTGATCAAATTACACTAGTACTGTGTACACTAACCTTTAGACTCTTCTCTTCTCTTCAATGAGTCCTGGCCTGGCCCCCTGACCGTTAATGCATGCCGCCCACCATCACAGTGACGATATGCATGGGCGGTCATAAATGTATCAATTAATAACTGACAGTCTTCCATCACTGACCAATCAATGATGGAAGGCTGTCCAGTTACTAAGTGAACAATCTAAACCCACCCAGACCGTTAGCCCTGAGCGCCCGCCAGCAAATAGGGCCTCGAGTTTGATTTTGATTGACTGATACAGTCAATAAAACCACCAGTTGCCTGTCCCTTCCCCCTTTCTGTTTCCTGACCCTGGTCACGCTGAGACTGAGAGACCTCCCTGGCTGAATCTACTCACATCTGCTCTGCCTGCCTAACACAGTAAGTCTACCTGCCTGGCACCTGCCCTGCCCCTGCCCCTGGCCAAACCAAAACCCCTAGTAGCCCCTAATAAAAGTTAGGGGTGACCAGTTACCCCCACTATGCCTGCCTGGCCTGCCACCTACCCAGCCACCCACCAACTACCACCGACGACCCTAGGCTTACAATGCCTGGTGCCACCCCCAGCCATCACCGCCATGTGGCCTGTGCCACCCCCGATCAGGCCTGCCCTATGCTATGCCATCATGCCACTGCCGGATTACGCCGATCACGGGATCGGGGTAGTCGGGTGGTGAGCGGGGTGGCACAGGCCCACATGGGGGTGATCTGATCACCCCCTTGATGAGGCCTGTGCCACCCCTGATGACCTCCATGTCGCCGCCCTATGCCACCCCCGAGGCCCGATCACCACCACCCCGATGCGGCCTATGCTAGCACCGGCCGATTACCCCGATCACGGTGATCGGGGTATTCGGGCGGTGAGCGGGGTTGACCAGGCCACATGGGGGTGGATGTTCACCCCCATGAGGCCTGTGCCACCCCTGATCGTGGCCTACGCGGTCCGATGGGCGACCGATGTGCGCCTGAGCGTAACCGACCCCACCCTGAACCAAATACCTACCCCCCCCCTATTTTTATTCCATTTTTAGAAGTAACAGGCATGTATATGTGCCTGTCACTTTTAAAGATAAAATAAAAATAAGGGAAGGGGAAAAAAATACAGTAAACACATTAACACAGTATGTAACACATTATTATACAAAAACAAACAGCTTTAAACATAAACAACAGCACATACTTACCTGTCAAATTGACCCCTCCAGCGTTGGCCTTCTGTCCTCTGGATATAGTCATGAAAATAATTCCAATGTTGATTGAAGCCCATGTCAAATAATCCAATGTTGATTGAAGCCACTGGTCAAATAAAATAATCCAATGTTGATTGAAGCCAATGGTCAAATCAAATAATCCAATGTTGATTGAAGCCAATGGTCAAATAATCCAATGTTGATTGAAGCCAATGGTCAAATAATCCAATGTTGATTGAAGCCACTGGTCAAATAATCCAATGTTGATTGAAGCCATTGTCCATCCATCCATTCTGGCCCATTGAAAGAGGCCTCCACAAAAAAAAAAACGACGCTCTAAAAAAAAAACCAACAAACTAAAAGAGCTCCTTCTACAAGGAGCCCCTCCCGCGATTAATTGTTTTTTTTCCCACGGTCTGCTTTATATACTAATTTTTGAAGGACTCTGATTGGCTGAAATTTTTGATTGACATCGATTTCAACCAATGAGAGTCTTTAAAAAATTAGCAAATCAGCAAGCAGGTATGGAAGCCTGTAAGGGTAAAAAAGGTTAGTGTGAACTTGTTTGACCCTGTATGTATTATACATACTACAGGGCTATTTTATGTGATATACATGTTACAGGATAATATCCTGTAACATGTATAGCCAAAAAATAGCACTGTAATATGTATAAAAAATAATGTGTAATAGAAATGCATGAACAATATAATATAACAAGTAATAAAGAACATCAATTAATCAAATAATAAATGTCAATTATTATATATTGTTGTATGTATATGTTTATGTATATTTATGTGTATTTTTTCTGCGTATGTATATATTTGGATATATATATATATATATATATATACATATATATATATATATATATATATATATATATATTGTTTGATTGATAGATATATTGATTGATATATATATATATATATATATAATATAATATATATAATATATATATATATATATATATAGATATATATATATATATATATAAAAATTGATATCAATATATCACAATAAATAAATATATATATATATATATATATATATATATATATATATATATATTTATTTATTGTGATATATTGATATCAATTTATATATATATATATATATATATATATATATATATATATATATATATATATATATATATATATACTTTTTTTTTTATTTTTATTTTTTTTACAATTTGGGCCTATATGGTCCCAATTTGTTATTTAGGGTTTTTAAGGTGCGGTTGTGGCCTATATGGTCCCAATTTGTTATTTAAGGTTTTTAAGGTGCGGTTGGGGCCTATATGGTCAAAATTGGTTATTTAAGGTTTTTAAGGTGCGGTTGGGGCCTATATGGTCAAACTTGGTTATTTAAGGTTTTTAAGGTGCGGTTGGGGCCTATATGGTCCCAATTTGTTATTTAAGGTTTTTAAGGTGCGGTTGGGGCCTATATGGTCAAAATTGGTTATTTAAAGTTTTTAAGGTGCGGTTGGGGCCTATATGGTCAAAATTGGTTATTTAAGGTTTTTAAGGTGCGGTTGGGGCCTATATGGTCCCAATTTGTTATTTAAGGTTTTTAAGGTGCAGTTGGGGCCTATATGGTCAAAATTGGTTATTTAAGGTTTTTAAGGTGCGGTTGGGGCCTATATGGTCAAAATTGGTTATTTAAGGTTTTTAAGGTGCGGTTGGGGCCTATATGGTCAAAATTGGTTATTTAAGGTTTTTAAGGTGCGGTTGGGGCCTATATGGTCCCAATTTGTTATTTAAGGTTTTTAAGGTGCGGTTGGGGCCCATATGGTCAAAATTGGTTATTTAAGGTTTTTAAGGTGCGGTTGGGGCCTATATGGTCAAAATTGGTTATTTAAGGTTTTTAAGGTGCGGTTGTGGCCTATATGGTCAAAATTGGTTATTTAAGGTTTTTAAGGTGCGGTTGGGGCCTATATGGTCAAAATTGGTTATTTAAGGTTTTTAAGGTGCGGTTGGGGCCTATATGGTCAAAATTGGTTATTTAAGGTTTTTTAAGGTGCGGTTGGGGCCTATATGGTCCCAATTGGTTATTTAAGGTTTTTAAGGTGCGGTTGGGGCCTATATGGTCACACTTGGTCTTTCAAGGTTTTAAAAGTTAAGGTTTGGGTCTTGAACATTCTAATGTTTTTTTTGTTGTTTTCTATCACTTCCCAGGTGCAAAGTATCTGTGGAAGCAGATTTGTTTGGACTCGTTGGTTGACTTACTGGATGTGAATACCCCGAGAAGGAGAGTCAACTGTAGGTGAGTATCATTGCTTTTAATTTTCTGTCCATGCGTATAGGTGCAAATTTGATGTTGATGTAGCCTTGTCACATGAGGGTTTGCAATTTGTAATATATACCAATGAATTCAACACACTGTTATTTTAAAGTAATTTTGTGACCTAATATAAATTAATATACCGTGATCTCTTTCTTCTATTGGTATCAGAAATGAATACTATTGACTCTCTACTTGTGAAGCCTTTCGGCACCCTAACCTATGAGGAGAAGGTGGAAGTAAAACGGTTAGGAGCTGACCAACCAGAGATAAATCTGCAGCAAATCGCAAGAGATAGAGGGAAGCAATATGTCCGTAATTTCAATACTGAATGGTACAAGAAGAACGACTGACTTTCTGGAAGCGTTTCTAGGAAGTCCTTATATTGTTTCCCATGCATCCTATTTGGTGGTGACGCTGCTTGGACCAAAACTGGAGTGACTGACGTCAAACATCTAGCTGATAAATTGGCGAAACACAAAAGTTCTAAAGCTCACTTGGATAACAGGATCAAGTTTGAGATGCTTGGACAGGCGAACATTGCTGTTCAACTGGACCAAGGATACCAAGTCAGCATTCAAAAACACAACGAAGAAGTGGCTAAGAACCGGTACATCCTTTCCAAGATAATTGATTGTGTTCGCTTTTGTGGCGCTTTTGAACTGGCATTAAGAGGACACGACGAGAGTGAAACATCGCTAAATCCAGGAGTGTTTAGAGGCCTGGTGTATTTGGTTGGCAGTATCGATAGTGCAATGGAACAGCATTTGAAGACTGCAACTGTGTTTAAGGGCACTTCCAAAACCGTGCAGAATGAGCTACTGGACTGCATGCATGAAGTTATTAAGGAAGTGATTCACCAAGAGCTTAAGGAAGCCCAGTTTGTGGCAATCCAAGCGGATGAAACAACCGATATTTCCGCTAGGACACAGTGCGTTGTAGTCTATCGCTACATTGACAAGAAACATCAAGTGGTGGAAAGATTTGATGGCTTCACGGAAATGAAATCAACAGATGCAGACTCCATTGCTGCTGTTGTGCTGGAAACACTGAATACTGTTCTCCCAGAGCCAGAAGACAAGAAGAAACTCATAGCTCAAAGCTACGATGGTGCCAGTGTGATGCGTGGAGATCAAGGAGGAGTTCAAAGAAAAATAAAAGACGTGTACCCGAACGCACACTACGTCCGTTGCTATGCTCACCAACTGAACCTAATAATGGAGAAAGCAGTTTCAAGGATTGGAAGAGTTCGAGTTTTTTTTGTCCAACATAGGCGGCATACCATCTTTTTTTTCACGCTCTCCAAAAAGGACTGGAGTTCTGGATGAGGTAGTTGGTAGAAGACTTCCAAGAGGTGCACCAACACGATGGAACTTCAACGTTAGGACCGTGAACGTGATCTACGAGAACAGAGATGCGCTACTTGAGTGTTTCCAGACAATTGAAGCATGTCTAAACTTTGATCCAACATCTATAAGGGAAGCCGCAGGTTTCATTGGAATGCTGGAAGACAGGGAGTTCCTTTACTTCCTTAAATTATTTCATTTAATAATGCCACATGTTGACATCCTCTATAGTCAGCTTCAGAAGCGAGACACGGATACTGTTTATATCAAAAAAGTCACAGAAGACTTTGTCGCCAGCATCCAGAAAATCCGTAATTCTGTGGAAGAGATAGAAGCAAGTTTGCCGAGCGATCTAACAGTCAACAGACGGAGTGCGGAGATCTCAACCTTGAGACAACTTTCAAGAGAGGTATGTGACATAGTGGTGGTTCATACAAAAGAACGTTTTTCATTTTCAAATCACCTAGTCAGTGCCAAACTTGTTCAAAGTGACTTGTATAAAACCCATGACACTTGCTTTCCAACCCAAGCTCTGGAAGACACCGTGCAAGCATATCCAATACTGAAGAAGGAACAATTACGCACTGAGCTGTCACTTCTGTATGGGAAGACAGATTTTCATACTTGTACAAGTGCTGTTGCTCTGCACAAACTTTTCCATCAATTTAATCTGCAGAATGATTTCACAGAGACAGTAAAATTATTAAGAATCCTGATTACAACACCGATGACCACTGCAGAATCAGAAAGATGCTTCTCCACATTGAAGAGGATAAAAAGCTTTTTAAGAAGCACCATGTCCCTGGAGCGGTTGAATGCATTGGCGATGCTCTCAATGGAAAAGCAACTGATTTCCGAGATCCCAGACTTCAATGAAAAAACCATTGAGAAGAAAACTTCTTTGAAAGATCGCTGTGCAAAATTAAAATACAAGTGATTGAAGCAAAGAAGAATGCATACCCCCAAGGTGTGCAAAGATAAACTGCGTTAAGCAGCACCACCTCACACTACCAAACATAACTAGTGGTAAGTAAAGTATGAACGGTGTGTGGGTGTTCATATGGAAGGAGCTATGAAAGGTGTGTGCATGGTCAGTAACAAGCCTTGGCGTGGTTTGAAGGAATTGGAGGCACTTCCAAGGGTAGCTGTCACTTGTGTACGGGAAGCAAGAATTCCATGTCTGTACAAGTGCTGTTGCTCTGCAGCAACTTTAGCATCAATTTAATCTACATAATTTAACAGAGTGAGTGAAGCTATAAGGAATCCTGCTTACAACAACGAAGACTACTAAAGAACCAGAAAGATGCTTCTCCACATTGAAGAGGATCAACAAAGTAATTAAAAAGCACCATGGCCCTGTAGCGGTTAAATGCATTGGTTTGAAGGAATTGGAGGCACCTTCAAGGGTACGTAAAGTTCTCAGAAATGGCACCACCTCACTACCAAAAATAACTAGTGGTAAGTAAAGTATGAATGGTGTGTGGGTGTGCATATTGAAGGAGCTATGAAAGGTGTGTGAATGGTCAGTAACAATTGTTGAAGCCTTGGCGTGGCGTTACTGCTCATATGGTTATCCATATGCTAATTCAACGTGTTTGTTTGACATTGATTATTGTGTTGTCTAAACAGAAGTTAAATGTTGTCGTTTTCTTGAATCCCAAGATCCACTGGTTTGGGCCTATGCAGTGCTGATTGGTCTTCTAAGGTATGTTTGAGGCCTATATGGTCACACTTGGTCTTCTACGGTATGTTTGAGGCCTATATGGTCACACTTGGTCTTCTAAGGTATGTTTGGGGCCTATGGTCACACTTGGTCTTCTAAGGTATGTTTGAGGCCTATATAGTTCCACTTAGTCTTCTAAGGTATGTTTGGGGCCTATGGTCACACTTGGTCTTCTAAGGTATGTTTGAGGCCTATATGGTCACACTTGGTCTTCTAAGGTATGTTTGGGGCCTATGGTCACACTTGGTCTTCTAAGGTATGTTTGAGGCCTATATGGTCACACTTGGTCTTCTAAGGTATGTTTGGGGCCTATATAGTTCCACTTAGTCTTCTAAGGTATGTTTGGGGCCTATGGTCACACTTGGTCTTCTAAGGTATGTTTGGGGCCTATATGGTTCCACTTGGTCGTTTAATGTTTTTTAAGTATGGTTTTGTTCTTGAATGGTCTGATTGATTTGCTTGTTTTCTTTCAACCCCAGGTGCAAACCCTATGTGGCTGCAGATTTGTTTCTACTCGTTGGTCAACTTAATGAACGTGAATACCCTGAGAAGAAGACCCGACTAATGGTAGATGTCACTCCTTTAATTTTTCTGTTAATACATATAGGTGCAATTATGATATTGCTGTAGTCTTGTCACATGAGTTTTTTCAATCTATATTGTATACCAATGAATTTAACACATTGTTACTTTACTTCTTGACATTTCTGCATTGCTGATCATGTATTTCAATGGGCTTTACAAGTATAAGGTCATTGGGCAGGGCTTATAAAGGTCATTATGACGTCAGGGGGAGGAGTTATAAAAATGGGTGTGGTTTGAAAAAGGGGAGTGGCTATGTTTTGCCCTGTCGCCCCTCCAACTTGAAAAGTCACCAGCCGCCACTGCTGCTCACAACTATATATGTGATATCTGTAACGTCTTCCCCAGTTGGCACTTGTAAATCGGCTAAGCGACAAAAAAAATGGCGTCCGGAAAAAATGAAAACGAGGCTACACGACCCCAAACCGCGCAAAACATCGCCAGCCATGTACGACTTTTACCTAGGAACAGACGAGGTACAAAATACACTATTATAAATAATGGAAACTGCTGGCGAGCCGCGTAACACATACACAATCGCCGCCATTTTACAACACTAACTTGCAACTAATAACATTACAAATCTAAAATGGCGCGTTACACGACTATACAAGCGGTTTCCCCTCGTGCACTGCGCACATTGCTGACACTTACACCTCGGGTCACCAACAGTCCAAATGTACACTGTAAGCTGCAGGAAAATCAAAACTGATTGTTAGCTCTTCAGGTTATTGATCACTGGATATATTAATTACAAATAGGTAAAGTATTTTAGTAATTAATTAATTCATTATTATTAAAAAAAAAAATATACAAAAAAAATACGCTTAATAGCATATTTTACACTGCGGTTACTTTACATACATTAACGCTTCGCACTTCCTAATACATTTGTTCATTCACAATAGTTATTATCGTGCATTCATTTAATAAGTATTAATTAGTAATGGAAAATAAAAATGTAGACTTTACACTACACTAAAATGTTTTACTTTTTACTCTGCAGTTATATATCTGGATTACTGCTCATTGGCTGCCAGCTATAGCACTCTCAAAGCAGTTACAAATCTAAATCACTTTATTATGCTCTGAGACCTGAATACATTTTTTAATTTACACTGCACAAAAAAAATTATATATTTAACACTGTACTTATATATCTGTCTTTGCGATGAGCGCCGAAGATTGATCGTTGCAAAGCATGAAACATGAAGGACACGAGGGAAGAGACTCACAATGAGCGCCGAAGGTCCTCAGAGTACAAAAAGCATCACATTGTGTGGCAAACAGCATTGCCATGGCTTCAAACTTTATTGCCCCATCATTTGTGCCAGGCAAGTCGCTAGTGATATAATATAACATAATGCAATACAATATTATACAGTACACATGGGTGTTGGAACTGGGGGGGGGGGGTAAGGGGTAACCCCCCCCCCCCCCAGATTTCTTATCGTATGTATGTATGCGTATAGAAGCTAACAGGGGAGGAGAGAGGGGGAGGAAATACAGGGGAGAGGGAGAGGAAGACACAGGAGAGGGGAGAGGGGGAGGAAGACACAGTGGAGAGGGGGAGGAAGACACAGGGCAGAAAGGGGAAGAGAAACAGGGTAAGGGAGAGGTGAGGGGAAGAGACACATGGGAGGGGGGAGAGACACAGGAGAGAGTGGGGGGTAGAGACACAGGGGAGTGGGGGGGAGAGACTAATGGGAGGGAGTGATGAGGAGACACCGGGGAGAGAAAAGGGGGTAAAGACACAGAGGAGGGGGGAAGAAACACAGGGGAAGGGCGAGGGGCTAGAGACACAGGGGAGAGGGGGTAGAGACACCGGGGAGAAGGGGGAAGAGACACAGATGAGGGGGGAGAGACACAGGGGAGAGGGAAGGGGGGAAAGACACAGGGGAGGGGGGGGAAGAAACACGGGAAGGGAGAGGGGGGTAGAGACACAGGGGAGGGGGGAGTGACACAGGGAAGAGGGAAGGGGGAAAAGGCACAGGAGAGGGGGGAAAGAAACACTGGGGAAGGGAGAGGGTGTAGAGACACAGGCACGGGTGGGAGAGACACAGGGGAGAGGGGGAGAGAGAGACACACATGGGAGGGATTGGGGGAAGACACAGGGGAGAGGGGGGGAGAGAGACACATGGGAGGGAGTGGGGGGAGACACAGGGGAGGTCTTCTGCTTTATTATTATTCTTATTATTATTACTATATAATGTGTAGATGTACCGGCTGGGCATGCTCTTGTGCATTATTATTATTATTATTATTATTATTATTATTATTACTATATAATGTGTAGATGTACCGGCTGGGCATGCTCTTCTATATTATTATTATTATTATTATTATTATTACTACTATATAATGTGTAGATGTACCGGCTGGGCATGCTCTTGAGCATTATTATTATTATTGTTATTATTATTATTATTATTAGTATATAATGTGTAGATGTACCGGCTGGGCATGCTCTTCTACATTATTATTATTATTATTACTATATAATGTGTAGATGTACTGGCTGGGCATGCTCTTGTGCATTAGTATTATTATTAGTAGTAGTATTTTACTAATAATAATAATAATAATAATAATAATGCACAAGAGCATGCCCAGCTGGTGCATCTACACATTATATAATAATAATAATAATAATAATAATAATAATAATAATAATAATAATAATTAATAATTATAATAATAATAATAATAATAATAATAATAATAATAATAATGCATGCCCAGCTGGTACATCTACACATTAAATAGTAGTAATAATAATAATAATAATAATGCACAAGAGTCCTTCAGCACTGCACTGGACACTGAATAAACTTGCCTAGCTATGGTTTTCCCTATTGATGCAGTATCATCCAAACTGTCCCTCCTCTCAGTAAGACTGCAAGTTACTTATGATTCCAAAATGGCTGCTGTCCATGAGGTAGAAGGGTGTGAAAGGGAGTGTATGCTGCTGATTGGCTGGAATGTGTCTGCTGACTGTGACATGCAGGGTCAAAGTTTGCTCAATGATAAAGTATTGGGGGCGGGTCGAATCTCGCATATGTTTGCAGTTCGCCGCGAACACGAACATGCTATGTTCGCCGAAAAAAGTCCGCCGGCGAACTATTCGCGACATCTCTACCTCTACATACTCTGGCTATGTTGACCATATGGACTAAGGCTATTACAATTACAAAAGACAATCCTTATAAAGAACTTTGTTACTTTATTATGGGTAAAGGACCAAAATGTGAATGTTAACATGTTTATATTCTCTAATGTTCCCCAAGCCCCTGGTTATATGCCCTGAACTCCCAAGAACCATTTTCCCTGGGTCACCCAAGTCAAGAGTGCTCTGGATCAATTTTTTGACAATTGCTTTATGTGTATCAGGGTGTATACATTGCATATGGCCAATACAAATATTTTGAGTGTACTATCCCTTTTTTTGGTCATTTTATTCATTAATCTTTATTTTCACAGTCATATATCATAACATTTTTCATACTTGTAAATTTAAACTGTGACCTTCCTCTAGTTTTTTCCTTTTCCCTATTTTACTGCAGCTGTAGATTCAGTAAAACATATTAACTAAATTAACCTAAAACATATTAAGTAGCCACTTCCAGTAAGCAACAGCGATACTCAATTCCCTCCCAGTCCCAGGGTGAGTCTAGGATCCTGGGTGGATTCAAACTCACGGTAGGAGTATAACAGGTTCCATAGACTTCCACTGAAAATCCACTTTGCCGAGCTGACTCCTCTCCGACTGAATATAGGTACCTCTAGCCGAGAGGAGTTTAGCTAAGAAACAGGTACACCTAAACCATATCCTCACCCCACAAACATCGGGCAGAAGGTGTCATAACTCAAGTTGGCCACTAGTTGTGCCTACCAGGAGGCACTGTTATATACCAATCGCCTCCATCTGTATATTGTGTTATGGGGGATAATATGTTAGTATTATATTGTATATTGTATTGTGGAGTGATAGCTATGTTTTAATTAGTCAACCCTTCCCCATTGTATAATTTCTCAGTCAGGAGTTGGCCATATGGTCTTCAGTGTAAACAAAGAAGATAGCAGACCAAAAGATTTGCCAGACTGCCAGGCACCGCAGGACAATAGTATAGTATGGGGTTTCCCAACCACCAGCCCAGGGGCATAGTTCAAGAGCCAATACAGGATGTTTCCAGTCTGAGGTCCAGACCAAAATGAACTAGTAGCCACGCCTGGGGAAGGCCCTGGGGGAGGAGACTAATAAGTTCCCACAAATTACTTCTGTGAGAATGGCCAGAGGGGAATGAGGGTTTGACTAAGAGTAGCCACTCCCTCCACTGTGTGTGTGTGAAATGTTTTAAATATGTGGTTCCAAAATAAAAGGTGGTTCATAATTTTCATCAAGACTTTGTGTGCAGATGTATTATTTACCCAGGGACATATGCTTGCAGTAAGATTCGTCAGACTTACTGTCAATATTGCTCAGTCTAAACCAAGGGCTGAGACATGATGTTCCTGTAATCCAAAAGTCCAGAGTCACCCAAATCCGATCAACAGACCCCAGCCAGAGAGTGGGTCTTGATAACTGGTGGCAGCGGTTGGAGACTCTAGAGGAAAGGACTGAGGATGGAACAGCAGTATGAGGACATGTCCTCAGCAGAACTGAGAAAGGACCAGAAACTAAAAGGAATTCCCCGGAAGAAAAGGGACCAACCAGCAGATGTGCTAGCAGCCTTGAGAAGGTATGATGCAGAACAGCTGGAACAAGAGGAGTTGGGTGAGGGGATAAGCACACTGCCAAGGACCCCAAGATCTCAGCAGGAAGAAGGACAGCCAGATGATATCCTAAAGGAGGCAAGACGCAGGTTCAGTGAAGCCAGGGAGTTTTGCCCCGGGGAGATAACGCTGGAAGAGGCAATTAAAGGACTGAACCTAATAAAGCAGCAAATACAGGAAGAACGTACAGGGGTGAGTGTCCAAGCTCAGCAAAGGCTTGGGGTCAACCCTGCAGAGATGCCAGTAAGAGTCAAACTGGCATATCAGAATTTTAAACAGTTCCAGGATGATAAAGACAGCATTGACGGATTTATCCAAGAGTTTGAGCAACAATGTAAGGTACAGGACATACCTCCTGAAGAATGGGCCAAGTTACTATTGACTAAGTTGACTGGAAAGGCCAGCGCAGCCTGTCGGGCCCTTCCTCCACATCTGGCCATGGATTACAACCATTTATGTACAGTGTTACTAGGCAGATATGCCGTAACCCCTGCAACTTTTTTGGCCAGATTCAGAGGCACTACCAAGGGACCAGAGGACACTCATGTTGAGGTAATGTGTAAACTAAGGCGTGCCTGCACTCAGTGGTGGTCTACACAAGGGGCCACCACAGTAGAACAAATTTTGGAGGTAGTGCTAATGGAGCAATTTTTGCAACTTTGCGCACCAGAATTGAGGGATTGGCTGCAGGATCAGAAGCCAGTAGATGGGGACCAGGCAGCTAGCCTGGCCGACCATTTTGTTAGTACCAGAACTAAGAGAGTTCCCCAGATTACCAACTCTAATGGGCATACAGACCGGGGCTCAAGAGACTTGGGGACAACACGACAGGCCCCTATTGCACGCAATGCGCCTAGCCATGTGCCCTGGGCGCAGCCCCAGAACGCATATGGACAGCGGGGTATCAAGTCAGGACCTGTTCCCAGAGCACACCCAGAGCCCAGATTTCCCAATAGAGAGTGCTTCAAGTGCAACCAGCAGGGCCACATAGCAAGAGATTGTCCTCAGCTTCAGAGGCATCAGAGAGGACAGCCTGCAGTGAATTACCTGGGGGAATGGGATGCTGGAGCAGGACCTCCCAACGCAGCTCCCTGGGAGCCAGAAGCAGAGGGATGGTGCCATGGGATCCACACGGTGAGGAGAGCACAGAAGGACTCCGGGGAACAGCACAGACAACCAGTCTGGGTGCGGGGTCACAGGGCTGTGGGTTACCGTGACTCAGGATCCGCAGTCACTGTAGTTCTACCTAAATGGGTGCGCACCTCAGACTGCATACAGAGGCAAATGTGGGTTATGGTTGCTGGGGGAAAACAATTTCCCATTCCCATGGCTCGCATTCAATTGGACTGGGGCACTGGAAGTAAATCTACAGAGGTAGGAGTTATGGATAACCTGCCTGCGGATGTTTTGCTAGGGAACGATTTGGGTCACATGGTGAGCCAGTATGTACAGCCCTTAACAAGAGCTCAAACCAGAGCCAATGGATGCAGGATGAACCAGGACCAGACGGAATACCCAGAACCCAGGGTAAGTGACTTGCTGGCTACGACATTGACCTTAGGCTGGGCAAAGGGGGAAGAACTTAGAATAGCATTGCAGGAAGATGAAACTTTAGCAGGGGTAAGGGACAGGGCCGCCCGGGGCAAATCAGTAGATGATCTAGACAGTTTTGTATGGGAACAGGGGTTGTTGTACAGAATCAAGGTGCCTGGGAAGGATGAGGTAGAAAGGGAACCACGAAAGCAGTTAGTGGTCCCACAACAGTATAGAGGCAAGGTATTACAAATAGCCCATGAGATTCCTCTGGGAGGGCATTTGGGGCAGAAGAAAACTCTGTGTAGGGTAGTGGAGGTATTTTTTTGGCCAGGATTAAATCAGGATGTAAAAGAGTACTGTCGATCCTGTGATGCGTGCCAAAGGACCCAGCCGTTTAAAAAAAATAGCAGAGCTCCCCTACAGTCACTCCCTGTGATGGAGATACCATTTCAAAGGGTAGCCATAGACATTGTTGGGCCACTAGCTAGGGTTAGCAAGACCGGCAAGAAATTTATTCTCACCATGGTAGATTATGCCACCAGGTATCCTGAGGCAGTGGTTTTATCCAGTATCTCAGCTCCTAAGGTGGCAGGGGCATTAATGACTATCTTTACAAGGACAGGGTTTCCTCAGGAAATTTTGTCTGACCGAGGGCCCCAATTTATGGCCAAAGTGACCGAACAGTTATGGTCCATGTGTGGCATAAGACACATTACAGCTTCCCCCTACCATCCCCAAACCAATGGCCTCTGTGAGCGCTTCAATGGGACACTCAAACACATGATCCGTACTTTTACTGATCAGGAGCCAGACTGGGAACGATTGTTGCCTTGTCTGCTCTTTGCCTACCGAGAGGTACCTCAGGAATCTACAGGATATTCCCCTTTTGAACTTCTATATGGTAGGCCGGTGAGAGGACCCTTGAGCGTGATCAGGGAGACGTGGGAAGGGGAGTATAGTCACCACCCTGTACCAGTGGCTACCTATGTATTAGCTTTCAGGGAAAATATGGCTAGGTTGGCTGGAATTGTGAGGAGCAATATGCGTAAAGTGCAAGAGAGAGATAGGAGATACTACAAGGCAGGAACCAGTGACAGGGAACTGGAGGAGGGGATGGAGGTGCTCATGTTGGAACCTCAGCCCCAGGATAAGTTACAGTTTTTGTGGAAGGGACCTTATACAATTAGCAAAAAACTGGGCAACAAGTCATATGTGGTTATGGTAGATCCAGAGAGAGTGGTTACCAGGGTGGCCCACATTAATCGCTTAAAAGCATATGTAAAGCGAGCAGCTCATATGTTAGCCATTTGCAGGGCCACAGAGGATGACCCAGAGGAAGGGCAGATACCAGACATGTTGCAAAAGGCAGAGCAGAAAACGCTAGAAGATGGCCTTCACCAGGCCAAAAACCTAAGCACAGAGCAGCAGGAGCAGCTTTTAGGCAAACTAAAACCCTTTAAACCCTTATTTACTACTGACCCTGGGTGTACCCCCCTAGCAGCTCATGTAGTGGTGACAGGGGAATGTGGCCCATTAAAACAACACCCATACCGAGTCCCTGAAGCTGTTAGGGCAAGCATACAAGCAGAATTACGCAAGATGTTACAACTAGGGGTTATTGAAGAATCCAGTAGTCCATGGGCATCTCCTGTCGTATTGGTACCCAAAAAAGATGGCACAACTCGCTTCTGCGTGGATTATCGTAGGCTGAATGATAAAACAAAAACGGATGCCTACCCTGTTCCACGCATGGACGAGTTGTTGGACCGATTAGGTACTGCCAAGTATTTAACCACGCTGGATCTCTCCAAGGGATATTGGCAGATCCCGTTGGAAGAGTCAGCTAGGGAGAAGTCCGCATTTGTCACCCCCTTTGGACTATACCAATTTAAGGTAATGCCTTTTGGGATGAAAAATGCCCCTTCTACCTTCCAGCGACTGGTAGACAAATTGTTACATGGGCACCAGGAGTATGCTCAGGCTTACTTGGACGATATAGCCATCTTTAGTCAGACCTGGGAGGAGCATATAGAACATATTGCTAGAATTATGCAGGCTATTAAGCAAGCCAAGTTGACCATAAGACCAGATAAGTGCCAGTGGGCAAAGGCAGAGGTGCAGTACTTGGGTCACTGGGTAGGTAGTGGGAAGTTAAGGCCAGAACCAGCCAAAGTAGAGGGTATTGCAGCTTGGCCTATCCCTAAGACTAAAAAGCAGGTACTAGCTTTCTTGGGCATCACTGGGTATTACCGCAAGTTCATTCCTGATTTCAGCACTACAGCCAAGCCACTGACCGATTTGACCAAAAAGAAATTGCCCAGGGAAGTGACATGGACTCCTGCGTGTCAAACTGCCTTCCAGAGCCTCAAGGAAGCTCTGACTTGTTCCCCAGTATTGGCTGCCCCGGACTATAACCGACCCTTTGTGGTCCAGACAGATGCCTCCATGTATGGCATAGGGGCTTTGCTAAGCCAGACAGATGATCATGGAGTGGAGCATCCTGTTGCGTATTTGAGCAGGAAATTGTTGCAGCGTGAAACGGCCTATGCTACTGTGGAGAAGGAATGTTTGGCCGTAGTTTGGGCTTTGCGCAAACTTCAACATTATTTATATGGACGACCATTCACTGTGACCACCGACCATAACCCCTTGTGCTGGCTGTCTAAGGTAGCCGGAGAAAATGGACGTTTGCTAAGATGGAGCCTGGCACTACAGACATTCAATTTTCAAATACAGCATCGTAGGGGTAAACTCCATCAAAATGCAGATGGATTATCACGCCAACTGGAGCTATGAGTATCAGCGTAGCTGAGAAAATCATGGACCCTTGATGTTCTCAGGCTACACTTGGGGGGGCAGTTGTCATAACTCAAGTTGGCCACTAGTTGTGCCTACCAGGAGGCACTGTTATATACCAATCGCCTCCATCTGTATATTGTGTTATGGGGGATAATATGTTAGTATTATATTGTATATTGTATTGTGGAGTGATAGCTATGTTTTAATTAGTCAACCCTTCCCCATTGTATAAACTCTCAGTCAGGAGTTGGCCATATGCTCTTCAGTGTAAACAAAGAAGATAGCAGACCAAATAGATTTGCCAGACTGCCAGGCACCGCAGGACAATAGTATAGTATGGGGTTTCCCAACCACCAGCCCAGGGGCATAGTTCAAGAGCCAATACAGGATGTTTCCAGTCTGAGGTCCAGACCAAAATGAACTAGTAGCCACGCCTGGGGAAGGCCCTGGGGGAGGAGACTAATAAGTTCCCACAAATTACTTCTGTGAGAATGGCCAGAGGGGAATGAGGGTTTGACTAAGAGTAGCCACTCCCTCCACTGTGTGTGTGTGAAATGTTTTAAATATGTGGTTCCAAAATAAAAGGTGGTTCATAATTTTCATCAAGACTTTGTGTGCAGATGTATTATTTACCCAGGGACATATGCTTGCAGTAAGATTCGTCAGACTTACTGTCAATATTGCTCAGTCTAAACCAAGGGCTGAGACATGATGTTCCTGTAATCCAAAAGTCCAGAGTCACCCAAATCCGATCAACAGACCCCAGCCAGAGAGTGGGTCTTGATAGAAGGATATTCCTTTCCCCACTGATGGGGCATCCTGGGTCATTTACAAAGTGTACCAGCCTCTTCTAAGTTTCCTGAGACATATATACATGGTGTTTTTGATTCAGAGGAAAAGTTATATGAAGAGCAATTTGCAACATAAAACGAACAAAATAGTACAATTCTGTATTCATTCGCATGTCTTAAAAAGTAAAAAAAATAACTATGGGCTCTATTCTATAAGAAGCCAAAAAGTGACTCTAATTAGTAGTTTAGGATGTAGGTGCTTTTTTTTTCTAAATGTCTAGATGTATTCATTACTAGATGTATTCAATAATGTATACATTATTTTGTTTTATACTAGTATTTTTGGGGTTGATAAGGAGGGAGGAGAGAGGAGGGGAGAGGAGATGAGGAAGAGAGAAGTGGGGAGGAGAAGAGGAGGAGAGGAGGAGAGATGAGAGAGAGGGTGTCTGGGAAGTGGAGGTGAGGGTAGGAGAGAGGAAGTGGAGGTGAGAGTGGGAATAGAGCAAGTGGAGGTGAGGGTAGGAGAGTGAGGGAGAGATGGGCTGGAGGTGAGGGTAGGAGAGGCAGGGAGAAAAGGAGTGGAGGGTAACAGACGTAGAGAGAGGGGAAGTGGATGGGAGGGAGAGACAGAGTGGAAGGGGGGGGGGCTAGTTCTGGTTGTTCTTGGAGGGAATGTTGGGAGTTGGGGTAGAGGGAGTGAGAAATGAGCCCATAATGATACGCACACCTAGGGTCAGAGAAGGAGGGGCCTGATCCAAATGGCCATATAGTGGGGAGGAGGGACAGGCTTCGGAGTCAAAAGAGGGAAGTTAGACCCGGGCCCAAGGCTCAGTCCTGGAAGGAGTTAGAAGCCTCAGTTACAGCAGTTGGCTTTGCAAAAAGCGATGTGGGGTCGGTAAAGCATTGTTTCAAAGATAGCCGGGCCAAGCAGAGGAGGATGATGTCAGAGGAGGACAGAGCAGTGATAGCTCCAAGTCGTGGCCCCCAAGTGACTCTGAAGTACAACAAGTGGCAGAGGGTGCCCACAGAGATGGTGAGCCAGGTGTTCGTTGCTGGAGTTCCAATTCAGGTAGCCCCACATGATCCAGCCTTCTTGTCAGGTGAAAATCATGTAAACCAACATGCCACTTCATGTACACCACACACACAGAGATAACACAAAACCCATGTAAAGGCTTGCCACCCGTGAGAGTGAGATGTCAGCTACCTGGTTTTACCAAGGGATAGATAGATCATTCATGCTTTGTCAAATCCGTGAAACTGACAAATCACTTTCATTAGGAGGCACAAGGCGAGTTATCATCCATTAGAGAGTCTGTGTATGAGTGTGCCCACTACAGCGTATGCAGATACAGACTCCGTAGGGATGGATGTGCAATGTAGTGTACTCGCCGATCAGGCAGCACCAGATCTCCTGAGCAGCATGTTAACAATTGCTAAGATATGTTCAGTGATTGGTTAATATGATACATTGACTAGCAAGTTTTGAAGAGTAAAGTATAGTATAGAGCATAGTGAAATATCCAGGTTCAAGACAAGATGTCAGATAGATAGGAACACACCAATCAAAGAATCATTCCATATAAATAACTCATACACCACTCTTCTCTCATGTTCAGCTGGCGGGAGGCTTGACAGGCTGGGTGATGGCTTAATCAGAGTAGGATCTCTGGGACCGTGCCCCCTCCCCACAGGATCCGTTAGAGGATGAGGAGCCATGGAGAGGAACAGAGGGCTTGGGATATGAGGAGGAGGACTCCCAATTTATGTGGTGAGTGGGGACACCTGCTGGGCCTTCATCCACACCAATGTCAATTGACCTCACTCGCCCCCTCCACTAATTGACTCTCCACCCGGTCCTTCCTACTGGACAGGTCCAAACTCCTTTACACCACCACCTCCTTCACCCACCACCAGTACAAACTGGCTCACCCCACCACCTGGCCAACCACCACCACGGATTCCAGACAGACACCAGCCACTCCCCACTGGGCCACCACCAGTGCCTACTCCTCACACAGCCATGTCTGGCCTCAGCAAACCTCCATCCATATTTCCACCATTGGAGGCCACCTTGGGGGAGATGCTGATTCTGATGCGGAAGCAAGTGGACACTACATGGGGGCTCCAGCCCACTGTCTCCTCCACCCAGGCCTCGGTGAACAGCAGCATCCGGAGGCTCTATATTGAGGTGAGGAGGCACAACCTGATGATGGAGACCTACATGGCAAGGCTGCTACAGTTGTCGGATAACCGGAGCGTGTTCATCCAACTGAACGTTGATCTCACCCAAAATGCTCTGGTTCCCACCACTGCCTCCTTTAAACAGCCTGGACACTCCTTGCCTTCCTCAATGCCTACACCTCTTTTGGTGCTGCTGCCTCCTGGGGAGATGCCACCTCTGCAACCCCCCCTCACCTAGAGAGAAGGTATGCTGGCACTTAGGGTTAAGGCCCTGTGGCAAGGCAGAGGATGATATAGGGACTGCACCTAGGTATGGACATTCTCAACAACACTCCTCAGTGACAATCTATTGGTCCAAATGTTAACATAATCTAGCATGGCCTATGTGATGGTGATATTTTGTAAGCAGATGGTCCATGATCCTCTTCTCTGTGAACACGTAGGGTTATATTTAATACTTCGACAATTGATGGTCATTGAAAAATGCAATTCAGAAGAGAGTATTTATGTCTGTTTTTAATGTTTTGATTTTAGACATAAATTCAGGTCCATGAAGGTATCTTCTTTATCTGCAAGCACTGCTACAAAATAAAGTAATTGAAATAAATTCACAGTTGCTATGACAAAGACATTCCATCAATGTCATTCCCTCCTAAACATTTACCTCACAAAGTATTAATTAAATCATATATCCAGTATTAGAATGCATTGTTGTTGTTATCATTCATTTAGACCAATGCAGATAGGGCAGGGGACTTGCCATGGCATGTTAATCAAAGTCACTATTAATATATGCATTAGTGAAGCATGTCATCCTCTCCTCAATATCAATAAGAAAACAGGAGGAGAGGGAGGGCAGAATAGGCAGAGCAGCAGACAGGTTTGGTGGTAGGGGGCTCTATTATTAGGAATGAAGGGTGATGTGTCACCCAGATCTCAGCAATCAAACAGTTTGCTGTCTCCTGAGTGCTCAGGTTCGGCATCTTGGTACATATTGGTACAAAGTTAGTGGGAGATGGAGGGTGGTCCTAAAGAATGATTTTATACAACTAGGCAATAAGCTAAAGGCAAGGAGCTCTAAGGTAATATTTTCCAAGATACTATCAGTGCCACCTGCTGGCCCATGGAGACAGAAAAAGCTTAGGGAGATTAACGAGTGGCTAAAAAAGTAGTGCATTAAGCAGGGCTTTGGATTTTAGAGCACTAGGCTGACTTCTCCTCTATAGCAGGGATGGATTGCATGTTAATAAAGAGGGAGATGGGGTGCTAGGGGAAAGGATGGTAAAATGGCTGGAGGAGTTTTTAAACTAGCAGGTGGGGGGGACTGAACAGAAGCAATGGGGTAGAAAGTGTAGAGGGGATAAGGAATTCATTAACTAGCCATGGAGGAGGAGAAGGGGGACGGTTAGTATAGTCAATAGGGATGTATTGTTAAGTAACTGAAGTACAGTGGCAGGCACGTCAGAATTACAGACTCATGACATAAGGTGTACGCTTACTAATGCTAGAAGATTACATGGGAGAGTGGGAGAGAGATAATTCTTAGCAGTTAATGAGAAATAGGATTTAATTGGTGTTATTGAAACATGGTGGGAAGACTCTCATGACTGGACTGTTAATCTGGATGGTTATAAGCTATTTAGGAAAGATTGGGGCAATGGTAAAAGAGGAGGAGGGGTTTGTCTGAATATTAAGCCTGAACTTAAACCTATGGTGGAACTAATGTTGAATGCTTGTGAATAGAGTTAAATAGAGGAGAAGTTAATTCGGACCTATCCTGTTATGTGCACACATAGGAAGCGTGTCACTGATGTCCCGATGTAGCTGTCTCTTAGTGGCCGGTAAGTGGTTACGGGTTTTCGGGTTAGATTTAGAGGGTTAGGGCCGCTATGTGGTGTAGGGAGTTAGTGTCTTAGGGTTAGGAAGTTACTTTTATGGGGTTAGGGTTAGGCTAAGAGGGTTAGGAGGTTAGGGTTAGGGCCGGCAAGGGTGTAGGGGGTTAGGGGGTTAGGTTTGGGGCTTAGGGTTAGGATTGGGGGTTACGTTTAGGGCCGGTAACTGGTGTAGGTGGTTAGGGTTAGGACCGGCAAAGGGTGTAGTGGGTAAGGGGCTTAGGGCTAGGGGCTTAGGGAGTACATCGGGACGCGGGACGCGAGGAGGCTTTCCTTGCCGTGTGTGCACATAACAGGATAGATCCGCAAATTCTAAAAGAATATTGGTAGGAGTATGCTATAAACCCCCAAATATAATTGAAAGTGAAGAACTGCAATTATTGTAACTGATTGGAAATGCAGCTAAGCATGGGCAAGTTTTAATAATGTGAGATTTTAACTACCCAGAAATAAACTGGATGAATGAGACCAGCAGTTCACCTAATGGGAGCAGGTCCTTGAGTACACTCAGAGATCCTTACCTGGCCCAGGTTATACAAGGACCTAGAAAATGAAGCTATCTTGGATTTAGTCATCACAAATAATATTGATATAGTATCAAATGCTGAAATAGGGCTACCTTTGGGAAACAGTGGTCAAAAACCGTGTCATTTGAGACTGAATAAAAAAAAAAAAAGTAGCAGATGCTATTGGTCTAAAGGACAACAATATAAAGTATATACAGGGAAAATGAACTGATAGGTAAAAATACTGAACATAAGCGGACAACGTTCAAATCCTTACTAAATACTTATCTCTGTATACCAAGTGGAAATAAAAGTAGAAGGGGTAAATCACATCCTATGCGGCTTAACAATTATTTAAAGATCAAGATATAGAGTAAAAAAACAGGCATTTAAATTATACAAAAAAAATGTTGTCTGCGAACCAACCACTGCTGGCTGAGAAGCTTTCAGTCACATCTGAAGTTTGGCTTTGGATATGGCCATAGATGCTTCTAGTCTTCTCCATAATGATGGCCTGGCTCAGAGGCATGTTATGCTAAATTTCATTATCAACCCAGATGAAAGGCAGCTTCTCCATTTCCTCCAGGGCATTTGGACCGGGTAATCTTCTTCACAGAAGATGCAGCACTGGTGGTAGCTGAAGACTTGATCTTCCTCTTGTTTTTAAGGATAATGCAGATTTTGGAGGTTACCAACTTTAAATTCGCTCCAATGTTGATGTTCTCCTTTTCTTCTCTGTTTGCTTCGGAGCCCTATATGCAACAGGGTTCAATGTACAGTACTTTTAGAAACACGTCTGGTAGCCCCATGGTTCTTTTGAAAGGTGCGTTGCTGAAATGTAGCTTGTCAGCCGACGTCCACCTCTGACATCAATGGCACGTGGTGCTCCACAGGTTTGACGCTGTCTATTCGCAAGTCGTGTTGCTATTTGTCCAGTCATGGTACACTTTAACAACAGCAGCACCTGAACAGTTCACAACTGCCCTGTTTCAAAAATACTGCCACCATTGGCCCGAAAGCCAATGACCGGATAAGTCAGATAAATTGCATGTTTCACTCATGACAGCGATGGCTCATACGTTTGTCACCTTACATACACACCAAGCCAGCTCACGAAACGTCTCATATTTCATTGGCTACCCACTGTTGACAGCACATAATAATGTGACTCAACCCTGTGTATACACCATCATTTTAACCATGCTAGTCAGATATTTTAAATTTGCCAAAATTATCTAATGCTTTACTAGTCAAAAGTTTAAAGTTTGACAGATTTTTGCTTGTATTGATTTTTTAATTTTGTAATAGTTTTTTTCTTGAAAAAGTGGCCAAGTTAGAGATATCTTCTTAAGCCAACTGAAAGCTACATACTTGCACTAATACAAAGTAGTCCAGTAAGTTTATTTTTAATTTTATTCTAGTTTTCAGCTACTAGACAATGTCACCGATGATTAATATTAATATCCCAAGGGTATACATCTAAAAAAGTATTGTGAATAATTTGACAGGTAGTATAAATCATTTTATGTCCATGTTTTGTTGTACAATATTAAAAGAACATTTTATGGAATTATTAATAATATTAACTATGCATTACCTTGCAAAGGAGAAGGTGATATAGAATTTAATCTACCAATTAATTTTGTTTTGGAAATGTTTAGTTCCTTTTCTCTTAATATAAAGTAATTATTTGAAATTATATTTTGTTTATAAAATGTATTTCCTAAATAACGTTCAGATTTTCTTAATCATCAGAATAAAATAATGTGTATTTGTTTAAATAATTACTAAAATAATTGTTTTATAATTGTTTTACTTTACAATTTTACGACTTTAAAGTAATGTTTAAAAGTTGTGTAAGGGTGAATACCTGAGGTATACATAATAATTATATTTAGGTTGATAAAGTGATTAGTTTTGATTGGCCTCTGTACATGCCGGATGGGCCGAGAAGAGTGAAAATAATCTTTTAAAACAGCGGCTCTCAACCCTTCCAGTGCCGCGACCTCCCGACAAAACCTCCTAAGCCGTGGCGACCCCCAACAGCAAGACTACAGACCAGAATAGATAAAAAAACACATCCCTGATGGCTCCAAGTGACCCCTGGCAAATCGTCATTCAACCCCCGACGGGGTTGCGACCCACAGGTTGAGAACTACTGTTTTAAAGCCTTAAAGCCAAGCAGCTATATTTTATCTAAACTTTGTGAATTTTTATTATACTTTTCTGTACTTCTGTATCAATGTAAATATAACTTGAGTATAATTATTTATATTTTTATTTTTTTCATTCAATAAAATTATTTTTATTTGCTTTAATTTTGTATTCATATATTTTTTATTATGTGTTAATTATTTACTTAATTATTACTCTTTAGCCAGGTTTTTCCCTATTTGAGTTTTATGTCCCCACCAGCTCCCCTCAGTGTTACTATTATATGAGAGAAAGAAAAATACTAGAACAATATGGCATACCCATATGTCCACACGCAATTTCACAAAATGTGCTTTACTGAAAAAGTTTAGAATATGTACAATATTTTCTGACCAGTAGTGGTAGCAGTACATTAACTTACATTTATACTTTACTAGGAAATTGCCCTTCAAAAATTACGGGAGTACAATTGTAAGGCTAGCAATGCTGTTTGCCACACAATGCGAGGCTAAGGGCCCTCTGAGCACCTTCGGCGCTCATCGCGAGCCTGTGCTACGACTCTTCCCCATGTACTTTAAAGGGCCCGTGATGATCGCCTAGGGCGCTCATCGGAAGCCTCTCCCCCCCCCCCCCCCCGTGTAGTTTTTGGGCCTCGCCATGAATGTTACTGGCTTGGGTTAAGTGTTACTGGCTTGGGTTAAGAGTTACTGCTTTTTGTAAAGTGTTACTGCGTTGGTGTAAATGTTACTGTTGCATAGGAAGTGTTACTGGTTTTCCTTAAGTGTTACGGGTTTGAGGCTATTTTTTGAGAGCCTCGATTTCATCCTTTTGCGTTTTTTCGTCCTCCATTTTTTTTCTCGCTTTTTCGTCCTCCAATTTTCGATCATGAAAAAAAGGCAAATATGCCTCAAATTAAGTTGCAACCACAGTCACAGGCTCCCTGGCTCTCCCCCTGTGCTGTGTGTGAGTGTGTAAGTTAATTTGAGGCATATTTGTTGTTTTTTTTTCCAGCATTTTACTGTTCATTGATTTGGCTATTAAAGTCATATTTTTGCGAGGGCCACAGACCATATACGTGCCTCTGGTCCTAAGTCCTACGGGCCATAATTTTGCGTCCCTCGCTCAGTGCTGCAATGTCCTTTGGCGCTCATTGCAGCCTAAGTCCCACGAGCCTCGCAGTGTCATGCCTCAACTGCTCCCTTCGCTATATGTGATTGGTATAAGTCTCTTATGTATAGACAGAGAACTAAACACAGACATAGCAAGAAATTGCCCAGCTTTGTTTATCACAAAGTAATATCAAGTCAGGTTTATTATTAAATGTGTGGGGAGCCTGTCAAATATGAATCATGTGGCAGTGAAGAAGCTTTCTCAGTAAATCCCATTCTTGTGGAGCCCATCATGCATTGTCAATACTGTGTCCCAAATCACCCTGGCAGGTATCCAAGTAAGAAATATTATAAACCACAGAAAATGTTTCATTATGAATTGACAGAAATGTTTAATCTTCTCGTTTGTGGCTACCTTGTTGAGTGACGTTATTAGCCCTGTAAATTGAGACGTGTCAATTTCGCTTTTGTGCAACATACCAAATAAACAATGAGCGTTGATCCATTGTTTGCTAATAGCTTTTGCCAGTGTTGAGTCATTGACTTGCTAAAGAGTTTCAGTATTGCACATACCCTATTATAGTGTTGGAAATTCAATGTTTATAAAGTATATGAAAGTATACAAAATTACATTTGTAAAAGGTATGTTTTTTTTATAATTGTCCAAACAAGTGTTTTTATTTGTAAATATACTTTTCTTTTAATAAAAAGATTAAAACTATTACTATTCTAATCTATTATAGTGGTGGAAATTGTGATTTTTTTTTCTTCTGTAACATAATATAACAAACACAAAGCTTCTCATAGTGATACTAAATGTAATGTGTGTCTGGCTTACTCCAGTTTTGCAATGCAGATATTGCAAACAAAACATTGTGTTTGTTGCATCCTAACATCGTTAGATTCTAACTAAGGAAAATGCTTTTAACTCTGAAGAAACTTAATGTAAACATAAACATCCCTTTTTAAATTCATTACATTTAAAAGTGCTATTACATGGAAGATATTGTTTGTTATTCTATCAAAATATTTAAAGGGGAAAAAAAAGAACTCTCCCCCCAAAAAAGAAAAAAGAGTAAACATAAAAATATAAAACTATAATTAAAGTATAAGAAAATACTTCAGTTAGGCTGTAACCACATGAATGAGGATAGGTCTCTCATTGAACATATTATTTGGTAAATGTCATTTTCCTGATTATCAGCTTGTAATTGGACACGTTAGAGCTTTTATCCTACAGTTATTATTATAATTATTATTTTTATTATAGTTCATTTATATTGCGCCAACATATTCCATAGCGCTGTATAAATTAAGTTCAGACAAAGATAAATACACATTAAAATATTGCAAAGCAAGGCGGGCCCTGTTTTTGAGCTAGGAATCCAATGTCCATGGTGAATTCCCAACGTACTTAGGATAGAAACTCGAAGACTTACAATCTAAGGTATAGTGAGTGGTAAAAGAGGGAGAGAGAGGTGATAAGCGTGTTAGGGTGGAAGGTTATACGCTTCTTTAAAGAGATGCGCTTTAAGTGAGGTTTTATATGTTTTGAGGCAAGAGGATAATCTGGTGTAGCGAGGCAAGGAGTTCCAGAGACTAGGGGCAGCACGATAAAAGTCCTGGATGCGGAAGTGAGAGGAGGTGACAAGAGTTGTAGAAAGAAGAAGGTCATTAGCAGAACGAAGAGGGCGGGAGTATTTGGATATGAGAGCAGAGATGTAAGGGGGAGCATTATTGTTGAGGGCTTTGTAAGTTAGGGTCATGATTTTAAATTTTATTCTTGAGGCCATGGGAAGCCAGTGGAGTGACTGACAGAGAGGTGATGCCGACACCGAACGTTGTGTACGGAAGATGAGTCTAGCAGAGGCATTCATAATGGATTGAAGTGGAGATTGTCGGGTAGTGGGTAGGCCAACAAGAAGCGAGTTGCAGTAGTCCAGTCGAGAGATGAGAAAATGTAAAAGGATTTTAGTTGTGCCTTGTGTAAAATAGTGACGAATTCTGGAGATGTTTAGATGGAGAAGACAAGATTTAGTTAGCGATTGTATGTGAGGGATGAAAGACAGAGTGGGGTCCAGTAGAAGTCCAAGACAACCGGCTTGGGAGGAGGGGGTGATGATGTCGCTGTTGACACTGAGAGAGATGTGAGGAATTGACGCTGTGGTAGAGGGAGGGAGGATTATGAGTTCAGTTTTAGACATGTTGAGTTTGAGATGGTGGGTGGACATCCAAGAGGATATACTAGAGAGGCAGTTAGAGACGTGTGTTAGAAGAGAGGGGGACAGATCTGGTGCGGAGAGGTAGATTTGGGTGTCATCTGCATAGAGATGATAATGAAGCCCAAAAGTGTTTATGGGGGTACAGTTACCCATCAGGTGTCCTGCATACTCAAGGGCTACCTGATTCAAATGTATATCAATGGCTACTAATAGGCATTTTATCAATACCATTCAATTATATTCACAAAAAGCCTTACATTTCTTCTCTGCTGTCTAAATATTTAAACTTAAATCTAAATAATCTAGTTGCATTTATCTACATTTTACCCAAGTACTTTTCTGATAAAATTGTTGATACATTTATACAGAATAACATTATCTGGCCATTATCAGAGGAATACAGAATAACTCACACTAAGGGCCTCATTCAATTCGAGCTACGTATATTAAGTTTCTACAGAGTTTTTTTTCAGTAACGTTACACTCACATATTCAATGCAGTTCAATCATCCAGCATCCATAAACCCAGCTTTTCTAAAGTAATATTGAGGGGGGCTGGATTACATGATGCTCACAAAGTTACACCAGTCATCACAAAAAAAACTGTTGCTGAGAGATGGTCACTGATTGGTTAGTATGGTTATTTTGGGTATACATCTGCTGCAGAGAGATGAATGCAGCGGGAATCAGTATATTGTTATGAGCCATTAATAACCGTGGCCATCAAAGCAATGATCATGGTTTGCAAACTATAAATACATACAATTACAAAGAACTGAACCATATAGGCTCTAAACATCAGAATGTCAGATATATAGGAACACCCAGCAATGAAATGATCATACAATGTTACTAACTCATATACAATTGTTCTCTCATTTCAGCTGGCAGGAGGTCTGGATCCTCAACGGAGCCTGTGGTGGGCTTAAGGGGGTCGGCTCAGGTGGAGCCAGGTGTCATTGCTCATGCCCCCACCAACCAGAATCTGTCTCAGTAGGGGGAGGAAAGATGGAGTGGATCAATGGCCCCGGGTTTAGAGGAGGATTCATGCTTTATGTGGTCAATGGGGGGACATGCTGGACCTACGGCTACACCTGTAGCATTTGACCCCACTGCCCACTCCTCACCTAAATTGACTCACTGCCCTGGCTCTCATTGTTGACTGACTCATGGTCCTTTCCCAGACAACCGCCACCTCTTCCTCTCAGTACCGGAACATTGTGGCTCCCACCACCACCAGGCCCACCACCACACAACTCCCAGCACATGAGCACCTCTCCACGAGTCATATGTAATTTGCAGGTGATCAAGTCTCAACTGGATAGATATTTAGTGTAAAACTAAGAAAAAGCCACTCATAATATTACAGATGCCAAAAAATCAATGGGAATGCTTGCCATAAGTTGCATGTCTAACTGAGTTTCGTACATTACGGGACCCTCACTCGCAATCATAAAAACATAGACGATAGAATAGTAGGGGAAAGTTACCTACCACTTTTTACTTAAATAGATTACAATGTGGTAAAATGCAGTGAATTTCTTTGAGCTGGACTTCTGGAGATTTCCAAATGCTGCCGGTTTCCTGTTTACTACGATATTATATATATCTGCTACTTGCTTGTTTAAGTAAACCCTTGTCACCTTGGCTCTCTAAACACAAGTAGTTCTCAGCAGCCCACTTCTCAGTGACTAAACAGTACTAGAATCTGCAACTAATGATCCGATGTGGTTATATATGTAAAATATACTATTTTAAAGAATTACATTTGACAATATTCACATTGTTTGTAGAATAGAAAATAAACGAATGTAGCCTCTATATATTATGTTTTATTATGTTTTATATACATTTATAATGCCATTTTGGTTTCTGTTGATCAACTTCCTTTGCCGGGAAGAGATTTTAAATACTCAGGAAGTTTCTAGCTGCACATTAGCAATATGGCATTTACAGCTGCCAGTGCTTTTATTAGGTCGGAATATTCATTAGTTTACAAGCACAATGCCTCCTGAGAAATAACAGGCAGGATAAGCTTCTATTTAAACCACATTTTATTAACAAGTGCTCTGTTTTACTCATTGAAACCTTCTAAACAATACCTGTAATGGTCCGCTCCCTGTAGATCATGCATACAATGTGTCCATAGCACTAGATGTGTTTCAGCTTCATTTTAGCAGCATGCGCCTGAGACAGTCTGTGATTGGATAGTACATCTAGTACTATAGAAATATTGTATGCTTGAAGGAATATTTGGAAGGTTTTAGTGTGTAAAAACAGAGCTTTTAAGTGCTTGTTAATAAAATGTTTAAATATGCAAAAAAACATGTGGAATCCTCCTTTTCCCTCTGGAACTATATTCATAACTTTTTCATTTACTACATTTCTTGGATTCACTTGGATTTTGATGTTTTGGTATTCCCATACTAGATGTTATATCTCTGCTATGTATAAATACTTTTTATCAGAACAGTCTCTGAACTTACTCTCTTAATTGACCCAGAACACAGCTCTGCACTGACTCACAGCTCTCCACACTCTCAGGCCCTCATTCAATTGCAATTTGGCCAATTGCATAGGGCTATAAATAAGCACATAACATTTTTTTTAAAGAAGTTTTTAGTCAGTAAACATCTATCCAAAAGCAAGTTTTTCACTAACTAAAAACTGCTATGTGCTTATTTCGGGCCCTATTCAATTGGCTAAATCGCAATTGAATGAGGCCCTCAGTAAGTATATCTTGCGGGATTGTAGTGTTGAATGTGCAGGTGCATCACATTATACCCAAATCCTCTAATATTTATTTGTTTCTAATATAAATATTAGAAAGGTTATTTACGGATTTAATTTAACCACTTGATTTACTAATGTTTTCATGGGAATATATAGCATTACTGTATCATGATGTTTACTGTAGCTTAAAATGATTTTATGCCAACTACCCTACATGAGTAATCTCCTTATTGTTTATCCATTTTTCACACTAACAGTTTGTGTACTTTTGTACTGTGAAGTTTATCCTGTTTTCCAAACAATGTCACATAAATTATTTGGCGATTATCAACATAACAGTTAAAAGAAAGTTGACAGTAAAAATGTGTTTGCAAAATTGATGCAAAAAAATTATCTATTGTATTTATTTAAATCTATTCTTTTAAATATAAGCTGTACAAGTACTTTATGTGAGTTCATATCCATTTAAACATATGGTTAAAACTTAAAGATACAGTCATAACTACCACAATATTCCTAAATGATGAAGATCTCATCCGTGAACTCCATGGGCCTCATTCAATTGCGATTTGGCCAATTGAATAGGGCTCTATATAAGCACATAACATATTTTTTTTAAATAAGTTTTTAGTTAGTGAAAACCTTGCTTTTGGATAGATGTTTACTAACTAAAAACTTCTTTAAAAAATATATGTTATGTGCTTATTTAGAGCCCTATTCAATTGGCCAAATCGCAATTGGATGAGGCCCCATGTCTTCCCATTGCCTCTCCCTCCATGCATCTCCCTCCATACCTCCTGCTCCATGCTGTCGGGTCTGCTGGATCTTCCTTCTGCTGGCTCCTACTCCTGCTAGCAGACACAAGAGCAGAGAGCAGGGAGCAGGGGACCGGGAAAAGGGAGCATCAGAGCCGCGGGCGGTGGGATACAGGTGGGGGCAAGTGTGCCGCCCCCAAAGAGGTGCCGACTGGGGCGCTCCACCCCCTCCGTTTCCCTTAGCTATGCCACTGGATGGAGGAATGGAATAGCTAGGGAAAGTTATTTTGCACTTAAAGATGGTGTCATTTGATATATAGGGACATTTAATAGGGCACCTAGTTTCTTTAAAGAGTGATCTTATATACTGTAACAATGTATATTCTGTAATGGAGGTTTTTGGACAGCAGCACAATCCAGCACTTGTTCAATGATTCTTCAAAACTGAGTTTGACATCTGTGCTACTACACAATGGGAATAGACACCCATCTGTTTCACTAGCCCTTGCTGCTCACATGAAGTAAACATGAAAATATGTAGCTTTTGTTGACTAGCCTCTATAATGAAAACATGCCTATTAATTAGATTGCTTCTGAATAATATATATTTATGTCCCCTTTTTTATTTTTTTGTTTAAAACAATATATATTTTTTTGTGAACCACAAATGCTTTATTCTGTAAGCAATACTCTTTTAATACACAATACATTACTTGGGTAGTTTTGCTATCTTTTTGTCTCCTAGGTTTTGACTTCTGCTATATAAATGTTGTTGTTAAAGTAAAACAACCTAAAGCTTGGTAAAATAAAATAAAGACATTCTACATAAAGACCTATTACATTTGTATTGGTGTTGATCATGTGGCTAAAACACGTATTGGGCTGGAACACAGTGGCAGAACTACCGCTGGTGCAAGCGGTGCAATGCACTGGGGCACTGCTCTGGGGGCCTCAGTGCTATATAAATACATTTATATATTTTTTTGTATTTAATTATTTTTGTTGTTGTTGTTGTGGTGTACTGTGGCCCCCCCAAGGGCCACCCTTACCCCAGCCCACCCGGCTTTGTAATTTAAAAGAATATATATATTTGTGGTGTATTGCTGTTACTCAGAATCAAAAACATCAAAACATAAGGGCACAGGAAGGGAATTTACTTTGTGAAGTAGACTTGGGAATATAACATGTAACTGAAAGCTTAAGTAAGTATTTGGGCATTTCAGCTGAGATGTATGATAATATTAATAATGCAGTGATGGACCGGAAGACAGGTACTGGAGGTTCTGATTCTGACACAGTTTTGCTTATTTACTACTCCTGCTGTAAGGTAAATAATACTTGGTTATAATAGACATATGGCTATCCTAAATATCTTTCAAGACCAAGCAATAGATAGATACCATGCAATAGATACATTCTAAGTATATATTTCTAATATATGGATATTACAATATTCATATGAAGCCAACTTGGAAGAGCTATAAATAGAACAGGAGAACAGAAATATTTGCAAGCTATACCATATATATAATTGAAATGGTCTTAATTGTTGTTTAGTCATTCAGTTGCGTCCGACTCTCCATGACTCTATGGCCCACAGCACGCCAGGTGCATCTCTCAGTCACTGCCCCTTTGAGCTCCATCAAGCTCAGGTTCATTGATTCAGTGACCTCATCTATCCATCTCCGCCTCTGTCGTCCCCTTCTTCTCATGCCTTCAATGTTTCCCAGCATCAGAGTCTTTTCTAGGGAATCCTGCCCTCTCATGATATGGCCAAAATATTTGAGCTTCAGCCTCATGATCATACCTTCTAGTGAACAGTTTGTCTTGATTTCCTAAAGTATTGATTTACTGGATCTTCTTGCAATCCAAGTCTTAATACACAAGGTTAAGTGATACTTAATAAGATGATGAAAAACATAGCGTAACATTTTGCATATTAGGTAATAATTTAACCGTTTTTTTACAATAGTATATATATATATATATAGGGTTAGGGCTTGGGGTCCAGTGTTATTTATATAATCATAAAATATTTGTTGAGGAAATTATGCAATGGGCCAGATCAGGTTCATGGATGCAATATGTAAAGCTGCGATCCCTGAGAAGTCTTAGTTGTATCAGGATTGTAAAGTGTTAGGAAGTAGCTCTTCATTGAGGTGCAATATATGTGGGAGACTGGCTTAATGGAATTGGGAATGTATTCCAATGAAGGGGTGTAAGGGTGAACAAAGAAGAGAAGTAGGATTGCACACATGGTCCAAATGGAACTGTAAAATATGTGAAACAGATTGAAATTTGGGACAGATAAAATATTATAACTGCATAATTCTCCAAGCAGTTAAGAAATATTTTCCATAAATCACATGCTTGTTGAGCCTATCATGTATTGCTAATATTTTGTCTCTACTATCCATGTAAGAAATATTACAAGCCATAGAAAATGTGTCATTAGGAATCCACACATATGTTTACTGTTCTGTCTTGTGGTTGTCTTGATAAATTACTTTCTGAGCCATGTAAATCCAGACATATCAATTTCACTTTAGTGCAATGTGACATATAAACAAGAAGTGTTGATCTATTGTTTGCCCTATAATCTTTGCCAGACAGTTGAGTCACTGCATAGCTAAATAGTGTCAGCATCAATCACACCCTATTATAGAAAATAATCTGGAGAAATTATTTACATTGTATTAAATTGTTGATAGAGTGTTGTTTTCTCCTTGATTACTGTAACTCACTCCTTGCTGGCCTCCCCATCACCCTTCGGTCTCCACTCCAATCCAATATGAAAGCTCACTGTCTGCAGCACCTCTCTGTCAGTCATTACACTGGCTTCCCATAGCCTCCAAAATAAAAATTCTAATAATTATATCCCTGTTCTTGTCTCAAAATACTCTCTTAACCGTCTGGTTCCCTATGCTCATCACCTACTTATTTCCTCCTCTCGTTACCTTCTCTCACTCCAGGGTGCTATATAAAATATCTCATTGTATTTATATCTCGCCCCAAGACAAAAGGTGTTGTTAGCATCTTACATTAGCAGGGGTATTATTGGTGGATTTCTTCTGAAATAAGTATTTATTTAAAGTTTACTCTTGCTACACATTAATGGCAGCTTCTTTAAGGATACTACACCCTGCACAGTTGCCTGAGTATTCTCCACTAAATGAGAGAAGCTGGTTGAGAGATTATACACTTCTTGACATTAAACAGATATCCCAGTGGTAAAGAGCAAACATAAGACAAAATAAAAAAATCTGATTCTTATTTTTCCATTTTGTATGTTTAAAATATCATGCTTCAATGCTGTTTGCCAGACAATGCTTGGCTCTCCCCCCTGTAACTTGTACAATGAGAGCCTTTGGGCAAAAAAGGGGCAGCCTAAGTCCCGCCCGCGTCCACGGCTCGCCACACTTCGTGACCAACATCGCAACGTGACGCACAACTGACAACTATTATAGGTGATTATTCCATAGAACTTGCCACTGCATAATGTTAGTCCTGACTTGATTATAAGTCTGTTTATGTCAGATACTAAAGCAGTGCTATGAGAGATGAGCTGTTAAGGTAATAAAAATTGCAGCACTTAGGCAATGAGCGCCTGCGAGCCTCGCGAAGCAAGACGAGCAGTGGAGGCAATGAAACACGCGGGACTTAGCCTCCGAACACTTAGGAAACGCAGGGTCACCTTAGGCTGCAAGCACTTGACGAACGCAGGACTTAGAAAAAAAATTATGAGACGCGGGACTTAGAAAAAAAAAATATGAGATAGGAAAAATACGAAGTTAACGTCCGAACCACGAAAAGCAAAAAACACAAAACACACACACAAAAAAAATAAAAAAATACAACAAAAACATCACACACAGCACGGGGGAACAACAAGGACGTCTGGGAGTTATGTGGAATGCAAACTTAAGTCCATTTTGCCGAGTTTAGCCACTTCAAAATCGGCTAAGCGAAAAAAAAATGGCGGCCCAAAAAAATGAAAACGAGGCTACACCACCCTGGACCGCGCAAAACACTGCCAACCACTTTCACACAGGAACGTACGAGGTACAAAATACACTATTACAAAGGACGGCAAATGCTTGCAAACCGCGTAGCACATAGACAAACACCGCTATTTTACAATTATTAACTTGCAACTCACAACATTACGCATCTACAGTAGCGCTTTACACAAATAAACCAACGGTTTGACCTTGCACACGCAGCCTATTTCTAATGCACTGTTATAACATTCATAAAACTATCTCCTCAGGCCAGCAACAGTCCCACTGGACATTATATGCTGCAGGACAATAAAAAGAGATTGTTACCTCTTCAGGCTATTGATTGTTACATATATTAATTACAAAAAGGTAAACTATATTAATTTATTATTCAATTAATTCAGTAATTAGTAATTAAAAAATATAGAGGAGACAAAGGACACGCGAGGAGAGGCTCACAATGAGCGCCGAAGGTCCTTAGAGTATCAAAAGCTTAACATTGTGTGCCAAACAGCATTACCATGGCTTCAAATTGTATTGACCATCATTTTTTGACGGGCAAGTCGCTAGTATATATATATATATATATATATATATATATATATATATATATATTGAATGCTATCTGTGTATGTGGAATGGTGTGTGCAAATATGTGTATAACTGCAATGTGTGTATATATATTTATATACTGCTTGCTGTGTCTGCACATATATGTATATACTGCATGCTGTATTTGTGTGCAAATATATGTATATTTTGCATGTTGTATCTAAATATATGGGAATATACTGCAGGCTGTGTGCATATGTGTGTCATTATGCATTGCAGCTATCAGTGGTGGTGAGGGCAGAGGGAGCAGAAATAAGTTAAGAGGTTTGTGTTATAGTTGGATAAGACTAAAACTGACACAACCTCCCTTCCCCCTCACAGGTCAGAAGCAGGTAGGTTGATTCAATAGATTAAATCACAGCTCTCCAGAAATATAAACACCCTCTCACACACACAAATTCCACCTTTGTGTCATGGATTGCTCCAGGGAAATGAAAATTTAGTTGATGACTTTTCAATTATGCCATAAGTTAGACTCAAAATGTTCAAACATATACATTTTCCTCATTGTGGTCCTTTAACAAATGGTTAATCTTTAGCTGATTATTTAAAACTTGATGAGTCTTATATCATATGTAGACGATATAGACCAGACAGGTGATAGCAACCTGATCTTTGCATATTCCTTACATTCCTTTGAACGCTCCTTTTTCCACTGTGTATTTGCAGGCCCCCTTGTTAAACACTGCTACACATGTCTTCTTATCATATACTGGTCTAAAAGCAATATATATATAAAAATAAAATTGAAAAGCATTTAAAAATTATTGTAATTTGTCCTAACACTAAATCCATATATATACTGTATATTCATCTGGCCTATTACTTTGTGTCACTGTATATCAATAATCAGATGGTCAGAATAAATGTAAAGTTGTGCATCTGGGAAGGGAAAATAGCCTTTATAAATAGCAATTTCTTTTCTTAATGGAGGGGTATCAGATATTGAAAGGGATTTGGGAGTACTTGTGGACAACCACCTACATCCAGGGTCAGTATAAAGATTTGTCAAGTGAGGTTTTTGTGCCAAGAGGTTTTGGACTGACAAGAGGACATCCTTTGAGATTAGAAGTAAAAAGGTTTCACCTTAAAGAAAGAAAACTGTTCTTCACAGTAAGGGTGGTTATTCTGTGGAATTCTCTACCAAAGGAGGTGGTGACAGTGTATTCGATAGATAACTTTAAAAAGGGATTGGATTTTTTTTTAAATAAAAAGATCATTCAGGGTTATCCTGGATAATTAGAGAGGGAGTATTGGTCCAGGGAGGAGTCCAATTGCCAGTATTTGGGGTTAGGAAGGAATTTTATATTTTTTTCCCCATTTTGAGACAATTGGCTAAGTTTCACTTAGGGGGGGGGGGGGTTCTGTTTGCCTTCCTCTGGATCAATTAACAATTAACAGTTAATCTGTATATTGCAGATCAGAGGAGATCTAAAAAGGTTGAACTGGATGGACTACTGTAAGTCTTTTTTCAACCTCAATAACTATGTAATAGCGAGGTAGATCATCTCTGCTGATATATGTATAGTGCCTCAATCTAATCCTATGTTTCTAAAATAAGTAGCCACAAGGGGAGGCCGCAAGCTACTGAGCTATTCTATTTGCGGCCTCCGGTGGCGAACGGCCGTCGAGCTGCGATCCCTTGCGATGAGCTCAATCGCAGCTTATCTCTGTCAAAGCCTTTGATCTTACGTGGCCACAAGAGTTGCGGCCGCAAGAAATCCCAAATCGCTATTCAAATGCTATGCTCACCCTTCCGTCAAGCCTGTAAATTGCTAAAACCAAGACGCAGCTTACTTACACCAAAGAGGTCCCGCAACGCTCTTACTTACAAAACGTAGCACCAATTAAGCAAAATATAAAAGCCATCCTGTACTTTTATTAGAAGTGAAAGTGATTTTAGGTCTCATAATTAATGGCACAACATTCTCCTACTGTCAGATTGGCAAATAAAAAATGTTTATTACATTTTCTTCAACATCAAAGCCCCTAGGACTTTTGAATCCAACCTCCAGGCTTGGAGGTTGAAGCCCGTAGGATTTCATGACCGAAATTTAACATGCAATAAAGTAGTTATTTATGCCGATTTGCGAGTTTGAGAATGTTGTGCTATTAATTCTAACACCTAACATCACTTTCTCTTTTAATAAAAGTTCAGGATGGCTTTTTTATTTGCTTATGAAGTGCTACGATTTGACAGTAAGACCTACGGCCTTGAATGCCCTCCAAGCAACTAGTTATTTGTGGCCGCAAGACCGTGACTTGTGGTTCAAGACTGCAAAGCTCAGAGCACTGTAAATTCAAATATAAATTCAAGACAGCACTGTAAATGATGGGGTACACAATGGGCGACATGAGGATTAAAGGCACAACATTCTCCAGCTGGCACATTACCACAATACAATACTTGATTTCACGTTTAATTTATGTCCATAGTCCGACGGGCTTGAATAACCGCCAAGCCAGTAACTTGTTATTCAAGCCCGTCGGACTTTGGACATAAATTAAACGTGAAATCAAGTACTACTGTATTGTGTTGATGTGCCAGCTTGAGAATGTTGTGCCTTTAATCCTCATGTTACCCATTGTGTTCATCATTTACAGTGCTTTACAGTGCTGTCTTGAATTTATATTTGCATTTACATTTCTACAATGTTTGCAGGCTTGTTATGGCCTTACGGCCGCTATTCAGTTCAACCACAGAGTTGCCTACGGCCGATTGCATGGTTTGCGATTGGCCATAAGAGAGACCTCCTTGCGGCGCTGCCCATATGAATGCCAGCGTAGATGTTTCAATACGCGGGGCGTAAGCTGGCCGCAAGGAATTGCATGCTTATGAGGCTCCCGTTAGAATGAGGCCCATATTGTGTAGTATGCCTTAGAAGATTCAAGCTATTTTGAATTTGGTTTGCCAGATTTTATTAGCAATATATTGCCCATAATGATATAATAAATATGTCGAACAGTATTTCACTTGTCTATTTATTCACTTATGACGAATATCCCAAAACAAAGAAAAAATTATAAGGTAAAGAGTTCTATGTACCACCTTTATTCAGGCTTAACAAGGTATTTAACCAATCCAATAGATCCCTCGAAATATTCTCGTAAATTCCGAAAAGTGTACACTTTTATTACAAATATGATGTATATCTCATATAGAAGTTGTCAAACTGCAAGTCGTCGTCATGCTTTGCGAGGTCGCGAAGCGAGCTCACAAGAACTGCGTCCCTCGCCGTGGTGGAGGCTCCAACGTTGGCTACAATGAGCCGGAAGCTCATTGCAGGCCGCAAATGCAGACCCTGGTGAAGCGAGGTGCCGCATTTGAGGAGGGGGAGAAAAACTGCAATGAGTCGAAGCGAGTGTCCGCATTTGCGGAGGTGGAGGCTCTACCGTGCCTCACTTGCAGTTAAAAACAACACAGAAAAGTGAGAAAATAAATGGTGGCCGAAAAAAAAGAAAACGAGGCTACACGACCCCAAAGCGCAGAAAACACCAACAAGGACGCACAACTTTTACAAACAATTACGACTTGCGGAACTTAGAAAAATAAATACAAGGTTGCAAAAATACAAAGTTAACGGCCGAACCGCGCACATCCACAAACACCAAAACCACAACAACAAAAAAATACCACATAAAAGAAAACATCCCACACAGCACAGGGGGAAGCCTGGTCGTCTGGGAGTGAGCTTGCACTCAAATTTAAGTCGCATTTAAGAAGTTTCGCCACTTGAAAATCAGCTAAGCAAGAAGAAAAATGATGGACGAAAAAACCCCAAAATGAGGCTAAAGGACACAGAGCTTTGAAAATCACCGCCAGGCATGTACGAGTTAGCCAGGAACGTAGCACATAGAATATATAACATTACAACGGGCGGAAAATGCTCGTGAGCCAAGTAACACATAGAAAAAAACTCAATTTTACAACCCATACTTACAGCTCATAACATTAGGATTTTAAAATGCCACTTTACCTGCCTAAACAAACGGTTTGGCCTCGCGCACGCAGCCTGTTTACACTGCACACTTGCCACATTGCTGACACTTTCTCCTCACATGACCAACACTCCAACTGTACATTTTCAGATGCAGGAAAATCCAAATAGATTGTTAGCTCTTCAGGATATTGATTGCTGCATATTAAATATAAATAAGTAAAGTATATTCATTTATTAATTCATATTACTTTATTAATTCACTGTACTCCCAATTGTTTTACATTTTGCACTGTACTTATACATCTGTCTTCGTGATGACCGCCAAAGGTGAACGTTGCAAAGCCGGACAATTGAAGTACACGAGGGGATAGGCTCACAATGAGCGTCAAAGCCTTACATTGTGTGGCAAACAGCATTGCCATGGCTTAAAATGTTGTTTCCCCCTCATTTTTGAAGGGCAAGTCGCTAGTGCTGTTATAATATGTAAACATTGGATGGGTCAAACCCTTGCAGACATTACAAATTATTGCAGACATTACAAATATTCGTGAAAATTTACAATCTACTATTGCTGTGTGTGAATAGAAAACACTATTATAGTTACATAGTTACATAGTTACATAGTAATTAAGGTTGAAAAAAGACTTTCAGTCCATCAAGTTCAACCTGTTAAGATCTCCTCTGATCTGCAATATGCGGATTAGTTATTAATTAAATTATTGATTAAATAATTATTAATAGTATAGTATTGGAGAATGAATAAAGAGTTAGTCCATCAAGTTCAACCTTTTTAGATCTCTATTGATCTTTTTAATTTGGACTATTTATTATTATTGTTAATTGTTAATTATTGTTAATTGATCCAGAGGAAGGCAAACATAAAAAAAAAAACCATTGAAACTTTGCCAATTGTCTCATAAGGGAAAAAAAAGCAAAATTCCTTCCTGACCCCAGAAACTGGCGATCAAATTTCTCCCTGGATCAATATTCCTTGCTAGTTATCTAGGATAGCCTTGAATGCCCTCTTTATTCAGAAATATATCTAACCCCTTTTTGAAGTTGTCTATCGAATTCGCTGTCACCACCTCCTTTGGTAGAGAATTCCACAGTTTAACCACCCTAACTGTGAAGAACCCTTTTCATTGTTTAAGGTGAATTCTTTTTTCCTCTAACCTCAACGGATGTCCTCTTGTCAGTTGAAAATCTCTTGCTACAAAAAGTTCACTTGACAAAGCCTTATATTGACCCTGGATGTATTTAAATAACGTAATCATATCTCCTCTTAGACGCCTTTTTTCTAGCGAAAATAAGTTTAATTTTGCTAGTCTTTCTTCATAACTTAGCCCCTCCATTCCCCTTATTAGTTTTGTAGCCCTTCTCTGTACTTTTTCCAGCTCTAAAATGTCTTTTTTGTGAGGTGGTGCCCAAAATTGTACTCCATATTCCAAATGAGGGCGTACTAGAGATTTGTATAGTGGCAGAATTATATCTTCTTCCCTGGCTTCTATACCCTTCCTAATACATGCTAATATTTTATTTGCCTTTGCAGCCACTGCTTGGCTTTGAGCGCTGTTACCTAGGTGGTTGTCCACTAGTACTCCCAAATCCCTTTCAATATCTGATACCCCTAGATTTGCTCCATTAAGATTATAGATTGCTTGGCTATTGTCCCTTCCCAAATGCATAACCTTACATTTATTTGTATTAAATCTCATCTGCCATTTAGCCGCCCATTTCTCTAATTTATGCAAATCCTTTTGTAGAGAAAGTACATCATTATCTGATTTTATTACCTTGCACAACTTAGTGTCATCAGCAAAAATGGAGACACTACATTCGAGTCCTACTTCAATGTCATTAATAAATATGTTAAAAAGGAGAGGACCCAATACTGAGCCCTGAGGAACCCCACTTATCACATTAGACCAATCGGAGTATGTTCCATTTACAACAACCCTTTGCTTCCTGTCTTTTAGCCAGCTCTCGATCCATGAGCAGATATTTACTGCAATTCCTGTATCCCTTAGTTTGCTCACTAGTCTTCCATGTGGCACTGTATCAAATGCCTTTGAAAAATCTAAACAGACTACATCCACTGAGTTGCCCTGATCCAAGTTCCTACTAACCTCCTCATAAAAACTAATTAGATTGGTCTGACACGACCTTTCCTTCATAAATCCATGTTGACTGCTACCTATGATCCTGTTCAAATAGACATATTCTTGTATTCTGTCCCTTATTAACCCTTCTAAAAGCTTCCCAACTACAGAAGTGAGGCTCACTGGTCTATAATTCCCCGGATTTGCTCTAGATCCCTTCTTAAATATAGGTATCACCTCTGCTTTTCTCCAGTCATCTGGTAGAGACCCTGTAGTGAGCGAGTCTTTAAAGATTAGATATAATGGTTTGGCTATTACAGAACCCAGCTCCCTCAGTACCCTTGGATGTATTCCATCAGGACCTGGGGCTTTATTAACATTTATTTTCTCCAACCTCTTTTGTATTTCTTCCTGCGTTAACCAATTATTTAGTGAAGGTAGTGTAGCCCCATTATGTTGCAGTGTCCCAACCACTGGTACCTCCCTTGTGTAAACCGACGAAAAGAACCTATTTAGCTCATCTGCCTTTTCCTGGTCACTAATTATCAGATGGCCTGTGTCACATTGTAATGGTCCTATCGATTCCTTCCTGGCCTTCTTCCCATTAATATATTTATAAAATATTTTAGGGTTAGTCTTACTTTCCATTGCAACTGACTTCTCATTTTCTATTTTAGCCAGTCTAATAGCCCTTTTGCAAGCCTTGTTGATTTCCTTATAGTCACATAAAGATGCCTCTGTTCCCTCCTTCTTGTATAATTTAAATGCATATTTCTTTTTCCTCATCATGATCTTTAAGTCATTGTTAAGCCACATGGGATGTGATTTACTCCTATTTATTTTATTTCCACATGGTACATGCTGATGAGTATGTTTATTTAGTAAGGATTTGAATGTTGTCCATTTATTTTCAGTATTCTTCCCTGTAAGTTCTTTGTCCCAGTCTATATGTTGTATTGCTGCCCGTAGCCCATTAAAGTTAGCCCTTTTAAAATTTAGAGTTTTTGTTGGCCCCTTACAACTTTGTTTTTTGTATTCAATCTCAAATGAGACTGTGTTGTGATCACTGTTCCCCAAGGGTTCCCCTATTTTTACATTTGATATTATATCAATATTACTTGTGATGACTAAATCCAAGATGGCCCCATTTCTAGTAGGTTCTTGTATTACCTGGGCTAGATAATGATCCCTGAGTGTACTCAAGAACCTGCTCCCCTTAGCTGAGCTGCTGGTCTCGTTTATCCAGTTTATATCAGGGTAATTAAAGTCTCCCATTATTAGAACTTGCCCATGCTTAGCTGCATTTCCAATCTGTAACAATAATTGTATTTCCTCACTTTCAGCTATATTTGGGGGTTTATAGCATACTCCCACCAATATGCATTTAGAATTAGCTCCTCCACTATTTAGCTCAACCCACAAGGATTCAATGATGCCGTTAGTGCCAGCATAAATATCTTCTCTAACTATAGGCTTAAATTCAGGCTTAACATACAGACAGATCCCTCCTCCTCTTTTACCATTTCCCCTATCTTTCCTAAATAGGTTATAACCATCCAGATTAACAGTCCAGTCATGAGATTCATCCCACCATGTTTCCGTAATGCCTATTAAGCCCCATTTTTCTTGTACTGCTAATATTTCTAGCTCATCCATTTTCCCAGGCAAACTTCTTGCGTTTGCAATCATACACTTTATGTTGCTATGTCTCTGCTGATGCGAAGTGCCTGCCACTGTATTTGAGGCCCCTATTAATATCTCCCTACTTTCTATTTTAACCCTCCCCCCTTCTCCTCCCCCATGGGTAAATAATTCATCCCTTTCCCTCTCTACCCTATTTACCCCAATACTTCTATATAGTCCCTCCCCCCCACCTACAAGTTTAAAAACTCCCCCAGCCGTTCTACCATCCTATTCACGGGCACAAAAGCGCCCTCATCATTAAGGTGCAATCCATCCCTGCTATAGAGATTGTACCCAAGTGAGAAGTCAGCCCAGTGCTCTAAAAACCCAAAACCCTCTGCACTGCACCACTTTTTTAGCCACGCATTAACCTCCCTAAGCTCCTTCTGCCTCCCTGGGCTAGCACGTGGCACTGGTAGTATCTCAGAAAATACTACCTTGGAGGTCCTTGCTTTAAGCTTATTCCCTAATTCTCTAAAATAATTCTTTCCATAGCAGTATATTTTACAACCAGAAATATGTTAATAGAGAACATTACTTTTGAAAAAATCAACTTCATCAGCCCCAAAAAGTATATTATCTTAAAAGAAACATATATGCAGCTATATCTTGTAACATTTGATGAGGGTTTAAAACCTTTCTAAACTTGAATACAGATGGGACATAGCACTGTTGACTTTATAATTTTTTCTTGGTTTTGAGATATTATCTATACTTACCCTAACTAGAGATTATTATTTCTCCATCAGTGATGGAGTTAGTGCATGGGGGGACCCCGGTGCAAAAAGAACCCCCTTTTTTTTGCACTTTACGATCCCCCTCCAACATCAACTCACACAGTACATATATGAAATATATATTAATACATATAAATATAAAAATATATATATATATATATATATATATATATATATATATATATTTATTTATATGGGTCTGTGACTATATATATACTAGCGACTTGCCCATCGGCAATAAAATATGAAGCCTGGCAATACTGTTTGACGCACAATGCGAGGCTCTCCCCCCTCTAACTTGCAGGCCCCTCGACGAGCGCCTTCGGCACTCATTGCGAGCCTCTCTCCCACTCTACTTTACGGTCCTCACAAGCCCCGCAATGAGTGGCGGCGTATAACCCGCATCTTTCTGTCATCGGGAGCCAAGTGATGAGCACTTTTGGCGCTCATTGCAATGTCTGCAATGAGCGCCTTTGGCTGTGGGCTTGAAATTCGGTTGCGTTATTAAATTAGACCATGGCGCGAGTTAGGAGCTTGACACGCAAGCTGGTAAACCCTTTCCAGGCACTCAAGCTTTAAGGGGCCGGATGAGCCATGATCGTTCGTAACTATACAATTGCAGAATAACTTACTGCAACACAGGCCTTCCAGCCAATAGAAAGCCTAGAAAGGTCTAGCCAAATAAGATTGTGGAAGTGGGAGATTATAAATTTGCATCCTAGCCGCCGATGACTGTCTATGGAACGACCGGCTTATTGTTGTCCTATGTACAGATACTCCAGTCTCTGCTGTGGAATTCTGCAGCTCCTCCAGAGTTACCTTATTAATGCCCTCCTTGCCCGGTTTGTAAGTTTTGGTGGGCGGCCGTCTCTTGGCAGGTTTGCTGTTGTGCAATGTTCTTTCCATTTGGTTATGATAGATTTGATGGTGCTCCTGGGGTTCATCAAAGATTTGGATATTTTTTTTTAACCTAACCCTGACTTGTACTTCTCAACAACATTGTCCCTTACTTGTTTGGAGAGTTCCTTGGTCTTCATAGCAGTGTTTGGTTAGTGGTGCCTCTTGCTTAGGTGTTGCAGCCTCTGGGGCCATTCAAAAAAGGTGTGTATATGTAATGACAGATCATGTGACACTTAGATTGCACACAGGTGGACATCATGTCACTAATTATGTGACTTCTGAAAGTAATTGGTAGCCTCAGAGCTTTTTATGGGCTTCATAACAAAGGGGGTGAATAAGTCCATAAAAACAATAGGTCTGGATAAAAATAAAAATAAGTCCAAAAATAAATCCAGATAAAAATAAGTGAGCAACTCTTTGACCAAGTCCATATAACAATGAAAGAGTTCAATGGGGTGGATGAAAACATCCACATATGCTGTTATATGTTAACATTATATACTCCAGATTGTGGTGCAATATATATAAAAGTCCAGGTATGTAAAATAAAACACAATGGTTAATGCAAACAAAATGGCCTCATGTTATTTTCACAAAACACCATCCAACCAGTTACCAATAACTAGACCATAGAACCAATTTCCCTTTATACTTGTCTTAGATGATAGATGTAATTCAATAACCAATAGATTTTGCACTGATATTAGTAATAATAATCCAGAGTTTATGCACGATAACTTCTTCTTTCCCTAATTGTTCTCCCTTATCAGATGTTAGTATGTACTAAATCCTAGCAGGTTGATCGAACAAGGTGCAGAAGTATTCGAAGCCAGCAAAAATAAAGACAGGTATAGTACAGAGTAGAAAAAATAAAAATGACAAAACAGTGAACACATAGGCTCAGACAAACTTTATACAGGCCCTGTCTTACACATCACACTTAGCAAGGCATGTCTTTGACCATATGATAAAGAGGCGGATCACTTGCTTCTGGACGGTGAGATCCTCTAGTCAAAGCAATAGACCATCATGTGCAGATATTCACGCACAGGACAAGGTGTAAGTGACTTTCTCACAGATTTTTACATCTTTTCTCTTTGCCAGCAGACACATGCATGAACATATTGTCATGTCAATGAACAAGAGTTTGGCTTTTCCTCTTTTTCTTGGGTCAGCAAACTCTGTTTCTGGTTTTGCATCTGTTATTATCTGTTATCATCAGGATAGGTACTTGGTAGAGACTTTCTCTCGTCATATATCAGGGCACACTTGACTTTTCTCTTTTTTACTCTCTTCTTCTTTACAGGCACGCACTCCCTGTCATCTTCTTCTGGTGTAGGCAAGTGTGACAAAAATAAAAACAAAAATCCACACATTCAAGATCTGTTATAAGAAAGTTCCATCTCTCAACCAGACATCCTCTAATCATATACACCTACGCAAAAATGTTCCATAACTGTAAATTTAATTTAACATATGCATAACTCTCTATTAAACAAGGGGTGGTATAAACTAAAATCAATTAAGTCAATAATGTAAATCATGCAACGGCTAATAAACATATAAAATACATGTAAAATATGTAAGCAACCAATAGTTTCTTCTCCTGCTAAAGCAGCAAAAAATATCATTAGAACAGTTTCAATACTACTAAATTCCATCTCTATAAGTGATAAGACATTTACTTGATGTATACTAAATAATTTACTAATCATATTACTGTCAATATAGATTTACTAATAAAGCTCTAAAATATTTCCTCAACTCATAATGTAATCCACCTCTTATCATGTTCCTTTCTTAGGCCTAGAAATACCTTGAAAATATTTTCCCAATTCTTTACTCATTTGCACCATGGCCATCATATGAGCTGTGGATAAGCCTGGATGAATATATGTCACAATTTTACAGTATTTGTCCAACATGGAAAAATAAAATATAGTACATAACACACAAAAATAGAATTGGTATGATAAGGTTCTTTAACCAGATAGGATATCATACACTGATTTCTAGTGATATGAGTACTTTCAACTGTGAATATTCAACTGTGAAGTAACCAGGAGATAGAGATTGCTCACATAAAGTGCCTTGCAAAAGTATTCACCCGCCTTGACTTTTTACCTATTTTGTTACATTACAGCCTTACATTCAATGTTTTGTTAATCTGAATTTTATGTGATGGATCAGAACACAATAGTCTAAGTTGGTGAAGTGAAATGAGAAAAATATATACATAAAACTACTTTATAGAAATAGAAAACAGAAAATTGGCATGTGCGTATGTATTAACCTCCTTTGTTATGAAGCTCATAAAAAGCTCTGAGGCAACCAATTATGTTCAGAAGTCACATAATTAGTGAAATGATGTCCACTTGTGTGCAATCTAAGTGTCAAGTGATCTGTCATTACATATACACACATTTTTTGAATGGCCCAAGAGGCTGCAACTCCTAAGCATGGGGATGTTTTCCAGCAGCCGGGACTGGAAAACTGGTCAGAGTTGAGGGAAAGATGGATGGTGCTAAATACAGGGATATTCTTGAGCAAAACCTGTACCACTCTGTGCATGATTTGATGCTAGGACGGAGGTTCACCTTCCAGCAGGACAATGACCCCAAACACAATGCTAAAGCAACACTTGAGTGGTTTAAAGGGAAATTTGTTGGAATGGCCTAGTCAAAGGCCAGACCTCAATTCAATAGAAAATCTGTGGTCAGACTTAAAGATTGCTGTTCACAAGCGCAAACCATCCACCTTGAAGAAGCTGAGCAGTTTTGCAAGGAGGAATGGGCAAAAATCCCATTGGTAAGATGTGGCAAGCTCATAGAGACTTATCCAAAGCGACTTGGAGCTGTGATTGCCGCAAATGGTGGCTCTAAAAAGTATTGACTTTAGGGGGGTGAATAATTATACACATTTACTTTTTCTGTTATTTTGTCCTATTTGCTGTTTGCTTCACAATAAAAAAAATTAAAAAACATCTCCAAAGTTGTGGGCATGTTCTGTAAATTAAATGATGCAAATCCTCAAACAATTCATGTTAATTCCAGGTTGTGAGGCAACAAAACACGAAAAATGCCAAGGGGGCGGAATACTTTTGCAAGGCACTGTACCACATTTATTCCGACAGTGAGAAATGTCAAAATGAGGTTAGCTTCACTGAGCATAAAAAAAATTTGAACTAATAAAATAAGCTGGCTAGAAAAAAACAGACCAGCAAAAAGCAAAAATTAAAAAAGGAGAACAAAACTTTAGATAAAAAGAAAACACAGTTCACATTTCTGACTATCCGGTACGCTTATCATAACCTATGAAATAATTTTCCCTGGGTCTACACATTAACCCCCAATGATGCAGGGGTCCGATCAGGACCCACGCAGGGTCCTCACATTAACCCTCAATAATGCAGGGGTCCGATTAGGACCCCCTACAGGGTCCTCACATTTACCCCCAATGTTGCAGGGGTCCTGATTGGGGTCCCTGCAGGGTCCCCACATTAACCCCTTACTGTGGAGGTCCCAATTGGGACCTCCATAGCATTATAAAAAATTAAATTCCCCCACTGCAGGTCCTTAAAGGGCACACAAATAGTTAAGCCCGGCTGCGGGGGTACTGTAAGTACCCCCGCAGCACCTAACATTGTCCCCCCTAATGCTGGGTGTCCCCATCGGGACCCCCACAGGGTCTACACATTAACCCCAATGATGTAGGGGTCCTGATCGGGCCCCCCGCAGGACCCCACATTATCCCCCAATGATGCAAGTGTCCTGATCGGGACCCTCGCAGGGTCCCCACATTAACCGCCAATGTTAAAGGGATCCTGATCAGGGCCCACACAGGGTCCCACATTAACCCCCAATGATGCAGGGATCTGATCAGGACCCCGGCAGGGTCCCCACTTTAACCCCTTGCTGCGGGAGTCCCAACTTGGAAGCCTGCAGCATTTCAAAAAATTAAATTCCCTTAAAGGGCACACAAATAGTTAAGTCCGGCCACAGGGGTACTGTAAGTACCCCCACAGCACCTAACATTAACTCCCCCAATGCTGGGGGTCCCCATCAGGAACCCCACATGGTCCCTACATTAAACATTGCAGCGGGGGTCCCTATCACTCATGGGGGTCTATGCAGACCTTCATGAGCGTATAATTAACCCCATCACTCATGGGGCTCTATACAGAGCCCCATGAGCCCCTAATTAACCCCATCACTCAGGGGGCTCTACACAGACCCCCATTAGCGTCTAATTACCAGGATCACTCATGGGGCTTGATACAGAACCCCATGAGCCCCTAATTAACCCCATCACTCATGGGGCTCTATACAGAGCCCCATGAGCCCTACTTAACCCCTCAGTCCCATAAGGGTCTATATACATTGCACTACCCTACACTACACTCTTAGCCACCCTAATAAACTAATACATCTAAATTAACCTCATCTAAGTAATAAAACCCCCTCTCAGTAATAAACCCCCCTCTAACTAAGTAACCCTCTTCTAAGTAATAAACCCCCCTCAAAGTAATAAACCCCTCTCTAACTAATGAACCCCCGCTAAGTAATAAATAAACCCCCTCTAACTAAATAACCCCCTCTAAGTAGTAAACCCCCTCTAACTAATTAACCCCCTCTAAGTAATAAACCCCTCTCTAATTAATTACCCCATCTAAGTAATTAACCCTACTTAACCCTCAATAACGTTATCTAAACCCCCCTCTAACTAATTAACCTCCCGCTAAGTAATAAACCCCCTCTAACTAATTAACCCCCTCTAAGTAATAAATGCTTCTCTAACTAAGTAACCCCCCACTAAGTAATAACCCCCCTCTAATTAATTAAGCCCCCTTTTAAGTAATAACCCCTCTAACTAAATACCCATCTAAGTAATTAACCCTATTTAACCCTGACCATACCTAATGAACCCTATCTAGTCTTATTTAACTCAATCTGGACCCAATAACCCTATCTAGTCCTATTTAACCATATGTGGACCCAATAACCCTATCTAGTACTATTTAACCCTATCTTAACCTAATAACCCTAATAACCCGTTCTCTCCCACTGTGCTGTACGTCTGTAAGTTAATTTGAGGCGTATTTGTTTTTTTTTTTCATGTCTATTCAGTTCAGTGGTTCGGCTGTTAAAGTCGTAATTTTGCAAGGCGCAGAGTTTCGGTCCTAAGTCTTATGGGTCATAAGTCCTGCATGCCTCAACTGCTCACCTTGATAGGTCCCGCGCCTCAACTGCTCACTTTTTCGAGGCTAGCAGTGTAATGAGCCCCTTTGTATGTATTTAGGGGTTTAATTGGATGTATTTAGGGCTTTTATTGTATGTACTAATGGGTTTTATTGTATATATTTAGGTTTTTTTATTGTATGTCATTTATGTTTTTATTTGGTGTAATATACTCTTTTTTATTTTCTGTAAGTCTAGGTTTTTTAATTTACTGTAACGCAGGCTTTTTAAAAAAAATCTAAATTAGTTTTTTTTATTTTATGTAATGTCCTTTTTTTATTTTATGTAATGTTCTTTTTTATTTTCTGTAGTGTTCTTTTTTGATTTTCATTAATGTCGTTTTTTTATTTTGTGTAGTTAGGTGGGGGTTTTATTTTTTGTAAGTTATGTTTTTATTTTCTTTAATTCTGAGGTTTTATTTTTGTTTAATTAGTGGGGTAATAGAGATTTTATTAGGGTGTTAGGAAGGTAGTGTAGGGGTTAACAGGGGAGTTAATAGTATAGAGGGGGGTTAATAGGGTAGGGTAGGAGGGGGGTTATATGATAGGGGTTTACTGTGTACATTTGGGGTTAAATAGGCCCAGTTAGGGTTAAATAGGCCCAGTTAGGGCTGTTAGGTCCAGATGCTGTTAATTAGGACTAGATAGAGTTAAGTAGGACTAGATAGGTTTATTGGGTCCAGATAGGGTTAAATAGGACTAGATAGGGTTAAGTAGGACTAGATAGGGTTATTGGGTTCAGATAGGGTTAAATAGAACTAGAAAGGGTTAAGTAGGACTAGATAGGGTTGTAGGACTAGGTAGGGTTACATGGTTAGTGATAGGGTTAATTAGGTATGGCGAGGATTAAATAGGGTTAATTACCTAGATGTGGTTAATTAGTTGGAGAGGGGGGTTAATTAATTAGATGAGAGGGGTGTTAGGAGCAGTGGGGACATTTGGGGGAGCATACATAAGGGCTTCTAAAGCCCTTGTGGGTCCTCCCTAGCACATGTAGGACTTCATTCTTCATTTGCAATGGCAAGTGTGGATACGTTTGCGAACTTGAGGGAATTGGTCAATTGAATAGGGATTTGCGAATTGAGCATTGTGAAAGTGACAGATCAAAGGCTTCAAAGTGTTGTAGGCTACGAGTTTGCAGGCCACCATTTTAGCACGGCCGTCAACTGTAGCCCGATCCAAGCTCGCAAAAAGACGCCAATTGATTCGCAAATTTGCCTGCGATTTCCACTTGCTAGCTCAGATCTGAAAATCGCAGGAATAGAATGGGACTGTATCTTATCAGTTTAAACTGGCTAAGGTGGACTGGGCAGCCACTCAAAACCTCTTTAGAGATGTCGCAAATAGTTCGCCGGCGGACTGTTCCCGGCGAACATAGCATGTTTGCGTTCGCGGCGAACTGCAAACATATGCGATGTTTGATCCGCCCCCTATACTTTATCATTGAGCAAACTTTGACCCTGCAACTCACAGTCAGCAGACACATTCCAGCCAATCAGCATCATACCCCGCCTTCCAGACCCTTCTACCTCATGGACAGCAGCCATTTTGGAATCATAACTAACTTGCAGTCTTACTGAGAGGAGGGAGAGTGTAGGTGATACTGCATCAATAGGGAAAACCATAGCTAGGCTACTGTACACAGTGTGCAATACAGTCCTGAAGGACTCTTTTGATCTCTGCTGCAAGGACACCCCTGTGTCTCTTTCCCCCTTTATCATCATCCTCCCCTCACCTTAGCACCCATCCCTAACACCCCTCACACTTATCCATAACACTGATCAACCTAACACCTAACCCTAACACCCCTCACACTTAACCCTAAGACCTAACACCTCTCACACTTATTTCTAACATGCCTCACCCTAACACCCCTTACACTTATCCTTAACACCCCTTACCCTAACACCTAACCCTAATACCCCCTCCCACTTATCCCTAACAGCCCTTACCCTAACACCTAACCCTAACATCCCTTACCCTAACACCCATCACACTTATCCCTAACACCCCTCACCCTAACACCTAACCCTAACACCCCTCACACTTATCCCTAACACCCCTTACCCTAACCCTAACACCCCTCACACATATACATAACACCCATCAACCTAACACCTAACCCTAACACCCCTTACACTTATCCCTAACACCCCTCACCCTAACACCCCTCACACTTATTCCTAACATTCATCACCCTAACACCCCTTACACTTATCCCTAACAACCCTCACCCTAACACCTAACCGTAACATCCCTTACCCTAACACCCATCACACTTATCCCTAACACCCCTTACCCTAACCCTAACACCCCTCACACTTATCCATAACACCCATCAACCTAACACCTAACCCTAACACCCCTCACACTTATCCCTAAGACCTAACACCCCTCACACTTATTCCTAACATGCCTCACCCTAACACCCCTTACACTTATTCCTAACATGCCTTACCCTAACACTCCTTACACTTATCCCTAACATCCCTCACCCTAACACCCCTCACACTTATCCCTAACACCCCTCACCCTAACACCCCTCACACTTATCCCTGTGTCTCTTACCCCCCTTATCATCAAGGGAGGGGGGAGGATGATGAGGGAGGGGGGAAGAGACATGGGGGAGGATGATGAGGGAGGGGGAAACAGACACAGGGGAGGATGATGAGGGAGGGGGTAAAGAGATACAGGGGAGGGTGATGAGGAAGGGGGGAAAGAGACACAGGGGAGGATGATGAGGGAGGGGGGAAGAGACACAGGGGAAGATGATGAGGGAGGGGGAAAAGAGACACAGGGGAGGATGATGAGAGAGGGGGAAAAGAGACACAGGGGAGGATGATGATGGAGGGGGGAAGAGACACAGGGGAGGAAGATAAGGGAGGGGGTAAAGAGATACAGGGGAGGATGATAAGGGAGGTGGGAGGATGATGAGGGAGGGGGGATGAGACACAGGGGAGGGTGATGAGGAAGGGGGGAAAGAGACACAGGGTAGGGTGATGAGGGAGGGGGTAAAGAGATACAGGGGAGGATGATGATGGAGGGGGATGTTAGGTTATTTATGCCCTTTATGGATTAAAACCAGACTCTGCGTCAACTATGTAATTTTCCGTGGGAGTTTTGCCATGGAACCCCCTCCGGCATGCCACAGTCCAGGTGTTAGTCCCGTTGAAACAACTTTCCCATCACTATTGTGGCCAGAAAGAGTCCCTGTGGGTTTTAAAATCCGCCTGCCCATTGAAGTCTATGGCGGTTCGCCGGGTTGGCCGGTTCGCGAACATTTGCGGTGGTTCGCGTCGCGGTTCGCGAACCGAAAATTTGATTTTCGCGACATCACTAAACCTCTTACTAAATTTAAACACACCTATGTCATTATTAACAATTGTCTATTAATGCCAACTTTATAAAACCAAATGCAAGGCACATTAAGGCAACACAACACAAAATACACAATAACACATATGCACTTACAAAATGTAACACAATAAAATCTTTTACTCTTAACAATTTGATATCCTCAAAATTTTCACAACAACTTTTGTAACAGCTGGATTTAAAATGACGGAGCAGAAAAAACATACATAGCAAACAAATATATTAGCCAAAACTAATACTAATGCCATCCTCGTCCTAATTATGTAATTTATGCATGAAATACAACCTTCAAATGCAGAAACTAAAATCTATTTACTATAAAACCTATGCTTATCTCTTTGATGTTTACAAATGGACCTACCAAAAATCTAGCTTTAACATTACTGTAATCTAATTAATCTCTCTCTGCCAGTTTTCTACCAGCTATACAGCACACACACAAAAAAGCATTTTTCATGGGAATAAACACTAATGAGGGCTGTCTGTTTCTGTTTTCATTAATTACTCTCTGCAATTTATTTCACAAACAATATTTTATGATCTCACATTAAACCAATTCACCTACACAATGTCCTTCTTAATCACTTGCTAATTCTTCTCTTTCACAATAATTTTAAACCACCTTAAGAAAAAATCTCAGCTCTCTGTGCTACGCTGTGCAAAATTTCTTCGGACGGGAGGGTTCACTGCTGTGTCTTCTTACTGTCGCCCTAACTGTCAGCTCTCTGCACACAGACAGCATTTTTAATCTCTATAGACGGGGTAACATATCAAAATTAAAAGCAATCTTTTCCACAATAAAACAGAATATGGACAAAGAAGCAACAGACAGAACAGAACAGATAACATGCATGTTTTGGAGAAGAAAAATAACACGTTTAAGCACAAAGGAAAACACACCATCTTCAAGTTGAAACTATTGCAAAGGAAATAGACATAAAATACTCTATACACTAAAAACCTAGCAAAAAGAAAATGCTCTGCTGCAAAATATGCACACCTCTTAAAGCTAGAAATATGTTCTTATCAGAAGACTAAGAGAGAGGAGGACCATTCCCAGGAAATGACTAGATGCCCCATGTAACTCGGTGTGTGGTGCAGAAGATGCTGACGTTCATCTGCTGCGGGATGGAGTGATTTGCCAAGGAAATTGAGACAAAGAACAGCCATTATTCAATGCCTCTCAAATACAAGTGACTTTGTAGAAGTAATCCGGAAAGGCCGGATAGAGGTTCCCTTCACAGCGTGGAGCTGATACAGCACCGTGAGCTACAGGAGACCCCGTCCCTTAATAAGACTCTGTTACTGGATGCACCTACATCACAAAAGCTACGTTTTTGTTGTTCCTGTACTATATAGTTTCAAGTATGAAGTATTTATGAGATTATTCACTGACTGTTTTGTGTTGGTCTGATTTATATATAGCTCATAGAGCGATAAAATACCATAAACAAAGTCTCTAAGAACACACACTAAGAGGCTAAAAGTGCCCTGTGATTGCTATCTCTTTCTAAAGTTATTCTAGCCTGACGGAATCACATATATAATCACATATATAGTTCTCATCAATACGGGTTGTTGCTAACACTTGCGCGCTCGTATAGCGACCCCGCCGCAAAGGCGCTCACTGCGCTGGTGGAGATGAGCGCCGTAGGCGCTCATCCCTACGACCCCGTAGCACTTGGCACTGCACTACCATCATACTTATGACCCGCGGAACTACAAATCGACAGAAAACACAAATACACAATTCACAGTGAGAGACCCGTAGCACTCTGAAAAAATTGTATGAAAAAAAATACAGCCTGTAACACTTACAAAAGGAAACCGCCACTTAGAGAAAAAAAAAACATAAATCCCCAAAAAATAAGAACTTAACGGCCGAACCGCACACATCGAAAAACACGAAAAACCCACAAAATACAAACAAAAATTAAAAAAAAAACATCACACACAGCAAGGGGGGACACCCAGGACATCTGAAAGTGAGGTTACATGTCAATTTAGGTCAAATTTCCAGAGTTTAGTTACTCAAAAAACCCCTAAAATGGCATCCGAATAAAACGAAAACGAGGCTACACGACCCCTAGACACGCACATACAACTTTTACACAGGAACATACGAGGTATAAAATACACTATTAGCAAGGAAGCAAAATGATCCAAACCCACGTAACATACACAATCGCCGCCATTTTACAACACTAACTTGCACATACTAACATTCATATTACAAAATGCGGAACTACACAGCTACACAAATGGTTTCCCCTCAAGAACACAGCCTATATACACTACACACTTCACACATTGCTGACACTTATACCTCAGCTCACCAAGACTGAAAATCTACATTGTATGCTGCAGGAACATCAAAACAGATTGTTAGCTCTATAGCATATTGGTTGCTGCATATATTCATTACAAATAGGTAAAGTATATTAATTTATGATTTCATTAATTCATTAATTATCATAAAAAATTACATATACAGAAAAATTAAAAAAAACACCACACCACAGGATCGCAATAAACGCCAAAGGTGTTCACTGCACGCCTCACTAGGAGCACCAAGGGTGCTCAAAGGAGCAAATCTACACCAGAAGAGAGACTCGCAATGAGCGCCAAAAGGCAATCAGCATGGACCTTGCAATCACCACCAAAAAAACACCAACCCAAAGGCTCGCAATGAGCACCGAAGGCTCTCATTGCAAGCCACGTGATGAGCACCGAAGGCACTCACACAACAAAAACACTTCCTCACAATGAGCGCCAACACATCATCAGTGTGGACCTTCCAATCAGCTCCAAAGGAGCTCTGACATCCAAAAATAAACCAACCCAGAGACTCTCAATGTGCGCCGAAGGTACTCACACAACCAAAACACTTACTTTGTGTGCCAAAGAGCAATCCCTGACTTACAATTCTATTGCCATCATTTTTTGATGGGCAAGTCGCTAGTAGACTTATAAAGAGCATTGGGAAGTCTTTGTACTCTCTGCAACTTTACCAGGAACAATTATAAGATATCTTATTGATGGCATAGTTTAATCTGATTTACATACTGGCTTATAGAGCCAAGATTAAAACGACAGGATTTGCTTATGAACTCTACTCCTCATCACTTACAGTTAGGCTCAAGTGACCTGAGCTATTTGGAGAGGTATCTTCTTTGATTTATATTACTGGAAAAGAATAACTACACAGAACATTTACAACTGAAATACAGTGTCAACCAGTGAGTGGTTCGAAACAGAGTTACACAAGTGATGAGTCATATTGGACCACACCCACGCTAATGAAATATATCGGTTTTCACAGGATTAACACCCCAATAGGCACCATTTTTTTAAATGGACTAACTTGAGGCTCTAGAACAACCCAAGGTGAATTTGGTAAACACCTATAAAAGTGACACCAAACACTGAGCCATAAATCAAGAGGATTCTAGAAACAACAAGGGGTTACAGAACACTCTGGTTTGGGAATGTGGTATAACGGAGTATAACCCTGGCAAAAATGGTCCATTTAAACTAAGTAGTGTATATCCCAAATAGTTAACATTGGGTATTGAGCAAGTGGGGGGTATATATGATATTGTAAGCAGAAAGTGTAAAGAGAACAACATTCCATGACTGTTTTCCATGTGGTAAAGTGATTTGTTGGCTACCATAAATCCGTTGAATTGGCTTAATGTGTGAATATCTGGAATATCTTAGAAAGTGCCAAAAAGAGAAGTATTTTCCATTGCAGCAATTAAAGAAAAAAGTTACATGCTTGCTACCAAGTTGAGAAATGAATGAACTTAGTCAATACTATTTTACCAGGCTTATTTTGGAAAATCACTTGCACAATTGATAAGTTTTCACTATTTGGTAAAAACAGTGGGTAATAATAAGTGGACAATTTTTAGATTAAAACACGTTTATATAGAAACACTATTGCAATAATACTGCAAAAAAGATAGCAATATATTATAAAAAGTTCTATTAAAAATAAACTGACGAGAATTGATTAATTTTGAGAGGGAGGTATCCAAGTAGGAAAAAAAAAGAGGGAGGTGCACATTTTTAGGCACATATTGATATTTAAATAGATAGAAGACACACCAGTTGGAAAATCAAGGCACAGCTGATTTTGAATACTGTGGTAATAAATAGTAAAGATAAATACAATGAGGAAAAATAAAGAAAATCAAGGAGGTAAATGGAATGCTAAAAGACAAAAAATCTAACGTGAGACCTTCTGGTATTTCTTTACACTATTAGAAAAATCAGTAAACAAAGATAGAAAAGAGAGTGAAGCAACTTTAGATCTACAGATGGATGTGACAGAAACTCAACCCAGTAGCATCGAAAACTCTCAAATAGAAGAGAGCATTGAAGGGATCACTGATGAGGAGCCTAAACTGACTCTAATAATCATGAGGAATTTATTTAGCAAATTTAAATTAGCACTTAAAATTGAATTATCTCTTTAGATTTCCAAAAACGCAAAGGCGATTGCAGATCTTAATAAGTGCACTGATGAAATAGAAAATATTCAAGTGGAAGCAAACAAAAATTTGGTTGAAACTAAAACAAATATTATGGATTTACAAGATGAAGTCACATCCTTAAAAATGAAATTTGTGAGACTAGATAATACGGTTAGAAGCAGGAACTTAAGGATTAGAGGCATTCAAGAGCCGGTCTCAATACAGGATTTGCCATGTTTCCTTAGGGCCTTCGTTAATTATTTAAACTTAAAGCTTTCTATTTCGGATAACCCTTTTGAGGCATTACACCGCACTGCACTTCCTAAACATCTAAATGGAAACTCCCCTAGAGAGATTATAGTTAAATTTACTCATCGAGCTAAAAAAGAAACAATTATACGGGCAGCATTGGAAAATAAAATTTTCAAAGCCCCATTTGAAAACCTAAAGGTTTTCTCCGATATTTCAGGAGAAGTTTTAATTATGTGTAAGCAGTATTGGAGAATCACAAAGACTCTGAGGGAAAAAAAGGCGAACTATAAATGGCTATTTCCATGCAAATTTATAGTGTTCTTCACTAATGATAGACATGTCATTAACTCAGTCACAGAGGGTGAAAATGTCCTTAAAAATCACCAGCTGGAAAGGAGAGTGAATAAGAGGTGAAAACTTGGGGGTTTTACAACAAGCTGTCTCTGGTAGCTCATCTTTGGGAATTGTTTTTTCCCCTTTTGGACCATTTTATCTGTAGATCAAGAATAGATGCCTGAATAGAAGCTATTTAAATAAGTAAACTCTAACAAGCTAAACTATACATTTAGCCTTAAGTTTTAGACAGACCCCTGGTCTTTACGATACTCTACCTAATTTAAGTCATTATAATTAAACAGGAGCACTTTAGGTTTTGTTTAAAATGTTTGGGTGTGTTGAATTATAGTAAATAATGGTCTACTTGACCTCATTTTTTATTACAGTTAATGATTAGTACACACAGAAATAATATTTATGCAAGCGACTATATATGTTTGTTCAATTTGGAGACATGATTGGTTAGGTAGAGATTTGGTTTTGACCATGGGAGGTGGGACAACGGAAGGCAATTTAAGATATCAACCATGGAACTATATGAGAGTAAGAAAGAAAAACAGTTTTAAATATCTTAAGAAAATAAAGATATTAAATATCTGCTCATGGATCGAGAGCTGGCTAAAAGACAGGAAGCAAAGGGTTGTTATAAATGGAACATACTCCGATTGGTCTAATGTGATAAGTGGGGTTCCTCAGGGCTCAGTATTGGGTCCTCTCCTTTTTAACATATTTATTAATGACATTGAAGTAGGACTCGAATGTAGTGTCTCCATTTTTGCTGATGACACTAAGTTGTGCAAGGTAATAAAATCAGATAATGATGTACTTTCCCTACAAAAGGATTTGCATAAATTAGAGAAATGGGCGGCTAAATGGCAGATGAGATTTAATACAAATAAATGTAAGGTTATGCATTTCGGAAGGAACAATAGCCAAGCAATCTATAATCTCAATGGAGCAAATCTAGGGGTATCAGATATTGAAAGGGATTTGGGAGTACTAGTGGACAACCACCTAGGTAACAGCGCTCAAAGCCAAGCAGCGGCAGCAAAGGCAAATAAAATATTAGCATGTATTAGGAAGGGTATAGAAGCAAGGGAAGAAGATATAATTCTGCCACTATACAAATCTCTAGTACGCCCTCATTTGGAATATGGAGTACAATTTTGGGCACCACCTCACAAAAAAGACATTTTAGAGCTGGAAAAAGTACAGAGAAGGGCTACAAAACTAATAAGGGGAATGGAGGGGCTAAGTTATGAAGAAAGACTAACAAAATTAAACTTATTTTCGCTAGAAAAAAGGCGTCTAAGAGGAGATATGATTACGTTATTTAAATACATCCAGGGTCAATATAAGGCTTTGTCAAGCGAACTTTTTGTAGCAAGAAATTTTCAACTGACAAGAGGACATCCGTTGAGGTTAGAGGAAAAAAGATTTCACCTTAAACAAAGAAAAGGGTTCTTCACAGTTAGGGTGGTTAAACTGTGGAATTCTCTACCAAAGGAGGTGGTGACAGCGAATTCGATAGACAACTTCAAAAAGGGGTTAGATATATTTCTGAATAAAGAGGGCGTTCAAGGCTATCCTAGATAACTAGCAAGGAATATTGATCCAGGGAGAAATTTGATCGCCAGTTTCTGGGGTCAGGAAGGAATTTTGCTTTTTTTTCCCCTTATGAGACAATTGGCAAAGTTTCAATGGGTTTTTTTTTTATGTTTGCCTTCCTCTGGATCAATTAACAATAATTAACAATTAACAATAATAATAAATAGTCCAAATTAAAAAGATCAATAGAGATCTAAAAAGGTTGAACTTGATGGACTAACTCTTTATTCATTCTCCAATACTATACTATTAATAATTATTTAATCAATAATTTAATTAATAACTAATCCGCATATTGCAGATCAGAGGAGATCCTAACAGGTTGAACTTGATGGACTGAAAGTCTTTTTTCATCCTTAATTACTATGTAACTATGTAAGGTTGGGAGAGTAATAATGGAAAATGAATAGGCTAAATTAAAGAGAATGCATATAGCTGCAGATATTCATTCTATTATATTGGTAGTTTCCTGGGTAACCTGGAGCTACGATTTCCAAATAGCTGGCCGTTCCTTAGTCTCCAAAGTGGATGTAAGTGCTTTTCATTGAAGATATGAGGAAAGGAAAGTAGGGAGAGAGGTGCGGGGAGGAGGGTGTGTGGGATTGGAATGTGGTATTATATGTTGTTAGTTAAATGTAGTTTTGTTTTAATTGTGATGTTAGCCAGAATAGTGGAGGAAAGGAAATATAAAAATTCACAAATTGATAAAAGATTAGTTACTTCATTGAAATTTCTCTCACAAAATGTACAGGGTCTTAACCATGGGGGCAAAAGAAGACTTGCTTTCAATATTTTTGTTAAGGGAAATCCAGATGTTTTGTGTTTGCAGGAAACTCACTGGAACTTAGGCAAAACTCCATATGTTCCAGACCTGGCCAATCCCACAATCCATGCATCAAATTTTATAAAAAAAACAAAGGCTGTAGCAATTTTGTTTAACAAAAGATTACATTCAGCAGAAGAAATTGTCCAAATTGATCCAGAGAGTAGATTTGTATTGTGGGTGGGCAAAATAAATAATAACAAATTTACAATTTTAAATCTATATGCCCCGAATCAAGGACAAAATAAGTTCATAAATCATACTTTGAAACAAATGTATAAAATCAGGCAAGGAGAAATCATCATTTGTGAAGACTTTAACTTATATGCTGATTCCATAGCCGACAGGAAACTGGTTAGAAAACCACAATCAGACCATCAAACTGAAAAAAAGGTCAAAAATTCCTACAGACTGTAAATTTAAATCATATGATGCTTGGAGCATACTACACTCAGAGAGACTTTACATTTTACTCCAACAGATTCCAGTTGTATTTGAGGTTAAATCTTTTTATAAATCGTCTGGTAATAAAAGATTTGACAAAAGTGGAAATTGGTCTTATTGCATGGACTGACCACGCTATAATTAAAATATTTGTTAAAAACTGATACAGTAAAATGAATAATAAATCTAGGAAATTAGACTTAACGTTACTGACAAAAACTAATATAGAATAATTAGATCAAGAGTTAGCACAATTTTTCACACTCAATGAAAATTCAGTAAAATCAAAAGTGGTCTTATGGAATTCCCATAAGGCCTTTGTTAGAGGCCTATTCATAAAGTTTCAGGCTCTTCAGAGGAGACAAAGGGGCAGTTCTTTAATGGATTTATATATTAAGCTCAATGACAGGGAACGACAGAATAAACTATTCCCAACTCTAGACGCCATAACTCAACTGAAAGATATTCAGTTACAGATAAAAACATTGCTTCAGAACCAAGCAGACAAATCTGTATGGGTTTTTCAACAGAAATGTCAAAAAGCAGCATCATAGGAATAAATGTCACCTAATTAACTTTTAAAAAAGACTCATACAAAAGAATAGATATTCCCTGTGATGAACAAGGGAAAAAAATTGATAACCCTGATGAAATTGGTGAATTTTTTTGTAAATATTGTAAAGAACTGTACAATTTAGAAGATGTAAAAGGATTCCAGAAGCCTTCTTTGAGTGAAATTAAAAACTTTCTAAAACATATAAAACTACCCAGAGTCTTCTCTTGCGACCTTGAAACTTTGAATGGCAAGATTGCAGAAAGTGAGCTCAGGGAAACAATTAAAAACGCAAAAAAGGGCTCTGCTGCAGGCCCGGAGGGTTTTCCAAACAAATATTATGTGCACTTTAGATCTCACTTTTAAATACTGATATCAAAATATATGAAAAAGTGTTAGCTTCCATGTTTAACTTATTTATTGAGCAGCCAAGAGACCGAACAAGCTTAGTAAAGGCAGACACGGGTACAAGCAACTCTAAAAGACTGATGAATTTGATTGATTTGGTTAATGAGAAGAGAACGCCGTTAGTGGTTCTCTTCTTGGATGCCGAAAAAAAAATTGGGAAATATAGTTACATGGCAAATTATAAACTTAACCTGTCTAATACGGAAGTTTTGACGATCAACATTCCGGACCAACAATAAAAACAGTTGAAAAGGACATTCTTTTACAATTGGCAAACAGATGAAATAACGCACCTGGGGATCACATTCTGCAAAAACTTGTGGGACATGATCGCCAGGAACGTAAAAAATCTCTTAGAAAAATTGAAGATCCTTGTTAGCCTCATGGGGTGATTTGAACCTGTCATGAACAGGTAGAATAGCGGCTATGATGATGTCAATTTTGCTTTGGATTCATTATTTGATGTGTAACATCGCACACACCCTCACGAGCTGGGCTATTGGACAGTTAAAAAAAATAATTGATACATTTATTTACAGGAATCAACGTATTAGAATTAAATCAAATATTGTATCTAGAAAATTTTATAGGGTTGAACTGTCCCACCCAAATGTGAAAACTTATCATGATGAAATATTTTTGCAGCGTATGATACTTTGGAACTGCCCAGTAGACCAGCTCGGAGGGATACAAATAGAGAGCTCTGGAGGGTTGGATAAAAATCCTAACAAACTCTGATTGTAAAGAGGAGTGGAAGCTTTTGGAACAGATTGAATGTAAGATTGCATCTGATTCCATTCGATAATCATTTAATACATTGGGAAATGTTAATTAGAGAGCTGAATATACAGAATTTGAGTAGTTGGTCTAAATGAAGCATCAAGGTGATTTATACACATATACTGGACTTCTATCTTTTGTGGAATTACAAAATAAATTTGGCATACCCAAATCATGCTGGCTGGACTATAATAGCCTTAGATCCGCACTACTATCTTCGAAATATAATATTAGCTGCAAAAGACCCCTTACGTTTTTGGAACAAGTTTTAATTTCCCAGAATAAGAAACCTCTCATTTAGAAATGCTATCAAGCTTTAAAGGCTCAAATAGATATAGAGAAAACCAGTAATATGAGAAAATGGGAATTAGATATTAAGCAAGTGTGGCCAGCTGGTTCAATGCTTGTGAAATTACTCATAAGATGATAAAGTATACACCTTGGAGGGATTTTTTTTAAACTGTTGAATAGATGGTGTATGACACCAAGTAAGATAGCTAAGTTTAAAAAAAAAAACAGGACATAAAGTGTTGGAGACGGTGTGGGGTGAATGGGACAATGATGCATGTGTGGTCGCAATGCCAGAGTCTTCAATATTTTTGGAAAGCTTGTTTCAAAGAAATAACTAAGATAATAGAACTGGAACTGAATCCAGCTTCAGAAATAGCGCTTTTACACATTTTGCCAGGTTCCCTGAATGTAAAAATGAAAGCAAAATTCTTCAAATGTTAAGTATTGCTAAGTGGCTTATGGCCTCTTATTGGAAGCAAACCCAGATCCCTAAATGGAAAGAGATATTGGAAATACAAGTTGGGTACTAGAAAAGGATGCAATAAATTATGGTATAATTGAAGACTCCCAAAATAATTGGGACATTTTAAATGTAAAAAAATCCCTGTACATAAAGTAGATTTCTAATTTGGCAAAGGTCCCAGTTGCTTACATAGTTACATAGTTACATAGTAATTAAGGTTGAAAAAAGACTTTCAGTCCATCAAGTTCAACCTGTTAAGATCTCCTCTGATCTGCAATATGCGGATTAGTTATTAATTAAATTATTGATTAAATAATTATTAATAGTATAGTATTGGAGAATGAATAAAGAGTTAGTCCATCAAGTTCAACCTTTTTAGATCTCTATTGATCTTTTTAATTTGGACTATTTATTATTATTGTTAATTGTTAATTATTGTTAATTGATCCAGAGGAAGGCAAACATAAAAAAAAAAACATTGAAACTTTGCCAATTGTCTCATAAGGGGAAAAAAAAAGCAAAATTCCTTCCTGACCCCAGAAACTGGCGATCAAATTTCTCCCTGGATCAATATTCCTTGCTTGTTATCTAGGATAGCCTTGAATGCCCTCTTTATTCAGAAATATATCTAACCCCTTTTTGAAGTTGTCTATCGAATTCGCTGTCACCACCTCCTTTGGTAGAGAATTCCACAGTTTAACCACCCTAACTGTGAAGAACCCTTTTCTTTGTTTAAGGTGAAATCTTTTTTCCTCTAACCTCAACGGATGTCCTCTTGTCAGTTGAAAATCTCTTGCTACAAAAAGTTCACTTGACAAAGCCTTATATTGACCCTGGATGTATTTAAATAACGTAATCATATCTCCTCTTAGACGCCTTTTTTCTAGCGAAAATAAGTTTAATTTTGCTAGTCTTTCTTCATAACTTAGCCCCTCCATTCCCCTTATTAGTTTTGTAGCCCTTCTCTGTACTTTTTCCAGCTCTAAAATGTCTTTTTTGTGAGGTGGTGCCCAAAATTGTACTCCATATTCCAAATGAGGGCGTACTAGAGATTTGTATAGTGGCAGAATTATATCTTCTTCCCTGGCTTCTATAATCTTCCTAATACATGCTAATATTTTATTTGCCTTTGCAGCAGCTGCTTGGCTTTGAGCACTGTTACCTAGGTGGTTGTCCACTAGTACTCCCAAATCCCTTTCAATATCTGATACCCCTAGATTTGCTCCATTAAGATTATAGATTGCTTGGCTATTGTTCCTTCCCAAATGCATAACCTTACATTTATTTGTATTAAATCTCATCTGCCATTTTGCCGCCCATTTCTCTAATTTATGCAAATCCTTTTGTAGGGAAAGTACATCATTATCTGATTTTATTACCTTGCACAACTTAGTGTCATCAGCAAAAATGGAGACACTACATTCGAGTCCTACTTCAATGTCATTAATAAATATGTTAAAAAGGAGAGGACCCAATACTGAGCCCTGAGGAACCCCACTTATCACATTAGACCAATCGGAGTATGTTCCATTTACAACAACCCTTTGCTTCCTGTCTTTTAGCCAGCTCTCGATCCATGAGCAGATATTTACTGCAATTCCTGTATCCCTTAGTTTGCTCACTAGTCTTCCATGTGGCACTGTATCAAATGCCTTTGAAAAATCTAAAAAGACTACATCCACTGAGTTGCCCTGATCCAAGTTCCTACTAACCTCCTCATAAAAACTAATTAGATTGGTCTGACACGACCTTTCCTTCATAAATCCATGTTGACTGCTACCTATGATCCTGTTCAAATAGACATATTCTTGTATTCTGTCCCTTATTAACCCTTCTAAAAGCTTCCCAACTACAGAAGTGAGGCTCACTGGTCTATAATTCCCCGGATTTGCTCTAGATCCCTTCTTAAATATAGGTATCACCTCTGCTTTTCTCCAGTCATCTGGTAGAGACCCTGTAGTGAGCGAGTCTTTAAAGATTAGATATAATGGTTTGGCTATTACAGAACCCAGCTCCCTCAGTACCCTTGGATGTATTCCATCAGGACCTGGGGCTTTATTAACATTTATTTTCTCCAACCTCTTTTGTATTTCTTCCTGCGTTAACCAATTATTTAGTGAAGGTAGTGTAGCCCCATTATGTTGCAGTGTCCCAACCACTGGTACCTCCCTTGTGTAAACCGACGAAAAGAACCTATTTAGCTCATCTGCCTTTTCCTGGTCACTAATTATCAGATGGCCTGTGTCACATTGTAATGGTCCTATCGATTCCTTCCTGGCCTTCTTCCCATTAATATATTTATAAAATATTTTAGGGTTAGTCTTACTTTCCATTGCAAATGACTTCTCATTTTCTATTTTAGCCAGTCTAATAGCCCTTTTGCAAGCCTTGTTGATTTCCTTATAGTCACATAAAGATGCCTCTGTTCCCTCCTTCTTGTATAATTTAAATGCTTCCTGTTCTACTCTCCGTCTTTCTGTTTTGTCTGTTGTTTAGTTTTGAGTGGAAAGGCAAGAAATTGCATAACAGACAAACAGTGACAATTAATCAAGTAGGATGGTGGAGGATTGATGGAACTTGAGGTTTCGAGCTTCAAAATAATGAAATATAATATGAGATTAGGAATTAGAGTAAAAAAAGCTTAATACATTGTAAAGTGTTCCATTCAAAGAGCTTGAATGTTATTTATGCAAATAATTTATTTATACAAATAGATGCTCAATGGAATTTAAGAATTAGGCAACATAATTGCAAGCTCCTCCATAATTGATTAATGGATTGATTAATTGCCATTTTTTATGTAATTTATGTTGTGTTTCATTGTTTTTGTATTTTTATCCTTTAAAATTAAAAGAAAAAAAAGACTAAATTCAAGAAAAATACAGTTTAATTAGCTCTCTTCTTTCAACTAACAAAACCTTCATGCAGCAATTAATCACAGTCTCAAAAAGCGGGGTAGGGGAGTGGCAGCGGCAGCGCACAGGGGGGATCAGAGCTGCTTTGTGTCTCTCACTACAAAGCTTGTCAGCAATGGTTAAAGCAACATCCAACAATTAAAATAAATCCTATTTAGAACACACAGCATGCGCTATACAAAGAAAAAAAAATCATACACGTTTTTTTCCCGACTGCCACTTTGTCACTTTGGAGTCTTGCAAGGGTAAGTAGCAAATATGACCCTCAATCAATTCATCAATCAGCACCGCTCTCAAAAACCCAGTCTAGACACAAAACCTTTTATAGGTAATGTACATCTTTCCACTTTTTCAAGGTAAAGTAAACCTTTCCACTTTTTATAGGTCAAGTAAACCTCTGTTAATCTATATGTACAGTGCTTCTTAAAGTAACACCTCGTCAGGTACAATATCTCTTTAATATCTCTTAATTTCTGTCTCAGTAATTATCACCTTCACAGGCACAATATCTTAATCAATTCTACTTCTGTAATTACACTATTTTACTTAATATCACTAATCAGCATTTTTAGGTTATCAACAACAAACAACAAAAAATTTAATCATACCAGGTTCCAGGTAGTAGCCAGTTTGGGTGAGGTAATTTTGTGTGACTTTGCCCGGTCACTCCTACATGCTCGAGTTTCCCTGGGAAGGGATGCATGACAAGCAATTCTACACACAGATTTTCACCAAAGCGGCTCTGCAAACCTCTAATTTTGGCAATGATTAGTTGTCAAGCATCTCCCCCATAAGTTCCTGAAGCTTGGAGTGTTATCTATGGACAATTAGTGCACTCCTGGCTTGGCTCTTCAAATATAAAACTTAACCACAAACCACCATTTTACTCCAAAACCCAGTCATGATACCAAAACACAGAGGCCTCCTATTATTTCCTTATTATCAGATTTTATTTAGACACGTGTGGGTCAACAACAGGAAAAACATCCAAAAATGTCTGCTACTGGCTGATAACAACATAAACATCACAGCTTTTTATACAGAAAATGGTAGAGCCCAATACTACCCTTCTAGAAAAAATGACATATTCCATCCACAGCCAATAAACAATTATTTATATAAGGTGATCCAGTAAAATAGGAAACATGTGGTTAGCACTCATCAACCATGCCTGGTACGTTACATTATCTGCATACAACACCCCCAAGTTGCAAACTCTGCGCATAGGTCAAGTGTTGATCTTGGCTTTGGCCTTGTGTACTGCAAAAGCACATGTTGTTAAGACTAAAGAATTGTTGACTGTCTCTTTAGAAAAACTGCAAAATCACGGAAAAGTTAAATTAACTGTTTCATACCTTATGGCCTACGATGGAAAAATACTGTTTCGGAGCTTACATCCAAATATCACAAATGCTTCAAAAGTGATAAATGCTATATACATACACTAAATGATGTATGGATATTTGTATTTCTCCACAACAGGATCAATACTGGAAATGGTGCCATTGTTCGGTTTTTGTAAGCAATTGGGTAGTGAAAAAGAGTGCTGAGACCCAAATAATTTCAAAGCAGGGAACTTGGGATGTAGATGAGATGGAGCAGTTGTCGATTGCTAGGGTGATGTCTGGAGCTGTGGATGTAAAAGAAGGTGGATTATTAAGAGCTCAGTCTTTGTTATTTTTATTTTTTGGTTGTGGGAGGTCATTCTGGATGACATGTTGGAGAAACAGGTGGTGACATGATTTAGCAGGGAGGGAGATATTTCAGGAGAGGGCATGTAGATTTGAGTATCATTAGCATAGAGATGATAATGGAATCCAGGAAGGCTTAATAGTTTTTCAAGTGAAGCAGTAAAAATTGAGAACAGTAAGGGGCATAAAAAACAGAATTTGAAGAACCCAGACAGTAAGTGGTAACAGTAATGAGGTTGTGCCCAAGTAGAAGGAATTTACTACATAGCCTGTATATATAACAGGATTATTGTTTAGATTTACTTCATAACAAAAAAAACTATAGGAAGAGGAATATTTTTAACCCTGTTTAATCACACTCAAGTAATCCATGCTTACTTTTAATAATTTTTTATGAAAATATAAAATATACTTCTATAATCCAAGCCTTAATTTCTAAGATATTTCCTGCTTGTTTTACTGTTATAGGCACAAGTAATTACATCTGATAAATAGAGTGAAAATGCTAAGGGAATTGTTATGTTAAGATAAATAACAAAAAATAGAAGCTTATCATCATGGAATGAGATCAAGCTGAAATTATGTCAAACTGGACTTCGGAATAGAGTATTTGTGTTGTGTTTGTTGCACAATTTATTTCCCACCTGCTTGTTTTTGTGAAATATTTTCGAGAGATAACTAAGCACCCTTTTATTACCTTAAATAAACATGAACCATCAATTACTGGAAATTTTAAGTTGTAAATCTATTAATAATAGAATTAAAAGGGAAGCATTAAAGATTTCAGTGAAATCACATATATAGTTGTGGATCTTGGGACTGTCCGGAACGTTTGTGATCTTGGTAACGCAGTTGCAAAATAAGAAGTTTATAGAGCATTTTAGTAATAACAAAATATAAATGGTTCCTTTATGAAGATGTAAGAACTTGCACTACATGTTCTTGATCTGATTACATTTCTTCTCCTCTATCTGCTCTTACCTAATAGTATACGTCATAGCCCGCAATCCATCATCATGCTGTACCTGGCAGTAAAGTAAACTCTCAGCATTTGTGTGAGGAAGAACGGCGGTCACAATGAGTTGATTATGTTATACACTGTCAAGTCACATTATTATGACTAATAACCGCTGTGTGCAGCATGAACAGCAGCTAGACAGTGTGGTAGTGATCCAATAAGATGCTGGAAGGTTGGCAAGAATATCTGGAGTCATGCAGACTGTGGTGCATCCGACAGCTGCTGAAGAGTGCATGTTGGAGGATCTATACATTGTACATGGCAATCAAGGTGGTCCCATAATGTAGGTACTCGATGGGGTTCATGTCTGGGAAATTTGGAGGCAAAGGAAGTACTTGGAAGTATTCAGTGTCCTCCTCCTCCCATTCCCAGACATATATGGTTGTATGACATGTTGCATTGTCCTGCTGAAAAATCCCATCCACTCCAGGGTAACAGACAACATATATGGGTGTACTTAATCTGCATGGATAGATAACCCAATCAGTTGGGAGTGCTTTCCAGAGGTATGAGTGTACCCAGACGATGCCAAGAAAACATTACCCAGACCATAACAATGCCACCACCAGCTTGTGTTCTTCCAACAATGATTGCAGAGTGTTTGTTCTTGGAGGTTTTGCATATGACACTTCAACAGCTGTTCAGTAGATGGAGCAGAAAACGTGACTCACCAGAGAAGGCAACTCTTTGCAAATCAGAAGAGGTTCATTTTCAGTACTGTCATGCAAATTGAAGCAGTTTCTGACAGTGAACTCTCATCAACATTGATGCAGTGACCAGGCTTTGGAGCCCTATACGCAACTGGGTTGGCTGTTCTGTCATTTTAGACACACGTTCGGAAGCCCCCTGGTTAGTTTCGATGGTGAGTTGCCCAACTGTAGCATGTCGGTTGGCCCCTACACACCTTCACAGCCGACAAACACTTCTGACATCAATGACACGTGGCGATCCGCAGTTTCCACTCCGTTTATTTGCTATGGTGCCGTTTGTCAGGTCATGGTACACTTTAACCACAGAAGCACGCGAACAGTTTACAAACTGCACTGTTTCCAAAATACTGCTACCCTTGGCCCGAAAGCCAATGATCATCCCCTTTTCAAAGTAGGATAAATTGCACGTTTTACCAATCATAGCGATGGTTGATATGTTTGCAGAATACCTTCCAAGCCAGCTCACGACACGTGCCGTATTTCATTGTCTGCATGCTGCTGACGTTAAATGTAGGCATTAGTCATAATAATGTGACACAATCCTGTAATTTAATGTCCAAGTCTGGAAGGGGAATCTATTCCTTGTATGGAATTATGTTTATGTCAGGTGTTCTTGAATTCTTTATATCTGCCCATACCATTTATCTACCACCCTTTCTGTAAAGCGGTACTTTCTAAATTATTCCTAAATTTTCTAGGATAATTACAGCATTTACTTATCATCTTCATTACATTGAAAGTTCATGAACATCTGTTTGAAGATTTCAAACATGTCACCCACTCCTGTTTCTTCTCCAAGCTGTACATATTAAGGTAGAGATATCTCTCATAAATATATTAGCATGGATAAACCAATCATATTGAAGGACTAGTGATAAAGCATGTTTTAATGTGCATCAAATAAAAAACAGATCCAATAAAACTATTTAAAATCTGCTGCTTGTTGTAGGTGTAAAACAGGTTATTACAGAGTTATCTGTGTTATCTGATTTGAAACTTTAGGTAAAGTTGGCAACATTTTTTTTATAACATTTAAAATGTGAGAAGATTTTTTCATCTAAATAGCTAATTTTATGTAAACTTTATTCTACATTGCTAGATTATTCATATATATTTTTTCCACACAATGCAGCGAATGCTGAGAAATTATGTTTTAATATTTATTTAATATAAATCTAGACTATCTAATACTATTTTCTGTTATGTAAACAGTTTAAGCTTATCTTCAGGCTTATTTAGATCAGGCTCCACTTCATAGCAAGCAGCATTGCACACATTCACCACAATGGCAGTGGTGAAAAGAAAAGCCAGTACACACTTCTGAAAATCCTACGGGAAACACATTGTAGATAATTCATAAACATATGTATACCAGTCTGAGTTGAATATAACAATGCCACTTACTGTCATGCATTTTAAAGAGAATGTTATATACAAAACAAAAGGTTTATCCCCATTAAAATAAAATATATTAACTAAAGAAAATAAACAGTAAAACAACAGACAGGCAAAATGATGAGCGTGATCTGCCTTTATCTTACCAGTGAGATACAAGAACGAATTGTGATAATTGGATTTTCTAGTTTGTCTTACATTAATTTCAGTGGGGACAAAGCATAATATGCTGCAGAACAGACATCCGTAAGGTTCACTGCCTTACTGCTTCCTGCAATATATCCTAAAAGTAGAGGGTAGTTTGACAGAGTGAGGTAGAGAATTCTATAGGGTAGAGGCAGCACATGAGAAATAACTGGTGACATATGTGAGTCTAGCAGATGCATTTAAGGTGTGTTCACCTGTGGAGATTCTATTAATGGTAAGTTCCGTTAGGAATGAGTTGCAGTAGTCTATGTGGGAGGTAAGTGAGTGACTTAGGATTTTGGTTGTTTCTTTTGTGAGTAAAGGATCGAGATTGGAAATGTTTTACAGGTGCCATTGTTAAATTTTGGTAAGCAAATGGATGTGGGTAGTGAAAAAGAGTGCTGAGACCCAAATAAGCTCAAAGCAGTGGACTTAGGATGTAGATGTGATGATGCAGTTGTCAATTACAAGGGGGATGTCTGGAGCTGTGGATGTGAAAGAAGGTGTTATGTTTATTTTTCGGTTGTGAGATGTCATCTAGGATGACATGTTGGAGAAACAGGTGGTGGTGACATGATTTAGTAGGGAAGGAGATATTTCAGGAGAGGGCATGTAGATTTGAGTATCATTAGCAATGAAAGGATAATGGAATCCAGGAAGGCTTAACAGTTTTTCAAGTGAAGCAGTATAGATTGAGAAAAGCAAGGGGCATAAAAAACAGATGAATAACCCAGACAGTAAGTGGTAACAGTAATGAGGTTGTGCCCAAGAACAAGGAACTTAATGGGTGGTTAGATAAATAAGATTGAAACTAAGAGAGCATGGGTAGTTTAAGAGATGAGTTATTTACGTTGGGTGTAATAAATTAATTTTTGAAGGGAGAGGGAAATGTGCCAGTTGCAAGGGAGAGACTGAAGAAGTGGCTAGAGCTGGGGTAAATACAAATATATAAGCAGGATAGATAAGAGTTCTATTGCTGTGTGTTAAAACTGTGCATGGAATAACTACTGTGCGTTTTATGAAGAAAAAAGAGTTTCTAATTCCAGCAATATTTACTCATATTATATGTCATATTATATGTCCCATTTTTACCTTACACCTAAAACAAGAGTAATAGTTAGCATTAAATATCCAGAAATAATATTTATAATAATAATTATTATAAAAACTAATATATATGTAAGTTGTGTTCACGACTTTATGATCTTAAAAAGAAATATATATATAAAATGAGTTTAAAAATGAGGATAAGTGGGATTAACAACCTGTAGTTAATATTTCTATTTTTTTATATTTTCTACATAGCCTGTATATCTAACAGGATTATTCTTTAGGTTTGCTCCATAAAAAATAGGAAGATAGATATTTTTAACCCTGTTTAATCACACCCAAGTAAACCATGCTTACTTTTAACAAACTTTGATGAAAATATAAAATATACTTATATAATCCAAGACTTAATATATGATATTTTTTCTGCTTGTTTTACTGTTATAGGCACAAGTAATTACATTACTACTGATAAATAGAGTGAAAAGGCAAAGTGAATTATTGTATTAAGTTAAATAACAAAAAATAGAAGCTTATCATCATGGAATGAGATCAAGCTGAAATGATGTCCAACTGGACTTCAGAATAGAGTATTTGTTTTGTGTTTGTTGCGTCATTTATTCTTGTGAAATATTTTCGAGATAACTAAGTACCCTCATATAGGTTTGAATAAACCTGAATAGAATTAAAAGGGAAGCATTAAAGATTTCAGTGAAATATATTTTATATTACAATTTTACAAAATTAAATTTTTTTAAAACGTATGATTTACTAATTAAAAATAAACTGTGGAAAAATTATTTTAGCTGGATTTGTCAACTGTGCAGTAAAAATAGTTTATAACAAATGTAAAATCATGGATACTTGTGTGAATCAAAATTAGAAAGCTACTTGCATAATGTAATGGATCAGAAGAATGTAAATTGGAGTGTCATTGTTTGTGAATAACACTATAGCATGTAAACTGCATATTCCTGCCAATTAGCCTCCTTACATACTGAAGAATTACATGCATGTTTTTTTCTGCATATTTTCTCTATGAACCCATGTGATTGGTTGATAACTGTCAATATGGAATTTCCAATGTAATTAAAACCTTCCAGGAGGCCGAAGCATTTAGATCTGTCTTTGTCACTTGTCAGCTTTACATAGTTACTGTACATAGTAATTGAGTTTGAAAAAAATATTTTAGTTTATCAAGTTAAACCTTTAAAGATCTCCTCTTATCTGCAATTTGCATATTAGTTGTTAATTGATCCAGAGGAAGGAAAACAGAAAAAAAAAAAAAATTAAACTTAGCTAATCACCTCAAAAGGGAAAAAAATGAATTCCTTCCTGACACCGGCGATCAGGTTCCTCCCTGGATAAATACTTTCTCACTAATTAAACAGGATAACCCTGAATGCCCTTTTTATTTAAAAATACATCCATTCTCTTTTTAAAGTTATCTATCGAATCCATTGTCACCACCTCCTTTGGTAGAGAATTCCATAGATTAGCCACCCTTACTGTGAAGAACCCTTTTCTTTTTTAAGGTGGAATCTTTTTACGTCTAGCCTCAAAGGATGTCCTCTTGTCAGTTGAAAACCTCTTGGCACAAAAAGCTCACATGACAAAGCTTTATACTGACCCTGGATGTATTTATATAATGTAATCATATCTCCTCTTAGACGCTTTTTTTCTAGAGAAAATAAGTTAAGTTTGGTTAATCGTTCTTCATAACTTAGTCCCTCCATTCCCTTTATTAGTTTTGTTGCCTTTCTCTGTTCCTTTTCCAACTCTAAAAATCCAAAAAAACTACATCCATTGACTTTCCTTGATCCAGGTTCCTACTAACCTCTTCATAGAAATGAATTAGTTTTTTTTTTTACATGACCTATCCTTCATAAATCCATGTTAGCTCCTACTTATAATCCTGTTTGAATGGACATATTCTTGTTTACGATCCCTTATTTATTTATTTTTTTCATAAATATTTAAAAGAAAAAGTAAACACAATTATAAGTTATTTTACAAAATGATGATCCTTATTATCTTCAAAGTAAGCAATTATATATTATATGTAAAAAGAGGATAGTACTCTAGTACTTTACATATTTTGCTGTTTACAGAAAAAAGAAAAATCTCATATCTATACCTAAATACATAGCTATTTTCTCAATCAAACATCTTGATTATTCAACTTTACTAGATCATCATATATGGCTTTCATTCATATAATATTAATAATATACATGTATCAAAAAGAAAAAAAGAGAGAAAAACAAACAACTCACACAAGAGATAAGAAGGGAGAGGGGTAAAAAAAGGGGAGGGAGGGACCTGCTCTAATTCTCTTTCCCCTCTCGCTCAAACCTCAACTCTCCTATCATCAAAACTTAAATTAAACATTTTTGCTCTCTATATTGGTCCCACAACCGCCATTTCTTAGTTGTATTCACTGCATCTGTATCACAAAGATGGTTTAGTGTATCTATTTCGATAAACCAATTTTGAGCAACTTTTTCTTCTATCATTGACCAGAATGGAAAATTTGGACTTTTCCAAGACTTTGCAAGTAGCCACTTGGCCACTAAAAGTACATTAATTATTATGGCTGCGTCTGTTTTGGTTATATATAGTGGAAATATATAAAATAATACTATTTCTGGTAACAGTTCAGCTCTTTTTTGATAATTTTTGTAAGTAATCACAGTTGCCAAAATAAACTAACATCTTTACAGGATCACCATATATGTAGTTGTGTCCCTCTATCTTTAGATTTATGGGAAGACTCTTGTGAAAATTTCTCAAGGATGGCCGGTACTAAATACCATCCTTGATGTACTTTAAAGCAGGTTTCCTGTAAATTAACAGCTTTAGTTACTTTTTTTTAGTAAATGCCTTAAACCAACTGGAAATCACCCATTCTTGTTTAGGACCCTTTCCCACTTTTGTATTTCTTGAGTTTTATTCTTTCCTTCCTCATTTTTGATCATTCTCAGGCCTTTAGATATAGATAAATTAATATCCATCAAATACATTTTTTTAAAATGGGTGATATCTCTAAGTTTCCCCAGATTGAAATCAAAGTTGCGTATAGTATTTTGAAGAGCAAGGTGGTTTAACCATTGAAATTTATTAAGTCTATTGATTTCCAATAAATTCTCAAAGGATATAAATGATTCATTATCATATAAATCCATGAGATAGGTTAGGCCCATAATTTTGAAACTCCAAAGTAAGTTACATTTCTAACTGTCTTATTGGAATAATCAATGATGGAAAAGGCAATAGGTTATATTTCTTATTGCTCTTATACCAAAGTTTCAATAAATGTTGTAGGACTTCGGGGAGAAGAGACTTACCGTATATACTTGAGTATAAGCCGAGTTTTAGGATGATGAGGGTGGTTTAGGATGAGGATGGGGGATTGAGGATGAGGAGGGAGGTTGAGGATGAGGGCTGATTTTGAGGATGAGGAGGGAGGATGAGGAGGGAGGATTAGGAGGGGATTGAGGAGGGGTGTTTAGGATGAGGAGGGTGGTTTAGGATGAGGAGGGTGGTTTAGGATGAGGATGGGGGGTTGAGGATGAGGATGGGGGGTTGAGGATGGGGGTTGAGGATGAGGAGGGGGGTAGAGGTTGAGGAGGGAGATGCTTTATAGTTATTGCCTCCTGGTATGCAAATAAATTTGGAGATGATAAACCACCTCTGATATACAGTGCCTTGCAAAAGTATTCACCCCCTTGACTTTTTACATATTTTGTTACATTACAGCCTTAAATTCAATGTTTTGTTAATCGGAATCTTATGTGATGGATCAGAACACAATAGTCTAAGTTGGTGAAGTGAAATGAGAAAAATATATACATAAACATTTTTTTTTAAATAGAAAACAGAAAATTGGCATGTGCAAATGTATTCACCCCCTTTGTTATGAAGCCCATAAAAAGCTCTGGTGCAACCAATTACCTTCAGTAGTCACATAAGTAGTGAAATGATGTCCACCTGTGTTCAATCTAAGTGTCACGTGATCTGTCATTACATATACACACCTTTTTTGAAAGGCCCCAGAGGCTGCAACATCTAAGCAAGAGGCACCACTAACCAAACACTGCCATGAAGACCAAGGAACTCTACAAACAAGTAAGGGACAATGTTGTTGAGAAGTACAAGTCAGGGTTAGGTTATAAAAAAAAATATCCACATTTTTGATGATCACCAGGAGCACCATCAAATCTATCATAACCAAATGGAAAGAACATGGCACAACAGCAAATCTGCCAAGAGACGGTTGTCCACCAAAACTCACAGACCGGGCAAGGAGGGCATTAATCAGAGAGGCAGCACCGAGACCTAAGGTAACCCTGGAAGAGCTGCAGAGTTCCACAGCAGTGACTGGAGTATCTATAAATAGGACGACAATAAGCCGAACGCTCCATAGAGTTGGGCTTTATGGCAGCCATAACTTTCAGCAAAAAACTAAATGGCATGTGGGAGACTCCCAAAATGTATGGAGGAAGGTGCTCTGGTCTGATAAAACTAAAATGGAACTTTTGGCCATCAAAGAAAACTCTATGCTTGGCGCAAACCCAACACATCACATCATCTAAAGAACACCATCCCCACAGTGAAACATGGTGGTGGCAGCATCATGCTGTGGGGATGTTTTTCAGCAGCCGGGACTGGGAAACTGGTCAGAGTTGAGGGAAAGATGGATGGTGCTAAATACAGGGATATTCTTGAGCAAAACCTGTACCACTCTGTGTGTGATTTGAGGCTAGGATGGAGGTTCACCTTCCAGCAGGACAATGACCCGAAACACACTGCTAAAGCAACACTTGAGTGGTTTAAGCGGAAACATGTAAATGTGTTGGAATGGCCTAGTCAAAGCCCAGACCTCAATTTAATAAAAAATCTGTGGTCAGACTTAAAGATTTCTGTTCACAAGCGCAAACCATCCAACTTGAAGGAGCTGGAGCAGTTTTGCAAGGAGGAATAGGCAAAAATCACAGTGGTAAGATGTGGAAAGCTCATGGAAAATTATCCAAAGCGACTTGGAGCTGTGATTGTCGCAAAAGGTGGCTCTACAAAGTATTGACTTTAGGGGGGCGAATAGACTTTGACTTTTTCTGTTATTTTGTCCTATTTGTTGTTTGCTTCACAATATAAAAAAAAAAACACCTCTTCAAATATGTGGGTATGTTCTGTAAATTAAATGATGCATATCTTCAAACAATCCATGTTAATTCGAGGCTGTGAGGCAACAAAACATGAAAAATGCCAAGGGGGGTGAATACTTCTTTGAAGAACCTCTTCCTCTGAAGAACCTCTTTATTTATACGCTCTCTTTTCCCTTTTAGAATAAAGCTGTCTACAGCTTTTTACATTTTTTTAAGAATATATCTAGAGTTATAAGATGGAATACATATAGCATATCTTGGGCAAAATTATAATTTTTATCACTGCAATACATCCCATCCATGATAGGTTTATTTTCTTCCAATTATCAAGAGTACCAATTATTTCCCTATATAGCTTCTCAAAATTTCTCTGAGATGTTTCTCTTAAATTTGGGAAAACAAATCTACCCCTAGATGTTTAAAACTATTGGTGTCCCAATCAAAGTTAAAATTATCCTTTAGTAACATTTTAGTCTTAATATCTAGATTTACATGTAAAATATTTATTTTGGAAGCATTTAGTTTATAATATGTCATATTACTATAGATATTCATTTCTGATAGGAGATGATAGATATATGTTAACGGATTCATCACCACAATCACTATATCTTCAGCAAAGAGTGTAATTTTGCTTTCAATTGTTCCTATTTTATTTTCTGAAATTTCCATATGATATCTAATCAGTTGAGCCAGTGGTTCTATATACAGTGTAAAAAGCAAAGGTGAGAGTGGGCAGCCTTGTCTGGTCCCATTAGTCAGGGAAAAGGCAGCTGAATCAAAGCCCATTCCAGAAACCGTTGTGGACACATTAGAGTATAAAGCTTTAACAGCTTTTTGGCCGAATTTACCAAGTTCAAACTTAATTCAAATTTTGTCCAGAAAGTCCCAGTTGACCCTGTCAAAAGCCTTCTCGGCATCTAAAGACAGGGCCACTACTGGGACGCTGCTGGACTTGGCATATAATAGCAGATCTAAAAGTTTTCTGGTGTTATCTGCACAGTTCCTGACGGTTAGAAAGCCTGACTGATCAAAGTCTATTAGGTCTGACAATAGGGGTTTTAAACAGGCTGCATGTATCCTAGAGTAGATCTTGATATCAGTATTAAGTAAAGCAATCGGTCTATAATTTCTAGGATCTTTTTCATCCTTATATTTTTTAGGATTGTTTATAATATTTGATACTAGCATATCTGATGGTGCTTTACACTTGGAACTAATTTCCTTAAACGTATCTTCCATATATCCCGATAGTGATGAAGAGAAGATTCTATAGTAAGCATTGTCAAATCCATCAGGGCCTGGAGCCTTATAATGGCAGGGTTACTATACACAATTCTACTTCTTCCACTTTTATTTCCTTTTCCAAAGTGTTTAATTGATCTCTAGAAATTTTAGGGAGATTCATTTTTTTTTCAAGGAAATCCTCAATGTTCTTATCTGTTGGTCTAATTTTTTTTTGATCTTCTGCTAAATTATATATTCTACAAAGGCTTCTCCAATGTCACAAGATTTTGTACGTATTTTATCTTTAACGTCTTTGATTTTTCCTATTCTTTTCTAAAAAAAAAGGGGGATTTAACTTACTGGCCATCCATTTACCACATTTATTGCTATAGTAATATTGATTATGTTGGTACTGCCAGATTTTTCTACCAATTTGCAGTTGTAATATTTTCTTTATGCGTAGTAAGATCACCTATTTGTGTAGCTAGAATTTGCGAAGGAGATTGTTTATTTAATTGTTGATATAAATATCTTTCAGAGGAGTTCCTCTTTTTTTTCTTGCTGCCACAGACCAGGAGATCAAAATACCTCTAATTACCGATTTATGTGTATTACAAAGCTTAGTCGGGGAGGATAATAAACCAACATTTAGTTAAAAAAAGGCTTATATCTCTTTCCTTGATTTATCCCTATCTTTGTACAGCCTTATTAAATTGCAACTCAGCCAATTGAATAGGGCTCTATATAAGCACACAGTATATTTTTGCAGACGTTTTTATTTAGTGAACTTCTATCCAAAAGCAATGTCTTCACTAACTAAAATCTTCTGTAAAAAATGTTACTATGTTCTTATATAGAGCCCTTTTCAATTGACCAAATCACAATTTAATAAGGCTGTAAGTCTTTAAACAGAGTAATATCCATCTTAAATGTCCTTGCTTTGAAACCATGATTCTGGTTCTCCAAAACTAGAGTCAAACCCCTGTAGATTTAGATGTATTATCGGCTGAAATACACTTGGAGAACCTTTTACTAAAGAGACTATTCTGTTTATTATTTTTCCAGTGTGTCTCTTGTATACAAATCAAATCTGCGCCTTACTTTTCGAAAAACCTTCGAGTTACCTGTCTTTTATATAGGGAATTCAGGCCCCTAGCATTCTGGCATAAGATTTTAATTTTTTACGGTCTGAAAAATAAAATGATGCTGATAAATAGATAGAGAAAGGTAAAAGGAGCAAGAGAGGAAGGAGAGCAGTGCATGGGGAGGAGAAAAAAGGGGGGAAAGGGGGGAAAGGGACAAAAGAAAAAACATACATACAACACAGAAAAATCATAACAGAATCAAAACACAAACATAAAACAATAATGTATTGGGAGATGTGTTCCCAATTACCTCTCCAGATATTTTTTTTTAATAAAACCTCTATATGATCAGTGTAAAATTCTTAATTATTAAGATTAAGACTGGAAACTTTCCATCTGAAAATTTGACTCTATATTTTTCTTTTTTTTTTCCTCTTCATAATTGTCTATAAATGTGAGTATTTACTATTCTATAACTCTTGTGAATCTCGTTTCTCATCATTATACAATTGATATTTAACTATAGTTTTAATAGTGGTAAATATAGTCAACTACTAATATGTTTCTCCTATGAATCTCAACTCTTATTCATAGCTTTACTTTCTTTTTTCCTTACCCTGAATTCCCCATTGAGTTCTTACTTGTCTTCCCCTCAAAGATAACACCCAGGCCCCAGCCCCTTTCTGATCCCACTTTTACATACCGTATATACTCGAGTATAAGCCGACCCGAGTATAAGCCGAGGCACATATTTTACCACAAAATACTGGGAAAACTCGACTATACTCGAGTATAAGCCGAGGGTGGGAAATGTGCTGCCCCCTGTGTCCCTCTTGTGCCCTCTGTGTCCCTCTCTTGTGTGCCCTCTGTGCCCCTATCTTGTGTCCCCCCTCTCTCTCCCCTGTGTCTCTTCCCCCCTCTCCCTCCCCTGTGTCTCTCCCCCCTCTCCCTCCCCTGTGTCTCTTCCCCTCCTCTCCCTCCCCTGTGTCTCTTCCCCCCTCTCCCTTCCCTGTGTCTCTTCCCCCTCTACATTTCCTGAGTCTCTTTCCCTCCCCCTCCATTCCCTGTGTCTCTTTCCCTCCCACTTCCTTATCAACCACCTCAACCCCCCTCCTCATCCTCCCTCCTCCTCCCTCCTCAACCACCCTCCTCAACCTCCCTCCTCAATCTCCCTCTTCAACCCCACTCCTCATCCTTCTCCCACCTCCTCAACCCCCCTCCTCATCCTCAACCCCCCTCCTCAACCTCCTTCCTCAACCCACCTCCTCAACCTCTCTCCTCAACATCCCTCCTCAACCTCAACCCCCCCTCCTCATCCTAACCCCCCTCCTCACTTTACCCCTCTAATTACCTCCCCCTCTCCCTTTCCCCTCACTTACCTTCCATCTGAAGTGACGTCACATGCACATTACGTCATTAACATTGGCAGGGTCAAGATGCAGCCGGAAGACGCGCGGAAGAGCTGAGGAGCAGCTTCAGATGGAAGGTAAGTGAAGGGAAAGGGAGAGGGAGAGGTAATTAGAGGGGTAAAGTGAGGAGGGGGTTTAGGAGGAGGAGGGGGGTTTAGGATGAGGATGGGGGTTGAGGATGGGGAGGTTGAGGATGAGGTTGGTGGGGTTGAGGATAAGGATGGGGGTTGAGGATGGGGGGGTTGAGGATGAGGATGGGGGGTTGAGGATAATAAGGGAGGGTGAGGGAAAGAGCCACGGGGGGGGGGAAAGGGAGCCATGGGGGTGAAAGAGAGACACGGGGGTGGTGACTCGAGTATAAGCAAGGAGTGTCTCCCAATCATATTTTCGTTTACCCTTGGCTATTACAGTGGATGGAATCCCTTCAAACAGAATGTTCCAACTCAAGAATATATTCTTGCCCTCACTGGGAGAATTTACTATAGTTTTATTGTCATCTTTAATGATGATTAATTTAACTGGGTATCCAGTGTTGCGCTAGGTAAGTCTGAAAAGACAATAATATTATCATAAGGTGGTGCAAATGTTTTAAGTTCTCTAGCTGTTTTCATGATAGAATCTCTGTGAAAAGCATAGTGTAATATTATTATGCCGTCCCTAGGGACTGAATTAGGAAGACTTCTCGAGAGAGAAATTCTATAGACTTTTTCTATCAGAAATTCTGGTTGTATCTGTGGTTTATCTTTAACCAAATAATAAAAAAATGCCAAAATATAATTTTTAGATCTGTATTTGGAATATCTTCGCCTATTCCTCTAAGTCTAATATTTTTCATTCTTTTTCATTCTTGAATAGTCTTCCATAGCGTTCTGTTTTTGTCTAAGAAATTTTACTTTTTCTAGTTGTGTTTTAAGAAGTTGATTATCCAGCAACATTTCTTCTACCTTATCTTCTAGTTCATTTGTTTGTTTTTTAATAGAATTTATGTGTTCAGTGTTTTTTTCTACAACTGCACATAGTTCCAATTTTATATTAATCTGGAATTCTGAAAACAAAATTTTCAGGGCTGTAAGAGTCACTACATCTTGTGGGTCTGCTGCTTCCTCAGTCGAAGAAGTTTCTCTTGAGAAATTTGGTGTTATTATCTTAACATTTTCAGCCATCTCTGTTGAATTATGGGTAGCAGTACTACCCTTGCTTGTAGCAAAAAAATGTGCTGAAGTATTGCCGCCTTTCTTGTCCCTATTCTTATGTTTAGACATAATTGCTAATTATCCTTAGTTCATAAACAGGAGAGGGCCCCAGTCTTAGTGACCAACCAATTCAGATATTAGTTAAATATACCATGCAAAATTGTCGCCCAAAATATCCAATCCCCTTATTGCTTGGGGTTATTTATCATCTAAGTTATACCAATGCATAAGAAAAACAATAATTAATTAGATAACATCAAATAGGTGTTTCTTTAAACTACAGATTTTATCACAGTCCATATTTCCTAAAGTTGGTTCTCCTGGGGTATTAGGAATCTTGAAAATTGCAAAACTGATTATAGTTCAAACAACACTTCAAGATATTGCTTTCTTCAGGGAAATCTTTCATATGTTTACTATTATCTAAAAGTTTCCTCAATCTTTATTTGATATAGGAGTACATAAAGTTGATTCGCATATATAAAGATGTATAGTTCTTAAATTATTGCCAGTATAATTAGTCAAGATAAGAATTCACTTCTCCTTTATTTCTCAAAGCTAGTTGTTAATGTCCATATTTACTTTTCCCCTATGTATCTCCTCCTATGGGGAGCTTCAGGGTCTCCAAAGACTGTTGGGCAGAAAAGAAGGAGCAAGCATTAACTCTTCTCCTCTTCTCCTCTTACTCTTCTATTGTTTGCAGGCCATGTTATATTCAGATATCCTGTTGGAAATGCGGGCACATCCCATCACCATACCGCTCTCTAGCAAAGGAAGCCAGAATGCATAGTTCCTCCTGGGACCCTCTGGGCGATTTAGGAGATCTTCTTTAGTCATGCATAGGGACTCAGCCACCTATAACAAACAGGCAAAAGTTTCACTGCTGGCCCACACAAGCTGTGGTAAAGAGATCAATAGGAATCGTGTCTTGATGTTTCACAGGTCCGGCTATCCGTCAAATCAATGAGCTCCCTGTTTCCCAAAGGTTGCCCTCTTTCAACATTTGATACTATATCAATATTATTTGTGAACTAAATCCAAGATAACTTAATTTCTAGTAGGCTCTTCTATAACCTGGGCCAGATACTGAGCTCTGATTGTACTCAAGAACCTGCTCTCATTAGGGGAACTGCTGGCCTCATTCATCCAGTTTATTTCAGGGTAGTTATAATTTCCTATTATTAAAACTCCAATCTGTAACAATGACTGCGGTTACTCACTTTCGATCAGTTTTGGGGGTTTATAGCAAACTCCAACTAATATTCTTTTAGAATTTGCTGCTCCGCAATTTAACTCTACCCACAAACATTCAATATTACCGCTAGTTCCAGCATAAATATCTTTTGTGACTAAAGGCTTAAATTCAGGCTTAACATACAGGAAAACCTTTCTTACTCTTTTACCATTGCCCATATCTTTCTTAAATAGGTTATAACCATCCAGATTAACAGTCCAGTCATGTGATTCATCCCACCATGTTTCAGTAATGCCTATTAAATCCAATTTCTCATTAACTGCTAATAATTCTATCTCTCCCATTGTTCCTGCCACGCTTCTGGCATTAGCGAGCATACACCTTATTTTATGAGTCTGTAGTTCTGAAATACCTGCCACTGTACTTGATTTACCTAGCAATACCTCCCTATTAACTATACTAACCCTCACACATCTCCCCCCCCCCTTGCCCAGTTAATTCGTTCCTTACTCACTCTACACTTTCTACCCCATTACTTCTCTCATCTTTCCCCCCACCTACTAGTTTCAAAACTACCCCAGCCATTCTACCATCCTATCCCCTAGCACAAAAGCTCCCTCATCATTAAGGTGCAATCCATCCCTCCAATAGAAATTGTACCAATGTGAGAAGTCCAGTGCTCTAAAAATCCAAACCCCTCCTTAATGCACCACATTTTTAGCAACACATTAACTTCCCTAAGCTCCTTCTGTCTCCCTGGGCTAGCACGTGGCACAGGTAGTATCTCAGAAAATTCTACCTTGGAGGCCCTTGCCTTCTGCTTTTTACCTAGTTCTATAAAATCATTCTTTAATCATTTAACTTGTATTGAAATTGTTTTTACCTTTTGCTTCTCCTATGTATGGCACTGTGGAATATGTTCGCACATTATAAATTTAAGATAATAATAATAATAATAATAATAATAACACTAAATGAATGGTGAGTACACACAATTACCTACCAATAGGATTGTAGCAATATGGCAATGCAGGGGTAGTCAGTTATTTTTTTATAAAATTCACTAAGGTCTTTATGAAAATAAAGCCAAGATCCAGAAACCATGTTTGTTTATGTTTATACATCCACATATTTCGACATTATGCTATATATAAGGGCACAGCAAGGGAATTTATATTGTGAAGGAGATTTGGGAATATAACATGCAACTGAAAGCTTATTAAGGATTTGGATCTGCATCTGATATATATGAGATTAATAATAATGCAGTGGTGGACTGGAAGACAGGGACTGGAGATCCATATTCTGACCTAGGTCCGTCTAGTAACTACTCCTGCGGTAAAACAATTTATACCTCATTATATTAGACATAGGGCTATCCTAAATATCTGGCAAGACAAAGCAACAGATACTTATGTTTCAATGCTTAGTATACATTCCTCAGTATATGGATATCATAATATTCATATGAAGCCAACTATATGTGTGTGCTATATAGAGAACAGAAGTGCAGAAAGATATGCAAGCTATACAGTATAATACAGTATACAGAAACTGATAGCCAAATTAAATTTGAAGCCCGTATGTGCAATGCGAGCCCTGCAATGGCTGCGGGCTTGACATTTTGCAGAGTTACATAGCTATTAAATTAGAGCAGGGCGCTAGCTACAGACTTGTGACTCAAACCTGTAAACCATCTGTTGAACTTTGGATGCACGGTCGGGAACGTAATCAATTAGTCAAACCCGTAGTTACGGGTTTAGATGGAGCCAATGGCAACTAAGATCGTCAGAACTACGTCACTGAAAAATGGTAGGATTTCAAAGTCTTACGAATTTCAATTACAAGTTACGATCGGCCCACATTCCAGACATAATGCAATATTGATAAAGCTGTAACTATGATATTCTAGTCCATGCGAGTTCCATTAGATGTATCAACATATTGATTGCCGGAATCGATATAACACGGAAATTAAAGTGAAAATAAAGTATTTTATATTGCCGGTTTGCGACCCTGAGAATGTTGTGCTATTAATTCTAAGACCTAACATCACTTTCCCTTTTATTATGAGTACAGTAGTGTGTGTATATTTGCATTTACAGTGCTACAGATTGGACTTGTAGCCCTTGTGGTTCCTCTCTAGCACACGTAGGCTTCTTTGATCCATTTGTGGGTTACGGTCTTGAACGCCAGTGAATTTGTTGCAATTCATTAGCGTGATTGGAAGTAACAGTTACAGGCTTGAAAGAACAAAGATTTGCAGCTTTTTCGGGTATTATCGCTCCTACCCCACAAGTCGTCGACGGGTTGCTTTACGAGGACAATTTAATAGCCATAAGCCTTGTGGGCTACGTTATAGGCTACGGTTTTCAAAGTTGAGGGAATTTAATGTGGCTATGAGTTTGTAGGTATTAAATTGTTTTTTAACAATTTAAAAACAAAATCACATACTGGAAATATGTTAATTTTTGGATTAACTATCTTCAATGTTTAAAAAAATGTTACAATAATATATATACGGTAAGGATTGGAAAGGTTTATCGCTATTTATAGTTATAGAGGATTACATTTTGTAATACAAACATTGAAAGATTTGTTGCTGAAATGGTGCAGAGGCAAGATCAAGGTTATTGCTGCAATATGTAGAGCTAAGAGATCATGAAAAGTAGTGTGAAAGAATCGTAGGTGTATCATGGTTGGAAAGAGAGTGGAAGTAGCTCTTCAAGGAGGTTCAACATATGGGGAAGAATTGTACTGAATGCAATGCAATTTTGAATAGTTACAGTTTTAGGTAAAAGATGGACAAGTAATATTAGAATAGTGAGGGCCATGTTGGTGAAAACTCAATGGTCATTAAAGAGCCCTGCAATCCACAGTTTTGTATTTCTCTATTGTATTCCATTTTTGGGGCTATCAGCAAACAAATCATCTCTCTCCATTGCTTGCATGAAAACTGCTTATTTGCTTTTTAATACGTTCACACAATAAATCTTCCATAAAATACACTCTTAAGTTTTAACATTTGCCTTTAGAGAACATTTTAACCTTATTATAGTTAATGTGTACATTTTAAACTGTGGAATTTAAATAAGGAAATGCTTTTGGCATCTTATTACATTTTTGATTGTTGAGTGATTCATATGCTGCTATCACTGTGAGTAATTTTATCCTTGACACAAAGTCAATTTTCTGTACCTACAATATAGCAAACAAATGTCATCCATTGGTTCACATATGCTAATGAATGATATAGGGCAATAAGAAATAAAATATAGAAGTATCTCTTGAGATTATGAGCTGGGAACTGGTTTTCCTATTTGTTTTAGATATGAAAATGTACACACAGGTGCACTGCAGACTGTACTTTGTTAAGCACATACACATGCATGATCATTCATTGTCAGATCCTTAAAGGGATATCTAAGTTTGCTGGATTAATACATTTCTGCTCTCTATAGGCAAAAAGCAGCATATATATATATATATATATATATATATATATATATATATATATATACATCACTTCTCATAAAGCACTTTATTTTTATCTAAAAATCCCTCTAATGATTGTGTTGACACCCCCAGGGGGTGTCTACAAAATTTCCTGATCCTCACCCAATCAGCATGCAGCACCCGGGGAGCAATATTAACCCACTATTTACCTGCTCTTGCTTGCTCAGCCAATACTAGAGCAGTGTTGTCAGCCTCCCAGTCACTGCTGGGATATGACTCATCCCTGCGTCCTGTCTCTGTGTGCTGTTGCCATAGCAACTAACATAATGCTATGTCTCAAATCTTTCCTCTAACCGGATTGGCTAAAAACAAATTATGGAGGGGGTGTTAACCTTAATTTAAAACTGTCAGAAATTACAATAGATTTTGCTAACTTCAAGGTAAGTATTTAAATGTTTATTTTGGTATTTTTTCATGCAAACATTTTTTTCAGATACTATTCATTTTCAGATGCATTCATAATCCAGGAAACCTTCATATCCCTTTAATTAGGATCCACTATTGTAACCAAATCCAGAATATGGTCCATATTAAATTAGAAGCCCATAGTGGTACCTGTACACCAAACCTATAAACCATTCTTGCGCACGTTACATGTGCGGCCGTGAACATGGTCATTTAGTCTAACCCGTAGTTACGGGTTTAGATGAAGACAATAGTAAAAGAGATCGCCATCATTATGTCACTGAAAGATAGAGGTTAGATTTCAATCCCTTATGGGTTTGAAGTACGAGTTACAATTGGTCCCTCATTCCAGAAATAATGCAATATTAATAAATCAGAAAATATGATATTCAAGTCAATGCGAGTTTCATTATATGTATTAACACATTGATCGCCAGGATCAATATAACACGGAAATTAAACAGACAAAACAGTATTTTATATTGCAGATTTGCAAGCTTGTCAATGTTGTGCAATTATTGTCATACCTAACATGACTTTCCCTTTATTGTAAAATACAGTATTGTGTTAATATTTGCATTTACAGTGCTACAGATCGGACTTTAAACCCCTTGCAGGTCCCCTCTAGTACCCATAGGCTTTTTGGCTCCATTTGCTGGTTACGGGTTTTTACGCCAGTGGATTCGTAGCAATTTAACAGTAATTTGCGAACTTAACATTTATGGGCTCGACAGTTTAAAGGCTTCGTGGGTAGCTGTACGAGGCCAATTTAATAGTCGTAAGTCTAGCGTGCTCTGTCACTTTCTACAGGTTTTCATGTTGGAGGGGTTTAATAGGGCTGTATGTGTTCAGTTAGAACCAAGCAATCCAGCCTAGCACACTCATTGGACTTCTTGGTATTTCATTCTCATTTTCCATGTTTAGGTACCTTGTTTTTATTTAGTTATGTATGTTCTGTTTCTTTTATGGAATTGTCTATAACTAAAAAGGGATGGTTATTTTGACACAACACATTTTACTGTATTGTTTTTAATTGTTATTTACAACTAGCGACTTGCCCATCAAAAATGATTGGGCAATAAAATTTAAAGCCATGGGAATGTTGTTTGACAGACAGTGTAAACCGTTTTGTACTGTGAGGACCTTCAGCTCTCATTGCGAGTCCTGCGCTGAGCGCCTTCTGTCATGTACTTTTGGTCTTCTGAGCACCTTCATGAGTCATGATAAAGAGATATATATATTTTTATAAATATGTAGTTAAGTAATAATTAATTATTTATTCATTAAATTAATATACTTTATAATTAATATATGCAGCCAGCAATAGGCTGAAGAGCTAACAATCTGTTTGTATTTTCCGACAGCATAGAATATACATTTTGTGTGTTGGTGCCCTGCTTATAAAGTGTAATGAATGTTCCAAGTGTGCATTCTATGGCCCTCATTCAATTGCAATTTGGCCAATTGAATAGGGGTCTAAATAAGCACATAACATATTTTTTTCAAATAAGTTTTTAGTTAGTAAAAACCTTGCTTTTGGATAGATGCTTACTTACTAAAAACTAATAAAAAAAATATGTTATGTGCTTATTTAGAGCCCTATTCAATTGGCTAAATTGCAATTGAATGAGGCCCTAAATAAGCTGCGTGCACGAGGTAAAGCTGTTGGTTTATTTTGTAAAGCGGCATTGTATATTTGTCATATTATTAATGTGTTACGCATTTTCCGGCTTATGTAATAGTGTATTTTGTTTGATGTGTAAAGTGCTACGCATTTGGCAATGTTTTGAGCTATCCAAGGTCGTGTAGCCTCGTGTTCATTTTTTTCTGCGGCCATTCTTTTCCTCGCTTAGGCGATTTTCGAGTGGCGAAAATCTTCTAAATCGAGTTATATTGGCGTTTCACCTCACTCCCAGATGTCCTGGCTTTTGCCTTGTGCTTTCTGTGATGTTTTTGAAATGTTTTGGGGTGAATTTAATGTGTTTTTATTGTATTTTCATTTTTGTCGTTCGTCCGTTAATCCCGTATTTTTTTGCGTCTTGTATCTTCTTTTTCGAAGTCCCGCGTCTCATATTTTTTTTTTCTAAGTCCCGCGTTTGTCAACCGCTTGCACGCCAAGGTGAGCCCGCGTTTGCGGCTAAGTCCTGGGTGTTTCATTGCCTCTTCGTGTTTGTGCTCATAGTTGTAGTGCGTTGTAGTGCCTTAACGGCTCGCCTCGCTACACGGGAGGCCTGCGGAGAGTGTTGAATGTGACATTTGGGGTTGGAGGACAGATTCAATATTAATGATGAGAAATAGTGCTTGTAGGCAGGGTTGAGGGCAGAGAAGTAGGAAAGCAAAATAAACTTGTAATGGATGAAGTCTGTTGAAGTGCAAGATTTCCTCCATAATCGTTCAGCAGTGCGGGAGCACCTCTGGATTTAGTATGTTTGTGTAGTGTGCCATGGTTGTGAATGTGAGTGAGGGTGTCTGCAAGTGGCTATGGGTGCAAAAGTGTCAAGGATAGAAGTAAGAGTCGTGTTGTACTGTGAGGTGGCAGTGTCAGGGCGGGTGATTTTGGTGAGGGGGCTGAGAAGGGGTTGTAGCACAGTTAAAAGATGTTGTAGGTCAAGGGCTTGCTGGCTTCTGTGGATAATGGTGGCTGGGATGGAAGAAGGGCCTTGAGAGGAAGGTGTGCTAGGTTGAAGGTTAGGAGGAAGAGATCAGTTAGAGGGAGTGGGCAGTTGACTGGTTAGAGGTGGGGCAGATATTGGTGAAAATAAGATCAAGGTAGTGTCCAGCATGGGGAGTTGAGGAAGTTTTTCATTGTGAGAGGCAGAGGGAAGAGGTAAGTGAAAGTAGCTTAGTGGCAGCTGGGGAGGTGGTAGTGTCAATGGAAATTTAGAAATTGCCAAGAATGAGTAAAGGAAAGTTGAAGGAGAGAAAGTGAGGGAGCCAGGTAGCAAAATGATCCAGAAATTGAAAGGGTGGTCCAGGTGGGCGATTGATCACATCAACATGTAGAGAGAAAGGTGAGAACAGGCAGATAATGTGAACTTCAAAAGATGAGAATTGGAGGGAAGGAACAGGGGGTATGGAGTGAAAAGTGCAGCAAGAGGAAAGTAATATACCCACACCATCACCTTGTTTGTTTCCAGGTTGAGGTGTGTGACTGAAGTGAAAGCAACCATGTGAGAGTGCAGCAGGGTAGGCAGTGTCCGATGGAGAGAGACAGATTTCAGTAATAGCTAGTAGATTGAGGGAGTTGTAAATAAATATGTAATGAATGAATGTGAGTTTTTCGCGAATAGACCTTACATTCCAGAAGGGACAGAAGAGCAAGGTGGATTGTTTGTGGGGGTTTTGGGTGTTTGCTGCCCTTGGGACTGAGAGTGGCTGATAGCAGGTGGAAATGGGTGATGGGCATGAGTTTGGAGATATATCTCCTTCAGCCAGCAGAAGAAGGAGAGAAAGTGAGAGGAGGTGGGAGTGGGACTTGCAGAAATGTTTCTGCCTATGTGCATTAGAAGACGGAGAAGATAGTGACTGGGAGAAGAGCTCACGGGAGCATAAAACAGGAGAGAATTGAATACATTACTATATGAATAAAAGTAATATCCCAATTATATGCAGGGTAATACTAATTCATGGGGCCCCATAAAGAAGAGCACCCTAAAGGCTCCTAATTTTTATTAACATGTGGAACCAGTCTCAATATGGATATATATAGCACATATCCTATCTCATTTTTAAATGTAAAGATCCACTATTTAAGCTTTATATCAGTGGATCACTATATTTTTTAAGTTGCATTTTTTCTCACACATTTTGGACATTTTCAGTTAATAGCTTATTAAGATTACTTACCATATGACCAATTTATTTCATAAAACTACAATAACCAAATCATGTAATTTTTACTTAAAAAACTTCTCCAAAATATGTCACTTTCTTCCACAGGACATAACTAAAACACTTTTGCATTCTCTCATCATATCTTGCCTCGACTACTGCAACTTGTTCCTTGCAGACCTCCCTATCAACCATCTGTTTCAACTTCCATTCTGTAATGAATGCCTCTGCTAGACTCATCTACCATACTCAATGATTAGTGTCTAAAACACCTCTTTGTCAGTTAATCTACTGGCTTCCCATAGCCTCCCGAATAAAATGTAAAATCATGACCCTAACATACAAAGCCCTTAACAATGGTGCCCTTTCCCCCTTATAGCTCTTACTTTGTCTAAAAATACTCCCCTGACCAATTTCTTTGCTCTGCTCATAACCTCCTTCTTTCCTGCTTATCACCTCCTTCTTCCCTGCTTATCACCTTCAAACTTATCACGCACAACTGCATACTCTTTTGCATAAAACTGCTCTTACACTCAATCTACAGTGTAGCACACAGCCACCTCCTCTTGCATCACCTTACTGCCTTATTCACTGCCATCTTGCATCTGTCATCCTCCCGTATCACACCCCAACCATACCTTCTAAATAATACATTCTTAATAATAAAGTCGGGACCTATCTCTGTTGAACCAAGCTATCTGCTGACCCTATTGTTTCATATTTGTATTGCGCTGTACCTGTTCGTAGATTTCTACTTACCAGAATTTGTATATACCTTTTTAATTTGTTAATTGTACACACTATGTTCTACTTTGTAAATAGCCCTACAGTAAATGTTGGAGCTTTATAAATAAAGGATATCAATAATAATTCCTGGAAATATTTAGTATTTATTTAGTGTTAAGCATTATCGGTTACAGTTTATAAATGTTTTGTACTAGCAACTTGCCCATCAAAAATGTGTCTCTTCACCCCTCTCCCTTCGTGTGTCTCTCCCCCGCTCTCTCCCCCTTCTCTGTCACCTTTGTCTCTCTCCCCTTTCCCTCCCCTGTGTCTCTTTCCCCCCATCTCCCTCCCATGTCTCTTCCCCATCTCCTTTCACTGTGTCTCTTTCCCCCTCTCCCTCACATGTCTTTTTTCTTCTCTCCCCTGTGTCTCTTCCCTCCCACTCTCCTGTGTCTCTTCCCCTCTCCTGTCTCTTTCCCACCCTCTCTCCTGTGTCTCCTCCCTCCCATGTCTCTGTCCCCCATGTCTCTCCCCAAGTCTCTCTCACCCATGTCTCTCTCACCAATGTCTCTCCCCCATGTCTCTCTCACCCATGTCTCTCTCACCCATGTCTCTCTCACCCATGTCTCTCTCCCCCATCTCTCTCCCCCATGTCTCTCTCCCTCCATGTCTTTCTCCCTCCATGTCTCTCGCCCCCATGGCTCTCCCACATGTCTCTCTCCCCAGGTCTCTCCACCCTCTCCCCTGTCTCCCCCCCCCATATATTCATATTACTATAGCTATGAGGATTGGGATAGCCATGAATGTCCATTAATATAGATGCATAATCAGAGTATTGCAGTATTTACTGATATATACCTTTTTTATTGGACAATCATTTTAGTAAGAGTGACACGCTTTGGGAAGTTGAACCTCTCTTTATCAAATCAGGTTTAACATGAGTAGTGATGTCGCAAACATAACATTTTCGGTTCGCGAACCACGAACGCAAACCGCCGCAAATGTTCTCGAACCAGCGAACCCCGGCGAACCGCCATAGACTTCAATGGGCGGACGGATTTTAAAACCCACAGGGACTCTTTCTGGCCACAATAGTGATGGAAAAGTTGTTTTAAGGGGACTAACACCTGGACTGTGGCATGCCGGAGGGGGATCCTTGTCAAAACTCCCACGGAAAATTACATAGTTGATGCAGAGTCTGGTTTTAATCCATAAAGGGCATAAATAATCTAACATCCCCCTCCATCATCATCCTCCCCTGTATCTCTTTACCCCCTCCATCATCATCCTCTGCTGTGTCTCTTTCCCCCCTTCCTCATCACCCTCCCCTGTGTCTCATCCCCCCTCCCTTATCATCCTCCCACCTCCCTCATCATCCTCCCCTGTATCTCTTTACCCCCTCCCTCATCATCCTCCCCTGTGTCTGTTTCCCCCCTCCCTCATCATCATCCCCTGTGTCTCTTTCCCCCTCCCTCATCATCCTCCCCCCTCCCTTGATGATAAGGGGGGGAAGAGACACAGGGATAAGTGTGAGGGGTGTTAGGGTAAGGGGTGTTAGGGATAAGGGTGAGGGGGTTAGGTGTTAGGGTGAGGGGTGTTAGGGATAAGTGTGATGGGTGTTAGGGTAAGGGATGTTAGGGTTAGGTGTTAGGGTAAGGGCTGTTAGGGATAAGTGTAAGGGGGTATTAGGGTTAGGTGTTAGGGTGAGGGATGTTAGGGATAAGTGTGGGGGGTGTTAGGTCTTAGGGATAAGTGTGAGAATGTTAGGGTTAGGTGTTAGGTTGATGAGTGTAATGGATAAGTGTGAGGGGTGTTAGGGTTAGGGTAAGGGGTGTTAGGGATAAGTGGGATGGGTGTTAGGGTAAGGGATGTTAGGGTTAGGTGTTAGGGTAAGGGCTATTAGGGATAAGTGTAAGGGGGTATTAGGTTTAGGTGTTAGGGTGAGGGGTGTTAGGGATAAGTGTGAGGGGTGTTAGTGTAAGGGGTGTTAGGGATAAGTGTAAGGGGTGTTAGGGTTAGGTGTTAGGGTGAGGGATGTTAGGGTTAGGTGTTAGGGATAAGTGTAAGGGGTGTTAAGGTTAGGTGTTAGGGTGAGGGATGTTAGGGTTAGGTGTTAGGGATAAGTGTGAGGGGTGTTAGGGTTAGGGCAAGGGGTGTTAGGGATAAGTGTGAGGGGTGTTAGGGTTAGGGTGAGGGGTGTTAGGGATAAGTGTGAGGGGTGTTAGGCTTAGGTGTTAGGGTGAGGGGTGTTAGGGATAAGTGTAAGGGGTGTTAGGGTTAGGTGTTAGGGTGAGGGATCTTAGGGTTAGTTGTTAGGGATAAGTGTGAGGGGTGTTAGGGTTGGGTGCTAAGGTGAGGGGAGGATGATGATAAGGGGGGGGGGGGGAAGAGACACAGGGGTGTCCTTGCAGCAGAGATCAAAAGAGTCCTTCAGGACTGTATTGCACACTGTGTACAGTAGCCTAGCTATGGTTTTCCCTATTGATGCAGTATCACCTACACTCAGCCTTCTCTCAGTAAGACTGCAAGTTAGTTATGATTCCAAAATGGCTGCTGTCCATGAGGTAGAAGGGTGTGGAAGGCAGGGTATGATGCTGATTGGCTAGAATGTGTTTGCTGACTGTGAGTTGCAGGGTCAAAGTTTGCTCAATGATAAAGTATAGGTGGCGGGTCGAATATCGCATATGTTCGCAGTTCGCCGCGAACGCAAACATGCTATGTTCGCCGGGAACAGTCTGCCGGCGAACTATTCGCGACATCTCTAAACATGAGCATTAAAATACATGAAATAGAAGCCAGTCATCAAAAGTATTTATATTTTTTGTCTGTCTTCTGTCCAATCTGGGTTTGTTATTACTTAGAATCCCTGTTCAGTATATTCCAGTTTTCATGTAAAACCATAATCTCTATTGCTTCTGACTTGATAATGTGTTAAGGTGTAACACGCCAAAGCTTCATTAAGAGCCCTGTCTCAGGGAGCAGCACTGGTTTTAGTTCTGGCTGTTGAGAACCAGTGTTCCAGTAGACATTTTTGCAGAACACATATGGTAAGTTCAGTGACCTTTTAAGTTCTGTAATTCATGACATGTTTTACTGTTACTTACTTGTTGGGTCTAATTCACTAAATGTGTCTTGGTGTTTGTTTATGTTGCTTGCTGTGGGTTTGTGTCATATATATTGTACTTCGAAATTTGAGACTTTGAAAGAGCTAAAAGGTGATTTTGAGTCTGCTTGTTTACGGGTATACTGGGCCCAAAGTTTTCTGATGAAAGCCCTATATGTTTTCTGTTTTAATCTTTGCATGTAATATAGATGATGCATAGCGTTAGCTTTATCAGTTTTTTTTTTTTATTAAATGAATCCGAACAATACTGACACAGAGCAGTGTGGTGACACTTTACTGACTTTTGTGTTTCTAATACTTCAGTGGACTTTACATAGTTACATAGTTACATAGGCCCCTATTCAATTCCAAGCCAGTAATTACCTTCACACTGCCCTTATGTCTGTGGGTTAGAAATTTGGTGCAGTTACAGATGTATTTAATTGACTCAAACCCGCAATTACAGACTCACAGCCACCACATGCAAACCATGAACCCGTACCTCGCATTTCAGAGCGTAATCAATTAAGCAAGACCGTAATTTACAATTTAGACAGAGCCAATAGTAAATGAGACCATCATCATGACGTCAGTAAAACATGGAGTTTAAATTTGAATCAATTAGTGTTTAGAAATCCAATATGCAATTGGACTCGCAATCAAGATATTTAGAAATCAATAAAAGTCAATAAAATCAACTGTTTTAGTCCATGTTTTAGTAATTGCTATAACATGGAAATACAAGTTAAAAAAAAAATTTTTTTTTATTGCAGATTTGCAAGCTTGAGGCTGTTGTGCAATTAATTCTAATGCCTTTCATTGCTTTCCCAGTATTTTTAAGTAGAGTATTGGGTTTTTATTTGCTTTTGCAGTGTTACAAACAGGTCTTTAACCCACTTGCAGGTCAAATCTAGTACTCATCATATTTTTGATACATTTGACCTTTACAGGTTTGAAGGTGTCACGATCTGCTACTGCAATTGGACTTGGCAAGAACCGGGTTCAAACCTACCCAGCAGAATTGTACAGTCCTTTCACACCCCTGATAGCAGAAGATGGACCAAACCCAAGTACCACACCTAGGAGCTTGCTTCCACAGACCAGGGCCCCCATTCAATTGATGTTTCGGGAGATCCGGTAGCCCGTAAGTGAGGTCACAAGCTAATTTGCTACTCAATTGCCTTCTTTTTGAGGGCTCTAACCGGCTTCCGAGTTACAGCCTTGATAAAATGACAATGGTGAAACTCATAGCTTACCACCTCCAGAAGCCTTTGATCTTTCACTTTCGCAAGGCTAAAATCGCAAATCGCTATTCAGTTGCTCAATTTATCCAAGCCTGCAAATGTTTTCACACCCGTAAACATCAAATGAAGGAGAAAATCCAACGAGTGCTAGAGAGGACCCGCAAGGATGTCAAACACCTAGGGCCAGATGAAATTCCAAACTTGCAACTTGATCACAGACAGCCGAATGTCTGCAAGTGAGTTGCAGGCTCCCGTTGGTCTCCGTTTGTGATGCTATTCAATTGCTCAAGGCTGCAAGTTACGAGCCTCAAGCCAAAACCGTAAACTATGCACTGGTTCGGAGCAGTTCAGGGCGGGAACATAATCAATTCAGCAAGCCTGTAACCTCCCATTTCAAATAAGCCAATAATTACGGCAGTAAAAGATGGAGGTTACATGTCAATCAATTAGGGTCGGGGCCTGATATCCGATCAGGCTTGCAAATCCAAAAAACAAAGAATGGGGGCCCTATTCGTAGCGCTGTAAATGCAAATAAAGAATCACTATTGCACTGTAAATAGTGGGGAAAGTGATGATAGACATTTTAATTAATTGCACAACAGTCTCAAGCTCGCAAATCAGCAAAATCTTAGATTTTGTTTTATATTTAATTTCGGGGTTAACTCGATCTCGGGTTTCAATGAGTTAATACACATCAGGCCACACACATGGACTAGAACAGTATTGGCATTCATTTTCATAATTCTTTTTTTTTTGGTTTTGTGAGTCTGATTGCATATCGGACCCCAGAACCTAATTGATTGACATGTAACCTCCATGTTTTACTGCCGTAATAATTTTCTATTGGCTGATTTGTGTTCCCGCACTGAATTTCTCCAAACCAGTGCATGGTGTAAGGTTTTGGCTTTGGGAGTGTAACTTGCGGGCTTGAGCAATTGAATAGCATTGCAATCGAAGACGAACAGGAGCCCGCAACACACTCGCAGACATTCGTCTGTCTGCGATCCAGTTGTGGGCTTCAAATTGAATATGGCCCCAGGATATCAGGAACAGAATAGCCACCGACTGTGACTATTCTCTACCACTGGATACACCATACAATCCCTTGGAATATTAGGGTTCATTCACAGAATGACATTTACACCTTGATTATAGAAGTCCAAAAAACTGCCACTCCTTTATTGAAACTATCAACATATATACAGTTTTCTGGCCACATGCTGGCCAATTAGAGTAAGCCCCATCTTTTGGCAGACAAATGATCTACCAACGGTGACTGCCCATGTGGGGGGAACATGTATATCAATGACGTCATGTTTTCTCTGCAGTGGGTCGTGTAGATAACTGATCATGGGTCCTTATCCGGTAATGAATTAGGATAATTTCTCCTCGATGTAGGGACCATCTGGCTCTGTGCCTGTGTGATCTAAAATAACATTCCTTCCTGACCCCAGATACTGGAGATCGGACTCCTCCCTGGAGTACTACCTCTCTAATTATTCAGGATAACCCTGAATGCCATTTTTACTCAAAAATATATCCAAGCCATTTTTAAAATTAACTATAGATTCCACTGTCACTACCTCTTTTGGTAGATAATAATCACCCTTACTGTGAAGAACGCTTTTCTTTTTTAAGGTGTATAACAATATAACACTTGTCTGAAGACACTGCATTTTAATGGCTCAGTATTAAAACACTATATTTTGGATATTACTACTATGTACATAGTAAATAGTGCAGATGATCAGCATTTACCCTCCATAGGACACTTTTTCAATTTCAGTATTGCCTTTTATTTAATATTGCTAGTAAAGAAAAGATTTTCAGTCCTTTAGTTCAAAAAAAGATACTTGCTTGTATGTACCAAACTAACATTTGTGTCAGCCATAGACATTTTTGGAAAAAATCTATTTAGCATTTGTTGCATCACTGAGAACTGGATTATGGTGGTGTGTTTTGGTCTATCGGGAGGTGAGGGCAGAGAGAGCAGAAAGAAGTTAAGAGGTTTGTGTCATAGTTGGATAAGACTGAAAGTGACACAGCCTCTTTTCCCCCTAACGGGTCCAGAAGCAGGTAGATTGATTCAATAGATGTAACCAGAGCTCTCCAGAAATATAAACACCCTCTCACACAGGCATAACTTCCACCTTCGTGCCATGGATTGCTCCAGGGTAATGCAGAAGCATCAAACTTTATTTATTTTATTAAGAACTAGTTGATGACTTTTCATTATTTTTCAGACTCAAAGTTTTCAAACTTTTTTTGTTTATTGTAAAGTGGTCATTTAACAAATGGTTTAGCTTTAGTTTATTATTTCAAATTTGATGAAGCTTGTATTGAGGATTATATGACATGTAGGCTAAATAGACCAGCCAGGTGATGTCTTTACCCGATCATCATGTATTCCTCACATTCCTTTGAACGGTCCTTCTTCTGTAACACTGTGATTTTGCACTCCTTCCTGTTAAACACTGCTACACATTTCTTCTTATCATATACTGGTCTAAAAATACTGTGTACAAAAATAAAATTGAAAAGTATTTAAAAATGTGCACGTGTTATTGCAATTCGTTCTGACACTAAATCAATATATATATTACAACTATTTATTAACCAATAAATATAAATATCAGGTATGTTTAACATGCATATAATCAATAATGCAAGTTGTTACCCACAAATATAATGCACACCATATTACAGTACAGTGAAACAACCACCTCTGTAGTCTAATACGGTGAATATACACATGGTACCACCAGTACAGTGAATCTCTTTGCCTAGAGGGCAAGTGAAAAAAAAAATACTTCACACAGCCCTGACTAACACATGGTTGCTTGTAACACGTATATATATATATATATATATATATATATATATATATATATATATATATATATATATAAATATATATATATATAAATATATATATATATATATATATATATATATAGTATCTCAGAAAAGTGAGTACATCCAGCACATTTTTGTAAATATTTTATTATATCTTTTCATGTGACAAGACTGAAGAAATGACACTCTGCTACAATGTAAAGTAGCAGAGCATCTGTGGGGCATCCTCAAATGGAAGGTGGGGGAGTGCAAGGTCTCTAACATCCACCAGCTCCGTGATGTCATCATGGAGGAGTGGAAGAGGACTCCAGAGGCAACCTGTGAAACTCTGGTGAACTCCATGCCCATGAGGGATAAGGTAGTGCTGGAAAATAATGGTGGCCACATAAAATATTGACACTTTAAGCACGATTTGGACATTTCCACTTAGGGGTGCTCCCACTTATGTTGCCAGCGGTTTAGACATTAATGGCGGTGTGTTGAGTTATTTTTAGGGGACAGCAAATGTACACTGTTATACAGGCTGTACAATTATTACTTTACATTGTAGCAGAGTGTCATTTCTTCAGTGTTGTCACATGAAAAGATATAATAAAATATTTACAAAAATGTGAGGGGTGTATATATATATATATGAGTGCTTAAGTGTAAGCTGTATCCCATGTGCAGTATGGTGCATATCAGTGGTAGACATCATTGGTTCTTGAGTGTTGAATAAAGGTCATGATCTCAGGATTTATCTTACTGTATATTGTATAATTACACCTAAGGAAGTGCTTAAATCACCCATGAAATCCTTAAATTAGTTTATATGTTTGCTACTCCACAACCAAAAATGCCTACCACTGGTATATATGGTGCCTTTTTAGAGTGTGCATGATCATTTATTATTATTATACTAGCAACTTTCCCGTAAAAAATGATGGCAATAAAATGTGAATCCTGGCAATGCTGTTTGCCACATAATGGGAGCCTCTCCCCCTCTACTTTACTGGCCTTCAGTGCTCATCAGGGGCCTCGCAATGAGCGCCTTTGGCGCTCATTGTGAGTCTCTCCATCTGTCTACTTCCACCCTGGTGTCTTATTTCCCCCTCCTCTCCCTACCTTGTCCCCCCCTGTGTTTTTCCCCCTGTCCCCCTCATGTCTCTTTCCCCACCTCTCCATCCCCTGTGTCTCTTGCCCCCCTCTCGCACCCCTGTGTCTCTTTTTTCCCCCTGTTTCTCTTCCCCCTGTGTCTCTTTCCCCAATTTCTCTCCCCCCCTGTATCTCTTCCCCCTCCCTCATGTCTGTTCCCCCCATTTCCCTCCCCTGTGTCTCTTCCCCCTCCTCTCTCTCCCCTGTGTCTCTCCCTCCTCTTCCTCTCCCTCCCCTGTGTGTCTACCCACCTCCTCTCCCACCCCTGTGTGTCTACCTCCTCCCCTTTGTCTCTTCCCCCCTCCTCTCCCTCCCTGTGTGTCTCCCCCTCCTCCCCTGTGTCTCTTCCCACTCTTCTCACTCCCCTTTTTCTCTCCCCCCTCCTCTCACTCCTCTGTGTCTCTCTACCCCCTCTCACTCCTTTTTGTCTCTCCCCCCCTCTCACTCCCCTTTATCTCCCCCCTCATTCCCCTGTGTCTCTCCCCGCCTCTCATTCCCCTGTGTCTCCCTCCCCCTCCTATCCCTCCCCTATGTGTCTACCCCCCTCCTCTCCTACCCCTGTGTCTCTCCCCTCCCCTGTGTCTCTTCCCACCATCCACCCCCTCCCCTGTGTCTTTCCCTCCACCTCTCACTCCCCTGTGTCTCTCCCCCCCTCCTCTCACTCCTTTGTGTCTCTCCCCTCTCCTTTCACTCCCCTGTGTCTCTTCCCCCCTCCTCTCACTTCTTTGTGTCTCTCCCCCCTCCTCTGTGTCTCTCCTCCTCTTATTCCCCTGTGTCTCCCCCCTCCTCTGTGTCTCGTCCCCCCTGCCCTGTGTGTCTCCCCCTCCCCTGTGTCTCTTCGCCCCTCCTCTCCCTTCCCTGTGTCTCTCCCCCCTCACTCCTTTGTGCCTCCCCCCTCCTCTCACTCCTTTGTGTCTCTCCCCCCACCTCTCATTTCCCTGTGTCTCTTCGCCCCTCCTCTCACTCTGCTGTGTCTCCCCCTCCTCTGTGTGTCACCCCCTCCCCTGTGTCTCTACCCCCCTCCTCTCTCTCCCCCGTGTCTCTCTCCCTCCTCTCCATGCCCTGTGTCTCTCCCCCCTCTCCTCTGTGTCTTCCCCCTCCTTCCCTGTGTGTCTTTATTATGACTGGATATGTGCATTGTTCTTTACATGTATATTTCTTAAGAAAATAATGCATTTATGAAGCCAATTGATTGTGCATGTTTTTATAGTGACTTAGAATTCTGTGTGTTTCTATTTGTTTGAATGCAGCCAATGGATGATTTTTTACATAAGGTATAATGTCTTATTATTTTAGTTTAGTTTAGAAAGGCAAAGGTCCCTTTAAAGTTTTTTGTGATTGCAACTTACACACTACAGCAATGCATTCCGCCATGGTTTGAACAAGAACAGTCTAAACAGCTCTTAGTCCTCCAGCTGGAACGTGGTGGATGATAAACTCCCTCCATAAGACACCCTGTAAATAGAAACAAAAGGAATTAATGTGTATGTGAATAGTAAGAAGAAGAAAACAGGGCAAATCATTAGAAGGTCCAATCACTATATTATCTTGAGGAAATATCTATTTATTCTTCAATCAATCAATCATGCATATTTAGACAAAATGGGGCTATATTAGTCTTCTCATACATAGATGGTAACTCCCAGACCTAAAAACACATTGAAAAAGGAGGACTTTTTAATCTATAAAATCCAATCTTTATTATTCTCATTAAAAATTAAACACAAATGTATTAAAATGATAAAAATTATCAATTAGGTGTTAGACACAGAGGCCTCAATTCAATTGTGCTATAGATTGCATGGTTTACGGTTTCAGCTTTTGGCCAGTAAGTTGCGGGCTTGTTCAGTTTAATCACTCTTTAATTGTAGCAAATTTCAAGCCCGCAGACATACAGCCTGTATAAGGCAATCTGTGGACTTGCAATTGAATGAGGCCCAGAGTTAGTACCATCACATCAAAATCAAATATGATATGAGGAAAATATATTCCACACACAATGAAAGTGCTAGTGAGAGAAATTGTTATCAGAAAGAGAGTTTATTTACAAGAAGAAATAGCTCTGAAATATATATATATATATATATATATATATATATATATATATACAGACACTGTATGTACATATATAAAATATACACTTAAACTTTCTCTATATTCTGGACCATCCCCCAACCTAGCCCCCGCAGAGCACCATTACCCCTTCCCCTCTCTCCTTCTCCCTTTTCCCTTATCCTCCTCCCTTTCCCCATTCTCCCTTATCCTCCTCCCTTTGCCCCCTTCCCCCTTATCCTCCTCCATTCCCCCTTCCCCCTCATCCTCCCCCTTCTCTCTTTCCCCTCCCATCTTATCCTCCTCCCTTTCCCCCTTCCCCCTTATCTTCCTCCTCCTCCCTTTCCCCCTCCCCCTTTTCCTCCCCCCTTTCCATTCTCCCCTATTTCTCCCCCCTTTCCCCCTTCCCCCTTATCCTCCTCCATTCACCCTTATCCTCTCCCTTCTCTCTTTCCCCCCTTCCACCTTATCCTCCTCCATTTCCCCCCTTCCCCCTTATCTTCCTGCTCCTCCCTTTCCACCTCCCCCCTTATCCTCCGCCCTTTCCACCTCCCCCTTATCTTCCCCCCTTTCCACCCTCCCCCTTATCCTCCCCCCTTCCCCCCCTTCTCCCTTATCCTCCTCCTACCTTTTCCCTCTTATCCTCCTCCTCCCTCTCCCCCTGCCCCCTTATCCTCCTCCTCCCTCTCCCCCTGCCCCCTTATCCTCCTCCTCCCTTTCTCCCCTTCCCCCTTATCCTCCTCCCTTTCCCCCTCTCCATTCAACTCCCTTTCCCCTATCCCCTTACTATGATCCAATGATTATCCTTTGCCTGTGGCATCTCATCTGGCTGTGACCGGGGCCGGCAAATACTAATGATGTGACGGGCATCCCGAGTGATGCACATGCACGTCACGTCATTAGCGTTTGTCGGTCCTGGTCACAGCCAGATGAGATGCCGTAGGCAAAAGATAACCATCAGATCATAGTAAGGGAAGAAAGGAAAGGGGAAAGGGAGGTGAATGGAGAGGGGGGAAGTGAGGAGGAGGAAAAAGGGGGAAGGGAGGAGGAGGAATGGTGTGCCTAGGAAGCCCAGGCAAATTAGGCAGCACTGGGCTACCTTCAGATCCGCCCTGCACTTCCAATGTAATTCCGAGTGTGGCTTGGGGTTACCGCATTTGTTACATCGAAATTAACCCCTCGGGATTACCGCTAGGAGCGTTAATGAGTCTTTGTTTAATTGCCTATATTAGTAAATCAGGTAGGCATATCTATAGATGACACTTTTGCTGCGGTCAGATTTCGACATCCCGTAGAGTTTTTCCGCCTGTAACCCGCAGATCATTTGCGGGTAGCTTTACAAGGCCAATTTAATAGCTGTAAGTCTTGCGAGCTCCATAAAGGGCTACGATTTTACGCGTTAGGGAAATTTAATAGTGCTGCTAGTTTCATGTCTCTGTAAGTGAGTAATTATTGATTTTTTTATTCAAATATTTTTATTGTGAAAAGAAAATTGTTTTTTGATAATATGTTTTTTTTTTATATTCATCAATATCAAAGAAAGTGTGTTGCTTGTGACTATAAAAGGAAAATATCCTTAGGTTTCCAACATTACACACACAAGAGAAATTTATAAAAGTGGAATTATATTGAGTTATAACCATAAACAGGCTCTAAAAACTCTTTTAGTCTAGCAAAAATATCTTGAGATGAAAATGCTCTTATTACTCAAAGTGAATTTTAACACATATATTTTGGCACCAATTGCCTCAACTTTTATACTAAGTCTAATACACTGATAAAGTGAGGAGCGGGTAAGGTTGAAGTATATTTATTGAATGCCAATTGCAACATGACTTCTTCAACAGACAATTGTGATATACTCTTAGTGGTTATTCTCAATGAATGGAATTAAGGGAATAAAGGGAATACATCCTCATATAATTCCTAAGGCTGAATAGATCTCTCACAAATACACAAAGTATTAAATGCGTTGAAATGCGTTCTACCATAGTAGCTGCATTAAGGGATGCAGATAATCTTTCTATTTATAAATCAATCTATACTATGATTTATCACGATCATCATAATAATGCAACATAACAAAGATTCTTCCTTATCTTTCTTCTATTTATACCGCGATCTGTCATAATCGCAGTATTAAACATGGAATTACTGTTAATGCTTCCTGCAAGATATACTGACATAATTCCTACTGCACACTGACAAGTTTCTGTTAGAAACTAGCTGGATCGCTCTTCTTAAACACTTTGTGCCTCACTCAATTGAGCTATCAGGAGATCCGGGCTTTAAAAATGTAGCCCACAAGTTATTTTGCTATATAATTGGCGTCTTTTGAGGGCTCCGATCGAGTTACCGTAGCACTGCAATAGTTTACATCGCAAGTTAATGCCCATCCAAGCCTTTGATCTTTCACGGCCGCAAAAGTTACGATTGCAAAAATGCAAACCTTTATTCAATTGCTTCGAGTCCCCTTTACTTAGCAAGCCGTCAAGCCCGCAAATCGCAAAAGTCCAATCACAAGTTAAGGGTACCAAGGAGGACTCGCAAAAGGCTTAATGACATGTCGGTAGCACTTTAAATGCACATATACACACACTACTGTTCTTTTATAAAAGGAAAGTGATCTTTGGTCTTAGATTTAATAGCACACCATTCTCAAGCTCGCAAATCAGCCCAAAAAATCCTTTATTTCATGTTTAATTGTATTAATTATATTGTTATATCGATCCCGGCAATCAATGTGTTAATGCATATAATAGAACTCGCATGTCATAGCATACCATATTTACGGCTTTATCAATATTGCAATATGTCAGGAATGTGGGTCCGATCGTAACTCGTTATTGAATCCTGTAGGAGTTTGAAATCCAACCTCCAGTTTTCATTGAGGTAATGATGCCGATCTCTGTTTCCATTGGCTGTTTCTATGCAGGATTTATGGCCTTGCGTAGTTGATGATGTTCAAGCCCGCAAATGCTTCATACGACAGCATGGTTTCCGAGTACCTCTATCAGCCCCCAACTTGCCAATTGAATAGCACCGTAAGTCGCGGACTCTGCAGGTTCGCAGCAGGCCCGCATATTTACAGCCTACATTCAGCGACTTGCAGAGGCCAAATTGAATGAGGCTCCTTTATAATATACTGTGATCACACACATCAGTGCTTCCTGCCAAACATACTGCCATTTCAATTAATATTGCAACTGGACAAACTTCTTTAAAACTCAGTTTATATTACTGATTCAATTTATATTGCCATCTGACCGATTTCTTTTAAACCAGATTTTTCCCACTGGTAACTAGATCTTGTGAGATTGTATACACAGGCCGTAAAATAGGTAATTTATACATACACACAAACACCCCCCCCCATTCCCTCCAGTTCCTACACCGATGTATGACTCCACTATAGTATGCTTATCTAGTAGCTGACTCCACTATAGTGTAATACACTAGACTCTCATTTATCAGGGACTCAAGCATCTGGAACTCTCAAGCAACCAACACCTACATTTATTCCCCGCTATCTCGTCTAACCGGCACTTGAAGCAACAGGAAGTGACCCTGCAGCACAGGAAGTTCAAGCAATCTGCAGCCTGGAAGTGCCCTGGAAGTCCCTAAGTGGACCCTGACCCTGTAGGAGCCCACTGGAAGCCTCTGCCTGGAAGTACCCATCAGAAACCTCTGCCTGGAAGGGCCAGTCTGCTGCATCTAACTGTAAGTGACAATCTAATGTCTGTAATGTCTAATAAAATGCTTTGTTAAAATGAACTCTGTGTGTTTTTAGCTTTTAATTATTGTATTTAATTAGCAGTAGAAATTAAATACATTGTGTGGGGTTTTATGTGGGGTTTAGGGTTAATTAGGCCTATTTTAATAGTGACTTTCAAGCAACCGGATACAGTTATCCGGCATATGGCAATACCCGTGGGTACCGGATAACTGAGTTTACTGTATTATCATATATGGGTCCTTCCTGCAATATATGCTGCTGGCTCAAATTGTTTAGAGATCTGACAAAAATGCCTTCTAATTAATGATACAATCCCCAATAATCACTGCACTCCTAGAAAACAATCTGCTGGAATAGTTGCTAATTCCATCTGAGAAATCTCTGGATAATTGGCTGTGCTGCTAACGCTGCTGATTGCTCTATTCCTAAATATTGAGTAATACCCCAAAGGAGAGCACAAAGGAATCCCTTTCTCTTGGTGCACACACTTATGCTTAATCCCATTTTGGAGAGTAACACTTTAAAACGTATCCTTTATTGTTATAAGGTTTAAAACACAGACGCTATGCTTGTGATTATTAAGTCTATATATAACTTGGGCAACCTGTCAAGGTAATTAAATTTTTGTAAAAAAGGAAAGTTTAATTCACTTATAGCCACATTAATTTTGAAGCCTGTAGCGGCAACGAGAGACCCCCAACGGCTACAGGCTCGAAATTTGGCCGCGGTATAGAGCTATTACATTAGAAAATGGCGCGACTTACGGGCTTGAGATGGAACCCTGTAAACCCTTTCAAAGCACACAAGCTGTTAAGGGGCCGGACGAGCCACGATCGGCCATCAATAAACAATTGCGACACAGGCCGAACAGCCAATAGAAAGCAGGAAACCATAATTATCGCTGCAGGAAGGGGTTTAAAAGGAAGCTAAAACTGTAAATCATTGACTGTGCTGTAGCTGAGCAAGCGAACACACAGGTCTAGGCGTTGGTGGGTTTTTGAGCATTGGAGAGAGAGAGAGAAAGAGAGAGAGAGAGAGAGAGAGAGAAGGAGCTTTGTAAGTTTTTGAGATTTTAACCTCTAAGATAAATTAACCCTTAATTTACAACACACATAATTACTGATATCACATCATTCACACACATAGATTAATACCTACACATAGCTATACATAGCGGTAGGCCACAGCACATCTACACCCCCCATATCCCCGCCCAACTCTCAACCCCCATATGATTACTATACTACACATAATACTCACATTCTTGTTTCACCACATACACATCCACATATATATTATATTTACTTATCCTTATTTTTATTTCATATATCATTGGAGGGTAGAGGAGGGGAGGTGGTAAGTGAGGAGAGTGAGGAGAAGGGGAGAGAGAGGAGAAAACCAGAGGGGGAGAGTGAGGAGAAGAGGAGAGTGAGGAGAGGAGGAGTGAGGAGAGGAGGAGAGCTAGAAGTATGGATGGAGAGACAGGTCAGGGAGGTCAGGTGGATGAGCGCAGCGGGGGAGAGGCATGTGCCCCCCAGAGGTAGTCACACAAGGTGGAGGGGCAGAGGTCCAGGGGCCTGATCCCACAGGGGGAAGGAAGTGGGGATGAGGGACTAGTCCCAGGGAGAAGACAGGGAGGCCAGGAACCCAAGGCACAGTTGGGAGGGCAAGAGGCTGTGGCAAAATACAGGGCCCCCAATTATAGCCCAGAGAGATGGACTTCCTCCTCAGGGAAATCTGTGCTTACTTTTGGATCATACATGTTCGGAGAGAAGTGAGGCATAGACAGAAGTCCGAAGCCTGGGCCCAGATTGGCTCAGCAGTTGCGTCAATAGGTATCTCTAATAGGGACGTAAGGTCTGTTAAACAAAGGTATGACGGCAGCCAGCTGAAGGGGAAGAGGAAGATGGCAGAAGAGGCAAGAGCAGCACATGCAACCAGTGGTGGTCCGCCAGCCAACATCACATACTGTTGATGAGAGCAGACCCTGAGGGAATGGATTGAGCCAGCGGCAGTGGTGGGCCTCCCAGGACAGGTGGACACGGGTGTGGCAAGTACCATACGTGAGTATGAGTATGAGTGAGTATCATATCACACCACACACATTGGTGTATGGACTTGCGGGTGGACAAATACCCCACAGATATCGTGATGTTTGTATGTATGTATAGAAAGAGTGTTCACCCTAGCTGGTGTATACAATGAGCTATATCCCCTAGAGTTATTCTGGCTCCTACACCCCTGCCCACACGCACAGATAACTGACATGAAATAGCACTGTAAGCCCTATGGTTATGACTGAAGATAAATGGGGCATCAACCATGTAAATCCTGGTAGCAAACATATAATTTTCATAATTTGTATCACTGAAATGCCTGGCCAATACCTGCAGTTAAAACTGATCCTGAGTAAAATTTGCTATGAGATCAAGATTGATTTGACATTCAAAAGAGAGTAAATTTCTGGGTGTGCGCACTGCGGCATATGTGGATACAGACTCTGTAGGACTGCATATGCATGTCATATACTGTCCTAACCTGGACCATGTTTCAGCTGCATATTAACAAGCGTTGCGGGTAACATGTCACAGATTGGTCAGTCTCACAAACTGCACAGCATATCCAGCAGAGCATGTGGCTGATGCACATGAAAATGGCACACCGCCCCTGCAGTACATTTATTCATATGAGCCATGATTTACAATGCTCATTATGCAGGCTGTGGTTCATCTGTGTAACACCACAGTCATTCACAGGAGACCATGATGTCAAGGAGATGGAAACACCTAGCTGTCAATTGTGTATGTAAACCAACTCAAATATATGTTTATTCCATTTCAGTACCCATGAGGTCAAGGCCAGCCACAATGGAGGCGGGAGTGGTTGAAGAAGAAGGCCAGGACATTTCAGAGGGCCCTGGACCATCCACACAAGCTGGCCATTACGTGGCATATCAGGAGTGGGAATCACTGCCTGGGCCCTGAACAGCATCAGCCAGCCAGGCACAGCTGTTGCAGCACCTTCCACCTGCCATGTGCTGGCCACAACCATCATCACAGCTTCCACCTGCTACAGCAACATTGCAGCCATGGCAGCCCACAACCACTCCCACACAATGGGATCCCTAAACATGGCATCCCACACAATGGGATCCCCCAATATGGCCTCAAAGGAAATGTGGTCCCCCAACTTGGGCCAACACCCCAGCCCTCCTGCCGACACCTCATGCCCTCCTGCCTACACCTCAGGCCCTGCTGCCGACACCTTAGAGCCTGCTGTCATCACCTGAGGGCCTGCTGCCGTCACCTGAGGGCATGCTGCCATCACTTGAGGGCCTGCTACCATCACCTCAGCCACCAATGACGTCACCTCAGCCACCAATGCCGTCACCACCGGCCCCACTGCTGAAACCTCCAGCCTCAATGCTGACCGTTTCAGCCCAGTTGTCGTCAACTGTGGCCCCTTTGCCGTCAACACCACCACCCATGACATTGTGGGAAATTATGGGCCAGATCGGCAGGGGGGACATGGCATGCCAGAAACAAGACAATGAGAGACTACGGTTGCTCAGAAGGCAGTGTAAGCTGACACACACCCTCTTGGCGAGCACAAGATCCCTCCATTCTGAGATGAGGAGGCACAACCAAAGGATGGAGAGATATGAGGAACGGGTGATTCGTGACAGACAGCAACTCATCCGCTTAGCCGAATGCCAGCTCATACCTCTCCAACCTTCGTTTGCAAAACAGCAACCAGAGACGCCGGCCTACCAATCTCAGACCTTACCACCATCCCAACCTGATCTCCAGCCAGCCAACGTAGTGGTACCCAAGGAAGGGTAGAAGGAGAGGGGGAGCGGGCACGGAAGGTGGTGGCCCAGTGCTGAGGAGGTCTTAAGACCATCAAGGAAGTCCTCTGCCTATTGTGCCCTCCCACTCCTCCAGTAGAACTGTTCTCCTGGCTGTTAGAGGGAACAGCTCTATCTGGCATTGCCATTCCTGAATGGACATTCCCAACAGTTTCACTCAATCTGGCAAATCTGTTGGTGTTTGCCAACTCAGAACTGGCCTGCCTCCTCCTGTTCCCCCTGCTTCCCCTTCTAACTGTAACCCAGCTACCTCCCTGGACATCCTCACCAGCCTCAGCTCCACACTCCATACTAGACCCAGCTAAACTGTGCTCAGTGAGCACCAATCCCCATTCCAGTGCTGCAATTCTCCTCTCCAGATCTCAAATTTTAGCTTACAGAAAGACAACATGCTCACACCTCTCAAAGAGGTATGGACCCTGGATCATCTGTTCCAGTATTGCATTCATGTGACAGGATGTACACTGAGTGAGTTTGCCACTGGACTGACTCATAATTATTATTATTGTCTACAAAATTTCAGTGGGAAAAATAAAGAATATAAAATAATATATTTGTAAAAAGTTTTCCTCCTTTGCACTAAAAATCTGCCCTCCCTTTTCTTTGAAGTCCCTCCATTTTTTTAAACTCCTACGCTTTTACTAGTATTGCACTTGATACTAGAAATGTTCACAAGCTCTCAAGTTGGCCCCTTCTCCTGTTAACTTCTGCACTTCGCAATTTATCAGACTTTACTTGCCTGGAAAATCCACTTGCAAACCATATTGTTATGGTTGATATCTTGTTCTTGTCTATGTAGGTGTTAATAGCCAAATCTCGCGACCATGAAGACATGCTCTTCATCTTTAAGCAGTACAATACCATCATGTGAGTGAACAATCACCCCAGTTCCCAACAGGCATTCGATCAGTGTCATTCACCACTGCATATGGATCTGAAATGCAATATATGACTACATATCTCTTCACTAATGAGCATGACTGTTGTGAGTTTCAATTATAATAAATAGTGTCCCTAATTTAGAGTTGCACGGTCCCATTAGGATCTGCTAGTCCAAAGCAGTGGTTTTACATGCGTTTTTGTTGCATTTCATTGCGTTTACAATATGAAAGCACATTAATGTATTTCATGTCATAGAAACAAAATGGATGATTTCCTTGCTTTAACATCAGGATCAATGTGCATGTGTTTAGGGGTAATGTGAACAGTGTAATCTGTCTGGCCTTGGTACCACCCATATACCAGGAGATGTGATATCAGCATTGCACAACTTTTCCATATAGATAGTGATAGTATTTTTAGCTGAAAGTTTGAGGCCAGTGGATCAACATCCAACAAATCTCCATCAGGGGTAATCTCTGCTACGCCCATCCTGGTAAGTCCCACGCCATTGCCGGTGGTCATGTGCCAAGATGTATAGCCATTCCCATTTTGTGACCTCCCATTATGTTCTGCTATTCATCAATTTACATTAGTGTGGATTGCTCAGTGGTGGTGGTGAAAGGTCTTGTGTACCTGAATGAAGCTGTGAGCTATACCATATATTGCAAGTGTAGGTGGGCAGGTGATAGCAGAGAGATCAGACAAATCACAGTCCACTAGAGGAGGATCTGGCAACCCACTCCAGTATCTTTGGCATGCAAACATTGTGGAAAAGCACAGGTAGAGACATAACTTACTGTGCTGCAGTCCACAGGGTCACAGAGAGTCAGACATGACTGAAAGACAAATAATAAAATGTTCACTGGGTCTGGCACTTGATATATGCCATGTGGCAGTGAAATATGGACACTATTTGCATTCCCAAATATAGATGTGATGAGTGAGATGTATATGCAACTATATTTTTATTTTAGGGTCCACAATATATCCTCTGTGAGTGAGAAAGGGTTAATATGTGATGAGTTTCATGTATTTGTGCTGCTATTTAATCAGGTAGTGTGTCTTTAATTGCATTCTGCATGTTACTAGAGTGATATTCAGTAGCTAACAGCTTATTTCTCTTCATTTATAATCTCAACTAGTGACTTGCTCGTCAAAAATGACGGGGCAATAAAATTTGAAGCTATGGGAATGCTGTTTTAGACGTAATTGAAACCGTTTTGTACTGTGAGGACCTTCAGCCGAAGGCTCTCATTGTGAGCTTCAGGACCTTCTGCGCTCATTGCGATCCTCTCCTGTTGTGTACTTTTGGTCCTGTGAGAGAGATATATATTTCTATGTATATGTAGTTAAGTAATAATGAATGTTTTATTCAATTGATTAATTAATGAAGAATTAATTATTTATGCAAAAAATGAATATCCTTTAATTATTTTTAATTGATATATGCAGCGAGCAATAGGCTGAAGAGCTAACAATCAGTTTGTATTTTTGCGTCTGCATAGAATATACATTGTGAGTGTTAGTGCCCTGCTTATAAAGTGTAATGAATGTTGGAAGTGTGCATTCTAAATAGGCTGCGTGCGCGAGGTAAAGCCGTTGGTTTATTGTATAAAGTGGCATTGTAAAGGTCGTAGTGTGATGTGTAAAGTGGTACGCAGTTTGCAGTCCTTTGCGTGATCCGGGGTCGTGTAGCCTCGTTTGCATTTTTTCTGGCGACCATTTTTTTCCTCGCTTAGGCAATTTTTGTGTGACGAAAATCGTTGAAATCGAGTTAAACTTGCGTTCCACCTCACTCACAGACGTCCTGGCTGTTGCCCCATGCTGTCTGTGATGTTTTTTTATTTTTTGGGGTGTATTTAGTGTGTTTTTTGGGTTTTTTGTTCGTCCGCTAATCTCGAAAATGTTTGTATCTTTTTTTTTCTAAGTCCTGTGTCTTGTATTTTAACGTCTCGTCTCGCTTCTCGATGCTCGCATCGGCTAAGTGCTACGGTTTAAGTTCTCGGCGTGTTGTGAGCCTTTTCAGGCTTTTGTAATAGTGTATCTTGTAGGTCGTAGTGTGATGTGTAAAGTGCTACTCGTTTTGCAATGATTTTCCCATTCTCCATTTTTTCCCTCGCTTAGGCGATTTTCGTGTAGCGAAAATCATCTAAATCAAGTTAAATTTGCATTCCACCTCACTCACAGACGTCTTGGCGGTTGCCCCATGTTGTCTGTGATGTTTGTGTAATTTTTTTGAGTGTATTTAGTGTGTTTTTCGTTTTTAATGTTCGGCCAGTAAATTTTTTGCGTCTCGTATCTTTTTTTTCTAAGTCCCGCGTCTTGTATCTTTTTTTTCTAAGTCCCGCGCAATGGCTCACCTCGCTTTGCGAGGCTCGCATCGGCTAAGTGCTACGGTTGAACGGATGCCTCGCTTTGCGAGGCTCGCAGCGATAAGCACCTTCGGCACTCAACGGCTAAGTGCTACAGTTTAACGACTTGCCTAGCTACGCACCTCAAATATATAGTTGTGGATCTTTGCAATGTTCGGAACATTTGCGATGTTGGTCACGCAATTGCGTCCCTCATGAAGCAAGGGCTCAACCGCGATCCCCGCGAAGCACGGCGAGCCAGCGGTGTCATTACACGTTCGTGTTTCACAAAGCGAGGCTAAGCACCCACACAGCACTTAGGCTGCAATGGGCACCAATGGCGCTCATTGCAGCCAGCGCCGCTGTCACACGTGCAAGCCTTGTGAAGCAAGGCGAAGCAGTCGCTCAGCACTGTTCAAGCGCTGTTCTAACACACTCACACACAGCACAGGGGGAGACACAGGAAGCCTGGGAGTGAGGTTACAAGCAAATTATACCCATATTTGGAATTTTTTGGTCACTCGCGGAAAAAAAAATTATGGACGAAAAACACAAAATTTCAGAAACAGCATGAGAACGAGGCTCAGCAACACCAGGCTCGCACAACTTACAAAATACACAACGCTGAAGACAGTGACACTTAAACGAACAACGCCAGGCACGCAGGACTTTGAAAAAAACATTCAGCACACACACAGAGGAGAAAGACACAGGGAAGGGACAGGGGGGAGATGGTGGAAAGAGACACATGGCTTTCCCAAGCACAAAACTTGCAGGTTAACTATCCCTGCAGTGAGCGGCCTCTACAGTAGGTGAGAGGAAAGGCTTGCAGTGATGAGCACCACAAGCAGGAGAGGCTTTCAATGAGCGCATGGAGGAGGAAAGGCTTGCAATGAGCACTGATGGCGCTCATTCCGTGCCACGCCATGACTGCCAAAGGCGCTCATCGCCGGTCTCACGATGAGCACCGCAAGCGGGAGATTGTAAAGGTTGAGAGAACCAGAATATTCATGGATGAGTTACAAAACTCATTGAGTAAACCATACAACACCTATGAAGTATTCTCTCAGATTGCCTTCGAAATCAGTGGTTCTAAACTAAGACCTTATCCCTGGTTCTCCACTTGAGAAAGAGAGGTGATGAGTTGGTTGAACAAAAAAAGGGATAAGTGGGTAAAAAAGATGAGCAATGGAATACCAAATAATAATGACAAGAGGTTTACACATTAAGGATCCCTGTTTTTGTAAAGTTTTGGAAAAAGTTTTGGAAAAAGTCTTCATATTTTTGTTTAGTAAATAACAATACAGCAACATTACATATGTAAACCAATAATATACAAGCATTTTCAGAGAGAGTCTATATTTGTGACTTTGGACTTACATATTAGCAGCCTTATTAAATTGTGATTCGGCCAATTGAATAGGGCTCTATTTAAGCACATAGCATATTTTGTTTACAAAAGTTTTTAGTTAGTGAACTTCTATCCAAAAGCAAGGTCTTCACTAACTAATATTGGAGATGTTCCATGTCTTAGGTTGTAAGTAGTGTCTAATATAAGAAATTAAGCCTTATATCTTACATAGTTGAGGTGTTATACTGTTTTTAGCTTCAGATCTGAATCATGAATCATTTTCAAAGGATAGTTTTTCTATCTCTACAGATGGCATTTCTATCTCTTTCTTGCAGGTTCTGTCTCAACACAATGGGTACTTGTAAACTAGTTAACTTTCTAATATGAGCACTGTCCGATGTATATGCAACATTTCCATTTTGAGGATACAAACTTTCTGTGTATTCAAAGTCTCCTCCCACCTCAGGAAGTAGATCATTAGAAAATAAAATGATAAATTCCACTGCATTAGAAGTAATAAAACAGAGGCTGCATGATTATTTTGAACTTTCTAAATAGATGTTGCTTATTTTCATGTTTAGTTCTTCAAAAGGGGCTATATACATTTTTTGGCCACAGTAGTACTTTAACTGGAGCTTTAACTAAATGTATTTGTTTTTGTTTGACTCTAGCATAAGATCAAATCTCATCAACAGTTCTATATTGCAATATATTATTTGTCTGCTTATTTATATAATATGATGAATTAGAACAGTTGATTTTGAGCAATGTACATATGTGTCATGTTAAAAACATTGAATCACCTCTAAAAGTTTATGTGCAAAATGAAAAGTTTATAGAGCATTTTTGTAATAACTCATTTAATTGCAGAAAGAAAAAAAGCACATTTATTTCTCTTGTATTAAAATCTACATTACTTCCAGGCATAGATGTGGACTAATATTATAAAACTTAACTCTTAATATTAATACTAAAAAGAGCGAATGTCCGATAAATTCTAGATATCGACAATCACATATAATAGTTGCGACACACAGGGGTAGGAGAGGGGGGGGGGGAAACACACAGGGGAAGGAGAGGAGGGGGGATGGGTGGGAAGAGACACAAGGGAGGTTGGGAAGAGACACATTGGGGTGGAGACACGGGGGAAAGAGACACAGGGGGGAAAGAGACACAGGGGACGGAGAGGGGGGAAGAGGCAAAGGGGAGGGAGAGGTGGGGGCAAGAGACACAGGGGAGGGAGAGGGGGGAAAGAGACACAGGGAAGGGAGAGGGGGGAAAGAGACACAGGGAAGGAGAGGGGGGAAGAGACATGGGGGGAAAGAGACACAGGGGGAAAGACACAGGGGTGAGAGAGGGGGTAAAAACACAGGGGGGGAAGGAGACACAAGGGAGGGAGAGGAGGGGGGAAAGGAGACACAAGGGAGGGAGAGGAGGGGGAAAATGAGACACAAGGGAGGAAGTAGACAGAGGGAGAGACTCGCAATGAGCGCCAACGGCGCTCATTTGATGCTTGTGATGCCTGCAAGGCTAGTAAAGTAGAGGGGAGAGGTTCCCATTCCCAAACAGCATTGGCTTCACATTTTATTGCCGTTATTTTTGACGGGCAAGTTGCTAGTTAAAACATAAAACACAGAGCTTCAATCTCTCTAAATTCACTTCATAGGGAATAGAGAGTCTCTGGAGTCAGACTATTTGTATTTTTATACAAATGCAATACACTTTATATATGTCTGCATAATACACTGTGTATACACTGTATATAGCTGAACTATTATATTAATACACTGTGTATATCTGTACTATTATATTGTGATGCCCATATATTTTTAAATCAATCCCCAGTTAATATTTTCCTTTTGTATCCCCTCTGTGTAATCTGGCTATCACAATTTTACATTTTGTAGGATCACTTTAGGGAATATTGTGAAAAAAATTGCACAAACACAATATAAGAATACAAGCGAAGCTGGTGGGGGTGCTAAGGTGTATATGGGGTTGTGAAAAGAATGTACAATTTGTGGACACAACTGTCCAAAATAATTTGTTATTACATTTTTTTAATAACAAAATAAAAATTGTTCCTTTATAAAGATGTAATAACTTACATTCCATTTTCTTGTTCTTATTACATTTCTTCCCCTCTACCTGCTCTAATCCCATAGTACACCTCATAAACCACAATCCATCATCATCAACAACTTGGTTTCTGTACCTTTTTTTGGTGTGAAGAAAATAAGTTTACTTTTTTTTTTTTTTGAAAGAATCAGTTTCTGGACCTTTCATTATAGTAACCTCTCAACATTTGTAATTTTGTCAGAAGCTTTCTGCTACCCCTTGTGTGGAATTAAATTTATGTCAGGTGTTCCTGAATTCCTTATATCGGTCCATATCACTTATCTACCACCGCTTCTGTAAACATTCAAAATTATTTCTAAATGTTCTGTTTTACAGCATTAAATCATCATCTTCTGTTAAGATGTTGCATTATATTGAATGTTCCTGAATATTTTTTTGAAGATTTCTAGCAGGTCACTCACTCCTTTTCTCTCCTCCAAGCTGTACATATTAAGAATAGAGATATGAGATAGGAAAGAGATATCTTTCCTTATAAAAATGTAATGGATAAAGGACTAGTGATTAACCATGTTTTGGTTTTTTTTGCCTCGATCCTCTTTGTGACCTCATGGACCATAACCCACCAGGATATCTTTATATCCATGGTCATGCTAATCCATTTGATATTCATGGCAGAGATACTGGAGTGGGTTGTCAGTTCCTTCTCCAGTGAACCACAGCATACAGATTCTAATATTCCTAGGTTATATCCCATCAAAGTACTGACCAGGCCCAACCCTGCTCAGCTCTTGAGATTCCTTGACTTGGATTCCCATGCTTTAATGTGCACCAAATAAAATAACAAATCCAATAAAACAATATATTAATAATCTGTATATTATACATCAACATGTATAGACTGTTGTTCCTGTATAATAGGTTATTATAGAGCTGTCAGTGTTATCTGGGTTGATGCTTTACATAAAGTTGCCTATTTTTTTTATTTAAACTGTCAGAATATTTTTCCATCCCAAATAGCTTGTTTTATCTAAACTTTATACTAAATTTCTAGATCATTCATACATTTTTTCACACAATGCCAAGGATGCTAAGAAATTTGGTTTTATAATGTAATATTTTTTTAATGTAAATCTGCACTGTATACTACTATTTTCAGTTATGTAAACAGGTCACACATACCTTCAGGCTTATTTAGATCAGGCGCCACCTCATAGCAAGCAGCATTGCACACACTCACCACAATGGCAGTGGTAAAAAGGAAAGCCAGTATACACTTCTGAAATTCATACAGAAAATAAATTATAGACATTATAGACATAGTTACATAGTAATTAAGGTTGAAAAAATACTTTAGCCCATCAAGTTCAACCTTTTTAGATCTCCTCTGATCTGCAGTATGAAGATTACTTGTTAAGAGACAATTCGTAAACATCTGTATACTAGTCTGAGTTATACATAACAATGCCACTTTCTGTCAAGCATTTAAAAGAGCATGTAATATAAAAAAAAAAAAAAGGCTTATCCCCATGAAAAATACATTATATTAACTGTAGAAAATGAACAGACGGGGGGGCGTGGATAGCCGTGAAAGAGAGTGGTTGCATGCTAGCAGAGCTCCAGGCCTTAACAACTATTTAGAATAAATATCAAGCCACAGACTAGAATTTTATATACTCCTACACCAGATTATGCTAGTCCGGAACTCAAGGAGAAGTTTGGTGCCTGAGGGGAGCAGAATACATTCACCACGAACACATTGCCTCCTGCTGCGGCTGCGGCCTGCAATATACCGCGAGGACAGTGTCCAGGACAGCTTGGGAGGCTTCATAGCACAGTGTCACCTGGAGAAGACTCGCTCGTGTGGGGGATCGGAGAGAGGCCTCGGAGAGTGGCGGAGGCACTGCATGCCACGAGGCCCAGGTGCCATTATCTAGCGGGAGACATATAACCAGAACCAAGCAGTGCCGGCAGAGACCACCGGGGGAGTTGTCAAGAGGAGGGGGTGAGTTTGCCGGGGCTCGGTGGGCCTCCCCCTATCCACACGAACAGAAAGCTCAGATTGGGAAAACATACGTGACCCCCCCCCACACTGCCACGAGGGCCGGGCGCCATTATCTGGCGGGAAACATATACCCAGCATCAAGCAACGCCGGCAGAGACCACCGGAGGCGTTATCAAGAGGAGGGAGTGAGTTTACCGAGGCCTCCCCCTAACCACATGAACAGAATGCCCAGATTGGGGAAACATAAGTGCCCCACCACAGCACTACACACTATACAAGCACTAAGCCCGCGAAAGTGAGTCCGCCATTTTGTGGCACAGCATTGAGAGGGGGTATCCGGGAGAAATACCAGGAGCTACCAGGACCAAACACAAGGTACAGTGGGGGATCCAATGGGGGGAGGCAGAAGACAGGAGCCCTTCATCTGAACCCTCCAAGAATTACTCCCCCCCCCCCCCCTTGTGGGCAAATTGCCATCAGGGTAGATTTTAGAGCAGGCCTGAGCACCAAGGCTGCAGAGAGGCAAACTGCCATCTTGGAAAAGAGCAAAGCAGATACAATTCTAGGAGACTGCCTGCGTGCTGATAATACAGAGGCCTTTATACCAATTCATATAAATGAAGGAATAATATCATCTACCAGAACGGTGCCAGAAACACCTGACAATTGTCTGGGTTAGAACTGACAGAACTACATGAAACAGAACTATTGATAAGAATAATAAGCAATTTAAGGGGGTTTCCCTAGAAGATTTCTCAGTATTAAGAGTATCTAAGGGGCTCTGCTGCCACCTAGTGGAGAACCACTACACTGCCTGCACCTCTCCTGGGCAGCTTACAATCATCATATGCCTGACCGCAGCAGGAATATATAATATACCAAAGAGACACTTTCTCTATCACTTTGGTTGGACTGTTTCCAGCTACAGTGTCACTGGGGAACCGTATTGGCTGCCCCTGCAACATCTTGTGAACCACGCATTTACCTATACCAAGGGCATGTGTCCACTGAGGCCAATGCCTAAAGCAATGCGCTCTTGGGACTAAAAATCACTTTGAGGGGGGTACCTCAACGGATCGTTAGCACAGCAACACTGAAAGCTACAGCTAGCAATCGCACTATCACTGGATAGCGGACTCCCTAAAAGACGCGGACCACTAGATAATACTCCGCACATCCGGCCTCTCTGATTCTATGCTCAACTCAGCTCACAAAGCACGACGGCAAGAGATGGGGAGAAACAAGAGAGCCCTACCAATGAAGAGAATCAAAGACTTCTGCAAACCTCCAGGGGCAGCAAAGGAAGTGGCATCGGATCCTTCGGGTGAACAGGAGGATGAGGGCCAGATAGACCAGCCTCAGCCCGACATGAATCTCTCTAAAAGCTCATTAGCTCAGATCGAGGGTCTATTTCAAGCATACATGACCAAAACTGTTGATGCCATCAAGAAAGATATTCACGATCTGGGCCAGAGGACCCACTTGCTTGAAGAAACAACCGATCAGATCGTCGAGGCACAAGAACGGGATAGGCTGGAGATTCACCAGAACTCCTCTCGCATAATGGCCTTGGAAGAGAAATATGAAGACCTAGAAAACCGCTCGAGACGTCACAACATAAGAATCAGAGGAATTCCCAGGGTGGTGCAGAATCTAAAACAATATGTCTCAGAGACACTGGCCACGATCCTCCCAGAGGTCCCGGCCTTGCAGCTGGAAATCGAAAGGGCCCACAGAGCCCTAGGTGCAGCAAGAAACTTGGAGGTGCTCAAAGACGTTATCATCAGATTTCCTTGGCAACAATCAAGAGACTTAGTGTTGGCAGCAGCCCAGAAATCCCCAGATATCAAGGGGCCTGATAATGCTCCACTTCTTGCCTTCGCGGACCTCTCCCCCATCACGCTGGGCAAGCGCAGAGACATGAAGCCGGTCCTGGGAGTGCTGCTTAAACACAGCATTCAGTATTGGTGGGGCTACCCTTTTGCCCAGATATTCCAGCACAAGGGCAAATCATACTCTGCCCGCTCACTTGAAGATGGGTGGGCAATCCTCCAAGCTCTTCACATGGTCCCGGAAGAGGAAGGGTGGCGGGGGATCAAACCCCTGGCGGGAAAGGTCAAGTCTCAACCCCAAGCAGCAATGGTTCACAGTGCCTTACAAGGCTAGGGCCCAGATAACGGAGATTAAAGCTGTAAGCCTCACATCCTCACCCCAGACACGGCCCACACAGGCGCACAACGAGGTGATCTCGGAGGGCCCAGCTGCATGCGGCGTGTGACCAAAGGACGGACAAAAATGACAAGAGTGAGGCTGGTCTTGCTCCTCTTCTAACTATAGACGGTTTTCTATCAAGTTTTTTGGGACTGAATAGCAAGTTTTGTTATTGACCTATTTGGTCTTTTACAAGACAAGGTAAGATGACTGGACAACACAGCCCTACACTATACACCCGTAATGGCTAGACCAGATGACATTAACTTTACCTTTGTGACTCACAACGTGAAGGGCTTTAATTCCCAGTTCAAAAGAAGGAAGGCCTTTATGTACTGCAAAGGCTTTAAGCCTTCGATTATATTCATGCAGGAAACACATTTTGCTCGTAAACATATACCAAACTATCTTAGTAGAGACGATCCCACCCGTTATTCCTCTACTCAAGTTACCAAAAAAGCAGGGACTTCGATACTGATTCACCGCAACTTTCCCTTCCAGTTAGAGTCTAAAGTAGTGGATAAGGATGGACACTATGTAATACTCCACGGAACGGTCCTGGAAACTAATATATCCCTTATCTCAGTTTATGCCCCCACCAATGCACCACATAAATCATTACTGCATATCCTGAGGTTTTTGGAGCCTCACTCAGGCAATACGATGGTGATGGGAGAGGATTGCAACCTGACCTTTGATCAAGTCCTGGACCGCTCGGGTATACAGGCCACAGATAGGTTTTCGGACAAACTAAGACAAATCAAGAAGGCTCTAGACGGTTTGGGCCTGTTAGACGCCTGGAGGGGGCACAACCCACACAGAAGGGACTATACTTATTATTCCCACCCCCACAGATCTTATTCACGGATCGATCTCTATCTTATTCACGGATCGATCTCTTCTTGATAGCTTCGTCCTTGTTTGATCGATCAAAGAGGGCGGAAATACGGGTATGCCCCTGGTCAGATCATGCTGCGGTGGGCATAGACATTGACCTAGGGTTGAGTATATCCACGCCATATGCCTGGAAATTGAATGAGCTCTTACTCGCTCATCCAGAGTTGGAACAAATTGAAAAGGATCTCCACCTCTACTTTGAGTGCAATGGGATGTGTTACTCGAACATAGGATGGGTATGGATGGCCCATAAGGCCTTTATTCGGGGCTCCTACATTAAGTTGGCTTCTGCTTTTAAAAAGCAATGTAAACTCAAAGAGTGGGAACTAACTATTAAGCTGCAAAGAACCAATCATACCCCTCTTCCAGACTTCGTCGGATGATAGAACAGTGTCGGCTAGAGTTAGACGCAGTACTCTCCCACAAAACGGAGAAAGCCCTTAGACGAACCAAGCATCTATTCTATTCCAAAGCCAACAAGCCAGACTCCTTATTAGCTAGGAAGCTGCTATCTAAGATAGCTGAGTCTAAGATATTGCAGATTAGAACTGCACAGGGGCAGATAACAGTTAGCCAAAATGTCATCAAGCGAACGTTTGCGGATTTCTATAACTCAATATACTCCACGAAGCTGCAACCGAATGCAAATCTTCTCAGGTCTTACCTAGATTCCTGCGACCTCCCCAAAGTCTCAGATCAGAATGCGGTGACGCTAACAGTAGAGGACATAACAGTAGAGGACATATTAAAAGCCATCAGCAACTTGAAACCAGGGAAGGCCCGCGGCCCAGACGGCTTTACCAATTCCAACTACAAGGCTTTTGTGCATATTCTAGCACCATATCTCTGCCAACTGTTCAATTCCATCCTAAACGGGGAACCGATGCCCCCGGAGCTAAACTGGGTGGACTTAATTGTCTTTCCCAAAGAAGCCAGGGCCCCGCTAAACCAAAGAATTATCAGCCTATATCCCTGATAAATAGGGATCTTAAACTGCTAGCCAAAATTATTGCAGACAGGGTCTCTGGGTTTATACCGGATCTGATCCCCAAGGATCAAACTGGTTTCGTTCAACATCGGCAGACAGCGGATAGCATCAGGAGAACTATGAATGTCATCCATATGGCCTCCCAGAGCAAGTCCCCCCTCTGTGTGTTAGCCCTCGATATGGAAAAAGCCTTTGACACACTAGAGTGGTCTTATCTTTATGCAGTGCTGGCCAAATTCGGCTTTGAAGGGAGATTCATACAACTCATCAGAACACTGTACAAAAACCTGCAGGCCGGCCTGAAACTCCCGGGATCGGAAAACATTTCTATAGCTATCCAGAGGGGGATCCGGCAGGGATGCCCACTATCTCCACTACTCTTTGCGCTGGCGATCGAGCCTTTGGCTCAAAAGATTAGATGCAACACTGAGATACATGGAATGCGGGTGGGACTTCACCACTTGAAATGTTCGCTCTTTGCGGACGACCTTCTTTGTACACTAACGAACCATCAACGCTGATCCCCGCTTTGTTGTCCACTCTAGGAGGATTTGGCCTACAAATTAATGTTGAAAAGACGGAGGCCTTGGGAGTTGGCCTACCACATGCGGTCCTGGGGGCTTTGAAAGTGGAGTATAAATTTCAATGGCCCAAAAATTCTATTAAATACTTGTGGGTTAGAATCACCAGGAAACTGTCGGACATATATAAGGGCAACTTTCCACCCCTATTTAAACAATTAATGGAAGAAATGCAACGATGGGCGAAATACCATATCTCATGGACAGGGCGGATAAATTCGGTAGAAAATTTCAGTTTTGCCAAGAATACTGTATTTATTTCGAACTCTCCCTGTCCCGAAAAATATGAAGGAACTAGATAAACTTCAGCTTCTATTTTTAAGTTTATATGGCGAGGTAGGTCGCCGCGTATAGCAAGGAGGACTATGTATCGGCGGAGGTCTCAGGGGGGACTCTTGTGCCCGAACTTGAGACTGTATTTGAGAGCGGCGCAGCTCGAATGTATCCCACTGGCTCATTCAGGTAAGCTACAACCGCTTTGGACATTCGTGGAAAATTGGAAAATGAGACCACAATCATGGAATACTATAGTCTGTGGTGTGCCCCCTCGGGCGTCAAGCAGCAAAACTGTAACCCCATAATATCTTCAATTCTAGCGGCTTGGGTTCGGCTTAAGTCGATTGGCAGCTTGGCTCCCCTCCTATCGCCATTGTTATCTGTAAGATCCTTCCTGGAATTTGGGACGGCGTTTAGCCTCACCTCTAGACAATGGTGGCTTAGCAGCCCATTAGAAAGAGCAGGACCCTGGTTTTCAGACAATTCTTTGCTATCCCACACCTTCCTTATCACTAAATATCACCTACCAGAGAGTGAACTCTGGAATTACAGAAAAATTAGACATTGGATATCCTTACTATCCCAGGTACATGGGACCCCTAAGCATTCCTGGTGGTTGGCTATATGTGCAAAACTGCCCTCTGTCAAAGGCAGGGGCGGCTGGTCCATTGGGGCAGCTGGGCAACCGCCCTCCCTAATTAGAGTCCATAAAAGCATATTTTATTCTATCATTTGTTTTATTCTTTATTCCTATAATTCTAACAGACAGTGGTTATCTTTTTACCTTCCCTCTTTCATTTTCCTCCCCCCAAAAACATACATTAAAACAAAAAAACGTTGTCTGTGTAATGCATTTACACGGCGGCTGTCATGCAGTCAGGTACCTGAAGTGAAGGTGGAGCCACTGAGTTACTGGGACGGCGCCCAAAGCCTCTACATAGGGCTCTGCTACATGGAAGAGAGGCTCAGCAGAGCTCCCTGTGCAGCCTGATTAAAAGCTGTTGGGGCGTCTGACTGCAGCGTCCACTCATTCCTGCCACTAGAGGCACTGCAGAGCACATACATTACCTAATAGACACATGCGTAGCTGTGTGTGAGGGAGAAGTTAAAGGAGCAGCATGGAGCAACATGATACCAGGAGGTGGTCACAATAAATGTAAGTATTGAAGTCAGGCTCTTATTTATTTATTATTCCATAGAACTTACAACTACATTATGTTAGTCTCCTCAGCATCCCAAGTCACTCTCACAGTGAAGCTACTTGTCAGTTCTGTCTAGGTGTGATTGTTTCTGTATAAATGTATGTATATATTGCATGGCATGTGTGTATACAGCATGCTGTGTGTGTATGTGTGTCAATATATTTATATTGCATGCTCTGTTTTATGTGTATATATATATATATATTCATATATTGCATGTTGTATGTGTGTATATGTGTGTGTATGTCTGCAAATATGTGTGTAAATGCATTTTGTGTATGTGTGTATTTATATGTATATACTGATTGCTGTGTTTGTGTGTAAATATATGAATATTTTGTATGTTGTATCTACATATATGGGTATACTGCAGGCTGTGAGTATGTGTGTAATTATATGTATATATACTGCATACTGTGTTTATGTGTGAACATATTTGCATATATTGCATGTTGTGTTTGTTAATATGTGTATATACAGCTTGCTTTGTGTGTATTTGTATGTAAATATATTGCATGCTCTGTATTGCTGTAAATAGATGTAAATACTCATGACTTGTATTTATTTATGAAAATGCTTTTTATGTGTATTTTGTATGTTGTATAACGGTAAATATAACTTCCTGCATGTGTGTGTGTGTACATATATATATATATATATATATATATATATATATATATATATATATATAATTTCTGTTTTTCTTTATATGCATATAACTATATGTATACTCAGGGGTGGACAAAAATAGTTAACACTTAGGAGCCAAGAACACATACAAGCCAAACAGAGTTTGTATGACACTGTAATGTATGTATGTATGTATGTATATATATATATATATATATATATATATATATATAGTCTCATAGGTAAAGATAAAGAGAGGGGGAGAGGGAAAGATAGAGAGAGGGAGGGGTAGAAGATAGATAGATAGATAGATAGATAGATAGATAGATAGATAGGGATAGACAGAGATAGATATATAAATAGATAGAGGGATAGATAGATAGATAGATAGATAGAGATATGGGTAGATAGAGAGGGATAGATAGATAGAGAGAGAGATAAGGGTAGACAGAGAGAGAGAGAGAGATAGATAGATAGAGGGATAGATAGAGGGTAGAGGGATAGATAGAGATAAGGGTAGACAGAGAGGGATAGATAGATAGAGAGATAAGGGTAGACAGAGAGAGAGATAGATAATAGAAGGATAGATAGAGAGAGGGTAGAGGGATAGATAGATAGATAGATACGGGTAGACAGAGAGAGAGATAGATAATAGAAGGATAGATAGAAAGAGGGTAGAGGGATAGATATATAGATAGATAGATAAGGGTAGACAGAGAGAGAGAGATAGATAATAGAAGGATTGATAGAGAGAAGGTAGAGGGATAGATAGATAGATAGATAGATGAATAGAGAGGGAGCAAAGGATCGATAGATGAGAGAGGGTAGAGGGATAGATAGATAGATAGATAGATAGATAGAGATAAGGGTAGACAGAAAGGGATAGATAGATAGGAGATAGAAATCCAGTGCATGTCTGGGATATGCTTTTTCTATAAAACTGAGCTCTCTACCTTCTTACAGCATGAAAAGCTCCTCTTTGGATTACAAATTCTAATATTATCTTGCTATGTTTTCAGTCTACAGGAGGACACGTTGTGAGTGATCTGATCCCAGTGCTTGCTGCAAGGAATGCAGAGCTCAGCTTGACATCCAAAGGTACCAATGGCCTGACCTGATCAGTATATATGATGCAAAAATAGTGTCTGCAGTATACAATCCTGCAAAGTTATGAAATCAACAATGTGATTAGTGCTTTGAAGGAATATTAAAGACACAGTCTATATACTAGTAAAAGAGGAAAAAAGGAAGAGAGGGATAGAGAGAGGGATTGATAGGGATAGATAAAGGAATCGTCAGGGAGAGAGGAATAGATATAGAGAGTGAGGGATAGAGAGAAAGGGACAGATAGAGAGAGAGAAGGAGGAAGGGAGAGAGAAAGAGGAGGGGATAGAGAGGAGGGCTTATGTCCTGATCTAATGTGTACTCATTTGTGTTTTATTTAATTATTGCATATAAATCAACAAAATGGAGGAACTTCCCAGCATAAGAAAAGTAAGCAGAACCAGCAGCACTTCACCCTCATCAAGAAAATGCAGGAACTTCCCAGCATAAGAATAGTGACCAGAACCAGAACCAGAACCACCTCAACCTCAGCAAGATAATAAGTAAGTGAAGTGACAGGAAAAAACCCAAATGGGTGTAGTCTGTAAGTGGACAGGGCCTATAGGGGTAACATGTTGTGAAGGGGAGGAGTTTATAATGTTGGGTGGCGTCAATGTAAAGGGAGGGGCCAGGTCTCTGTCTTCCGCCCCACCAACTTGGAAAGTCACCAGCCGCCACTGGTCAAAGGCCTCCTGGGGTCTCTATATTATTTTCTGAATAACTCTCTGAACAAACGGAAGCCGAAATATATGCTCCAATGGGAGAAAGACCTAGATAGGGAGCTAGATGGAGCAACCTGGAGAGAAATTTGTACCAACTTAACAAAAGGGTCTTACACATATAGCCTACTTGAGACCTCAGTCAAAGTTTTGCACAGAACCTATTATACGCCCTACCTAATGTCCAGGCTTAACAATAGTTTTAGCGAGGACTGTTTTAGAGGGTGCAAAGCTAGGGGAGACTTTCTACATATATGGTGGACGTGTCCACTAGTGCAGAAGGTGTGGAAAGAGATGACAGACTTATTCTCGCAAGTGACAGAAACCAAACTGGGGCCAGAGATTGAGACCTGTCTTTTGGGGGTGCATGGACCCAGTCTAAAAGCCAAAACAAATTATGGCAATTCATGGCTCTCGCCACCAAATCCTGTATTGCAAAAAACTTGAAAGCTGCAACACTGACCTCCAGAGAGCTCATTCTGAAAATGAACTATGTTATGGTAAACGAGAGACTGTCCCATGTCCTGCAGAACACGGTCCCCCAATTCCAAAATATTTGGAATCCATGGCTGACCTCGGCCTACAACATTAAGGTGGGGATATGACTAAGACAACAGGGAATGAAGCTTGTGCCGCAGGATGGCGGTCATGGGGGAGCCCGGATGACCATTCATACCAATAGAATCTCAGCTGGTGCAGCACTGGAGTAGTATGCCAGGTATTTCCTACCCCTCCCTAAACCCGCCCCCGGCCTATTATTTTTTTCCCTACCCCTCTAAGTTGACATAGTTGAAAAAATAAAAAAATAAAAAATACCATGTTTGAAGACATAGAGGGATAGACAGGGCACAGGATAATAATGTAACAATGTACCAGTAAGATTATTGTAAAAATTGCATGCCGCTGGGAAATGGTGTTGCTGGAAAGCCGGAATGCCCTGCTGTCCTCTTCTTTTTCTGTGTACTTTATGCAATGTTACATTGTTAGCCTATCTTCAATAATAAAAAGAATGGATAAAAAAAAAAGAAAATGAACAGACAGGCAGAGAAAATGGTGGCATGATATGCCTTAATCTTACCAGTGAGAAACTGTAAACAAGGACTAGTGTAAACGTTGCTAATCATGTTTTCTTATTTGTTTTACATTAAAACCAATGGAGAGCATGCATAATATGATGCAGTTCAGATATGGTTCACTGCCACGCTGCTTCTTGCGATATATCCTAGGGGAATAAAAATTAGGGGATAGTTTGACAGAGTGGGGTAGATAATTCTATAGGGTAGGGGCAGCACAGGAAAAGACAAGAGTGTGAAGAGGTGATGATGGATGAAGAGAAACATACATTGTGAGAAGAGCAGAAGGGGTAGTTATGGGAGCATCTGTAGGTCAGATCTAATGTGTAGGAGGTTGCAGTGTTGTTGAAAGCTTGTAGGTGAGTGTCAGAATTTTAAACTTAATTCTATTGGGTTTGAGAAGCCATTGAAGGGATTTTAAGAGTGGGGCAACATACTGTATGAGAAATGACTTGCGACATATGTGAGCCTAGCAGATGCATTTAAGATGTCTTCACGCGGAAGAGTCTATTAATGGGAAGTTTAATTAGGAATGAGATATGTGGGAGATAAGTGAGTGAAGTGGGATTTTGGTTATTTCTTTTGTAAGTAAAGGATCAATATTGGAAATGTGGCTTCATCACAGTAAGGGTGGTTAATCTGTGGAATTCTTTAAAACATTTTTTTTAAAAGGTATTGGATATATTTTTAAATAAAAAGGCATTCAGGGCTATCTTGGATAATTAGAGGAGGAGTATTGATCCAGGGAGGAATTTGATCGCCAGTATCTGGGGTCAGAAAGGAATTTTGTATTTGTTCCCCTTTTGAGACAATTGGCAAAGTTTCACTTGGGTTTTTTTCTGTTTGCCTTCCTCTGGATTAATTAACAATTAACAATTAATTTGCATATTGTAGATCAGAGGCGATCTAAAAAGGTTTGAACTTGATGGACTAAAAGTATTATTTTAACCTTAATTGCTATGTAACTATGTAACTATGACAGGTGTAATTGTTGCGTTTTGGTAAGAATTTGGATGTGGGTAGTGAAAGAGAGTGCTGAGACCAGAATAATCCCAAAGCAGTGGGCTTGGGATGTAGATGTAATTTAGCAGTTGTTGGTTGTTTGGAGCTTTGCATGTGAAAGAGGGTGGATTATTAAGAGCTCAGTTTTTGTCACATTAATCTTTAGGTTGTGGGAGGCCATCTAGGATGAGATGTTATAGAGGGTGTTATAGAGATAGAGGGTGTGTAGATTTGGTTATTATCAGCATAGAGGTGATAATGGAATTCAAGAAAGGTTAACAGTATACCAATGGAGACAGCGTAGATTGAGGAAAGTAAGGGACCCGAAACAGAACTTTGAGGTACCCAAACAGTAAGTGGTGGGAGTGATGATGTTGTGCCCAAGTATGAGTTACCAAAAGCAGGGTTAGATAGCTAAGGTTTAAACTAAGATATTATAGAAGCTTTGAGAGATGAGTTCTTTAGGTTGGGTATAATAAATTACCTAACTTCTGTACAAATTGCCTTTTTATATATCCAGACTCAGGGTATGAATTTACAATACTTCACTTATTTTATCAATTTGGCGTAGAAAAGCTATGACAATAAATGAGACAATTGAAACCAAAAATACCCTTTCGTATTATAATTTTGTTTGTTTTTTATCCCACAGATAAAATGTATTCATTTAAAAATCAAATTTTATTAATATCTTTAAAACTTAAACATTCAAATACAATGTGTATGCTCATAATAATAACACACGTCAATTTTAAGGAGAATAACTTGTAATTTTATTTATTTATATTCTTTAATTTTCTGTAGATCCCCCTTTGCTTCACTGAGATCTTTTTTATATCACTTATTGTTGATGAAGTCAACTCAGAGACCCTCCGGGAGTGACCGGAAATGGTGTTCTAAGCCGCGAAGGTCGGCTGTGAGCGGGTGGAGATGGCGTTTGCAAACTAACTTGAGTGAGAGACGCCGAGCCGTGGTAATTGTGTAGCGCAGTGCAGCGCCTGAGGCCCGCACGGGTAACCCAGTGAGGGAGAGGAAACCTCAGAGAAGGAGGGAAGAGGACCTGTTGCTGAAGGTACGAAGTGCAAAATATAAGGGGCAAGAGGCCGGGATTATCAGGCCATAACTATCATACACTACACCCCAGAAGCACTCAGCACTACCTAAGAAAGAAAGTCCCAGGAGTATTGAGACCGGAGGCACAGGCGCAGGAGAGCGAGCGCACAGATCGAGTGGTCGGCGTTGCACCAGCATAAAGACTGTGGGATGCAAAAAGCAAGTCTCCAGAGAGCTAAGTAAAACTTTACTTCCTATGTTTCCTAATAAAATGAACCTAACTCTGCAGTAGTAAATCTACCCTTACTATAAGTAAAATAATGGTTTATAAACTCCACAAGGACAGTAAATAATACAATATCTGCAGGGGAATGCAGAAGGTTACATTGTAACACTCTTTATCATTACAATATAAGAAAAGTGAATAAATCTAAAGGACAGTTCATACTGATAATAAAATTACCTGTACTGAACAACAAGTGGAAGGTGGAAGGCAGGATGACAGAAAGTTTGCCTTTGGTTTATCAGGAGGACATGTGTCCGTCGTTTGCAGGGAAGGGTTTGGTTGGAACTCTATTGCAGACATTTTGAGAAACATATAAAGGGGGATATTTACATACGAAAGGTCCAACAGACAGAAACCAATTACAACTGTAAACACAGGAATATAAAACTAAATTTCAAATGATATAAAGGAAGGAAGAAAAAGGAGAAAATAAGAGAAAGTAAGTGAAATAAATACACTGCATAATTAAAACCAAATGGCTACAAAAAACAAAGCGAAAGGACGGAAAAGCCCTATTTTAGAGCCATCCTCTTTTTTTCCCCTAAAAATTCCACAAATCTGACTCAAAAACAAATCCCGAAAGAAGTGTTGGACCAAAGTATAGTTCTCCCCTCTGGAAATGCAATAAACAGAGAATCCGAGAACCAGGAGGAGAACCTTCTTACCACAGGGAAAATGAAAGAGATCCTGAAGAACTTCCAAGCAGAATTTTTAGCAGAGATTAAGGTTCAAATTATGGAAAACTCCAAATCAATAATGGAAGTAAACAAAAGATCTGCAGACCTAGAAATCAAATTTGATAAATTAATTCTGAATCATAACATGCTACTGGAGCAATCATCCAAAATGTCTACACAAATTACAATTTTGAACGATCAAATAAATAAGATGGAAGATAAATCACGGAAAAATAACCTCCGCATAAGAGGAATTCCGGAAACTATAAAGTAAGAAGATCTACCCACATATCTTAAGGAATTATTTTCCAATATTACGCCCACCTATTTACAATTGGAAAATAAATTTGATACAGTTCATCGAATACCTTTACCAGCACATCTACAAAATAAAAGTCCCAGAGATGTGATCGTTAGAATTCACCATTTACCTACAAAGGAAGCAATCTCTAAAGCGAGCTATATAAAGAAGACATTTGAATCGCCATATGAAAGCATACAAATTTTTTCAGATTTCTCAAAAGGGACAATCAGCAGAAGAAATATATTTAACTTTATAACGCAAGCATTAAGGAAATTTAATCTTATTTACAAATGGATTTTTCCAGTAGGTTTACTAGTTCTACAAGGATCCTCATGGCATAAGATCAACTCCACGGCAGAGGGAGAAACCTTTCTGAATAATCTAAAACTGAATACACAAGAATTAAATGAGTCTTCGACGAAGATGCAAGTACCAACGCCAGATTGGCAGAAGAAGAGATGAACTCCGTTGCTAAGGTAAAAAAGAGGTAAAAAAAAAAAAAAAAAAAGTTATAAATATATCTAGTACAGACAGCTTTAGTAAACATTTAATATATGAACAGATTTTCAAAATATTTGAAAACATCAAATTATAAGGAAAGAAATTATTTAACAAATCTAGATGGTTAAACAATTGTTTAAAATAGGTAAAGGTTATAGCCATCTCCACATTGTACAGCTAACCATTTCTGAACAATGGCTGAATCCCTGCGGAACAGAAAGGGTGAAAGGCTGTATTACAGCCCCATCTGTTCTAACAGTATGAATGTACGTATGAATGCCTTGATGAATGTTAGTAAAGAAGTTTTTGGACCCAAGATCAAAAAACAGATGGTAAAGGAAACAATGTCAGCAAATTGTTTGGCAAGGAATAGTATTATTAAAGGATTCTCCCAAGGTAAATGGGTTTAAAATTTTTAAGTTGGAACGTTAGGGGATTAAATTCACCAAGCAAAAGGAAAACGGTGTATAGACATTGCAAAAAAGAGAACGCAGATTTGATATTTCTCCAGGAAACACAGTAGGGGAAAGTTAATATACCGGGCTTTGAAATGGGATGTTTTGATTACAGAATACACTCAACAAGTGGGAAGAAAAAGAGAGGAGTATCAATGTTTTTCTCTAACGAGCTAGAAATAGTTGAAGTCATTTCAATTATAGATCCGGATGGACGTTACATTTTATGGAACGGCCAGATTAACAATCAGAAAATCACATCGATCAATATTTATGCTCCTAATGAGAAGCAAGGGAAATTCTTAAGACAAATAGGCAATCTAATTAATAAATATGTACAGGGCTCGCTTATTATGGCAGGGGATTTCAATATGGTTTCTAATACAAATCTAGATAGGTCTAAAAAATTGGTGGCCAAAAATTTAAAAAGAGTTAGCAAAGTCGCTCAAGCATTTATGGAATGGATTATTAAAAACAATTTATTCGACACTTGGCGAGTTCAACACCCAAATCAAAAAGAATTTTCTTTTTATTCAAACCCACATAATATTTATTCACGAATCGATTTAATTTTAGTAAATTCCCGAATAATTGATAAAATTTCTCACACGGAAATAGGCAAGATTGTTATATCTGACCACGCCTATACCACAGTAATAGTTGAAATTAATAAAGTAAAATTAGATAGACCACAATGGAGATTAGATGACACCAAATTAAAAATGGAAAAAAAACAAAGAATTTCTAAGTAAAGAAATATCACAATTTTTTGATATCAATAGTCACACTGTCCCATCTTATTGCACGATTTGGAACACACAAAAATCTTTCACAAGAGGTTTGATTATCAAACTTAAATCTCAGTTGATAAAACAGAGAGGAGCACCATTAAAAAAAAAAATATATATAGAGTTTAATAAATTAGAATCTAAATTTTTTATGGATGCACAACAACACACTATGGCAGAGATTAAATTAACACGAAATAGAATAAATATAATCAACCAGCAAAGGTCAAACAGCGCAATATGGCGCTATAAACAGATTTATCACCATCAAAACAATAGAAACAGCAAACTATTGGCCACTCAAGCAAAAAAAAAAGGAAAAAAAAAGAATAGCAGTCCTAAAAGATAAAGGAAGATATATCTCCTCACCCAAAGAAATTGGCCAAGCTTTTTTTAACTATTATCAAGACCTGTACAATTTGGAAAAAGATACCAGTTTCCGTAAACCATTAACAGAAGTAATACAATCATTTCTGGATGGTATTCAACTTCCTAAATTAACAGAAGGTGATCGAGAAGAACTGAATGATCCAATTACTATCCAGGAAGTTCTTCAAGTAATTAAACAATTGAAACCCTATACCACGCCAGGACCAGATGGATACACTAACCTCTTTTATAAAACATTTGGTCAAATCTTGAGTCCTCACTTAACAGAAACTTTTAATGAAATTAAGAACACAGGAATAATACCAAGGGAAATGATAAAAGTTGCATTGATAATGATCCCTAAGCCCAATCTAGACCCTCAGTCTTGCGCTAATTACAGACCCATCTCACTATTAAATGCAGATATTAAACTATACGCGAAGATTCTGGCTCTTAGAATTCAGAAGTTTATAGAGAAATTAATAGCAATAGATCAAATGGGATTTGTGTCTGGCAGACAAGGATCTGAGAACATTATAAAGATTATGAATCTAAGTGAAGTTGCGGGGGCTAAAGGTACTCCCACCCTATTCTTGTCTTTAGACGCTGAAAAAGCGTATGACAGAGTAGGGTGGGAGTACATGCGATTAACGCTATCTAAATTTGGGTTCGGGGAATTTGGAGCCAAAGCCATCAGGGCCTTGTATGGATCCCCCTCAGCAGAAGTAACAGGTCTAGGATGTAGGACAAATTCCTTTGGAATATCAAATGGTACTAGACAGGGCTGCCCCCTCTCTCCCACCTTATTTGCCCTGATGATAGAACCATTGGCAGAAGCTATTAGATCATGCCCACAGATTTATGGGATTAGGGTGGGAGAGAAGGAGTACAAAATCAGTCTATACGCAGACGATGTTGTCTTGTCACTCACCCGCCCTGGAGAATCACTTTATCATTTATCAAATGTAATTCAAATGTATAGTAAAGTTTCTTATTACAAGTTAAATTATAACAAATCAGAAACCCTTTTTTTCAATTTCTCAGCAGGTTTGTTGCCCCAGCTAAACACTATATATTCCTATGACTGGAATTCAGAATCATTCAAACATCTTGGAATTGTATTTTTGAGAAACCTACAGGAAATGGTGGATAGGAATTATAAGGATTTATACTTCAAGTTCCAAAATATTATAGGAAACTAGAGGAAAGATAGATTTTCATTTTCTGGTAGAATTGCAGTTGTAAAAATGATGCTTCTCCCAAGAGTCAATTATATTTTGAGATGTATTCCATTTAAGATCCCTAGAGGTTGCCTAAAGAAACTTCAAAGTACAATCGACTTTTATATACATCATTCTAAATACATAAGGCTGAAAAAAACAACCATGGGAAGAACTTTTCTAAAGGGAGGAATTTCCTACCCTTTATTACAACCTTATCAAGAAGCCAATTGTATGGTACAGGCGTTAAAATGGCTGGAAACAGCAGATAAACTCCCATGGATGCAAATAGAACAAGCATTAATTCCAAACTGTCATCCATCAGCGTTGGTTTTTGGGGAAAACCCTTCTCACAAGGATCTGGTGACTAGATCATTTGTGGTAAAATAAATTTAAAAAAACTGGAGACAGATCAATAAGAAAAATAAGCTGATCCCTAGGGGCAGCTTAATGACTCCAGTGTAAGCTCTGTTACATACAAATATGGCAGGTACTATAAACGACTGGAATAGTAAGAGGCTGGTAAGGGTTAAAGATACTTTAAGCGAAGGATCAATTGCATCCTTTGATCAAATAAAAAATAAGTTTAACATCGCAGCAGAAGGATGGCTAACGTACGAAACTTATAGAGCCAGCTGCTACCAACTTAACATATTCCCACAAATCGGTAAAGAGTTAAACTCTTTGGAAAAAAATTCTCTTTAAATCGGAAAAAAAAACATCTAATATCCAAATGTTTCAATATCACTAGATCATTTGGAGAGCAGCCTAAAACCAAAGGTATGAGTCAATGGGAGCGGAACCTAAATTTAGCACTAGAAGTAAAAGACTGGGATACAACTCTTAAATTGACAAATAGATTTATTAAACAAACAACATATAGAGAAACGTTTTTTTAAAATAATCAACAATTGGTATATCACACCTGTTAAAATTGCGCAGATTTCCCATTCCTCTTCAGAAAGAATGTGCTGGAGGGATTGCGGTAACGCCGCTCATTTATTGCATATCCTATGGGAATGCCCGAAATTAAACATTTTTTGGAAAAGCTGTTATGAATTTTTGTCAGGCATTGTGGGAAATCAATTTCCGTTTACGGGAGAATGCATAATGAGAGTGTTGCATATCTTTCCAAGCGATATCGTCATGGAGAAAAAAGCCTTTGCTATTTTGATTTTCTCAATAGCAAAAAACATAATAATTACTAATTGGAAAAAGGAAACTGCTCCAATCTTTGCTGATATCGTTTGGAAAATAAAACATATCCGGGAACTGGAGAAAAATTGTGAACAAAAAGGTTTAATTAATGTTGATCCATTAAAATGGAAAGCATGGGACCAAAAACAGGGAACACGTGTTAATATTTAAACTCTAAAAGGGTTTAATGAGGAATGAAAGAGGAAGAATGGTAATGTATTTAATGTATATTTTGTTGTTGTAAAAGATTTATTAATGATATTTCAGTATGTTAAAATTTGTATTTTTTTTGCAAATAAAAAAAATATATATATATTGTTGATGAAGTCATCCTTTTAGCCAGTGACTCGTTTGTATATATAATGATTTATAGGGGATCTATTTATAGGAAAGAGCTACAGAGAATTAACGAATATAAATAAATGAAAATACAAGTTATTCTCCTTAAAAATGACGTCTATTGTTTTTATGAGCATACACAAGTTCAGTTATTTTCAAACGCCGGTATTTTAAATACTACGTTTTAAAGAAATTAACAAAAAATTTGATTTTGAATTGAATAAATATTATTTGTGGGATAAAAAACAAACAATTATACACTACAAGTAAGGGTGTCTTTGTTTTCAATTGTCTCTTTTAAAGGCCTAGCTTTACAATGCCTACTTGATAAAATAAGTGAAGTATAATGAATTACTGTTTGAAGGCAAATATGCCAGTTACAAGGGAGAGACTTACTAGGTGGACTAGAGCTGGTGTTAAGGTAGTAGAGAGGGAAGAAATTAGTTTTAAGGTGATAGTGTCAAGAGGGTTTATTTTTAGATAAGAGTCTGGCAGAAGAGAAACAAACTCAACCTCATGTACTGTGACGGAGATGAAGATGTTGAGTAAGACCATGGGATTGGAGACTGTCAGAAGTGGAAAGTTTGCAGTGTGGTATAAGGAGATTTCCTTAAAGATTAAAATGGCACGTTCCTGACAGACTGTTATTACTCATGGCAGATCCGATAGTATCTTGCTAATAGTTCTATGTTATTACAGACAGTCCCATGATTACACTTACAACTCCATGTCAACACTGATATTCTCAATGTATTGCTAGCTGAGGTACTATAGACAAATTTCAAAACTGCAAATTACCACATTCTAGCTGATTTAAATACTCATATTATATGTGCCATTTTTTACCTTACACCTAAAACATGGAGTAATATTTAGAATTAAATGTCCAGAAAGAATAATAGTTTAATAATAACTAATATATATATTAGCTGTGTTCACCACTTTGTTAGCTAAATAAGAAATAAATATGACATGTGGTTAATAGTGGGATTAACAAGAAGTTACTACTCCAATTTCTTTTATTTTCTATGTAACTTGTTTATCTAACAGGGTTATTCTTTAGATTTACTGAATAGAAAAAAATCATATGTGGGATTAATTGTAACCCTATTTAACTCAACTGCTTGTTTTATAGTTATAAGAAAATGTAATTACAGCTGATAAAAAGATTGAAAATGCAAAGTCAAATTTTGTACTAAGTTAACAAAGCATACAAACTTACCATCATGGAATGAGATCAAGCTGAAATAATATCCAACTGGACTTCGGAATAGAGTATTTATGTTATTCTTGTTGCACAATTTATTTCCCACCTACTTGTTTTTGTAAAATATTTTCAACAGATAAACTGAGCACTCACTGATGCCTCTTCAAGACCCTGAATTAGCTTGAATAAACCTGAACATCAACATTACTGAAACTTTTTGGTTGTTAATGTATAAACTTTTTGGTTATAAATGTAGAGAGAGAAAGATAGCAAAGAGAGAGAGACAGCCCAGAGAGAGACAGTCCGCAAAGACAGAGACGGTCAGCACAGAGAGAGAGAGAGAGACAGCACAGAGAGACAGAGAGAGATGGCACAGAAAGAGAGAGACAGCAAAGAGAGAGAGCATGTTTTGATTTTAAGCTAAAAAAACAGGGTGCTCCATTCTTTGCAATGTGTTAATATTGTTTTTACCATGTACTTAACCCCTGTACAGCGCTACAGAATATGTTACCGCATTACAACTAAAAGATAATAAAAATAATAAATGGCTGAAAGGAAGATTATTAGTTCTTTTTAAGAAAGATCATGAAGTGGGCAAAAAATAGAGGAAACAACACCATTTTCCATGCTAAGTTCCTCAACAAATATCCATCACTTGTTCCTTTTTTTTTTTTGTGTATATAGTGTCCAGAGCCATCCCTGGCACTCCCACTCCACCAACTCGAATGGAGGATCTGTGCCACGCTGGGCAGGTCCAGTGTCACAATGGGCGGTGTGTCTCTGCTGGACCTTACAGGGTTGTGTGTAATATGGTCAACGACTGTGGACATCAGTCCGATGAAATCTACTGTGGTAATGGTCTTATTAGCTGTATGTGGCTTTAGGATTTTAGATTACAGGTCACAGAATTTCTCTCATCCAAAGATAAGGATTCTGAGTTGTTTTGTCATTCAATTGTGTCCGACTCTCCATGACCCTATGGACCACAGTATGCTAGGCACATCTGTAAGCCACTTCACCTCTGAATTCCTTAAGCTCATGTTCATTACTTCAATGACCTCATCTATCTATCTCCACCTCTGCCATCCCGTTCTTCATGTGTCTTCAATCTTTCCCAACATCAGTGTTCTCTAGGGGATCCTGACTTCTCATGATATGGCCATGATATGGCCATTTGCACTTTAGCCTCATGATGAAACTTTCCAGTGATCAGTTTGATTTGATTCCCTGCAATGTTGAATGATTAGATTTTCTTTCAGTCCAATGGATTCGAAGCAGTTTTCTCCAACACTACGATACAAATATGTAAATTCTATAGCTTTCATTATGGTCCAGCTCTCACATCCATATGTTACTACTGGGAATGACATAGGGATCTATCCTGTTATGGTGTCTGCACATGTCCCCCACTGCAGTGTGGCCTCCAACCGCTAGATGGCGCTGCCGATATTTTGCACCACTGCCGATATGTGAGAGAAGTTTTAAGCTTATAAAGTTAGCCTAACCCTTGAACTAACACTAACCCAAACCCTCACCCTAACCAAAACAGGTTACCTAAGCCTTGACTCTATGATATGGCACCGGAATATCGGCAGCAATATCTAGCGGATGCTCACCGCCACTGCATGCTTCCTGTGCTGCTCTACATAAGAGGATAGGTCCTGACATATTTCTAACTATGCAGACTTTTGTTGACATTGTAATATATTTACTTCTTAATAGCTTATCCAAACTTGCCATAGTCCTAATCCCCTGAAGCAAACATTTTTTTATTTCCTGGCTGCAGTCACCATCTGCAGAGATTTTGGAGCCCAGGAAAATAAAATCTGCCTCCACTTTTTCCCAATTTCATTTCTGTTATTATAGGGCGTATATCCGCCATAAATAGCTATTCTAAGCACTAATGACTCTTTTGATAATTCTTTCAGGCACAGCCCCCTCTCCACTGTCCCCTGCACATTGGGGTTGTCAGAGGTCTCAGTTTTACTGTAAAGCTTCAGGCAATTGCATTGAAGTCTCACCGAGATGTAACGGGTGCCAGGACTCCTCCGATGGAGCAGAGAGGATAGGCTGCGTGTCCTGGGGCCACAGCACCCAGTAACCAATCAGCAGCTCAAGGTGAGTTCACTCAGCAAGTAACAGCAATGACAGGGCCAGATTTACATCTCTGGTGCAGCTATGTACAGTAGCTTCCTTCCTCTTGTAACTCTGTAGTTCCAGTCATTAGTCCCCTAGTGACGAGTCAGTGAAGTGCACTATTTTCTGTTTTTTTTATAAGGAATATGTTGAAGTAAGAGGCGCCCTTCACCGGGAACCTTCCTAGACAGCTGCCTAGTTGGCCTAATCAGAAATATGGCCATGACCAAGGACATTGGTTGCTGTAGGATAAGGGTCAGCTCTTTAGTTTAGATTTTTTTTAAAGACTATGGACCCCATTCAATTACAAGCCCGTAATTATCTTCATACAGGACATATGTCTGCGGGCTAGAAATTTGCAACAGTTACAGAGGTATTAGACTACAATTAATTAGTGTTTAGAAGTCCAATATGAGATCATACTCGTAATCCAGCAATGTAGAAATCAATAAAAATGAATGAAGAAACTATTTTAGTCCATGTGGGTAGCTTGATATGTATTAACTCCTTGATTCCTGGGATCAATATCACGGAAATAAAACATGATTATTTTTTTTTATTGCAGATTTGCGAGCTTGAGACTGTTGTGCCATTAATTCTAATGCCTTGCATCGCTTTCCCAGTATTTTCAAGTACTGTGGTGTGTGTTTATTTGTTTTTACAGTGCTACGAACAAGTGTTTAACCCATTTGAGAGTCCTATCTAGTACTGTATACATTTTTGATACATTTGCCATTTACATGTTTGAAGGCAATTTCGGGCTTGTTGAATTATTGTAATTGAATATGAATTTTGTTTTTAATGGATTGCGACTAGCTAAAAGAAGCCAATTAAATATCAGGAACTTACAGTATATGGGCTACAATTTGGCTAGTTGAATGGGGCCTAAGTATGTTTTACTTCACAATATTTCCCCAATTTATGAAATAAATTCTGGAAGCTCTTCAATGAAAGACAAGGTGCAGAGTGATATGTAGAAGTTGTGTGTGCCCTAAACTTTTTGATGTATCTTGAGATGGCCCTGTGATCTCTTTCATCTTTTTCAGGGTTGGCTTGTCCAGTGGATTTACCAGCTGGAGCAATATCTGCCATACTGATATTATAGATTTACAATATTCCAGATATTTCAGTAGTATAGCTGTTTAGTGGCAATTACATGAGCTTTTCTGTATTTTTATAATTTATCTGTTGCAGTTTTGGAGGGATCCTCAGTCCAGGAACAGGAAGTCCTTCTGGACCAGTTGTCCCTACTCCTTTATCTCGATCAACAACCGCTGAGGGGTCACAAGTGAGAAACCAGCGAAGAGAGCCGGTGCACACATCTCTAGAGGTATATACAGATATAGGGCACTATTAAATAGCAGTTAAAAATTGCAACAGTTACAGATGGATTTAATTGAACAAGCCCACTATTGCCTGGCCGAAAGCCAATTCCATAAAAAAGCGTAAAACGTTTCAGGGCATGATCATGATCAATTAAGCAAGCACGTAAGTAACGATTTAGAAACAGCCAGTAGTAAATGAGACTGTCATCATGACATCAGTAAAACATGGTATTTACACGTCAATCAATTAGTGTTTAGATGTCCGAGATGGGCTCGAAATTAAGCTATTTAAAAACCTGTAAAAATGAATGAAGAAACTGCTCTAGTCCAAGTGGGTGGCTTTATATGCATTAACTCCTTGATTCCCGAGTTTTATTTAACACATAAATTAAACTAGAATTATTATTTTTTATTGCAGATATGCGAGCTTGAGACTGTTGTGCAATTGCGAGTCCTATCTTTTCTAAATTTGACTGGTTTGAAGGCATTCACAGGCTTGTTGAATTGTTGCAATTAAATTGCAGTTTGCGATTTTAGCAATTGTAACCCAAGATGGGTCGGAGTTAAGATTTTGACAACCGCAGGAATTTTCAGCCTGTAGCTCGCAAATAGATTGCCGGTAGCTAGAGGAGGCCAATTGAATATCAGTAACTTTTGCAAACTACATTACGGGCTTCAGTAATTGCAATTTTGACAAATTAATAGTGCCCATTTTGTCTGTACAGACATAGCTGCAATAAAGAAATACTCCATACACATGCAACCTTCTTAACATCCTACCACTCTGCTCCTGTCTAACCTGGTGTCCGTCTTGTGCCCTCATTCCTTCTAGATTCAATTTTCAATATTATGGAGCTCACAATCTCCCCTGCTATTTGCTAAACTGTAATTTGATGTTGTTACTGATCTGTCAAGTCATTAACTGTTACGTTTCCAATCATGCTATTAAATTGCAACAACTTCACTGGCGTTCAAGCCAGTAACCCGCAAATGGAGCCAAGAAGCCAACGGGTGCTAGAGAGCACCCGCTAGAGGGGTAAAGTCCAATCCGTAGCACTGTAAATGCAAATATACACAGACTACTGTACTTATATGTGAAGGGAAAGTGATGTTAGGTATTTAGAAAAATAGCACAATATTCTGAAGCTCGTAAATCTGCAATATAAAATATTTTATTTCATGTTTAAATTCTGTGTTATATCGATCCCGGCAATCAATGTGTTAATACATATAATGGAACTTGCATGTAAAAGAATAGCATATTTACGGCTTTATCAATATTGCATTATTTCTGGAATGTGGGTCCAATCGCAACTCGTAATTAAGACTTTGAAATCTAACTCCCATTTTTCAGTGACATAATGCTGACGATCTCTTTTACCATTGGCTCCATCTAAACCCGTAACTACGGGTTTGACCAACTGATCAAGTGCACGTCCGCAAATCCGGCGGCGCTAGAATGGTTTTCGGGCTTGCGTCCTCTCGCCATCGTCTAATTTAATCTCTCTGTAACTCGACCAGATTTAAAGCCTGCAGCCCTTGCGGGTCTCATGGAATTTAACGAGGCTGCTGGACTTTTTTTATATCTATTGCACCGCAATCTGGACTATATCATGGTAACATTTAACAGTATATGTCGATGTTTTCATCCACCCCATTGAACTGTTTCCTTGTTATATGGACTTCTTCAAACAGGTGCTCACTTATTTTTATCTGGATTTATTTTTTTGGGACTTTTTGTTTTTTATGGACTTCATAAAAGGACTTGATTTTGCTTGTGCTTTATAATCACTGACTGTAAAGCTCTCATACAACAGACTTTTAACATTTGGACTGTGAACTTTGTGCAATGGACTCTTCATGATGGGTTAGAGTAGATTAGTGTGGTTTATGTTCTCCTGGTCCCCTTCTGGATCGCCACCTTGTGGTGGTGAAGGGGCTTATGTACCTCAATAAAGCTATGAGCCATACCATGTGGGCAGATCATAGCAGGGAGGTCAGAAAAATCACAGCCCACTGGAGAAGGAACTGGCATCCCACTACAGTATGTTTGCCATGCAAACCTTGTGGATAAACACAGACAGAGACATAAGTAAGTGTGCTGCAGTCCATTCGGACAACAACCAAAAATAAATTTTGCCCCTGGTACTTGATATATCTCACGTGGCGGTGTAATTTGGCCCCTATTTCTTTTCTCAATGTGGATGTGATGAGTAAGACGTGTATAAGAGGATCTTTGTATTTTTAGGGTCCACATTAGAGCTTTTGTGAGTGAGAAAGGGATACTATGGCATGCAGTTTCATATTTTTGTGTTGCAATTTAATCAGGTAGTGTCTCTTTAATTGCTTTCAGCATCTTGCAGCATGACTTTTCATATTGGCATATGCACGACCATTCCAACATATGAAACATAAAAAGTTATTTGAAGGGCTATTTGTTAATTGGGAATTGTGCAATGAATTATAATGCCTTCCATTGCTTTTCGCATATTTTAAAGTCCATTGATGTGTTTTTAATGTCTTTTGCAGTGTTATAAACAAGACTGTAAACCCCTTGTGGGTCCCATTTGGAACCTGTGAGATTTCCGGCTCGCGAAAAGACATCAATTGAATAGAAAACAAGTTTACAGGCTACATTATGGGTTCCAGTCAGCTATAATATTTCAATTGAATGAGGCCCAGCGTCACTACCAGTTTACTGGAGAAAAGATGATGTGACAACTTTAAAAAGGGAGCAGGAGCAAATCCAGGGATTTATAGACATGTAAGCCTCACATCTGAAGGTGGGAAGCTTTTAGAAGGGTTAATAATGGATAGTATACAAGAATATGTCTATTTGAACAAGATCATAAGTACAAATCAACACAGATTTATGAGCGATAGGTCATGTCAGACAAATCTAATTATTTTTATGAGGAGGTAAGTAGGAACCTATATTCGGGTCTCTCAGTGGATGTGGTCTTTTTGGTTTTTGCAAAGGCTTTTGATACAGTGCCACATGGAAGACTATTGTGCAAACTAATGGATACAGGAACTGCAGAAAATATCTGCTCATAGATTCAGAGCTGGCTAAAAGACAGGAAGCAAAGGGTTGTTATAAATGGAACATACTCAGATTGGACTAATGTGGTAAGTGGGGTTCCTCATGGTTCAGTATTAAGTCCTCTACTTTTTAACATATTTTTTAATGATGTAGAAGTAGTATTGTCTCCATTTTTACTGATGACACTAAATTGTTCAAGGTAATTAAATCAGAGAATGATGTACTTTCCCTCCATAGGGATTTGCATACGTTAGAGAAATGGATGACTAAATGGCAGGTGAGATTTAATACAAATAAATTTAAATCTCTGAATTTGGGAAGGAAAAATAGCCATGAAATCTATAATCTTAATGGAGCAAATCTAGGGGTATCAGATAAAGAAATGCGTTTGGGAGTACTTGTGGACAACCACCTAGGTAATAGTGCCAAGCAGCATCTGCAAAGGCTAGTAAAATATCAGCATGTATTAAGAAGGGTATAGAAGCCAGGGAAGTAGATATAATGCTGCCACTATACAAATCCTTTGTACACCCTCATTTGGAATATAGAGTACAATTTTGGGCACCATTTCATAAAAAAGGACATTTTAGAGCTGTACAGAGAAGGGCAACAAAATTAATAAGGGGAATGGAGGGGCTAAGTTATGAAGAAAGACTAACCAAATTAAACTTATTTTCACTAGATAAAAATAAATCTAAGAGCGGATATGATTACCTTATATAAATACATCCAGGGTCAATATAAGACTTTGTCAAGTGAACTTTTTGTGCCAAGAGGTTTTCAACTGAAGAGTACATCCCTTGAGGTTAGAAGAAAAAAGATTTCACCTTAATTAAAAAAAATAGTTCTTCACAGTAAAAGGTGTTAAACTGTGGAATTCTCTAGGAGGAGTTGACCGCAAATTCAATAGATAACTTTAAAAAGGTGTTCGATATATTTTTGGATAAAAAGGGTATTCAGGGTTATCCTAGTTAACTAGCGAAAAAATATTGATCCAGGAAGAAATATGATCACCAGTATCTGGGGTCAGGAGCAAATTTTGTTTTGTTTTCCTTTTGAGAAAATTGACAAGGTTTCAATGGGCTTTTTTTCTGTTTGTCTTCATCTGGATCAATTAAAAATGATTAACAACAAATAATCCACATATTATAAGGATCAGAAGGGATCTAAAAATGTTTAACTTGATGGACTAAAAGTCTTTATTCAACCTCAAATACTATGTAACTATGTAACCTGGTGCCATGGGCATTATCACCTGCCTCCAGTTCGTCCTCCCCTCTGCAGTGCTAATTCGCTGGCCTTAGTTCCTCCATCATGTCCTTGTAGGTAGCCATACTGTTGCTGGTTATCTCAATGAGATGCCACCACTGCCAAGCAATATGTCACAATCCAGATTTAAGGGGCTCAGTATGCCCCTAATTCTCCTACTGTAGCTTATAGGATCAATCTGCAGGTTGTGACTTTATGCTCATCTCAGCACACCAGCAATTTAGATCCAGACAACAGTCATTAAGCTACAGAGAAATCAGACCACACTGTTTTTTAGTGTATAGAAGACTGACTTTACTATCTTCAGACACATTGTAACAATTCCAAAATAAAGAATCCCTCCAGTTCTAGCTCAACCTGTTGGCCAGAGAGGTTTGTTTCATCTCCTCCCACATGACTTCCTCCCTGTTAGAGAAGGTCTGAATTCTTAGCTAACCATCTCACCCCATCAACAGCCACAATCCCCCTCCCATCGCCAGATACACAAGAACTGGGGGTTATCTGGCTAGTATCACTAATGTACCAGGCCTATGTTTTGATGTTAGTAGGTTAAGTGTATCACTTTATGACTATACTAGACTAGGGAGTAGAGCAGCATCTGGGAGTTCCACATCAGCATCACAAGTTTCTGCTTAATGTATTACCCTGTCAGAGAGGTCAGACTAATCATGGTCCATTGGGGAAGGAACTGGCAACCCACTCCAGTATATTTGCCATGAAAATATTATGGATAAGCATGGCCAGACATAGATAAATGTGCCTGGTGTGCTGCAGTCCACAGGGTCACCGAGACTTGGACACGACTAAAGGACTGAACAACAACAACAATTGTTTACATTAATATAACACATTAATGCCTTCTGTTTCTATTTACAGGGTGTCTTATGGAGGGAGTTTATCATCCAACACATTCCAGCTGGAGAACTAAGAGCTGCTTTGACTGTTCTTGTTCAAACCATGGCGAAACAGCTTGCTGTTATGCGTAAGTTTAAAAAAAACTTTAAGTAACCTTTCCCTTTCTATCCAAACTAAAAATTAAGGTAATATGCCTTATCTAAAAAGCATTTATAGGCCTTTATTCAACACCCCAGACCCAATGATGGCTATTGCTTATATGGACCATACTACATTTGGGTTAAGCTCATACTTAAGCATATGTACATATCTATATATCTATATATATATATTTATATATGTCACAAACTACCATATGTCACTCACTCTGTGTGAAGTATCCTCTTTGCACTTGACCTCTAGGCAAAGAGATTCACTGTACTGGTGGTACCATGTTTAGCACTGGGTATATTCACTGTACTGTAGAGGTGGTTGTTTTACTGTACTGTAATGCTGGGTGCATTATATTTGTCGGTAACAGCTTGCTATCACATATTATAATTGTCCTGCTACGAGTCGTCGTCACGCTGTTTGCGTGGTCCGTACGATTTAGCGGGCGAGCTGTTAAACCGTAGTACTTTAGCGGGCTTAGCGATGAACGCCACAGGCGCTCATTGCCTGGTGAGCTGTTAAACCGTAGCACTTTGGCAATGAGCGCTGCAGGCGCTAATTGCAGGCGAACCTCGCGTAGCGAGGCGAGCCGTTAATACAGAGCACTTTGGCAATGAGCGCCGCAGGCGAGCCTCGCGTAGAGAGGGGAGCCGTTAAAACGTAGCAACGTAGCAAAAAAATACGGCCGCAACTTGCGAACATCAAAAAAAAAAAAAATAATAATAAATACACACAGCACATACATAAAAACCTTACCGACAGCAAGAGGGAGCATCCACGACCTCAAAAAAGCAAGTTACACCTTGATTTACCTCAAAATAAAAACATTTAGACATTAAAAAAAACGCTAAGCAAGAGAAAAAATGGTGGCCGAACAAAATGAAAACGAGGCTACAGCATTCTCACCACGAAAACCACTTACGGATAATCCGCGAAGGCGCATAACACACATTACGACATCGCAAAAATCGGAAAACACTTACGGATAATCCGATAAAACGCATACCACACATTTCCGGATTAACACAGATTTCCCGCCTTTGTCTCGCGCCGACTCCGATTTCCCTCCTAAAACAACGCATTGGTCTCGCGGAACTGCGTATTTCCTGCCTAAATTAATGCATTTGGCTTGCGCACAAAGCCTATATATAGGCCACACTTGACACATAACTGACACTTTCTCCTCAGGTGATGACAGTCTGACTGGACATTTTCTGATGCTGGAAAATCGCAAGAGATTGAAAGCTCTTCAGGATACTGATTTAGCAAGATTACATTACAAAAGGTACATATCATTAAGTGTCATTATTTAATTATTATATTATTAGTTACTTAATAAAGAAATTTAAACAGTAAAGGGAACTTAATTAATAGAAAAATAATATTGGGCTTAACTGTCTGAAACAATTGTCAATAATATTGATAATGTACATTAAATAATTAATTAATTAATCATTAATATCAAAGTGACTAAACGTTTAAGAATGTCCATAAAAAAGAAACACATTTATTCATTAATTAATAATGTACATTAAATTAATAATTAATTGGTTATATATTGTGCTTACCTGTGTCAAAGAATTGTAAATAACCTTCCTAATGTACTTTATTTAATGAATTAATTAATCATTACTAATCAGTAATATCAAAAAAGCTTAACGTTTAAGAATGTGCATAAAACAAGAAACACATTGCTTCATTAATTAATATTGTACATTATTTTAATAATTCACTTCTTAGATATTTACTATAAAATAACCCCCCCAAAAAAAATATATATACTCATGTTTACGTCTTGATGTTAGATTTAGTCAGAAATTACTTTAATATTAATGAACATTAATTGATTGTTATGTCATTAGTAATGTACATTCTTTTAATAATTCAGTTGTAACAGACTCATTTCAAAATACCCACCCCTCCAAAAAAAAAGGGGAATATACTCATGCTTACATCTTGACATTATATTTAGTCAGACATTTATTTAAGATTAATAGACATTAATTGACTGTGATTTAAAGACTAACAGCAATATGGATTGTATGTTTTTAAGCTATGCTAACATAGCTGTGTTCATGATGATTAATTGATATATTTATTTTATGTTTTTAATTGATATATTTATTTTATGTTTTTAATCTATGCAAAAATGTCTATGTTCAGCCTGATTGATTGATACGGATGAAGCAACATATTATACATTAATTTTACAATTTGCTATAATTGCAGTTGAGCTGGACATGAATGAACACAGAAAGTGACGCTTGCAACCATTGAACTTCAGGAAGATAATTTGGACAGGTTATAGAATTTTAATTATATTACTATAGGAACATATTAAAGAATATGCTTTCAGGTTTTTAATGTATACAAATATATGTCTCTTGATTGATGTTCATTTAATGATATGGATGAAGCCAAATATTACAAAGATTCTCAAATTTATTTTACAGTTTATTGCAATCTGAAAGTAAATAAACACACAGCGTGACGTTTGCAGCCTTTGAACAACATCAAGATCATCTTCACAGGTAAAACATTTAATTTTGTACTGATGCATCAAAAAAGCATATCTTAATACATTTTAACATGTACTTATGTAAAGTTGAATAGACAATAAGAAAGTAATACGAATATTTAACAAAAAGAAGAAGCTTAGAACACTTGCCAAAAAAAAACATTCAATGTATGCAGTGAAGTCAATCAAGAAGGATTTGAATTGAAGGATTAATAATTGATATAAATATATATATGTGCAGTTATTTCCTATTTAATATATGTCAATAAAATACTTTGAAAAATAGTTTCATTTATTTCATTGAAAAAAAGTACAACGTTTTTTCATCAACTTTAATGTAACAGTCCAAAAAGTAAAAATAAATATGTACACAAAACAAAGAACAAACACTAATTATATTTCTATTTACAATTACAGATTAAAATGGCGGATAATGGAGAAGACAAAATGGAACGCAAAAAAAGATTGGCAAGGGAAAGGAAGCAAAGGTGGAGAGATGCTCAGACACCGGAAACTTCACAAAGCTTGAGAGAAGAAGATCAACAGAGACTTTTAAATAAAAGAAAGATGACTAAGGGCCTCATTCTATTAGCGGCCGCAGCCGTTGCGGGGCCGCAAGGACCGGCCGAAAGCTATTCGGCTATTCTATTCCCTTACGGCCGGGGGCTCCGGCAGGCTTGCGGCCGGTGCCTTGCTATCTTTGATCTAAAACGGCCGCAAGAGTTTCGGCAGTAAGAAATTCCTATTTGCAATTCAATTGCTCCGGGAACCCTCTCTGCAAGGCTAAAAACGAGCCGCTGCTTACTTGCAGGAAAGAGGTCCCGCTAGCACCAATTAAGCACATAAAATAGCTCAAATAAAACCATCCTGCACTTTGAGAAGACTATAAAGGGATTTTAGGTGTTAGAAAAAATAGCACATAATTATCCTATACTCAAATCCGTAAAATATTTTATTTTTAATATCCGTAAAATATCCATGTAAAAAGTCCAGAGTGCTTGGAGCACTTCAGACCCGCCCACGCCGCAGCCGGAAAATAAACAGTTAATTTGAACTCGGGTTTGGGCTGATGTGCAAGCTTGAGAGTGGGTTTCTTTTAATCCTCATGTCCCCCAATATGATCCCTAGCATTTACAGAGCTGTACAGTGCAGGCTTGAATTTATTTTTGCGTTTTTATATTTCTGAGCTTACGGCCGGTTCCAAGATATGCGGCCGGCCGTAAGAGGAGATCCTTGCGGGGCCGTATAATAGAATCGCGAGTTAACAGAACCCCCGCAAGGAATCGCAGCCTTACGGCCGATTTACGGCTGATAATAGAATGAGGGCACAAGAAAGCCAAAAGTGAGTCGGTTGGGCCTTGCAAAAAACGTAAAAGTAAACAAATACATCTATGTGAACCAGTGTCTAATGATTCTATTGTGCAGAATGACTTAAATGTAGACACACATGACAACAATGTACATATAGAAAGTGGGTCTGATATCTATGTTCAAAAAATGCATGACAATGTGTTTAATACTGCAGTATAAGTAGATACTCATTATTGTGGGTTACTTAATGTGCTTTGTCAGTTTTGTGGGGCCTATCATTTCATAAAGGAAAGACCTACTGACGGAAATTTCATTAGTTGCTGTCAGAAAGGAAAGGTCAAACTTCCACTAAGACATCCATTTCCATATTATTTAGAATGTATTATGAGTGATCCAACATTTCCAAATTATAATAATTTCAAACAAAACATCAGGTCTTATAATAGTGCAATTTCATTTGCTTCAATGGGTGCAACATTAGCAGAAAATGTACCAGGAAATGGTCCTTACTGTTTCAGAGTTCAAGGTCAAATATACCACCGAACTTCACATTTACACCCACAAGAAGGAGAGCAAAGGAAATTTGCACAGTTATATGTCTTGGATACGATGGAAGCTGTGGAACAAAGAATGACACTTCCAGAAAATAGACAGTATTTGCGCATAGTCTTTGATCAGCTGGAAAAAATTATGGAAAAAAAAACATATAGTCAAGCGTACAAACAATTAGCACAGCTGGAAAAAGAACAACAGGAACATGCTGAAAGACATCAATTGCCTCCACCAAGAGTAATTATGGTGTTAAAAAGAAGATATAATTTACCTACAGTAAATAAGGTTGCCATGGTGTTTAAAAATCAGGATGGTGAACCACCTTTTCAGCGGGATATTAGAATATATCCACGCAATGAAGAACAACCATTTATCAACATCAATATTAAGCTGTAATTTAGATCCAATGACATATCCCATTTTCTTTCCAAATGGGGAACCTGGATGGGAACCAAAATTAAAATTGGAAAGTTATCCCAATACTAAACTTCGGATTAGATCTAATGTTTCCATGCTGGAATATAAAGTTGCACAAACTGCTATCCGTGACTGTTTTAATCCAATTTTACATGGAGGCAAACTCACTCAACAATGGATTATTGATTCATATCTACAAGTTGAAGCCAATAATCTAAATTTCATTAAATTTCAACAAAATAAATTACGAGTAGAACAGTATTGTGGATTAATGGATTATGTGGCAGAATTAGCTTCCAACAGAGACATTCCAGCTGGAAGAGCAATTATTTTGCCATCCACTTTCCAAGGATCTCCTCGCAATATGCGAGAAAGATATATTGATGCCATGGCTATTGTCACAAAATTTGGAAAATCAGATTTATTTATTACATTCACATGTAATTCACAATGGCCAGAGATCAAGGAAAATTTGTATCTGGGACAAACTACTTCTGACGGACCAGATTTAGTGGCAAGAGTATTCAAAATCAAACTGAATTCATTAAAACATGATATCACTAAAGCAAAATTATTTGGACAATGTATGGCATTTGTTTACACCATTGAATTTAAAAAAACAGGACTGCCACATGCTCACATACTTTTAATACTGCAGGAAAAAGATTAGTTGAACACTGCAGAGAGAGTGGATTCAGTCATTTCTGCAGAATTGCCAGACCAAGAAAAATATAAAAAACTTTGGGAGATTGTTACACATCGAATGATTCATGGACCATGTGGAGAGATGAATCCTAATTCACCATGTATGGAAAATAAAAAATGTACAAAAGAATTTCCGAAACAATTTCAAATGCAAACTTATGCAAATTGTGATGGATATCCTTTGTATAAAAGAACACAAGGAGAAACAGCTATTATCCGTGGCCAAAAGGTTGATAATAGATTTGTCGTTCCATACAATCCACATTTGCTCATCAAGTACAATGCACACATCAATGTGGAAGCTTGCACTTCAATTAAATCAATTAAGTATGTGTAAGTATGCGTATAAATATATATACAAAGGATATGACGCTGCTACTGTTGTTGTACAAGGTGCTGCAAATGAAAACGAAAATCCAATTTTACACGATGAACTATCAAATTATTTATATGCTCGCTATGTGAGTGCTCCTGAAGCAATGTGGCGCCTTTTGAAATTTGGGATGCATGATCGGTCACATGCTATCTATCGTTTAGCTGTACATTTGCCTCAAAGTCAGTTGGTTTGCTTTACTGCAGGAAATGAAAGACTTGCATTATGTCAAAGTGAAGACAGAGATACCAAACTTACTGCATGGTTTAAATTAAACTGTCAGGATACGCAGGCCAGACAATTTTTATACATAGAGATACCATATCACTATGTATTTGTAAATGGTCGATGGCAAGAATGAAGAAGAGATGCACAAAAAATTATACCACGCATTTATACCATCAGTCCAAGGGACATTGAACGTTTCAGCTTAAAATTACTTCTGCTACATGTTCCCTGTGCACAGAGTTTTGAGCATTTACGTACAGTGAATGACATAGTTTATGATACATTCCTATTAGCTGCAAGACATCAAAATTTCATAGCTGATGTGTAATGATATAGGAATCACAAAGTTGTGGAGACCAGTAGCCAAGGTCAGCAATAATCTGGTTCAGCAACTTGTAGGTTAAACAGGAACAAGCTTTTATTGAAGGGATCAGGAACCAACAATAATCTGGCAAGGTACATTTGACAGTAAGTGCCTTATATAGGCCAAGGACCAGACACCTGACCAGACACAGCTGAAGAGATTTAGGTACTGATAAAATTGCTAGCAGAGTCAAGCTTATAAGGTCTCAATGGAATTCACAAAAGGCAGGCTGGCGCAGTGGTAGGGAAGAGGTATAGCAGCCTGGGGACCAGGGTTCAAAACCCAGCAGAGTCAATTCCCCACATTACCCCCCGCCTCTATAGGTGCAGCCTCTGGATGCCCTATTACCTGGTTTAGCAGGGTACTGCACATGAAAAGACCGAAGTAGATCAGGAGCGTGAATATTGTCCACTGGTTCCCACGAACTCTCCTCCTCACCATAGCCTTTCCAGCGAACCAGATACTGAAGTTTTTTACGGAGTCAATAATTTTTTCCACTTCGTACTCATCCTCACCATCCACGAGGACTGGAGGTGGGGCAGGCAGGGCTCGGCCAGGGAAAGTATTTTCATGAACAGGTTTAAGCAGTGCAACGTGAAACACTGGATGTATTTTCATGGAATTTGGAAGTTGCAAACGGAAAGTGACAGCATTGATCTGAGCAATGATCTCAAAAGGTCCCATGAACCTTTGACCCAATTTATGAGAAGGAATCCGAAGCTTAAGATTCTTTGTTGACAGCCACACCTTGTCACCAACATGATAGACTGGGGCCTCCTTTCTATGCCTATCAGAAGCTCTTTTGTAACATTCCTGAGCCTCCAAAAGAGTCTCTTTCAACAGTGCTTCGGAATCACGTAAGGAGGTTAGCCGGTCAGTGACAGCAGGAATGGAAGTAGTAATTGGGAGACTGACTAGAAAGGTCGGATGGTAACCATAGTTGGCAAAAAATGGGCTCAAAGAAGTGGAGCAGTGTTGGGCATTGTTATAGGCAAACTACGCTGTGGGTAGAAAATCCAGCCAGTCATCCTGCAGGTAACTAATATAGTACCGCAAATATTGCTCCAAAGTCTGGTTGGTTCGCTCAGTCTGTCCATTACTTTGCGGATGAAAAGCTGACGACAGATTTACATTAATACCTAGATTAGAACCAAATTTTTTCCAAAAACGAGACGTAAACTGCACTCCCCTGTCAGAAACTACTTCATCAGGCACTCCCTGCAAGTGAAAAATTTCCCGAATAACCAGGTCAGCCGTCTGTTTAGCTGAAGGAAGACCACGAGCTGGTATGAAATGACCCATCTTAGTTAACCTGTCCACAACAACAAGAATGGTAGTGTGTTCCTTAGAGGGAGGTAGTTCCACAATAAAGTCCATGGATATAGATCCCCAGGGACGATGAGGATTCGGAAGAGGCTGAAGCAAGCCAACAGGGGATGAGCGAGGAGTCTTATGTCTGGCACACACATCACAAGAGGACACATACTTCTTAACATCCTCATGATACTTCGGCCACCAAAAGGATCGGGCAAGTAGGTCTTGCATCTTTCGGATTCCTGGATGACCTGCTGGTTTTGAGTTATGGTAGAGACGTAAAAGGTCCAGTCGCACTGACTCCGGAGCAAACAGACGTCGTTAAAAAATCCAAAACCCATTAAGCATCGTCATATGGAGATCACAAGGAGGATCACGAAGAACTGGGTCTTCAGCGTAGCCCTTTTTAATGCGAGACATCAGATCAGAAGGAAAAGCAACTCCTATAAATATATCCTCCGGCAAGATGGTGGTCTTGGTTACAGTAGCATGGAGGGGGTCAGCTATTCTAGACAAGGCATCCGCCTTACCATTCTTGGAGCCAGGACGGTATGTAACCAAAAAATTAAACCTTGAGAAGAATAGGGACCAGCGTGCTTGTCTGGCTGACAGTCTCTAAGCTGATCGAATACATTCCAGATTTTTGTGATCTGTGTTGACAGTAATTGGATGGGTGGCTCCCTCCAAGAGATGTCTCCATTCAGTGAAGGCAGCTTTTATAGCCAATAGTTCTTTATTCCCTATGTCATAGTTTCTTTCTGCTGGCACCATCTGGCTGGAATAGAAGGCACACGGATGTAACAGCATCTTAGGTCCAGTCCTTTGAGACAGTATAGCACCAACAGCTGAATCAGAAGCATCAACTTCCACAATAAATGGTAATTCCGGCTGAGGATGTACCAGGACGGGGGCAGATGTAAACAGAGTCTTTAATCTGTAAAATGCGGTATCAGCCTTATCGGACCACTGAAAAGGAGTCCCTTTACGTGTAAGTTCAGTGATCGGTGTAATAACGGCAGAGAAATTCTTAATGAAACGCCTGTAAAAATTGGCAAACCCCACAAATCTCTAAATATCTTTTTCATTCTTGGGGATGGGCCAGTCCAGCACAGTTTTAATTTTACTTGCGTCCATACTTAAACCTTTGGGAGTTATGACATACCCCAGGAATTGAATTTCTGTTTGTTCAAACTCACATTTTTCTAGTTTAGTGTATAGGTGGTGGGTACGAAGGCGCTCCAGAACTATACGGACCTGTTTTCTGTGTTTTTCAAGACTATCAGAGAATATTAGGATATCATCCAAATATGCCACAACAAACTGATCCAGGAGATCTCGTAGTACATCATTGATAAGATGCTGGAAAGTTGCAGGGGCATTACAAAGCCCAAATGGCATTACTAGATATTCGTAATGCCCGTACCTGGTTCTGAAAGCTGTTTTCCATTCATCATTTGGTCTTATGCGAACCAAATTATATGCCCCCCAAAGATCAAGCTTTGTAAATATTTTAGCTGAGCGAAGTCTCTCCAAAAGTTCAGGAATGAGAGGCAAGGGGTAGCGGTTTTTAACAGTGATGTTATTAATGTCCCTGTAATCAACGCATGGCCGTAGGCTGCCATCTCTCTTCTCTACAAAGAATATAGGAGCTCCTGCTGGGGAAGTGGATGGTCGAATAAAACCTTTGGCAAGATTTTCTTGTATGTATTCACGAAGAGCTTTCAATTCAGGCTCAGAAAGGGAATATATACGGCCAAATGGGATAGCAGCCCCAGGCAACAGCTCTATTGGGCAATCATAAGGCCTGTGGGGTGGAAGCTGATCAGCATTCTTCTTATCGCAGACATCTGCAAAATCCCGATATTGTAAAGGAAGCTTAGTCAAGTTTGTAGCAACCATTTCATTAATTGTTGTGGCAACAGGTGTTACCTTAGTGGGTTGACAATTCATTAAGCAGTGTTCTGAAGGAAAGGACAAAGTTCTGATCTTCCAATCAATCTGTGGGTTATGCAGAGCAAGCCAAGGTACCCCCAAAATCACTGGAAACTGTGTTGAGGAAATTAGGTGGAAAGATATAGTCTCATGGTGATTCACTTCCAGGGTCAACTTTAAGGGCACAGTCTCATGTGTAACCGGGCCCGACGTAAGTGGAGAACCGTCCACTGTCCCCATTAACACAGGTGAAGAATTAGGGATAGACTGAATTCCATTTCCTGCTGCAAATTTAATGTCCATAAAGTTTCCGCCTGCTCCAGAATCTATCATAGCTGTAGTTGAAATGTTATGATCACCACATTGCAACGTGATAGGCACCACAAAATGAGGATGTTGAGTCAACATACCCTCTTCACCATGAGCCAGAGAAAACAAGGGTTGTGTGACAGAATCCAGTTGATCTGCAATCTGGGATTGGTGTCAAATCTGTGCGCCCTCAGCAGCCATAGCTATTGTTCTTTTGGATTTGCTAGGGCAATTGATGGCATAGTGCCCTGCACTACCACAATACAGGCATAAATTGTGAGTGCGTCGCCACTGTTTTTCTTCATTGGATAATGGCCCTATTATTAGATTTACCTGCATAGCCTCAGGCTCAGAGTCTGAAGGTGTTTGTGGGGTTGGAGTAGAAATTCTTGAATAGGAAATAGGAGTAGTACTTGGTCTAAAAGAGCCCTGTCTTTCCAGTCTTCTTTCAGAAAGTCTCTGATCGATACGGATAGCCAAACGCACGAATGCATCAAAGTTAGCAGGAAGATCAACACGAGCTAGCTCATCTTTTATAGCTTCTGAGAGACCTTTTCTGAAGTGGAACCTCTGAGCTGATTGGTTCCAGGTAGTATCAGCAACCCACTGTCTGAATTCAGTAGCATATTCAGCCACGGAGCGCCTCCCTTGATGCAAATGAAGTAGAGTGGCTTCTGCTGTAGCACATCGATTGGGGTCATCAAAAACTAGGCACATGGCCTCAAGAAAGTCATTTAGATTACCCAAGACTGGACTGTCCTGTTGCAGAAGAGGGGAGCCCCAAGCCAGGGCTTCAACTTTGAATAGTGAAAAAATAAATCCCACCTTCTCTCTTTCAGATGGAGTAGGTGAGGTAACATCATGAAGTGCAAACGGCATTGATTTAGGAAACCCCTACATTTTTGGCGATCTCCTCCAAACTTTTCTGCAAGGGGCAAGCGGGCATCTTGTGCAGGTGTAAAAGTAGCAGCTGAAACATCACGTGCCCTGTAGCTAGTGTACTCACTGTGCATTGACTGAAATTTATTTTGCAGTTCAGCTACCTGGTCCTGCAGCACTTGGATGGTCTGTGCCTGGGTCTGCAAAGTTCTTGCAGTAAAAGCTACCTGCTGGGCCAATGCAGAATCTGTCCCGGCGGTCTCCATGAAAGGGCCAGATTATTCTGTAATGATATAGGAATCACAAAGTTGTGGAGACCAGTAGCCAAGGTCAGCAATAATCCGGTTCAGCAACTTGTAGGTTAAACAGGAACAAGCTTTTATTGAAGGGATCAGGAACCAACAATAATCTGGCAAGGTACATTTGACAGGAAGTGCCTTATATAGGCCAAGGACCAGACACCTGACCAGACACAGCTGAAGAGACTTAGGTACTGATAAAATTGCTAGCAGAGTCAAGCTTATAAGGTCTCAATGGAATTCACAAAAGGCAGGCTGGCGCAGTGGTAGGGAAGAGGTATAGCAGCCTGGGGACCAGGGTTCAAAACCCAGCAGAGTCAATTCCTCACATGATGATACAGAATGGGATAGGTGTCTTGAAGAAGCAGCACTATGCCAAAGCAAATGAGACAACAATTTGCATTCATATGCATATTTTGCAATGTACCTGATGCTTTCACTTTGTGGGAAAAATGTAAATTAAACATGTCAGAAGACTTCTTGAAACGTTACAGAGAACCAATAGCTCTGTTAAAAACATTGATGGAAATACAAGAAATATTGTTCGCTCATGGATTAAATTGTGCAAGTTTTAATTTACCAGCTCCAGGACTTATAGATGACATCAATTTTGATGATTATGACACTGAGCTACAAAAACAAAAAACACAAGTAAAACTGGCAACTTTAAATACTAAACAGTTAGAAGCATTTCATGCCATCACAAATGCTACAGACGATGAAATGGTCAAAGACCAGTATTTCTATCTAGATGGCCCAGGTGGATCCGGAAAAACTTATCTGTACAATTGTTTGATGAGTTATATTTGATCACACAGTCAGATAGCTATGCCATTTGCAACAACTGGAATTGCTGCACTTTTGTTAGATGGTGGTAGAACTGTGCATAGTGGATTTAAGCTGCCAGTTCCCATTTTGGAAACATCAGTGTCAGATATTCAACTCAATTCCATACAAGCAAAAAAATTTAAACTAACTAAACTAATTATCATAGACGAGGCAACAATGATGTCATGTCATGCACTGCAATGTATTGACAGATTCTGAAAAGAAGTGATGGATAATAAGTTGCCATTTGGTGGAAAGGTGATGCTGTTAGGAGGCGATTTTAGGCAAACATTACCTGTTGTGCCACACGGAAATAGAACAGAGATCATTGAAACATGTATCAAGACCAGTAAACTGTGGCAAATATTTACACATCTCAAATTAGAATTAAATATGAGATCGGAAGGCCTAAATGAATTCAATGATTCGCTTATTAAAATCGGAGAAGGAAAACATCCAAAAATACAGCATTTACCAAATGATACCATTGAAATTCCATCAGCCATATTTCTGAACACTCTAAATAACGAGGATTACTCAGACATTGCAAACAAAGCGATATTAACATCAAAAAATATCGATGCCTTGAATGTAAATAATGAAATTTTAAAATACATCAATGCACCACAAAATAATTATTACAGTGCAGATTCGGTTCTGGCTGATGATAAAGAGAGTGAATCGAATTTTAGTATCGAATTTATTAATTCGTTAACACCATCTGGAATGCCACCACATATTTTACAATTGAAAAAAGGTGCAATTGTCATGTTATTGCGAAATATGAATCCAAAAAAAGGACTTTGTAATGGCACCAGATTAATTGTGCATGAGTTAAAAGATCATTTTATACATGCAGAAATTATAACTGGGACCCATAGAGGTGAACGAGTTTTTATACCAAGAATTGATTTAGCTCCAAGTGAGAGTGGTTTGCCTTTTGTCCTTCAAAGGAGACAATTTCCCGTTATCATGGCATTTGCCATGACCATCAATAAATCCCAAGGCCTAACTTTTAAGTCTGTTGGGATTTTTTTTAAGGAACCAGTTTTTGCACTTGGACAACTCTATGTTGCTTTTTCAAGGTGCACGAATCCAAACGAAATTAAAGTGACTGTTGAAGAAAACGAAAGTCAGGGTCATTTATTGGACGATGGATGCGTTTACACCAAAAACATTGTCTACTATGAGGTGTTGGAAACATAGAGCACAGTGGTTTCATTTCCATTAAACATTTTAAGGTACTCAATATGATTGCACAAAAACAATATTTCAAGAACCAACTATATACAATGGACAAAAAAACATAGAGAACAGTGGGTTGACTTCCAGTACAAAATTTAAGTACTCTGGGACTCTTTAAATAGGGGACCACTATTTTACTTAGGAAACTCTATGTGACATTTGCACAAAGGACAAACAGAACAAAAAAACAAACAAAAAAAAAACAGTAAACATCCTTAAACATATTGGAATGGGTTAAAAGTTTCATATTCATATGATTGGCCCCACAAAAAAATTCTCACAGTTTCGTGTCTTGCAAGAGTTAAATGTTATTGTTTGATGTTACAATTTCAGATGTTAAATATGTGTATTTTAAAGTTTGAAAACAGTTTGTTAAATATATATGTGGTATAGGCAAACATGTATTGTTAGTATAAAGTTGAAGCATTTCATAATAATTGAAAATGTATTAATTAAATACGAAGTATTGATTCAGGGAGTAATCCAATTGCCAGTTAATGGGGTCAGAAAGGAATTAATTTTTTCCCCTCTAAGATACAATTGTAAAAGTTTGAATGGGTTTTTTTATTGTTTGCCTTCCTCTGGATTCAATGCTAATTTAGTTTAACAAGAGTTTAAGAAAAATGTTACAAATGAAAAAAAACATGTTCTTCCGAAAAAAAATTACTTACTCAAAGTTAATATAGTCTGCAGTTACTAAGTGATAAATATCAATTGAAAAGTGTTAGTATTGTTAAAAGAATGTTGAAAGATTGTTTAATATACAAGTTGCCTGCTACAAAATTTAATGTTAGACTTTACAATATGTATGCATTAAAAAGTACAATATGTATGCATTAAAAAGTAAGACATTATTATATTGTTATTGAAAATAAATAAAAAAATGTCAATATAAGTTGAAAGTTACAAAAAATAAAAAGTTAAAAAAATTAATGTGTATTTCTTTTTAGAAAAAAAAAGGGACAAAGGGAGCAGACTCATTTTGTGTTGCAAAAAAATTTCACAACAATTAATTTTTATTGACAGTCATTTTTTGACGGGCAAGTCGCTAGTAGTGATTATATTCATGGTAAATAAGCCTGATATTTTATACATTGTTTTATAAATAGGTTTGTTGTAATTAAAGGTATACTATGGGCCTCATTAAATTCCAAGCCCATAAATGCCTGAGGCTGTAAGTCTGTGGGCTTGAAAATTGCAACAGTAACAGAGCAATTAAATTGACTCAAGCCCGCAAGTACATCATACTTCCATATGTAGCATTTCAGGGCGTGATCATGATCAATTAGGCAAGATCCATAAGTTACTGCTTAGACAAAGGCAATAGTAAATAAGACCATCAGCATGACCTCAATGAAACATGGGGCCTCAAGCCTGCAGTTGCCTTCATACAGCACTTACAGATCAATTAAATTGAACAAGGCTGCAAGTACAGGACCGAAGCCTCAAAACCATAAACCATGCAGCTGTAAGTAGCATTTAAGGGCATGATCATAATTTAGAAACAATAGTAAATAAGACTGTCATCATGACGTCAGTAAAACATGAAAGTTAGACAAATTAATTAGTGCCAATAAGTAAGCCATGGTATTTAAACGTCAATCAATAAGTGTTTAGACGTCATATATGTGATCAGTCTCGCAATCCAGCAATGTAAAAATCTATAAAAATTAATGACGAAAATGTTATAGTCAATCTGGGTTGCCTGATATGTAATAACTCTTTGATTCCCAAGATTGATACAACACGGAAATAAAACCTGACAATAATTTAAAAAAATTGAAAATTTGATTGTAGATTTGCGATCTTGAGACTGTTGTGCAATTAATTCTAATTTTTGTGAGTCCTCTCTAGTACCAGTACGATTTGTAACTACATTTGCCATTTACAGGCTTGAAAGCAATTTGCGGGCTTGGGGAAATGGAACAATTTAATAGGGATTTGCGTTTTTAGCGGGCTTGAAAGATCAAAGGCTTAGATGGGTCAGAGTTACAATTTTGATAGCAGATAGGTATTTTCAGCCTGTTGCTCTCAAATTGATTGTGAGTAGCTGGAAGAGGCCAATTTAATATCAGTAACTTTTGCAGGCTACATATCAAGCTCCTGCAGCTGCAATTTGGACAATTTAATGGGGCCCAATGTGACATAGTCTATGGAGGTGTAAGCAAATTATTGTTTGCAAATGCAGATTTAAGAGGTTTTTTATGGAGCTGACTCAATGTTTCAAATGGGACAGTTTATCATTGAAGGCCTCCTGTGGAAAGATGTAAACAAACAGATACTAACTAGTAACATATTAGTAATTACATTAACCTAGCCTTCTGATCTGTTTGTTTAGTCATTCAGTCGTGTCCATCTGCTCATTCTGCCCATATCACCATTAGTAGCTAAAACACTCCACCATAACCCCGTTCTGAGTGATGCAACAAACACAAAATGGATTCTTCTATTCATAAGCAGAGTGCTCAAAAAGTTAGATTTTTCCAAAAATGTGTTTATGTCGATGGCTGACACAGTTTTTAATGTTGTTAGTTTGATACATACACAACAACTAAATTAGAGGTGCTCAATCTGAGAACGGACAATACCTGAAGTAGGTTTGTCGTATAGGTCTTCTTACCTACTCAGAGAGCAACCTCTTATAGCTCACTTGTGCCCTTCATAGGGACAAACACACAGCACATTTATAGGCACAGTAACATTAAAATATCTTGGAGATGAACACTTCAAACCATAGGGAGGGGGTTAGTTCTGGGCCCATACCAGGAATTCTATTCCTGCTCTGTGCTTTATAGGGGGTACTTCACTAATCAAGTCTGGGTGTCCTTTAGGATGAGGGCTAACTCCCCATCTTTTTGTACCCCTTACTTACCGCCCCCCCCCCCCCATTAGCTGGGAGTCTTACACAACCTAGTTTACTAGAACCCCCAGGGAAAATCCTGCATTTCAACATGAGCATATCTAATCCTAGGGACATATTACTCATCAGTATGAGCACATTAAACCATATTTAGTCCATTATTACTTAGCAGATAATAACATTGCACTCATGCTTATTCTGGTAACAAGATTAAAGGGGTAGTGTGGCGATCTGCCTTTTCAGTAGGGCTTGATTAGAATGCTATGGCCAAACCTACCCAGCAGATCTATGAGATTCTTTTGATCCCGTCACAAAGACAGATGATGTCTCTAAAATGCCCTTACTCAGATGCAGTATTTAAAAATATGAACGCAGGCTCAGCATTATAAAAATCAGGAACTGCTTTTATTTCTGTGGAAACTTTATAACAGGTCTAATAAATGTGTATTTAAACTTGAACTGATAACATTCTGCAATAGTCTGCGAGTCTTCTGGGTTTTCTATTAACTGCTTATAAAATATTTGACTATGTTTCATGTTCAAGGCATCATAACATCTTTATATCCATTTCAGTAGTTGTACGTGACCAGGGTAGCTATACTGTCTTGCACTTTGATAAATATATATATCTTCCAAATATCATATTCCATATATATTAATCCAGTCAGACAGTGATAACTCTTAACATCTTCTATAAGGATTCGCTAGTTAATATATATATTGAATAAGATATCTAGAAGTTATAAATATATATATATATATATATATATATATATATAACTTCTAGATATCTTATTCAATATATATATTAACTAGCAAATTGCCCGTCAAAAAATGACGGCAATAAAATTGTAAGTGAGCTAATGCTGTTTAGTGTGTAATAATGGAATATATAATACATTAATAAATGAATATACTTCACCTATTTTGAAGCATTGTGTTGAAGAGCTGTCAATGTGTTTTGATGTTGCTGCAGCATTTGTGGTGTGGAGCTGCTGTGTAAGCGTGTTGAATGTTTGCTGTTTGACAAAGCACGTACGAGGTACTACAACAGACTTACTAAAGACGGAAAATCCTTTCGCCGCACGTAACACTTACAATATCACCGCCATTTTACAACCATCTACACAATAACGCATCTGAAATGGCGGCTTTTCCACCTAAACCAACCATTCTGTCTCTCGCACGCAGCCTATATATAGGGCACACTTGCCACACTGCTGAAACTTTCTCCTCAGGTGATGACAGTCTGACTGGACATTTTCTGCTGACGGAAAATCCAAAGAGATTGTTAGCTCTTCAGGATATTGATTGCTGGCTATTTCTTAGAAATAGGTAAAGTATATTAATTAATTTATTACTTATTAATTACAAAAAAATATTAATAAAAAAAACAATTACATTACTACATTTTGCAATACCTGTACTTTAGCACTGTATTAATCATTAACCATTTCAAATATGTTTATTAATTGATTAATTAATTTTTAATAAACATTAATTTATTAATTACTTAAAAAAATTATACAATTGTCACTACCTTTACTTTAGGATTACATTATTGATTAACCCTTTATAATATATTTAGTAATTGATTAATTAGTAATGTACATTAATTAATTAATAATTATTAATAGTAAGAAAGTTCATAAAAAAGATGTACTGTATATTTATCACTGGTCTTACATTTTGGGGTTGATGCTCAACTATTAATGTTCATTTAATACTTTATTTATGAATTATTACTTCATTAAGAAATATAATGTTCATTAATTAATTATTAATTAGTCATAATAACAAATTAAGTAAAAAAAATATAAAAATATATGGATATTTCATAGTGGACTTACATTTCGTGGTTGCTGCTCAACTGTTAATGTTCATTAATTACTTCATTGATCATTCATAGAATACATTCTTATGCAAAAATGCATGAAAACATATGTACATTTTACAATTAAATTAAATTTCAGTGTTGCTGCTTCATTATTACATTGCTGTTATATTTATGTTTTCAGCCTTCATTATTAATGCAATTGTTTTCGTGTGTTGATGCTTAATTATTAATGTTCATGATTAATTCTTTAATTAGTCATTTATTTTAAAGATTTCTAAATTAAATGTGCTAAAATGCATCACAAAATAGGCAGTTTCAACATATTTATCTCTTGATGCTCATTGTCTTAAAGGTATAGCATCCTCAAAACGCTTAAATATTTACATCCCTTTCTTACATTTTAGAGTGTATTTACTTATATTTTGCATCTATGCCAATTAAAACATACAAACATTAACAAGGCCTTTTTTTTCACAGTTTGATCATCTGCCCTCCTGACTACACAGAGGGCCGTTTGCAGCATTTCACCTTCAATCATATCACCTTCACAGGTATATAATTTTTTAATATTTACATTTATTTTACTACATGCATGTATGACAAGCACAACAAGTACCGTATCTCTGCACCTCCCTGAAGACACAGAGTGACGTCTGCAGTATTTCGGTAGATACTACATCGAATTAACAGGTATCATTCTTGATGACATTATTTATAAAAACAGAATTAACAAACTTATTACATTGCAAGTTGCCCTATGAAATAGAGCTCGATATAACCACACAACATTTTTGGGAACACAAATACTTACTTACTGAAGACCTTGCTTTTGGATAGAAGATAACTAACTACAAACTTACATAACAAAAATATGTTATGTGGTTATATAGAGCACTATTGAATTAGTTAAAATGCTATTTAATAAGTCTCTAAATGTTTTTAAATCAACATTATTCATAGGTTCTTATTTATTAAAACATACATATATGAAAACACATTTATGTTTACATGAATGACAATTACACTTCAGATGTTTAGTCATGTCAATCTATAGTTTGCTAATAGCTCTTTTGCGTAGCTCTTCTTTAGGAACCCATGATAACTCTTTATGTTTTTGCATTCATGATATAGAGAGACACACAAAGAGAGAGAGAGGCACACACACAGAGAGAGACACAGACAGAGAGAGAGAGACAGACAGACAGAGAGAGACACAGACAGACAGAGACAGAGAGAGACACAGAGAGAGACAGACAGAGAGAGAGACACGCAGCCAGACACAGGCACACACACACACACACACAGAGAGACACACACACACACACACACAGAGACACGCAGCCAGACACACGCAGCCAGACACCCAGAGACACAGACACCCAGAGACACAGACACACAGACACCCAGAGACACAGAGACACAGACACACAGAGACACAGACACACAGACACCCAGAGACACAGACACACAGACACCCAGAGACACAGAGACACAGACACACAGAGACACAGACACACAGACACCCAGAGACACAGACGCCCAGACACCCAGAGACACAGACACACAGACACACAGACACCCAGAGACACAGACACCCAGAGACACAGACACACAGAGACACAGACACACAGACACTTAGAGACACAGACACCCAGAGACACAGACACACAGAGAGACAGACACCCAGAGAGACAGACACCCAGAGAGACAGACAGAGACTGATTACCATTACATTTTTAGAAACATTATATATTAGATTATAATATATTTTAAAAATATATGACAGTTTAAAAATATGTATAATAAAACTAATGACATTTTTACAATTCTATTTTCAATAACAGATTACAATGGCGGACAATGCAGAAGATAAGAAAGAATATAAAAGAATGGCAAGGGAAAGGAAGCAGAGATCGAGAGATGCACAGACCCCTGAGACTTCACAACGTTTAAGAGAAGAAGATCGACAGAGACTTCTAAATAAAAGGCCAAAAAACAACAAAATGAGTCTGTTGGAGATTCAAAGAAAAGAAAAAGTAAACAAAAAAATGTCTGTAAAACATTCTCTAATGAAGCTATTTTGCCTCCTGACACCAATGTTGATAAAGATGTCACCAATGTAGATATAGAAAATTCAACTGGCGTCTATATTGAGGAAGGTCATGATAGTCCTTCATTTAGAGCACTAACAGTAGACACTCATTATTGTGGATTAATGAATGTGGTTTTTCAATTTTGTGGGGCCTATCATTTTCTGAAAGAACGACCAACTGATGGAGAGTTTATTAGATGCTGTCAGAAAGGAAAGGTAAGACTTCCAGAAAGACACACATTTCCAGAATATTTAAAAAGTATCATGAGTGATCCTACATTTCCAAATTACACCAATTTTAAGAAAAACATTCAGTCTTAGAACATTGCAATTTCATTTGCTTCAATGGGGGCAACTTTAGCCGAAAATGTTCCAGGACATGGTCCTTATTGTTTTAAAGTCCAAGGACAAATATACCACAGACTTCACATTTACACCTAGAAACAGGACAACAAAGGAAATTTGTACAGTTATATTTACTTGATACAATGGAAGCTGTTGAACAACGAATGATGCTTCCTGAAAATAAACAATGCTTACCCATAGTCTTTGAACAGCTTGATAACATTATGGCTAACTACCCATATAGTAAAGCATTCCAAAACTTAGCTGAGGTTGAAAACGAACAACTGGCACATGTGCAGAGACATCAATTGCCAATGCCAAGAGTAAATATGGTTCTCAAAAGAGATCACCATACTGATCAAAGACAGTAAAATTTACCAACAGCAAATGAATTTGCCATGGTATTTAAAAATTATGATGGTGAACCACCATTTAAGCGGGATATTAGAAAAAATCCACGCAATCAAGAAGAACCTTTTATCAACATAAATATTTTAAGCAGTAATTTGGATCCTATGACATATCCCATTTTCTTTCCAAATGGGAAGCCAGGATGGCAACCAAAATTACAGTTGCAAAGTTATCCCAATAGTAAAGTTTGTGTTAGAAACAATATTTCTATGCTGGAATATAAAGTGGCACAAACTGCTGTTCGGAATCATTTTAATCTTATTTTATGTGGGGGAAAAATCACACAACAATGGATTATTGATTCCTATCTACAAGTCAAAGCAAATAATCTAAATGTTGTCAAATTTTAAAAAAACAAGCTTCGAGCAGAACAATATTGTGGATTGATGGATTATGTCGCTGAATTGGCTGCAAAGAGAGACATTCCTGCTGGACGAGCAATGATTTTGCCATCCTCTTTCCAAGGATCTCCTTGCAATATGCAAGAAAGATACAACAATGCCATAGCTATTGTCACTAAATTTGGCAAACCAGATTTATTCATTACATTTACATGTAATCCACAATGGCCAGAGATCAAAAAATTTTTACTGCTTGGACAAACTACTTCTGATCGACCAGATTTGGTGGCAAAAGTATTCAAAATAAAACTCAATTAATTAATTCATGATATAACTAAAGCAGACTTATTTGGAAAATGTGTGGCTTTTCTTTATACTATTGTATTTCAAAAAATAGGCTTGCCACATGCACATATACTTTTAATCTTGCAAGAAAAAGATAAATTGAATACGGCATACAGAGTGAATTCAGTAATTACTGCTGAACTGCCACATCCAGAGAAACATTCAACACTTTATGTTATTGTAACTCATAGAATGATACATGGTCCATGTGGAGAGAGCAATCCAAATTCACCATGTATGAAAAATTTAAAAATGCGTAAAAGAGTTTCCAAAACAATTTCAAATGCAGACTTATGTTAATTGTGATAGATACCCTTTGTATAAAAGAAGAGAAGGACAAACAGCTATTACCCATGGCCAAAAGGTCGATAATAGATATGTGGTTCCATACAATCCACATTTGCTGATGAAGTACAATGCACATATAAATGTGGAAGCTTGCACTTCTATCAAATCCATCAAATATGTGTGTATATATATATATATATATATATATATATATATATATATATAAAGGATATGATGCAGCAACTGTTGTTGTGCAAGGTGCACAAAATGAAAAAGACAACCCCATTTTACATGATGAACTTTCATCTTATTTAGATGCTCGATATGTAAGTGCTCCAGAAGCAATGTGGCGTCTTCTCAAGTTTGAGAGGCATGATCGGTCACATGCTGGGTATCGATTAACTGTCCATTTGCCACAAAGTCAATTTGTTTGCTTCATTGCAGGCAATGAAAGAAATGCTTTAGTACAAAGTTAACATAGAGCGGCAACGCTTACTGCTTGGTTTCAATTAAATTGTCAGGACACTCAGGCCAGACAATTTTTATACATTGACATTCCAAATCACTATGTATTCATAAATGGTGAATGGAGACAACGAAAGAAACATAATTATAAAATTATCCCAAGAATATATACCGTCAGTCCACGAGATATTGAACGTTTCAGTTTAAGATTACTCCTTTTACATGTTCCCGGTGCACAAAGTTATGAACATTTACGCACAGTCCATTACATAGTTTGTGAGACTTTCCAGTTAGCTGCAAGACATCAAAACTTTCTGGCAGATGATACAGAATGGGAGAGATGTCTTGAGGAAGCAGCACTATATCAAATGCCAAAGCAAATGAGAGAACAATTTGCTTTCATTTGTATCTTTTGCAATGTACCAGATGCATTAACTTTGTGGGAAACATTTAAAATACATATGTGTGAAGATTTCTTGCAAAGTTACAATGAGAATATTGCACAATTGAAAGAATTAATGGAAATTCAGGACATTTTTCTTTGTCATGGATTAAATTGTGCCAATTTTAATCTGCCTGATCCAGGCATTATAGATGAAATTAACTTTGATGAGTATGACACTGACATTGAATACCAAAAAACACAAGAAAAAATTGGAAATTTAAATGCATTGCAATTGGAAGCATTTAACGCCATCACAAATGCAATACAAGATGACATGCTCAAAGAGCATTATTTCTATCTGGATGGCACTGGTGGATCAGGGAAAACGTTTCTATATAATTTGTTGATGAGTTGCATTTGAGCACAGGGTCAAATAGCACTGCCATTTGCAACCACTGGAATTCCCGCACTTTTGTTAGAAGGTGGTTGAACTGTGCATAGTGGATTTAAACTGCCAGTTCCCATTCTGGAAACATCAGTGTCAGATATTCGAATGAATTCCTTACAAGCAAAAAAATTGCACAAGAGTAAATTAATTATAATAAATGAGGCAACTATGATGTCATGTCATGCCCTGCAATGTATTGATCGATTATTAAAAGAAGTTATGGCTAATAATTTGCCATTTGGTGGAAAGGTGATGTTGTTAGGAGGAGATTTCAGGCAAACATTACCTGTGGTGCCACATGGCAATCGAACTGACATTGTTGAAATGTGTGTAAAAAGAAGTAAGCTGTGGAAAATATTTACACACCTTAAATTAGAAGTAAATATGAGATCTGAAGGCAAAAATCAATTCAATAATTGGCTCATTCACATTGCAGAATGAAAACAGCTGAAAATAAATAATTTACTTGATGATGCTGTACAAATTCCACCAGAAATGATTTCCAAAGAACCACTAATTTCGACAATCTTCCTCAATACCATCAATAATGAGGATTACTCAGACATTGCAAGCAAAGTAATATTGACATCCAAAAATATAGATGCCTTGAATCTAAACAACAAATTATTAAAATTAATCAATGCTTCCCAAAAAAACATTACAGTGCAGATTCTGTTTTGGCAGATGACAAAGAGCGTGAAGCAAACTTTAGTATGGAATTTATTAATTCTTTAACTCCCTCATGAATGCCACCACATGTTTTGCAACTTAAAAAAGGGGCAATTGTCATGCTATTGAGAAATATGAATCCCAAAAAAGGACTTTGTAATGGGACCAGATTAATTGTGAAGGATTTAAAGGATATTTTTATTCATGCAGAAATTATGAGTGGTACCCATAAAGGCGAACCAGTTCTTATACCGAGAATTGATTTGGCTCCAAGTGAGAGTGGTTTGCCTTTTGTCCTTCAAAGGAGACAATGTCCCATTATCATGGCATTTGCCATGACCATCAATAAATCCCAAGGACAAACTTTTAAGTCTGTGGGTATTTTTTTGAAGGAACCTGTGTTTGCACATGGTCAACTATATGTTGCAATTTCAAGATGCAATAATCCAGAGGAAATTAAAGTACATGTTGAAGAAAACCCAAGTCAGGGTGATTTATTGGAAGATGGATGCCTTTTTACAAAAAAACATTGTGTACTATGAAGAGCTGTAAATATAGAGGACAGTGGTTTCATTTCGACAATAACATTTTATGTTACTCAGACTGATTTTAGAGGACCACTATTTCAATAAGAAACTCTATACAATGTCAAAAATACATAAAGAACAGTGGTTTTACTTCAGGACGAAACTTTAGCTCTCTGGGACTCTTTAAATAGGGGACCACTATTTCACTTAGGAAACTTAACAAAAAAATTAAAACAAAAGTAAACAGTGGTTATACAGATTGGAATGTGTTAGAAGTTACACGATTGGCCCCACAAAACAATTAGGTGGCATTTTCTTTAATTTAAAGTTTAAATGTTATTGTTTTATGTTACTATTTCACATGTTAACACTGTATTTTCAAAGTTGTGGAAAGTTGCTTCATTGTATATTGTATATAGTCAAGGATTTATGTTACTACAAGTTTCATCATTTGTTAATACATTGAACTGTATAATTTACATAAACAGAGTATTGATTCAGGGAGTAATCCGATCGCCAGTTAATGGGGTCAGGAAGGAATTCATTTTTTCCCCCTCTTTGATACAAGTTTCAATGGAGGTTTTTATTGTTTGCCTTCCTCTGGATTCAATGCCTATTTAGTTGAACAAGTGTTTACTATAACTCCCTTGCAAAACAACAAAGTCAGAGGTGCTCATCAGAGAACGAACCTACCTTAATAGGTTAGTTCTATAGCCATGATAAGCCACTCTGAGAGCAACCTCTTTTAGCTCACTTGTGCCCTACACAGGGAGAAATATCCTGTAATATATTAGTCTGGTCCCACTCAAAAGAGTGACCCAGCCCCGAAATACCAGGCAATTCTACCCTGAACAGGAGAAACAGCAAACCACAGACACATTTCAGCCTTTATGGGCCTCCTCAGTGAGGTGCAGCTGAACTCCCTAAAGCACAGTGAGCAAGGGGTCCACGTCTGGAGTCCCCCTATTACCTTTAGGGAGACTAAACCCTAAAGGCAATTTGCATATACAAAACAACAAAGTCAGAGGTGCTCATCAGAGAACAAACCAACCCTAATAAGCCACTCTGAGAGCAACCTCTTTTAGCTGACTTGTGCCCACAGAGGTTAAAATAGCATTTTTATGAAAGTTACTATAACTCCCTTGTCCATAGGTTGGATGAGTGACATAGAGCCCTTTTCTATTAGCTGCTCACAAATGGCTCAAACTCACAAATTTGGCTGTGTCTTTTTTTTTTTTTTAAATGTTTACATGTATTTTATAGATTCCTGCTTGCAAATTCCAACCACAAGTCCCTTTTAAAGTCTGATTTCAGGGGGCGTGATCATATGATCTGACAATATTTAGGCAAGCCCATAATTTACTTCTTAGACACAGCCAATAGTAAATGAGACAGTCATCAGTAAAACATGGAAGTTACATGTGCTCTGCAATCGAAATATATAAGAATTAATTATTGCCAATAAGTAGTATTTGTCGATCAGGCTCTCAGTCAAACAATCTAGCAATCTATAAAGTGCATTAGAACATCTGTTTTAGTCCATGCTGGTTTCAGGATATGTATTAACACCTTGAGTCCAAGATTGATATTACTCAGAAATAACATTTAAAAAATTTTTTTGTTAATTGCATATTTGTGTGTTTGAGACTGCTGTGTAACATAACAATAGAAGAAGCCTTTCTATTGTTCCAGTGCTTAACACTAAACCAGCATTGGAATACGAAAAAACTTAAAAACAGGAACTTTATTAGAAATTATTAAAAAAATAATAATAATAAAATAAAATATATATATATCTATATACATATACATATATATATATATATATATATATATATATATATATATATATATACATATATATAAATACACACAATGAAGACCCTCAAAGGTGCCAACAACTGGAATGGTCAATCAAAAAATCAAATATGGTACAAAAACCAAGAGAAAATATATAATTATATTTATACTAGCAACTTGCCGGTCAAAAATTACGGCAATACAATTTAAAGGCTTGCAATGCTGTTTGCCACACAATGCAAGGCTCTCCCCCCTCTAACTTGCCTTCAGCGCTCATTGCGAGCCTACCCCCTCTACTTTACGGTCCTCGCGATGAGCAGGCGTAGTCCAACCTGCCATCGGCACTCATTGTGAGCCTCTCGCACTCTCTCACCCCTGTGTCTGTTTCCCCCGTCTCCCTTCCATGTGTATGTTTCCCCTTCTCGCCCTCCCACTGTTTCTTTGCCCCCTCTCCCTGCCCTTTAGTTTTTATCCCCTTGTTTCCCTTCCCTGTGTCCTCCACCCCTGTCAACCCTGTGTCTCTTTCCACCCTCTCCCTCCTCTGTGTTCTAAGTATCTGAAACCATTTTCGGGCTTGGAAAATAGATCAATATCCCCAAGGCCAAAATGTGTTTCTAATTTACTGGCTTGAAAAAAAACGTTTTTATTTCTTTAATGCCGCCATTTTTTTTCTTGCATCATTTTCTGGACAACTGGACTTAGTACCGTGATTAGGAATCTTATTTACACATTGTATTTACGTAGGATGCGTTTCTGAGAACAGCAGCAGTTAAATGGGACGATCCAAGGTTGCAGCTAAACAGGTTATTTTCAATACAAATAGTTATTCATTTTCTGCACTTTACAAACTAGTTTCAGCTTTTGTATTTGAGTGTTTGCATTTTTACAAGGAAAAAGTTCCACGCAAGCTGCAAATACCTATTGTGTATCTTTAAAGCATGGGGGTCTAGTTTTAAATAGGGAGTGACTACTTTGCAATTGCTGGATAATACAGTTACTATTTATGAGCAATTATTGAGGCCTGTGTATATGACTAATGAGTGTGTTGTTCTTTTTGGTCTTGTTTGTTGCTAGTTGTGAGAATTATTTAAGGTCTATGGCATCACTATTAATATGGGTGAAAAATTGTATAAGTATTTTGTTACTTTTTCAATTAAATATTATATATTAAAGAATATATGAAATATAAACCTAAAGACAAAAAATTACTGTGTATGGGCTTTTTTGGGACATGGATAAGCACACTGGCCCTTTGTTAATTATTTATTAACAACCAACTGATACTGGCTAAATGATGAATCACAGATTCCTTGTGAAAAAGTCAATATAACCTTGGTGCAATTATTATTCATTATGGGAGTTGTTGGACAACATTCTGAGATTTATCAATAATAATGTTTTTCTCTATAATAATACTGTTGCCAACACTGTCAACAAGTTTAAAAAGTTTATATTTTTAATATTATAAAATACATTTTTATACTAAGACTTACACTACCTTCAGTATTGGTGAATTTAAATTATGGACTTAGTACATGGTGTCATATGATGTTTTCATATTTATCTGGAACACCAAATAGAAAAGCATGCCCCAGAAGGATAAACCTCCCACTCAGGCTACAGGCACACTTCAATACAAGATGGAATCTCCCATAACACAAGTAGTGTCAGCAAAATTTTGCTCATGTCTTACAAAGCTGGTAATGTGGTTAGATTATTACATACCTCTAAAACATATTTTCAAAACTTCAGTAATGTTTGACTGAGTGAAAAAAAAATTGTTGAAATAGTATTTGAAACCCTATTAAAGGATCATGGAAGGCAGGAGCTTACAGTATTTCATCTTGAAAGATTTGAAGACTTCATAATTGACAAGCATTTTCTGACCTAAAAGCGAAAATGCTCCTATGCATTAAAGGAGAAAAAAACGTCATCATTATTTTTTCTACTTCAACGTATCGTTAGCGGCATTTTCCCATGTAAGCCAAAAAATGCTTGTAGAATAAGGTTATGGTTAAAGTTCTGGCTTGATATTTTTCTCCTGCTTAAAGAATTGGAGCTCCATTACAAACCAATAAAGGACCTCTGCGGCATGTAAAAATTAACTAAAATTAAAACTAATTCAAACATGAATCCTAACTATATTGGGTGTCCTTTAGGTTACTTAAAGGGCCATTTACCCTACTTTAAGTGGCGTGACGATACTGCAGCGCCTCAGAGCCTCGGTTGGCCTCGGATAGCCTCGGATGGTGTGAAAGAGAACAAGATTGTATGTTAAAATGATCTATTGTTTTTTTATTTCATTTTATTTCACTAACAACACCTAAAAAAATCTAAATTATTTTTTCTGTTTACTAACACACTGTGCCCCGCTTGCTGGTAGTTCCATAGTTAGCAACATATGCCAAAACTGTGCGTTGATGGCATGGTGAAGACAAAGATTTATAGTTTCCCCCTGAATTCAGCAAATCAGCAGGAGTTGTTAACCCACAATGGTCCTATTTAGGTTTTTCCAGTATTCCCTTCTCTCCACAGACAAATGTGTAAAGGTTTAATGGGCTATTTAATTCAGCACAGTTTGGACCACGCCAGTGTAAAGATCTACTAAAAACACGTTGAAATACTTTTTTTAATTTTTATAATACTTGCTTTTTTTCACAGAGATATCATATCAAATGAAAAGTATGATCCTGTGTACTTTGTTGTCTGACAGCCCACCCACACTCTGACGGCAATAGAATTGTAAGTAAAGGAATATTGTTTGGGCCAGAAATTATTTTTTATGGTGGTCTGAGATCTCGGCGCTGAATGCGAGGCTCAAGCTGAGCTCCCTCGGCGGCGCTCATTGCGAGCCTCTTGGTTGTTGTATTTTTTTTTTATCAGAGGCGCTTTTGCTTTCATTGTAAGGTAGGCGCTGATCTGCTTTTTGTGCTTGTTTCAAGGCTTTCCCTGGTGTAGTTTGTGTTCTATGAGCAGCGTTGGCGCTCGCTGTGAGGAGCGCTGTGAATGTCTTTTGCGTTTATTGCGATAGTGTTTTTTTTGTGTATATGTATGTTGTGATGCTAGTTAAATAAGTAGTAAATTAATAAATTAATATACTTTACCTATTTGTAAGTAATACATGCAGGAAGCATTGTCCTGAAGAGCTGACAATCTGTTTTCATGTTCCTGCAGCATACAATGTAGGTTTGCAGTGTTGTGGAGCTGAGGTGTAAGTGTCAGCAATGTGTGAAGTGTGTATTGTAAATAGGCTGCGTGTGCTTGGGGAAGCCATTAGTGTAGCTGGGTACTTTGCATTCTGTAAGTTAGTGTTGTAAAATGGCAGCGATTGTGTATGTGGTAGGCGGGTTTGTATGAGGAAGCGTCCTTGCTAATGGTGTATGTTGTAGGTCAGGTTTTTGTAAAAGCCGTATTTGCGTTGTTTAATGTAGCGGCTTTAGGGGTTGTGTAGCCTCGTTTTCGTTTTTTGGCGGCCATTTTTTCTCTTGCTTAGGAGATTTTTGAGTGGCTAAACTTTGTAAATTTGACAGAATTCAAGGTTTAAGCTGTGTTGCAGAGGTCCTGGGTGTCCCCCCTTGGTGTGGGTAAGGTTTTTATTTTATTTTTGTGTTTTTTAATGTTTGGCGCTGTTCGCGGGTTGTCCGTTAAGGTCGTATTTTTGCGAGTCCATAATGTTTTTTTCTATGTCCCGTGGGTCGTAATTGTTTTTGTGTAAGTACGCAAGTCCTTAGTTAGTCATTGCGTGTTTATGTATTTTTTTTCTAATTCCCGCTTGTGTGGTCGTTTGTAACTGGTTGTGAGGCGCTGTAGAGCCTCCACCTTCGCAAATGCAGCCCCTCGCTTCATGAGGGTCCGCATTTGCGGTCTGAAAGTCGTAGGGGGTCATAGCCTACCAGCGCAAGGAGCACCTTCGGCGCTCCTTGCCAACAACTGCGTCCCTCGCTTTGCAAGTGTCAGCAACAACCCGCATTGCTGACAACTATATAGGTGATATGTATGTATACAAAGGCGCTCCTTGCCAGCAACTGCGGACCTCGCTTAATTTACGGACTTACGACACACAAATACGAGACGCGGGACTTAGAAAAAAAAACATTACGATCTCGCAAAAATATGACCTTACCGGACATGAAACATCAAAAACACAATAAATACACACAACAAATACATAAAGAGCTTACTTACAGCAAGGTGAGGCACCCAGGACCTCGAAAACAAGTTACACCTCAATTTAATTCTAAATAAAAGAGTTTAGACACCCGAAAATCCCCTAAGCGAGAGAAAAAATGGCTGCCGAACAAAACAAAAACGAGGCTAAAGGACCGTAAACATGCAAAACAACACCAAACAGATACAGATTTTCTGAAAAACTCGGACGACATACGAAAACTAAGGACGCAAAATCAGCCACAGCCGCATACCACACATTAGGCGCCATTTTAGAACACTAGCTTACACAATCCGGAACTACACAGCTACCCTAATGGATTTGGCTCATGCGCGCAGAGGGAGTGTGTCAGTGAGTGTGTCTGTTTGAATAAGTGTGTATGTCTGTGGAAGTGACTGTGTGTGTCTGTGTGAGTGAGTGTGTGAGTGATTGTGTTAGTGAGTGTGTTTGTCTGAATGAGTGAGTGTGCATCAGTTTTTGAGTTTGTGTCTTGTGAGTGAGTGTGTATGTATGTGTGAGTGAGTGTGTCAGTGAGTATGTCTGTCTGAGTGAATGTGTGTGTCTTGTGAGTGAGTATGTTTGTGTGAGTGAGTGTGTGTCAGACACACACTCTCACTCACTCACTCACACAGACACACACTGTGAGTGAGTATGTCTGTCTGTGTGAGTAAGTGTGTGTCTGAGCGAGTGAGTTAGAATGTCTGTGTGAATGAGTGTATGTGTGAGTGAGTAATTGAGTGTGTGTGTGTGTCTGTGTGAATGAGTGAGCATGTATGTGTGAGTGTGTGAGTGTTTGTGTCTGTGTGGGTGAGTGAGTGTGTATGTCTGTGTGAGTGAGTGTGTCAGTGAGTATGTCTGTCTGAGTGAATCTGTGTGTCTTGTGAGTGAGTATGTTTGTGTGAGTGAGTGTGTGTCAGACACACACTCTCACTCACTCAATCACACAGACACACACTGTGAGTGAGTATGTCTGTCTGTGTGAGTAAGTGTGTGTGTGTGTGTGTCTGAGCGAGTGAGTTAGTATGCCTGTGTGAATGAGTGTATGTGTGAGTGAGTAATTGAGTGTGTGTGTATCCCTCCTAAATCCATGTTGACTCCTACTTATAATCCTGTTCAAATAGGCATGTTCTTGTAAATTATCCCTTGTTATCCCTTCTAAAAGCTTTCCCACCAGAGTGAGGCTCACTGGTCTATAATTCCCCGGGTTCGCTCTTGCTCCCTTCTTGAATATAGGTATCATATCTGCTTTTTTCCAGTCATCTGGTAGCGACCCTGTGTTATTATTATTACTGTTTATTGCTTGTTTGTAACTCACCTTCATATACTGTAGCGCTATACATGGGTTAAGTTCAAGGCAAAAGATAATTTTAATATAAACATATTGTAAAGGATGGAGGGCCCTATCTTTAAGCTTAGAATCCAGTGTCCATAGAGCTTTCCCCAAAGCACTATGCAGGATTGAAAACTCATAAACTTAGAGTCTAAAGTCTACAGTCTTATAGTGTTGAGTGAATCTTGAAAAATTATATATAATGGTTTGGGTATTACAGAATCCAGTTCCCTCAGTACCCTTGGATGTATTCCATCAGGACCTGGGGCTTTATGAACATCTATTTTTTTCAACCTCTTTTGGATTTCTTCCTGTACTAACCAATTATTTGGTGAAGGTAGTGTAGCCCTATTTTGTTGCCTTGTCCCAACTCCTGGTACCTCCCTTGTGTATACATGAAAAAATAACTTATTTAGCTCATCTGCCTTTTCCTGGTCACTAATTATCAGACGGCCTCTGTCACATTGTAATGTTCCTATAGCTTCCTTCCTTGCCTTCTTCCCATTAATATGTTTAAAACATATTTTAGGGTTAGTCTTACTCTCCTTTGCAACTAACTTTTCATGTTCTACTTTAGCCAGTCTAATAGCCCTTTTCCAAGCCTTCTTAGTTTCCTTGTACTCACGTAAAGCAGTCTCCAATGTATTCCGTAGCTCTATACAGGGCTAAGTTCAAGTCAAAACAATATTACAAAATGAAGAGAAAAAAAGAAGAAGAAAATAATAGAGTGCCCTGTCTTTGAGCTTAAAATCAAGTGTACAATTAAGGGCAACAGCGTTCAGGAGAAAATGGGGAAAACCAGAAAACCCCTATCATCTAAAAAAATAGATGAACATTTTAAGACCACAGTGGCGCAAGCCATGTCCGCACAAGACCCAGGCTCAGACCCATCTGATGAATCGGACTCTGAAACACAGGAAGCGGCCTCACGGCCGGAGGTTAATATCAACAACCTCTCAATGGCGAGAATTGAGACCCTGCTCGCTGCCCACATTGATAGGGCGGTAACTGCACTGCAAAAGGACATACAGGAGATAGGCGATGGCTAGCTGAACCAGCTTCTAGTGGAGACTATAGACCGAGTGGTGGAAGCCCAAGAGGGGGACAGGGCCAACATCACAGATAATGCAGCCAGAATCTCCAACATAGAAGACAAACTAGAGGATCTGGAAAACCGATCGAGGCGATTTAACATCAGAATTAGAGGGGTCCCCACTGCGGTGGTAGACCTTCCCAGGTACCTCAAGGCTGTAGTCGACAAGATCCTGGCAGGATTCCCGGAGCATGTCTGGGAGGTTGAGAGAGCGCAGCTGCCCTACCCCCTTTAAAAAGGCAGTGGACTGAAGTTGCCAAGCCAAAGAGGGCCACAGACCAAAATGCTAAAGCTGCGGTCAGGCGACAAACCCAGAATTCTGAGTCAACCGTGATCTGACATGCGTCATCCTGATCCCAAAGACTAAATAGCTAAAGAAATGAGCACAGGGTAATTACAAACCTGAAGGAACTTAAAGAACGCATTGGACTTCATAAAGGCCTTTTGTGCGGAGCATTTGAGTACCCCGAGGCGGGGAACCTAGGAAAGACATTAGACGAAAGCTGCCTGGAGGACTGCAGAATTCCTAACTATCTATTGATCCAGGACTAATGCAAATGTGTTATTTATGGTTGTTCTTCTCTCTCATTTCTCTCCGCATTGATGTTCCTAACAGGTTTTGTATTGTACTGCATAATAGATATAGCAGGAGAAAGGCTCCACAAGAGGGGACGTTAGCCTCTAGGGCCTGTTTTGTATGTTTATATGTTTCTGTTTTCTTTTTTTCTCAGACTGGGACCAACTATTTACAGTAGACTTAGATATTGGGAAGGATTCCAGCTAATGAGTGAGCAAGTTAGTCATGTAAACACTCTGTTACATCTTGTGTTCAGCATATTCTATTCTTATAGTGCCTTGGTGTGGCGGGTCCCTGCCGGCCGGAATTAGAGTAGTAGTAACCAGGACCTCAGGGATACTTGGGGTTAAGGAAGGGGTGGGCAGTCCTGGTAGAGCATTCGCCTCTTAGAATGCCCAAAGTATTGAACCCTTTCACTTTATGCATCCTTACTGTCTCGCTTGTCTTCTACCAACAGATACCTTTTTGCTTTTTTATTGGCCTCAGATACTCTGTCGCTCATAGTTTTCCCACATTTCTACTCGCCTGGTATCTCTGTTTTTCTGTGCTCTCCTGGAGGATAGTTTCAGAACGGGGCAGATTTACTCTAGAAGGGGGCCTGAGAAACGCCAGGCTGCGGGACAGAGGGCTAATCTTATTAACAGCTAAAAACATAGCAACCTGGGCACCCTTAGGGCAACCCTCTTCTACTGTAGAACTATGGGAAGTGATACCAGAAAACTTATGTTTGTATTTTCGCACTCCTAACAGAGCAAATCAGGCGGAGACCCATCGGGCCTGGGCTTGGTGCCTTAGAGTTCCTGAAAAGGGGACGCTGCTCCACACTCCCTCCTCAACGGCGCAAAGGGAAGGTAAGGCCAGATTCACACATCACCAGCACAAATTACTAGCCTACCTATGACAGCACCCACGACAGTACTCTCCCACAATGTGAAGGGCTTTAACTCCCCCTTCAAACGAAGGAAGGCTTTCCTGTATTACAAGACCCACAAGCCCTCGGTAATCCTATTACAGGAGACCCATTTTGCCAGGAATAAGTCACCCACATATTTAAATAAAGACTACCCCCAATTCTATCATTCCACTCACGCTTCTAAGAAGGAGGGGGTAGCAATATTACTGCATAAAAATTTTCAATTCAGCTCACTTCTAAGATAGTGGACCGGGAAGGATATTTCATAATTGTGAAAGGCACTTTGTCTGGAGCCCCGATCTCTATAGCTTCCTTCTATGCCCCCACAACTGCACCGCACAAGACTCTAATTAGATTTCTGAGGGTACTTAGTTCTGGACCCCAGGGCGGATAAATCCAACACCATGCTTCAGAGTCGCTTTTCCAAGCAAACTAGGCAAATACAAAAACTCTTGCACCTGGGGGCTTGGTAGACGCCTGGAGAGGGCTCCACCCGAGAGGGAGGGAGTATACTTTCTACTCCCCCACTTATGGGTCCTATTCACACATAGACACTGTGTATGTGAGCAACGCACTTCTAGATAGCACTCATAAAGCTACCATAATTCCCTGTACCTGGTCGGACCATGCAGCAGTCTCAATAGAAATGGACTTGGGTAAGCAATTTAACATGCCCTACACGTGGAGACTAAATGAGTATCTGATCTCGCTGCCCACAGCCCAGGAACAAATTGAGTGGGAATTGGTGGCTTTTTTCGGGTCCAATGCAGGCAGGGAAACTGCGGCGGGATGGGTTTGGATGGCACATAAGGCCTATATTAGGGGGGTATGTATTAAGCTGGCCGCTCACCATAAAAAACAGAACCAGCAAAGGGAGAGAGATCTGGCGAACAAACTGGCTCACCTAGAACACCAAAATCAGCTCTCCCCAACCCAGCTTTGAGAGGGCAAATAGACAGGACTAGGTTAGAGTTAGATAGTGTCTTGTCCTTAAAGACGGACAAAGCGTTAAGAAGGACCCAACACTTATTCTATGCCAAGGCGAATAAGCCGGATAAAATGTTGGCTAGGAGCCTGAAAGCCAAATATGCCCAGTCTAGAATATCCCAAATTAAAAATAAGACAGGGGACCTCACCTACAGTCAAAGAGAAATACAGGGAGTCTTTGGAGACTTCTACCCGGATATCTACTCCTCAAAAAGCTCTGCAACAGACAACTCTATTCTGTCTTATTTAAACACCCTTGACCTCCCCCGAATCTCACCATTAGACTTAGAAGCCTTAAACAGGGAAGTGACGGTTAAGGAAATTATGGATGCAATTCAAGAGTTAAAATTAGGAAAATCCCTGGGCCCAGATGGGTTCACCAACATTTACTATAAGAAATGTTCAGCACTCCTAGCCCCGCATTTATGCAGCTTGTTCAATTCGATCCTGAGAGGAGACGCAACCCCCCCAGAAATACATTTTGCTGACTTAACGATCTTCCCCAAGGAAGGCAGGGACCCTAAGGAAGTTAAAAATTATAGGCCCATCTCACTTTTAAACGGGGACGTTAAGTTGCTCGCCAAGATCTTCTCCCATAGGATTTTGGATTTTTTGCCCTCCTTAATACACAAGGATCAGGAGGGGTTTATTCAACAAAGACAGACTGGGGATAATATCAGAAGGACTCTTAATGTCATATATTTAGCTAGGTCCAGGAACCTCCCGGTTTGCCTGCTTGCATTGGACATCGAGAAGGAGTTTGATACCATAGAGTGGCCCTTTTTGTTTGCCACCTTAACGAAATTTGGGTTTGAGGGTAGTTTTCTAAATCTATTGCGTACATACTACACTGCACCTAGAGCCACTCTAAAGCTGCCAGGCCCCCAGGGGATAGTCATTAAAATAGAGAGAGGCACGAGACAGGGATGTCCCTCTTCTCCGCTGATCTTTGCCCTGGCCATTGAGCCATTGGCTCAAGCAAACAGGACAAACTCATCGATAGAGGGGGTGAGGGTGGGTCATCAGCACTTGAAGTGTTCCTTGTTTGCTGATGACTTGCTATGCACTCTTTCAAACCTGGGCCCCTCTATAGACGCCTTGATGAGCACGATAAATCAATATAGCGCTCTCTCTGGCTTGAGACTGAACCAGGAAAAAACAGAAGCCTTAAGTGTGGGTATACCCAGGGACATGTTAGATCGGTTGAAAGGAGAACATAGATTTATCTGGCCAACCTCCCACATAAAATATTTGGGAATAAACGTAACCGACTATTTGCAGGGCATATATAAAGCCAATTACCCACCCCTGTATAGGGCTTTGCAGAGGGACTTAGAGACCTGGAACAAGAGGCAGATCTCATGGACGGGTTGGATAGCCACGGTAAAGATGAATATCTCGCCGAGGCTTCTTTACCTGGCCAGGACACTGCCGGTGCAAATAAATAATGCCGAGCTGTCGCGTTTCCAGTCATGGATTTTTAGGTTCATCTGGAGAAATAGACCGCCGAGGGTGGCCCGGCAAATCATGTACAGACACAAATCACAAGGGGGTTTATCCTGCCCTAATTCCGGTCTCTATTTTAAGGCTGCTCAACTTGCCTCTATTAGATTAGTGCATTCTACTCCACTACAGCCTAACTGGGTGTTTATAGAGGAGGCACAGATGGCCCCGCTAACATGGGGGATCATTTTGTGGGCTCCAAACATGCAAATTTAAAATTCTCAAATTTCCAACCCCATAACTAAATTTACCTTGAGGATATGGGATTGGGCTAGAAAAGTACTCAAAATAACTTATCCAATATCGACCCTCACGTCAATCTTCTCCTCGCCCTCCCTTCTATCCACCAGCACAGCAGATTCCAAAGCATTTTGGATTTCTAAAAACTTGGACAAACTTGGGGCATGGTTTGAGAATAACAAAATCATACCAGTGGCGGCAATGAGTAGGAGGTTGGAGGTACCACCCCAGGAAACTTTTAATTATATTAAAATTAGACAGTGGATTGGAGGTATATACAGGAGTTGGGGGGCCCCCTAGAGACTCTTGGATTTCGACTGTATGTAAAAATATAAATCTCTCAGGTGGCACCTTAGGAGCACTATAAAGCATATTTAACTCACCACAGAAACCTTGGAAGGCTTCCTTCATAACAAATTTGGAGGTAGATCTACAGCAGAGCTGGAATGGGAGCAAGTGGGCTGAGTCATTCTCGAGTCTGTCTAAAGGTTCATATAATTATAGTCTGCTGGAAACTTCCCTAAAAATACTACATAGAGCGTACGTGACCCCGGCCAAATTGAATAGAATATTTCCAAAGATCTCGGATAGATGCTACAGGTGCTGCCAGGGCAGAGGGGACTTTATACACACGTGGTGGAAGTGTCCTGAAATAGCTAAAGTATGGACGGTAACGACTAAGCTGATTTCTCGAATATTTAAAACCATCAATCCCGACCTGCCTTCTGGGTATTCGTTACCCAGAGTTGGGCCAAAAGGGCAATAAACTGGTCCAGTTGATTTTTCTGGCTACTAAAAGCATCATGGCCAGGAGATGGAAAAGCAGCTGCATCAACTTTCAGGAAGTAATTAACAAAATAAATGTCCTATGTATTAATGAAAGAAGGACCCACATTCTACTAGACACTCATCATACATATCTAGAAGTATGGGAACCATGGATTTTATCTCCAGATTGTATACTTTAGGAATCAAACAGGTCAATCAAGCGCTGGACGGAGGAGTGGAGTGTGGAGTGGCCTGGAATGGAGAGGTAGAGGACTATTTCGGAGATATCTGGGGCACCAAGGTAATAAGAGGAAGGCAAGGAATGAGATGGGGGGCATCATCGAGGAAGGGTAGAAGGCCTTTTTAAAAAAAGGGATTCTATGGATAACTGTTCTAATATTAATATTTCTTCTTTTACTTTGATTATTGTGTATTCTCCAGCTTCCTTTTTAAGGAGGTAAAATGTTAGTTTATATTTGATGAATCTAATTGTTCTTTATTATTAAGGATCACTTAAAAAGAAAACAAAAAAGAGTTTGAAAAGCAGGATTGATAGAAGTAATTTTATTGTTTGAAATGTTTATATGACTTTATTGAAATCAGTAGCAAACACTTTAAAAGTCAAAAGTTATATGAAGTTTGCAACTTAATCCTGTATACTATGATCTCAAAATTGCTGAATAAAAATCTTTTGAAACAAAAATCAAGTGTACAATTAAACAATAAATAACTCAGAATTCTGTTATTTTAGCCAGTTACCAGATGAAATTGGTATACAGACAACTTTGGAGCTTTATTGTATACAGTATATCATGAGCACATTCAGAATGTAACTATCATACACCATATCCTGTCTACCTGTCTAGAGCAATATTTACAAAGCTATCACAGGGGTTGTGAAGAGGTGTGAAGAGCTTTGATTAAAATTTTCTCACATAGGAAATACTGTAGTACACTGTGATAAACTATTAAATATCATCTTGGTTTGTTGTACATGGATCCATTCCTCTAATACAGTACAAAATTTTACTTTTTCAGTTAAATGTAAGGTAACTGTAATACACATCCACTTTATTTGCACACTATTTAGTCTCAGCTCTATCTCAAGTGCCATTTACCTTTGAAAATGTTCGATGTTGTCTAAGGTTATATTGATACCAACATAAATAAAAACCACCAGTAAGTGGATGGTACCTTAATGCTGGGGCTACTAGCCATTGACTAATGCCAAGCAACCATTCTCTACATTAATTATATCTGATGTGTCTATGCTATATATATTTCATGAAAAATATATATTTTTTTGTAGCCTCATTTAATTATATATTTTTTGTCTCACTCAGAATTGTAGTCTTGACATGGTAAGAAGTACCACAGCCCATTGAGGAAGTGTAGACGAAACACACATGTGTTTGGGCTTACTGTCTGAGTATGTGTCGCTTCATTATTACTATTATTATTATAGTCCATTTATATTGTGCCGACTTATTCCGTAGCGCTGTACATAAGTTAAGTTCAGACAAAGATAAATACAAATTAACATATAGCAAAGCAAGGAGGGCCCTGTCTTTGAGCTAGGAATCCAATGTACATGGTGCATTCCCAACGTGATTAGGATATAAACTTGCAGACTTACAATCTAAGGTATAGTGAGTGGTAAAAGAGGGAGAGAGAGGTGATAAGCGTGTTAGGGTGGAAGGTGATACGCTTCTTTAAAGAGAAATGCGTTTTTAAGTGAGGTTTTAAATGTTTTGAGGCAAGAGAATAATCTGGTGGAGCAAGGCAAGGAGTTCCAGAGACATGGGGCAGCACAAGAAAAGTCCTGGAGGTGGGAGTGAGAGAAGGTGGCAAGAGTTGTAGAAAGAAGAAGGTCATAGGCAGAACAAAGAGGGTGGGTGGGGGAGTATTTGGAGATGAGAGTAGAGATGTATGGGGGTGTTATTGTTGAGGGCTTTGTAAATTAGGGTCATGATTTTAAATTTTATTCTTGAGGCTTCAGCTTCATGATGATGTCAGACGCCTGAGGTTGTTGAAGCTGAGGTAGGAGTGATCCATAGAATCCCCAATGCTTATACATTGCGGGCTGACACTGATATTGCGATATAATTACCACACAGGTTTGATTTTTATTAACTCTATTTGCAATATGTGTATCTAATACTTTTTTTTTGGTGGCTTGATAGCTTCTGCCAATAATTTGTTTGTTTTGCGTTCTGGATGTTTTTCCCTATTCTCTGATTATTATTCTTTTGCATTTAACCACCCTGTGATACTGGATAGGGTAATTTTAGGTGCATATTAAAGTTTAATATTGTGCTGCAGCAGTGATCCATAAACTTTTATACAGTAGCTCTTGGATGTTTTAATCCGTAATATATTTGAGTCCAGCCAGGTATATATTTGCTCTGCAGTCTTTTTGTACCTACATGGTTAGAAGTTCTCATTACATGAACAAGGACAGTGGCTCTCAGTCTGAGAATGGACAACCTCAAGTAGGTTTGTTCTATGGGCATGAAAACCCACTCAGAGGCAGCCTCACTTGTACCCTACACAGGGGAGAAATATCCCCTCCAGCCTCCTTGCTCACTGTGCCTTAGAGAGTGCCTTTTGAGTGAGGGCAGACTGATGTGCTACAGGCTATGGATATGTTAGAAATCCCCCTTGATCAATGATTGCAAACATCGAAAAATGGATTTAAACATAATTGTTAAAGCAAAAAATAAAAGGAAAACTGAAGAATAAGATTGAAAAAAATATGTAACAGTAGAAAATACCATTTTTATTAATAACAAAAAGCTTATTATGATGGATAAATGTTCAATTAATCTCTTTAAGAAGTAAAACAAATGAAATCTTGTTATGCTAACTGATTTTTCAAAGTTAACTTTTAAGCCTAAAATATTATGATAAAGTAATTACATTGTAATATCATCTATCAAATAATTTTACTAATGAGACATGTTCTTGAGAACGTCTTTAGGTCGGATTTGTATGTAACTCAGATCCCTGGATAATAATAATAATAATTATAATAATAATAATAATTATTATTATTATTATTATTATTATTATTTTATTATAACAATATTATAATGGCTCATATGTAGTAAAAATAATACATCATCATATTAAAGTAATAATACAAATAATATTAATAATAATAATATCCCTGTACTGTAATAATAAGTTGCAGAAACTACTGTGCACCTTCTTTTAATTCAAACAAAGAGAATGTTAAAACCAATCTCATAGTAAAAGCATTGGGAGCACAATCTTAAGTATGAGTTGTCTGTAAGTCGAGTCATCTGTAACTCGGGACATCCTGTATTTTATAAAAAGTAGATACCACGAGATTCATTCAATTGCCGAAATTGCAATTACATGAAACTGTAATGTAGCCAGAAAATGTTACTGATATTTAACTGCCTATATTTAGCAACTCGCATTCCAGTTGCACAGGCTCAAAAGCCCTCTAGTTGTCAAAAACGTAACTCTGTCCTATCTCCTCCATTGGATTTTCAAGCCCAAAAATGTAAATGTGCTAAAGACGCAAAATCGATATTCAATTGCAAAAATTTAACAAGCCCGCAATTGCCTTCAAACCCATAAATCACAAAATGTCTCAAAAAGTTTTACAAGTAATAGATAGGACTCACACGTGGGTTAAATACCTGTTTTACTAATATGTGAACATATGTTAGGATAGATAAATGTATTAAAATGTATTTTTAATTGAAACTAAGGTAACAATGGTGAATTAAAAACACATATAAAAAATCCAGGATTGGAACATAAAGATTAAAAAGAGGCTAAGTTGTGTGAGATAAGTTAACCACTAGAGAAATCAAAAGCCAACGCGTTTCTACGTCATTAGACGTCTTCTTCAAGGGTAAGCCTGCTAAGGCCGTTGGAGCCCTTTTTAAAGCGTTGGCGACCAATTGAAAATTGTCTAATAGTCAGTAGGAATTCTGACTTATCCTTGTAAAGGACTTTATTAGGAGGACCACACACCAGGTTGAATTACCTTTCACCAATATCCTGACACTCAAGTAACAGGAGAGATAAGAATACCCCTCTATTAAGAGTTTGATATATTTCTCTAGTGGTTAACTTATCTCACACAACTTAGCCTCTTTTTAATCTTTATGTTCCAATCCTGGATTTTTTATATGTGTTTTTAATTCGCCGTTGTTACCCTAGTTTCAATTAAAAATAAATTTTAATAAATGTATCTATCCTAACATATGTTCACATATTAGTAAGACATTTGGTAGCAAATACCATAGGAACTAGCATTCCTGAGTTTCCATTCTTTAAATACCTGTTTGTATAACTGCAGAAGCAAATAAACACACATATGTTCTTTAAAATACTGGGAAAGCATGGAACGACATTAGAACTAATTGCACAACAGTCTCAAGCTTGCAAATCTGCATTAAAGAATAATTATTTGTAACTTTTTTTTCCATGTTATATAGATCCCGGGAAACATGGGGTTAATACATATCATGGAACCTGCATGGACTAGAACAGTTGATTTAATGATTATTATTGATTGCTACATTGCTGGATTGAGAGTACGATCACAAATTTTACTTCTTAACACTTATTAATTATAGTATAAACTCCATGTTTTACTGATGTCTTGATGACGGTCTCATTTAATACTATTGGCTGTGTCATGAGTATTTAAGAAGTAAATTATGGGCTTGATAAAATATTGTCAGATCATATGATCATGTCCCCTGAAATCCTATTTACGAGTGCCATGGTTTGCGTGTGGAGGCTGTGAGGGGGCATTTGGGAGTTAGAAACAATTGAATATATCTAAATGTTTAGAAAAAAGTTTACGTCTGGAGGCAATTACATGCTTGCAATTGAATGAGGCTCCATGTTGGCAATGATTTATATGGTTTTATGCAATTATATTGTTTGTGGAATCTACCATTTTAGGGCTTGATTACTTGGCTTCCATTGAAATCCCTGTACGATACCTTGGTACAACATGAGTTTTTACAAGCATGCCTGCTCAGATATTTCATGGCTCCTTCAAAAAAATGTATGCACAGATAGCTATTGCTTGCAACTATCTAGAACTAAAGTGCTGTCTCAAACTGCCTAACAGTCTCCATAGCAATGCCCGCCATCTGATGTAATTACACAACACTAGCCCTAACATACTCTCATCCATGTCACTATCTATTAATCTAACTATCTATATAAACTCTTTCAAAAGCCAATCAAATAAGGTAAACAATATTATTAAATCATATTATGATTGGTTGCTGCTTTAGCCAATCTGAATGAGGTAAAATATAACTATCTGGTTAAAAGCCTAACCAGGGACTTTAGGGGCCAATTACCACACCCATGAGATATTTATTCATTCATCAGGATAGGTAGGAGGATGTAAAAGGTTAATGGATTACCCTCCCAAAACACCATAAGGCAGGGGGTGGCCCCAGTGTGTGTAGAGGGGGTCATGGGAGACACCCAACTCATTCTATGTAGTAGTGGCTACTGGGACATAGGCATAGAGGGGCAAAACGTGTCATACTTATTTTTATTTGTTTGTAACCCCTTCCCTGCTGTAATTGAGGGCTGTGATGGATTAGGATTAGGCTAGAGTCATGTAATCTCACTTTAAGTAGAAACACAGATAGAGCATGGGATATATCATACATAGTGATCACTTATTATGGTTAAGCTATAGTTTGTTACGGGGAGAGTCTTAGGGCCTTTTTGAGGTTATTATTGATAACATTTCCTATGGGAGCCATGTAATCAAGCCCTTAGTTTCCAGTGATCTAAACTCTGAGGTGGAAAGAGACTTTGAATACAGAGGAAGTCTGTATTTGCACAAGAGGAATCTTGCATCTACAATTGCCATTGTATTCATTAGATCTAATGGGAAGCTCATTAGTTTACACACCTTGTTGAGACATAATAATGCATTTGGCCCATTCTCACGTTTTGATATTCAAAATACTGTATAGGGAAAGATTTACCAGTATGGTCCTTTTAACCAAGCAAGCATATGCTTAAAAGAAAAACACAATTTGAACACATATTTGCTTATCTACTCTACTAATTTCCTGGTCTTTTATAGTTTTTCTTTTGGCTTGGTACACAACTCAAAACTGCAGTCATACAGTATATCCACTTCTAGTCTACCTAAGAGCATAATTAAGCAAAATAAAAACCCATAGAGCTGTTTTTTAATTAGGAAAAACATTTTTTGATGCCTTTGCTGGGCCCTGGTTGAATCCATACATAGGCGGAAGTTGTGTTTATGAGAGTGGTGTGTCCATTTCTAGAGAGATATGGTTGCATTTTCTGAAGCAAGGAATCTGCTTCTGGGTCAGTGAGGGGGAAGAGTCGTGATGACAATTTTATTCTTATCCAATTATCCAATTATCCTAACAAAGTCTCTCTGTTTCCCTCCCCAACCATTCCACTGGAAGTGATGTAGCAAAGACAAAATGTATTCCTACACTCAAACAGAATTATCAGATATTTACATTTTCTTCAAAAGTGTTATAAGTTATATTGTAAGTTTGGTACATACTTGAACTGCAGTGGTTCTTTAATGTCGATAAATGTGCATATAAAACTTACTTGAGGCTGCATATATTGAGATTATTATGTTTTTCACCTACAGGAGATATTAATGGCCCTTCTTGATTTCTGTGTTACAATATACAAGGGCCAATTTGCTATTAGTTGATCTTTGACAGAAATAAATTCAAAGTCAACGTAAGTCCTGTATTTAAATTATAAACTACATTTGAAAAAAAGCAGCATATAGACTGTAAAAAACAGCACAGCCTTTAATTTATTATTATGTTATTTTATATCTATTATGCTGCTATAGAATTTACCATTTTGGTTTCTGTTGGTCAGACAGAAAGTGCCCTACAGTCTCTTCCTTCTTTATCATGTTGATATGCAGAACCAAAATGGTAGTTTCTAGAGCTGCATAATTGCCTATAAAAAGCAATGTATTATTAAGCATTATTTTATTTTTTCCAAAAACATTTGAATATTTTCAAATGTAGTTCTTCAAAATAGTAAATAAAAAAATCGGAGCACACTGCTTTTACAATAAGAGCCATAATAGCTATAATAGGATGGTTTGTTGTCCAACTCTCCGTGACCATATGGACCACAGCACGCCAGGCACAACTATAGTTATGTCTTTGCTTGTGCTTATCCATAAGGTTTTCTTGGCAAAGATACTGAAGTGGGTTTACAGTTCCTTCTCCAGTGGACCACATTTTATTTGGCCTCTCTTCTATAACCTGCCCATCTTGGTGACCCTACATGGTTTAGCTCACAGCTTCATTGAGGTACACAAGCCCTTTCACCATGACAAAGTAGCGATCCAGAAGGATGGGAGTTCTAAACTAATTTACAATTGGCCTTGTCAATACAATGAGCAGATCCAGAAGAATGCCTCATAGACGAATCTCCTGATAATATATTTATCAGGAGTAGACCAAACTTTTTCTCAATTGTATTATGATTGATATGATACATTTTTTTAAATAGTCTGGTTTACAATATAAAATGTGATTGGCTCTCACAGAATATTTCTGTTTTTCTTCACTAAATGTAGATTTGCTCCGAAGGAAGATCAGACTAATTGTAGATCATGCAGACTTCTGTCATCAACAAATTGATTTCTAGGCTTTACATGGTTTATCGTAATTTTTTTGTTTCAGAACGTACATGCAGGACCTCTTCTTAAAGATAGCTGTACATTTATTTCCATCATAATACGGAATTAAATTACTGTAAAAAAAAAGAAACATATTGGAAAATGAGAAGGGAAGATAAACTATGATTTTAGTGCTATATTCAAACTGAAATATACAGAATGATACAAGTATTTGTTCACAATGTTAATATACCTACAAAACACAACTGGTGTTATTACCAATCTGACAAACCTTGATGAATCTTGAAGAAGTTAGGTATTAAGATGCATATGTGATATATGAGTTGAGATGATGTGATCATTTTATTAAAACTGAATGTTTTCAAGAACCTAAACTACTCCATGTGATGTCAAAAGATGTGTTATTATTATTGTTATCATCATTATCATTATTATCAATATTATTATTATTATTATTATTACTAAAAAGTACCAACATAACAGGAACATACACAGAATACGTATCTGAGAGGTTTATTTGCGTAAAATGAGTTTATTTGGTTGGATTTTATAAATAAAGTAGTTAGATAAAGTTGGTGAGTCTTGGTCCACATGTAACCAAAATCTCATTAACAGAGGTCTACTACCTATTCAGTTAGTTTCAATGAAATTATGCAAATGTATATTCAAAGTGTGACTCTTTTTGTCATTTTAAATTAAGAATATCCATTTTAATACCTCTGACATTGGCTTGTTAAATAAAGGCACTTTAAATACATTTTCTTATGTCTCAAAGTTGTATAGCTTGTGCAAGACAACAGACCCTTTGATGTTTTCTGTTGTGCTTCTAAAGTTCTTCTCTGTCTTCTCTCCCTTATACCTTTTGAGTATCTTATATATGTCTAGAGCCTAAGGAAAAACAATATTGATTATGCCTATCATATACTGAAATTACTGTAATCAAACAGGTTCACCTTGATTTCCTTGGCTTTTGGTCACTGGGTCCGTTTTTTTTTTTTTTTTCATTTTACTTAGAAAATATAGTTTTTACAACTTAATTAATTTTAAGTGTTTACTGTAATTATTGTGACAAGGCTGTAAGCTTAACCTATATTCAACAAATGATTTATTTACCAATTCTAAATAAATCTGAATTAAATATTAAATGTTAAAAGAAGTAGTTCTATATTTTTGTTATGAGCATTATCTGATTTTGTTAGGGATTGGATATTAGGATCCTCATACTTTGACTTGGTATTCAGAGTGATAAGTGAGTTTTTTTTACAAACTGCTTATTCAAGTTATAGATTACACATTGATCTTTTTTTTTTTTTTTTTACATACTGAGTGGTATTTATAGGACAGCCGTAGCAGGCTAGAATCCACAAGGCAATTATCATCAAAAACAGTGGAGTTATTGACTGAAACTACATAATTGCAGGGTTAACTTAAGAATGGGAATTGGAAATAGAATGTATCTAGGATGTGAGGGAATGTTGGACTCTAAGATGATGACTGCTTTTGCCTCACTTTCCTTTAATAGAGAGCTGTCAATGATGAATAACTTACGTGGTACAGCATGAAACTGATCCATCTGTGCGGCAAGTCCATTCATAGCAGTTCCGCTGTCACCACCTCCTTTAGTAGAGTATTCCACAGCTTAACCCCCCTTTGTTAGTCTTTCTTAATAGAGAGTTAGCCACTCCATTCCCTTTATTAGCTTTGTTGCCCTTCTCTGTACTTTTTCCAGCTCTAAAATGTCCTTTTTCTGTAGTGGTGCCCAAAATTGTACTCCAAAATGCATATATTCCAAATGCATACTAGGGATTTGTATAGTGGGAGCATTATATTTGCTTCCTTGCTTCAATACCCTTCTTAATACATGCTAATATTTTACATACCTTTGCAGCTGCTGCTTGGCATTGAGAACTGTTACCTAGGTGGTTGTCCACAAGTACTCCCGAATCCCTTTCAATATCCGATACACCTAGATTTACTCCATTAAGATTATAAATTGCATGGCTATTTTTCCTTCCCAGATGCATAACTTTACATTTATTCATATTAAATCTCATCTGCCACTTGCAGATACCCATTCCTCTAATTTATGCAAATCCATTTGGAGGGAAAGTACATCATTTTCTGATTTAATTACCTTGCACAACTTTGTGTCATCATCAAAAATGGAGACACCACTACAATCTCACTTCCAAGTCACTAATAAATATGTTAAAAAGGAGGGGATGTAATACTGAACCCTGAGGAACCACACTTACCACATTAGTCGAATTCAAGTATGTTTCATTTACCACAACCTTTTGCTTCCTGTGTTTTAGCCAGCTCTCAATCCATAAGCAAATATTTATGGCAATTCCTGTATCCCTTAGTTTGCTCAATAGTCTTCCATGTGGCACTGTATCAAAAGCCATTACAAAATCCAAATAGACTACATCCACTGAGTTGCCTTGATCCAAGTTCCCGCTAACCTACTCATAGAGACTAATTAGGTTTGTTTGACATTACCTATCCTTCATAAATTCATGTTGGCTTTTACTTATAATCCTGGTTGAATAGACATATTCTTGTATATTATCCCTTATTAACCCTTCTAAAAGCTTTTCCACTACCGAAGTGAGACTCACTGGTCTATAACTCCCTGTATTTGCTCTTGCTCCCTTGCTCTCTTAAATGTAAGTATCATCTCTGCCTTTCTTCAGTCATCTGGTAGAGACCCTGTGTTGAGTGACTCTTAAAAAAATAGATATAATGGTTTTGCTATTTCAGAGCCCAGTTCCCTCAGAACCCGTGGATGTATTCCCTCAGGACCTGGGGCTTTATTAACATTTATTTTTTCAAACCTCTTTTGGATTTCTTCCTGCGTTAACCATCTTCAGATGGTTATCAGATGGCCTGTGTCACATTGTAATGTTCCTATAGCTTCCTTCCTGCCCTTCTTCTAATGAATGTATTAAAAAAATATTTTAGGGTTAGTCTTACTCTCCTTTGCAACTAACTTTTAATTTTCGATTGTAGCCAGACTAATAGCCCTTTTGCAAGCCTTATTAATTTCCTTGTTCTTTCGTAAAGCAGTCTCTGTCCCCTCTATTTTGTATAATTTAAATGCTTGTTTTTTACTCCTTATCTTCATCTTTAATTCATTGTTAAGCCACATGGGTTGTGATTTACTCCTTCTACTTTTATTTCCACATGGCATATGGTGATAAGTATGTTTATTTAGTAAGGATTTGAATGTTGTCCATTTATGTTTATTAATTTTACCTGTCAGTTCTCTGTTCCAGTCTATACGTTGTATTGCTGCCCTTAGACCGTTAAAATCTGCTCTTTTAAAATTAAGAGTTTTCGTTAGCCCCCTACAGTTATGTTTTTTAAATTCAATCTCAAATGAGACTGTGTTGTGATCATTGTTTACCAAAGGTTGCCCTATTTCAACATTTGATACTATATCAATATTATTTGAGATAACTAAATCCAGGATAGCCTAATTTCAATTAGGTTCTTGTATAACCTGGGCCAGATAATTATCCCTGAGTGTACTCAAGAACCTGCTCCCCTTAGCTGAACTGCTGGTCTCATTTATCCAGTTTATTTCAGGGTAATTCAATTCTCCCATTATTAGAACTTTACCATGCTTAGCTGCATTTCCAATCTGTAACATAATTGCATTTCCTCACTTTCAATTATATTTGGGGGTTTATAGCATATTCCAACTAATAATATTCTTTTAGAATTTGCTGCTCCTCTATTTAACTCTACCCACAAACATTCAACATTACCGATAGTTCCACCGTAAATATCTTCTCTAACTATAGGCTTAAATTCAGGCTTAACATACAGGCATATATCTCCTCCTCTTTTACCATTGTCCCTATCTTTCCTAAATAGGTTATAACCATCCAGATTAACAGTCCAGTCATGAGATTCATGCCACCACGTTTCAGTAATGCCTATTAAATCCCATTTCTATTTAACTGCTAATAATTCTAACTCTCCCATTTTTTCTGACAAGCTTCTGGCATTAGCGAGCATACACCTTATGTTATGAGTCTGTAGTTCTGAAGTGCCTGCCACTGTACTTGAGTTACTTAGTACAACCTCCCTATTGACTATAATACCCCTTCCCCATCTCCTCCCCTATGAGTTGTTAATTCATCCCTTATACCCTCTACACTTTCTACCCCATTACTTATATCTAGTCCCTCCCCCCCACCTACTAGTTTAAAAACTCCCCCAGACGTTCTACCATCCTATCCCCTTGCACTAAAGCTCTCTCATTAGGTGTAATCCATCCTGTCATAACTCAAGTTGGCCACTAGTTGTGCCTACCAGGAGGCACTGTTATATACTAATCGCCGCCATCTGTATATTGTGTTATGGGTGATAATATGTTAGTATTATATTGTATATTGTATTGTGGAGTGATAGCTATGTTTTAATTAGTCAACCCTCCCCCATTGTATACACTCTCAGTCAGGAGTTGGCCATATGGTCCTTAGTGTAAACAAAGGAGATAGCAGACCAAATAGATTTGCCAGACTGCCAGGCACCGCAGGACAATGGTATAGTATGGGGTTTCCCAACCACAAGCCCAGGGGCATAGTCCAAGAGCTAATACAGGATGTTTCCAGTCTGAGATCCAGACCAAAATGAACTAGTAGCCACACCTGGGGAAGGCCCTGGGGGAGGAGACTAATAAGTTCCCACAAATTACTTCTGTGAGAATGGCCAGAGGGGAATGAGGGTTTGACTAAGAGTAGCCACTCCCTCCACTGTGTGTGTGTGTGTGAAATGTTTTAAATATGTTGTTCCAAAATAAAACGTGGTTAATAATTTTCATCAAGACGTGGCGTGTAGATGTATTATTTACCCGGGGACATATGCTTGCAGTAAGATTCATCAGACTTACTGTCAATATTGCTCAGTCTAACCCAAGGGCTGAGACATGATGTTCCTGTAATCCAAAAGTCCAGAGTCACCCAAATCCGATCAACAGACCCCAGCCAGAGAGTGGGTCTTGATAACTGGTGGCAGCGGTGGGATACTCTAGAGGAAAGGACTGAGGATGGAACAGCAGTATGAGGACATGTCCTCAGCAGAACTGAGAAAGGTGCAGAAACTAAAAGGAATTCCCCGGAAGAAAAGGGACCAACCAGCAGATGTGATAGCAGCCTTGAGAAGGTATGATGCAGAACAGCTGGAACAAGAGGAGTTGGGTGAGGGGATAAGCACACTACCAAGGACCCCAAGATCTCAGCAGGAAGAAGGACAGCCAGATGATATCCTAAAGGAGGCAAGACGCAGGTTCAGTGAAGCCAGGGAGTTTTGCCCCGCGGAGATAACGCTGGAAGAGGCAATTAAAGGACTGAACCTAATAAAGCAGCAAATACAGGAAGAACGTACAGGGGTGAGTGTCCAAGCTCAGCAAAGGCTTGGGGTCAACCCTGCAGAGATGCCAGTAAGAGTCAAACTGGCATATCAGAATTTTAAACAGTTCCAGGATGATAAAGACAGCATTGACGGATTTATCCAAGAGTTTGAGCAACAATGTAAGGTACAGGACATACCTCCTGAAGAATGGGTCAAGTTACTATTGACTAAGTTGACTGGAAAGGCCAGCGCAGCCTGTCGGGCCCTTCCTCCACATCTAGCCATGGATTACAACCATTTATGTACAGTGTTACTAGGCAGATATGCCGTAACCCCTGCAACTTTTTTGGCCAGATTCAGAGGCACTACCAAGGGACCAGAGGACACTCATGTTGAGGTAATGTGTAAACTAAGGCGTGCCTGCACTCAGTGGTGGTCTACACAAGGGGCCACCACAGCAGAACAAATTTTGGAGGTGGTGCTAATGGAGCAATTTTTGCAACTTTGCACACCAGAATTGAGGGATTGGCTGCAGGATCAGAAGCCAGTAGATGGGGACCAGGCAGCTAGCCTGGCCGACCATTTTGTTAGTACCAGAACTAAGAGAGTTCCCCAGATTACCAACTCTAATGGGCATACAGACCGGGGCTCAAGAGACTTGGGGACAACACGACTGGCCCCTATTGCACGCAATGCGCCTAGCCATGTGCCCTGGGCGCAGCCCCAGAACGCATATGGACAGCGGGGTATCAAGTCAGGACCTGTTCCCAGAGCACACCCAGGGCCCAGATTTCCCAATAGAGAGTGCTTCAAGTGCAACCAGCAGGGCCACATAGCAAGAGATTGTCCTCAGCTTCAGAGGCATCAGAGAGGACAGCCTGCAGTGAATTACCTGGGGGAATGGGATGCTGGAGCAGGACCTCCCAACGCAGCTCCCTGGGAGCCAGAAGCAGAGGGATGGTGCCATGGGATCCACACGGTGAGGAGAGCACAGAAGGACTCCGGGGAACAGCACAGACAACCAGTCTGGGTGCGGGGTCACAGGGTTGTGGGTTACCGTGACTCAGGATCCGCAGTCACTGTAGTTCTACCTAAGTGGGTGCGCACCTCAGACTGCATACAGAGGCAAATGTGGGTTATGGTTGCTGGGGGAAAACAATTTCCCATTCCCATGGCTCGCATTCAATTGGACTGGGGTACTGGAAGTAAATCTACAGAGGTAGGAGTTATGGATAACCTGCCTGCGGATGTTTTGCTAGGGAACGATTTGGGTCACATGGTGAGCCAGTATGTACAGCCCTTAACAAGAGCTCAAACCAGAGCCAATGGATGCAGGATGAACCAGGACCAGACGGAATACCCAGAACCCAGGGTAAGTGACTTGCTGGCTACGACATTGACCTTAGGCTGGGCAAAGGGGAAAGAACTTAGAATAGCATTGCAGGAAGATGAAACTTTAGCAGGGGTAAGGCACAGGGCCGCCCAGGGCAAATCAGTAGATGATCTAGATAGTTTTGTATGGGAACAGGGGTTGTTGTACAGAATCAAGGTGCCTGGGAAGGATGAGGTAGAAAGGGAACCACGAAAGCAGTTAGTGGTCCCACAACAGTATAGAGGCAAGGTATTACAAATAGGCCATGAGATTCCTCTGGGAGGGCATTTGGGGCAGAAGAAAACTCTGTGTAGGGTAGTAGAGGTATTTTTTTTGGCCAGGATTAAATCAGGATGTAAAAGAGTACTGTCGATCCTGTGATGCGTGCCAAAGGACCCAGCCGTTTAAAAAAAATAGCAGAGCTCCCCTACAGTCACTCCCTGTGATGGAGATACCATTTCAAAGGGTAGCCATAGACATTGTTGGGCCACTAGCTAGGGTTAGCAAGACCGGCAAGAAATTTATTCTCACCATGGTAGATAATGCCACCAGGTATCCTGAGGCGGTGGTTTTATCCAGTATCTCAGCTCCTAAGGTGGCAGGGGCATTAATGACTATCTTTACAAGGACAGGGTTTCCTCAGGAAATTTTGTCTGACCGAGGGCCCCAATTTATGGCCAAAGTGACCGAACAGTTATGGTCCATGTGTGGCATAAGACACATTACAGCTCCCCCCTACCATCCCCAAACCAATGGCCTCTGTGAGCGCTTCAATGGGACACTCAAACACATGATCCGTACTTTTACTGATCAGGAGCCAGACTGGGAACGATTGTTGCCTTGTCTGCTCTTTGCCTTCCGAGAGGTACCTCAGGAATCTACAGGGTATTCCCCTTTTGAACTTCTATATGGTAGGCCGGTGAGAGGACCCTTGAGCGTGATCAGGGAGACGTGGGAAGGGGAGTATAGTCACCACCCTGTACCAGTGGCTACCTATGTATTAGCTTTCAGGGAAAATATGGCTAGGTTGGCTGGAATTGTGAGGAGCAATATGCGTAAAGCGCAAGAGAGAGATAGGAGATACTACAAGGCAGGAACCAGTGACAGGGAACTGGAGGAGGGGATGGAGGTGCTCATGTTGGAACCTCAGCCCCAGGATAAGTTACAGTTTTTGTGGAAGGGACCTTATACAATTAGCAAAAAACTGGGCAACAAGTCATATGTGGTTATGGTAGATCCAGAGAGAGTGGTTACCAGGGTGGCCCACATTAATCGCTTAAAAGCATATGTAAAGCGAGCAGCTCATATGTTAGCCATTTGCAGGGCCACAGAGGATGACCCAGAGGAAGGGCAGATACCAGACATGTTGCAAAAGGCAGAGCAGAAAACGCTAGAAGATGGCCTTCACCAGGCCAAAAACCTAAGCACAGAGCAGCAGGAGCAGCTTTTAGGCAAACTAAAACCCTTCAAACCCTTATTTACTACTGACCCTGGGTGTACCCCCTAGCAGCTCATGTAGTGGTGACAGGGGAATGTGGCCCATTAAAACAACACCCATACCGAGTCCCTGAAGCTGTTAGGGCAAGCATACAAGCAGAATTACGCAAGATGTTACAATTAGGGGTTATTGAAGAATCCAGTAGTCCATGGGTATCTCCTGTCGTATTGGTACCCAAAAAAGATGGCCCAACTCACTTCTGCGTGGATTATCGTAGGCTGAATGATAAAACAAAAACGGATGCCTACCCTGTTCCACGTATGGACGAGTTGTTGGACCGATTAGGTACTGCCAAGTATTTAACCACGCTGGATCTCTCCAAGAGATATTGGCAGATCCCGTTGGAAGAGTCAGCTAGGGAGAAGTCCGCATTTGTCACCCCCTTTGGACTATACCAATTTAAGGTAATGCCTTTTGGGATGAAAAATGCCCCTTCTACCTTCCAGCGACTGGTAGACAAATTGTTACATGGGCACCAGGAGTATGCTCAGGCTTACTTGGACGATATAGCCATCTTTAGTCAGACCTGGGAGGAGCATATAGAACATATTGCTAGAATTATGCAGGCCATTAAGCAAGCCAAGTTGACCATAAGACCAGATAAGTGCCAGTGGGCAAAGGCAGAGGTGCAGTACTTGGGTCACTGGGTAGGTAGTGGGAAGTTAAGGCCAGAACCAGCCAAAGTAGAGGGTATTGCAGCTTGGCCTATCCCTAAGACTAAAAAGCAGGTACTAGCTTTCTTGGGCATCACTGGGTATTACCGCAAGTTCATTCCTGATTTCAGCACTACAGCCAAGCCACTGACCGATTTGACCAAAAAGAAATTGCCCAGGGAAGTGACATGGACTCCTGCGTGTCAAACTGCCTTCCAGAACCTCAAGGAAGCTCTGACTTGTTCGCCAGTATTAGCTGCCCCGGACTATAACCGACCCTTTGTGGTCCAGACAGATGCCTCCATGTATGGCATAGGGGCTGTGCTAAGCCAGACAGATGTTCAAGGAGTGGAGCATCCTGTTGCGTATTTGAGCAGGAAATTGTTGCAGCGTGAAACGGCCTATGCTACTGTGGAGAAGGAATGTTTGGCCGTAGTTTGGGCTTTGCGCAAACTTCAACATTATTTAAATGGACGACCATTCACTGTGACCACCGACCATAACCCCTTGTGCTGGCTGTCTAAGGTAGCCGGAGAAAATGGACGTTTGCTAAGATGGAGCCTGGCACTACAGACATTCAATTTTCAAATACAGCATCGTAGGGGTAAACTCCATCGAAATGCAGATGGATTACCACGCCAACTGGAGCTATGAGTATCAGCGTAGTTGAGAAAATCATGGACCCTTGATGTTCTCAGGCTACACTTGGGGGGGCAGTTGTCATAACTCAAGTTGGCCACTAGTTGTGCCTACCAGGAGGCACTGTTATATACCAATCGCCGCCATCTGTATATTGTGTTATGGGTGATAATATGTTAGTATTATATTGTATATTGTATTGTGGAGTGATAGCTATGTTTTAATTAGTCAACCCTCCCCCATTGTATAAACTCTCAGTCAGGAGTTGGCCATATGGTCCTTAGTGTAAACAAAGGAGATAGCAGACCAAATAGATTTGCCAGACTGCCAGGCACCGCAGGACAATGGTATAGTATGGGGTTTCCCAACCACAAGCCCAGGGGCATAGTCCAAGAGCTAATACAGGATGTTTCCAGTCTGAGATCCAGACCAAAATGAACTAGTAGCCACACCTGGGGAAGCTCTCTCTGGCATTGCCATTCCTGAATGGACGTCCCCAACAGTTTCACTCAATCTGGCAAATCTGTTGGGGCTTGCCAACTCAGAACTGGCCTGCCTCCTACTCCTGTTCCCCCTGCTTGCCCTTGCAACTGTAACTCAGCGACCTCCCTGGATATAATCACTAGCCCCAGCTCCACCCTCCATGCTAGGCCCAGCTAAACTGTGCTCCGTGAGCACCAGAGCACCAACCCCCTTTCCAGTGGAGCAATATCACTAAGTGCTGCAATTCTCCTTTCCAGTTCTCCAATTTGAGTTTCAAGATAGGCAACATGCTCACACATGTCACAGAGGTATGGACCCTGGATCATCTGTTCCAGTAGTGCATACATATGACAGGATGTACACAGGATGTACACTGAGTGAGGTTGCCACTGGACTGACTCATAATTATAGTGGGGAAACAAATGTATAAAGCACTACAATGTTCCCCCCTTTGCACTCCCTCCTTTTATTTAAACTCCTACACTTATACTAGAACTACCCTTATACTAGAAGTGTTCGCACCTTCCTCTGTTTATATTAGGTTCTTACTACTCACCTGCCCCGCTAATCACTGCACAATTACACACACTTACTGTTCAGGAGAAATCACAGAACAGATGCAAGCAGAGCACAAAAAGTCACACACTAATATAGCTTTACACATGCAAAACCACACACTCTCCCAGCTGCCCACTAATCACTGCACAAGTACACAACACACTTACTGTTCAGGAGAAATCACAGAACAGATGCAAGCAGACCACAAAAAGTCACACACTGATATAGATTTACACAGGCAAAACCACACCCCAGGGGGAGGAGACAGAGTGCCAAGGAGCTTCTGAGTAATTGAGGCAAGGGGGAGGAGACCGAGAGCCAAGGAGCTTCTGAGTAGTTGAGCCTAGACGGCGATGCTGAGTAGTTGAGGCCTGGGGGAGGAGACAACATGGCAGAGAGGTTTCTGAGTAGGTGGGGGAGTAGGTGGGGCTAGAGGGAGGAGACAGAGTGGCAGGGAGCTTCTGAGTAGTTGAGGCAGAGTGGGAGGGAAGTTATGAGTAGTAGAAGCCGCAGGGAGGTGCTGACTAGTTGAGGCTAGAATGAAAGGTGACAGTGTGGAGTGAGAGGGATCAGTTGGTGGAAGTAAAAGGTGGAGCCAGGGTAATAAGTGTAAGACAAAAAAGAGGATGCTTGTTAAAAGTCACCTTCCCAACATCAAACCCCTTTTTTTCCTCTTACCCATGAGCACTAACTGCTCCGCTGAAAGCTCCACCTGCCTTGACCCCACTTACTCCTCATAACTGCCCAGCTATTATTAGCCCTCAACAAATCCCCTACTATCTTTAACTCCTGCTAGACACCTCTATTATGTAGACCTGCCTCCCAGACTGCCCTTCTTACCCCCTGTATCATCTAGACCCTATCTGCCACTCTCCTAACCTGCCCGCACCTCTAGCAGCACCACTTAATTGATCCCCTTATACATGCCAACTCTCTCCACACCCCCTATTAACTATCTTTTACCTATCATTCTGGAACCACCCCCAACACTATCTCCACACGGACTGCATGACTGACACATTTATTGACTAACCTTTAACTATCATTCAAGAAACACCCACACAAACCACTTACCTTTGACTCCAGGATTTCCACCTCACGACATCCAGTAGACTGGGATTCAAACCGGTAACCCTGCAGTTGCAAAGCGAGAGCTCTAACCACTGCACCGCAGTGACTACAGTTGGAGAGGACCTGGAAAATGAATACTTGACTTATCCACAGATCTGCAAAAAGCATGGGAGAATTAAGGGCACCATTTATTGTTCTATAAATACATAAAAAAACGCCAGCTGAAACGAGACTTCACAGGGAATCGACCTGCAGAAACTGACGCTTGAAGAAGGCAGCTCTAACCGCTAGCACAAACCAATCGCACCTAGGAGCATGCGGACAAACACGACACTTGTCCTACCGCAACCCTGCAGCTGCAAAGCAACAGATCTGGGTGACAGAGCAGAAAAAGGGCAGCACACTGCGGGAAAGATATTTGTCAAATACAGATATGTAAAAATAGGTCACGTGCCTCCTCTGTCCGATGAACTTCCGCATTCAGGATTGATGTTAACTAGGGAGTAACTCATAAGTTTAATTCGGGGCAGGCCATGCTTATGGCTAGCAGCTGTGACCCAGTGGTTAGCAGCATCAATCAGCAGTTCAAATCCCACAAGCACATTTCCCTCCTGGGAAAAGTACATGAGTTCCGTAGTCTCATATGTAAATCCGGCACTAAAAAGTCCCCCTCCCTAATGGCATATATTAGTTAGTTGCCACAAAGTTCCCCTCCCTACAGTGTGTGAAGTGAATGGTGCACAATGCTTTCCCTATATGAACCCCCTTCCTTCCTACGGGGAGACCAGTGTAGTGTGACAGAGGTGAAGAGGAGGAAGGAGTCTGTGTAGTTGAGGCCAGGGGAGGAGACATAGTGCCAAGGAGATTCTGAGTAATTGAGGCCAGGGGGAGGAGACAACATGGCAGAGAGGTTTCTGAGTAGGTGGGGCTAGAGGGAGGAGACAGAGTGGCAGGGAGCTTCTGAGTAGTTGAGGCAGAGTGTCAGGGAAGTTATAAGTAGTAGAAGCTGCAAGGAGGTGCTGGGTAGTTGAGGCAAGGGAGAGGAGACCAAATGGCAGGGGGGATTCTGAGTAGTTGAGGCTAGAATGGAAGGTGACAATGTGGAGTGGGAGGGATCAGTTGGTGGAAGTAAAAGGTGGAGCCAGGGTAATAAGTGTAAGACAAAAAAAGAGGATGGTTGTTAAAAGTCACCTTCCCAACATCAAACCCCTTTTTTTCCTCTTACCCATGAGCACTAACTGCTCCCCTGAAAGCTCCACCTGCCTTGACCCCACTTTCTCCTCATAACTGCCCTGCTATTATTAGCCCTCAACAACTCCCATACTATCTTTAACTCCTCCTAGACACCTCTATTATATAGCCCTGCCTCCCACACTGCCCTTATTGCCATTCTTACCACCTGTATCATCTAGACACTACCTGCCACTCTCCCACCCTGCCCGCACCTCTAGCGGCCTTGGCATCCCCACTTAATTGATCCCCTTATCTATGCCAACTCCCTCCACGCTCCCTATTAACTATCTTTTTCCTATCATTCTGGAACCACCCCCAACACCATCTCCACACTGACTGGATGACTGACACATTTATTGACTAACCTTTAACTATCATTCAAGAAACACCCACCAACAACAGCCACACAAACCACTTACATTTGACTCCAGGATTTCCACCTCACGACTTTATTTAAAAAACATTTTTTCACACCCGAGAGGTGTCTACATAGGCACCCTGTAGTGACCAAAATAAATTCAAGTATGTTTTTTTTAACCCTACACTAACCTTCAATCCAGAAGAAGAAACAAGACAGAAAGCTACAGCAGCACTGGTGAGTTGCATCATTCAAGGGAGGAGATAATGACCAAAATGAATTATAAATGTTATGCTAATGTTAGCAGAGATTTTCAGGGGAGTTAACTCTCAAAAGACAGACCCCCATAAGCCTCTATTTAACCCTAGCTGGGCCTATCTAACCCTAGCTGGGCCTATCTAACCTTATCTAGACCTATCTAAACCTAAAGACCTATTTAACCTCTTCTAGACCTATTTAACCCTAACTGGACCTATTTACCATCCTCTAGACCTATTTAACCCTAACTGGGCCTATTTAACCCTATCTGGACATAATAACCCTGACTGGGCCTATCTAATCCTAACTGGACCTATTTAACCCTTTCCAGACCTATTTAAACCTTATTTGGCCTATCTAACCGTAACTGGGCCTATCTAACCCCTTCTAGACTTATTTAACCCCTTCTAGACTTATTTACCCCTTCTAGACCTATTTAAACCATATTGGGCCGATCTAACCCTAACTGGACCTATCTAACCCTAACTAGACCTATTAAACCCATTCTAGACCTAACGGCCTATCTAACCCTAACTGTGCCTATCTAACCCTCACTGGGCCTATGTAATCCTTACTGGGCCTATTTACCCCTTCTAGACCTCATCCTAACTGGACTTATTTAACCCCTTCTAGACCTATTTAACCGTAACTGGGCCAATCTAACCCTAACTGGGCCAATCTAACCCTAACTGGGCCTACCTACCCCTAACTGGGCCTATCTATCCCTAATTGGGCCTGTTTAATCCCTTCTAGACCTATTTAACCCTAACTGGGCCCAGGTAACCCCTTCTATGTCTATTTAACCCCATCTCTAATAGAGACAGTCTATGAAGACCCTCATGGGACATTTAGAACCCTAATATTAACCCCATAAGTGCCACGAGGGTCCTCCAGGACCCTCATGACATTAAGTACAAACATTACACTACACTATTCCACCCCAATAAACCACTAAATCTAAACTAACCCTACTCTTCCTTAGCCTTTTAACCCCTACCTACCTAACTCCCTATTAACCCCCATCCCACTAATTACACACAAAAAAAAAAAACTATGTTACAAAACTTTAAAAAAAACATTACACAAACCCCCCTGCTACAAAAAATAAAAAAAGAACATTACACAACCCCCCCACACTACAAAAAATACAGCAATAAATACATTACAAATAGACATCACACTACATTACATATCCCCCTGACTACAATACATTACCCCATCTAAAAAACATTACCCCCTATCTATACAATATTACCCCATCTACAAAATAATACTCCCTATCTACAAAACATTACCCCCTATCTATAAAACATTAACCCCATCTATACAACATTACCCCTATCTACAAAACATTACCCCCTATCTATGCAACATTACCCCCTATTTATAAAACATTACCCCATATCTACATTACATTAAAAACCCTAAATCTAACCTAAAATATAATAAATAAGACCACTTACCTTGCCTAGATGCTCCTTCAGCAATAATGGGTTTCCTGACTCAGATCAGCCACCCCTAGGAAAAAAAGAAACATCAAATTAGTCAAAAATAAACACTACATAAAAAACAATAAACATTCTAAATATTAAACTTTCCTTTCCACCATGTCCCTGTCCTTCTTCTTGTCTTCTCTGGCTGGGCCCCTGGAATAAAAAAAAATTACATTAATAAACAAATAAACACAACATAAAACACAATAAACATACTATATATTAAACTTACCTTTCTCGTCCCCGTCCTTCTCCTCTTCTGCCCCGGCTGGGCCTTGAGAAACCTGCCACTCTAAAAAAATTAATAAAAAAAATAACGGAGCTCCTCCATGGAAGAGCTTCCCGACGCTAATAAAGCTTCCAGTAGAAAAAGAAAGACCAAAGAAGAGCATGATTGCCACATTTTTGGCTTACTGAAAAGTTTTTTTTATACCCTTTATAGGTACATAGTAATTGAGGTTGAAAAAAGACTTTTAGTCCATCGAGTTCAACCTTTTAAGATCTCCTCTGATCTGCAATATGTTTTCAATATTGTTTTTAAACAAAATAAATTTTATTTTATTTAAATGTTAATTATGTGTACATTGTGCTCTCTCGTTTGCTTCCTATCTGAATTGTCTGAATTGTCTTACCTTTGTGAGTGATATCTCCAATTTTGCTATGAAAATAGTAACATAGTAACATAGTAACATAGTAATTAAGGTTGAAAAAAGGCTTTCAGTCCATCAAGTTCAACCTTTTAAGATCTCCTCTGATCCGCAACATGCAGATCAATATTAATTACTTAGTTGTTAATTTATTATTAATCAATTATTAATTAATTATTTTTTTTATTATTAGTCCAGAAGAAGGCAAGCAGAAAAAAAAAAAAAACAAGTAGGACATAGCCAGTTGTCTCAAAGGGAGAAAAAAAAATTCCTTCCTGAACCCAGATACTGGTGATCGGATTTCTCCCTGGATAAATACTGTCTCTCTAATTATCCATGATAACCCTGAATTCCCTTTTTAATTAGAAATAAATCCAGTCCCCTCCTCTGGTAGAGAATTCCACAGATTAACCACCCTTACTGTGAATAACCCTTCTTTCTTTAAGGTGGAATCTTTTTACTTGTAACCTCAAAGGATGTCCTCTTGTCAGTTGAAAATCTCTTGCTACAAAAAGTTCACTTGACAAAGCCTTATATTGACCCTGGATGTATTTAAATAACGTAATCATATCTCCTCTTAGACGCCTTTTTTCTAGCGAAAATAAGTTTAATTTTGTTAGTCTTTCTTCATAACTTAGCCCCTCTATTCCCCTTATTAGTTTTGTAGCCCTTCTCTGAACATTTTTCCAGCTCTAAAATGTCTTTTTTATGAGGTGGTGCCCAAAATTGTACTCCATATTCCAAATGAGGACATACTAGAGATTTGTATAGTGGCAGAATTATATCTTCTTCCCTGGCTTCTATACCCTTCCTAATACATGCTAATATTTTATTTGCCTTTGCAGCCGCTGCTTGGCTTTGAGCGCTGTTACCTAGGTGGTTGTCCACTAGTACTCCCAAATCCCTTTCAATATCTGATACCCCTAGATTTGCTCCATTAAGATTATAAATTGCTTGGCTATTGTTCCTTGCCAAATGCATAACCTTACATTTATTTGTATTAAATCTCATCTGCCATTTAGCCGCCCATTTCTCTAATTTATGCAAATCCTTTTGTAGGGAAAGTACAACATTATCTGATTGTATTACTTTGCACAACTTAGTGTCATCAGCAAAAATGGAGACACTACTTTCGAGTCCTACTTCAATGTCATTAATAAATATGTTAAAAAGGAGAGGACCTAATACTGAACCTTGAGGAACCCCACTTATCACATTAGACCAATCGGAGTATGTTCCATTCACAACAACCCTTTGCTTCCTGTCCTTTAGCCAGCTCTCGATCTATGAGCAGATATTTACTGCAATTCCTGTATCCCTTAGTTTGCTCACTAGTCTTCCATGTTGCACTGTATCAAATGCCTTTGAAAAATCTAAAAAGACTACATCCACTGAATTGCCCTGATCCAAGTTCCTACTAACCTCCTCATAAAAACTAATTAGATTGGTCTGACACGACCTATCCTTCATAAATCCATGTTGACTGCTACCTATGATCCTGTTCAAATAGACATATTCTTGTATTCTGTCCCTTATTAACACTTCTAAAAGCTTCCCAACTACAGAAGTGAGGCTCACTGGTCTATAATTCCCCGGATTTGCTCTAGATCCCTTCTTAAATATAGGTATCACCTCTGCTTTTCTCCAGTCATCTGGTAGAAACCCTGTAGTGAGTGAGTCTTGAAAGATTAGATATAATGGTTTGGCTATTACAAAACCCAGCTCCCTCAGTACCCTTGGATGTATTCCATCAGGACCTGGGGGTATATTAACATTTATTTTCTCCAACCTTTTTTGTATTACTTCCTGCATTAACCAATTATTTAGTAAAGGTAGTGTAGCCCCATTATGTTGCGGTGTCCCAACCACCGGTACCTCCCTTGTGTAAACCGATGAAAAGAACCTATTTAGCTCATCTGCCTTTTCCTGGTCACTAATTATCAGATGGCCTGTGTCACATTGTAATGGTCCTATCGATTCCTTCCTGGCCTTCTTCCCATTAATATATTTAAAAATTATTTTAGGGTTAGTCTTACTTTCCATTGCAACTGACTTCTCATTTTCTATTTTAGCCAGTCTAATAGCCCTTTTGCAAGACTTGTTGATTTCCTTATAGTCACATAAAGCTGCCTCTGTTCCCTCCTTCTTGTATAATTTAAATGCATGTTTCTTTTTCCTCATCATAATCTTTAAGTCATTGTTAAGCCACATGGGATGTGATTTACTCCTATTCATTTTATTTCCACATTGTACATGCTGATGAGTATGTTTATTTAGTAAGGATTTGAATGTTGTCCATTTATTTTCAGTATTCTTCCCTGTCAGTTCTTTGTCCCAGTCTATATGTTGTATTGCTGCCCGTAGCCCATTAAAGTTAGCCCTTTTAAAATTTAAAGTTTTTGTTGGCCCCTTACAACTCTGTTTTTTGTATTCAGTCTCAAATGAGACTGTGTTGTGATCACTGTTCCCCAAGGGTTCCCCTATTTTTACATTTGATATTATATCAATATTACTTGTGATGACTAATTCCAAGATGGCCCCATTTCTAGTAGGTTCTTGTATTACCTGGGCCAGATAATGATCCCTGAGTGTACTCAAGAACCTGCTCCCCTTAGCTGAGCTGCTGGTCTCATTTATCCAGTTTATTTCAGGGTAATTAAAGTCTCCCATTATTAGAACTTGCCCATGCTTAGCTGCATTTCCAATCTGTAACAATAATTGTATTTCCTCACTTTCAGCTATATTTGGGGGTTTATAGCATACTCCCACCAATATGCGTTTAGAATTAGCTCCTCCACTATTTAGCTCAACCCACAAAGATTCAATGATGCCTTAGTGCCAGTATAAATATCTTCTCTGACTATAGGCTTAAATTCAGGCTTAACATAAATACAGATCCCTCCTCCTCTTTTAATATATGTTTTTGTTTTATGTATATTGCTTTATGTGTGTGTGTATATATATATATATATATATATATATATATATATATATATATATATAGATTGATTTATATATTGATTGATAGATATATTGATTTATATATATATTGATATATATATATATATATATATATATATATATAGATTGATTTATATATTGATTGATAGATATATTGATTGATAGATATATATATATATATTGAGATATATATATATATATATTGATATATATATATATATATATATATATATTGATATATATATATATATATATATTGATATATATATATATATATATATATATATATATATAAATAAATATATATATATATATATATATATATATATATATATATATATATATATCTATATATATATATATATATATATATATATATATCTATATATATCTATATATATCTATATAATTATATCTATATAATTATATATCTCAATATATATATATATATATATATTAAGAGTGAGGTAGCCGTGAATGTCCAGTAATCCAGTTGAATAATCAGAGTATTGCAGTGAATAGTGATACCTTTTTTATTGGACAAATGTATTCATAATAAAGCGACGAGCTTTCGAGAGATAATGCCTCTCTTTATCAAGTCAAAAAGCGATACTGATACAAGTATAAACTAAAAACAGCAAACAGAAAGAGATGGGGAAAAAAAAAAAAAATTTGGAAAAACAAGAAAGACTAAATTAATTGGCCAGAGTTAAGTGAGAAACAGCCCAGCACTGTGAATAATGTCCTGATAGGTCAGTAAGTCTATAGATCAGGTTGTAGATAAGAACACAGCAGAGTGAAATAAAGAGCAATACATTTAAGCATAGCATGTAGCTTACAAAAACAGCAATAGAAGGGGGGAGGTAAGTGGAATGTGTTAGCTATAAGACATTTACAGCCTTATTAAATTATGATTCGGTAAATTTAAAAGGGCTCTATTTAAGCACACAGCATATTTTTTTTACGGAAGTATTTAGTTAGTGAACTTCTATCCAAAAGCAAGGTCTTCACTAACTAAAAACTTCTGTAAAAAAAATATGCTGTGTGCTTAAATAGAGCCCTTTTAAATTTACCGAATCGCAATTTAATAAGGCTGTAAGATAGTGGGCCAGAAAGCCTAAATCGGTGTTAATACCAAAATCCTTGGTATTAAAAAATTGAATCATTTTTAATTCAAAAGTTTTCCGCTGTTGGATAGTTCTGAAATTCCCTCTGAGTACTTTTATTTTGAGGTTCTGGATGGAGTGATTCTCCTGGGTGAAATGGTGTCCCACTGGAGTACAATAGCTGTCTTCCTGGTGTTTTTTGATGGAGCTTCGGTGGAGGTTCATTCGCATGTGTAGTTTCTGGCTGGTTTCCCCAATGTAGCACCCCCTTTCACATACAGTACATTGTATCATGTACACTACATTTGATGATGTACATGAATATGAGCCTCTGATGTTGTGGGTCTTGTTGTTGTGCGTGGCTGTGTCCTCTTTGCAGATGTGTTGGCATAGTTTGCAGCGACTTTTATTGCAGGGTTTGGTGCCATTTTCTCTGTTATGCTGTTCATTTGGCAATCTTCTGTTCACCAATGTTTGTCTTAAATTTGGTGGCTGCCTAAATGCAAGAATGGGGGGTTTAGGGGATATATGTTTCAATTCTGTGTTCTCTGCGAGTTGTGGTTGTAAGTCCTTAAATATTTTGCGTATTCCTTCTAGAACCGGATGGTATGTGGTTACCAGAGGGGTACGTGAAGTTGTTTCTTTGGTTTTGTATTGCAGCAGGTGTTCCCGGGGTGTTCTGATGGCAGAGGTTACTTTCTGAGCGATAATACGGTTTGTAACCCTTCTGTCTGAAGGAGGCAGACAGTGTTTTTAAGTGTTCATCACGGTCCTCATATATCACGGTCATTCATATATCAATATATATATATATATATATATATATATATATATATATCTCAATACATATATACATTTTTTTTTAGTATTTTTATTTCATTTTTTTTAATGTACAGTTTGGGCCTATATGGTTTTAAATGGTTATTTAAGGCTTTTAAGGTGCGGTTGGGGCCTATATGGTCACACTTGGTCTTTTAAGGTTTTTAAGGTGAGGTTGGGGCCTATATGGTCACACTTGGTTATTTAAGGTTTTTAAGGTGCGGTTGGGGCCTATATGGTCACTCTTGGTCTTTTAAGGTTTTTAAGGTGCGGTTGGGGCCTATATGGTCATACTTGGTCTTTTAAGGTTTTTAAGGTGCGGTTGGGGCCTATATGGTCACACTTGGTTATTTAAGCTTTTTAAGGTGCGGTTGGGGCCATTTGGTCACACTTGGTTATTTAAGGTTTTTAAGGTGCGGTTGGGGCCTATATGGTCCCACTTGGTCTTTTAAGGTTTTTAAGGTGCAGTTGGGGCCTATATGGTCACACTTGGTCTTTTAAGGTTTTTAAGGTGCGGTTGGGGCCTATATGGTCACACTTGGTTATTTAATTAAATTAATATTGTTAATGCGTATAGGTGCAATTATGATATTGCTGTAGTCTTGTCACATGAGTTTTTTCAATCTATATTGTATACCAATGAATTTAACACATTGTTACTTTACTTCTTGACATTGCTGCATTGCTGATCATGTATTTCAATGGGTGTTGCAAGTATAAGGTCATTGGGCGGGGCTTATAAAGGTCATTATGACATCATGGGGGGGTTATAACAAAGGGGTGTGGTTTGAAAAAGGGGGAGGGGCTACTTTTCACCCTGGCACCCTTCCAAATTGAAAGTTCACCAGCCGCCACTGAACCACACTGATAAATTGATGAACATTTCTGAACATTTTGTTGTTTATTCAGGTAAAGCCAAGCTCTGACTAATACACCTGTAGTCACTAAAGCCACATACAAAGGGCAATGAATTACAAATGTTGGTAGACCAAAAAATATAAACAATATAAGCACCTATTTTCTTTTTTTTATTATAGCCATTTTCTTGGGACTGAGTCATTCATAATTATCCCCTCATACAAATGAGCATCAAATGGCAAATCATCAAGTTGCTGAAATGGATATTCATCAAAAAAATGTTTCAAATTTGCTTGCGATGGATATTGAAAGATTCCAGCAGTTAATCTTTCATTTTCTGGTATCAGTTAATTTATAGGATGTGCTTCAGAAACCCTCAGCCCTATTAAATTCCCTGAACATGTAAAACCATAGCCCATAACATAGCCCTCAAAACTCCCAGCTATTAAATTGGCCCTGTAAAAAAACCTCCTAACAACTTGCGGGTTATGGGGGGAAAACCCTACGGAACGTTGAAATTTGAACACTGTGGCCGCAAATCCTTTGTTCAGTCAAGCCCACTATTAAATTCCAATCACGCTATTAAATTGCAGCAAATTTCCAAAGACGCTTTGGCGTTCAAGCCCGTAACCCATAAATTGAGGCAAAAACATTATGGCCTCCAAATAGGACCAGCGAAGGGTTTACAGACAATTTCTCAACACTGTAAAAGACAACCACCACCACATAGCAATCCTCAAGGGGACCAGGGGAACATACGACACACTTATGTAAATTGCTGAATAGCAAAACATAATGGGAGGTCACCAAATGGGAATGGGTATACATCTTGGTACATGGCCACCAGCAATGGTGTGGGACTTTCCAGGATCAGCGTAGCGGAGATAACCCCTGATGGAGGTGAGTTGGCTGTTGATCCCTGTGCCTCTGCACAGCCTCCATGTGTTTTTACAGCGCTTCCTGGTGTGTTAGAGTAAATTAGTGTGGTGTATGTTCCCCTGGTCCCCTTGTAGATTGCTAAGTGGAGGTTGGGAAGGGGCTTGTGTACCTGAATGGAGCTGTGAGCTATACCATGTAGGGCCAGTTTAGGTAGGCAGGTGATAGCAGAGAGGTCAGATAAATCACAGTCCACTACAGGAGGAACTGCCCCCCCCCCCCCCTCCAGTATCACCTGTCATATTCCTATCATGCCCTCAGGGGAATGTTGATACTCCACAATATCACAAACTGGACATTTGCATGTATATTAACCCTTTATGTTGATTATATGTGATATATATTATTATATGATATCAAATGCTATTATTACTATTATTATTATTATATGTATTGATCTATTGCACAGTAACTAGGGCTCATTAGTTTACATATATAGGAATGTGACACAAATGTGATGTATGTGGATGTCCCATAACACCAACCATTGACAACACACTTACACGGTTAGACCGATATAACAAAGCTTTATTTCATACACCGAGCACAATCAGAAAGGGACAAGACTGTGTATTAATACCAAGGTGTGGTGTGGGCGGATATCAGAAGGACAATAGGCTGTGGGCAATCAAAGAACACCTAAAGGGTTAACTGTTAGACAACATCATAAGGATAATGCATAGCACTCCATTTCATAGAAATAACCATTAATGCGCACACAGCAACCATATGGCCTCCATCTGCTATATTAAACAGATGCTAGAAATCATGGATCATGTGATATTAATCAATTCCTCCCACAGTGTGTTTTCAACATCGGCATGTTGTGGATCGGTTGGATAAATTATTGGGAGGGGCTGGTAATGAACCGGCGGTCTTGGTACATAATGGTACCAATGACAAAAATAGTGGAAGATGGAGCGTTCTAAAGAATGATTTTAGAGAATTAGGGAATAAGCTTAAAGCAAGGACCTCCAAGGTAGTATTTTCTGAGATACTACCAGTGCCACGTGCTAGCCCAGGAAAGCAGAAGGAGCTTAGGGAGGTTAATGCGTGGCTAAAAAAGTGGTGCAGTGCAGAGGGTTTTGGGTTTTTAGAGCACTGGGCTGACTTCTCACTTGGGTACAATCTCTATAGCAGGGATGGATTGCACCTTAATGATGAGGGCGCTTTTGTGCTAGGGGATAGGATGGTAGAATGGCTGGGGGAATTTTTAAACTTGTAGGTGGGGGGGAGGGAACATATAGAAGTATTGGGGTAAATAGGGTAGAGAGGGAAAGGGATGAATTAGTTACCCATGGGGGAGGAGAAGGGGGGAGGGTTACAATAGAAAGTAGGGAGGTATTAATAGGGGCCTCAAATACAGTGGCAGGCACTTCACAACAGCAGAGCCATAGCAACATAAAGTGTATGATTGCTAACGCAAGAAGTTTGCCTGGGAAAATGGATGAGCTAGAAATATTAGCAGTACAAGAAAAATGGGGCTTAATAGGCATTACGGAAACATGGTGGGATTAATCTCATGACTGGACTGTTAATCTGGATGGTTATAACCTATTTAGGAAAGATAGGGGAAATGGTAAAAGAGGAGGAGGGATCTGTCTTTATGTTAAGCCTGAATTGAAGCCTATAGTCAGAGAAGATATTTATGCTGGCACTAACGGCATCATTGAATCTTTGTGGGTTGAGCTAAATAGTGGAGGAGCTAATTCTAAACGCATATTGGTGGGAGTATGCTATAAACCCCCAAATATAGCTGAAAGTGAGGAAATACAATTATTGTTACAGATTGGAAATGCAGCTAAGCATGAGCAAGTTCTAATAATGGGAGACTTTAATTACCCTGAAATAAACTGGATAAATGAGACCAGCAGCTCAGCTAAGGGGAGCAGGTTCTTGAGTACACTCAGAGATCATTATCTGGCCCAGGTAATACAAGAACCTACTAGAAATGGGGCCATCTTGGATTTAGTCATCACAAGTAATATTGATATAATATCAAATGTAAAAATAGGGGAACCCTTGGGGAACAGTGATCACAACACAGTCTCATTTAAGATTGAATACAAAAAACAGAGTTGTAAGGGGCCAACAAAAACTCTAAATTTTAAAAGGGCTAACTTTAATGGGCTACGGGCAGCAATACAACATATAGACTGGGACAAAGAACTTACAGGGAAGAATACTGAAAATAAATGGACAACATTCAAATCCTTACTAAATAAACATACTCATCGGCATGTACCATGTGGAAATAAAATGAATAGGAGTAAATCACATCCTATGTGGCTTAACAATGACTTAAAGATCATGATGAGGAAAAAGAAACATGCATTTAAATTATACAAGAAGGAGGGAACAGAGGCAGCTTTATGTGACTATAAGGAAATCAACAAGTCTTGCAAAAGGACTATTAGACTGGCTAAAATAGAAAATGAGAAGTCAGTTGCAATGGAAAGTAAGACTAACCCTAAAATAATTTTTAAATATATTAATGGGAAGAAGGCCAGGAAGGAATCGATAGGACCATTACAATGTGACACAGGGCATCTGATAATTAGTGACCAGGAAAAGGCAGATGAGCTAAATAGGTTCTTTTCTTCGGTATACACAAGGGAGGTACCAGTGGTTGGGACACCGCAACATAATGGGGCTACACTACCTTTACTAAATAATTGGTTAACGCAGGAAGTAATACAAAAGAGGTTCGGAGAAAATAAATGTTAATAAAGCCCCAGGTCCTGATGGAATACATCCAAGGGTACTGAGGGAGCTGGGTTCTGTAATAGCCAAACCATTATATCTAATCTTTCAAGACTCACTCACTACAGGGTCTCTACCAGATGCCTGGAGAAAAGCAGAGGTGATAGCTATATTTAAGAAGGGATCTAGAGCAAATCCAAGGAATTATAGACCAGTGAGCCTCACTTCTGTAGTTGGGAAGCTTTTAGAAGGGTTAATAAGGGACAGAATACAAGAATATGTCTATTTGAACAGGATCATAGGTAGCAGTCAACACGGATTTATGAAGGATAGGTTGTGTCAGACTAATCTAATTAGTTTTTATGAGGAGGTTAGTAGGAACTTGGATCAGGGCAACTCAGTGGATGTAGTCTTTTTAGATTTTTCAAAGGAATTTGATACAGTGCCACATGGAAGACTAGTGAGCAAACTAAGGGATACAGGAGTTGCAGTAAATATCTGCTCATGGATCGAGAGCTGGCTAAAAGACAGGAAGCAAAGGGTTGTTGTGAATGGAACATACTCCGATTGGTCTAATGTGTTAAGTGGGGTTCCTCAAGGTTCAGTATTAGGTCCTCTCCTTTTTAACATATTTATTAATGACATTGAAGTAGGACTCGAATGTAGTGTCTCCATTTTTGCTGATGACACTAAGTTGTGCAAGGTAATAAAATCAGATAATGATGTACTTTCCCTACAAAAGGATTTGCATAAATTAGAGAAATGGGCGGCTAAATGGCAGATGAGATTTAATACAAATAAATGTAAGCTTATGCATTTGGGAAGGAACTATAGCCAAGCAATCTATAATCTTAATGGAGCAAATCTAGGGGTATCAGATATTGAAAGGGATTTGGGAGTACTAGTGGACAACCACCTAGGTAACAGCGCTCAAAGCCAAGCAGCGGCTGCAAAGGCAAATAAAATATTAGCATGTATTAGGAAGGGTATAGAAGCCAGGGAAGAAGATATGATTCTGCCACTATACAAATCTCTAGTATGTCCTCATTTGGAATATGGAGTACAATTTTGGGCGCCACCTCATAAAAAAGACATTTTAGAGCTGGAAAAAGTACAGAGAAGGGCTACAAAACTAATAAGGAGAATGGAGTGGCTGAGTTATGAAGAAAGACTAACAAAATTAAACTTATTTTCGATAGAAAAAAGGCGTCTAAGAGGAGATATGATTACGTTATATAAATACATCCAGGGTCAATATAAGGCTTTGTCAAGTGAACTTTTTGTAGCAAGAGATTTTCAACTGACAAGAGGACATCCTTTGAGGTTAGAGGAAAAAAGATGTCACCTTCAAAGAAAAGGGTTCTTCACCGTTAGGGTGGTTAAACTGTGGAATTCTCTACCAAAGGAGGTGGTGACAGCGAATTCGATAGACAACTTCAAAAAGGGGTTAGATATATTTTTGAATAAAGAGGGCATTCAAGGCTATCCTAGATAACTAGCATAGGAATATTGATCCAGGGAGAAATTTGATCTCCAGTTTCTGGGGTCAGGAAGGAATTTTGCTTTTTTTTTCCCTTATGAGACAATTGGCAAAGTTTCAATGGGGTTTTTTTTTTCTGTTTGCCTTCCTCTGGATCAAATAACAATTAACAAATAATAATAAATAGTCCACATTAAAAAGATCAATAGAGATCTAAAAAGGTTGAACTTGATGGACTAACGCTTTATTCATCCTCCAATACTATACTATTAATAATTATTTAATCAATAAATTAATTAATAACTATTCCGCATATTGCAGATCAGAGGAGATCTTAACAGGTTGAACTTGATGGACTGAAAGTCTTTTTTCAACCTTAATTACTATGTAACTATGTAACTATGTAACTACCTCATCTCAAGGTCAATCCACATTGAACATCAATTGTCTAAATGTTAAACGTAACCAAGCATGTACACACTCTGCAGCCAGCCAATAGTATGTCAACATCTATAACAATCAGTAATCAGTGAGGAGTGATCAAGAGGAGGACCACATCCTGGATGGTCATAAGATCTCCTCTTCTGGAGCACTGGGACCCCACCTTCCGTGCCCACGCCCGTCTCACTCTTCCACGTGGTTGTGGTGTAGGAGCGTGGAGTGCCACTACGTTGGGTGGCTGGGGATCTGGTTGAGATGGTGGTGAGGTCTGAGATGAGGAGGCTGACGTCTCGGGTTGCACTTGTGCAACCGAAGGCTAGAAAGGTGTGAGCTGGCCGGCTAATTGAATGATTTGCTGCCTGTCCCAAATCGCCCGTTCCTCATATCTCTCCACCCTTTGGTTGTGCCTCCTCACCTCAGAATGGAGTGGGGGGGGGGGGGGGGTGAGCCTGCTGAGCAACCGGAGCCTCTCATTTTGTTACTTATTGCGTGTTATGTACTCCCTGGTGAAACTAGTCTTGATTTCCCTCAATGTCAGGGGTGTTGGTGTTGATTGCATTATGGCAGACGTTGATGGTATTGGGGACAAAGGTGACGGCATTGGGGCCAGAGTGGTTGTGGGCAGACATGGCCGCAATGTTGTTGAAACAGGTGGCAGCTGTGTTGATTACTGGGCCCAGGACATGGCCGATGGAAGGGGCTGAAACAGCTGGGCATGGCTGGTTGATGCTTGTGAGGGCCCAGGCAGTTATTCCCACTCCTGATATGCAGGTGAATGTGACCGGTCAGCCCATGTGGATGGTCCTGGGCCTTCTGGAATGTCCTGGCCTTCGTTTTTAACCACTCCCACCTCCAGTGGCGCCTACCCCTGTTCCATTGTGGTTGGCCTTGTCCTCCTGGGTACTAGAATGGAAGAAAAAATATATTTGAGATGCTTTCCATACACAGTTGATAGCTATGTGTTTCCATATCCTTGACATCATGGTCACCTGTGATTGACTGTGGTGCTTGTGTTACACAGATGAACCACGGCCTGCATAATGAGCATTGTGAATCATGGCTCATATAAATATGTGTACTGCAGGAGCGGTGTGCCATCTGCATGTGCATTAGACATGTTCCCTGCTGGATGTCCTGTGCAATGTGTGAGACTGACCAATATGTGACACATAACCCAGATGTGTACGCTCTTTTGAATGTCAAATCAATCTTGATACAATAGCATATTGTACTCATAATCAGTTTGAACTGCAGGTATTGGCCAGACATTTCATAGATAAAAGTTATGAAAATTATATGTTTGCTACCAGGACTTACATGGTTATTGATGCCACTATATCTTCAGTCATAACCATTGGGCTTTCAGTGCTATTTTTTGTCAGTTATCTATGCATGTGGGCTGGGGTGTAGGAGGCAGAATAATTCTAGAGGATACAGCTTATTGTATACACCAGCCAGGGTACAAGCTTATTTATACATACGAACATCATGATATCTGCTGGGTATTTGCCCCCCCCCCACACACACACACACACTTACACACACAATTTCATACACCGATGTGTTTGGTGAGACATGATACTCCTTCTGCAGGGTTCTTGGCACACCCGTGTCCACCTGTCCTGGTAGGCCACTGCCACTGGCTCAATCCACTCCCATCCACAGTATGTGATGTTTGCTGGAGGCCCACCACCGGTTGCACATGCAGCTCTTGCCTCCTCTGCCATCTTCCTCTTCACCTTCAGCCAGCTGTCGTCATATCTGTGTTTCACAGACCTTATTAGCGACCCCTAATGCTGCAACAGCTGAAGCAATCAGACTCCAGGCCTATGCCTTCTGGCCCTCACATCTCTCCCACCACGTATGATCCGATAGCAGGCATGGATTTCCCTGAGAACGTCCATCTTCTCTGGGCTATAACTGGGGTCCCTGTACTTTGCCACAGTCTCTTGCTCTACCAACTGTGCCTTGGGTTCCTAGCCTCCCTGTCCTCTCCCTTGGGCTGGTCCCTCATCCCCACTACCTCTCACCCTGGGATCAGGACCCTGACCCTCTGGCCCTACTCCTTGTGTGCCTACATCTGGGGGCACATCCCTCCCCCTGCTGCTCTCCTCCACCTGACCTCCCTTTCCTGGCCCTTACTCTTTCCATACCTCTAGCTCTCCTTACTCTCCTCCTCTCCTCACTCTCCTCACTCTCCTCCCCTCCTCACTCTCAGGACTGTACATATCATGTGGATGGTGGTTGTGGTATTATTAAATCTGTAATAGACCTGTATCACTTGGCTGATTCCTGCCTATCTGCTTCTTTTCGCTCTGCGTTTCAGTGGTAGGGGTAAAAAAAATAATAATGAATAACATAATTGCTTTGCTTAGTCTTTGTAGGCCTCTTATGAATTTGTATTTGAAAACTATCTTCAAAAAGACTGTGTTATTATCACTGCTTCCACTACTAGATTTTTTAATTATATCAATATCGATAGTTATTACTAGGAATTTATTTCTAGTAGCTAATAATCTCCAATTCTAATCTCAAAATAATCTCCAAGTGTACTAAAATATCAACAAATTCTTTTTGCTAAATTGGCATTCGCGAGGCCCGCAAAGTGAGACTTAGCCACACATTAGTGCATGCGCAGTGCATTTCGCTCCCTTTTCTCGATTTCCACTCCCATACAGCCAACTAACTAACGGTTTGGTCGTGTGACTGCAGTATTGCGCATGTGTATGATAGATTTTATATATACTGGAAAATTTCCACATCTTTCTCACTTTCTACACAGTTGATGAAAAGTATCACTGGAAATCTATCTGCTGGGATAATTTCTGAAGAGAGATTGCTAGCTCTGTAGGATTTTGAATTCTGCAACTTACGGATAATAGGTAGAGTATAATTACTTCTTAATTAATTAATTAATTAATTAATTTAGAAAATCAATATTAAGCTATGGAAATTATTACAATTTATTTCAAACTTTAAAAAATAATTGTATTAACAATATCATTCACGTATACCAATATTTAGAAGCCAGAAAATAGTTTGTTTTTTACAAAATATTAATAACAATGTACATACATTTTGTGAGCTATAGGAATTAGAACAGATTTACTAATTCATTGGATAATAATTATTTCAATTACAAGTGAAAAATTATTTTAAACAAAATGTAAGTGATGTTTATAAGGAATAGAGTTAAAAGCTAACAAAATATCAATTTATAGACAAATTACACAAAATAGTATATTATTCAAAAAAATATTATTAAGTATTTTTATATTAATTTACAATTTGCAGCTCTCTGTCAATTTCAATAGACACTTGCTGAAGACAGTGTCAGAAATGTTTTCTCCAGTGGCAGTTTATGCAGACAGACTGTGAGCTCTTCAGGGTTTTCCATTCTGCTTCTTACATATAATAGGTACAGTATAATTAGTTCCTAAATAATTCTATAATTTATTTAATAATTCATTATTTGTTTTTTGAAAACAATTAAAATTGTTTTCAAAATAAAATTATTAATAGTATTAATTATTAAGAAGTTTATTAAAATGGGAAGAAGGCGAGGAAGGAAGCTATAGGAACATTCCAGGAAGTGTGTTTAGACTTGGAAATGTGAGCACTGGGTATCTGGCATTGCTAGGAGACAACAGGCAGGCCAATCAGTACAGAGGGTGAAAATGGTGCAGATCTGCACACAATAAATAGGTATCTTTATTCATATTCTGTTCCCTCTGAAGTCGTCAGAAGTTGACTGATGAAATGTGCGTTGGGGTTAAAGATACCTATTTATTGGGTGTTCCTGTATGGCACTAAGGAATATTGCCATTAGACAGTGTGTCATTGTAATTCTGGGTTTCTATTTATCTGGAGTGTGTTGTGACTTGTATCCCTATTAGGGCCAGCTAGGAATGAGGAGGGGGCATTGTTTGCATTTGTGCACTTACCCAGTTTGTGTCCTGAGCTGTTACCAAGCCCTTGAGGGTCCACACTTAATACTGTCACTGGCACTGTTCTCCACAGAGGCAGAGAGGGTGTTCCTGCATGGCACTTATGAAGATTGCCATTAGACAGTGTTCTGTTTATTCTGAGTGTTTTGGTCAGCTAGGAACCAATTAGAAGGCGCAAATACATTCAGCCAATCACAATCTGATACACCCCTGTATCCCTATCTAATTGGTTGATATCTGATTGACAGCGATTTCATCCAATCAGATGGGGATACAGAGGTGTATTCCATTGTGATTGGCTGAAAGCATTTGCTCCTTCTGATTGGCTGAAAAGTTGTTTGACAGCCATTTCAGACAATCAGGATATGCAAATACTTTCAGTCAATCAGAATGGAATACACCTCTGTATCCCCTGTATTCCATTCTGATTGGCTGAAATCTGATTGGCAGCTATTTCAGCCAATCAGAAGGCACAATTTTTTTTTTTTTTACCAGAGCATGCGCGGAAACCTTCATTTGCGGCGGGGAGCTCCTCAAGGAAGGAGCTCCACTATTAGCAATTGTTTTTTGATAGAATGTCGTGATTTTTTTGAGGGGCCTTTCCTTGACAAGAAGAATAAAGACCAGGTCATAGCTGGACACCGCCCGAGGGGCATTTTGGCCAGGTGAAAAGTGTCATATATATGCAATACCGGAACAGATGATCCAGGGTCCATACCTCTATGAGAGGTGTGAGCATGTTGCCTCTCTGGAAGCTCAAATTGGAGAACTGGAGAGGAGAATTGCAGATCTTAGTGATATTGCTTCACTGTAAAGGGAGTTGGTGCTCACTGAGCACAGTTCAGCTGGGTGTATCATGGAGGGTGGAGCTGGGGCTAGTGAGGATGTTCAGGGAGGTAGCTGGGTTACAGTTAGAAGGGGAATCAGGGGGAACAGGAGGAGGCAGGTCAGTTCTGAGTTGGCAAACACCAACAGATTTGCCAGATTGAGTGAAACTGTTGGGGATGTCCATTCAGGAATGGCAATGCCAGATAGAGCTGTTCCCAGCCAAGAGAACAGTTCTACTGGAGGAGTGGGAGGGCAGAATATGCAGCGCAACAGACAGGTTTTGGTGGTAGGGGACTCTATTATTAGGAAGGTAGACAGGGTAATTTGTCACCCAGATCACAGCAATCGAGCAGTTTGCTGTCTCCCTGGTGCTCAGGTTCGGCATGTTGTGGATTGGGTAGATACATTTTTGGGAGGGGCTGGAAATGAACCGGCATTCTTGGTACACATTGGTATCAATGACAAAGTTAGTGAAAGATGGAGTGTCCTAAAGAAGGATTTTAGAGAACTAGGTAATAAGCTGAAGGCAAGGACCTCCAAGGTAGTATTTTCTGAGATACTACCAGTGCCACGTGCTTGCCCAGGGAGACAGAAGGAGCTTAGGGAGGTTAATGCGTGGCTAAAGATGTGGTGCACTAAGAAGGGATTTGGGTTTTTAGAGCACTGTGCTGACTTCTCACTTCGGTACAATCCTTACAGCAGGGATGGATTGCACCTTCATGATGAGGGAGCTTTTGTGCTAGGGGATAGGATGGTAGAAAGGCTGAAGGAGTTTTTTAAACTAGTAGGAGTAGGGGAGGGACTAGATATAAGTAATGGGGTAGAAAGAGTAGAGGGTATAAGGGATAAATTAACAACTCATAAGGGAGGAGATGGGGAGAGGGGTGGTATAGTCAATAGGGAGGTATTAGTAAGTAACTCAAGTATAGTGGCAGGCACCACCAAACTACAAACTCATAACATAAGGTGTATGCTTGCTAATGCCAGAAGCTTGCCAGGAAAAATGGGAGATTTAGAATTATTAGTAATTAATGAAAAATGGGATTTAATAGGCATTACCGAAATGTAGTGGGATGAATCTCATGACTGGACTGTTAATCTGGATAGTTATAACCTATTTAAGAAAGATAGGGGCAATGGTAAAAGGGGAGTGGGGATTTGTCTATATGTTAAGCCTGAATTTAAGCCTATAGTCAGAGAAGATATTTATGGTGGAACTAGCTGTAATGTTGAATGTTTGTTGGTAGAGTTAAATAGCAGAGCAGCAAATTCCAAAAGAATATTAGTGTGAGTATGGTATAAACCCCCAAATATAGCTGAAATTGAGGAAATACAATTATTGTTACAGATTGGAAATGCAGCTAAGCATGGGCAAGTTCTAATAATGGGAGATTTTAATTACCCTGAAATAAACTGGGTAAATGAGATCAGCAGTTCAGCTAAGGGGAGTGGGTTCTTGAGTACACTCAGGGATCATTATCTGGCCCAGGTTATACAAGAGCCTACTAGAAATGAGGCTATCTTGGATTTAGTTATCACAAATAACATCAATATAGTATCAAATGTTTAAATAGGGCAACCTTTGGGAAACAACACAGTCTCATTTGAGATTGAATTAAAAAAAGTAAATTTTAAGGGGGCCAACAAAAACTCTTAATTTTAAAAGGGCAGATTTTAACGGTCTAAGGGCAGCAATACAAAGTATAGACTGGGACAAAGAACTGGCAGGTAAAAATATTAAACATAAATGGACATTTAAATCCTTACTGAATATACATACTTATCACCATATACCAAGTAGGAATAAAAGTAAAAGGAGTAAATCACAACCCATGTGGCTTAACAATGATTTAAAAAACAAAATGCGGAGTAAAAAAACATTTAAATTATACAAACAAGAGGGGACAGAGGCTGCTTTACGGGAGTACAAGGCAATCAAAAAGGCTTGCAAAAGAGCTAATTAGACTGGCTAAAACAGAAAATAAAAAATTAATTGCAAAAGAGAGTAAGACTAACCCTAAAATATTTTTTAAGTATATTAACAGGAAGAAGGAGAGAAAGGAAGCTATAGGAACATTACCTGTGACACAGGCGTCAGAAACTTAGTGACCAGGAAAGGGCAGATGAGCTATATAGGTTCTTTTCTTCTGTTTCTTCTTCTTCACAAGGGAGGTACAAGTTTTTGGGTCACTGCAACATAATGGGGCTACACTACATTTGCCGAATAATTGGTTAACGCAGGAAGTAGGATGTAATCCAAAAGAGGTTGGAAAAATAAATGTTAATAAAGCCCCGGGTCCTGATGGGATACATCCAAGGGTACTGAGGGAACTGGGTTCTGTAATAGCCAAGCCATTATATTTAATTTTTCAATATTCACTCAGCACAGGGTCTCTACCAGATGGCTGGAGAAAAGCAGATGTGATACCTAAAATTAAAAAGGGAGCAAGAGCAAATCCTAGGAATTATAGACCACTTCTGTAGTGGGAAAGCTTTCAGAAGGGTTAATAAGGGATAATATACAGGAATATGTCTATTTGAACAGGAGTCATCATGGATTTATGAGGTATAGGTCATGTCAAACAAGTCTAATTCAGGATAATTAGATAGAGTGTATTGATCCAGGGAGAAATCCGATCACCAGTATCTGGGGTCAGGAAGGAATTCATTCGTTTCCCTTTCAGACGATTGCTTTTTTTTCTGTTTGCCTTCCTCTGAATTACCGGTAATTAATACTAATAAATAAATAAATAAATAGTTGATTAATAATTAATTAACAATTAACAACTAATTAATTAATAACTAATCCTTATATTGCAGATCACAGGAGATCTTAAAAGGTTGAACTTGATGGACTGAAAGTCTTTTTTCAACCTTAATTACTATGGCCCTCATTCAATTGCAATTTTGCTAAATGAATAGGGGTCTAAATAAGCACATCACATATATTTTTTAAAGAAGTTTTTAGTTATTAAGCATCTATCCAAAAGCAAGGTTTTCACTAACTAAAAACTTCTTTAAAAAATATATATTATGTGCTTATTTAGAGCCGTATTCAATTTGCAAAATCGCAATTGAATGACGGCCTATGTAACTATGTAACTATGTAACTATTAGCCCTTTCTTTTTCACAGGTTGTCGGTACTTTTTAGGTTTGTCAGAACATTGGGACTTTGATGGAGGGGCCTTTCCTGGCCCAGAAGGGTAAAGACCAGGACATCACTGAACACCACTGGAGGCGCATTTTGACCAGGTCAGTGGACTCATTAACCCTTTCTTTTTTTACAGGTTGTAAGTTGTTGTTTTTTTTAATAGTGCTTATTATTTTCTGTAGTATGTTATTATTTAATGTGTAAGTCTTTTTTTATTTTCTGTAGTGTTTTTTTATTTTTATGTAATTAGCAGTTTATTATTTTCTGTACTTGTGGGTGGGTGATTAGGGATTTCATTGAGGGTTAGGGGTTAATAGGGTAGGATAGGATAGTGTAGGGGTTTTATGGGGTTAATAGGATAGGATAGGGTGGTGCCCTATTCTATCCTATTAACCCCATAGGGTAGGCGTTAGTAGGATATGGGATAATTAGGTACTGTTAGGGTTAAATAGGTACAGTTAGGGTTAAATAGATACAGTTAGGGTTTAATAGGTACAGATTGGGTTTAATAGGAACTGTAAGGGTTAAATAGGTACAGTTAGGGTGTATTGGGTATAGTTAGGGTTTATTGGATATAGTTATGGTTAAAGAGGACTAGATGGGGAGAACTGGGTCTAGATAGGGTTAAGTGGTTAATTATTGTTAATTAGTTAGAAGGGGGTTAATAGAATGGAATAGGGTAGGAAAGGGTTAATAGTGTAGTGTAGTGCATAGACTTTGTGTCATGAAGGTCCTGGAGAACCCTCATGGCACTTATAGTGTTAATGTAGGGGTTTATAATGTCCTATAGGGGTCTATATAGACCCTTATTGGACTGATGGGGTTCATAATAGTCTAATTTTGAATTTAGCTTGGGTCCTTTAAGGACTTTAAGGTCCTTTAAGGACTCACAAGATGGGAATTTTGAAGTTTAAGTGCACCGCAGCCTGGGTTTATAAAGGGGCCCTGCGGGGTTCCGATCCCTGATACAGGAGCGTGATTCCAGTACAAGAGGTTTGAGATGGTAATCAACATATTGGGAAAGCTTTTCAGTTAAAGATCCAAAACCAGATACTATAGGTCTGCCTGGTGGAACTTCAGAGTTTTTATGAATTTTGGGTAAATGGTATATGATGGATTTTCTGGAATGTTTTACTTCCAGGAAGCTTTCCTCTTTATTAGTTATTATACCTCTCTCTTTGGCACTCTGGATCAATATTGTGTATTCTTCCAAAAATCTACACGTAGGGTCAGTGGGAAGGGGTTGATAGGTGTTAACATCTTGGATAACATTAAATGCCTCCCTTACATAATCATCCCTGTTTTGGATAACAATACCCCCCCCCCCCCCCCCACATCTGCCTGTCCGATGATGAGTGCCAGACCCTCTCTAAAAGTTCGTAATGCCTCTTTTTTGTTTTTCATAACATTTGACTTTTTTATGTGTTTTTTGAACAAATGTTTTTCAAATTCTTTTAACATCACTTGTTTGAAGGCAGGTATATGATCCCCTTGAGATTGTACTGGGTAGAAGATTGACATGGGTTTGTATCCCGAGTGGATAGTTTTCTGTTAATCTTCTACACTGTACGATGAGCCCACCTGGAAATCCTCCTGAGGAGTACTGAGAGTCTCAAGCTCTTGCAGGATCTCCAATGTGACTAGGTCTTTATTATTGAATGTAACATTAAAATCTCCTGTTCCTTCAGGGTTAACTTCACATTCCTCTTGTATTCTACTGATTTTGGTGAAATGTTGCTGTAATGTTATCTTCCTAATAAATTTGTGTAAATCCACAAATGATTGGAACAAATCAGGTTCAGCATCTGGTGCGAAAGAAAGGCCCTTTCTTAATAGAATCTCTTCAGCGACAGCCAATTGCCTATTGGAAAGGTTGTAGATTGTGTCTATTCTTGCCCTCTGGGCTTTTTGAAGCCTTATCTTACTTCCTCCTCTACATCCTTGCCTAGTTCTCCTCCATGCAGTTTTTTCATCCTTGTGTTGTTTGATGGGTTGATCTGGTGTTAAGTCGATCTGTCAATTGGAACTTCCCCTCTTTGACTAAAAAAGGTCGCTGATGAAGAGAGGAGGCCGATTGTTGAATATTTTCTTGCTCTTCTATAAGACTTCTAACTCTAATTGAAGGTAGATTCATTGTTGGTACCTGCGGCGACCTAGGTTCTTTTTATTTCTCTTCTGATTTTAAATTATTATTGTCAAGCTTGTTATGAGGGAGCTTCTTAATGACCGAAGGCCTTCTATATGGATCATGTTCATTTTCATTTTGCCTCCTCCTTTCTGTAAATACATAGTTGTTGTAGAGGTGAGTCTGCTGATGATTTATTCCTTCTTGTGGGTAACGCTGTACCTTATGAAACACTAGGCTCTCACTGATTCAAAAGATAGAGAAGAATCAGTGGATATCCCAAAGACTCTGTAGATATATATATATATATAATTAATGTAGCAACTTAAAATGTATCTTTAATAGGTTCTTATATTAAAATCATGGGGAAAATAACTTTTAAAATAAAACACATAAAAAACAGGTTTTCCCAATTGGACAGCCTTAAATTTGCAATAGCACTACCTTTATTTTTATATTTAGGTAAATAATTTAACTTTATTCTGCTCTATTGTTATAAGGAGGTAATCACTGCACTTAAGACCTTCAGTTAGGTAATTGTTAAAATGGCTCCTGCCCTTATAATGACAGTATTTATAGCTACTATTACAATGTTATTCACAGTCTAGTGGTTCAGTTGAGCAACACAGTTACGAACACCACTGTTTGTCCTCATCCTCAACCTCCCTCCTCATCCTCAACCTCCCACCTCAACCCCCCTCCTCATTCTCAACCTCCCTCCTCAACCCCCCTCCTCATCCTCCCTCCTCGTCCTCAACCTCCCTCCTCATCCTCAACCTCCCTCCTCCTCAACCTCCCTCCTCATCCTCATCCTCCCTCCTCATCAACCTCCCTCCTCAACAACCCTCCTCATTCTAAACCTACTCCTCAACCTCCCTCCCCATCTCAACCCCCCATCCTCAACCCCTACATCCTCAACCCCCTCCTCAACCCCCCTCCTCATCCTCAACCTCCCTCCTCATCCTCCCTCCTCATCCTCCCTCCTCATTCTCAACCTCCCTCCTCATATAGTTACATAGTTACATAGGGCCTCATTCTATTAGCGGCCGCAGCTGTTGCTGGGCCGCAAGGACCGGCCGCAAGCTATTCGGCTATTCTATTCCCTTACGGCCGGGGGCTCCGGCAGGCTTGCGGCCGGTGCCTTGCTATCTCTTGCGGCCGCTCGCGCCAGAGGAAAGCCTTTGATCTAAAACGGCCGCAAGAGTTTCGGCCGTAAGAAATTCCTATTTGCAATTCAATTGCTCCGGGAAACCTCTCTGCAAGGCTAAAAGCGAGCCGCAGCTTACTTGCAGGAAAGAGGTCCCGCTAGCACCAATTAAGCACATAAAATAGCTCAAATAAAGACATCCTGCACTTTGAGAAGACTATAAAGGGATTTTAGGTGTTAGAAAAAATAGCACATAATTATCCTATACTCAAATCCGTAAAATATATTATTTTTAATATCCGTAAAATATCCATGTAAAAAGTCCAGAGTGCTTGGAGCACCTCAGACCCACCCACGCCGCAGCCGGAAAATAAACAGTTAATTTGAACTCGGGTTTGGGCTGATGTGCAAGCTTGAGAGTGGGTTACTTTTAATCCTCATGTCCCCCAATATGATCCCTAGCATTTACAGAGCTGTACAGTGCAGGCTTGAATTTATTTTTGCGTTTTTATATTTCACAGCTTGCGGCCGGTTTCAAGATATGCGGCCGGCCGTAAGAGGAGATCCTTGCGGCGCCATATAATAGAATCGCGAGTTAACAGAACCCCCGCAAGGAATCGCAGCCTTACGGCCGGTTTACGGCCGATAATAGAATGAGGCCCATAGTATTTAAGGTTGAAAAAAGACCTTCAGTCCATCAAGTTCAACCTTTCAAGATCTCCTCCGATCTGCAATATGCGGATTAACTATTAATTAATTAGTTGTATTAAAAAAACTAAAAAAAAAAAAAAATCCCTCCTGGTCCCAGACACCGGCGACCGGACTTCTCCCTGGATCAATACTGCCTCCCTAATTATCCATGATAACCCGGAATTCCCTTTTAAATTAGAAATAAATCCAGTCCCCTTTTAAAGCTATCTATCGAATCCGCTGTCACCACCTCCTCTTGTAGAGAATTCCACAGATTAACCACCCTTACTGTGAAGAACCCTTTTCTTTCTTTAAGGTGGAATCTTTTTACTTCTAACCTCAAGGGATGTCCTCTTGTCAGTTGAAAACCTCTTGGTACAAAAAGCTCCCTTGACAAATCTTTATACTGACCCTGGATGTATTTATAGAAGGTAATCATATCTCCTCTTAGACGCCTTTTTTCGAGAGAAAATTTTAAATTGGTTAGTCTTTCTTCATAACTTAGCCCCTCCATTCCCCTTATCAGTTTTGTTGCCCTCCTCTGTACCATTTCCAGCTCTAAAATGTCCTTTTTATGAAGTGGTGCCCAAAATTGTACTCCATATTCCAAATGAGGGCGTACTAGAGATTTGTATAGTGGCAGAATTATATTTGCTTCCCTGGCTTCTATACCCTTCTTAATACATGCTAATATTGTATTTGCCTTTGCAGCTGCTGCTTGGCTTTGAGCACTGTTACCTAGGTAGTTGTCCACAAGCACTCCCAAATCCCTTTCAATATCTTATCCACCTAGATTTGCTCCATTAAGATTATAAATTGCATGGCTATTTTTCCTTCCCAGATGCATAACTTTTATTCGTATTAAATCTCATCTGCCATTTAGATGCCTATTCCTCAATTTCATGTAAATACCTTTGGAGGGAAAGCACATCACTATCTGATTTAATTACCTTGCACAACTTCATGTCATCAGCGAAAATGGAGACACCACACTCCAATCCTACCTCTGTCATTAATAAGATGTTAAAAAGGAGAGGACCTAATACTGAACCCTGAGGAACCCCACTTACCACATTAGTCCAATCGGCTTCCTGTCTTTTAGCAAGCTCTCAATCCATGAGCGAACTCCTGTATCTCTTAGTTTGCACAATTGTCTCCCATGTGGCACTGTATCAAAAGCCTTTGCAAAATCCAAAAAGACTACATCCACTGAGTTGCCTTGATCCAGGTTCCTACTAATCTCCTCATAGAAACTAATTAGATTTGTTTGACATGACCTGTCCCTCATAAATCCATGTTGACTCCTACTTATAATCCTGTTCAAATAGACATATTCTTGTATATTATCCCTTATTAACCCTTCTAAAAGCTTCCCCACTACAGAAGTGAGGCTCACTGGTCTATAATTCACCGGATTTGCTCTTGCTCCCTTTTTAAATATAGGTATCACATCAGCTTTTCTCCAGTCATCTGGTAGAGACCCTGTGTTGAGTGAATCTTGAAAAATTAAATATAATGGTTTGGCTATTACAGAACCCAGTTCCCTCAGTACCCTTGGATGTATTCCATCAGGACCAGGGGCTTTATTAACATTTATTTTTTCCAACCTCTTTTGGATTACTTCCTGTGTTAACCAATTATTTGGCAAAGGTAGTGTAGCCCCATTATGTTGCAGTGTCCCAACCACTGGTACCTTCCTTGTGTATACCGAAGAAAAGAACCTATTTAGCAACTCTGCTTTTTCTTGGTCATTAATTATTAGACGGCCTGTGTCACATTGTAATGTTCCTATAGCTTCCTTCCTCGCCTTCTTCCCATTAATATACTTAAAAAATATTTTAGGGTTAGTCTTACTCTCTTTTGCAATTAATTTTTCATTTTCTATTTTAGCCAGTCTAATCACCCTTTTGCAAGCCTTGTTGATTTCCTTGTATTCCTGTAAGGCAGTCTCTGTCCCTTCTTGTTTGTATAATTTAAATGCCTGTTTTTTACTCTGTATCTTGATCTTTAAATCATTGTTAAGCCACATTGGATGGTATTTACTCCTTTTACTTTTATTTCCACACGGTATATGGCGATGTGTATGTATATTTAGTAAGGATTTAAATTTTGTCCATTTATGTTCAGTATTTTTACCTGCCAGTTCTCTGTCTAAGTCTATACTTTGTATTGCTGCCCTTAGACAGTTAAAATCTGCCCTTTTAAAATTAAGAGTTTTCGTTGGCCCCTAAAATTTTGTTTTTTTAATTCAATCTCAAACGAGACTGTGTTGTGATCACTGTTTCCCAAAGGTTGCCCCATTCCAACATTTGATACTAAATCAATATTATTTGTGATGAGTAAATCTAAGATAGCTTCATTTCTAGTAGGCTTTTGTACAACCTGGGCCAGATAATGATCCCCGAGTGTACTCAAGAACCTGCTCCCCTTAGATGAACTGCTGGTCTCATTTATCCAGTTTATTTCAGGGAAATTAAAATCTCCCATTATTAGAACCTGACCATGCTTAGCTGCATTTTCAATCTGCAACAATAATTGTATTTCCTCACTTTTAGCTATATTTGGGGGTTTATAGCATACTCCTACTAATATTATTTTGGAATTTGCTGCTTCGCTATTTAACTCTACCCAAAAACATTCAGCTTTATCACTAGGTCCACCATAAATATCTTCTCTGACTATAGGTTTAAATTCAGGCTTAACATACAGACAAATCCCTCCTCCTCGTTTACCATTGCCTCTATCTTTCCTAAATAGGTTATAACCATCCAGATTAACAGTCCAGTCATGAGATTCAACTCACCACATTTCAGTAATGCCTAATAAATCCAATTTTTCATTAATTTCTAATAATTCTAACTCTCTCATTTTTCCTGGCAAGCTTCTGGCATTAGCAAGCATACACCTTATGTTATGAGTCTGTAGTTCTGAAGTGCCTGCCATTGTACTTGAATTACTTAGTACTACCTCCCTATTGACTATACTATACTACCCCTCCCCCATCTCCTCCCCTATGAGTTGTTAAAGTGGGAAAAATAAAGAATATAAAATTATATTTGTATAAAGTTTTCCTCCTTTGCACTATAAATCTTCCCTCCCTTTTCTTTGAAGTCCCTACCCCTATTTAAACTCCTACACTTTCACTAGAACTGCACCTGATACCGAAATATGCTAATGCGCGCCTTTGACTTCACGTCATAAGCATATACCGGGTGCCGACGCAGGAAGGAGTGGAGGCAGGAGGAGAAGCTGCAGATGAAAGTTAGTGAGGGGAAAGGGAGAGGGGGAGGTATTTAGAGGGGTAAAGTGAGGAGGGGGGGTTTAGAATGAGGATGGGGGGTTTAGAATGAGGAGGGGGGTTGAGGATGAGGAGGGGGGAGGGAAAGAGACAAAGGGGGTTAGAGAGACACGGAGGGGTAGAGAGACACAGGGGAGATTAGTGAGACACAGGGGGGTTAGAGAGACACGGGGGGTTAGAGAGATACGGGGGGGAGACTGACTCGAGTATCAGCCGAGGGGGCCCTTTTTAGCCTTAAAAAAAGGGCTGAAAAACTCGGCTTATACTTGAGTATATACGGTACTTATTTAGGTTGGGTGTTCAACAGCTATTCTGTACTCATTTATTTTGGTGCTCTCTTTTCATCATTCCACACAATGGTTCAATTTAATTATTTTTTAAATGCTGATGATGTTTAGAACTAACTATTAATAATCTATATCTTTGCAATGTTTTTATTAAAACTTTACTTAATTATTAATTCATAATGGAGACTGTTGATTTTCTAGACGCTAAATATTATATATAACTATAAAGAGACCTTTGACTTCTTCCTTGGATTGTTATTTCTCTTTTGCTTACTGTTTATCTAACGGTATCCATTGTCAATTTGATTGGAAATTTATTTTTAAATGAATGTTAAATCCTTCATTTAGACCCAATGGGGCCAGACTTTTTAGCTGAAATATCCATCTTGCCTCATGTTGAAGCAAGATGCAGTTAATGTCTCCCCTTCTCTCATTTAGTTTTATCTTCTCGATACCACAAAACTGTAAGTAGCTTGTGTCTCCACTGTGGAGTTCATTCACCTGTCTCACCACTGGAAACTCTGCTTTATTGGCCACTGAGTTTATGTGTTCTAAACCTCTGCGTCTAAGCTGGTGGCTTGTCTTCCCCACATATTGGAGGCCACACCTGCATTGTATCAAGTAGATTACTACAGTTTATAAGTTCACAAATGACAAATTCTCGATCTCTTGACCCATCAAAAATGTTTTTATATTTGACATGTATTTACATGCTTTACAGCCATGACAAGACCTTGATCGTGCCAAACCGTGTCCAAGCCATGTTTTCTCTTTCTCTGTATTTGAGGTGAAATGGCTATGTACTAGTTTGCCCTTTAAGGTTTTCCCTCTTTGATATGTTTTTGAAGGATTTACTGTAAGCACTTTAATGAAGATCTTTATCCAATAATAATACATGCCAGTATTTCTTGATGATTACATGAATCTCTTTGTGTTGGGAGTTAAAAGTTCCAATCATCCCTATGGTTTCCTCTGGTGTATCCACCTTTGGTGGGTCTCTGATTAATAATTCTGTCCTGGTCTTGATTTTAGCACTCATATAGGCTCTTTTCAGCACATTGTGTGAATATCCATGGTCCTTAAACCTATTTTACAGTTCTTTCTCTTGATTTTCAAAATCATCTAGCATTGAGCAATTTCTTCTCAGCCTGAGATATTGCCCATAGGGGATACTGTCTAGTAGGTGTTTTGGATGATGACTAGTATTAAGTAGCAGACTATTTGTCTCCATATCTTTATGGTAAGTTTTGGTGATGATTGTGTTTTGTGGTGTTCTCACAATCGTCAGATCTAAAAAGTCTACTTTTTTCAAGACTTAATTTGCATGTGTATTTTGAACCGATTGCATTAGAATTTAGCTGTTCAATACATTCAGGAAAATCAGGAAGACGTCATCTATAAATCTTAACCAAACACCAATCTGGTCAGTGTAGATTTGATTTGTCTCATTGAATACTATCTTATCCTCCCACTATCTGAGGAACAGGTTAGCATATGTGGGGGCACATCGCTGTTCCTCGAATTTAATGGTAGAAGTCCTTATTGTATAAGAAGTAATGCTGTGGGAGGAATTGACTCTGCTGAGATTCGAACCCTGGTTTGCATGTTGCTAAACCTCTTCCCTACCGGTACTCCAGCCTGCCTCTTTCAGATTTGCCTGAGATCTGATACCTTGAATCTAAAAGCAATGAAATCAGTGACAACTCTCTTTAGCTGTGTCTGTTCAGCTGTCTGGTTCTTGGCCTATATAAGGCACTTCCTGTCTCTGTATCCTTGCCAGATTATTGTGTGGTTCCTGATCACTTCAATAAAGCTTGTTCCTGTTTCACCTACAAGTTGCTGAACTGGATTATTGCTGACCTTGGCTGCTGGTCTCCACAACCTTGTGAGTCCTATATCATTACATGCTGTGTTAATACAAAGGATCTGAGTGCCATAGTAAAGTGATTGTGATTTCTATGGCATGTCCCTCGGGTGCTGAGAAATAGTTTGCAGGCTCTCAATCCTTCTTCATGTGGGATAGAGTTATATAATGCTTCCACGTAGAGACTGACAAGTATGGTATCTGCATCCACATATACATCTTCTAGACGTTGCAATACATGCTTTGTATCTTGTACAAAGGAAGGTAGTGTCATTACAAATGGTCGTTAGAGGTCTACCAGGCGGGCATTTTAGGTCTTTATGAATTTTGGGAACCATGTAAAATGTTGCTGTTGTGGGATGTTTATTATACAATAATTTAAATTCTTGTCATGATATTACATCATTTCCAAGTCCTTCATCCAAGATTTCTTTCAATTCTATTTCATATTGATTGGTAGGATCACATGGCAATTTTTTATATTTATTTTTGTCCGCTAATAGTTTAAGATTTTCTTTATGGTAGTCAGTGTTCTTCAACACTACCGTGTTCCCTCCTTTATCGGAGGGTTCAATGACTATTTCTTCACTTTTTTGAAGTTCTTCTAATGCCTTGAGATCCTTTTTAGTCAGGTTGTTCTTACAAACCATTTTTTAGATATTTTCTAGATCCTTGCACACTAGGTTAGTAAATACCTCCACCTCCGGTGAAATGCTAAATTTAGGAGTAAATTTACTACGTATTTTTAAATTTGTGTAAGGACCATTATCTGGTTTGGATTCAGTATTGTCAAATTGTATTGAAGTTAACCATTACTTAAAGCATTGTTATTCTACTTTATTTAAACCCTTTTCAGTACATTGTTGGTTGAATAGTTTTTTATGGTGCTTTTTAAATAGTAGCTTTCTAGCGAACAAGTTAACAACAATGCTTTAAGGAATGGTTACCTTCAATACAATTTGACAATACTGAATCCAAACCAGATAATGGTCATTACTAGAGATGTCGCGAATAGATCGCCGGCGAACTGTTCCCGGTGAACATAGCATGTTCGCGTTTGCACCCCAAAAAGCCCTTTTTAGGGCTATAACATCATTTTTTTGTTTGCTTTTTTCTGTCTAATCTAACTTTATTTGCCTGTCTCCCTGCTAGCCCCTGCTAGCAAGTGTGTGTGTCAGGCTCACAGCTTATACTGTGTGTGCACAGTGCAACCGATACAATCTTGTTTACTAGTTGTCTACTTTTAAAAAAACAAAACTTGTATTTAGTTAAATCTTAGTTCATTTGCCTGACCGCTAATCAAAGTTCATTTGCCTGACTGCTAGCCAGTGTGTGTGTCAGGCTTACAAGTACTGTGCCAAGTTCAACCAATCCAATCTAGTGGTGTACCAGCAGTCTACATTTAAAAAAACAATAATTTTATTTCCTTAAATCTAAGTTCATTTGCCTGACCGCCAAATTAAGTTCATTTGCCTGACCGCTAGCCACTGTGTGTGTCAGGCTTACAAGTACTGTGCCAAGTTCAACCAATCCAATCTAGTGGTGTACCAGCACTCTACATTTAAAAAAAAACAACACTTTTTTTCCTGTGTAATCTTATTTCATTTGCCTGCCTGCCAGCGTGTGTGTCTTAGGCTCACATCGTATACTGTGCCCACTTGCCCAGTCAGTGCCACCACTCATATCTGGTGTAACAGTCAGTAGTGCACATTTAAACAAAGAATGCAATTTTGACTGTAATACATTGAATAGCAGTTACTTGTCTGCAAGCGTCTGTGTCAGGCCTACAGCGTCTACTCTGCCAACTTCTGCAAGTGCACAGTGCCACTCCTATCTGTTGTCACAGTAGCTTGCACTCATAGTACCAATCTGTCAAAACCTGTAATGATGAATAAGGTCTAGAGTAGTCTGGTTCCCTTATCCTGTACAGGTTGAGACCTAATGTTTGGGTGACTCCAGACCAACACATGAGTACAAGCAGCACACAAACTCAAAGCCGCCATCCTCCTCCTGGTCCAGCATCAACAGCCACATCAACCACTGCTTTCCTCCTTGCCCCCTCTCAACCATCCGCCACTCCGTCTCTCGCCTTGAGCAGTTCCTGCTCATCTGCCCATAATCAGGTGCCTGTAAAGGACATGTTTGAGCTTAAGAAGCTAATGTCAAAAAGTGCCCCAAATTTAAAGTGATACGACCAACCAAGCATCTTTTTCCATCTCCCGGTCCCAAAAATCCAGGCCTTATACACGTGCCCTGATATGTGACGTAACAAGTATTAAACTGATAAGAGTAGTACTTACAAACACGCCACTCCTATCTGGTGGCACCTTTGATTGCACACGCCGTGCCCCAAATTTGAAGTGATACGACCAACCAAGTATCTTTTTCCATCTCCCGGTTCCAAAAATCCAGGCCTTATACACCCCCCCTGATAGGTGCTGTAACAAGTATTAAACTGATAAGAGTAGTACTACTTAACACACCTTATAATAATGCAGAGAGAGGCAACGCAGTGAGAGGAGTCTGAAGAAGAGGAGTCAGAGGAGGAAGGTGGCTATGAGGAGGTGGAAGACCAAACACAGCAGGCGTCCCAGGGGGCTTGTTATCACCTTTCGGGGACCCTTGGTGGCTGGGTGGAGGAAGAGACCTTCAATGACATCAGTGAGGACAAGGAACGGGACATGGCTAGCTTGGTATCCAACCTTGTGCAAATGGGGAGTTTGCGGTTGTGCAAATGGACTGTTTGCGGTTGTTTGCGGTGCGTTAAACGGGGAGTTTGGTCTGTCACTGTGAAGCGGGCCTAACCCTTACACTACCTGATCGATACAACATCATACCTGATGTTTTAAAGCACGTTATTCCAAACAATTTAGGAATGTTAGGTAATTTATGCCCTTTATGGCTTAAAACCAGACTCTGCATCAACTATGTAATATTCCGTGGGAGTTTTGCCATGGATCCCCCTCCGGCATGCCACAGTCCAGGTGTAAGTCCCGTTGAAACAACTTTCCTATCACTATTGTGGCCAGAAAGTGTCCCTGTGGGTTTTAAAATCCGCCTGCCCATTGAAGTCTATGGAAGTTCGCCGGGTTCGCCGGTTCGCAAACATTTGCGGCGGTTCGCGAACCGAAAATTTTATGTTCGCGACATCACTAGTCATTTCATAAATTAAAAAATATGTAGTAAATTTACCCCTAACTTTAAAATTTCACTGGAGGTGGAGGCATTTACTAATCTACAGCCTCATTAAATTAGCGCTCATAGTTCCCTTTGTCCTCGCAAAAGACAATTGGCTGACACCGCCGTCTGATGCTCCACCCTGCTTCCTAAACACATCCCCATGCTGCAGGGGTCCCTATAGAGATTAACCCCATTAACTCCTTGCAGCGAGGGTCCCCAATCTCCATAAATCAGGCAATCGCTGCATTTAATTATTTTTAATTTCCCGCCACGGGTCCTTACAGGGACCGAGGCACACTATTAAACAATCCCAATACTGCAAGTACCCCTGCGGCACCTAAAATTAACCCCCTCAATGCTGGAGGTCCCCATCAGAACCCCCAAAGTCCCTCCAATATTAACCCCTTGCTGCAGGGGTCCATTGGTACCCCCGTAGCCCCCCAACATTAACCCCTTGCAGTAGGGGTCCCCGATCGGCATAGATCAGGCCCCCGCTGCATTTAAAAAATTTAAATTACCTGCCGCGGCTACTTAAAGGGCACTCGTCACACCATTAGCCAATCCCGGCTGTGGCACCTAAAAATAACCCCCCTCTATGGTGGAGGTTCCCATCGGGAGGTCCCCATCGGAACTCTATAAATCATGGGTGTCAATACAGACCCTCAGAAGTCCTTAGTTAACCCTGTCACTCATGGGGGGCAATACATACCCCCAGAAGCTCTTAATTACTTCCCTCACTCATGGAGGTCAATACAGACCCCCATGAGCCCTTAATTAGTGCTGTCACTCATAGGCGTCAATACAGCCCCCCAGAAGCCCTTAATTAACCCTGTCACTCATGGGGCTCTATACAGACCACCATGAGCCCTTAATTAACTCTATAACTCATGGGGCTCTATACAGAGCCCCATGAGACTATAATTAACCCCCTCAGTCCTAGGTTAACCCTACAAATGCCATGAGGGTCCTCCAGGACCCTCATGACAAAGTCTAAGCACTACACTATTAACCCTAACTATACCCTATTAACCCCTTCAAAATAACTATACCCTATTTACCCATACCAAACCCTATCTAACCCTAACTGGACCTATCTAACCCTACTGAGCCAATCTAACCCCAATTGTGCCTATTTAAACCTATCTGGACCTAATAGCCCTAATTGGGCCTTTTTAACCCCATCTAGCCCTATTTAATCCCATCACTTATGAGGGTCTATACAGACCCCAATAAGCCTCCATCTAACCCTTATGGGGGGTCTATACCGACCTCTATTTTACCCAATCAGTCCCATAAGGGTCTATGAAGACCCTCATAGCTCAATTAGAATCCCATTATTAACCCCATAAGTGCCATGAGGGTGTTGTGACCATTTGTAATAGATACAAAGCATGTATTGCAACGTCTAGAAGATGTATATGTGGATGCAGATACCATACTTGTCAGTCTCTACTTGGAAGCATTATATACCTCTATCCCACAGGTGGAAGGATTGAGAGCCTGCAAACTATTTCTCAGCACCCGGGGGACATGCCATAGAAATTACAATCACTTTACTATGGCACTCCTATCCTTTGTATTAACACATAATTATTACTTAGACAATAAGGACTTCTACCATCAAATCCAAGAAACAACGATGGGCACTCCGTGTGTCCCCACATATGCCAACCTGTTCCTCAGATGGCGGGAGGTTAAGATAGTATTCAATGAGACAAATCAAATCTACACTGACCAGATTGGTGTTTGGTTAAGATTTATAGATGCTGTCTTTCTGATTTGGAATGGTTCAGCAGCAACCTTGAAGATCTGACGGTTGTGAGAACAGCACAAAACACAATCATCACCAAAACTTACCATAAAGATATGGAGACAAATAGTCTGCTACTTAATACTAGTCATCATCCAAAACATCTACTAGACAGTATACCCTATGGGCAATATCTCAGGCTGAGAAGAAATTGCTCAATGCTAGGTGATTTTGAAACTCAAAGAACTGTACAAAAGATTTAAGGACCGTGGATATTCACACAATTTGCTGAAAAGAGCCTATATGAGGGCTAAAATCAAGACCAAGAGAGAATTATTAATCACAGACCCACCAAAGGGGGATACACCAGAAGAAACCATAAGGATGATTGCAACTTTTAACTCCCAACACAAAGAGATTTATGCAATCTTCAAAAAATACTGGCATGTATTATTATTGGATAAAGATCTTCGTGAAGTGCTTACAGTAAATCCGTCAATAGCATATCGAAGAGTGAAAACCTTAAAGGACAAACTAGTACAAAGCCATTCCACCTCAAACACAAAGAGAAAACATGGCTTGGACAAGGTTTGGCAGGATCACGGCCGTATCACGGCTGTAAAGCATGTAAATACATGTCAAATACAAAAAAAAAGGTTTTGATGGGTCAAGAGATTGAGAATTTGTCATTCGTGAACTTATAAACTGCAAGACAACAGCAAAAAAGGAAGATGAGCCGCCAGCTTATACGAAGAGTTTTAGAACACATAAACTCAGTGGCCAATAAAGCAGAGTTTCCAGTGGCGAGACATGTGAATGAACTCCACAGTGGAGACACAAGCTACTTAAAGTTTTGTGGTATCGAGAAGATAAAACTAAATGAGAGAAGGGGAGACATTTACTGCATCTTGCTTCAACATGAGGCAAGATGGATATTTCAGCTAAAAAGTCTGGCCCCATTGGGTCTAAATGAAGGATTTAACCATACAACATTCATTTAAAAATAGATTTCCAATCAAATTGACAATGTTAGATAAACAGTAAGCAAAAGAGAAATAACAATCCAAGGAAGAAGTCAAAGGTCTCTTTATAGTTATATATAATAATTAGCGTCTAGAAAATCAACGGTCTCCATTATGAATTAATAATTAAGTAAAGTTTTAATAAAAACATTGCAAAGATATAGATTATTAATAGTAAGTTCTAAATATCATCAGCATTTAAAAAAATAATTAAATTGAACCATTGTGTGGAATGATGAAAAGAACACCAAAATAAATGAGCACAGAATAGCTGTTGAACACCCAACCTAAATAAGTATGTAACTGTATTAAGAATTTCAAAATTAGCCCATCTAAATCTATAGCAAACTAAGCACAACTCATCACAGTGAGATATACCAATGGCACCTCTAACTCATACATACCTAAATCGCTGATTAAAATAAAGACTACCGTAAATAGAAAGATTCTATTAATGACTGCAAAATATATTAACTGTAAAGAAATAATTCATAAGAAAGAAGAATATTTCATAATGAAACAAAAATAAAAGCCTATCACTTTGAGAAGAAACGGCAACGAACTAGTAGACATGATTACCTCACCAAGTGGGAGGAGTCCCATCACAATAAAAAGATGGCGTGAATAGTGCTAAACAGCGTACCAGGAAGAATCCTTTAGAGAGGAAACGAGCGTCGGAACGGAGCAAAACTGTAGATGGTGCCCTGGACTAAATATATAATGCCATGAGAAGGACCTTGTAACTTAAGATACAGCTTCACTACCGTGACAAGCATCTAAGACCGCATCAGGGTAAGTTCACACCAGCTTCTGTGTTACTATACCAGACAGAACTGTGCAAAAAATAGCAACTGAGTTATTAGCAAACAGTGGTGTTGGTAACTGTGTTGATAGACTGAACCATTAGACTGTGAATAACATTGTAATAGTAGCTATAAATACTGTCATTATAAGGGCAGGAGTAATGCCATCTTAACAATTACCTAACTGAACGTCTTAAGTGTAATGCTCCTTATAACAATAGAGGAAAATAAAGTTAAATTATTTACCTAAATATAAAAATAAAGGCAGTGCTATTGCAAATTTAAGGCTGTCCAATTGGGAAAAGTTGTTTTCCATGTGTTATTTTATTTTATGTTTATTTTTTTTAAGTTATTTTTCCCATGCGCTTAATAGAAGAAACTATTAAAGACACATTTTAAGTTGCTACATTAACTATATATATATATATATATATATATATATATATATATCTACAGAGTCTTTGTGATATTCACTGATTCCTCTCTATCTTTTGTATCAGTGGAGCCTAGTGTTTCATAAAATTATAACTCTCTACAAAAGTTTTGAGGAGGGTTTATTCACAGTATATAAAAACTATAATGCTGTACCTTACCCCTAATATGTCTGTTGTTAAGTACTGGGTATCTTTGATCATTTTAAGCTGTATTCTTGTATCTGTTGCTGGTATCTGGGCCTTGATGATCAGATCTATAGATTTATGTTGATCTTTTCGAGCTACCTTGCAATCTACCTTATCAAATCTCTATTGAACTTGTTTTTCTTTCTAATATATACATCATTTTCTAATTTATTTATTCATCTTTTAATGTCATTATCAATTTTTTTACATCTCTCATCACCACTGAATGCTTCTAAATTTTGTAATGGTATCATTATTATTATCGTTTATTTATAAAGCGTAAACATATTCCGTTGCACTGTACATAAGATAAGTTCCAGGCAAAGGTAATAACAAATGAACAAATAGCAAAGTAAGGAGGGCCCTGTCTTTGAGCTTGGAATCCAGTGCCCATGGTGCTTTTGAAAAAGCACATTGCAGGACTGAAACTTGCAGACTTACAACCTAAAGGTATTGTGTGTGGTAAAGGAGGGAGAGAGAGGTGAGAGTGTGTTAGGGTGGAAGGTGATACGCTTCTTTAAAGAGATGCGTTTTTAGAGAGGTTTTTAATGTTTTGAGGCAGGAAGATAATCTGGTGGAGCAAGGCAAGGAGTTCCAGAGAATAGGGGCAGCATGAGAAAAGTCCTGAAGGCAAGAGTGAGGGGAGGTGACAAGAGTTGTAGAAAGAAGAAGGTCATTAGCAGAATTAAGAGGGTTGGTTGGGGAGTATTTTGAGATGAGACCTGAGATGTATGGGGGTGCGCTATTGTTGAGGGCTTTGAAAGTTAGGGTCATGATTTTAAATTTTATTCTGGAGGCTAGGGGAAGCCAGTGGAGTGATTGACAGAGAGGTGATACTGACACTGAACGTTGTGTACAGAAGATGAGTCTTGCAGAGGCATTCATAATAGACTGAAGTGGTGATAACCGTGTGGTGGGTAGGCCAGCAAGAAGCGAGTTGCAGTAGTTGAGTCGAGAGATGATGAGAGAGTGTATTAGGATTTTAGTTGTGTCTTGTGTAAGATAGTGTTGAATTCTGGAGATGCTTTTTAGATGGAGAATTAAGTTAGTGATTGTATGTGAGGGATAAAAGAAAGGGCTGGGTCCAGTAGAACCCCAAGGCAACGGGCTTGGGAGGTGGGTGTGATGATGTCATTGTTGACAGTGAGAGAGATGTGAGGAATGTGAACAGTTGTAAATGGTATACCAAAACAAAAATAAATAACAGGGATTATAAGATCCCAGTTAGACAGTAGGCATAGTAGAAAAATGTGTATTCTGAGTTGTTATACAGGTCTATTTCATACACTTCTTATTAAAGTCCGATAATCTAATGGTAGAAGCTCCGTTAAGATGAATGTTTATATAAATCCGCACTTTTTTCAGGTCTCGTGCTGCTCTCCAAAATTGACTCAGGTCACTTCATATATGTTGACAGACAATAATCAGTATAAACATAATATTTTTGCACATGTTCAGAAGCAGACAGTATGTTATTATAACTCGAGTCCTGCAGAAATGTAAACACCACTCTCACACATGCATCCTTTACCAACGTTTTATGTATATCCATGGAGAAGCAGAGATATTACACATAAACATTTACTTTTTTTCAGTAAAAACTTGATTTAATTTTGCTTAATTATGTTCTTAGTTTGACTTAAAGTTTTCAAACATATATTTTGTAAGTTGTACAATGGTACTTTACTACTTACTCTGTGTTTTTCATAATTATGATGTCTCTGTATGATAGTCATTACCTTGATTTGAATTGGAAGATGATAACAGGCTATTTACTTACCCCAGTAAAAAGTACAGAGTTTAAATTGTAACCCATCTGTTCATGCAGTTGATGTAGAGAAAAGAGTGAGGTGTAATAGAAACAGAGTTTTTATCAAATACATGATATATGTATCAACAACTGGTAAAAAAAAGATAAAATGCACTGGGAATGTACTACTTTACAGAAATTGGACACCACACTGTCTACCTGAGCTATGGTAGAGATTATTGCTTTAAATTTAGTTGGGTAATTGAATGTTTGACCTGGTCTACTTAAAAAAAAAAAAAGAGATAGAAGAACACTTATAGTCCCTATATATAAGGACCACTAATAAACAATGAAACTTTATTTAAATGGTACAACAACGGTGTGATATAATTGTTAAAACTTAAATTAAGAAGTGGTCTGAAAAAAGAGAACATAGACCACTATCATCCTCCTACAGGGGAATGTATTGATGCAAGGCATATTTATTTAAATATGCTGGTTATGATACTAGTCCCAGTGTATTTTAGGCCATTCCACTAATAATGCCTTATACACAATGGAAGTACAGTATATACTGAACTCATATAAGTAGGGATAAATTCCCTTACATTTATATCCATGTCTTCATTATAGTGCTTGTTCATAAGCCTCTTTTATACTGGGAAACAAAACACACCAGTCTAGATATGTCTAGGCTCCAATTTTGCCTTATCTGATTCCTTCTTTAACCTGCTATATATAACACTAAGTGAGACTGTGAGAGGAGCTATGAAAATGCTCTATTTCCCCCACCTCTGGTGAGATCACGAGCAGTATACCTAATTTAAACACTTGTCTGTATGTTGCCCAGTGAGTATATGCCATAAACAAGGCATTAGTATATCTGATCTATCCTCCTCTCACCCTGTCTCGTTGTTCCCCTGGAGGTCCGGATGGTGTGTGACGTCACTAAGGCGCGACGCCCACTAAAATGACTGCCCTACGCAGCGTTTCACACTCCTGCTTCTACGGGTGTGCAGAGGGGAGGGTGCTTTATAGTGGGTGCCTATCAGTCTGTGCATTGGGTTAGCCACATAGGTGTGTGTTTATAATCAAGACAGATTAACGTGTGTCACAGTTAAGTTAATCCCTTCTGTCTTATCTTTGATATCTTAATTACATACTGAATTGTAATGTCTAAAAGTATGTATTCATACTTATATTGCCTTAAATGACTAAACCATGATTGTTATATAAGAGTTTTATTAAATATATATATATATATATATATATATATATATATATATATATATATATACATCTCCCTATATTACTGTATATGTTATAGGGGGATATTTCATCAATTACACCTATATGAATAAATCTAGCATGTTATTATTCGCTCTGATTTATTAGTGTAAATAGAATTATACAACTTATTTTTAATTGCATGTCCCATAACCAAATTCTATGTCTTGGATTGCAGTCAATTACATTGATTTTCTATGTAGAAGTGAAAGAGTGTTCTGTATTTGCCTTCCAGTGAGTCCACAGTAATCAGAATCACAATATAAAACATAGGAAGGAGTAAATTTGGGAGCATGCAAACAGTTCTAGTGTAAGTACAGTTATAGGATGTGTGGGAGTTTATGAAAAGGTGGGGCTGCATCCAAAGTATAAGTGTGGGTGTTTAAAAAGAGAGAAAGTGCAGTTATACTATAAGTGTGGGTGAATAAAAAATGGGAGTGTGAATTAAAAAAATAAAAAAAGTTTGGGAGTTTAAATAAAACGGATTAAGATGAATACAATAAATAATGCTAATTCTGTATAGATGAAGGCATATACAAATATTATTTTATACACATATTTGTTTTCCCTGTATTTTTTATATTGTAGCTATTATTTATTATAGTGAAAACGTCAGCAGTGTACATCCTGCCACATATATGAACTACTGGAGCAGATGACACAGTGTCCATTCCTCTGTGTGTTACTTCACCTTGAAAATTGATTTGAGAAACTTGAGATGAGAATTGCAGCACTTGGTGATACAGCTCTTCGGGAAAGTGAGTTGGTGCTCATTGAGCACAATTTACCTTGATCTGGTATGGGGGTTGTAGATGGGGTTTGTGATGATGTGCAGGGGGATAACTGGGCCACCGTTACAAGGTGAAGCAGAGGCAATAGGAGGCAAGCTAATTCTAAGTAGATACACACTAACAGAAGAAAAACTTAGCCCCCCCCACCCCCTCAATATACATATATATATTTAGGGGCGTCCAAAGTTTTTTCTGTCAATCTTGCAGCGGGGCCCATTGTATAGCTGTTCCACTGGTCACAAGTGGGGGGTACAAAGCCTGGTCAACCTGCCGGTAGAATGAGTCTACCGACTTTTTCCAGCCCAACAAAGAGTGGGCTGTATAGCTAGGAATTTGTATATAGACTTGCATTTTGCTGCTCCATAATTTGTTTCCACTATTGCATGTATGCACCTAAAATTATAATCTTATGTATGAACTCTATATACAGCTCAGTGTCTTATAATAAAGAAGACAGTGTCTGTAACTTCTGAAAGCACTGATATGCACAGGCACTCTGTAGCCCCGTCCCAACCATGTCATAGCCCCGACCTTGCATGACTAAGGCTCATTAGCCCCATCATGTCATAGCCTCGCCCCCACATCGTCAGCCGGGGAGTGGAGGGAGAGTGGAAAGTAGATTAGGGGGAGAGTAAAGGAGAGTGAAGAAGAGAGAGATGGGAAAGTAGAGAGAGAAGTGAAAGCAAACAACGAAAGGGAGAGATAAAAAGGAGAGGAGAAAGAAAAGGAGATAGAGAAGGAGAGCAAAGAAAGAAAGGAAGAGAGAAGGGAGAGGAGATCAAAGCAGAAAGAGAAAGGAGAGAGAGAAGGAGCAAAAAGGAGACAGAGAATGAGAGCAAAGACAGATAGTGAGAGAGCAGGGAGAGGATAGACATATTTTGGTTTTTACCGTATTGGTCAGAATATAAGCCGCACCCGCATATAAGCCGCACCTGTAAAATGCAATGGGAAAAAACAGAAAAAAGATAGTACTCACATATAAGCCGCACCCTTAAAATTGGAGAGAAAAAGACAAAAGTCAGAGAGAAAAAGACAAAAGTCAAGTAGATTTAGGGAATAAATAGTGATTTTATTTTAACATATACTGTACCATATACGGTATCCAGTATTTGGAAAACATTATAACTGTAACTATTTAGGCAGGTTGCCAATATTATGGTAACATCAACAGAAAGTTCAGGAAACATGAAACATAAGGTAACAAGGAAACTTTTTACTATTCACAGTCATCACTGGTGTCACTACTGAATACTGCTTGCGTAGGTTCTCTTTGAACGGCTTGTTGACAATGACATCAAGCACTTGTAGCTTTGAAGTCATGCCACCAGGTATAACAACAAGGTCTGTCTTCTGTGCAGCAACTTTAGTCTTCACTTCAGGAGTGAGATGACCCTTGAAAGCATCCAAGACTAGCATGGCTCTCTTAGTGAGCAGTGCTCCAGGTCTGCAGTTCCAAACAACAGACAACCAGTCGACTATCAGTTCAGTTGTCATCCAGCCTTTTTCCTGGCAACGAATCACTAGGCCATCAGGAATGCTTTCTTTGGGCAAAGTTTTTCGCTTCATAATAACATAGGGGGGTAACTTTCCTCCTCAGCAGTGACAGCTAACATCACCATTATTCTGAGTTTTTCATTACCAGTTGTTCTTAAAACGACACTTTTTGCCCCTTTCTGGTTTACTGTTGTATTGCTTGGCATGTCAAAAAATACTGGGGTCTCCTCAGCATTGCCCATCTGGTTTAATGAGTATGAGTGACGCTGCCGCAATTGGATGACATACCTCTGGAAACTAGTCAGTTTCTCCTCAAAATCTGCCGGCAGTTTCTGTGCCAATGAAGTGCTTCGTCGAAGAGCGAGACCCTTTCTCCGCATAAAACGACGGCACCAACCAATGCTTGCACGAAATTCCCTCTTATTTATTTTTAAGGTCTTTGCAAGTTCTAAGGCTTTCAGCTGGATTACTTCACGAGAAATTGGCATCCCATCTTTTTTCATATCTTGAATGTAGGAATAAATCCCAGCTTCAAGTTCTGGATATTTGCCTTGTTTAGGTCCCCTGAAAGATTTTCTGGTGGAAACTGAATTTTTCAATTTCTCCTCTGAGGCAACCCAACGTCGCACATTGGATTCATCCAAGCCATATTTTTTTCCAGCCTCTCTGTTGCTTGTTGTCTTTGCATAATTAACAACTGCAATTTTGAAACTTGCATCATAACTACGCCTCACTCCTAGGCTTGTTGATGCTTTTCTCTCCAAGTGATCAGCCATTGCAAGAAACAGGCTTTCTAACATGTACTGTAACTTCTTTTGCAGGTTACAGGCCTTACAGGATGCTAGAATCACTAAAAACAGAAATTGGTATTCAATTGCTACAATTTAGTCACATGCGCGCAAATCGGTATTGATTTTGCAATCCCGAATCTAAGCCGCACACGCGTAACTCAAATCTCGCAAATCGGCTGTCATTTTTTCACAGTCGCGAATATAAGCCGCACCCTTAACTCGCCAGGTCCAAAATGGGAAAAATTGTGCGGCTTATGTTCGGACCAATATGGTATTTTGGTATTCATCCTCCTTCCAAATGATAAGGATGTCATTGATAAATCGTCTCCAGCATACTATATTTTGTGAAAAGGGATTGTTCCTCCAAATGTATTGATCCTCCCAGAGGCCCATATAAAGATTAGCAAGGTTCGGGGTGAACTTGGTACCCATTGCCATTGCCGTTCTCTGCAAATAATACTTATCCTAAAAAAAAAAAGGAGTTGTGCTTGAGAATAAATACAATTGCCTCCATAATAAATTCAGATTGACTACTCTCCATGTTGCCCTTCCTGTCCAGGGATTGTTTAGCAGCTGCAGCTCCTAAATCTTGAGGGATACAGGCATATAGTGTGGTGACATCTAAAGTCATCCAGCTATACGATTGATCCCTTCTATATTTTGCATGATTTCAATTACATTCGGTGTATCCCTAATATAGAAGCGTAATTCCACTACAAGAGGTTTGAGATGGTAATCAACATATTGAGAAAGCTTTTCAGTTAAAGATCCAATACCAGATACAATAGGTCTGCCTGGTGGAACTTCAGAGTTTTTATGAATATTGGGTAATTAGTACAAAATGGATTTCCTGGGATGTTTTACTTCCAGGAAGCTTTCCTCTTTATTAGTTATTATACCTCTCTCTTTGGCACTCTGGATCAATATTTTGTATTCTTCCAAAAATCTACATGTAGAGTCTATGTAATAGATTCTTTATGTCACATTTACCCATATTCAAGAAATAATAGCAATACTAATAATATTAATAACAATATATTTTAATAAGTATTTAGTAGTCAATGTGATAAACACTATTATCAACAGTGTGTCCCAAATGCAATATGAGTATGTATATGTTATATGCCCGCATCCATTTCTATGTTCTATAGATTATTGTTTCTTTTATACTTATTATATGCTAACTGAAGAAGCCGTGGGAATAATGGAGAAACGATTGCCAGTATCTGGGGTCAGGAAGCAATTTTATTTTTCTGCTCCTTTTGAGACAATTGGCAAAGTTTCACTGTTTTTCTTTTGGTTTGCCTTCCTCTGGATCTCCTTTTCTCTCTTCTATTCCTTTCTCTCTTTGCTCTGCTTGTCTTTGGCTTTGTTCCTCTCTCCTCTCTCTCCATTTCTGTCTTTGCTCTCTCTTCTCTCTCTTCTCTCTCTCCCTTCTGTCTGTGCTCTCCTTCACTCTCTCCCTTCTGACTGTGCTCTCCTTCACACTCTCCCTTCTGTCTGTGCTCTCCTTCACTCTCTCCTTCCCTCTTCTCTCTCTCCATTTCTGTCTTTACTCGCCTTCTTCCTCTCCTTTCTCTCCTCTCCCTTTTTTCTTTCCTTTCTGTCTTTGCTCTCCTCTCTTCTCTCTCTTCATTTCTGTCTTTACTCTCCTCCATCTCCTTTTCTCTCCCTTCTTTCTCTCCTTTCTGTCTTTGTTCGCCTTCTATCTCTCCTCTCTTCTCTCTCTCTCCTTTCTGTCTTTGCTCTCCTTCACTCTATCTTCTTCTCTAACTCCTTTATTTGCTCTCCTTCTCCCTCTGATTACCTCACTTCTCCCCCTTCTTCCTCTCTCCATTTTTGTCTTTGCTCTCCTTCTCTCTCTTTCTCTCTCTCCCTTTCTCTCTCCTCTCCCTTCTCTCTCACTTTCTGTCTTTGCTTTCCTTCTCTGTCTCCTTTTTGCTCTTTCTCTCTCTCTCTCTCCTTTTCTCTCTCCTCCCTCTCTTTACTTTTCTCTCCTCTCCCTTCTCTCTTCCTTTCTTTCTTTACTCTCCTTCTCTATCTCCTTTTCTTTCTCTCTCCTTTTCTGTTTGCTCACGTTTCTCGCTCTACTTTCCCTTTCTATCTTTTCTTCATTCTCCCCCCCCCCCAATCTTATTTACCCTCTCTATCCACTCCCCGACTGACGATGTGGGGGCGAGGCTATGACATGATGGGGATGGGGCTAATGAGCCTTAGTCACACTAGGTCAGGGCTATGACATGGTTGGGACGGGCTATAGAGTGCCATATCAGTGTTGTCAGCAGTTACAGACACTACGTTCTTTATTATAAGACAATGAGCTTTATATAGAGTTCCTAAATAAGAATATACTTTTAGGTCCATACATGCAATAGTGGAAACAAATTTTGGAGCAGCAAAAATCAAGTCTATATACAGATTCTTAGCTATACAGCACGCTCTTTGTTGAGCTTGAAAAAGTTGCTAAACCAATTTTGTACCCCACACTTGTGACCAGTGGGGAAGCAATACAGTGGGGCCAAGCTGCAAGATTGCAAGAAAAAAACAATGGACCCCTCTAAACCCCCTAAATAAATATATATATATATATATATATATATATATATATATTGGGGGGGGGATTTTTCTTCTCTTAGTGTGAATCTACTGAGACCTAGCTTGCCTTCTATTGCTTCTGCTTCACCTTGTAACAGTGGCCCAGTTATCCCCCTGCACATCATCACAAACCCCATCTACACCCTCTATACCAGGTCATGGTAAAGTGTGCTCAATGAGCACCGACTCACTTTTCAGAGGAGCTTTATCACCAAGTGCTGCAATTCTCATCTCAGGTTTCTCAACTCAATTTTCAAGGTGAAGTAACACACAGAGGAATGGACACTGTTACAGCTGCTCCAGTAGTTCATATATATGGCAGGATGTACACTGACATTTTCACTCTATTAAATAATAGTTACAATATAAAAAATACAGTGAAAACAAATCAATATATTTGTATAACAGAGTATTTTTATATGTCCTAATCTACACAGAATTATCATTATTTATTTTATACATCTTCAGTTTTATTTAAATTCCCAAACTTATACTAAAGAACTGTACCATTCCATTTTTTATTATCCTTTTACTGCCCACTCCCATTTTTTAAACACCCACTCTTATACTATAACTGCACACCCTCACTTTTTAAACTCCCACACTTAGGTAGTGTTTACATTTCTGCAGGAGCAGGACTGGCAGTTATAATAGCATACGGTCTGCATCTGAACATGTGCAAAAATGTTATGTTAATAACCTCGGCCTCTATGCTAATCGAGCTGTGTGATTTGCGGTACACCTTAAATTTGCTGCTGGAGCTTTCTTTGCCTAGGTTATACATTAATTATAATCTTTTCCCTCGCATATCACGGGTCTCCACCCACATCTGTAAACCATGCTTTTGGCAGTAGTAGTTATGGGGCTGGATTACGGCACCCATGCAAAATTACACCAAGCAACAAATATGGATTTTCTTGCTGCGCCACAGCCATAGGAGTCAATGGAAAACGATAAACAGATTAGTGATTGACAGGCATACTGTATATATTTGCAAGCCTTGAGCCCCAGTGCTGACTGATTTGTAGAATTGACAAATTGATGGATGTTTTAAAGATAAGTGCAAGAAAAGTGACAGATTGGAGTATGAGTTTCTATTCTTTTAATTATTATAGACTAGCGACTTGCCCATCAAAAATGACGGCAACACAATTTGAAGCCTGGCAATGCTGTTTGCCACACAATGTGAGGCTCTCCCTCTCTAACTTTCGGGTCTTGCGATGAGCGCATTTGCCGCTCATTGCAAGTCTTTCTGCCCCTCTACTTTACGGGCCTTGCGATGACCTTCGCGACTCATTGCAGGCCTCGGGCCAACCCACAACTTTTATGCCCCGCAATGAGCACCTTCGGTGCTCATTGCAAGCCTCTCCCCACTCTCTCCTTCCTGTGTCTCTTTACCCCCTCTCCCTCCCCTGGGTTATTTTTCCCCCACTCCCTCCCCTGTGTCTTTCTCCCCCTCTCCCTCCTCTGTGTTCCTGTTTGCATTTACGGGAGTGAAACCATTTGCAGACTTGGGAAATTGATCATTTTCCCCAAGCCCGAAATGTGTTTCCAACTTACGGCCTTTAAAAAAAGTTACGTTTTTAAGGCTGCCATTTTTTTCCTTACTTAGCCATTTTCAGACCTCCCAAAAACGCCAATTAAATATGAAATTAGCTTGCAACCTCACTTACAGGCTCCCTGCCTCTCCCCCTGTGCTGTGTGTTGCGAGTTATTTTTTTAAATTAATTGGTGTCTTTTGACGGTCTTCCGATGGCTTCCGAGTTATGGGCTTGAAAAAAATGGCGGCCGTTAAAGCCATAATTTATTTGAAGCCTGCTACTCATAAGCCGTTTTGTGCCTCCCTCCCCCAAAGCTAGTGTTGTACTGGCTTTGCGATGAGCGCCTTCGGTGCTCACTGCGAGTCCCGCAATGAGCTCCTTTGTCGCTTATTGCAGCCCTGTCAAGCCAGTCACATACAGGCCTTGTGATGAGCACCTTCGGCATTCATTGCAGGCCCTTCAAGCCAGTCATGTACAGGCCTTCGGCGCTCATTGTGATGTGCAAGCCCATAGCTTTAACGACAAATCGTAACTACGACAACTACATATGTGATAATTAAATAATATTTTACACTTATTTTTACAAAACACATAAATACTGATAACACACAATTTACATACACATAGGACAATATTGCACATAATACACTTATAGCTAGGCCACACCATCTACACCCCACCCTCTACCCATCTGATAAAAAAAATACTTAAAACATACAGTTTCTTTCACATCAATAACATATACAAATACACTGATTTTGAATCCTTATTTTATTTTTGTGATTCAGATGGAGCAAGGAGGGGAAAGGAGAGAGGTGGGTTCAGGGAAAGTAGAGGGGAGGGAGAGGTAGGGAGGCTGTGAGTGAAGGGGAAGTGTTAGGAATGGCAGTTCTTGGGGGTGGAAGTTGAGGTAGAGGGAGGTAGTCGCCAATCATTTTAGGCACATCAGGTTCAGGGTCAGAGGTGGGGGGAAGCTAATTCAAGGGGGGTAGTGGTGGGGAGGGACAGACATCAGGTTCAGAACAGGAGGCATGCATCCCTGTCCACAGTCGGGAGTACAAGAAGCTAGAGCCAAACACAGGGCCCCTAACTACAGGCCAAAGTAGATGCTGGTACTCTTCAATGCCATTTGTGCCTGCACGCATATCATTACAGGACAGAGGGAAGCTGAAGCTGGCCCCAGGGGGAAAGCCTAAAAAGGAGGTGGCAGCTGCAGTCACAAAAGTTGGTTATGCAGATAGGAATGTGAGGTCTTTAAGACAAAGGTCAGGAGGTTGATGGAAGAGGAGGCCAGAGCAGCGAAAGCTCCAAGAGGTGACCCCAAAGTGACTGTCCAGTACAAGGAGTGGGAGAGGTTGCTGAAGGAGATAATGGAAGCAGGGGCCATCCCAGAACTCCAGGCTTGGTTGCTGCACCAGATCAAGCCTCCTTGCTGGGTAAATATCACATAAACCAACAAAAGTGATATGCCAGCTCCCTTGATTTCACTAGGGATAGATGGCTCAACTATCCCTCTTTAAATCCAGGAACCTTACATATCACTTTTGTTGGTGGACAGCATAATATTTGTGACAAATAGACACAGCAAATACCAGGTAGATATACATTTTTTACATATCATATGCAGAGACAGACGCTGCGTGCATGGATAAGCAGTGTAGCTTACTAGACTATCAGGGAACATCTCTCAGCAGCATGTTAACAACTATTGCTGAGAGATGCTCACTGATTGGTTAGTATGACACCATGTGCAACAAGTTATGCAGAGTATGTACATGCTATGCAGCTGCATGAATCAAAATATTGTTATGAGCCAACAACAAACAAGTTCATAATATAAAGTAAGGATCACATCCAGGACAGATTCAAACATTAGCTAATAAGTGAACCATCCAGGTCCAAGATAACTGCATGTCAGATAGATAGCAACACATCATTCAAATGATCATAAAATGTTGTTAACTATATAGCAATCTTCTCTCATTGCAGCTGGCATATTAGTATACATGTTGCCACTTGCACAACTCCAGTGGCATGGGACTTGTCAGGACAGGTGTCCCGTAAATGGAGGTAAGATTCCAGATCCTCCATGTTCCTCTCCACAGCCTCCTTTTGTGTTTGTAGGCCTTACTGAACAGCTTCATCACATTAGTAAAATCCCCCTTGTCATAATATGTGTCTATATGGCCATGTCAGTGTACCCATGTTCCTTAAATGTTCCATGTTAATATCCAGCGCCTGGCCTATGTTATTTATTGACCTACCTATGGCGTTCACCTCCCCCATTTATCCAGAATCTTTGTCAGCCATTCCTCTGCGATTTAAAACCATTTACAAATTCTCTTGCGTACCCCTAATATTTTCTTCAGCTTTTTGTACTTACAACACTGCCCGGATTTGTGTGTGATCCTTAATGTTTTATTAGAATAGGTTTTTATAGTAGAAGTATAACGTTGTAACTCGTAATCTTTTGGCAGTGCAAGACTCAGTGGAAACGTTTGCTGGTATTTTTGGCTTGCTGCAGTCATTTGTAGCAGTTCTCTCACAATGTTTATGGAGGATTAAATATGGTGTTATCTGCGACATAGGTGATTAGAATGGATATGTGAAAGTATTCCTGAACAACAGTGATCATTTAATTCATCTACAGGTTGTATTTACAGCTCTTAGTTTCTTTAAAAATTATATACTATATAATTCTGTAATACATGATAAAATAGTTACTGACTTGATCCTTATTTCATGTAAGTGGAATTTTGTGCAGGATAAAATCAGACTATTTGTTTCCTCATCTAAATGGAAAAAAAAATCAAGGTCCACATAATGATAATTGAATCCACAGATAGACTGTTTGTTTTATTCATTTTTATTGATATTATTATTATAAACTCTCAATGAACCGGATTCTTTAGAGCACATGAATCAACATTACTCAAAACTTTTGTTATTCGTCAATTGATGATTCCATAGATTAATCTTGCATGAAGGTTTGACCATGAAGATTGTATGTTTACCCAACCATACTTTGATGCTCACATGGCAGAGAACGATTTTTCTTTTGTACCACAGTGATTCCACATGTTTTCTCGTTAAAGACAGCTGTACACTTACTCTTATCATATTTTGGTGTACCAGTACTGTAATTAAAGAAACAAATAAACCTTAATGCTAGTGGAATAGTAGAATAGGTACTTCATGTCATCAAGTATTACAAAAACAGCAACATGTCTACAAAACTGGTATTACAATCAAAGTGGCAAATCAGGGATGAACATTAATCATAACTGTATATTACCCTACTACTACAATGTACTTGTGGTAGGTATTAGAGAGGCTTGGTATTGGTCAGAAGATGATTTACCAAATCTAGACTAGAGCAGATTTAGGCAACTCCAGTGCTCAGATGCCATGAACACATGGGACAATCAATGTTGTTGTCATTTTCATTGACCCAAGTAAGGGAATTCTTAAATGATGGCCAATACTCTCTACGAGTACACTAGACAGTTACATGGTCCTTTGGACCCCTATAATACTATAATATATGCAGGGAATCAACCCTGAAATTTTACATTTTTAATATTAGCGCTTTCAGTTGGACTAATGGAAAAATACATTTAGCATAGTGTAAATATGTGACCACACTGGTGCTTCATTAGCTTATATGGCATAATAGAAATAGTTAATGTTCCTTAAACAAGGGAAAATGTCTATATTAAATGAAGTGATTAATAAATTCAGACCACCTACATGGATACTAGTAGAATGCATGGCTGGATATAAAACGGTGTGCCCCATATGGTATTATATTTTACCAAAGTTAATTTGTCACTATTACTGCTTAAAGGTCATGAAAGCTGGACAATTACAGCACCTTTTAATTTTCTTAAGTTAACAAATTTTGCCATTGAATAACTTACATGCTGCAGCATTTCACAGTTCCATCAGAGAAGCAATAACATCTAAAGCATGATGGGATCCTCCATGTGCTCTGAAAGTCATGTCGTTCTCCCTTATAAAGACATCCTTAAAACAGCGTAAATAACTTTTTACAAAACTCTGTAGGCAATGGTATGATCACATATACAAGTATAATCAGAGTTTATGTGCATATTGGGAGCAGACAAATCATTTTATCAGCAATAATTGTGAGATTGTTCTCAAACATACTGTGTGATTTAGTGGAAGAGGCATTAAAGGCACCATATGTGTTCTGCACCATCTGGTAGAAGTTGGAATAAAGTATACAAAATGTTTACCTTTTAGATAGTTCTGATAAATTAGTTGATTTATCTTCCTTAAATGATTATCAAGTCTCTATTTTGATGGTGCAGTTTTTGTGACTTGCATGGCCCTCTTAATCACACACTACTTCATTTGAGCAAAGTTATTGCACTTCAAGGTAAAAAATGATAGAAATTATTAAAAGTATACAGAAATGGAAGTACAGTAACTAATTGTATACAGCATCTAGTAAACTGATTGCATTTACTAGATAGGCAACATCAAGTTAGGTAGAAGTCAGGTATAAGTTAACTGCAGCCTTTACAGTCCCTTAGTATTCAGACATGTAGAATCATATTAAAATGCTCTGTTGTTTGGATCAATTTTGAAGCTTCTGAGATTATATAGATAACTTTGTGTGCAAAGCAAAGCTTATACTGTCTTTAGGTAGTCATCATCCAGTTGGTAGATGATAGCTGCAACTATAAGTTCCTCCTGTACTTCCAGATTGGTTGGAGTTGACGGTAGCTTCAGCATTGACAAAGAAACATGATAGTAGCAATCACTGTGGCAATGTCTCAAAGTGTTTCACCCACTATGGGCTTCATCTTAACTATGCACAAAATATTGTTTTTAATGTCACCTGAGAAACATCACAACTATTCGAAACAGAGCCTTTTAATATATGATTCTTCATGACTTCAGTAATTTTTTATGTATTTTCTTTGGCTTACCTGGTTCTTCCCCAGGCTTCCTTGGTTCAACTTCTGGCCAAAAGCAGCCAGCACTACACACAGTCACCAGTGTTGCAGATATAAAAAGAACAACCAAAAGCCTCTTCTGAATAGTATATGGAGAAGAAATTTAAAAAAATTATCACAAAATGTGCAAAATGTTGTGTTTCATACAATGAGGGTCCCTGAATAGGGTGCTTTGGGCACATTTATTATACTGGGGCATGTCCTTGTCAGCCATCAAGTTGTAATAGATTTTAAAATTCAATACTGTTAAAGTGAATGACTATAAACTTCCATTATGTTAGTATCATACAGCCTTATTAAATTACAATCTGTCAATTGAATAGGGCTCTATATAAGCACAGAGCATATTATTTTATAGAAGTTTTTAGTTGGTGAACTTCTATCCAAAAGCAAGGTAATCACTAACTAAAAACTTCTGTAAAAAAAATATGCTCTGTTCTTATATAGAGCCCTATTCAATTGGCAGAATCAGAATTTAATAAGGCTGTAAACCAGTAGTAGGTAACTCAGTCGTGAGTGGGCTGCCAAATGGTCCAGCATTTCATCATCTCTCTCTCTCTTTGTTTATTCAGGAAGCCTCTGGACAGAGCCTAGCTGAGCCTTTGCTTGATCCACCTGGGCTCAAGCAAAGAGAGATTACAATCCTGGACTTTTTGCATCCCTTGCAGGACAGAGTTGCCCACTAATGATCTAGATCTGGAATAAAAAAAAATATTATTAAGATCTATATTATAGAAAAGTTGAAATTATATGGAATGTAGTTTTTAACATTATAAGTAATATTTTAAAAATATAACTCCAGATTAATTCCATAGCCATTATTAAACAATAAACTATCATATATCTCAAACAATTCTTAATTGGATAAATTTGTTTGGCTACCATAATCTGTATCACTACAAAATAGACAAATAATATTTAACCAAATATAAAATCATGTTAATAACACAATTAATGATATTCATAATATTCCTCTGATTAGGAGAATTAAAACATAATAAATATAGTTTTATGAATATCTGGTCTCCTTTAAATGCTTACGACAATTTGAACTAAATATCTTAAGTAATACATAACTATTCTAGCTACAGTATATAGAATGCTGTTACTATTACTATCTGCTATTACTTTGTATGTGTTGTTATAATTTGTATAATTGCTTATTATTTATTATAAAATAAAGTAAAACATTGTAAATATAAAAAAGCAATACTGCTTTATAACCTGTACACAGACAGGTATTTATTTCAAGTTGTATTTATTCATGCATGCTTTCTCTAGATTATATGTAATTGTATATGTAGGTATGTGTGATTGTACAGGGAGCACATAAACAGTACATATGCACCTTCAGATACACACTAACATGTGTACATGCAGATACATTTATAGTTGGTCAAAGTGTACATTTACACCTGTACATATAATGTACAAGTGATGTATAACAATTAATAAAATATATTACATAAAGTTAAAAGATAAACATTTGTTGTTAGTACAGCCCTAGAGAGAGTACAGACTTACCATGTTAGGATGCTGTCAGACTCACAAACTGCACAGATTAGGGTATGGAGAAGGTTATGTACATTTTTCAAAACCAATATTGCGCAATGGAATTTCCTGAAAAAAAATGTTGTGCAATGGAATTCCCGGAGGAAAAGAAGAATTTGATCCTTAAACTTGTTATAACCTTTTGTTGGTTTTTCTATTTGGACTTGTTTTTGCTTTTCCATGAGATTCCATTAAGTAGTTTTAATTGTGATGATCTGCTAAAAAACAATCAAGAACAAGAATTAACACAAATTAGTAAATATTGTATTCAAGTGGGAACAAAGGTATTTTAGGTAGTCAGACTATTTGTAGTTATCCTAATCTACCCTTTTGTATTTATTTAGACCTAGGCCTGCCATTCTAGAACCTGCATCATTTAGACCCAAGAAGTATTTTACTGTACTGCTAAAATATACTGCAAATCAGACTCATTGGGGTACATTTACCAAGTAGGGATATGCTGAGTTAAAACATAAGATAACTCCACTTTGTATGTTTTCAATGTGATGTATTTATCAACTAAAGATAAACTAAATCTGATCAACAGTGGATGATGTGGGATAAAAAACCCTTGCTGAAGGGGTCTCGATCGGTACCTCCGCAGCATTCAAAATTCAAAATTCCTGCCTCACTGGTCCTTAAAAGACCTTAAAGGACGTGCGCTAAATAAAAAATGAACCCCTTCCGCGAGGGTTCTATAAGTACCCCTCGGCACCTAAAATTAACACCATCACTCATGGGGGTCTATATAGACCCTCATGAGACTAGTGTTAACCCCATCAGTCCATTAGGGGTTTATATAGACCCCTATAGGACACTATTAGCCCCTTCATTAACACTATAAGTGCTCATGACACAAAGTCTAAGCACTACACTATTAACCCTTTCCTACCCTATTCCATTCTATTAATATCCCTCTAACTAAATAACAATAATGAATCCTATGATTAACTAATTAACCCTCCATCAGAACTTAACCACCCCTCTCAGTAATTAACCCTATTTCACCATCACCATACCTAATTAACTCTACCACTAACCACTTAACCCTATCTAGTCCAAGTTATCCCTATCTAGTCCTATGTATCCCCTAACTGTACCCAATAAACCTAACTATACCCTAACTGTACCCATTCAACCCTACCTGTACCTATTCAAATTAACTGTACCTATTTAACTCTAACTGTACCTACTAAATCCTAACTGTACCTAATTAACCCATACACTACTAACCCCTACCCTATTAACTGCCAAATAACATCTACACTTCTCTATCCTACCCTTTTAACCCCCAATAGTCGCTACACTACTCTATCCTACCCAAGTAATCCCCCTAACTACTCCTACACTATACTACGCTATTCACCCCCTAATAGCCCTACATTACCCTATCCTACCCTATTAACCCCTAATAACCACTACACTTACCTATCCTACTCTATTAACCTCTAATAGCCCCTACACTACCCTATCCTACCCTAGTAACCTCCTAATAACCCCTACACTACTCTATCTTACCCTATTAACCCCCTAATAGCCCCTACACATCCCTATCCTTCCCTATAACCCCCTAATTACCCTACACTTCCCTATCCTACACTATTTACCCCCTAATAGCCCATACACTTCCCTATCCTACCTGAATAACCCCTAATAGCCCCTACAATATCCTATCCTATCATATTAACCCCTAATAACCCCTACACTTCCCTATCCTACCTGAAGACCCCCATAATAACCCCTACACTACCCCATCCTACCATATTAACCCCCTAATAGTCCCTACACTACTTTATCCTACCCTATTAGCACCATAATAACCCCTACACTTCCCTATCCTACCCTATTAACCCCAAAATAGCCTCTACACTACCCTATCCTACAGTATTAATGCCCTAATAGCCCCTACACTTCCCTATCCTACCCTATTTAACCCTAACCCCCAATTAAATCCCTAATCACCCAATCTGTACCGAAAATAATAAACTGCTAATTACATGGAAAAAAAATAAACACTACAGAAAAAAACACTCAGTACACAAAATCGCTGTCAGTCAGATTTCAGCCAATCAGAAGGCGCAAATGCTGTCAGACAATCACAATAGGATACACCCCTGTATTCCATCCTTATTGGCTGAAATCTGATTGACAGCGATTTCAGCCAATCAGAAGGCTCAATTTTTACTTTTTGAGCAGAGCATGCGAGGGAACCTTAATTTGCGGCAAGGGGCTCCTCAAGGGAAGAACTCTGTTAGCATTTTTATTTTGATAGAACTTCAGGATTTTTTTGGAGGGGCCTCTCCTGGACAAGAAGAATGATGACCAGGGCATTGCTGGATACACAGCTGGAGGGGTATTTTTCCCCCCGCCCCCAGCGGCAGGGCTTAGCTAGTTAACTGCCGCATGGGTCCCATTTGGGACCCTGTTGTGGAAAATACAAATATCCTTACATCTTATAGTGTGTGTGTATATATATATATATATATATATATATATATATATATATATATAGCATTTATCACTTTTGTAGCACATGTAAACTCTAGCTAGAACCAGTATTTTCCCATTACAGGACATAAGGTATGGAACAGTTAAATCTGCATGTCTCAGGATTTGGCAGTTTCAGTAGAAGCCATAAACAACTCTTATATCCTAAACAAATATGTATTTTGGTAGTAGAACAAGGACAAAGTCAAGATCAGCACTTGCCCTATGAGCAAGAGATAAACAAGTAAGTATGTTTTCGCGCATCTAGTGTGACGTACCAGGAATGACTAAACACGTGCCAGCTGCATGCATCTTATTTTATTGATCTACTAATATAACTATCTTTTTGGCTGTTGCTGGGATGTGTCATTTTTATAGAAGGGGTAATGGATTATACCATGTTAAGTGCCTGCGGGGGTCCAGATCGGGACCCCTGCAGAATAGGGATTTGTTTGGGGAGCAGGGGGGGGGGGGGTTAAGGGCCAGAGGGAAGTTTGGGGGCTGGAGTGGGGGTCTCTTTTGTTGCTCTGGCAGTATACGTAAGGGCTGTTCAAGCCTTTGCTAGTCCTCTCCAGCACTCATTGGGCTTTGGGCTCCATTTGCATGTTACGGGCTAGCTTGTGGGTGACTTTGTTGTAGTTTAATAGCATGATTGGATTTGTAGAGGTTAGTGGCTTGACAGATCAAAGGATTTGCGCGCTGTGAAGTTCCATATTCACGTCCCGTAGGCATTTTTCGGGCCAACCTGCGGCTTACCCCACAAGTCATCTGCAGGGACGTTTACAGGGCTATTTTAATAGCCGTAATTCAAGCGGGCTACGTTGAGGGCTATGTTTTAAAACGTAGCCCCAATTTAATGAGGCTGTTGGTCTCCTTGATCTATAGTGATCATGTTCCAAATTTTATATCTATTTCAGCGTCTTTTATTATTCTGCTCCTAAGGATATTGCTTCTGATGGCTTTCAAGCTAGTTAATGAAGAAAGAATCCTGGCAGAAGTTCTACCAGCAGCTATTCAGTTCTTGTCCAGTTGACTGCTCTGGGTAGTACCACCCTTGTTGTTCACTCAGACCCAAATACTCTGTGCCTTCGATATTACTAAAACATGTCCTGACTTTGTATTACTTTGCACATTCAATCATCAGTTACATTATTCATTGAATCTTACAACAATTACTCTGCAGTAAGGGTTGGCTTAGATGCTTTTCCCCACCATTTCTAGCAGGCCATGATTCAGATTCTTTTAATTATTATAGATAATTAAATAATATTTTACACTTATTTTTACAATACACATAAATACTGATAACACACAACTTACATACACATAGGAGAATATTGCACATAAATACACTTATAGCTAGGTCACACCATGCAACCCCACCCTATCAGATAAAAAAATACATAGAACATACACTTTCTTTCACATCAATAACATATACACATACACTGATGTTTAATCCTTATTTTATTTTTCTGATTTAGATGGAGCGAGGAGGGGAAAGGAGGAGAGAGGTGGGAAAGAGAGAGAGGGGTTCATGGAGAGTAGAAGGGAGGTAGATGTAGGGAGGGTGGTAATGGCGGGGAGGGAAGGAGAGGTAGAGAGGGTGGAGTAAAGGGGGAGTGCTAGGAATGTTAGTTCTGGGGTGTGGGAGTTGAGGTAGAGCGAAGGAGGGAGTCGACAAAAAAATTAGGTACATCAGGTTTAGGATCAGAGGTTGAGGGGCCTAATTCGAGGGGTTAGTGGTGGGGAGGGAAAGACAACAGGTTCAAAACAGGGAGGCATGGATCCCTGTCCACAGTCGGGAGGACAAGAAGCTAGGGGCAAACACAGGGTCTCTAACTACAATTGGCAGTAGATGGTGGTACTCGGCAATGCCATCTGTGCCCACACCCATATCATTAGGAGAGAGGGAAGTTGAGGCTGGCCCCAGGGTGAAGGCCTGGAAGAAGGTAGCAGCTTCAGTTACAAAAGTTGGTTATGCAGATAGGAATGTAAGGCAAAGGTGTGTCTGTAAGGCAAAGGTCAGGAGGTTGATGGTGAGGAGGACAGAGTAGCGAAAGCTCCAAAGAGACTGTCCAGAACAAAGAGTGGGAGAGGTTACTGAAGGAGATAATGGAAGCAGGGAACTTCCGGAGCTCCAGGCTTGGTTCCTGTACTGGATCCAGCCTCCTTGTTAGGTGAATATTACCTACACCTACATGTACATCACATGTACATCACATGTACACGACACACACATAAATAACTCTAATCACATGGTAATGCTGCACACCAATAAGAGTGAGATGTCAGCTCCTTGGAACCTTACATATCACTTTTGTTGGTGGACAGCATCACATTTGTGACAAATAGACACAGCAAATACCAGGTAGATTTACATTTGTTACACAGCATATGCAGATACAGACTCTGCTGGAGTGGATGAGCAGTGTAGTTTACTAGACTTTCAGGGAACACCTCTCCGCAGCATATTAACAACTATTGCTGAGAGATGGTCACTTATTGGTTAGTATGACACAATGTGCAGCAAGTTATGCAGAGTATGTATATGCATTTGCTGCAGAGGCCATACAGCTGCACAAGTCCAAAATTTTGTTATGAGCCAATAACAAACAAGCTCCTAATATAAGTAATGATCACATCCAGGATAGCTTCAAACATTAGCTATTTAGTGAACCATCCAGGTCCAAGATAACTGCATGTCAGATAGAAACACATCATTCAAATTATCATACAATGGTGATTACTATTGTAAACTAGATACCATTCTTCTCTCATTACAGCTGGCATATTAGTATACATGTTGACACTTGCACAGCTGCAGTGGCATGGGACTTGTCAGGACAGATGTACCCATGATTCCTGTAAATGGAGATAAGATTCCTGGTGCTTCTTGTGTTCCTCTCTACAGCTTTCTTTTGTGTTTATAGGCCTTCCTGAACAGCTTTATCACATTAGTATAATCCCTCTTGTCATAATAAGTCCTTATATGACTATGTCCATGTAACTATAAAACCCTGTTCCTTAAATGCTCCATGCTAATATCCAGCACCTGGCCTGTGTTATCAATTGACTTATCTGTGGCGTTCACCTCCCCCATTTATCTAGCATCGTTCTCAGCCAAAATAATTTGCAACTGGTCTTTGGAACCTATAATATTTTCTTCAGCTTTTTGTACTTACAACACTGCCCTGACTTGAGAGCGATACTTAATGTTTTATTAGCATAGATTGTTGCAGTAGAAGTCTAACATAGTAACTCTTAGTCTTTTGGCAGTGCAAAACTCAGTGGAAAAGTTTGCCAGTTTTTTCGGATTGCTGCAGTCACTCGTAGCAGTTCTCTCACATTGTTTATGGGTGATTAACATAGCTTGCAGATTTACTTTGCTCTTAAATATGGTGTTATCTGCGACATAGGAGATTAGAATGGAGGCCTTAGTTTGTTACAAACTTAACAAATATGTGAAAGTATTCCTGAATGACAGTGATCATTTAACTCATCTACAGGTTGTATTAACAGCTCTTAGTTTCTTTATAATTATATACTATATAATTCTGTATTACATGATAAAATAGTTACTGACTGTATCTTTGTTTCATGTGAGTGGAATTTTGTGCAGGATAAAATCAGACTATATGTTTCCTCATCTGAATAGAAAGCAAATAGCAAGGTCCACATAATGATAATTGAAACCACAGATAGACGGTTTGTTCTATTCATTCTTATTGATATGATTATTATAAACTCTCAATAAACAGTTTTATTTAGAGCATATGAATCAACATTACTCAATACTTTTGTTATTTGTCAATTGATGTTTCCATAGATTAATCTTGCATTAGGTTTTGACCATGAAGATTGTGTGTTTACCCAACCATACTTTGATGCTCACATGGCAGAGAACAATTTTTCTTTTGCACCACAGTGATCTCACATGTTTTCTCGTTAAAGACAGCTGTACGCTTACTCTTATCATATTTTGGTGTACCAGTACTGTAACTAAAGAAAAAAATAAGCCTTAATGCAAGTGGAATAGTAGACAAGCTACTCCATGTCATCAAGTATTACAAAAACAGCAACATGTCTACAAAACTGGGATTACAATCAAAGTGGCAGGAATGACATGGGGGGATGAACACTAATGATGAATGTATATTACCCATCTACTACAGTGTACTTGTGGTAGGTATTAGAGAGGCTTGGCATAGGTTAGAAGATGAATTTGATAATTCTAGACTAGAGCAGAGTTAGGCAACTCCAGTGCTCAGATGCCATGAACACATGGGACAATCAATGTTTTTGTCATTTTAATTGACCCAAGCAAGAGAATTCTTAAATAATGGCCAATACTCTCTACGACTACGCTAGACAGTGACATGGTCCTTTGGACCCCTATAATATATGCAGGGAATCTGCAGGGAATTTCAACCCTGAAATGTTACTTTTTTAATGTTGGAGCTTTCAACTGGACAAATGGAAAAATATATTTAGCATAGTGTAAATATGTGACCACACTGGTGTTTCATTAGCTTATAGATAATAGAAATAGTTAATGTTTCTTAAACAAGGGAAAATTCAATATTAAATGAAGTGATTGATAAATGCAGACCGCCTACATGGATACTAGTAAAATGCATGACTGGATATATAACAGTGTGCCCCATGCTGCAGCATTTCACAGCTTCATCAGAGAAGCAATAACATCTAAAGCATGATGGGATCCTCCATGTGCTCTGAAAGTCATGTCGTTCTCCCTTATAAAGACATCCTTAAAACAGTGTAAAGAACGTTTTACAAAACTCTATAGGCAATGGAATGATCACATATACAAGTATCATCAGAGTTTATGTGCATATTGGGAGCAGACAAATCATTTTATCAGCAATAATTGTTTAATTGTTCTCAAAAACACTGTGTGAATTAATTGAAGGAGTTTGTTAAGAAGAGGCATTGAAGGCACCATATGTGTTCTGCACCATCTGGTAGAAGGTGGAATAAAGTGTACAAGATATTTACCTTTTAGAAAGTTTCTATTTGATGGTGCACTTTTTGTGACTTCCATGGCCCTTCTAAAATGAGTATACTGGTTAATTGTTACATAGTTACATAGTTACATAGTAATTAAGGTTGAAAAAGACTTTCAGTCCTTCAAGTTCAACCTGTTAAGATCTCCTCTGATCTGCAATATGCGGATTAAATATTAATTAATTAGTTGTTAATTAATTATTAATAGTATAGTATTGGAGGATGAATAAAGGGTTAGTCCCTCAAGTTCAACCTTTTTAGATCTCTATTGATCTTTTTAATGTGCACTATTTATTATTAATTTTTAATTGATCCAGAGGAAGGCAAACAGAAAAAAAAAAACATTGAAACTTTGCCAATTGTCTCATAAGGGGAAAAAAAAGCAAAATTCCTTCCTGACCCCAGAAACTGGCTATCATATTTCTCCCTGGATCAATATTCCTTCGCTAGTTATCTAGGATAGCCTTGAATGCCCTCTTTATTCAAAAATATATCTAACCCCTTTTTGAAGATGTCTATCAAATTCACTGTTACCACCTCCTTTGGTAGAGAATACCACAGTTTAACCACCCTAACTGTGAAGAACTATTTTCTTTGTTTAAGGTGAAATCTTTTTTCCTCTAACCTCAAAGGGTGTCCTCTTGTCAGTTGAAAATCTCTTGCTACAAAAAGTTCACTTGACAAAGCCTTATATTGACCCTGGATGTATTTAAATAAGGTAATCATATCCCCTCTAGCAAAAATAAGTTTAATTTGGTTAGTCTTTCTTCATAACTTAGCCCCTCCATTCCCCTTATTAGTTTTGTAGCCCTTCTCTGTACTTTTCCAGCTCTAAAATGTCTTTTTTATGAAGTTGTGCCCAAAATTGTACTCCATATTCCAAATGAGGGCGTACTAGGGATTTGTATAGTGGCAGAATTATATTTGCTTCCCTTGCTTCTATACCCTTCGTAATACATGCTAATATTTTACTAGCCTTTGCAGCTGCTGCTTGGCTTTGAGCGCTGTTACCTAGGTGGTTGTTTACAAGCACTCCCAAATCCCTTTCAATATCTGATACACCAAGATTTGCTCCATTAAGATTTTAGATTGCATGGCTATTTTTCCTTCCCAAATGCATAACCTTACATTTATTTGTATTAAATCTAATCTGCCATTTAGCCGCCCATTTCTCTAATTTATGCAAATCCCTTTGTAGGAAAAGTACATCGTTATCTGATTTTATTACCTTGCACAACTTAGTGTCATCAGCAAAAATGGAGACACTACTTTCGAGTCCTACTTCTATGTCATTAATAAATATGTTAAAAAGGAGAGGACCTAATACTGAACCTTGAGGAACCCCACTTATCACATTAGACCAATCGGAGTATGTTCCATTCACAACAACCTTTGCTTCCTGTCTTTTAGCCAGCTCTCGATCCATGAGCAGATATTTACTGCAATTAGTGTATCCCTTAGTTTGCTCACTAGTCTTCCATGTGGCACTGTATGAAATGCCTTTGAAAAATCTAAGAAGACTACATCCACTGAGTTGCCCTGATCCAAGTTCCTACTAACCTCCTCATAAAAACTAATTAGATTTGTCTGACACGACCTATCCTTCATAAATCTGTGTTGACTGCTACCTACGATCTTGTTCAAATAGACATATTCTTGTATTGTGTACTTATTGACCCTTCTAAAAGCTTCCCAACTACAGATGTGAGTCTCACTGGTCTATAATTCCCCGGATTTGCTCTAGATCCTTTCTTAAATATAGGCATCACCTTTGCTTTTTTCCAGTCATCCGATAGAGACCCTGTAGTGAGGGAGTCTTGAAAGATTAGATATAATGGTTTGGCTATTACAGAACCCAGCTCCCTCAGTACCCTTGGATGTATTCCATCAGGACCTGGGTCTTTATTAACATTTATTTTCTCCAATCTCTTTGGGATTTCTTCCTGCGTTAACCAATTATTTAGTGAAGGTAGTGTAGCCCATTATATTGCGGTGTCCCTACTACTGGTACCTCCCTATTTAGCTCATCTGCCTTTTCCTTGTCACTAATTATCAGATGGCCTGTGTCACATTGTAATGTTCCTATAGCTTCCTTCCTGGCCTTCTTCCCATTAATATATTTAAAAAATATTTTAGGGTTAATCTTACTTTCTATTGCACTTCTCATTTTCTATTTTAGCCAGTCTAATAGCCCTTGTGCAAGCCTTGTTGATTTCCTTATAGTCACATAAAGCTATCTCTGTTCCCTCCTTCTTGTATAATTTAAACGCATGTTTATTTTTCCTCATCATGATCTTTAAGTCAATGTTAAGCCACATGGGATATGATTTACTCCTATTCATTTTATTTCCACATGGTACATGCCGATGAGTATGTTTATTTAGTAAGGATTTGAATGTTGTCCATTTATTTTCAGTATTTTTCCCTGTACGTTCTTTGTCCCAGTCTATATGTAGTATCGCTGCCCGTAGCCCATTAAAGTTAGCCCTTTTAAAATTTAGAGTTTTTGTTGGCCCCTAACAACTCTGCTTTTTGTATTTCCTCACTTTCAGCTATATTTGGGGGTTTATAGCATACTCCCACCAATATGCGTTTAGAATTACCTCCTCCACTATTTAGCTCAACCCACAAAGATTCAATGATGACGTTAGTGCCAGCATAAATATCTTCTCTGACTATAGGCTTATATTCAGGCTTAACATAAAGACAGATCCCTCCTCCTCTTTTACCATTTCCCCTATCCTTTCTAAATAGGTTATAACCATCCAGATTAACAGTCCAGTCATGAGATTCATCCCACCATGTTTCAGTAATGCCTATTAAGCCCCATTTTTCTTTTACTTCTAATATTTCTAGCTCGTCCATTTTCCCAGGCAAACTTCTTGCGTTAGCAATCATACACTTTACATTGCTATGGCTCTGCTGTTGTGAAGTGCTTGCCACTGTATTTGAGGCCCCTATTAATAACTCCCTACTGTCTATTGTAACCCACCCCCTTCTCCTCCCCCATGGGTAACTAATTAATCCCTTTCCCTCTCTACCCTATTTACCCCAATACTTCTATATAGTCCCTCCCCCCCAACTACATGTTTAAAAACTCCCCCGCCATTCTACCATCCTATCCCCTAGCACAAAAGCTCCCTCATCACTAAGGTGCAATCCATCCCTGCTATAGAGTTTGTACCCAAGTGAGAAGTCAGCCCAGTGATCTAAAAACCCAAAACCCTCTGCACTGCACCACTTTTTTAGCCACGCATTAACCTCTCTAAGCTCCTTCTGCCTCCCTGGGCTAGCACGTGGCACTGGTAGTATCTCCGAAAATACTACCTTGGAGGACCTTGCTTTAATCTTATTCCCTAGTTCTCTAAAATCATTCTTTAGGACACTCCATCTTCCACTAACTTTGTCATTGATACCAATGTGTACCAAAACCGCTGTTTCATTTCCAGCCCCTCCCAATAATTTATCCACCCGATCTACAACATGCTGAACCCGAGCACCAGGGAGACAGCAAACTGTTCGATTGCTGGGATCTGGGTGACAAATTACCCTGTCTACCTTCCTAATAATAGAGTCCCCTACCACCAGAACATGCCTGTTGCTCTGCCTATTCTGCCCTCCCTCTCCTCCAGTAGAACTGTTCTCCCGGCTGTTAGAGGGAACAGCTCTATCTGGCAAATCTGTTGGTGTTTGCCAACTCAGAACTGGCCTGCCTCCTCCTGTTCCCCCTGATTCCCCTTCTAACTGTAACCATTACCTCCCTGGACATCCTCACTAGCCCCAGCTCCTCCCTCCATACTAAGCCCAGCTAAACTGTGCTCCGTGAGCACCACCTCCCTTTCCAGTGAAGCAGTATCACTAAGTGCTGCAATTCTCCTCTCCAGATCTTCAATTTGAGCTTCCAGAGAGGCAACATGCTCACACCTGTCACAGAGGTATGGACCCTGGATCATCTGTCCCAGTAGTGCATACATTTGGCAGGATGTACACTGAGTGAGGTTGCCACTGGACTGACTTATGATTATCAGTTACAAATATACAGTGAGAAAACAAATCAATGTATTTGTATAAAGATTGCTTTTCTACACCTTAACCCAAACAAAACAGAAAAAAAATATACTGTATACATTTGTTTTTTGTTTTTTCTTATAATACACCTTTTCTTTGGATTTCCTCCTTTTACTTAATTTCCTACACACTAATTAAACTTACATTAGAAATGATTGAAAGCTCCTAAGCTCACTCTTCCCTTGTTAAAAAAGACCCCGCCTACAGATATAACTTACACTTGCCAAGCCACACCCACTCTCACCTGTATCACTGATTACTGCAACAGGACAGAAAACTCTGCAATGATTTACAGAGCAGATTCAAACAGGACCTCACACAATGCACACAGATATAACTTACACAGACCAAGCCACACCCACTCTCACTTGTATCACTGATTACTGCAACAGGACGGAAAACTCTGCACTGATTTACAGAGCAGATTCAAACAGCCGGTTCTATGTTGCTGGTTCATTGTGCGAATCACACACTTTTCTTCATTTCAGCAAAGTTATTGCACTTCAAGGTAAAAACTGAAAGACATTATTAAAAGTATACAGAAAGGGAAGTACAGTAACTAGTTGTATACAGCATCTTGTAGACTGATTGCATTTACTAGATAGGCAACATCAAGTTAGGTAGAAGTCAGGTATAAGTTAACTGCAGCCTTTACAGTCCCTTAGTATTCAGGCATGTAGAATAATACATTAAAATGATCTGTTCTTTGGAAAAATGTTGAAGCTTCTGAGATAATATAGAAAACCTTTTGTGCAAAGCAGTTTATACTGTCCTTAGGTAGCCATTTGGTCCATCCAGTTGGTGGATGGTAGCTGCAACTATTAGTTCCTCCTGTACTTCCATATTTGTTGGAGTTGACGGTAGCTTCAGCATTGCCAAATACACATTATAGTAGCAATCACTGTGGCAATGTCTCAAAGTGTTTCACCCACTATTGGCTTCATCTTAACTTTGCACAACATATTGTTTTTAATGTCACCTGAGAGACATCACAACTATTCGAAACAGAGCTTTTTAATATATGATTCTTCATGACTCCAATAACTTTTGATGTATTTTCTTTGGCTTATCTGGTTCTTCCCCAGGCTTCCTTGGTTCAACTTCTGGCCAAAAGCAGTCACCACAGTCACCAATGTTACAAATACGAAAAGAACAGCCTCTTCTAAATAGTATATGGAGAAGAAAAGTTTAAATAATTATCACAAAAAGGGCAAAATGTTTTGTTTCATACCATGAAGGTCCCAGAATAGGGTGCTTATGGCACATTAATTATGCTGGGGCATGTCCTTGTCAGCCATCAAGTTGTAGTAGATTTTCAAATTCAATACTGCTAAAGTGAATGACGATAAACTTCCATTATGTTAATATCTAAATCAGTGGTAGGCAACTCAGTCCTACGTGGACTGCCAAACAATCCAGCATTTCATCATCTCTCTCTCTTTGTTTATTCAGGAAGCCTCTGGGCAGAGCCTAGCTGAGCCTTTGATTGATCAACCTGGGCTCAAGCAAAGAGAGATTACAATCCTGGACTTTTTGCATCCCTTGCAGGACAGAGTTGCCCACTATTGATGTAGATCTTTAATGGATAAAAAAAATGTTTTATGATCTCTATTATAGAAAATATAGCAAATGTATCTTTCTGTCACACATTGGGGTATTGCAGAAAAGTTGAAATTCTATGGAATGTAGTTTTTACCTTATAAGTCATATTTAAAAAATAATACTCCAGATTTATGTCATAGCCATTATTAAACAATAAACTATCATATATCTCAAAAACAATTATTAATTTGATATATTTTGTTTGGTTACTATAATCTGTAACACTTAAAAAAAAGACAAAACATTTACCAAATATAAATCATATTAATAATATAATTCATTATATCCATAATATACCTCTGATTAGGAGAACTAAAACATAATAAATATGGTTTTATGAATATTTGGTCTCCTTTGAATGCTTACAACAATTTAAACTACATATCTTAAGTATACCTAGTAACTATTCTACTTACAGTATATATATAATGCTTTTAATATTACTATCTGCTATTAATTTGTATTTGTTGTTATAATTTGTATAGTTGCTTATTATTTATTATAAAATAAGTAAAACATTTAAAAAAAATAAAAAAAAGCAATACTGCTGTATAACCTGTGCACAGACAGGTATTTATTTCACGTTGTATTTATTCATGCATGATATCTCTAGATTATATATAATGTTATATGTAGGTATGTGTGATTGTACAGGGAGCACATATACATCTGCACCTTTAGATAAACACTAACATATGTACATGCAGACACATGTATAGTTGGTTAAAGTGTAAATTTACACCTGTACATTTTAACTGTACATATAATGCACAAGTGATGTATAACATCTGAATATTAATAAAAAAATAAAGTAAAACAAGATAAACGATAAACATTTGTTGTTAGCATAGCCCTAGAGGGAGCACAGACTCACAAATTAGACACTCTAGGGAATGGAGAAGGTTATGTACATACATAAAAAATCAATATTGTGCAATGGAATTTCCTGAAAAAAAATGTTGTGCAATGGAATTTGTCTGAGTAAAAGAAGAATTTGATCCTTAAACATGTTATAACCATTTGTTGCTTTATCTCTTTGGACTTGTTTCTGCTTTTTCATTGGATTCCATTTGTTTTTACAATATCAGTTTTTTTTTTTTTTTTATAACATAAATTTTATTGAGAAGTTCTGGAATTGCAATGACAAAACAAAAAGAATAATGAAAAACATAATCCACATGTTGTCTTATAACTAACATCATATTGCTAATATATTAAAACCATTCCATTTAAATAAAAACTCCATTCCAACTCTTTTTCTTTTTTTTAGTGATTCTGTCCAAAAATATTCACACTAGTTTCTTAATACTCAGCAATATATACAGCTTATAAAGTCACATTGCTCAAATTGCAGTAATTCACATTTTCATGGATGAACCTGAGCAGCAGGAGATATGTTAAAAGAAAATAAAATAGAAAAAAAAACAAGTGACATTATATAACACCTATGGTGGGGTGTCATCCCCCATTAATTCCCCGCTCAGCCAATCTTAAGGTAGCCATCCTCCCCCCCTGTACCTTTGGCGTACTGAAGAGATATCTCTCCGGGTCCTCTCACCACTTCTCCCCGTCCGCTCCACACTCCACTCCCCAGCCGCACATCAGGAATGGCTTCTTTATTGTGTTCCCTTAACTTAGTTATTATATATTACTGTCTGTGAATAGAATCCAGGGTTCCCAAACCTCCAGGAAGCAGTGATGTGTATCTGATATGATATGGGTCATCCGCTCATTAATGCAAATAAAGTTTATTTTGTTTGTTACATCATGGAAATTAATATCCCTACTCTTCCATCGTCTTGCGATGGTGTTCTTAGCTGCTAGAAATATCAGTTGGGCCAGTTTATTCCCCTCGCTTCCCAATTTTGAGAAGCGTGCTCCCAGGAGACAGACTGCTATTGATGGTTGGAATGGGGTTTTGAGTATTAGCGAAATTAGATTGGTCGTCTCAGACCAAATTTTAAATACCTTAGGACAGCTCCACCAAGTATGAATGAAGTCTCCCCTTCCGTGAAACCCCCTAAAACATCTATCTGGGATTGTTTGGGATATCTTATTTAGTCGAACTGGAGTTGTATATGCCCGATGTAAAATCTTAAGGGAGGTTTCTAATAAACTATAATTAAGTGAACCCTTAGATAGGTTCGTTAAGGATTCAGCCCATTTATTCCCATCCCAAATTTGCCCTAGGTCCAACTCCCACCTCGATACAAAGGAAGGCCTCCAAGTGCTTGGTGGACTATTGAAGATTTGGTATATTGACCCCAAGACTCCTTTGGACAGGGCCTCACTCTTACACACCACCGACATCCAAGATTCCCTCGGGGGTCCATGGGTTCTTTGTATCTCATCAATCCAGCTCCTTATTTTAATGTAATTAAAGTGTTCCCGGTGTGGAACCTCGAAGTTCCTAATCATGGATTCTGAAGTTCTCATAATCCCTCCCTTAAACCAAGCCCCCAGCTTATCCAGACCATGCGAAGTCCAATATTCCTTGGACTCTGCAGTGATGGTGGTTAATAAGGAGGGCGATGTAAAGATCGATGTGAGGGGAGAAACCAGGGTAAGTCAGTTTGTATTTCCTCCTAGCCCAGATCCAAACTCTCAGTGTAAACTTAGTTATGGGGTTCTGTATTCTAGAGTAAAAAGCGCTTGCACCTGGAGCCCACAGGATAATACCCCACGTAAGCAGGCCATCTGCAACTCCTCTACAAAGACCCAGTTTGGTTGAAGTGGAATGGAGTGAGCTAGTGGGATAGAGGCAAGCTGGGCTGCTCTGAAGTAACTAAGGAAATTAGGGCAAGATAGGCCCCCCTTGGATTTATGTACGTACATCGTTTTTCTCGCTATCTTAGGGGGTCTATTTCTCCATATGAACTTAAACACTTGGGTCTGGAAGCGGGCCAATTCTGTATTTTTTATCTGGATTGGCAGCGTCCTGGCAAGATAGAGCAGCCTCGGCAAAATATTCATTTTAACCGTGACTACTCTACCCGTCCATGAGATATGTCGGTTTGTCCAATTTTCCAGGTCTCGCCGCAGAGCCCTATAGAGAGGTGGATTGTTAGCTTTATACAAATTAGTTAATGAGTTGGTCAAATTAATCCCTAGATATTTGATGTGTGAGGGGGGCCATAGAAATTCGTGTACTCCCTTCAGGTGATTCAAAATATCCAAAGGGATCCCAACACTCAAAGCTTCTGTCTTGTCCTGGTTTAACCTCAGGCCTGACACATTGCTAAAGACTCCTATCGTGTCCATCAGGACGCCTACAGAAGAGCTAGGGTTCGAAAGGGTGCAAAGCAGGTCATCAGCAAACAAGGAGCATTTTAGTTGCTGGTGTCCCACCCGCACCCCCTCTATAGAGGAGTTAACTCTGATCGCCTGAGCCAAAGGCTCAATGGCCAGAGCAAAGAGAAGAGGAGACAATGGGCATCCCTGTCTCGTACCTCTCTCGATTTTAATACAGGCCGTATGAGAACCAGGCAATTTTAGTGTGGCCCTGGGGAGTGTATAATAAGTACGCAGCAGGTTTAAGAAGTTTCCTCTGAACCCAAACTTATCCAAAGTGGCAAATAGGAAGGGCCATTCCAGGGTATCGAACGCCTTTTCGATGTCCAATGCGAGTAGGCACACAGGGAGACACCTAGCCCTGGCTAAATGAATGACATTTAAAGTCCTCCTGATGTTATCACTAGTCTGCCTGTTTGGAATAAAGTCTGATTGGTCCTTATGTATTAAGGCGGGTAGGAAGATCGAGATCCTCTGGGAGAAAATTTTGGCCAGCAGTTTGACGTCCCCATTAAGAAGCGAGATTGGTCTATAATTTTTAGCTTCCTTTGGATCCCGGCCCTCCTTGGGGAAGAGCGTCAAGTCCGCATGATTCAGCTCTGGGGGAGTTGTCTCTCCTCTTAGAATTGAATTGAAGAGACTACATAAATGGGGGGCCAGTATTTCAGAGAACTTTTTGTAATAGATGTTAGTGAACCCGTCCGGACCGGGGGACTTCCCTAGCTTCAGTTCTTTAATGGCATCTAAAATTTCTTTGACCGTCACATCTTTATTCAAATTTTGTAAGTCCAGGGGTGAAATTTGGGGCAAATCAAGGGAGTTTAGGTAGGAATGAATAACATTTTCTGAGGCCAATTTCTGAGTGGAGTAAATATTTGGATAATAGTCCCTAAAGACCTCCTGGATTTCATTTTGGCTGTAGGTGAGATCGCCTTTCCTATTTTTAATTTGGGATACCCTGGCTTGAGCATATTTAGCTTTTAAGCTCCTTGCTAGTAGCTTGTCAAGTTTATTCGCCTTGGCATAAAACAAATGTTGAGTCCTCCTTAATGCCTTATCCATTTTTATGGTCAGAATACTATCCAGCTCTAGCCTGGCCTTATCTATCTGTTTCCTTAAAGCTATCGAGGGAGAAAGCTGATGTTGCCGCTCCAACTGAGATAGTTTCCCTGATAGCTCCTTTTCTTTTAGCCTGTTCTGTTTTCTGAATTGGGAGGCTAGCTTGATAAACACCCCCCTTATGTAGGCTTTGTGCTCCATCCAGACCCAACCCGCCCCTGTCTCCCCACCCGCATTGGACTCAAAAAATTCCACCAACTCCCTCTCAGTTTGCTCCTGGAATCTGGATTGCGAAACTAAGTATTCATTAAGTCTCCAGGTATAGGGCATCCGAAATTGAACTCCCAGGTCTACCTCTAGTGTGACCGCCGCGTGGTCCGACCAGGTGCACGGAACAATAGCCGCTTTGAGCTGTCTAGAAGCGAATTACATATATATATTGTGTCTATACGGGAATAAGTCCCGTGTGTGGGGGAATAAAAAGTATAGTCCCTTCCTCTGGGGTGCAGACCTCTCCAGGCGTCAACCAGATCTAAGGAGTGCAGAAGTTTTAAGATTTGCCTGTTTTTTTTGGAGAAGCGAACTTCTTGTGAAGTTTTAGATCTATCTGCCACTGGGTCTAATACCAGATTAAAGTCCCCTCCTATAATTAGTTTGCCCCATTCTCCCCCCTCCAGGACCCTTAAGAATCTGATCAGGGTCTTATGTGGTGCTTTCGTGGGGGCATAGAAGGAGGCTAGTGAAACTGGAGAACCCAGAATCGTCCCCTTTAAAATGATGTAATAGCCCTCCCGGTCCACTATCTTGGTTGTCATTTGAAATTGGAGGCTCTTATGGAGCAAAATCGCCACTTCTTCTTTTTTGGAGACATGGGTAGAGTAGTAAAAATGAGGATAATTTTTGTCGAGGTAGGTTGGGGCTTTATTCCTGGCGAAATGTGTCTCCTGTAAGAAGATCACCATGGGGTTAAGGGTCTTATAGTATAGGAAAGCCTTTCTTCGCTTGAAAGGGGAGTTGAAACCTTTCACATTATGGGTAAGTAGTGTCATTGGTGCGGCCATGGATAGACTTGAGGTGTATATTCATGGTGCATTAATGTAGCCTTACCCTTCCGGAGGAGCGCCGAGGAGGGAGTGCAGAGCGGATTTCCCCCTCTGGGGGATAGGAGTGGTTGAGCCCGGGCAAGAAGAGGTCCAGTATGATTAGCTCTGTGGGGGGAAAAGAGGCATGAGTATAAGTAGTGCAGAGGCGGTCCCAAGAAGTCTAAGGGAGGCAAGATTATACCGGACAAGTCTGACAGTATCTCAGAACTACTAGAACCCAACTCAATAGGCTGAAATGAGATCCGTTCCAATAGTACCAGGGGTCCTCCACTCTCTGAGGCCAGGCAACTTGGCCCACTGTCCAGCAGACAGGCCGCCGCCTCAAGCCCAGCTATGTAGAGCAAACCCTGATTTGGTTCAAAATCCCCTAAACAGCCAGAGAGAAAGAGATAACAAGAACTAGGAGGCACCAAGTGGCAAGTTTCGTTTAGGCAGTAGGGGGGAGTACAGGGGCAAGAGAGCCCATGCTGATAGGTGACAAGGAGAAGAGCAGCAATGAAGAAAACACAGAGGGAAGAGAGAACAGTTGCTGCCAAAAGGTCTGACTGTCCCAAGACCACCCGTCCTGTCTTAAACATTCTACCCTCTTGGAACCCTAGAGCCTCTGTTCCAATTCCCGCCGGCAAGGCCAAGCAAAAGTAACCTAGAAAAGTATTAAGAAAACAGAATAAAGACAGAACCATGAATAGCTTATTTAAACGTTTAACAACATAATTTTTTATCTTGACTAAAGCAGAGTAAACCTTTAGACCCGGTCCAGTAAAGAAAGATCCTGGCGGACTGGCTATACTATCTGCATGTGTAGTAAAACTTATAGCTTTATCAGTCAGCTAAAACCTGCTGAAGAGGGGAGGAAAAGCAAAACATGGGTTAGTAACATTCCAAAAGTCTTTGGTAAACATGGCCCCGCTAAGGGCCCCAGGCTCCTTTGAGGACCTAAGTAAAAAAAGTAAGAAAAATAACACGTCCTGGGAAAAGGCCAGGTCAGTTCCAGGTGGCTTCCATGTTAGTCTCTACCAGGGAATTTTGATATGGTGTTTTTAAGCCCTTGTAAATCCTTAGGATGCCGAAATAAGTCTTTGCTAGCCAGTTGTCTTTTCAAGCGGACCAGCCTGTTTGAAAGTCACTGGAGTTGGCAGCAGCTGAATTATTGCATTTACGAGTCCATGATCTAGGAGGGTCATCTATGAGTGGTCTTTGAGGCTTGGTCAGTGGGCCTCTTGTGCCTGGTCACTTCAGACCATTGCCTTTTCGGGAGAGGTAAAGCTGTTGATGCAGGTGATGTCGAGGTCGGGTCCCCCCCAGAGAGATCCAGACTCTTCAGAAGTTCTTGGCAGTCTTCTAGAGAACGTGTTGTATACTGGGTGCTCTCTACTGAAAAAATAAGGGCAAATGGGAATCCCCAACGGTACCTGATGCCGTGGTGGAGAAGAACTTCCAGGGCTGGCCTCATCAGCCTCCGTTTTTGAAGTGTGGAAGGGGAGAGATCCGCAAAAAATTGAAGTTTGGCCCCGTCTGGGCCTGTGATCACAGCCTTCTTGCTGGTAGTTGCCAGGATTAGATCCCTTGATTGTTGGCGTAGTAGCCTTACAATGATGTCTTTGGGAAGGTCTAGGTTACGACTTCCCCCAAGGGCTCTATAGGCACGCTCCACTTCCCATTCGTGGTCTGGATGACCTGAGAGGATCTCGTCGATCGTGGCCTTAAGGTAGCGAGGAAGGTCGACTATTGCCGTAGGCACGCCTCTGATCCTCAGGTTGAATCGCCTGGATCTATTCTCCAAATCCTCCAGTTTATCTTCTATGCCACAAATACGGGAGGTGTTATCCGCAATGGTGGCCCTGTCTCTCTCCTGGGCCTCTACCACTTGGTCAACGGTCTCTTCAAGTTGATGGGTCCTTTGGCCAATCTCATGTATGTCTTTCTGCAAAGATATGACCGCCCTGTCTATGTGAGAGGCCAGGAGAGCCTCAATTCTTGCCATTGAATCGCTGTTGATGGAGACCAGGCTGTGGGGCCCCCTCCAGGGGATCGAGGTCAGAGGTGTCAGATTGCTCTGAGACAGGATCCTTCATCAGTGCCACCTGTGTTTCTGAAGCCTTGAAATGTTCGTCAATTTTTTTGGATGTTAATGACTTTTTGTTTTTCACCATTTTTATGGAGCTGCTTCTACCCGGGGTAGCCATTGAGTGTCCAGACAACGGATGAATTCCACTGGGGGGGTCACTCCGTATTAGCTTTTACCTCTCAAGTATTTAGGTCTGTTGTAGTCTGTCTTGTCTGTTCATATCTAGATTCTGTACTGAGATCTTGGCATCTCTCAGGCCCTGCCGGCGGGAACTGTGCTCGGCTCCTTCAGCTACATCTCCTTAGGCTGATATGCCCCGCAGTTCAGTGCCCCCAGCAGATCTGGGTTGTGTATTTATCAGAGTCCCACCAAGTGTGATCTGTGCAAACTTTTCAGTGCAGGACTTGAAATGAGTTTTAAGCCGCACTGGTCTCAGTATGCCACTAGGCGGTGCTATTGCTTTATCCAAATTGATCAGTGAGCCTGGCAAGTTGTTTTGCCTACCCAGTCTTCAAGGTGCGGTTGCGGCAGTTATATAAGGAGGAAATGAGCTGTAGCAGTGTTGGTATGCAGATTGGGTTCAAGAATAAAAAGTGAACAAAACACAATATGGTAGTCAAGCTGCTGTTGCTATTCACAGATAGTGCACAGTCTTTATCTCCTAGGGATTCCCAGGGGGACCTCTGATCCCTGTCCTCCAAGGCCTGGGCTGTGTATGGCTCCTCAGGGGGTTTAGCTGTGGGGTTTACTGTGTGACCTGGTGGCCCCTAGTAGTGCACCTCCCTCTGCAGGGCCCTGAGTGTCCCCCTGCTGCTCCCCTGCCCTCAGGTGCGGGGCTGACGCCCAACTTACCCCCCTGGCGGTCTTCTGGGGTCTCAGGGCTCTTCAAGCCCCTTGCCAAGCTGATGAGCTGGGGATCAATGCGCCGCTGCTCCTGTCTGGCCAGCCTCACACTGCAGCACCGGCTCCCGGCGTCTTGCTGCGACCTCTCCTGCAGCAGCTGCGTCTGCACTGCCTGTCTGCCTCCCAGACACCTCCAGGGTTACCAGGGCTCCTCAGGGCACCGATCCCGCTTTTCAGCCGATGGTTGGTGCTGCAGAGAATGCAGGGTCCGGTTGGGATCCCGTGGGAAGGCCCAGGCAGGCCAATATCCCAGGTCCTCCGGCCTGGAAAGTCCCAGGCGACGGCGGAACGCGCCCAGATATTGTGGTGGAGGTGGGGGAGCCTCCTCTGGGCTTTTGTGCCGTATTCTTGGGGCAAAATAAGGGATTTATCCCATAAATAAGCCCACTCGATGCAGAGCTCCAGCTCCGTGTCACAATATCAGTTGTTTTAATTAAATTAATTAATTAAATGCAAATAAACAATCAAGAACAAGAGTTAACATCAATTAGTAAATGTTGTATTCAAGTGGGAAAAAATGTATTTGAGGCAGTGGGGCTATTTGCAGTTATCTTGTTCTACCATTTTGTATTTATATAGACCTGGGACTGCCATTGTGGAACCTTTATCATTTAGACCCAAGAAGCATTTTTCTGGACTGCTACTATATACTGTAAGTCAGACTCATTGGGGTAAATTTTTTCAAGTGGGGATAAGCAGAGTTAAAACATAAAATAACTCCACTCCCTATGTTTTCTGTGTGAGATATATATCAAGTAAAGACAAACTAAATTTGATCGTTAGTGGATGAAGTGGAATAAAGATATTTTAAGCAGTGGAACTATTTTAAGTTATCTTGTTATTCTATTTTGTATTTATTAAGGCCTTGGGTTGTCAATGTGGAACCACTATTACTTGGACTCAAGAAGTACTACTGTTTTATACTGTAAATAAGATCATTCGAGGTACATACATTTATCAAATAGGGATTTGCAGAGTTAAAACATAAAATAACGCCACTTCCTATGTTTTCTATGTAAGATATTTTTCAAGCATGGATAAGCTAAATTTGCTATATAGCGGTTGAATTTCCAGGTGAAGGCCAAGAAGGGAGCTTACTAGAGGGTGCACTGAGCTTTCACATATATTCCATACCAAAATCACCTGCCAGTGACAAAAGCACTACCTATATGAACTTTGATTTACTTTTTTTTTGAGGGGTATTGGAATGTTTATTGTATTTCATTGTGCATAAACATATGTATGTTTCTAAAATGTAGATGAGGATTAACGTTTTAGTGCTGGGTCTCCTTGACCTAAAGGGATCATGTTCCAAATGTTATATCTATTTCAGGGGCTTTTATTATCCTGGTCCTAAGGACATTGGGCCACATTCAATTGAGCTTTCGTGCGATCCAGTATCCCGTAAGTGAGGTCGCAAGTTAATTTGCTATTCAATGGCCGTCTTTTTGCAGGCTCCAAACAGGTTACAAGGTACGGCCTTGAAAATATTGCTATGGTTAAACACGTAACTTACAGCTTGCAGAAGCCTTTGATCATTTACTTTCGAAAGACTTACAATCGCTAAAATAGCAAATCGCTATTCAATTGCTCCGTTTCTCCAAGCCCACAAATGTTTTCAAAACCATGAATGTCAAAAGAAGGAGAAAATCCTATGAGTGCTAGAGAGGACACGCAAGGGGGTTAAACACCTGTTCGTAGCACTGTAAATGCAAATAAAAAATCACTACTACACTTTAAATAACGTGGGAAAGTGATGAAAGACATTAGAATTAATTGCACAACAGTCTCAAGCTCGCAAATCAACAGGAAATTAAATACATTTTATGTTTCATTTCGGGGCTAAATCGATCTCGGGTATCAATGAGTTAAAACATATCAGGCCACCCATATGGACTAGAACAGTATTGGCATTCATTTTTATAATTCTTTATTTTGCGGGTTTGCAAGTTTGATCACATATCGGACCCAAAAACCTAATTGATTGACATGTAACCTCCATGTTTTACTGTAATAATGACAGTCTTATTTTCTATTGGCTAAATCGAAATGGGAGGTTACGTACTTGCTTAATTGATCATGTTCCCGCTCTGAACTGCTATGAACCAGTGCATGTTTACGATTTCGGCTTGGGGACAGTAACTTGCGGGCTTGATCAATTGAATAGCTTTGCAATCGGAGACGAACAGGAGCCAGCAACACATCCACATGGCTTGGAATTGAATGTGGCTTATTGTTTCTGCTGGCGTAGGATGAATCCTGGTAGCAGTTCTACCAGCAGCTATTCAGTTCTTGTCCAGTTGACCACTCTGGGTAGTACCACCCTTTTTGTTCACTCAAACCCAAATACTCTGTGAATTCTATATAACAAAAAAATATCCTGACTGTGTATTACTTGGCACTTCACACATCCATTTATCAGTTACATGATTCACTGAATCTTACAACACTTCCTCTGCAGTAAGGGTTGGCTTAGACCCCTTTTAACATCATTTTTAGAAGGCAATGATTCAGTTTTTTTTATTTGGTTCCACATAGACTGAAGAAAGTGCTTGCAGCAGACAGGTATTTCTTTTAATTTAATAAGCTCTGTTTGAGTACATTGATCTTGACTCTAGGATCTGATAGCCCCATTAAATAAGTTATTATTCCTTTGTTCTTCTGGCTTCTTTTATTAATTTTCATACAAACCAGAATTTTTTTTTTGTTTCCAAATCTGCTCTCTTTTACATTCACCTTTTTCCAGACCTTTTGGGTAGGATGAAGGGTGAGTCAACCTCCATATATTATTCTAAGGTTTCCAGTGTAATCTTCCAAGCCTTTATTTGTTATTTTTTTAATGGCAAGCCATTCTAAGGGTTTCCTTTGTCAGTGTCATAAACACGAAAAGTGCATATAAGCAAAGCTTTCTTTTCATCCTCAGTTAGCTGGGGATTTCTAAAATAACCTATATTATGTTCTCATTTTGGTACAACTTGTAGGCATCTCATGATTTGTTGTGTAACTTTTTCTTCTCATAGGTAGGTTTCCACTTTTTTGCATCTGATAGTTGACAAAGATCACATCTCTTTTCTTTACTACATGGCTGTGTTACAGCCTAGGCCCACAAGGCAGAATATTTTCATGGGACAGCAGGCTGTCTGACGTTGCAGGTGCAATGCCATGCAACTGGCACTTCCTGACTTTACCATTACATATAAACATATACACTAATAATTCTCTATATAGGTGTGTGGTAAACTTTTTATTTGGTTACAGCAAGATGAAAGTAGTACTTACTAGGGGGCAAAAAAATCTGTACGGCCTAGGGAAGCATAAAAACTAAATACCCCCTTGCTTTACTCTCTGTCTTCTGATGATTTGTCATTTGATGAAATGTTCAATACCATTCTGCAGTCTGTTGTTTTATGCCATTATTTACAGAACTTTCTGCAGAAATAAGGCATAGCCCCCAACACACATTTACTGCCTTTGGGAACTCTCCTATTGGCAAGATTGTATTGTGACACATACAGTTGTAAGTAAAGTTCCCACATATTCTATTAGCTACTCACATCCTGATTGTGAGTTACCCACCCACAATCCCTACTGACAAGCCAAAGATTCAACTTAGGGCTAGCCTCTCCATTTATTTTTGTACATCACACACTTACGTTACACCAAATCCTTAAGTTACACCAAATCCTTAGTCTATTATGACAATGGAGTACATGCAAAAACGTCCAACCCACAACTAGAAAAAGTATATAGTTTATGACCAAAATATTTTTTTCAAACATTAATAAAGCTGTAGCAGCAATTAAACACACACCACTGTACTTTAAAAGCATGGAAGGCAAAAAAATGTATTAGAATTAATTACACAATAGTCTCCGAGGAACAAGTATCCAAAAAAAATAGTATTTTATATAATGTCTTAGACTGATCATGCATAACATACTTTAGCTATTTAGAAACAGCAACTAAAGTTCTACATACAGCAGATTCTACCCCAGACAAAGCGCATAAACTCAACCCACAAATCTCCCCTGAATGCTTCAGAAACTGCAAAGAAAAAGGTACCTTCCGCCATTTGGTGGGATTGCTGGTTAGCTCAAAACATGTTGTCTAATATCACCAAAGTAGCATCTGAAACCCTAAACACCACAATCAAGCCCTCAATAGATCTCTGCCTTTTATATATACCTAACTCCCACATCACTTAAAATCAAAATAAATGGCTACAGCTTTTAATGCTGCCGGCCAAAAATCACCTGGCCAAAAAATTAAAATCATCTGAATTAATCAAACAAGACATAATTAATAGACTAAATAATATAATGATTTACTAAACATAAGAACACGTACGCAAACTTTCTAGAAATCTGGGGAAATTGGATAAATTCCACCTATGCAATCTCTATAACTTGAAAATTAACAAATAACTCACCTCTGACATAAACATCTTCCAAAAACTAGCATACCTCGGGCTCAGGTGTAGACCTCACACCTTATAACAACCTTTCGACTACAATTCCAACAACAGGTAAAAAGCATTGAATAACTAAGAGGAAACATGTCTTTACTATTGTTCAAGTTTATTTCAAATTTTGTTGAAAAAGGAAAATGGATTTGGAGAAATTACGATGTTGTCTGTGTTATCGAATTAATGAAGAAACCAATACTGTATATAATACGTAAATATACTCTTTGACCTACATATCAGATTTGCTATACATAATACATAAACTTACTCTTTGACCTGCATGTCAAAATTGCTATATCTAAATTAAACGGACTCTTGTAACAATTACAATCTTTGAAAAGTAAAAATATGTTTTTGAAAGGTGCATAAAGCAATTAAAGACACAGTACATGACAAAAAAGCAAGAAAAAAAACATGAAACTGCTTAGAAATGATACATACCTCTCACAGAGGCTCACATGTGGACTTAAACACATAGATATATTCATTAACATATTTGAGTCATTATATATATATTGCAAAACAGACTATTGACAATATTACCCCTCAACATGACATATATCAAATACCAGGGGAACATACACCATAGTATGCAACAGGTTGATACCAATCTGGAAACACACAGAGACCACAACAACTCTGCTGTAATGCAATGACTTATAAATGATTAGACACCCCCCAAATAATACTCAGCAACACTAATGATCACCACCACAGCATACTACTGACATAGATCATCTATTCACAGCCATAGGAAGGTATTTCATCTACACCAAAACTTGGGTCTTAGAATCTGGGGTGTGAGAAATGTCAGCATGGGCAGCCTCGGGAGGTGACATTGATGGTGGCTACATTAATATATCGCTAGATAGTACATGCCAGACACTGCATTGTCCCAGGGGACATGAGGATTGAGGGACACATCATGACAATTATGTAAAATTGTAATAATTCATTATTTAAAAAAAATCTATCATTTGGTTAACAGCCTTTTAGGGGAATGGCGATACTGAGCAGTGCTACTATGAACACTTTTCATGAGTATTAAATCACAAACATCACCAATAATGTTGTTCACGAATGATGGAAAATATCCTGATAATAACACATGAAATAATACTTGAATGCATTTTTTAAATATTAATACATGTGATCACTTAAAAACCACACCTGTGTCTCTGTAATGGGCTAAAATGGTCACATTCCAACAGAGAGATCTTGGAGGAAACATTAATCTTTTATTATTTATTCTTTTGACAGCTGTGTATTTAAAAACATTTTTAGAAAAGGGTTAAAAGGAATGAAAATGGAATCTATAGATACCACTGGGGATTTGTTAAGATAGGATAGTAGAGAACTAAGTCTCGGTCAATATCCCTATTATGTCTTATCCCTTTATTCGTGGATATTTATGTAGTTAGTGAGAGTAATAATGTTTTTATTTTATATTTTTAGAAAACATTATTTTTCTTGACCAGATCATTTTGTGTCTTAGCTTCTATGAGTTTAATTTCTTAGAGGAGTCTGTATCTGTATATATATATGAGGTATTTCTCATTATCTTATATCACTTTTTCATACCAATACTAGTAATCTTGATTTTTCCTAAATGATCTGGAGGGTGAATTACCAGTGTTTTTTGTTTTGTTTTGTTTTAAGTCATATATTTTCCACAGTGAAATTAACCTTTGGTGTTACCATATTATTACAGACTTCAACGATCATCTCATCAATATCATCATTATAGATCAGTATAGTATAGGTCTTGTTCATAAAGTACTCTCTTAGTTAACACCCTTTAGATTCATAAGGTACTCTACTGGTAGTAATAATTTCTACAGTATATCTCCTCTTAATATACTTAGCAGATACCCCTGTTCATTGAATCCAGTTCTAAAACTAGTGTGAGAGGGAGTCATTAGTTACTATGTATCCATGTTAATTTGTGTGGGAACTGATTGGAGTAACCAGGATTGCATGACACGCTGTGTCTATGTCGACATTATATCTCTAGGGGGACTCATTTAATTGACACATTGCTGAAGCACCCCCCTACTTCCGATGTTTTCCCAGATAATATACCTCTCTACTTGGTGGAGAAATGGTCCTATTATACTGGGATTCACTTGGGAGAATCTGTTTCTAATAATGGTATGAGCGTTTCTGAGCACTAGCTATCTGGTCTGTTGGAGTTGACTAACTACTTCCGCCTCTGACGTCAGACGCACCCTATCGGGAAAAAAGGGGAGACCTAAGGGGTTAAAAATATTATGGAATAATAATAATAATAATAATAATAATCCTTAGCATCTATTAGGGTCACATATGGTCAGTACACCACAGTAACCATAATCTGACAGAACAGAAATCTCATCATACATTATTACATTTTATGGAATAACCAGCAATGCACATAGCACTTACATCTGGCCTTTATCTGCTCAATTAAAAAGATGAATACACATGTAATCCAATTCAGTTACACAGTTAAGGTACATGATCTTCATCTACAAGCATTACTACCATTTAGGTAGGTGTCATGATACATCACTAGCCATGACCATTAATAATGATGTGTCATCCCACAATGAATGCTTAGCTGTAACCATAGTCAGTGGTCCAAGAGTAGTATTACTATCTTTATATGATACTGGCGAATTGCCCGTCAAAAAATGACGGCAATGAGATGTGTATGTTTGGAAAGTTGTTTAGTTATTAATATACATATGGAATTGTAAGGTAGCTAATGTTGTTTTGTGTGTACTACTGAAATATATAATACAAATTAATAAATGAATATACTTTACCTATTTTGAACCATTGTGTTGAAGAGCTGTGAACCTTGTATGAAGTTGCTGCAGCATTAGTGGTGTGGAGGTGCTGTGTAAGCGTGATGAACGTGTGCAGTGTAATAGTGTGCGTGCGCAAGCCGAAACCGTTAGCGTAGTTGGGTACTTCCGCATTATCGTAAAATGGTGGGTAATGTGTGGTATGCGTCTTAGCGGATTATCCGTTTGTGGTGTTTTGCGAGTTTCTTGTGGTGTTTTCCGTGGTTAGAGTGCTGTAGCCTCGTTTTTGCTTTGTTCGGCCGCCATTTTTTCTCTCGCTTAGAGAATTTTTTAGTGTCTAAACTCTTTTATTTTTAGTTAAGTGAAGGTAAGTAGTTTTTTTGAGGTCCTGGATGCTTCCTCTTGCTGTAGGTAAGCTTTTTATGTATGTGTTGTGTGTATTTATTGTGTTTTGGCTTTTTTCCTGTCCACGGGTTGCGTCCGATTTTTGCGATGTCGTATGTGTGGTAACGTGTCTCATATGGTGTTGCGAAGTGCTTGTGGTGTTTAGCGTGTTTAGCCTCGTTTTCGATTTGTTCGGCCACCATTTTTTCTCTCGCTTAGAGAATTTTTTCGTGTCTAAACAATTTTATTTTGAGTTAAATGAAGGTGTAACTTGCTTTTTTCAGGTCGTGGATGCTCCCTCTTGCTGTCGGTAAGCTTTTTATGTATGTGCTGTATGTATTTATTGTGTTTTGATTTTTTTTCATGTTCACGAGTTGCGGCCGTTTTTTTTGCTACGTATTAACTGCTCGCCTCGCTATGCGAGGCTCGCATGCAATGAGCGCCTGTGGCGCTCATTGCCAAAGTGCTACAATTTAACGGCTCGCCTCGCTACACGAGGCTCGCCTGCAATGAGCGCCTGTGGCCAAAGTGCTACAGTTTAACGGCGAGCCTCGCTATGCTCGCCTGCAATGAGCGCCTGCGGCGCTCATTGCCAAAGTGCTACGGTTTACCCGCCCTCCTCGCTACTCGAGGCTCGCCTGCAATGAGCGCCTGCGGCGCTTATCGCTAAGTCCGCTAAAGTACTACGGTTTAACGGCTCGCCGGGCGATGAGCAACTGCGGCGCTCATCGCAAAGTCCGCTAAATCGTACAGACCACGCAAACAGCGTGACGACGATTCGTAGTTGGACAATTATAATATGTGATAATTTTGCTACGCTGATATCGCATTCATCTGGTATGCAAGTGTTATCACATTTTAAATGATGCTTATGATATCATGAAGTTTGAACACATACCCATTAATACGAAGAGGACACAAAGGTCAGCAGCCAAAGTGTTTGTTACTTTTTCATATTGATATTGAGGATGACATGCTTCACTAATGCATTTATTAATGCTGGCTTTGATTAGCAATGCTTGCAGGTGAAGAAGATGCCTTCATGGACCTGAACTGTGCCTAAAATCAAAATATTAAAAACAGACATAAATACTAAGGCATCAAAAAGAAATATAGGGTTGTTTTTAACATTTCACTAACTGATAGTCACTGAGGAATGCTGTGGAGAAGAAGCGAAGAGGACAATGGACTACGTGATGGGGGTAGTGATCTACTTACAAAATGTCACCATCACATAGGCCATGATCCGCTATTCTGTAGCCAGGCTACATTACTTGGACTAATAGATTGTCACTGAGCAGTGCTGTTGAGAAGGTTCAAACATAGGTGCAGCCACTATATCCACTTCTGCCATGCCATGGGGTCCCAACCCCATGTGCCAGCACGCCATATCCCTAGGTGAGAGGAAGTGGCAGCGGGAGGCAACCCTGAGGGGACAGCAGCACCTGAGATGGCAGAGGCATTGAGGCCAGGCTCACCTCTGCTCCCTCTCTCCTCACCCTCACCTCCACTCCCTCTCTCTCCCCAATCTCACCTCCACTGTCACGCTCTCATTCCTAGCCTCACCTTCACTCTACAGGGCCCCATCTCTCTCCTCTTTTTCCTCCTCTCCTATCATCCTCTTCTCATCCCCACTTGTTCCCTCCTCTCCACCATCCATATCAATTATAAAAATAAAATAGGGATAAACAAAATAAGTGCATATGTATAATGTATGTTTTATGTGTATTTGTTATATGTTTGTGTATATGGAGAGGGGTGGGCGGTACTTGTTGTGACCTATCTATATCTGTGTGCATTATTACTGTGTGTGTATGTATTTTGTGTGTTATCAGTTAATAAGTGTTTTGATAGATTAAGTGTAAAATAAGTATTTAAGAAATATAAATCAATAAAACGTAAGAACCTGCTCTGCAAAATCGCCTACTCTTTTTCTCTCTCAATATCCAATCACCTCCAGCTCCTGGACCTGCATGTCAATAGGTGAAAATCTACAACAGAATAATCGCAGGGCTGTGAAGCTCTCAGCCTTATTATCTCTCGTTGTCAATCACTGACCCATTATCTATTGGCTCCTATGGCTGTGGCACACACTTAAATTGTGGGATTGGTTTCACAATGTGAGCATTAAATAAACGCGCCCCCTAAAACAAACTGAGGCATGGTTTACGTGTGGAGGCTATAAGACGTGAATTGCACACTTGATACAATAGAATACATCTAGACATTTAGAGGGAAAAAAATACCTGTAGCCAATATTATGGGTCTGTCACTTACAGGCTTCTAATAGAATAAGGGCCCTTTGTTTGTAACAGGGGAGAACATCCCAAGCACAAACATATGAGCATGGTATGGCTGTTCTTCCACCTGTATGGCGCTAAGCTAATTATATTATCAGCTCTTTATTTACATAGCAACAACATATACAGTATCCCTGGGTACAATAAATGACAATACATAATATGCCAAACACATAAAAAAGAACTTAATGACTCCACTTTTGAGCTAACATTCATGCATATGGCACTTTTATACACAGTGCTATACAAGTTTGATAATCTGCAAGCTTACAGACTAAAGAAGATAATCAAGCAAAAAATAAAGGAATTAATGGAGAGAATCAAGGGTAGTTAAGGTAACTGGGAGTCTGGGAAACTGGGAGTCATGGGTAAGTATGTGATCTGAGTATGCAGAAAAAGGTACACATTTATGTTGAAGCTGGGGCATGTTTTAGTAGGTTAAACTGAAATTAAATGTAGAAAGAGTGGGGAAAGAAATTGTGGTGAATTTGGAGGTCAGAAGAAAAGGTTCAAGAATTGGAGCTTATACTGGAGATTTCTGCACTAGAGCAGGAATCATATGTTGGTGGAAGGTTGTGACAAGTCAACTAAGAAGCAGCAGAGGATATGGCGGTGCGTAAGGCCCAGTATCTTGTAGATTTAGGAATCAGTGTCCAGGAAGGAGTACTTGCAAAAACTGCTAGCAATATGTAGGGGATTCAATCCCACCTTTAAGACCAATCAGGGAACACTTGAAACAAGCCTCTTCCAGAATTTACATGATCTTCAGTCAATATATTCCTGCCTATGTGAGCCTGTTGATCCCTGATTATATTGCTCCTGTCAGAACTTTTTGGTCCTGTAAATATCCAATTATTAATTTCCTGTTGGAACTTGTTTGTTCCTATCAAGCTCATAACTTTTGGGTTCCAGTACAGAACTTGTTTGTTTCATTCAGCTCCAATTCCTAACCGCAATGATCTATTTGCAATCTTATAATCAGCCTGTATTCAGATGCCTTGGTTCCACATCTTTACCTGGGGCCACTGGGTTTGTCAAAATACAAACTCATAGTGTTGAAGTATGAGCACAAGGTCACCATTGAACCTGAAATTGGCACCATCAACCTTAAACCAGTCCTTAACGAATTGGCAAAACACATCAGTAATTAAGGGATTATCCAGCATCAGATTTCACTGTTAGATTACACGATGATCCCACATGCCTGTGCTAATATTTCAGCCTGAAATTATAAGCCTTAGTAAATTGTTATTCAGTAAATTTAAAAGGGCTCTATTTAAGCACACAGCATATTTTTTTTTTTTTTACAGAAGTTTTTAGTTAGTGAACTTCTATCCAAAAGCAAGGTCTTCACTAACTAAAAACTTCTGTAAATAAAATATGCTGTGTGCTTAAATAGAGCCCTTTTATATTTACTGAATCGCAATTTAATAAGGCTGTATATATTTTGCCTTGCTTCCAACAAACTGACATGAAACTACAGATCATAGAATATAGTATATAGTTACATAGTAATTGAGGTTGAAAAAAGACTTTCAGTCCATCAAGTTCAACCTTTTAAGATCTCCTCTGATCTGCAATATGCGGATTCGTTGTTAATTAATTGATCCAGAGGAAGGGAAAAAAACAAGTGAAAATTAGCCATTCATCTAAAAGGAAAAAATAAAATTCCTTCCTGACCCCAAATCCTGGGGATCAGATTCCTCCCTGGATCAATACTCTCTCTCTCTAATTATCCAGGATAACCCTGAATGCCATTTTTAATTAAAAGTATTTTTCCAACCTCTTTGGGATTTCTTCCTGTGTTAACCAATTATTTGGTGAATGTAGTGTAGCCCCATTATGTTGCAATGTTCCAACCACTGGTACCTCCCTTGTGTATACCGAAGAAAATAACCTAATTAGCTCATCTGCCTTTTCCTAGTCACTAATTATAAGAGGGCCTGTGTCACATTGTAATGTTCCTATAGCTTCCTTCATGGCCTTCTTTCCATTAATATATTTTAAAAATATTTTTGGGTTAGTCTTACTCTTTTGCAACTAATTTTAAATTTTCTATTTTAGCCAGTCTAATAGACTTTTTGCAAGCCTTGTTGATTTCATTGTACTCACGCAAAGCAGTCTCTGTCCCCTCTTGTGTGTATAATTTAAATACTTGATTTTTACTCTGTATCCTGATCTTTAAATCATTGCTAGGACGCAGTGGATGTGATTTACTCCTTTTACTTTTATTCCCACATGGTATATGGCGAGAAGTATGTATATTTAGTAAGGATTTGAATGTTGTCCATTTATGTTCAGTGTTTTTCAGTTGCTGCCCTTAGACCGTTAAAATCTGCCCTTTTAAAATTAAGAGTTTTTGTTGGCCCCTTACAGTTTTGTTTTTTTAATTTAATCTCAAATGAGACTGTGTTGTGATCACTATTTCCCAAAGGTTGCCCTATTTCAGCATTTGATACCATATCGATATTATTTGAGATAACTAAATCCAAGATAGCCTCATTTCTAGTAGGTTCTTGTATATCCTGGGCCAGATAATGATCTCTGAGTATACTCAAGAACCTGCTCCCCTTAGCTGGACTGCTGTTCTCATTCATCCAGTTTATTTCAGGGTAATTAAAATCTCCCATTATTAGAACTTGCCCATGTTTAGCTGCATTTCCAATATGTAACGATAATTGTATTTCCTTGTCTCAATTATATTTGGTGGTTTCTGGGTGAAGAGACAATTCCTTTTCCCTCTCTTCCTTTCACTTCATATTTTTCTGCTTTCTTTGCCGTTCCGCCTGCTGTCATCACTTAAACTTTGAGGGTAGGACACCGGCCCGCCCATCTCTCTGAGTGCCCTCCGCTAGGGACCCCTGAAAAGTACTTCTCGTACTTTGGTATGAGAATGTGTTTCTCCATACAGTTGCTTCCCTGGGGGTACATCACAGACATTACAGGTTTCTGTGGCCTTATCTTCCACCGGATGCATCTTTTCTTTCAGACCCTTTATCTATTTCTCGCAGCTCTGACTTATCCACTTTATATCTTTAATGCGAGGACTGACCTTTGACAGTTCACTCTCTAGCTTGGATACTTCCTGTCAGTTCGTGGCTAGATGGTGTGTTTTCGTCTGTTCAAAGTCACCCCGGCAGTATTTAGCCTCATCTGCAGACCGGGAGTCTGGGACTGGAGCTGCCTCACTTCGGCCTCTTTATGCTTGGATTTTATTTGCTACTTTAATCCTCCTGTTAGACGTTCTTTCTTTTCCAGAAGATTATCCGCAGCTTTCTCATCCCTTTCAACTTCACTATGGAACAACAACTTCTTGGGCTGTTTTTCTTCCCTCTGTTTCTGGCTCTGTCGGTTCCAGGTGCTCCTATTGGCTGGCTGACAACTCTCACCAAAACGTATCAGCCTCATCCAGTCATCTTGCTTCTGTTCTGGCCTAGTATCATCTAGACTCCAAAGGTAGGTCCTCTCTCATGGCTGCATCTTACTCCCGGATCTGTACTTCCTCTTTCTTTCTGTGCACAGCAAGCATATGCGATATCTCTGCTTGAAAGGAGCTCTCAGACTTTTGGTTTTGCTGGAATATTTCCAGCTGTTCAGGAACTTCAAGTACACCTAGCCTCTTGAATTCTAGATTCCTGGAAAACACTTTTATTTTCAGCATCCTCAGCCTTCATCTGTATTATTTCTTCTTTTAGTAGCTTTTCTAGTTGCTTTGCCTTCAAGGCGTCCAGCTTTTCATCTTCCTCGGCTTCCTTCAGCCGCAGTTTCTCCTCATTAGCTTGTTGCAAATTCAGTTCCCTCTGCTTGAACTGGATCTTTTGCTGCATGTTCAACTGAGGAACCTTCTCTGACTCCTCTATCAGGTCCTCCCTGAATATATTTGGCTGGTCAGACATGTTTTCTTCACACTTCTGTCTCTCCTGTACAGGCTCCTTCACTAGGCCTTGCATATGAGCTTCCTGCAAATATCGCTCTTCATTAAATGTAGCATCTTGTACACACAGTTCCTTCAGGTCAGTACTAGTCTCTTCTGGACAAACAACACTCTGCTCCAACTGTCCCTTGGTATCAGAGAGTTCGCTAACCAGCTACTGTTCTGGAGTTTGTAACAGCAGTTCCTTTCTTGTTATAGCTGCTCCCCTCTGAGATACATTGTTAGTGTGGAGATCTCGCTTCATCTGTTCGCCACTGTGCAGCCCCTTCTGCATAAATCTCTCATTCATCTTGTACTTGGGGGAACTCTCCCACTGCTCCCAATTAGACATATGTGCCTTCTTCCTATAGGACACTCTGTTGACTTCAAACGCAGGCTTCCTTCTCCATTCAGGAATATAATTTGGCATCAGATTTTAACAGGTTGAACTTGATGGACTGAAAGTCTCTTTTCAACCTTAATTACTATGGGCCTCATTCAATTGCAGTTTGGCCAATCGAATACGGCTCTATATAAGCACAGAGAATATTTTTTTTACAGAAGTTTTTAGTTAGTGAAGACCTTACTTTTGGATAGAAGTTCACTAACTAAAAACTTCTGTAAAAAAATATGCTGTGTGCTTATATAGAGCCCTATTCAATTGGCCAAATTGCTATTGAATGAGGCCCTATGTAACTATGTAACTATGTATCATCCTGATAACCTTAATTTTAGTAACAATTTGCCCGTCTTCTACTTCAGGCTTTTTCAGTCCCACTGGGATAGAGTTCATCTGCACTCCTTGCTTTACTTCTTTCCCGTTTTTCTTCTCTTTATCCATAGCGCTTTGTTTTATGGCCAACTGAGACAGAACGCTCTTGAGATACTTCATAGTTTTATAAGGACACATCTCCATGCTCTGCTTCATATGTCCTCTTAGAGACAGTGGTTTGTCTTTCACCATCTCAATCTCCAGACCCTTTTCTTCCTTATCTTTCACTTTAGTAAGGTTTCCAGTGTCTTCATAATTTTTTGGACATTCTTTCTTTGTAAGAACGCTGGCTATATTCATCCACTTGGTCTCTCCTTTCTCTAGGTCAGAGATCTTTGTCAGGCACTTTCTTTCTCTAGTACTACAAGGACAGGTGGCTGTGTCTGTCCGGGTTTCTTATGGAGTCATCCTCATTGCTTTTACCCAAAAGGTCTCTGCATCGGTTTGGACTCAAAACTTCACCAATGACTTGATCAGTATGCTTCTTACTGAGGCTGGTTTTTCACTCAGTCAGTGACAGTACTTTGTCCTTTTCTCTTTGACTGTTGCTCACAACCTTAGTTGCTTTTAGATCATTGGCAGTTTGATCCAGGGGCAAAGGTTCTTTACCTGCACTAGAAGCCTCTTTTGCTTTCTCAGCAATTTCTGTTACTTTCACAGCAATCTCATTTGTGCCCTCTGCCGTCTCTGCGGCGCCCTCTGCCATCTTACTTGCAGCTCCGTCTGCCATCTCACTGGTGCTGTCAGCAGTCTCTATTGCCATCTCAGCCGTCTCTTTTGCCATCTCAGCAGTCTCAGCAGTTTCTTTTGCCATCTCAGCAGTCTCAGGAGTCTCTTTTGCCATCTCAGCAGTCTCTTTTGCAGTCTCAGCAGTCTCTTTTGCAGTCTCAGCAGTCTCAGCAGTTTCTTTTGCCATCTCAGCAGTCTCTTTTGACGTCTCAGCAGTCTCTTTTGACGTTTCAGCAGTCTCTCTCGCCAGCTCTGCAGTTTGTTTAGCAGCTACTGCGGTCTCTCTTGCGCTCTCTGCAGTCTTTTTTTATTACATAGTTACATAGTTACATAGGGCCTCTTTCCATTAACGGCCGTAGCAGATGCGTGGCCGCAAGGACCGACCGCAGGCTATTTGCCTATTCAATTACCTTGCGGCCGAGGGCTCCGGCAGGCTTGAGGCCGGTGCCCTGTTATCCCTTGCGGCCGCACGCGCAGCAGGAAAGCCTTTGATCTTACACGGCCGCAAGAGTTTCGGCTGCAAGAAAGCCACGGTTGCTATTCAAATGCTATGTAAACCCTCTCGTCAAGCTAAAACCGAGCCGCAGCTTACTTGCACCAAAAAGGTTCCGCTAGCACCAATTAACACATAATAAAGCCATCCTGCACTTTGATGAGACGATAAAGTGATTGGAGGTGTTAGCATTCATAGCACAACATTCCCCTACACTCAAATCTGAAAATCATTTTTATTTAATTCATGTAAAATGTCCGTGGACAAAGTCCCAAGGGCTTGGAGCACCTCAGACCCGCAAAGGCTGTGGGATTAGCCTCCGTCAGGTCCGTAAATGGGTAAAATAGACCCACGGGTCGTAAAGGGCTTACTTACAAGTCGTAGCATAGAAAAGCCATCCTGTACTTTTATTAAAAGTGAAAGTGATGTTTGGTTTTAGAATTAATAGCTCAACATTCCCCTACTCTCAAATCAGCAAATAAAGATATTTAACTTCATGTTCAATCTTCGTGTTTTATCTATCATGCAAGCCCGCACGGTTTTGAATAACGAGCTACGGGCTTGGAGGACATGCGCCCTCCAAGCCCGCACTGGCTTGAATAAATGAGCTACGGGCTTGATCATTGAAGTCCGTGGGACTTGGACGGATTTTAAAATCAAAGTACAATTTGGCGATGTGCAAGCTTGAGAATGTTTTGCTATTAATCCTCATGCCCCCCCCCATTATGTTCCCTATCATTTACAGTGCTTTGCAGTGCTGGATTGAATATATATTGGCTTCTACAATCTTTGAGTTTGCGGCCCTCAACCTCCGAACCCGTACAGGTTTTAACAAGGACAAGCCCGCGGGACTTCAGGATGGAAAATAAACCGTAAATTATATATCGGATTTGGGGGATGTGCAAGCTTGAGAGGGTGTTGCTATTAATCCTCATGTCCCCCATTATGATGCCTAGCATTTACAGAGCTTTACAGTGCCATCTTGAATTTATATTTGCATTTACAGTTTTCTGACTTTGCAACCGGAAAAATATGATTTACGGGCGCGGGAAAAAACGATTGCGGCCATTTGCATGATATGCGGCCAGCCGTAAGGGGGATATCCTTGCGACGCCGTCCATTTGAATAGCAGGGTAGAAGTAGCTCTACACGCGGCCGTAAGACGGCCGCAAGGAATCACAGCTTTGCGGCCATTTTACGGCCGTTATTAGAATGAGGCCCATAGTATTTAAGGTTGAAAAAAGACTTTCAGTCCATCAAGTTCAACCTTTTAAGATCTCCTCTGATCTGCAATATGCGGATTAACTATTAATTCATTAGTTGTTAATTAATTATTAATCAATTATTTAATTTTTTTTTTTTTTTTTTTTTTATTAATTAGTCCAGAGGAAGGCAAATAGAAAAAAAAAAAAAAAAGCGAGACTTAGCCAATCGTCTCAAAGGAAAATTTAAAAAATTTGGTTCAATACTGTCTCTCTAATTATCCATGATAGCCCTGAATTCCCTTTTTAATTAGAAATCAATCTAGTCCCCTTTTAAAGTTATCTATCGAATCCGCTGTCACCACTTCCTCTGGTAGAGAATTCCACAGATTAACCACCCTTACTGTGAAGAACCCTTTTCTTTCTTTGAGGTGGAATCTTTTTACTTCTAACCTCAAGGGATGTCCTCTTGTCAGTTGAAAACCTCTTGGCACAAAAAGCTCCCCTGACAAATCTTTATACTGACTCTGGATGTATTTATATAAGGTAATCATATCTCCTCTTAGACACCTTTTTTCTAGAGAAAATAAGTTTAATTTGGTTAGTCTTTCTTCATAACTTAGCCCCTCCATTCCCCTTATTAGTTTTGTTGCCCTCCTCTGTACCTTTTCCAGCTCTAAAATGTCCTTTTTATGAAGTGGTGCCCAAAATTGTACTCCATATTCCAAATGAGAGCGTACTAGAGATTTGTATAGTGGCAGAATTATATTTGCTTCCCTGGCTTCTATACCCTTCTTAATACATGCTAATATTTTATTTGCCTTTTCAGCTGCTGCTTGGCTTTGAGCACTGTTACCTAGGTGGTTGTCCACAAGCACTCCCAAATCCCTTTCAATATCTGATAAACCTAGATTTGCTCCATTAAGATTATAAATTGCATGGCTATTTTTCCTTCCCAGATGCATAACTTTACATTTATTAATATTAAATCTCATCTGCCATTTAGTGGCCCATTCCTCAATTTTATGTAAATCCCCTTGAAGGGAAAGCACATCATTATCTGATTTAATTACCTTGCACAACTTTGTGTCATCAGCGAAAATGGAGACACCACACTCCAATCCTACCTCTAAGTCATTAATAAATATGTTAAAAAGGAGAGGACCTAATACTGAACCCTGAGGAACCCCACTTACCACATCCAATCTGAGTATGTTCGATTTACAACAACCCTTTGCTTCCTGTCTTTTAGCCAGCTCTCAATCCATGAGCAGATATTTACTGCAATTCCTGTATCTATTAGTTGGCACAATAGTCTCCCATGTGGCACTGTATCAAAAGCCTTTGCAAAATATAAAAAGACTACATCCACTTAGTTGCCATGATCCAGGTTCCTACTAACCTCCTCACGGAAAATAATTAGATTTGTTTGACATGACCTATCCCTCATAAATCCATGTTGACTCCTACTTATAATCCTGTTCAAATAGACATATTCTTGTATATTATCCCTTATTAACCCTTCTAAAAGCTTTCCCACTACAGAAGTGAGGCTCACTGGTCTATAATTCCCCGGATTTGCTCTTGCTCCCTTTTTAAATATCGGTATCACATCAGCTTTTCTCCAGGCATCTGGTAGAGACCCTGTGTTGAGTGAATCTTAAAAAATTAAATATAATGGTTTGGCTATTACAGAACCCAGTTCCCTTAGTACCCTTGGATGTATTCCATCAGGACCCGGGGCTTTATTAACATTTATTTTTTCCAACCTCTTTTGGATTACTTCCTGTGTTAACCAATTATTTGGCAAAGGTAGTGTAGCCCCATTATGTTGCAGTGTCCCAACCACTGGTACCTCCCTTGTGAATACCGAAGAAAAGAGCCTATTTAGCTCATCTGCTTTTTCCTGGTCACTAATTTTCAGACAGCCTGTTTCACATTCTAATGTTCCTATAGCTTCCTTCCTCGCCTTCTTCCCATTAATATACTTAAAAAATATTTTAGGGTTAGTCTTACTCTCTTTTGCAATTAATTTTTCAATTTCTATTTTAGCCAGCCTAATCTCGCTTTTGCAAGCCTTGTTGATTTCCTTGTATCCCTGTAAAGCAGTCTCTGTCCCCTCTTGTTTGTATAATTTAAATGCCTGTTTTTTACTCCTTATCTTGATTTTAAATCATTGTTAAGCCACATTGGATGGGATTTACTCCTTTTACTTTTATTCCCACACGGTATATGCCGATGTGTATTTATATTTAGTAAGGATTTAAATGTTGTCCATTTATGTTCAGTGTTTTACCTCTCAGTTCTCTGTCCCAGTCTATACTTTGTATTGCTGCCCTTAGACCTTTAAAAACTGCCCTTTTAAAATTAAGAGTTTTTGTTGGCCCCTTAAAATGTTGTTTTTTAAATTCAATCTCAAATGAGACTGTGTTGTGATCACTGTTTCCCAAAGGTTGCCCTATTTCAACATTTGATACTATATCAATACTATTTGTGATGAGTAAATCTAAGATAGCTTCATTTCTAGTAGGCTCCTGTATAACCTGGGCCAGATAATGATCCCTGAGTGTACTCAAGAACCTGCTCCCCTTAGCTGAACTGCTGGTCTCATTTATCCAGTTTATTTCAGGGTAATTAAAATCTCCCATTATTAGAACTTGCCCGTGCTTAGCTGCATTTCCAATCTGTAACAATAATTGTATTTCCTCACTCAGCTATATTTGGGGGTTTATAGCATACTCCTACTAATATTCTTTTGGAATTTGCTGCTCCGCTATTTAATTCTACCCACAAATATTAAACTTTATCACTAGGTCCTCCATAAAAATCTTTTCTGACTATAGGCTTAAATTCAGGCTTAACAGACAGACAAATCCCTCCTCCTCGTTTACCATTGCCTCTATCTTTCCTAAATAGGTTATAACCATCCAGATTAACAGCAGTCAAGAGATTCATCCCACCACGTTTCGGTAATGCCTATTAAATCCCATTTTTCATTAATTGCTAATTATTCTAACTCTCCCATTTTTCCCGGCAAGCTTCTGGCATTAGCAAGCATAAACCTTATGTTATGAGTCTGTAGTTCTAAGTGCCTGCCACTGTACTTGAATTACTTAGTACTACCTCCCAATTGACTATTCTACCCCTCCCCCCATCTCCTCCCCTATGAGTTGTTAATTCATCCCTTATACCCTCTACACTTTCTACCCCATTACTTATATCTAGTCCCTCCCCCCACCTACTAGTTTAAAAACTCCTCCAGCCTTTCTACCATTCTATCCCCTAGTACAAAAGCTCCCTCATCATTAAGGTGCAATCCATCCCTACTGTAGAGATTGTACCATAGAGATTTATGCTCTCTTGGTGGCTTTTTGCACTCTCTCTGCCATCCACCAGGTCTCTAACTCCTTATTTCTTTCTTCATCAGATCTGGTTTGCCTCCCCTTAACAGGGAAACTGCTTTTTCAACTTGGGTAGACAAGCATGCCCATTGGATAGCGATAAGCTATACAATCTCTGTACTCTTTTCACTCCGATTCTGTTAAGGAACTCTTCCTTCAGGGTACAATAATTTCAGCCCTTTCTGCTGGTTTTCTTGATGACAAGCTCTGCCCACTTTCTGGTATGTAGTGGCATCTAACAGGGGTCTCAATAGTTCCTCCATTATTATACTGTACTGTGGGCTGTCTTCTTAAACACAGACAATTTTCATCCCACCACTGCCACCAAAATGTGACAGATTCACTATTAGTTTTCAGCAAAATGGAGGACTCGGGAAGCTCTGACATGCTTGAACAGGCTTTAATGTATATTGTCAGCTTAATAAAAACAAAACAAAAAAAAACACCTAGCTTCTTTAAAGCACTCACTACACATTAGAGGCTAATACAGGCTAATCATACAGCAGGCCTGTACACTTATCTGTTTAGAGACCACTCCCTTCAGGGTCTGCAATCCATCTCTTTCACCTCTTCTCAGTGTTGTGTCTCTCAATTATGCTGAGTGTACACTTAAATTAGCCTCACTGGCTTTCCAGGTCTCCCTGACCTCTCTCTGGCCACACAGAGCTGTCCCTGGTATGCTCTGTCTCTGCAGAGGCTCCACGCAAACAATTCTCCAACTGGAGGTAGTACCAGGCCTTGATTGCAGCCACACCCCTGCCTTTTGAGCAGGTTGTTAACTCTCTCACTCCTGGGGAGAAGTCTTGAAGAGCTCTCTTCTGACCCCTGGTGGCACTTCACCACAATATTTTCTCTGACTATAGGCTTAAATTCAGGCTTAACATACAGACAAATCCCGTCTAATCTTTTACCATATACCCTGTATTTTCTAAATAGGTTATAACCATCCAGATTAACAGTCCAGTCATGAGATTCATCCCACCATGTTTCACTGAATGCTACTACCTCACAAGAAGCTCTACATGGAACCAAACAAGACTTATACACTTGCCCTATAAAACAAAAACATCAGTACAATGTGTAAAGTTAAATAATCTCTTTGATCTCATGGACTTGATTTGACCCATATGACTTTATATACAGGATCGCTGATTAACATATCACTGGTTTAATATCCTTATTTTGTTGCTATAATAATTTGACTAGTCCAAATAGATCTTTTTTTTTTTTTTTATTCATTAATTTTTATTTTTCACAGTCATATGTCATAACATTTTTCATACTTGTAAATTTAAACATACATGTCATAAACAGCATTTAATAAAATCTGAAAGTCTTTGTATAAACTATAAAAATGTTGTTTTAACTGTGATCTTCCTCACATAAGCAGGAATTGTAGCCATTTATTATGTTGCTTTATAGTAGAGGAGAATAGTCTTCAAATAGGCAAATGTCTATATAGTCTACAAATAGGCAAATGTCTATCGAAGGGTGTATTGCTGTCTTCAAAATGGTAGATGCCAATTCCATGACTTTGGTCCAAATGTTCTGAACTATTGGGCATTCCCACCAAGTCTGGAGAAATGTACCTGTAGTTTGGCATAGTCTATAGCAACTTGAAGATGTTTGTGTGTTCATTTTATGTAATCTATCAGGTGTGAGTTAAGCTCTGTGCAGCACCTTTATAGAAGTTTCAAGTAGACTAATTTTGTGAGCCTTTGCTCACAGTGTAGGACTGCTAGTACAAACAGTCCACACTTTGGTAGCGCCAAAGAAAGACAAGCCTAAAAATAAAAAAAAAGGAAATCAATGTATAACAGTAACAAGCACGACAGTCTCAGACTTGTAAGTATCTTGCAAAATATTCAGGGTCCTGCTGCCTTTCAAAGGTACGCTGTCCACAAAGTGACCGAAAAAGATCAAATCTTCAAAACAAAAGGAAATAGAGGCCAAGCATCAATATAAATTCAACACAAAAATATATCGCTTTTTATTGGTGAGTTTGGAGACACAGCCTCACTACCAAGAAGGAAACTCGAGTGGACCACGAACCTTTGGAGTTCCAGCATATACCTTTACGATACCTCATATATTTGGGGTAATACCATGCGAGTTGGCATTTATTAACCAGAAGTGGAGACCTATATATATCTTTGCTTATATTTGTGCAGATTTTTTCCCACTTATGTGGATCCCATTGTTTTCCCATGTCTGATTCTCATTGTTTCATAAAGTTAGTTTTGAAATTGGTTGTCGGGGCATTTAGTATAGAGTAAATAGATCCAAGGACACCTCTGGTTAGTGGGGCTTTGCTGCATATAAGGGATAACCAGTTGGTTTGCAGTTTAACGCATTTTTTTAATAGTATGATCACTAAATGTTATATTTTACAATAATTGTAATGCTCCTTGGGCGGGATGTTACAGTTAATCCTCAATTGGTCAAAGGTAAGGAATTGTCCATTTGATAACCATTTACATAATTTGTCAAGTTTAGCTGTTGTCCACCAGTTTTTAGAATCCTCTCTCAAGCTGTCCCAAATAGGTTGAGATGTAAGTGTGGGGGTTAGTTCTGTTAAACTGACTGCTAATTGATTTTTTCAGTTAGCCCTTTTCCAGTTAGTTATCGAAAGCTTTATCATAGGGTTGTTATGCTTCAGTATATGTGGTGGGATTGATGGATTACAGATAACGAATTCCCATGTTTGGAGTTTTATTTGGTAATTTTCCAGAAATACCAAGGCTGGTTGTTGTTCACTTGGAGTGTGCTTGGGGCATGAATGCGATCTGGGCCATGTTATGATATAATTTTAGGTTAGGACATGACAGCCCTTCTGTATTTTTGTTTCCGAATATGTGTGTATGGGCTATCTTCGCTCTTTTATTATTCCATATAAATCTAGTTATATATTTTTGAAAATTCTCTATTTGTGAATAATTGGTATAGGTTAGGATCTGAATAGATATAATATTATTGATAATATATTCATCTTAATGGTGTTTATACGCCATGTCCATGATAATGGATATTTGCTCCATTTGTTAATATCAGTTCTAAAGGACTTAAATAATAGGATATAGTTTGCATTGTACAGTCCAGGCAGGTTATGTTCAATCCCATGTATTTTATGTGGTGTTTAGGCCAAGAGAACAGATATTGTCTTTAAGGTGGTCTAGGTCTTGTTGGGGGAGCAATGATCCTATTGCTTCCATTTTATCTACATTTACCCTTAGTCCTGAGATCACTCTAAAGGAATCCAAGATGCCCATCAAGGCTGGTATGGAGTTTACCGGATCTACCAATGTGCACAAGATATCATCAGCGAACAAGCAGCACTTAAATGTTTGCATTCCACCCGTGACTCCCTTTACTAATGGCGTGGACCTAATAGCTTGGGCCCGGGGCTTAATTGCTAAAGCAAATAAAAGTCTAGTCCCTCTGTATGGAGATATGGTCTCTGTTTGAGCCTTGTAGTTTTAGGTGTGCAAGAAAATTAATAAAATTACCCTTAATGCCCATCTTCGCCAAGATCTTGTGCAAATATGTCCATTTCAGCTAATCAAAGGCCTTCTCTAAATCTAAGGCTATTGTGCATAAGGGGATAGTCTTAGATTTGGCTATATGATATATGTTGAGAATCCGCATAACATTGTCCCCCACCTGTCTGAACGGCACAAATCCTACCTGGTCTTTGTGAACCTGTTTAGGTAAGAACCTGGAGAATCTAGTTGCCATCAACTTTGCTAGTATTTTAATATCTCCATTAGGCAATGAGATTGGACGGAAGCTTTTAACTTCGAATGGGTCTCGTCTAGGTTTAGGGAAGAAGACCATGTCAGACTGGTTGAATTTGGGTTGCATTTGTTCCCTCTTAGGATTTCACTATATAATCTATTTAGGTATGGAGCAAGTTTATTGGCATGAGTTTTATAATAAATGTTGGAGAAGCCGTCAGGCCCAGGGGGTTTGCCTAGTTTTAAAGATGTTATGGTTTCTAAAAAAATGTCTACAGTTGTTTTAGCATTTAGATTTTCCATGTCTGGATTTGAGATTGGTGGGATATCATATTTGTTTAAAAATTATTTTATTGTGAAGTTACTAGTTTTTTATTAGGATGAATATATTTTTTGATAATAATTAAGAAGCGTTTATTTTCTTTTTGTTTGGCTCTCGGCTGTTAGTCCTCCCGAGGTTCTGATCTGGTAAATTTGATTTTGATTTTGCTTGCATCTCCGTTTCCTAGATAGCATAGGGGATAATTTATTTGCAGGTAGAAAAAAGTTTTTCTGACGGCTTTCTCTGTTTTTTCTGACATGATGTTATCCAGTTCTAACCGGATTTTTTTTTTTTTTTTTCCTAAGCGAGTTTGAGAAGCTATTTTGATTTTGTCTCTCTAGCATATGTAATTGTTTTAAGAGTTTAGTCTCTTTGAGGGATTATTTATTTTTATATGTAGATGCTATTCTCACTAGAGTCCCTCTTATGAAAGCTTTTAATAGAAGCACCTGTCATAAGGCATCATGATACCTGGGCGATGTCACCAATCCTATGCACGCTTTGTCAAGATCCCCAATTTGCCCAACTGTCTTACTTCTCCTTCAGCCTCCGGAAGTCCAGTGCATGGTGCATGCTATTTGTGAGATTTAAAGGAATCACGTCCCTGAAATTAGTGCACTCAACTAGCATGATGTAACCCATCCAATGTTGTGTATCAGATATTTATGTTAAAACATATCATTTATCAAACTGTGTCACCCCAGAAATCACAGAAGCATTTTATTATTTATTCAGTTTTATTCAATTAGTTTGAAATGATCTGTTTATTATATACTAGCGACTTGCCCGTCAAAAATGACGGCAATAAAAACTGAAGCCTGGCAATGCTGTTTGCCACACAATGTAAGCCTCTCCCCCTCTACTTTACTGGCCTTGTGATGAGCGCCTTTGGCGCTCATCACAGGCCTTGCAATGAGCCCCTTTGGAGCTCATTGCGAATCTTCCCCCTGTTCTCCCTCCCGTGTGTCTTTTCCCCCTCCTCTACCTCCCCTGTGTCTCTTTCCCACCTATCCCTCTGTGTCTCTCCCCCCTCCCTCTGTGTCTCTCCCCCCTCCCTCTGTGTCTCTTCCCCACTCTCCCTCTGTGCCTCTTCCCCACTCTCCCTCTGTGCCGTGCCTCTCCCCCCCCTCTTCCCCACTCTCCCTCTGTGCCTCTCCCCCCCTCTTCCCCACTCTCCCTCCCCTCTTCCCCACTCTCCCTCTGTGCCTCTACCCCCCTCTTCCCCACTGGGCCGTGCAGAAGACAAATGGATTTTATTATAGTACTGTATGTCCCTAAAAATGTCAAGTTTTCACACCTCATATCTGCAATTTGTATTTATACTACAGATAGATTAGCAGTCCAGGATGCAAAATGTGTACGTCATAAATCTTTTAATGAGGGGGAAGTGCAGGAACAACTGCCCATAACTAGCTACAGCAAGGGAACAGAGACATGTATATAAAGTAATTATTTTTCTTTATTAATATATTTTAATATTAAAAAGATGTAACAATTGTATTTATAGGTTCAATAAATAAAATGTGTTTATTTTGTGTTAAAATATGATTTATAGACAATTTATTAGAATGTTTGTTCCTAGGCAACATGGTTTTATGACTTATAATAACCCCTTGAGTACTGGCTTAATACCAACATATCATATTTTTTTAATTACACATATATTGAAATTGGATTGTTAAGTGTCAAATAATGTTGAAATGTCATTTTGTACTGTCACTTTAAATGCTTTTGGGAGACTCAGCAAAGGTTTTCAGAGCATTGAAAGTGGTCTTTGGTTACATAGGGCCTCATTCTATTATCGGCCTTAAAACGGCTGCAAGGCTGCGATTCCTTGCGGGGGTTCCGTTATCTTGCAATTCAATTATACGGCCCCGCAAGGATCTCCCCTTACGGCCGGCCGTAAATCTTGCAACCGGCCGTAAGCTCAGAAAACTTTAAACGCAAAAATAAATTCAAAACGGCACTGTACAGCTCTGTAAATGCTAGGGATCATATTGGGGGACATGAGGATTAATAGCAACCCCCTCTCAAGCTTGCACATCAGCCCAAATCCGAGTTTACATTAACTGTTTTTCCATGGAATTTTGACATAAATTAAAAAATGATTTATTTACGGATTTGAGTGTAGGGGAATGTTGTGCTATTTTTGCTAACACCTACAATCACTTTATAGTCTCCTCAGAGTGCAGGATGGCTTTATTTCAGCTTTATAATGTGCTTAATTGGTGCTAGCGGGACCTTTTTCCTGCAAGTAAGCTGAAGCTCGGTTTTAGCCTTGCAGAGAGGGTTCCCGGAGCAATTGAATAGGAACCGGGATTTTCTTGCGGCCGAAACTCTTCGGATAGCAAGGCGCCGGCCGCAAGCCTGCCGGAATCCCCGGCCGGAGGGGAATAGAATAGCCGAATAGCTTGCGGCCGGTACTTGCGGCCCCGCATCTCCTACGGCCAATAATAGAATGAGGCCCATAGTAATTAAGTTTGAAAAAAGACTTTCAGTCCATGAAGTTCAACCTGTTAAGATCTCCTCTGATCTGCAATATGCGGATTAGTTATTAATTAATTTGTTGTTAAAAAATTATTAATAGTATAGTATAGGAGGATGAATAAAGAGTTAGTCCATCAAGTTCAACCTTTTTAGATCTCTATTGATCTTTTTAATGTGGACTATTTATTATTAATTGTTAATTGATCCAGAGGAAGGCAAACAGAAAAAAAAAAACATTAAAACTTTGCCAATTGTCTCATAAGGGGAAAAAAAGCAAAATACCTTCCTGACCCCAGAAACTGGCGATCAAATTTCTCACTGGATCAATATTCCTTCGCTAGTTATCTAGGATAGCCTTGAAAGCCCTCTTTATTCAAAAATATATCTAACCCCTTTTTGAAGTTGTCTATCAAATTTGCTGTTACCACTTCCTTTGGTAGAGAATACCACAGTTTAACCACCCTAACTGTGAAGAACCCTTTTCTTTGTTTAAGGTGACATCTTTTTTCCTCTAACCTCAAAGGGTGTCCTCTTGTCAGTTGAAAATCTCTTGCTACAAAAAGTTCACTTGACAAAGCCTTATATTGACCCTGGATGTATTTAAATAAGGTAATCATATCCCCTTGTAGACACCTTTTTTCTAGCGAAAATAAGTTTAGTTTGGTTAGTCTTTCTTCATAACTTAGCCCCTCCATTCCCCTTATTAGTTTTGTAGCCCTTCTCTGTACTTTTTCCAGCTCTAAAATGTCCTTTTTATGAAGTGGTGCCCAAAATTGTACTCCATATTCCAAATGAGGCCGTACTAGAGATTTGTATAGTGCAGAATTATATTTGCTTCCCTTGCTTCTATAGCCTTCGTAATACATGCTAATATTTTACTTGCCTTTGCAGCTGCTGCTTGGCTTTTAGTGCTGTTACCTAGGTGGTTGTCCACTAGTACTCCCAAATCCCTTTCAATACCTGATACCCCTAGATTTGCTCCATTAAGATTATAGATTGCATGGCTATTTTTCCTTCCCAAATGCATAACCTTGCATTCATTTGTATTAAATCTCATCTGCCATTTAGCCACCCATTCCTCTAATTTATGTAAATCCCTTTGTTGGGAAAGTACATCATTATCTGATTTTATTACCTTGCACAATTTAGTGTCATCAGCAAAAATGGAGACACTACTTTCGAGTCCTACTTCTATGTCATTAATAAATATGATAAAAAGGAGAGGACTTAATACTGAACCTTGAGGAACCCCACTTATCACATTGGACTAATCGGAGGATGTTCCATTTACAACAACCCTTTGCTTCCTGTCTTTTAGCCAGCTCTCGACCCTTGAGCAGATACTTACTGCAATTCCTGTATCCCTTAGTCTGCTCACTAGTCTTCCATGTGGCACTGTATCAAATGCCTTTGAAAAATCTAAAAAGACTACATCCACTGAGTTGCCCTGCTCCAAGTTCCTACTAACCTCCTCATAAAAACTAATTAGATTGGTCTGACACGACCTATCCTTCATAAATCTGTGTTGACTGCTACCTATGATCTTGTTCAAATAGACATTGTCTTGTATTCTGTCCCTTATTAACCCTTCTAAAAGCTTCCCAACTACAGATGTGAGGCTCACTGGTCTATAATTCCCTGGATTTGCTCTAGATCCCTTCTTAAATATAGGTATCACCTCTGCTTTTCTCCAGTCCGGTAGAGACCCTGTAGTGAGGGAGTTTTGAAAGATTAGATATAATGGTTTGGCTATTACAGAACCCAGCTCCCTCAGTACCCTTGGATGTATTCCATCAGGACCTGGGGCTTTATTAACATTTATTTTCTCCAATTTCTTTGGATTTCTTCCTGCGTTAACCAATTATTTAGTGATGGTAGTGTAGCCCCATTATGTTGCGGTGTCCCAACCACTGGTACCTCCCTTGTGTATACCGACAAAAATAACCTATTTAGCTCATCTGCCTTTTCCTGGTCACTAATTATCAGATGGCCTGTGTCACATTGTAATGTTCCTATAGCTTCCTTCCTGGCCTTCTTCCCATTAATATATTTAAAAAATATTTTAGGGTTACTCTTACTTTCCATTGCAACTGACTCATTTTCTATTTTAGCCAGTCTAATAGCCCTTTTGCAAGCCTTGTTGATTTCCTTATAGTCACATAAAGCTGCCTCTGTTCCCTCCTTCTTGTATAATTTAAATGCATGTTTCTTTTTCCTCATCATGATCTTTAAGTCATTGTTAAGCCACATGGGATATGATTTACTCCTATACATTTCATTTCCACATGGTACATGCCGATGAGTATGTTTATTTAGCAAGGATTTGAATGTTGTCCATTTATTTTCAGTATTTTTCCCTGTAAGTTATTTGTCCCAGTCTATATGTAGTATTGCTGCCCGTAGCCCATTAAAGTTAGCCCTTTTAAAATATAGAGTTTTTGTTGGCCCCTTACAACTCTGTTTTTTGTATTCAATCTCAAATGATACTGTGTTGTAAACACTGTTTCCCAAGGGTTCCCCTATTTTAACATTTGATATTATATCAATATTACTTGTGATGACTAAATCCAAGATGGCCCCATTTCTAGTAGGTTCTTGTATTACCTGGGCCAGATAATGATCCTCGAGTGTACTCAAGAACCTGCTCCCCTTAGCTGAGCTGCTGGTCTCATTTATCCAGTTTATTTCAGGGTAATTAAAGTCTCCAATTATTAGAACTTGCCCCTGCTTAGCTCCATTTCCGATCTGTAACAATAATTGTATTTCCTCACTTTCAGCTTTATTTGGGGGTTTATAGCATACTCCCACCAATATGCGTTTAGAATTAGCTCCTCCAATATTTAGCTCAACCCACAAAGATTCAATGATGCCTTTAGTGCCAGCATAAATATCTTATCTGACTATAGGCTTAAATTCAGGCTTAACATACAGACAGATCCCTCCTCCTCTTTTACCATTTCCCCTATCTTTCCTAAATAGGTTATAACCATCCAGATTAACAGTCCAGTCATGAGATTCATCCCACCATGTTTCAGTAATGCCTATTAAGCCCCATTTTTCTTGTAGTGCTAATAATTCTAGCTCGCCCATTTTCCCAGGCAGACTTCTTGCATTAGCAAGCATACACTTTATGTTGCTATGGCTCTGCCGTTGTGAAGTGCTTGCCACTGTATTTGAGGCCCCTATTAATACCTCCCTACTGTCTATTGTAACCCTCCCCCCTTCTCCTACCCCATGGGTAACTAATTCATCCCTTTCCCTCTCTACCCTATTTACCCCAATACTTCTATATAGTCCCCCCCCCCCACCTACAAGTTTAAAAACTCCCCCAGCCGTTAACCTCCCTAAGCTCCTTCTGCCTCCCTGGGCTAGCACGTGAGCACGAGTAATCCATAAAATCTTATTAGCATAGAGTTTGGGGGTCAAAGTGTCAGGGAGTAATTTATTTTCAGTGCAAAACTCAATGAAGATTTATGCCTTGCTTTTCGTCTGTGTTATGAAGTTCACTGGTAGCAGTGACGCGTAGGAGTTCTCTCGCAATGTTTTAGGGATGGGTGATAGCTATGTAGGGTTTAATCTGCACTCATAATTGCTTTTTCAGGGATTAGCATAGGGCCCTATCGAGGCTCTGATGCTATCATGTGTTTTATTCATAGGTTTTATTATTATGCTCTTATTTTGTTGTAAATATTCCAAGTATTGCAGTATATAGTGATACCTTTTTTATTGGACAAATATTTTATTTAAAAGGACAAACTTTCCAGAGGTTTAACCTGCCTGTATCAGTATTGTTTCAGACTTGATAAAGGGAGATCGAACCTATCGACATCTTTTTCTTCTAAATAAAATGTTTTTGCCATAAAATGTATCACTATATACAGCAATACTCTGAATATTCATCTGGATTACAGGACTTCCTGCCAGGGACAGAGCTACAAGTGATGCAATGCACCAGGGTCCTCCTGTGGCGGATCCATTGCTGTGTATTTTTTGTTTCTTTTTTAAAAACAACATTTCTACTGAAGCTCCAAGAGGTGGCAGTGTGGAGCAGTTCAGCACTCTGGGGATGTGTATCAGGGAAAAGGGTGAGAGAACAAGTACTGCAAGGTGACAGCAAAGTATAGGGGAGATTGGTTCTGTCAGTGGGGAGCAAACGGGTGCTATGTGAGGTGTGCTGAGAGTGGTTGGGTTGCTGTGTGGGGATGGATTCTGGCAAGGATTGGGTGCTATGTCCCTTGGCCGCACCAGCCTCACCCGTAGAGAATGTCACTGGAAAGTGGAGCGCTTGCGTCCTAGAGCTTTGCTGCAGGCAGAGGTGCGTCGCGCAGGTAGGAAAAGAAGAGAAGAGGAGCAGCTATGGAAAGGGGTTCGGAGGGGCGAGCATTTATGGGTCTTGAGGAGGGGCTGTTATGGGAGGGGCACTAGGTGAGTTGCTACCAAGGAGGGGATCTCGCACAAAAAAATGTACAACTCTCCATGGGGGACCCAATTTCTCTTTTTTCACCATGGCGCAATTCTCTAGCTCTGCCACAGATTCCCTCCTACCCCGCTCATCAAATTTTATTTTATTTGAAATAATTGAATATATTTTTTAATATATTTTTTTCAGTTTAACTTGAGTCACAGTGTGCCTTTTTTATCACATTGATTGCCCCTGTACTATGATAAGACCTGAAAATAAAGTTAAAACTGATGGGGTTAGATCATTTTGCCTATTGTTGCGTGTTACTTTTCCAGTGGATGTTTCCTTTTAAAAGAATCAGTCCTTCTGAGAGGATTGACAGATGTCACATTCTCATGTGCGTTCAAAGTCTCCTTTGTCAGGGGTTTTACCTATTAAATATATAAATGAGTATACTCCTATATATATATACCATTTCATTATATATTTCTGATTAAATATATTCTCTTAATATTTTAATTAATACACATATAGAAATTCCTCAAACATAATGGTGTTTGATATCATCGGATAGGAAATATCTTAAACTTTTCATATCTATGTGTTATGTTATACCTATATTGCACATCATCATTTTATTTTGAGTTTTTAATTTTATACACATATTCCATTTTTTCTGAGCTTCACTAAATGTCTACATTGTAATGAGAATGTAAACAGTGAAACCACCAAAAGGCTAGTCATTAGTATTCATACTAGATTCTTTTGATCCTCAAATGTCATGAAATAGTCACACCTCAAATTGGAGACGAGAAATCCACCATTTGGCTCTGATACTGACAATATTTGTTTGACTGTGCATTTGATATTCATGTATCCCCACTTAGCACAATAGTGAGAAATAATTCCAGGATGTGATCAACGTGAAGATCTAGATAAGAATGGGTATTTAAAATAGGCCTAGGACGAAGAAGAAAAAGGAAAAAGGGGAAAAAAGGGAAGAAAGAGAGGGTGGCTCACACACATGCAAGACACTAAGAAAGAGAGGACATATTTTTGATTCCTGATATATTTCATTTTTCATATAATAATCGATTTGGGATTATCCAGGCTGACTCTACGTGATATTGGGTTGATTCTGGTATCTGGTAATGTATAGATTTAATTTCAAACTTCTGTGATATAATAGATAAATTGATCTTAATTATTCCACTAAATCAATTTTATCACAGAAGCCACCAATATATCTACTGTAGGTATCATTCAAATTGTGATATATTTTCCTTTGTCCCAATAGTATTTTTGTTTTTCAATATATGGTTATTATTATAGCATCACCCCATTATTAGTTATATAGGTCTATTGGGGTATATTATATATTCTGCCAACAATATTATTGTGACTTACTATATTAATAAGATTGATTCTCGTGTTTATTATAAATAGCTAAAATAAGGAATATTGATTATAGTAATTTATTGTTATTTTCTATTACCCTAGAAGATTTTGTTGATAAAGAAGTTAGAAGGTTTTTTTCTTGTTTTATTAACATTTTATCGTATTTATATTGCAATAGACTTAATTGGGTTATTGACATCTGAAAATCATATAGTACTGTTTAGAACTTTTTATTTACTTTAGAATTCGATTTTGATATTGATAATAAACGCTGTTTTGTTTAAAAAGTGATATTTACCTATGAATTGACGTTAGACTCGGACAATAAGTTAAATTGACTATTTCAAATATAATTTTACTATAAATACCACGACACCTTCCACCTCAAGGAGTTAATATACTGATGCCAAAATGACAACGGGATCCTTTCCCACCTCTGGGATACATCATAAAGGGTAGATAGATGAATTTGTTCTGAAGTGCAGAATACTAAACTTCAAATTTAAGATTTTAAAATATACATTGAATTTTTTTATTAAAATACTGATTTTAGGGCTAACCAATTATTAAATGAACACATTAAAGTTTATTGTAGGAGCACTACAGTAGATCTTTAACATCAGCAAGTATTGATGATGAATAACTTATATTTCACAGCATCTCAGATTCCTACTTGTGCTGCAAAAACATTTTAAGCAGTCTTCAGTTTTCCAAGCACTTCCTGCTGCGTGTAGCTCTCCTTTAAAATTACACCCTAAAAACACAGAATAGTCACTAATATGCTAGAAAATAGTATTAGGATATATGTCTTATGTACTTAGTATTATTGACCTTAAAAACACTGAGAAATCAGCAACCCTATTAAAAAAAATTAAATAACTTTAAATAAACGCTTTACATACTTTTTGTGCTATATGAATATTTTAAATAGGTTAATTAGAATTAACTTTATCTTCCTCAGTGTATTTATCACATAAATAGACACTTCACTTTTAAGAAGCTAGCAGAGTAACAGATAAGCAGCTTCAGGAGTTTCTACCTTTCTTCTCGATCACTCTCATGCAGGCTGCCATGTTTCACATCTGTGTCCTTGGTCCATATGCAGAGGGAGGAGTTCCCCACTACCAGTGTCTCATGCTGCTACCAGCAGACGGTGGCATTCTGTTTATCTGAGCACCATCAGATACTAATAGTTTGAACTCCCTCCCCGTTGTTATGGCCATAGACAACAGACTTGAATGATAGCAGCCTGCATGAGAGTGAACAAAACAAAAGTGGAGGCCTTGGAAGATGAGATTTGTTACAAATAAAGGATAATAATAATAATAATAATAATAATAATAATAATAATAGTAATAATATTCTGGGAGTTTCTTAGAAGTAAAGTGAAGTTTACATGTTATATGACAGTAACATTAAGGACAATTAAATTAAGTAACCTAGATTAAAAAAAAAATATGTTGAACAGAAATTATTAAACAAAACACTGAAAACCAAATATTTTTTTATAATCCAGTTAATAATCCAGGTGGACTTTCCATGACTACAGGTTATGAAAGAACATAACAAGCACCCTTTATATGGCAATACATCCTATCTGCAGCAAGCAAAAATGCCAGCTAAAATATATTATTGCAGGGAACAGAGGATATACGTATTTACAGAGACTTTACAACTTATGATTCCTTAGGACTTGAGAACTTGCTACCAAAAGCAGCTGAAAAGCAAGTACGAATAATCGAATATGGGTAAATAAAGACTTGGAGCCTTATTCAATTGCAAGCCTGCAGATTACGTTATACAAGCCGTATGTCTGTGGGCTTTAAATTTTGCTACAATAACAGAGTGATTCCAATGAACAAGCCGCCATTTACAGGGCGAAAGCCGAAACCATAAACCATGCAATTGTATGTAGCATTTCAGAGCGTGATCTTGATCAATTAAGCAAGGCCGTAACTACTGATTCAGAAACAGCCATTAGTAAATGAGACCGTCATCATTACGTCAGTAAAACGTGGAGGTTTCACGTCAATCAGTTAGCGTTTAGAGGTCCCATATGCAATCGGCAATGTACAAATATTAAAGATGAATGGCGATACTGTTTCAGTCCATGTGGGTAGCCTGATATGTATTAAATCCTTGATTCCCGAGATTGAGATAAAACTGGAAATGGAACACAGAAAAAAAAAATAATATTGCGAGATTGAGACTGTTGTGCAATTAATTCTAATGTCTTTCATGTCTTTCAACATTTGCGGGCTTGAGGAATCGTAGCAATTAAATAGTTATTTGCGATTTTAGCGATTGTAACTTTTGCAGGCTTGAAAGATCAAAGGCTTAGACGGGTTGTAAGTTATGTTTTGATAACCGCAGGGATTTTCAGCCTGTAACCCGTAGATCGTTTGTGGCTCGCTAAAAGACCCCAATTGATTAGCAAATTAGTTTACAGGCTACATTACAGGCTCCAGAAACAACAATTGCTCAATTTAATAGGGGCCTTGGAATGCAATAAAAGCCAACAATGCAGCAATTTTGCAAAACAGCATAAATATCGTCATATGAAGACAAATTTACAGCATCTCCTGACTATATCACATGATGATGCACAGCAATATTCATGAGGTCACAGACAATCTTTGTAATAAAGTAAAAACTTGCAGACTTAAATCAGTAAATGTCTACTTGACTTACCATTAGGATAGTTTGGGTCTGGTAAAGCCTGAAAGCAGGATGCACTGCACACAGTCAAGAAAACTCCAGAGAAAAAAAGAGTAACCAAAACACACTTCTAAAAAACAAAAGAAGACGTCAGTTTGATTTATTCATTAAGATTTGGGGAAGGATTTAATTATATATTATAACCACACACTATATTAAATCTATTAAATCCCAAATACTATCTCTAGCACCGCCAAACTATTTTTATAAATCATCTCACGGTATCTCTGTCTACTAATCAACATGAAAAATGAAAAAAATATATAAATAAAATATACATAATATTAAAAATTATATCAATAAAATACTTAATTGTTCACAAATGCAGCAGCTGAAAAAAGAACAGCGTTACACATTTCCCAATGTGTAAAACCAACTTTATATAGAGACAGAGAGAGAGACAGAGAGAGAGAGAGAGAGTATATATTAAATAAATAGTACATTTGTGATCACTTTTGAATGTTTAACGCACAAGCTAGGAATCCAACCCACGTACAGCTGATTCAAGGTTACTGCCTCTCATCAGCATGGGTCCAGTTCCTAGCTTGTGAAGTCGATTTTATGGGTAGGTAGTTTATCACAACAACTATTTAATCTATGGTGGTCAAAAGAGTTGTAGAAGTCCTCCATCATACAGTAGTACAGTAAATAAACAGTACATATGTGTTCACATTTAAACGTCTAAAACAAGTTAAAAACGTGTTTTCTGCTCAGAATTCCAAGAAATACAGTTATTACGATGCATTCTGGGAACCTCGACAGGGACATGCAAATGTGCCCGCAAAGGCTTTATTCTTGTGATCCATTACCATTTGAAACATATATAAGAGAGAGAGATACAGAGGTACAATTGATAAAGATTATGCATGCACTGTATATTACAGCACTCATATATCTGTAGATGTACATACAATATGTGACTCAATATAGAAAAAATAATTATGTAAAATTAACCAATGAGTAAAATTGTTGTAGTAAGCACAAACTTACCATGACGGGAGATGTTCAGACTCACAAGATAACAAAACTGTGCCTGAAATTAGTGTTTATATTCAGCACAGAATCAATATTGTGCAATAAAATGTAGTAGGAAATAGAGGTGTTTGTTTGAGGCTCAAATAGTGTTGTATAAGTTTGCACTGTTTGTACTCGTGTTGCAATAACATTTTATTCCTTTGAAATTTGCTTTTCTCCGGAAGCCTCTGTGACATAATACCTATAAAACAAAATAAATAAATAAATCCTTTAAAGATCCATATATATTATTCCAATAAAGTATTATTATGGGCAGCAGGTAAGGTAGAAACATATGTTTTATTTGACTGCAGTGAACTCTTAGATTATGGCACCTGTACAGTGTACATATTAGGACATTGTCAGAAATCACAAATCAGAGCAAATGTAATGCTTGTTTGTGGCTGAGACTTACTGACAAGTCACTGAGCTAGCTCTCAAAATAACAAGTGATTTTCATTATTGCATACCAACAAGGAGCTCTCTTTACAAGTTACCTTGATTTCATGAGTCGAAGCAATATTGACATTTTTTCCCTGCAAGTTTTAACTGCTCAATGAGGTTTATCAGTGATTGTGATTTGTTATTCATGACCCATGTTACTGTCACCACTCTTCACTTGGAACATTGTACTGTGTTTTGTGATTTGTGACCAACGACAACTGTCAGAAGTCAGGACTTAAATCAGTGATGCAAATTTGTAGCTCTAAATGTTGACAGTTCATTGACCGACTCGGGACAGGGTTACAACTCATTACTCAGTGAAACATGCAGATCTGTGGATGTGGTTTGTTACCAAATTAAACTGTCAAGTCACAACTCAGTGATGTCCAAAGCCTGTAACTTGGTACAATGTTGCGATGATTAAAGTATCTATAATCCACTTGTCCCCTTCTGGATCTCCACCTTGTCTTGGAGAAGGGACTTGTTTACCTCAGTGAAGCTGTGAGATATACCATGCAAGGACACCCAATATGGGCAGGTCATAGCAGAGAGGTCAGACAAATAGTGGTCCACTGGAGAAGGAACTGGCATCTCACTCCATTATCTTTGCCAAGAAAACCATATGGAAACTATTATATTTGTTCAGAACTCTCCAAGTTTCGGTAAATATAAAGGATTTGAAGGGTTTTTGGAGTAAAGTTTTTAGGTTCAGTAAAACTACCATGTTTAAACACAAAACTAGGGGGGAAGGGGGGGGCTTTACCTGCCCGGACCTGATAAAATATTATAGGGTTGGACAACTTTCTTTCATCCGTATCATACACTCACCCCTGCACCAACCCTTGTGGACATTTATCGAAAATCAGTCCATGCATCCCATTCGTGGGAAACTCTGGTTTGGCTAAATAGTGCCCAGGAGCAGGTCATTCGATTAAAACACCCGGTGATTCCAGGAAACAGTTCACTGCTGGAAGTGGGCCATGAAACACTCCACCTTATTCTCCAATCCGTCCCATTTGACATCAATAATCTCCCATCCGCGGGCCTCAAAGATCTGAGTAGGGAATCCATAATTTGATGAAAGTCGAGGGGGCTAGATAGACTGGGTGCCTGGATAGAAGAAGGACAACCTGTCACGTTGGATACAATTAAGGATAAACACAACCTCCCACTAGGCAAACACTACAATCTGTAAATTTGAGAAATGTTTAATAAAGCTCTCAAGAAAAAATGGCTGTCCCTAATCAGTCAAAAACTTTCTCTTTCTAAAGGCATAATAGGGGTATACATGACATCTATAACTCTCCTCTCAGCAACACCAAGGACAACTATGTTAGGGAGTGGGAGAAAGATTTGAATCAAATCTGGGATATGTGGAAATGGGAAACTGCCTGGAAAGGCATTTATAGAGGGTCCCTTAATCAAAATCTACTAAAAAACTTGAGTAAAGGTACTGCACCGAACATATATAACACCAGAAAAGCTTTCCAAGTTGAAACGACAGAAAGCCCATACTGCTTTAGGGGTTGCCAGGTCACAGGGTCCTTTATCCATATCTGGTGGCTTTGTCCCAAGGCCCAACAACTATGAAGAACTGTTTCGCAACAAGCCACAGTGTTGCTCTGCACCCCAGTAAGGGGGGAATTAGAGGTGTGTCTACCGTTGAAAACCCTTACGCCACTAAAAACAAGCTCCTACAGTTCTTCTGCTTAGCTACCAAGAACCATATAGCAAATAACTGGAAGTCTGATAATTAGTTTTTAACCATTGACAGATCAAGTTTAACTAACAAGCCTTTATGCACAATAGACATTGAAAAGGCTTTTGACTCCTTAGAATGAAAATACTTGAGGGAAGTTCTGACTAAGATGGGCATTAAAGGGAACTTTATTAAGCTCATCAACTCCCTTTATCAAGACCCAGTGGCTTACTTAAAGCTTCAGGGAGATAATAAGAATGTGATATTCTTGTGATATGAAATAGAGGAACTATTGTTTGCATTGGTCGTTGAGCCCCTTGCCCAAACCATTCGCTCAACTTCACAAATTCAGGGGGTTCAGGTGGGATTACAACAGTTCAAGTGCTGCGTATTTGCAGACGACATCCTGTGCACCCTAACTGAACCAAAATCTTCTCTTCCTGTTTTGATGGAAACATAAGAATATTTCCGGCAGGTCTCGAGGCTCAAAATCAATTTAAACAAGACTGAGCCTTTTGGGGCCCAAATATCCAAACAAACTCTTGAGCAGCTGAAAAACAAATATTCATTTACTTGGCCTACTAGTCACATCATGTATTTAGGAATCAATATGACCCCTGACCTGTCTGAGCTGTATGGGGCCAATTATACACCTATGCTAAAAACTCTCACAGAAGACAATAAAGACATAAACAATGGAGCAAATTCCCACTTTCCTGGATGGGACGCATTCATTTCATAAAGATGAAAATGTTGCCATGAATACTATATCTATTCCACTCTCTTCCCATCCCCATAATACCGAAAGAATTCAAAACATTTAAAAAACCCTTTGGAATAATAAAAAGCCACGTGTATCTAAAATGCTTTTTTTTAGTAGTAAAAAAATTGGAGGACTTACATGCCCTAATCGGTAGCACGGCTTAAGCGCGCCTGACAAATGCGCGCCGACGCATGCATGCACACACAAAATCGCTTCCGTCATGAGCTAGCTCAGGTCCACTCACATCTCTCCCACTCTTTACTGTGCCCTCAGGTCTCCTCTTTACCCCCGGGTACACACCCAGAGACATCGTACTCATGTCACTCTCCTTCTCCTGTCACCCCTGTCTCCCATTCTCCTGTCAATCATCTCCCTTTCTCCCTCTACTATTATATCTTATCCTTCCTCCTGTCTCCCTTTCTCTTCCTCCCCTGTTTCCCATTCTCCTGTGACTCATCCCCTTCTCCTGTCACTCATCTCCCTCTCCTGTCTCCCCTTCTTCTGTCACTCATCTCCTTCTCCTGTCACTCATCTCGCTCTTCTGTCACTCATCTCCTTCTTCTGTCACTCATCTCCTTCTTCTGTCACTCATCTCCTTCTTCTGTCACTCATCTCCCTCTTCTGTCACTCATCTCCCTCTTCTGTCACTCATCTCCCTCTTCTGTCTCCCATTCTGCTGTCACTCATCTCCCTCTTCTGTCACTCATCTCCCTCTTCTGTCACTCATCTCCCTCTTCTGTCACTCATCTCCCTCTTCTGTCACTCATGTCCCTCTTCTGTCACTCATCTCGCTCTTCTGTCACTCATCTCCCTCTTCTGTCACTCATCTCCCTCTTCTGTCTCCCATTCTGCTGTCACTCATCTCCCTCCTTCTGTCTCCCTTTCTCTACCTCTCCTGTTTTCCCTTCTCCTGTCACTTTTCCCCTTCTACTGTCTCCCCCTCTCATGTCACTCATCTCCCTTATGACGCGTGAGCTTTGGTGTATGTTTGCATGCGTCGGCGCGCATTTGTCGGCGCACATTTTTTCAGGCACGTTAAAGTTGGGGTGACTCCCCAATCTGAGATCATACTTCAGAGCAGCTCATTTGGCTTTCATATCCCAAGCGCATTCAATAACACACCAACCCCTATGGGTATTCATTGAAAATCAACAAATGAAACCCTTAAATAAGATTCTATTGTTTGGTCCCCAAATGTCCCCCCCAACGTAAATAAACATAGTAATCCTATCATTAGACTTTCATTCTCCAATTGTAATTGGATTAACACAAAACATCACTTAATTTCCACAAGGATCAAGAGATGGGGTACACCACAAACCAGTTGGTTCCCTCTCATATGCAACTAGCGACTTGCCCGTCAAAAAATTACGGCAATAAAATTGTAACGCAGGTAATGCTGTTTGCCACAGAAAGTAAGTGTTTTGGTGGTCTGAGATCCTTGTGCGCTCATTGCGAGGCTGACGCTGAGCGCCTTTGGCACTCATCGCGTGGCTCGCAATGAGCGCCTTCTGCGCTCATTGCGAGGCTCTGGGTTGGTGTATTTGTTGTTATCATAGGTGCTTTTGCACTTATTGTAAGGTCTGCAGTGATCTCGTTTTGTCGCTTATTGCAAGGCTCTCCCCTAGGGTAGTTTGTGTCCTATGAGCCCCGTTGGCGCTCCTTGTGGGTGGCGCGGTGAAGTTGTTTGTGGTTGTTTGCGATAGTGTGGTGTTGGTGTGGTGTTTTTTGTTTTGTAGTGTAAATATGACGTGCACGAGGGGAAGCCGTTTGTGTAGCTGGGGAATTCTGCTTTCTGTTGGTGTTGTAAAATGGTGGCGAATGTGTATGTGGTAGGCGGGTTTCTATGATTTAGCGTCCTTGCTAATGGTGTATGTTGTAGGTCGCACAGGTTTTTGTAAAAGCTGTATTTGCTTTGTGGTATTTTGCGGCTTTAGAGGTCGTGTAGCCTTATTTTTGTTTTTTTCATCGCCCATTTTTTCTCTCGCTTAGGGGATTTTCGAGTTTCTAAACTTTGTAAATTTGACTGAAATCGAAGTTTAACCTGTGTTGCAAAGGTCCTGGGTGTCCTCCCTTGCTGTGGGTAAGGTTTTTATTTTATTTTTGTGTGTATTTTTGTGTTTTTTAACGTTTGCCACTGTGAGCGGGTTGTCCGTTAAGGTCGTATTTTTGAGTCCTTAATAGATTTTTTCTAAGTCCGGCAGGTTGTATTTTTTTGTGTGTAAGTCCGCATTTTTGTATTTTGTAAGTCCCGCGGCTCGTATTTTTTTGTGTAAGTCCGTAGTTAGTCATTGCGTGTTTATTTTATTTTTTTAAAGTCCCACTTGTTTGGTTGTTTGTAACCGGTTGTGAGGCACTGTAGAGCCTCCACCTCCGCAAATGCGGCCCCTTGCATCACAAGTCCAAAAGTCGTAGGGGGTTGTAGGGATGAGCACCTATGGCGATTATCTCCACCAGCGCAAGAAGCGCCTTTGGGGGGCTGCGAGCCCGCAAGCTTTAGCAACAACCCGCATTGCTGAGAACTATATATGTGATAAGGCTCCTCTAACTAAAGGAGTTTTAAGTTCCTTGTATATAATTCTAAATCCCCCTCCTGTCAACATTAAGCCAACACTTATGTACAATTGGGAAAAAGACATGGGTACCCAGTGAGATACCCTGGATTGGGGAAAAAAACATGTTTAAACCTAATTAAAGGTCCTTGTAATTATAGTCTACAGGAAACATCAATTAAAATCCTTCATAGAGCCTACTATACCCCAGTTAAACTGAACAAATTAACCCCCTAATCTCACCTCTTTGTTATAGGCATTGCTTAACCCCAGGCACGTTTTTTCACTTGTGGTGGGAATGTACAGTAGTACAGTCGTTATGGACTGAAGTCTTGAAATCACTGTGATACTGTCTGAAGTTTCTCTATTAGCTATGCAACTCATATTACTGCCATTAGGGTGAGCTGTTCTGTTTCTTCAGAGATAGCTTTGATACTCATTGATATTAGATTTCTGGGACTGCTATAAATGTATAAAGAGATCAAGACCTTATATTAACCTCCTATTTAAGGGAATCATATCTTAGTTTTCACTATGCTAAATAGTTAGGTGTTGGTGATATGGTTAAATAAAATATAAATGACCTCAAACAGGTAAATAAGTGTGATCTCTAAGAGAGTAGAGGAGTAAGGTGTTTTAACAAAAACACACAAACAAACAATCTATTGATACATTTGCTGAGAGAGTCTTCAATGAAGTTTAAAGAAATACACTAAAGTTGTTATTTTCATTAAGTCCTCCTGGGACTATAGTATTTAGCAACGCTATCCACTTGCTTTCTGCCTTAAGTACGGTAGTTGTAATTCAAGGTTACCCTTTCTTATTCTAAGACTTATTTTTTCTAACACCCAACATTTTAGTATGGGTTTAGAGCAGTGTTTGTCACAGAAATGTCTGGCTACTGAAGTCAGAGTCTTGCCTTTAGAGGTGTCTGTAATACTATTATGTATATTACAAAGATGTTTGCCAAGCCTTTTTCTGAGCTCTCTGCTCGTAATGCCAACAAATCTCTGTTGGCACGGACATTGCAGGCAGTATACTACCGCAGATGTACCGTAATTAAAAAAAGCCCTTTGGGCGTCTTATCTTTCCAGTCCTAACAATGACAGTCTCCATTTTATACATAAATGGGCAAAATTTACAATGTCCGCACCCAAAGGTGCCATCTGGTAAGGGTGTGGTATTTTTCTTTTTACAGAAATGACTTTGTACAAGAACGTCATGGATATTTTTTTATCTTCTCCATCCTGTGTCAATTTTAACCCCTAATCAAGGTTGATATATGGGGGTCTGTTTTTAAGACGTTGACATGTCTATTCAGGATGTCTTCTATTTTCCGCCAGTCTTCGTTGAAAGTGGAGATAAACCTGACTGTCTCCTTTGCATTGGTTCTTAATTTAGGGGATAATAAATGATCTCTTTGAGTATGTGAGCTTTATGATAGGCTTTTTTAATAGAGGAATTACTATAACATCTACTTTTTAGTCGGATCCTCAACTCATTAGCTCTTACTTTAAACTGATCTACATTTGAGCAGTTTCGTCTCAAACAAAGAAATTCACCAACAGGTATAGCACGTAAGGTTGGTGGAAAGTGTGAGCTTGAGTGGTGTAAGGTACTATTGGTGGAAGTTGGTTTGCGATAGAGGTCAGTAACGATCCTACCTTCCTCATCCTTGCTAATTGTGATATCCAAAAAATCCACTTCCTTTAAATCACAAGTATGGGTAAGTTTAAGATTAAGATCATTATTGTTTAATTTATTAATGAATCCATCCAAACATTCTTGTGTTCCATCCCAGATGATCAGGATGTCATCTATATATCTCAGCCAGATAGTAACATGATCAGTGAATACTGAGTTGCCATCAGTGAACACCCGTTCTCTTTCCCACCATCCTAAATAAATGTTGGAGTAAGTTGGTGCACATGATGACCCCATAGCTGTTCCTCTTTTTTGTAGATAGAATACATCATTAAACACAAAGTAATTGTGAGAGAGGGTATATTTCAGAAGTTTCAACACAAAATTGTTTCTATTATAGTCGGTAATTGTAGCCATATTAAGGAAGTATTGTAATGCCAGACATCCTGCCTCATGTTTGATAGAGGTGTGGAGACTCTCTACATCACAGGTCACTAGAAGCATTTCTCGGTCAACCCTGATGTCATTGAGCTGGTTCAAAACATCCACATTATCTCTCGTTTATGAGGATAGACTCAATACATATGGGCGAAGTTGAATATCAATGAATTTACTCCCATTCTCACATAGGCTACCATTGCCTGAAATGATTGGTCTACCTGGTGGAATCTCTGCTTTCTTGTGTATCTTTGGCAATAAATAGAAAGTTGCCGTTCTTGGTTTGTTTGATATCAGGAATTAATATTCTTTATCACATATATAGTTGTGAGCATGCGAGTTGTTGCTAACGCTTGCGGGCTCACGTAGCGAGCCAAGGCCCTCGCAAAGCGAGGGCAGTGGGCGAGGGCCTCAGTTGCTGGCATGGAGCGCCACAGGCGCTCCTTGTCAGCAACTGAGGATCAGTTGCTGGCATGGAGCGCCAAAGGCGCTCCATGCCAGCAACTGCGACCCTTTGCAAACTTCACCTCGCAACGCAAACTACACGACACACCAATTACGACACTCGCTAAATTTTACGACCAACGCAAACAACATACGACACACGTTAACACACATTACGGCCTCGCAACACTCGGACGCAACTTGCGAACATTACAAAATTAAAAACACAATACATACACACAGCACATACATAAAAAGCTTACCTACAGCAAGAGGGAGCATCCAGGACCTCAAAAATGCAACTTACACCTTCATTTCACTCGAAATAAAAGAGTTTAGACACTAAAAAATTTGCTAAGCGAGAGAAAAAATGGCAGCCGAACAAAACGAAAACGAGGCTACACACGCAAACACCATACGACACACGTTAACATATATTACGACCTCGCAAACATCGGACGCAACACGCCGACATACAAACATTTAAAACACACTAAAGACACACAACACACACATACAAAGCTTACCTACAGCAAGAGGAACCATCCAGCACCTCAAAAAAACAAGTTACACCTTTATTTAAATAAAAATAAAACACTTTAGACACTAATAAAATCGCTAAGCGACAGAAAAAATGGCCGACGAACAAAACGAAAACGAGGCTTCAGACATAACTATACTACACTTACTGGCAATAATGAAATACATACTATGCGGAACGTATCACACTGATATTAAACACCATTTTGATCCCTACTACGCACAAAATGGCGGATGGAACGCAAATTGGCAGCTGGAACGCAAATAGCGCATGCATATTGCGTTCTAACGGTCTAACTTTCCAGAAATTTCTACAAGTTTATAAATACTGCCTACTTTCCACAAAAAACTACATTTCTCCTCAGGTGATGAACGGAGTGACTTCATAGTTAACTGCTGCTTTTACTTGAGAAGACATTTCTTTCCTAATTTACTACTTTACATTGTGCAAATTACAACTGAGAGGTAAGCTATAATAAATTACATTTTATTATGAAGACAGGACAAAAAAAAAAAATAATAAATATGAAAATGTGATTTCTGTATAGTGACATGTGACACATTTATGTGTATAGGCCCTGCAACAAACTAATCTTTAAATGACATTACCAAAAATTAATAATTTTATATTAAAATCGGATTTATGTATAGTGATATGTGACACGCACAAAAGATAAATACATATAACTATGAAAATGTGCTTCATATATGTCACATGTCACACGCAGATTTCTGTGTATAGTCCCTGCAAATAACTAATATTAATCACAAATAATTAAACAACTATATTGTAATGACAGTAACAAAAAAATTGGGTATACTGATATGTGACACACACATATATGTGTATCATGTATAGTCACATGTCACACGCACATTTAGGCCCTCATTCAATTGCGATTTGGCCAATTGAATAGGACTCTAAATAAGCACATAGCATATTTTTCTTAAAGAAGTTTTCATTTAGTGCAAACCTTGCTTTTGGATAGATGCTTACTAACTAAAAACTTCTTTAAAAAAAATATGCTATGTGCTTATTTAGAGCCCTATTCAATTGGCAAAATTGCAATTGAATGAGAGCCATATTGTGGAGCCCCAAAAAAAGAGTCATGTTCATTGAAAGTAATTACAGAAGTAGATCTTTACATAACATTAATTTATTGGAATTCACTATATAACCTAAACATCTATCTTTCACCTTTTTTTACTATTCCAACAGACTCAGCATCAACAGCGTCACTCAAGGATTTGCACCGTGCACTGTGACCCACAATCCCTTTTAAACAACTCCAAGAAAGAACAAGAGGTAAGATAGAAAAATACATTACATGCTGAAAAAGACCATGCTTTGCTAAATCAAAATGAAGAAATATACAATTAACCATTTCACTTTCTTTTTAAAACAGACACTACAAGAAGACCGGCGGATTAAGATTGGCAGGAGGGGACCCTCTGTCATTCGACACTTTAATCAAGGTAAAGTATTAAGTATAAAAAAAGAAAACAACTATGAGCCTCATTCAATTCCGAGTTGCCCAATTGAATAGGACTCTATATAAGCACATACAAAAAAATAGAAACAAACTTTTTAGTTACTGAACCTCTATCCAAAACAAAGGTTTTCACTAACTAAAAACTTCTGTCAAAAAAATATCTTATGTGCTTATATAGAGCCCAATTCAATTGACAACTTTCACATTGTATGAGGACCTATATATGTTTAATGGTGACAATTTAACAAATGCAGCAATCAAAGGCCCTCATTTAATTGCTTTTTTGCAAAATGTAATAGGCCTCTAAATGACGGTCTCCTTAAGTGAATCAAGGCCCTCATTCAATTGCAATTTGAACAATTGAATAGGGCTCTAAATAACCACATTACATATATTTTTTAAAGAAGTTTTTTAGTTAGCAAGCATCTATTCAAAAGAAAGGTTTTCAATAACTAACAAATTATTTACAAAATATATGTTATGTGCTTATTTAGGGTCCAATTCAATTGGGCAAATTGCAATTGAATGAGGCCCCAACTATGCACCATATGGTACACACAAAGGCCCTCATTCAATTGCAATATGGCCAATTGAATAGGGGCCTCATTCTATTATCGGCCGTAAAACGGCCGCAAAGCTGCGATTCCTTGCTGCCGTCTTACGGCCCCGTGTAGAGCTACCTTTACCTTGAAATTCAATTATACGGCGCCGCAAGGATATCCCCTTCCGGCCGGCCGCATATCATGCAAACGGCCGGAAGCTTTTTCCCAGCGCCCGTAAATCTTGTTTTCCGGCCGCAAAGTCCGAAAACTGAAAAAGCAAATATAAAATCGAGAATGCACTGTAAAGCTCCGTAAATGCTAGGCATCATAATGGGGGACATGAGGATTAATAGCAACACCCTCTCAAGCTTGCACATCAGCCCAAATCCGATATATAATTTACGGTTTACTTTCCGTCCCGTAGTTTCGCGGGCTGGTCCTTGTTCAAACCCGTACGGGTTCGGAGATGGAGGGCCGCAAACCAAGCATTGTAATAGCCAATATATATTCAATCCAGCACTTCAAAGCACTGTAAATGATGGGGAACATAATGGGGGGGCATGAGGATTACTAGCCAAACATTCTCAAGCTTGCACATCGCCAAATTGTACTTTGATTTCAAAATCCGTACAAGTCCCACGGACTTCAATGACCAAGCCCGTAGCTCCGTATTCAAGCCCGTGTGGGCTGTCCTCCAAGCCCGCAGCTCGTTTTTAAAGGCCGTACGTGCTTGGAGGTTAAAGGTATCCATTTTGTTACGGTTTTTGCAGTCTGCATGGTTTAAGCCTGTAACCCTAAAATGGAGGCCCAAGCATTACAGCCTCCAAATGAACAATAGTTCAAATTAGTTTAATATTCCTCATATGTTTGATTGGTCAGCACACATACAGGTTCCATTGTAGCCTCTAAAACAGCCCTATAATAGAATATGTCACCCCAACATTGGCGCACACAGCAAATGTGTTTTGACAACATGTAGCTGACATGAGCGGTCCCACATCATTGCGCAGTTGTAATATTTTTGACTAGTGCGCGTCGATGAAAGGGCGCAAGTGATATGACCTAATGCCATAAACCCTTCTAACCCTTGTAGCCGCAGCCTAATCCTAACCCTTACACCCCACAGTCTAATCCTAATCATTAGATCCGCTAGCCTCCTGTCGGGCATGCTGTTGTTGATGCGCGCATGTGTCGGTGCGCAGATGACAGCGCACATTCGATGCACGCTATATGGTTGATCAACGATAGAATACACATCTCGCTCATCACATCTACATTAGAGAATACAAATAGTGGCCAAATCAGACCGCCACTTGGCATATATCAAGTACCAGGGGAATATTTCATTATATGTGGTTAAGTTCTTCAGTTGTGTCCGACTCTCCGTGACCCTATGGACTGCAGCACATTCAGCTAGGTCTCTGCCTGTGCTGTTATCCAAAGTTTGAAGGCCAAAGAGATTGGAGTGGGTTGTCAGTTCCTCCTCTAGTGGATTGGGATTTGTCTGATCTTTCTGCTATGACCTGCCCACCTACAGTAGCTCACAGCTTCATTCAGGTACACAAGCTGCTTCACCACCACCACCACTTAGCAAGCCTCACCCATGTAAATTGATAAATAGCAGAACAGTTTGGAAGTTCACCAAATGGGAATAACTAGACACCTGGCACATGGCTCCCACCAGGATGGGCGTAGCAGAGATTATGCCTGATGGCGTTGAGTTTTCTGTCGATCCCAGAGCTTGCGGCCCTTCCTGATGGGTCAGAGTAGATATGTGTGGTGCATGTTCCCCTGGTCCCCTTCAGCATTGCTAAGTGGTGTGAAGGGGCTTGTGTACCTGAATGAAGCTGTGAGCTATAACATGTAGGGCCACTGTAGGTGGGCACATCATAGCAGAGAGATCAGACAAGGTCCAATCCACTTGAGAAGGAACTGACAAACCACACCAGTATATTTAGCTTGGAAACCGTGGATAACAGCACAGGCAGAGACCTAGCTGAATGTGCTGCAGTCCATAGGATCACGTAGAGTCTGACACAACTGAAGAACTTAACCACATATAATGAAATATTCCCCTGGTACTTGATATATGCCAAGTGGCGGTCTGATTTGGCCACTATTTGTATTCTCTAATGTAGATGTGATGAGCGAGATGTGTATGCAATTAGATAGAGATTTAAGGGATCACAATAGAGCTCATGTGTGTGGCACAGGGTTCATATGACCTGACTCATGTTTTACTCTTGCTATTGAATTGGGTAGTGTGGCTTCAATCATATTATGCATGTTGCAGCATGGTTTGTCAGATTGGCATGTGCATGGCCATTACAACATATGATAACCAAAGGATATTTAGCCAATGCATGTTCATTATTGGGCAACTAACTGTATTCACACATATGCTAAGTGATGTGGGTGAAGGAGTTTGTGTACTTCAATGAAGCTGTGAGCTATCCTACATAGGGCCAGTGTAGGGGGGTATGTCTTATCAGAGAGGTCAGACTAATCCCAATCAACTAGAGAAGGAACTGGAAAAGCACTCCAGTGTCACCTGTCCTATTCATTGTAGGCCCTCAGGGGAATGTTCCTACTCCACAGTATCGCTAATCAGACTTGTCATGTGTATTAACCCTATATTAGTAGTAGATATGATATTTGGGATCATATGATATCTAAAGCTATTCTGACTCCTCAACAGTTTTACATGTATTGATCTATTGCATGTTAACTATGGCTCATCAGTTTACATTTATAGGAATGTGACACTAATGTAATGCATGTGGATTTCACAGAACCAAACATATTCATAACAAATGGACGCAGTCAGAAAGGTCTAACAAAGCTTTATTTTTTACACAGACCACAATCAGCAACTGGTCAAGATTGTGCATTCACATAACAGTATAACAAAGCTTTATTTGATAGACAGACCACAATCATCAGTGGTCAAAACTGCATTAATATCATGGGTGTGGTGTGGGTGTGAAGAGCAAGAGGCTGGAAAAAAGGGGAAACCTACAGGGGTCAATCTAATAGTCTAGAATAAGCATGATGCATAGCACCTACCAGGGTCACATGCTGCAACCGGTACCAGAAATCTCTCCATTTAACTGAAGAAACCATTTATGTGCATAGCACTTACAACTTGTAACTAGATCTGCTCAATGAAACAGATGATTCAACCTTTGGACTGTGTAATCCAATCCAGTTTCACACATACAGTGTGTTGACCAAAAAAAAATCTGAAATAAGTGTTCAAATCAAAAAATGCGGAGGAGGATCCAAAACAATTTAGAATCACAATGTATGTACAGTTCTAAATACTGCACCAATATACCAACTCACCTGATTCCCATCTGCAAGCATTACTAACTATTAGCTAGGTCTGTTGATAATCAGAAATATGGGCAAATAGCCATTATTATGGAGAGGACACAAAGGTTAGCAGCCAGATTCACTGTTTCTTACATCAGACCCAAAGATCTGTTCTCAGACTGCTATTGAAGTCAGGATCACATGCGTCACTAGTGCATATATTAATGCTGGCTGTTATTAACATGCCATTGTGAGACTTTGCAAGTCCACCGCCATAGCGGTATTAGTCTACATTTAAGCTACCAACAATCATGTCAGAGATATCTGGCTATATGATAGCTGTAAGATTGTAGGAGCTACATGTTAAGGGGGCTGCCATTGAAGGCATGTCTACCTGAGAGGCACTGGGAAAACCCTCCACCTCATAATTCCTCCACAATGCTTGCAGATGCAGGAGATGCCTTCATGGACCTAAAAATAAATAAAAAAAGAAGCAAAAAAAGACAAAACCTAACAAATAAGGCCTGAAAACATCATAGGGCCTGCAGCATCTCTTCTCAACAGCACTCCTTAGTGACAATGTATTGGTCACACTACTAATTAACAGCCTCATTAAATTGCTAAGTAACAAATTGAATAGGGCTCTATATAAGCACACAGCATCTTTTTGAAAGCAAGTTTTTAGTTAGGGAACTTCTATGCAAAAGCCAGGTCTTCACTAACTAAAAACTTATCTAAACAAAATATCCTATGTGCTTATATAGAGCCCTATTCAATTGACCAAATCACATTTTAATGAGGCCCTTTGTGTTCTGTTTAACCTGTCACCAATTGATGGTCACTGAGGAGTGCTGTTGAGAAGGCTAAAACATGTCTGCAGACCCTATGGGCGTCATTCAATTGCGATTTGGCCGATTGAAAAGGGCTCTATATAAGCACAGAGCAGATATTTAGTTACAGACGTTTGTAGTTAGTGAAGACCTTGCTTTTGGAGAGAAGTTCACTAACTACAAACATCTGTAGAAAATATGCTCTGTGCTCAAATTGAGCCCTTAGCAATCGGCCACATTGCAATTGAATGAGGCCCTATGTCCTCCTCCACTTGGGCCCAGGACCCACATCACCTGTGCCCATCCTCCGTCTCCCCTCTGGTGGTGATGGTGGGGGGGGCGGGGGGGGGGCACGGCCGGTGCCAGCCAGCGGTGGTCTGGGCGGTGGCGGACACATGGGAGGAGAGGAGGGGCCAGGCTGCTCTTGGCTGGGGGATTGGGAGATCCCCTTTGATGTTGGTGAGGGGACCATCGCCTGTCTGAGCAGCCTGACATGAAGTTGCTCCGATGTCATGTGGTGCCTCCTCACCTCCCTGGACAGCCTGGCCAGGCTGTGGGTCATATGTGACCGGAGGGCAGAGATGCTGGCCTCCATCAGGAGCTGGTTGGCCGTAGACTCGAGAATGCTGGCCTCCATCCGGAGCTGGTTGGCCTCGATCCTCTGGGTGCTTGCCAGCAGCTCCTTCATGACGGCCAGCATCTCCACCTGCACAGCCTGGCTCTGCGGCGACGACACCGCTGGGTGGGCGTGGTGAGGTGTAGCGGGGAGGTCCACAGCTGGAGCCTGTGGTGACAATGTGCTCGGTGGTGACCAGGCCAGCACACTGTGTGGGGAAGGAGGTGCTGTCCCTTGGGCGTGGGAGGGCCCCAGAGCAAGTCTTTCGAGGATGGGCATAGGCCCAGGGCTTGTGGCAGGTGACCCTGCAAGGTCAATGACCAGCCCATTCTCTGACCCAGAGCCCTCCGATCTTCCTTCCTCCTCCCCCTGTGCTGGAAGATCCTGGTACGGGGCTGATGGCCCCGCCTCCTCTCCCTGGTCACAGGACCCAGAGCTCCTCCTGGATGCTGAGAGATAGAGAAGAAAGGTACATGTCATTAGTATGTTGATTAGCGCATTGATATGTGTTCATTTCTAATTATTTGACATCTAGCCTTGAATATGGATGATTCTCTGATTAGCTATCTTATACTAGCTCTATCTATTCTTAGGTTTCTGTTCTTGATGGTTCTCAGCTCACAACGCTATCTGTATTACGGCTGCTGTCTGTAACTGCATAGGCTGAACAGGCACACCAATACATGGACTCTCTATTACAGGGGTGTCCAAACTCTTTCCTGGATTGGAAGATATCCTTTCTGTGCACAGGTGAGTCAATCAGGATGACTGAAGAATAGTGATGTCGCGAACCTAAAATTTTCGGTTCGCGAACCGCGAACGCGAACCGCCGCAAATGTTCGCGAACCGGCGAACATCGGCGAACCGCCATAGACTTCAATGGGAAGACGAATTTTAAAACCCACAGGGACTCTTTCTGGCCACAATAGTGATGGGAAAGTTGTTTCAACCGGACTTACACCTGGACTGTGGCATGCCGGAGGGGGATCCATGGCAAAACTCCCATGGAAAATTACATAGTTGATGCAGAGTCTGGTTTTAAGCCATAAAGGGCATAAATTACCTAACATTCCTAAATTGTTTGGAATAACGTGCTTTAAAACATCAGGTATGATGTTGTATCGATCAGGTAGTGTAAGGGTTAGGCCCGCTTCACAGTGATAGACCAAACTCCCCGTTTAACGCACCGCAAACAACCACAAACAGTCCATTTGCACAACCGCAAACTCCCCATTTGCACAAGGTTGGATACCAAGCTAGCCATGTCCCGTTCCTGGTCCTCACTGATGTCATTGAAGGTCTCTTCCTCCACCCAGCCACGTACAACACCAAGGGTCCCCGAAAGGTGACAACAAGCCCCCTGGGAAGCCTGCTGTGTTTGGTCTTCCACCTCCTCAAAGCCTCCTTCCTCCTCTGACTCCTCTTCTTCAGACTCCTCTCACTGCATTGCCTCTCTCTGCATTATTATAAGGTGTATTAAGTAGTACTACTCTTATCAGTTTAAAACCTGTTACAGCACATATCAGGGGGCGTGTATAAGGCATGGATTTTTAGAACCAGGAGATGGAAAAAGATGCTTTGTTGGTCGTATCACTTCAATTTTGGGGCACGGCACGTGCAGTCAAAGGTGCCACCAGATAGCAGTGACGTGTTTGTAAGAACTACTCTTATCAGTTTAATACTTGTTACGTCACCTATCAGGGGGCGTGTATAAGGCCTGGATTTTTAGAACCAGGAGATGGAAAAAGATGCTTTGTTGGTCGTATCGCTTCAATTTTGGGGCACTTTGTGACATTAGCTTCTTACGCTCAAACATGTCCTTTACAGGCACTTGACTATGTACAGATGAGCAGGAACTGCTCAAGGCGAGAGACGGAGTCGCGGATGGTTGAGAGGGGGCAAGGAGGACAGCAGTGGTTGATGTGGCTTATGATGCTGCTCGAGGAGGAGGATGGCGGCTTTGAGTTTGTGTGCTGCTTGTGCTCATGTGTTGGTCTGGAGTCACCCAAACATTAGGTCTCAACCTGTAGAGGATAAGGGAACCAGGCTACTCTAGACCTCATTCATCATTACAGGTTTTGACAGATCGGTACTATGCGTGCAAGCTACTGTGACAACAGATATGAGTGGCACTGTGCACTTGCAGAAGTTGGTAGAGTAGACGCTGTAGGTCTGACACACACGCTTGCAGACAACTAACTGCTATGCAATCTATTACAGTACAATTTTTTGTTTTGTTTTAAATGTACACTACTGTTACACCACATATGAGTGGTGTGTTAAGTAGTACTACTCCTATCAGTTTAATCCCTGTTATGTGCCTTTTTTGGGGTTTGGTTGTTAAAGCCACAGTGCAGCACCAGAGGCCAGAAAAATTAGGCATGTACACATGCCTGAAAAATTAGGTATTGTTGATCTTGCAGCGAGCAGAGAAGAAGGTAGGCCTGATTCAACGCCCCGTCCCTGCATATCCACACTCAGAGATTGAGGGGGCGACCCATACAAGGCAACGGGTCGGAGATATAAAGGGGGGCCATCCCAAATAAGCAAACAAGCGGGGACAAAGGTAGTGAAGGGGACATAGAGGCCCATGGACTGACGGTCGCCATCTTGGCAGGAAAAGGGCCCAGCAATTAAGCCAAACTGACCCAGCACAGGCAGCTACTTGAGTCAAACGCTGTACAATTACACCTTAATAAAGCTGAAACATGCAGCAGCAGGGATTCTAAACGGCCACACGGGGACAAGGAGGCTAACAGCCCCCACAGTCTCTGCACCACTCTTTTTAACAGATAACCCAATGGGCTAACCAGGAGGTTATTATTATTATTGGAGGAATTATTAGTGTCTTTACCCCCCAAGAGAGGACATAATATACGGTATCTTTAGACTACCTGATGGCCAAACCTCCTTTAGCCCCAATGCTATCCAAGAAACATTTCAAAACTTTATCTGACTGGGGGTCTATAGAGTGACATTAGTACTGACCTTTATAAGACTGGGGGTCTATAGAGGTACATTAGTACTGACCTTTATATGACTGGGGGTCTATAGAGGGACATTAGTACTGACCTTTATCTGACTGGGTGTCTATAGAGGGACATTAGTAATGACCTTTATCTGACTGGGGGTCTATAGAGTGACATTAGTACTGACCTTTATATGACTGGGGGTCTATAGAGCAGTGGCGGCTGGTGACTTTTCAAGTTGGAGGGGCGACAGGGCGAAACATAGCCACTCCCCCTTTTCAAACCACACCCATTTTGTAACTCCTCCCCCTGACGTCATGATGACCTTTATAAGCCCCGCCCAATGACCTTATACTTGTGAAGCCCATTGAAATACATGATCACCAATGCAGAAATGTCAAGAAATTAAGTAACAATGTGTTAAATTCATTGGTATACAATATAGATTGAAAAAACTCATGTGACAAGACTACAGCAATATCATAATTGCACCTATACGTATTAACAGAAAAATTAAAGGAGTGACACCTACCATTAGTCGGGTCTTGTTCACGTTCATTAAGTTGACCAACGAGTAGAAACAAATCTGCAGCCTCATAGGGTTTGCACCTGGGGTTGAAAGAAAACAAGCAAATCAATCAGACCATTCAAGAACAAAACCATACTTAAAAAACATTAAACGACAAAGTGGAACCATATAGGCCCCAAACATACCTTAGAAGACCAAGTGGAACCATATAGGCCTCAAACATACCTTAGAAGACCAAGTGTGACCATAGGCCCCAAACATACCTTAGAAGACCAAGTGTGACCATAGGCCCCAAACATACCTTAGAAGACCAAGTGTGACCATAGGCCCCAAACATACCTTAGAAGACCAAGTGTGACCATATAGGCCTCAAACATACCTTAGAAGACCAAGTGGAACTATATAGGCCCCAAACATACCTTAGAAGACCAAGTGTGACCATATAGGCCTCAAACATACCTTAGAAGACCAAGTGTGACCATAGGCCCCAAACATACCTTAGAAGACCAAGTGGAACTATATAGGCCCCAAACATACCTTAGAAGACCAAGTGTGACCATATAGGCCTCAAACATACCTCAGAAGACCAAGTGTGACCCTAGGCCCCAAACATACCTTAGAAGACCAAGTGGAACTATATAGGCCCCAAACATACCTTAGAAGACCAAGTGTGACCATATAGGCCTCAAACATACCTTAGAAGACCAAGTGTGACCATAGGCCCCAAACATACCTTAGAAGACCAAGTGTGACCATAGGCCCCAAACATACCTTAGAAGACCAAGTGTGACCATATAGGCCTCAAACATACCTTAGAAGACCAAGTGTGACCATAGGCCCCAAACATACCTTAGAAGACCAAGTGGAACTATATAGGCCCCAAATATACCTTAGAAGACCAAGTGTGACCATATAGGCCTCAAACATACCTTAGAAGACCAAGTGTGACCATAGGCCCCAAACATACCTTAGAAGACCAAGTGTGACCATAGGCCCCAAACATACCTTAGAAGACCAAGTGTGACCATAGGCCCCAAACATACCTTAGAAGACCAAGTGTGACTATATAGGCCTCAAACATACGGTAGAAGACCAAGTGTGACCAAAGGCCCCAAACATACCTTAGAAGACCAAGTGGAACTATATAGGCCCCAAACATACCTTAGAAGACCAAGTGTGACCATATAGGCCTCAAACATACCTTAGAAGACCAAGTGTGACCATAGGCCCCAAACATACCTTAGAAGACCAAGTGTGACCATAGGCCCCAAACATACCTTAGAAGACCAAGTGTGACTATAGGCCCCAAACATATCTTAGAAGACCAAGTGGAACTATATAGGCCCCAATCAGCACTGCATAGGCCCAAACCAGTGGATCTTGGGATTCAAGAAAACAACAACATTTAACTTCTGTTTAGACAACACAATAATCAATGTCAAACAAACACGTTGAATTAGCATATGGATAACCATATGAGCAGTAATGCCACGCTAAGGCTTCAACAATTGTTACTGACCATTCACACACCTTTCATAGCTCCTTCAATATGCACACCCACACACCATTAATACTTTACTTACCACTAGTTATTTTTGGTAGTGAGGTGGTGCCATTTCTGAGAACATTACGTACCCTTGAAGGTGCCTCCAATTCCTTCAAACCAATGCATTTAACCGCTACAGGGCCATGGTGCTTTTTAAATACCTTTTTATCCTCTTCAATGTGGAGAAGCATCTTTCTGGTTCTTTAGTAGTCTTCGTTGTTGTAAGCAGGATTCCTTATAGCTTCACTCACTCTGTTAAATTATGTAGATTAAATTGATGCTAAAGTTGCTGCAGAGCAACAGAACTTGTACAGACTTGGAATTCTTGCTTCCCGTAAACAAGTGACAGCTACCCTTGGAAGTGCCTCCAATACCTTCAAACCACGCCAAGGCTTGTTACTGACCATGCACACACCTTTCATAGCTCCTTCCATATGCACACCCACACACCGTTCATACTTTACTTACCACTAGTTATGTTTGGTAGTGTGAGGTGGTGCTGCTTAACGCAGTTTATCTTTGCACACCCTGGGGGTATGCATTCTTCTTTGCTTCAATCACTTGTATTTAAATTTTGCACGGCGATCTTTCAAAGAACAAAACTTCTCAATGGTCTTTTCATTGAAGTCTGGGATCTCGGAAATCAGTTGCTTTTCCATTGAGAGCATCGCCAATGCATTCAACCGCTCCAGGGACATGGTGCTTCTTAAAAAAGTTTTGATTCTCTTCAATGTGGAGAAGCATCTTTCTGATTCTGCAGTGGTCATTGGTGTTGTAATCAGGATTCTTAATAATTTCACTGTCTCTGTGAAATCATTCTGCAGATTAAATTGATGTAAAAGTTTGGGCAGAGCAACAGCACTTGTACAAGCATGAAAATCTGTCTTCCCATACAGAAGTGACAGCTCAGTGCATAATTGTTCCTTCTTCAGTATTGGATATGCTTGCACAGTGTCTTCCAGAGCTTGGGTTGGAAAGCAAGTGTCATGGGTTTTATACAAGTCACTTTGAACAAGTTTGGCACTGACTAGGTGATTTGAAAATGAAAAACGTTCTTTTGCATGAACCACCACTATGTCACATACCTCTCTTTAAAGTTGTCTCAAGGTTGAGATCTCCGCACTCCGTCTGTTGACTGTTACATCGCTCAGCAAACTTGCTTCTATCTCTTCAACAGAATTACGGATTTTCTGGATGCTGGCGACAAAGTCTTCTGTGACTTTTTTGATATAAACAGTATCCGTGTCTCGCTTCTGAAGCTGACTATAGAGGATGTCAACATGTGGCATTATTAAATGAAATAATTTAAGGAAGTAAAGGAACTCCCTGTCTTCCAGCATTCCAATGAAACCTGCGGCTTCACGTATAGATGTTGGATCAAAGTTTAGACATGCTTCAATTGTCTGGAAACACTCAAGTAGCGCATCTCTGTTCTCGTAGATCACGTTCACAGTCCTGACGTTGAAGTTCCATCGTGTCGGTGCACCTCTTGGAAGTCTTCTACCAACTACCTCATCCAGAACTCCAGTCCTTTTTGGAGAGCGTGAAAAAAAAGATGGTATGCCGCCTATGTTGGAAAAAAAACTCGAACTCTTCCAATCCTTGAAACTGCTTTCTCCATTATTAGGTTCAGTTGGTGAGCATAGCAATGGATGTAGTGTGCGTTCGGGTACATGTCTTTTATTTTTCTTTGAACTCCTCCTTGATCTCCACGCATCACACTGGCACCATCGTAGCTTTGAGCTATGAGTTTCTTCTTGTCTTCTGGCTCTGGGAGAACAGTATTCAGTGTTTCCAGCACAACAGCAGCAATCGAGTCTGCATCCGTTGATTTCATTTCCGTGAAGCCATCAAATCTTTCCACCACTTGATGCTTCTTGTCAATGTAGCGATAGACTACAACGCACTGTGTCCTAGCGGAAATATCGGTTGTTTCATCCGCTTGGATTGCCACAAACTGGGCTTCCTTAAGCTCTTGGTGAATCACTTCCTTAATAACTTCATGCATGCAGTCCAGTAGCTCATTCTGCACGGTTTTGGACGTGCCCTTAAACACAGTTGCAGTCTTCAAATGCTGTTGCATTGCACTATCGATACTGCCAACCAAATCCACCAGGCCTCTAAACACTCCTGGATTTAGCGATGTTTCACTCTCGTCGTGTCCTCTTAATGCCAGTTCAAAAGCGCCACAAAAGCGAACACAATCAATTATCTTGGAAAGGATGTACCGGTTCTTAGCCACTTCTTCGTTGTGTTTTTGAATGCTGACTTGGTATCCTTGGTCCAGTTGAACAGCAATGTTCGCCTGTCCAAGCATCTCAAACTTGATCCTGTTATCCAAGTGAGCTTTAGAACTTTTGTGTTTCGCCAATTTATCAGCTAGATGTTTGACGTCAGTCACTCCAGTTTTGGTCCAAGCAGCGTCACCACCAAATAGGATGCATGGGAAACAATATAAGGACTTCCTAGAAACGCTTCCAGAAAGCCAGTCGTTCTTCTTGTACCATTCAGTATTGAAAGTACGGATATATTGCTTCCCTCTATCTCTTGCGATTTGCTGCAGATTTATCTCTGGTTGGTCAGCTCCTAATCGTTTTACTTCCAACTTCTCCTCATAGGTTAGGGTGCCAAAAGGCTTCACAAGTAGAGAGTCAATAGTATTCATTTCTGATACCAATAGAAGAAAGAGATCACGGTATATTAATATATATTATGTCACAAAATTACTTTAAAATAACAGTGTGTTGAATTCATTGGTATACATTACAGATTGCAAACCCTCATGTGACAAGACTACATCAATATCAAATTTGCACCTATACGCATGGACAGAAAATTAAAGGCAATGATACTCACCTACAGTTGACTCTCCTTCTCGGGTTATTCACGTCCAGTAAGTCAACCAACGAGTCCAAACAAATCTGCTTCTACAGATAGTTTGCACCTGGGAAGTGATAGAAAACAACAAATAAAACATTAGAACGTTCAAGACCCAAACCTTAACTTTTAAAACCTTGAAAGACCAAGTGTGACCATATAGGCCCCAACCGCACCTTAAAAACCTTCAAATTCCAAGTGTGACCATATACTCACCTACAGTTGACTCTCCTTCTCGGGGTATTCACGTCCAGTAAGTCAATTAACGAGTCCAAACAAATATGCTTCCACAGATAGTTTGCACCTGGAAAGTGATAGAAAACAACAAATAAAACATTAGAACGTTCAAGACCCAAACCTTAACTTTTAAAACCTTGAAAGACCAAGTGTGACCGTATAGGCCCCAACCGCACCTTAAAAACCCTAAATAACAAATTGGGACCATATAGGCCCCAACCGCACCTTAAAAACCATAAATAACAAAGTGGGACCATATAGGCCCCAACCGCACCTTAAAAACCCTAAATAACAAAGTGGGACCATATAGGCCCCAACCGCACCTTAAAAACCCTAAATAACAAAGTGGGACCATATAGGCCCCAACCGCACCTTAAAAACCTTAAATAACAAATTGGGACCATATAGGCCCCAACCGCACCTTAAAAACCCTAAATAACAAAGTGGGACCATATAGGCCCCAACCGCACCTTAAAAACCCTAAATAACAAATTGGGACCATATAGGCCCCAACCGCAACTTAAAAACCCTAAATAACAAATTGGGACCATATAGGCCCCAACCGCACCTTAAAAACGCTAAATAACAAAGTGGGACCATATAGGCCCCAACTGCACCTTAAAAACCTTAAATAACAAATTGGGACCATATAGGCCCCAACCGCACCTTAAAAACCCTAAATAACAAAGTGGGACCATATAGGCCCCAACCGCACCTTAAAAACCCTAAATAACAAATTGGGACCATATAGGCCCCAACCGCACCTTAAAAACCCTAAATAACAAATTGGGACCATATAGGCCCCAACCGCACCTTAAAAACGCTAAATAACAAAGTGGGACCATAGAGGCCCCAACTGCACCTTAAAAACCCTAAATAACAAAGTGGGACCATATAGGCCCCAACCGCACCTTAAAAACCCTAAATAACAAAGTGGGACCATATAGGCCCCAACCGCACCTTAAAAACCCTAAATAACCAATTGGGACCATATAGGCCCCAACCGCACCTTAAAAACGCTAAATAACAAAGTGGGACCATATAGGCCCCAACCGCACCTTAAAAACCCTAAATAACAAAGTGGGACCATATAGGCCCCAACCGCACCTTAAAAACCCTAAATAACAAAGTGGGACCATATAGGCCCCAACCGCACCTTAAAAACCCTAAATAACCAATTGGGACCATATAGGCCCCAACCGCACCTTAAAAACCCTAAATAAGAAAGTGGGACCATATAGGCCCCAACCGCACCTTAAAAACCCTAAATAACAAAGTGGGACCATATAGTCCCCAACCGCACCTTAAAAACCCTAAATAACAAATTGGGACCATATAGGCCCCAACCGCACCTTAAAAACCCTAAATAACAAATTGGGACCATATAGGCCCAAATTGTAAAAAAAAAAAAAATGTATATATATATATCAATCAATATATCTATCAATATATATATATATATATATATATATATATATATATATATATAAATATATATATATATATATATATATAAATATATATATATATATATATATATATATATATATATCAATCAATATATCTATCAATCAATATATATATATATATATATATATATATATATAAATATATATATATATATATATATATATATATATATATCACGCATAAAAAATACACATAAATATACATAAACATATACACAAAACAATATATATTAATTGATATTTATTATTTGATTAATTGATGTACTTTATTACTTATTATATTATATTGTTCATGTATTTCTATTACACATTATTTTTTATACATATTACAGTGCAATTTTTTGGCTATACATGTTACAGGATATTATCCTGTAACATGTATATCACATAAAATAGCCCTGTAATATGTATAATACATACAGGGTCAAACAAGTTTACACTAACCTTGTTTACCCTTACAGGCTTCCATACCTGCTTGCTGATTTTCTAATTGTTTAAAGACTCTCATTGGTTGAAATCGATGTCAATCAAAAATTTCAGCCAATCAGAGTCCTTCAAAAATTAGTATATAAAGCAGACCGTGGTAAAAAATCAATTAATCACGGGTGGGGCTCCTTCTAGGAGGAGCTCTGTTAGTTTGTTGTTTTTTTTTTTTAGAGCGTCAGTTTTTTTTGGGTGGAGGCCTCTTTCAATGGGCCAGAATGGATGGATGGACAATGGCTTCAATCAAGATTGGATTATTTTTGGACAATGGCTTCAATCAAGATTGGATTATTTATTTGACCAGTGGCTTCAATCAACATTGGATTATTTGACCAGTGGCTTCAATCAACATTGGATTATTTATTTGACCAGTGGCTTCAATCAACATTGGATTATTTATTTGACCAGTGTCTTCAATCAACATTGGATTATTTGACATGGGCTTCAATCAACATTGGATTATTTGACATGGGCTTCAATCAACATTGGATTATTTTCATGACTATATCCAGGTCATAGAGGACAGAAGGCCAACGCTGGAGGGGTCAATTTGACAGGTAAGTATGTGCTGTTGTTTATTTTATTTTAATTATTGTTTGTTTAAAGCTGTTTACTTGTAATATTGTGTTTACTGTATTGTTTTTCCCTTACCTTATTTTTATTTTATCTTTAAAAGTGACAGGCACATGTACATGCCTGTTACTTCTAAAATGGAATAAAAATAGGGGGGGGGGGTGCTAGGTAGTTGGATCAGGGTGGGGTCGGTCACGCTCAGGCCAGGCGCCCATCGGTCGGTCGGTGACCTCGTAGGCCACGATCAGGGGTGGCACAGGCCTCATGGGGGTGAACATCCACCCCCATGTGGCCTGTGCAACCACGCTCACCGCCCGAATCCCCCGATCACCGTGATCGGGGTAATCGGGCGGTGTCATACCACTTGCCACATCGGGGTGGTGGTGATCGGGCCTCGGGGGTGGCACAGGGCGGCGACATGGAGGTGATCAGGGGTGGCACTGGCCTCATCAAGGGGGTGATCCGATCACCCCCATGTGGGCCTGTGCCACCCCGCTCACCACCCGACTACCCCGATCCCGTGATAGGGGTAATCGGGCGGTGGCATCGCATAGGGCAGGCCTGATCGGGGGTGGCACAGGCCACATGGGGGTGATGGCTGGGGGTGGCAACAGGTATTGCAGGCCTAGGGTCGCCGGTGGTAGGTAAGTTGGTGGGTGGCTGGGTAGGTGGCAGGCCAGGCAGGCATAGTGGGGTAACTGGTCACCCCTACCTTTTATTAGGGGCTACTAGGGGTTTGGTTTGGCCAGGGGCAGGGCAGGTGCCAGGCAGGTAGACTTACTGTGTTAGGTTGGGCAGATGTGAGTAGTTTCAGCCAGGGAGGTCTCTCTCAGTCTCAGCGTGAGCAGGGTCAGGAAACAGAAAGGGGGAAGGGAAAGGCAACTGGTGGTTTTAACACTGTACTTATATATCTGTCTTTGCGATGAGCGCCGAAGATTGATCGTTGCAAAGCACGAAACATGAAGGACACGAGGGAAGAGGCTCACAATGAGCGCCGAAGGTCCTCAGAGTACAAAAAGCATCACATTGTGTGGCAAACAGCATTGCCATGGCTTTAAACTTTATTGCCCCGTCATTTGTGCCAGGCAAGTCACTAGTGATATAATATAACAAAATGCAATACAATATTATACAGTACACATGGGTGTTGGAACTGGGGGGGGGGGGGATAAGGGGTAACCCCCCCCCCCCCCAGATTTCTTATCGTATGTATGTATGCGTATAGGAGCTAACAGGGGAGGGGAGAGGGGGAGGAAACACAGGGGAGAGGGAGAGGAAGACACAGGAGAGGGGAGAGGGGGAGGAAGACACAGTGGAGAGGGGGAGGAAGACACAGGGCAGAGGGCGGAAGAGAAACAGGGTAGGGGAGAGGTGAGGGGAAGAGACACATGGGAGGGGGGAGAGACACAGGAGAGAGTGGGGGGTAGAGACACAGGGGAGAGGGGGGAAGAGACTAATGGGAGGGAGTGGTGAGGAGACACCGGGGAGAGGAAAGGGGATAAAGACACAGAGGAGGGGGGAAGAAACACAGGGGAAGGGAGAGGGGGTAGAGACACAGGGGAGAGGGGGTGAGACACAGGGGAGAAGGGGGAAGAGACACAGAGGAGGGGGGAGAGACACAGGGGAGAGGGAAGGGGGGAAAGACACATGGGAGGGGGGAAAGAAACACGGGAAGGGAGAGGGGGTAGAAACACAGGGAAGGGTGGGAGAGACACAGGGGAGAGGGGGGAGAGAGACACATGGGAGGGAGTGGGGGGGAGACACAGGGGAGAGGGGGGGGGAGAGACACATGGGGGGGAATGGGGGGGGAGACACAGGGGAGGTCTTGTGCTTTATTATTATTATTATTATTATTATTATTAATACTATATAATGTGTAGATGTACCGGCTGGGCATGCTCTTGTGCATTATTATTATTATTATTAGTAGTATATAATGTGTATATGTACCGGCTGGGCATGCTCTTGTGCATTATTATTATTATTATTACTATATAATGTGTAGATGTACCGGCTGGGCATGCTCTTGTGCATTATTATTATTATTAGTAGTATATTACTAATAATAATAATAATAATGCACAAGAGCATGCCCAGCCGGTACATCTACACATTATTTAATAATAATAATAATAATAATAATAATAATAATAATAGTAATGCACAAGAGCATGCCCAGCTGGTACATCTACACATTATATAATAATAATAATAATAATAATAATAATGCATGCCCAGCTGGTACATCTACACATTATACAGTAGTAATATCACATATATAGTTGTGAGCGTACGAGTTGTTGCTAACGCTGCGGGCTCGCTACGCGAGTCGCGGCCCTCGCGTAGCGAGGGCACTGCCCGAGGGTCTCAGTTGCTGGCATGGAGCAACATCAAAACACATTCACAGCTCTTCCACACAATGCTTTAAAATAGGTAAAGTATATTCATTTATTAATGTATTATATATTTCATTATTACACACTAAACAGCATTAGCTACCTTACAATTTCATTGCCGTCATTTTTTGACGGGCAAATCGCTAGTTAATAATAATAATAAGGCACAAGAGTCCTTCAGCACTGCACTGGACACTGAATAAACTTGCCTAGCTATGGTTTTCCCTATTGATGCAGTATCACCTACACTCCTCTCAGTAAGACTGCAAGTTAGTTTTGATTCCAAAATGGCTACTGTCCATGAGGTTAAAGGGTCTGGAAGGGAGTGTATGCTGCTGATTGGCTGGAATGTGTCTGCTGACTGTGACATGCAGGGTCAAAGTTTGCTCAATGATAAAGTATTGGGGGCGGGTCGAATATCGCATATGTTCGCAGTTCGCCGCGAACGCGAACATGCTATGTTCGCCGGAAACAGTCCGCCGGCGAACTATTCGCGACATCTCTACTGAAGAAGCGATTGACTCACCTGTGCGCAGCAGGGTTATCAAATCCAGGCATGTGTGTGGCCCACCAGGACCGAGTTTGGACACACCTGCTCTATTGCTTGATTACTGTTGTGTTGACCAGGAATGACAGTGATTTGTCAGCTTCATGAATTTAATGATGCATCCATCTATCCCTTGTTATTTCATGCAGCTGACATGTCAGTGTCATGTCCATGTGTAGGATGTGTGATGCACATGTGGTGGCATGTTGCTGTATGTCATATTCACCTGCCATGGAGACTGGGTCCTGCTGCTCCACAGGGCATGATGCTCCAGCTGCGTCGGAGGGTGCAAGTATGGCCCTTGCAATCCCTTCATGTGCAAGGTAATTGACCCTCCGCCCCTCGGCCTCCTGCGCCATCTTCTTTCTCACCACGGCCTTGATGTCGTTGAAACGGTGCTTGATGGACCGCAGACTCCGTCCACGGCCCGCCACACCATTCACCAGATCCACCACCTGCTGCCAAGCATTAGCCCTGGGCCCAGCCTTGACTTCCCTACCCCCGAGGTGATGACGGGGCGGGCACGGATGGCCTCCAGGAGGACCCTGTTCTCCTCCCGGCTATAATTGTGGGCCCTGGACCTGCCGCCAGCCTCTTGCTCTCCAGACTGGGGATGAGGACCCTCTCCACTCTCCTCCTCCCTCCTCCTCCTCCTCCTCCTCCTTCTTCCTCCTCCTACTCTCCTCTCCTCCCTCCTTCCTCTACTCTCCTCCCTCCTTCCTCTCCTCTCCTCCCTCCTTCCTCTCATCCCTCCTTCCTCTACTCTCCTCCTTCCTTCCTCTACTCTCCTCCCTTCTCCCTCCTCCTCTCCTCTCCTTCCTCCTTCCTCCTTCCTCCTTCCCTCCTCTCCTCCCTCCTTATCCTCCTCTCCTCCCTCCTTCTCCTCCTCTCCTCTCTCCTCTTCTCCTCCCTCCTTCCTCCTCCTCTCCCTTCCTCCTCCTCTCCTCCCTCCTCCTCCTCTCCTCCCTCCTCTCCTCCCTCCTCCTCCTCTCCTCCCTCCTCCTCTCCTCCCTCCTCCTCCTCCACTACCTCCTCCTCTACTACCTCCCCCTCCTCAACTAGTACCTCCTCCTCCTCACTCCTCCCCTCCTCTTCCCCACCTCCACGCCCCGGGACTCCCTGCCACTCCTCTCCCCTCTGCTCCTCTCCCTCCATCACCACCTGAAAAGAAAAGAAAGAGAAATAAAGAAATGTTTTAGTGGGTTTGCCGGCTCCACCCTCGTCCCCCATTCTGATCTCCTCTAACACTATTTATGCTTGGATATCAATGTTGGAACTAACTGCAGTAATCAACCTTAAGTGGACAGAGCCTATGACAGCAGTGGGAGGGGTGTACAGCACCTCTCACTCTGAACCTGAGAGGCGCTGATGAAACACTCTAGATCAATACTTTCCTAAACAATGTGGAAGGGTCAGTTACAGTTTGCATATATACAAGGTATGCGGCTATTTACTGTGTGCTTCTATCATGTGTGGGGAGTGGCCCATGTCTGAGGCCACTAACATCCTATCTGCATTATACTCTGGGCGTGGTACCTATCCTGAAGCCATCTTCTGTACCAGAGGTAGTAGGAACTACATGGTCCTGCTGTTCTAGGCTGAAAATAAGTTCTTGTCAAGCCCCATTGAAGAAGCAGTTTGGAACACCTATGTGTATTGCAAATATGTGTAGAAATCTCAATCAAACTCAAAATCAAACTCAAACTCAAAATCAAACTCAATCAAACTCAAAATCAAACTCAAACTCAAAATCAAACTCATTCAAACTCAAAATCAAACTCAAACTCAAAATCAAACTCAATCAAACTCAAAATCAAACTCAATCTCTCTCTCTCTCTCTCAATCCCTCTCTCTCTCAATCCCTCTCTCTCTCTCAATCCCTCTCTCTCTCTCTCTCAATCCCTCTCTCTCAACCCCTCTCTCTCTCTCTCTCTAAATCTCCCTCTCTCAATCTCTCTCTCTCAATCTCTCTCTCTCAATCTCTCAATATATATATATATATATATATATATATATATATATATATATATATATATATATAGAGAGAGAGAGAGAGAGAGAGAGAGAGAGAGAGAGAGAGAGAGAGATTGAGAGAGGGAGATAAATAAATAACTTACCTCCCTCCGCAAAACTCCTCTCCCCACAACAAAAAACTCTCCAAACCTATAGGCCAACAGCAAAAAAAACACAATTGTACTTCTCGCCAGTGTATTCAGTAAACATAGAAATTGGCAAAACATACAAATAAAAGACAGCTTGATAGGATGAAAAGCATGTACAATGCAACTTACCTCCCTCCAAACCCCTAAGGGCCGGATCAAAGATCCAAAATACTCCAAACACCTATAAACAAGCAAAAAACACAATTGTACCTCTCGCCAGTGTATTCAGTAAATATAGAAATTGGCATAACATACAAATAAAAGACAGCTTGGTAGGATGAAAAGCATGTACAATGCAACTTACCTCCCTCCAAACTCCTACGGGCCGGATCAAAACTCCCACACAAGCAAAAATACTCAAAACACCTATAAACAAGCAAAAAACACAATTGTACCTCTCGCCAGTGTATTCAGTAAATATAGAAATTGGCAAAACATACAAATAAAAGACAGCTTGATCGGATGAAAAGCATGTACAATGCAACTTACCTCCCTCCAAACTCCTACGGGCCGGATCTAAACTCCCACACAAGCAAAAATACTCCAAACACCTATAAACAAGCAAAAAACACAATTGTACTTCTTTACATCGGCATCCGTAAATGTAGTAACGGATTCCCGTAAAAAGAACTTAAACCGCGACCTGATAATAAAGCAACTTACCTCCTCTCAACCACCAAGCTCCTGGAACCGCGTGCTACCTCGTCAGAAATCGCAACACAGTCGAGGCGTGGGCGCGTGTCATTCCTATTTATTCACTCCCACTGTCAATCAAATGGTCTATCCCGTAAGTGATTGGCTGTGCGACCTGTGGCGCGGTGCGTGATTCCGCTATTGGATGGTTCGTGCCGGGCGCGGCTAGTCCGTCCCCCTTCCAGCTTGCGTGCGTGCCTAAACGTCACGGACTTCCTACATTATGAAGGCCGCGATTCGCGCCTGGCTAGATTTCATTTACGGCCGCATCCGTTGAAGTCCACACGATGCACTTACGGCATTGTAATGAAACCGGGCTGAAAGGGCCCTAAAAGTATAAAGGAAGCAATAAAAGGCATTCGAATTACTGTAAAAACAATCCCCAATGATCAAATATGTTAATAAAAGATATCTTTTTATTGTCATGTACATCCTCAATATGGCGGCCATATTAACCCTTTAGCACTCAGAAAGGCTAGAATGTGTCCCCTAAAAATATCAACATTATCTTATTTACATCTCTTTTATCACATCTACATTTTTGAACACAAATATTGTAAATATTTCCACGCCACATTACATAGATCATGTAGCATGGGCACAAATTCAAATGTGGGCCAGAATATTAGGGGTTACTAATTAAAATGGCTAAACAAATCCATAATCAGGGAACTTCATAACATGATGAAGCTTAGATACACCAGTGAGCTTTTCCATTTGTGAAATCCACCCGGATAATCACAGCTGGGGTAATTAGCAAGCTATATAACCACATCATCATCCATGAATTAGCAAGTCTGAACCATCATGGATAGCAGCAACCTGAGTGCGGCGTATAGGTATGTGAGGAGAGCGCAGCGTCGTAGGAATGGATATTTGTTTCGAATGTTGCAGAGTGGAAACCGGGCTGTCAGGCGTGCGACTGAGAAGTGGCTGAGGCGTGACAGAGAGGGGCGGCTGGGAGTGAATGTGGGTGAGCGTGCTGATGCAATCCATGGTGGTCCGGAACCAAGCCAGGCAAGTGGCTCATCACAGGATATGCCTAGGGTCATGGTGGGGGGTCAGTTAGGGGAGAGAGCTCCAGTGGCACAGGGACAGGGGGATATGAGGGCACCTGCAGACAGGGAGTAGGACCTTGATGTGGGTGATCAGCTGATGGGGGGTCCAGATGAGAAACCCCTAGAGGGTGTGGCACATGAAGTGGGGGCTCCTGCAAAGCCAGACCCACAGGGGGGTGGCCAGGCCCAGGAGCCTGCCAGGATGTTTCGTGCACCCAGGGTGTACAGGGAGAGAGTCACATTAGAGGGGTTAACTGATGTGGAAGTGTATGAGCATTTTAGGCTAACCCGTGCCAGCCTGGAGGAGCTCTATGTGGTCCTGAGGGAGGAGATGGAGCCTTCCTCACGGACCAATAGAGCCATCCCAGGCATGACACGGATGTTAACCGCCATACACATCCTATCATCTGGTAGTTTTCAGAACACTGCTAGCATAGTAGGAGGAATGTCTCAGGCAAGCCTTTCAAAGTGCCTGAGCACATTCCTCCATGCTATCGTTCCGAAAACTGCCAGATACATCAGTTTTCCCCACACTGGGGAAGAGATCTTGAAGGTGAAAGCAGATTTCTTTCGAATGGGAGGTATCCCCAATGTGCTCGGTGCTATAGATTGTACACATGTAGCATTGATACCTCCTAGAGAGCAAGAAGCGCTGTTCCGAAATCGCAAACACTATCATTCCATCAATGTCCAGGTTGTTTGTGATGCAGACATGCGCATACAAAATGTGGTTGCAGGCTTCCCCCGGGAAGTACTCATGATGCCCATATCCTGCGTCAGTCATCCACCCATCTTTATTTTGAGTCTGGAGAAGCTCCACCTGGGTGGCTACTGGGTGAGTACCCATAAAGGATCCCCTAAAATATACATCATGTTCCACTGTAATGCTATTCCATTGTTGCGTGAAAAATGCGCAACGACGCATGCGCCAACAGACAAAATAGAATCCCTCAATAGCGCGCACAACATCTGCGCGCAGGAGTTGAGATAATTTGGCGTGTGCCATAAAGAAGGTGTGCCGACTGAGCCATTGCATCGTAGCTTGTTGCTGTGCCTAACCCGATGTGACGTGGTCATAGGAGTATGAAGTTCCAACCCAGAGATCCCTAAACTAACGTCACATTAATCATTGCGTATATTTACAGATGCTTTAACGAGCAGCACAAACTCACATTCATATCTACATCTCCCATTTTTGTTTCCTTCAGGTGATGCAGGATATAGGTGTTTGCCGTGGTTGTTGACCCCTGTAAACAATCCACGCACAGAGGGGGAGGAGAGGTACAATGCGGCCCATGCCAGAACCCGGAATGTAATAGAGCGCACCTTTGGCCTCCTGAAGATGCGCTTCAGATGTTTACATTCCACTGGTGGGGCGCTACAGTATACACCAGTGAAGGTTTGTCACATGATCACGGCCTGCTGTTGTCTTCGCAATATAGCAGTACAGGCAAACTATCTGGGTAACATTGATGATGCTCCGCTTGAACCGGCGGAGCGTCCAGTACCTCCCCCTGGTGAGGATAACGTTCAGGGGTCACAACTACGTGCCCACGTCATTTGTGAGTACTTCCCATGTAAGTCTGAAACTAATAACAACCAACTGTAATAATGTACCTTGATTATGGTTACTAATACATCTCTTTTCTCCTTCCCCATTGTCTTCCAGAATATCCAACAGTCCACAGTAGAGGATAGCTTTGTGATGTAACATATGTCTCGTGACGCATTCTTCATACTGGATCAAATACAGCCTGCTCTGATATCCGTTAATGGTAAGTATGCGCACATTCCCATACACATCATATATATTGATATCTGCGAACCTCAAGAAGCTAAGCTAAATGGATGGTCTGATGTATTCCACAATGTCAATGGATATAGGCCTCACAATCGTATTTGAAAACATCTTCACAGAACAGTAATGTTCCCATTGTCTGATTATGCTATTCCACATCCCATGGAGGTCAATGCAATTCCTAGCAATCTGGATATATGAATATACCAGCATATTGTAAACCATAATAAATGTACCTCATGGGATGCAAAGAGGGGATGTCCCCTGTTCTTTGTCAGCTAATGCTGGTAAAAGCATTCTCAGTCAGATAACAGGAATAGTCTCAAGGATGTGTTAACTAGGAATCATTGTGCAATATATCATATGGATTGTGTGACTCATCTCATCATATTGCCATTACAGAACTGTTGCCGTGTGTCAACACATTGTTTACCCACACAGACATGGGAAACGACCTGGCCAGCAACAGAACATCAGCTACATCAATGTCGTCTACATTGTAAGTGAGTATTTGCGGGAAACATGTGCATGCAAGCATGAGAGGAAATGACTAATAACTCCATTAATGTAGGCCTAACTTTCGTTTTCCCAAGACATCCCCTATGTATTGCTGAAGCGGTCCGAAATGTTTATCGGACCATGCAGACGTGTCCTGGGGGAACAGATCTCTTCGTTGAATACTCCACTTGATCTATCCAAGGTAGAGAACCACATGTGGATGTCCGAACATGTATCAATGTGTGATAGTTGTGATCTTCCCTTTCTATTACAGGCTGCACTGGTCTCTCTGTCTCTCTCTCTCTGTCTGTCTGTCTGTCTCTCTCCTCATCCCACCCACCCCTGTTTACCCTTAATATATTGAGTCACACAAGTCTTCTGCTAACTATCCCAATTAACCCTTTCCACTATGTTTTCTCTTGTCTTCTTCCTCACATCCCCTGCCTTTTCCTCAGACTCTTCTTTACTTCTCCCCTTTTTGTCTGCATCATTTTCATTTCAACTCTCATGTCCACCTCTCTCCTTTTATTCGCCCATCAGCTAATCTTACTCAAGCTGTGGTTAAACTATGTGTATCCTGACTGTCCCATCTGCAGATTACATTATCTGTCCACATGGGGCTGATACCTTATTACATAATAGTGCATCGCACTTTACATCTGATCCCTTTCCTCTCCGACTAATGCATATCTTTCTACTTGACACAACCTCCTTCCTATGTATCTCTGACTTACTTATTAACCTTGCTATTCCTTATCTACTCTTCCCCATGTCCATTACCTTTAACTTGGAAGTGGTGATTTTCGAATCTTGTGTGGGCCTTTGGGAACAAATCAGTTATCAACAGACTTTACGCTCAAAACAGGGCCCTCCATTTTCTTGCATTGGCAATATTACATACTGTATATTTTCGGGTTCTTCTCCCCTGTACAGCGCCACGGAATATGTTTGCACAATACAAATAAATGAGAATTAGACTAATCCTAATATTCCCACATCAGGACAAATTAGTCTGGGCCATCATTATCATCGGACAGATGGTTAGCTTGTACGAGATCCCAATGCATAACATGTGTGCCGACATACCTACATCTGTTGGTGGCTGCTCATATGGCATATGTAAGGTTTCCACTAATATATTATTTGTGTGTTTGTATTTTCAGATCACGGTCAGAACAAGGCATGACGATAAACATTCTGACATTCCATGGCCATGTCAATGTCCTCATGTATGTGCATGTGTCCGTTTTATTGCTTTGTTGGATCCAGTTTGATATCTGATGACCTTGACTGAATAGCCGATATGTGTCACGAGACAATTTCAATATACAATGCAGATGTGATGTGACATCTGTCAGCTGATGTTCCTGGTATATCCACAGCATGTGTATGCTCATATAGTCTATCTCGATTCATATGTACCTATTGGTTTAGACATTCTATCCTCTCCTCTACTTGGACTGTTGTGAAGCCTGCAGCACCAACCCTTCAAGATATTTTCTTCAGTGCTGATGTGACCCTCCCTGTGCATATGGGGAAGAGTAAATCCAGGCTTGGGACTTAACAGTTAAGGAGGTTACGTTAATCTTCAGTTATGCATATGCAACAACAGTGAGTATAGATGCTCAATCAGAGAACAAACTATCCTTGATATTGCCTGGTTTGTTGTGAGTTCTCTGCAATAAGTAACATCTGACTGATATGGTCCTGGTCAGGTCACCATCTTTTTGACCAAGGTTATCTATGTGCTGCTTATTGTTGCGTGAGAACTGACGTTATGGGCTCATAGCATTCACTGATTGAGCACTTATACTTCTGATGTGGCATCAGAGTGTCCGTTTAAGACACAAGCATACATTTTGCTCTCCCCATATGTATATCACCTTATTCTGGATTATTATGGTCTTTCCTTATTGACTGTTATATATATGTCGTAACAATAATGAGATCTATTATATTGCCTAATGTTGGTTGATACACTGTACATCCCATGATCATCTATATCAATGTAATTTTCCCTGCCTGCATTCTGCTCTCATATCCCTATTTCCCTGTGTTACTTGGATTTTGTATCCTACCCCCCTCCACCATGATCCTTTGCATACCTGTGTTGATTAGTCAACCTGTGGCTTTGTGGCAAGCTTGCTTTGTTAATTTCTGTAAATAGTAAATATGATTTATCCGAGATGTTGTTTGTGTCTGCCTCGTCAATGTTGATACCATAGCATTTCCGTAACATCAATGAAAGGACCTTCAGACTCCACATCTGTGCTCTGCACCATCAGTTAGGGGTGTCAATAGAATTCTCACAGTGTGTTTGCATTACTGATTTCAACCATGAGGGAAGGTTGGTATTAACAATCTACATGACACAGAAACAGACAAATGAGACAGGGGTCCGTAAGTGGCTCACATCCTAATAGTGAACATACAGGGCCTCATTCAATTGTGATTTGGCCAATTGAATAGGGCTCAAACTAAGCACAGAACATATATTGTTTCCAAAAGATTTTAGTTAGTGAAAACCTTGCTTTTGGATAGATGTTTACTAACTAAAACATTTTTCATAGAATATATGTTATGTGCTTATTTCGAGCCCTATTCAATTGGCCAAATTGCAATTGAATGAGGGCCACAGTATCTAACATAAGTGAGTACACCCGTCACATTGTTGTTAATATTTTAGTATATCTTTTCATGTGACAACACTGAAGAAATGACACTCTGCTACAATGTAAAGTAGGTTTGCTGACCCATCAATAACTCAATACACAGCCATTAATGTCTAATCCATTGGCAACAAAAGTGAGTACACCCCTAATTTGAAATGTCCAAATTGACACGAAATGTCAATTATGTGTGGCCACCATTATTTGACAGAACTGCCTTAACCCTCATGGCCAGGGAGTTCACCCGAGCTTCCCAGGTTGCCACTGGAGTCCTCTTCCACTCCTTAATTATACATCAGAGCTGGTTGATGCTAGAGACCTTGCACTCCCCCACCGTCAGTTTGAGGATGCCCCACAGATGCTCAATATGGTTAGGTCTGGCGACAAGCTTGGCCAGTCCATCACCTTTACCTTCTTTAGCAAGGCAGTGTTGTCTTGGTGGTGTGTTTAGGGTCGTTATGTTATGTTGCCCTGCGGCCCAGTCTCCCAAGGGAGGGGATCATGTTCTGCTTCAGTATGTCACAGTACATGTTTGCATTCATGGTTCCCTCAATGAACTGTAGCTCCCCAGTGCCGGAGATAAATGGATAAGTCACAACGAACACAAAAACATTGATATGAGATGAACCCATCATTTTGAACCTAAACAGTGATGCAGAGAGAGGGGAGGCAGCATCTGACATCATTAGGTAAATGCATATAGTGGGAATCCACACAACATATTATCGAAAACATATATACACATGCATATATGTTTGGTCTGGGCCTGCATGCATGCTGCCAGCACTGAGGAGCTACAGTTCTTTGAGGGAACCCATGAATGCCAACATGTACTGTGACAAACTGAGAAAGAGCATGATCCCTCCCATAGGAGAATGGGCCGCAGGGCAGTATTCCAACATGATAACGACCACAAACACACCTCCAAGTCGACCACTGCCTGGCTAAAGAAGCTGAAGGTCAAAAGTTGATGAACTGGCCAAGTAGGTCACCAGACCAAAACCCTATTGAGCATCTGTGGGGGCATCCTCAAATGGAAGGTGGGGAGTGTAACGGAACCCATCACTGTTTTACCCTGTTTTATGGTTATGGTTAAAATATGATCATACTGTTATACTGTATGTATGTTGGTTTATGCTCTGCAAAATCTTAGCCCAGACTATTGCAGACCTTGGCATAATAGATAATCCTAGTACAGAGACTCCTCATAGGATAAGGAAGTCTATTGTATAAAGTGTTTGCATTATCAGACATAACAAAGAAGGATGATCTAAGCCATGTCTGATTCTATCAAAGTAGCCAGGTAGTCTCCGGGAGGTGTGACCCACTTGTTGTCCCTCTATGTGTATTGTGTGGCCAACTATGGGGGATGTGTGTATTGCCTGTGGGAAGAGATGTGTATATATATATTTCTGCCCAACAAAATAAAGTCAGTATTCATTTGACTCCCAATTGTGTGTCGTCAAATATTGGAGGTTGGGAATGGTGAGACTGTAGTGCTTCTTGGATATTGTACCGTATACCAGCGGAGATATTGGACTGCGTGTTTCAACTCCGTTACAGGGAGTGCAAGGTCTCTAACATCCACCAGCTCCATGATATCATCATGAAGGAGTGGAAGAGGACTCCAGTGGCAACCTGTGAAACTCTGGGGAACTCCATCCCCATGGGGGTTAAGTCAGTGCAGGAAAATAATGGTGGCCCCACAAAATATCAACAATTTCACCTAGGGGTGGACTCACTTTTGATATTTACCCTGAATTAATCTCTCCATGTGTCAGAAACACGAATATCATGCATCACCGTTACTGGAATCAAACTCAGGAATATTACCTCCACCCTCAGCTGCACTAGTGGCTGTTACCTCAACCCTACATTAACACAGGGCTGGTATATTAAAGGAAGATGTATGTACTAATCCAATAACGTTGGTGTGTAGCATTCATGTGGTGTTTACCAATCATGGTACAGTACAAACGAAAACAAACAATGATAATGTGAGCAAAACATAATGTTTAATCTTATGCTTTCAAATTATATTTAAAAAAAAGAAAACTGGAGGCAGAAATTCCGGAAAATCAATAAATTGGAACCTAAAGAGATAAGAACAAGACATCAATTAGAACAATATACGCATTGACTGCAACACCTCATGGATAATTAGAGAGACAGTAATGATCCAAATTTTTAACATTTCCCCTTTAGACAATTGGCTAAGTCTCGCTTGTTTTTTTTTTTTTTCTCTATTTGCCTTCCTCTGGACTAATTAATAATAATAAAAAAACAAACAAATAAAAAAAAAAACATTAAATAATTGATTAATAATTAATTAACAACTAATGAATTAATAGTTAATCCGCATATTGCAGATCAAAGGAGATCTTAAAAGGTTGAACTTGATGGACTGAAAGTCTTTTTTCAACCTTAAATACTATGTAACTATGTAACTATGTAACCTCAACATCAATAGATCTTGGACATCAATTACTTCTATATGCAACATGAACATGTTCTCACCTATTTCCGCTTTCGCTTGTGTGTTTCCTGGCTCTCCTGGCCTTTGGCAAATGTTCCCCTAGGCCGGCCCCGACCTCTGCGAATGGTTGGCGGCTCTTCTGGCCTGGATGCTGGTGACAAGGTCTGTGAGGTTGAAGGGGGTGAGGTTGAAGGGGTAGCCCGGTCTTGGGGATGGCCTTCTCGGGCCATTTCGGGCCTTCGGACATACTCCTCCATCCCAAGGTTATGCCGCCTCACCTCTTTGAACATCCTTTCACTGTGGCGTCTCATCTCCTCGAACACCCTTTCATTATGGAGTCTCATCTCCTCGAACTTCCTTTCATTGTGGCGTCTCATCTCCTCGAACTTCCTGTCATCGTGGTGTCTCATCTCCAGCATGAACTGTTGATTTTGCTCACGCTCATGCTGGAGATGAGCCAGGAAATCCTGGCACTGGGCAACTGACAGCGCCGAACTAACTGGCGGCGGCCCAGACCACTGTGTCCTCTGGGTGGAGGCACGGCTGAGTGGTGTGTCCTGCCTGACCAGAGTCGCCTGCTGGGCCTGCTGGGCCTGCGGGGCCGGAGTGGCCAGAGTGGCTGGCTGGGCCTGCTGGGCCTGCTGGGCCTGTGGAGCCGCAATGGCCAGAGTCGCTGGCTGGGCCTGCTGGGCCTGCGGGGCCTGTTGGGCCGGAGTGGCCAAAGTGGCCTGCTGGTCCTGCGAGGGCCACATGCCCTGCCGGGGGCCCATGCTCCAGGGCACCATTGCTTGGGGATCCATACTGTGGGCCCAACTGGGATGGGACCACATTGGGTGGCCCCACATTTGTCCAGCCCACATTGGCTGGGAGCCAGGCGGTGCCATTATCCTGGCTGGAGGGGCCATTGCTGGAGGCAATTGGTGGCATCTCGTGGATGTCCCAGGTGGACTTTGGTATGACGGTCCTGCTGCAGGTGATGTTGCTGCAGGTGGTCCTGCATCTTCACATGGTGCAGGAACCTGCAGAGGCAGGGGACGCCTGGCTGGTACTGAAATGAGACAGGATTTTGATTTGAGTATTGTTGTTTCCCTATCTCTGAGATCAGAGTGACTTGTAATTGGCTGTGAATGTTTGACGCTAATCAAAATTGATCTGCATCATTAGTATTGTGGATCCTGGCTGGGATCTTTCCTGTTATGTGACAGCAACTGCTGGCAGCAGCAGTTGGACCAAGGGGCTGATAGATGGCGCTGCCGCTGTTATATACATCATTTTCACCTTACACAGAAGCCCAAAAGCACTAGCCCTCACACTAATCCGAACCCCTTACCTTAACAACACCAAAACCCACTAAATATGCATGATTATATAATCTCCAGGAAAATGCTGTGACATGTAGAGGCTGCTCACTGCTGCTACCAGCAGTCACGGTCAGATAACAGGAAAGGGCCCATGGCTCATATGACTATATGTAATGCTGGTGCGGTGTGCCAACTGCAGTTAATTAGGACACGTGCTCATCTGAATCTGTTGACCAGTGTGTGAGACAGACCAATCTGTGACCAATCCTCAGCAATGTGAGTTAACATGTTAATGTAACATGGTCCAGATTCTGCTGTTACACGACACAAACTTGCAGTCCATCAGAGTCTGTATCCGCATATGCTGCAGTGTGCACATCCATACATGTAGTCTCATGGGAATGTACCAGCTAGACCGGACCTATCCTGTTGTATGTGCGCATCTCTGGAAGTGCACCGCCAATGACTCTAGCTACGCCAGCCCAGCAGGCCAGGTAAGTGGTTATGGGTTTCGGGTTCTGGCTACAGTTAGGGGGTATGGGTTAGAGTTAGAAAGTGGGGTTTATGGGGTTAGGGTTAGAGGGTTAGGGGCTTTGGGTGTACCAACTATTTTTGACGGATTGTAGAAAAAAACACACAAACACATAGCAAACTGAATTAATATTCTTCTTTAATGTTTCACAACCTACAAGCCTTACTAAGAAGCTTAAATAAGCATAACAAAAGTGGTGCAAACAAATCAGGATTGTAGATAAAGTTAGACAAACACATAGAAAAAATTAACCATAACACATACAATACACCAAAATTAAGACATTTTTGCTTTATTTAAAAGACATTTCACTCAAACAACATTTTCAATTTTATGTTACAACAGATACTGCGTGAAGACAATCGGACGAGGACTTTCAACACAGGACCAGACCAGCGGACGAGGACTTTCAACATAGGACCAGACCATCGGACGAGGACTTTCAACACAGGACCAGACCAGCGGACGAGAACTTTCAACACAGGACCAGACCATCGGACGAGGACTTTCAACACAGGACCAGACCAGCGGACGAGAACTTTCAACACAGTACCAGACCATCGGACGAGGACTTTCGCCAAAGGACCACAACATCGGACGAGGGCTATCGCCAGAGGACCACAACATCGGACGAGGGCTATCGCCAGAGGACCACACCATCGGACCACGACTTTCAACAGAGGACCAGACCATAGGACCAGGATTTTAAACAGAGGACCACACCATCGGACGAGGACTTCCAACAGAGGACCAGACCATTGGACAAAGATTTTCAACCGAGGACCAGACCATTGGACAAAGATTTTCAACCGAGGACCAACACACATTCGGATTTAAATCACACTTCAACCAAGGTACAGTATAAGTACAAAAGGAGAAAACTAAAGAAACATGTTTCATCTGCATCCGTGTCAACAGAAAAATAAATAAAAAATTAAGAACTATGTCCCTTATTGTATTTAAATTGGCAATATGCAATACATGTTTCAATAACCACATCAATGTTTTTTTTGCAAATAAGTTTTTAATTGGTAAACATCTATCCACAAACAAGGTTTTCAATAACTAAAAACTTACTTCAAAAAAAGGTGTTAACTGCTTAGTTACAGCAGTATTCAATTGGCCAAATTGTTATTCAATGAGGCCAGGAATTATTACTTTTAACAAAATATAACTGATAAATTAATGATTTACCTTTTATTTCTCAATTATTCACAATAATCTTTAACAGTAATTACAAATTTAAATATACCCAATTACATTTCTTTTTTTGCCTTTACAGATTAACATGGCTGATAACGAGAGCAAACAAGAAAATAAAAGACGTCAAACTAGAGAAAGACAAGAGAGATGGGCCGCCCAGCAGATACCAGAGGAAAAATAAATTTGACGAGAAAAAGAACGCAAAAGACTTGCAAGCAAAAGACTATCAGCTGCAAAAATTAAAGATACGCCAAAAAAAACTACAAAGCAAATAAAGCCTTTACAACCTGTTCCTCAAACATCAGATGACATTTTACAACATACAATTAAAGACAGACCAAAAAAAGCAACTACAAAAACAAAGCATTTACAACCTGTTACTGAAACCTTACAGGACTTTTCACCAAAACCAGGACAACATATACCAAGAAAAGCCACGAAAAAACTAAGCATTTAGAACCTGTTGTTCAAACATTCCATGACTTTTCACCTGATGAATATGCAAGTCAAACTCCTATATGCTTTGCAAATTGCAAATATGCTTTGCAAATTGTCCTTTACTCAAGTCTTTAGCAGTAGAGGTTTATAGTTGTGGGGACATGACTACTCAATGTGAGGCTTATTATTTTAAACAAGAGAGACTAGAGATGGCAGATTTATTAGTTGCTGTCAAAAAGGCAAGTTCAAACTTCCAGAAAGGAAAGAATTTTCAATCTATTTACAAAATATTATGACTGAACCTACTTTTCCAAACTACCAAAATGTTAAGACAAACATAAGATCCTACAATAGTGCCATATCCTTTGCATCTATGGGGGCAACATTAGCTGCTAATGTACCAGGACATGGTCCTTACTGTTTTAAAGTCCAAGGCCAAATTTATCATCGTACTTCCCATTTACATCCAGAGGAAGGAGAGCAAAGAAAATTCGCTCAACTATATGTCCTAGATACAATGGAAGCTGTTGACCAACGTATGCAGATGGAAGAAAATAAAAAATGCTTACCCAGTGTTTTCATAGAGCTAAATAACATTATGGACAACAATCCTTACAGTAAAGCTTACAAAAAATTGGCAGAAGTAGAAAATGAACAACTACTTCATGCACAAAGACATCAATTACCAATGCCAAAGGTTAATATGGTGCTTAAAAGAGACAGACATACTGATAAACGTCGTTATAACTTGCCAACATCAAATGAGTTTGCAATGGTGTTTCAAAATGATGAAGGAGAACCACCATTTCAAAGAGACATTAGAATATATCCCAGAAATGAGGAGCAACCATTTATTAATATGAATATCTTAAGTCCAAATTTAGATCCAATGACATATCCCATCTTTTTCCCACATGGAAAAGCAGGTTGGCAACCAAAATTAACCCTTCCCAGTTACCCAAATGCTAAAGCCAGAATCCGAAATAATGTTTCTATGCTTGAATTTAAAGTAGCTCAAATTGCCATTCGACATGGATTTAATCCAATTTTATGGGGTGGAAAACTAACCCAACAATGGATTATTGATTCATATTTGCAAGTTGAGGCAAATTATTTAAACTTTATAAAATATCAACAAGATAAACTACGTGTAGAAAAATATTCTGGACTCATGGACTATGTTGCTGACGTGGCTACAACCAGAGACATGACAGCTGGCAAAGCCATAATTTTACCATCTTCCTTTCAAGGATCTCCTCGAAATATGAGAGAAAGATACAATGATGCTATGGCTAATGTCACCAAATTTGGCAAACCCGATTTATTTCTGACATTTACATGTAATCCACAATGGCCAGAAATTACACAAAATCTACTTCTTGGACAAACTGCTTCCGATCGACCAGATTTAGTAGCCAGAGTTTTTAAGATCAAATTAAATGAATTAATAAGTGACTTCACTATAAATCAGTTATTTGGCAAATGTCTTGCTTATGTATATACCATTGATTTTCAAAAAAGAGACCTTCCACATGCACATCTTCTCATAATACTTCAAGAGAAAGATAAATTAGATACTTCGGACAAAGTGGATGCAGTCATAGTTGCTGAACTACCAGATCCAGAACTATATGGTAGACTATATGAGATTGTTAGTCATCGCATGATTCATGGACCCTGTGGAGACCTTAATCCACAATCACCATGTATGGAAAATAATAAATGTTCCAAAGAATTTCCAAAAGATTATAGAGACAAAACATATGCAAATTGTGATGGATATCCACTTTATAAAAGAAGAAAAGGAGATAGTGCCATTATTCGTGGAAAAAAAGTGGACAATAGATATGTAGTACCCTACAATCCACATTTACTCATGAAGTACAACGCCCACATCAACGTAGAAGCCTGCACTTCCATCAAATCCATTAAATATGTCTACAAATATATTTACAAAGGCTATGATGCAGCTACTGTAGTCGTCAAAAGTGCAGACAACCCTGAATGTAGTGAGTTCGTACATGATGAACTTGCATCTCATGTAGATGCTCGCTATGTCAGTGCGCCAGAAGCTATGTGGCGGCTTTTAAAATTTGAAATGCATGATAGATCACATGCAGTATATAGATTAGCAGTACATTTGCCACAACGACATTTAGTTTATTTCCATGCTGGAAATGAAATGAATGCATTGGCCCAAAGTGAAGATCGTCACACTACACTAACTGCATGGTTTGAATTAAATTCCACTGATGCTCAAGCAACACAATACTTATATATTGAAATTCCATATCACTATGTTTTTGTGAATGGATTATGGACACCAAGAAAAACCAGAGGCAATAAAATAATTCCAAGAATTTACACAGTCAGTCCAAGAGATGTTGAACGTTTTTGCTTACGGATATTACTTTTAAATGTTCCAGGAGTACAAAGTTTTGAACACTTACGAACTGTTAATGACATTGTATATGAATCCTTCCATTTAGCTGCAAGACATAGAAACGTACTCGCTGATGATACAGAGTGGGAAAGATGTTTAGAAGAAGCAGCACAATGTCAAATGCCACGACAGATGAGAGAACAATTTGCTTTTATTTGTATCTTCTCAAATGCTCCAAATGCATTAGCTTTGTGGGAGACTTTTAAAAGTAATATGGCTGAAGACTTTATGCGACGATACAATGAACCCATTGCACACTTAAAAGCGTTAATGGAAATCCAAGAAGTATTTTTAACTCATGGATTAAGTTGTGCAAGTTTTAATTTGCCTGATCCAGGTCTTATAGATGACATAAACTTTGAAGACTATGACATTCAACTACAAGCAGAAAGAACAGAAAAAAGACTTGCAACTTTAAATACACTACAATTGCAAGCATTTCATGCCATTAAAAATGCAATAGATGATGACATGGTGACAGAGCGTTATTTCTATCTTGATGGACCTGGCGGATCAGGAAAAACCTATCTGTATAATTTATTAATGAGTTCAGTACGAGCACAAGGTCAAATAGCAATGGCGTTTGCCACTACTGGAATTGCTGCACTTTTATTAGAAGGTGGAAGAACTGTTCATAGTGGATTTAAACTGCCAGTGCCTATTTTAGAAAATTCTGTGTCAGATATTCGCATGACATCATTACAAGCAAAGAAATTGAAGAAATGTAAATTAATTATAATAGATGAGGCCACAATGATGTCATGCTATGCCCTCCAATGTATTGACCGTTTGCTTCCTGAAGTCATGGATAATATTTTTCCATTTGGTGGAAAGGTAATGTTGTTGGGTGGCGATTTCAGACAAACATTACCTGATGTTGTACATGGAAATCGAACTGACATTATCGAAACCTGTATAAAGTCAAGCACAGTATGGAAACATTTTACCCATCTTCAACTGCAACAAAATATGAGATCAGAAGGCCAAACTGATTTCAATGATTGGCTTATTAAAATTGGAGAAGGCAGAACAGAAAAAATACTACATTTAGCTGACAACACTGTAGAGATCCCACCTCATATGATTTGTCAACAAGATATTATATCGGCTATATTTGAAGGGAGCATAAATAACGAAGAATATTCCGAGCTTGCCAACCAAATTCATACTGGCGTGTAAAAATAAAGATGCATTAATCCTCAATAATGAAATCTTATAAAAAAATTAAAGCACCACAAAGAAATTATCACAGTGCTGATTCTGTACTTGCTGATGACAATGAAAGTCAGGCTAACTTTTCGACTGAATTCATAAACTCACTAACTCCTTCTGGAATGCCACCACATATTTTGCAGCTTAAGAAAGGTGCAATTATCATGTTACTGCGAAATATGAACCCCAAAAAAGGCCTATGCAATGGGACAAGATTATTTGTTCAACAATTAAAGGACCATTTTATAGATGCTGAAATTTTAACTGGTACCCATAAAGGAGAGAGAGTTTTCATACCAAGGATAGATTTAGCACCAAGTGAAAGTAGTCTCCCTTTTATACTTCAAAGAAGACAATTTCCCATTATTATGGCATTTGCCATGACCATTAATAAATCACAAGGTCAAACTTTCAAATCTGTGGGTATTTTCTTGGAAGAACCAGTATTTGCACATGGTCAATTGTACGTTGCGTTGTCACGGTGAAAAAATCCACAGGCTATTAAAGTTTACATTGAAAAGAATGAAAGTCAAGGTGATTTATTAGAAGATGGATGTATTTTTACTAAAAACATTGTCTACTATGAAGTACTATAACTTTGCATGATAGAAATTAAAGCCATGCAAATTTTTTTAAAAGCATTCAAAAATACATAACAATTTGTTGTTTAATTCAGTCATAATTAATGGAAGTACTGTTTATGGATGATTTGCCTCACAAAATACTTGCCTTGCATTTTTCGGACAAATTATGTTAAAATGTTAAGTCACTATGTTACTGTTTCTAATGTTACAAGTTTGAAAACAATATTTTCAAGTTCTTTTATTCAACATATTACAAAGTTCATGTTAAGAGCTCAAGCACCTTTTAAGTCACAATGTAAATATTGTCTGTTATCTTAAGATTACTCCCTGGATTAATGTTTATCGCCAGTTCATGTGGTCAGGAAGGAATTACTTTCATTGGGTACGTTTTAAGGAGAATTTTTACTGTATGCCTTCCTCTCCATTCAATGTATATTTAAGTTAACAATTATTTTGATAGAAATTGCATGTTAATACTGATTACTTTAAAGTTCAACTGTTCTTACATTCAAATGTTAATACTTTTAATACAAAATTATGTTTAAATATTAATTCACTATGTTACTGTTTATAATGTTACAAGTTGTAAAAATGTTTTTTAAAGTTTCTTACACACATAATAAGTATCTGACTTAAACATATTACAAACTTCATGTTAAAATTGGGTACGTTTAAAGGAGGGTTTTTATAATGTTTCTCTTACTCTGCATTAAATGTATATTTAATTTAACAATTCTTCAGATAGAAATTACATGTTAAAAAAACAATTCCTGAAGTTTACTATAATCATTACTTTAAAGTGCAACTGGTTTTACATTCAATTGTTAATACTTTTAATACAAAATTATGTTACAAAATGTATTCACTATGTTACTGTTTATAATGTTCAAAATTCTACAAATGTTTTGTCAAGTTCCAAAGTTACAAAGAAAATAAAGTTCAAGTTTCAAAAAATATACTTTCAAGTTTATTGCTTACATATATTTCAAACTTCATGTTAAAATTGTGGACGTTTGAACAAGGCTTTTTACTCTTTGCTCTCCTCTGGATTCAATGTATATTAAAGTTAACAATTTTTCAGAAACAAATTTCATGTTAAAAAACCATTACCTCAACATTTTACAAAAATACACTTTCATATCACAATACTTACAAGTGTCAAATATCTATATTAATAACTAAACAACTTTACAAACATATACATCACATTGCCATCATTTTTTGACGGGCAAGTCGCTAGTTATTAATAATGAGGTAATCTTTTGCTTTATTAATGATTTTATCAATGGTGTGTGATTCTAATGTGATTTTGGATGTTCTTTGGGGGACTATTGTCTTTGGAATTAAAGGTGTACTGTTCTATCTCTTTAAAAATTAATCCATTAGTCTATTTACACTGTCAATGACAATTATGTTGTTGATTCTTTTCTATTCATACTATATATGCTAGGCATATTTTCTATTATTACTTACAACTTGTTATACCCTAGGCGTGACTGGCCCTCTTGAAATTTTTGGATGATGTAACGGTCAATCAGATTGCAGCCAATCAGAAGATGCAGATGCCTGGAGCCAATCACAATGGGATACACCATTGGGGTTAAGTTAAGGTGCCAAGGGGGTACCCCTGCAAAAACACTTCATAAATGCGGGATCGCCTTGCCATGCAAGCGGTTCACAACCGCAGGACTTTAAAAAAATAAATACGAGACGCGCGACTTAGAAAAAAAAAGATACGAGATTAGCGGCCAAACAACGAAAACAATAAAAACACACTAAATACACCCAAAAACATTACACAAACATCACAGACAGCATGGGGCAACATCCAGAACGTCTGGGAGTGAGGTCGAACGTGAATTTACCACAATTTAGACGATTTTCGCCACGTGAAAAATCGTCAAAGCAAGGAAAAAAATATCCGACGAAAAAAATGAAAATGAAAACGAGGCTACACGACCATTAAAAGTGAAAGCGGGGCTACACGACCATTTATTTATAAATTTTGTTACATTACACAAAAAAAAAAAAAAATACATATTCCAAATATACCAATTCTGACACACAGGTCAGCAAAAGTCTATAAAACATAAATACAATACAACACAAACGTCACATAAACAAATCATATACCTCCGGCATGAGGAAAGCACTCCGGAGAAAGAAGAAAGGAGAGAATTGTTTTTCCCATAGGGCCCATTTAGCTCCTATCTTAGGCCCAATGTTAATATTACTTAAACCACATTCTAAGAGGTGAACATATTCCAATCTTTCTAGAAGTTCCATCAAATATGGGCATACTTTATTTTTCCAACTAGAAACTACAAGTTTTTTTTTATTCCATAAGGAAAAGCAAAGCCATACTTTTAACTGAAGTTGAAAAATCATCTGGGGAAAAATGTAAGATCACCAATTCTGGTGCCGGAGTTATTACCTTTTTGAAGATCTTTTAATAAGTGTTTAAAACTCTCCAACCAGAAATTCTGTATTAGCGTACTACTCCACCCCATAGGAAAGTGTGAAACCATTCTGCACACAACCTCTCCAACAGTTATTTTGTTCCTCTGAGTTATTTAACTGTCCCAATTTAATTGGAGTTATGTACCATCTGTTGATAAATTTAAACTGAATTTCCCTATATGTTACATTTTTAATAAATCTAGCCATTAGATGAGTGCCATTTTTCGATAGGCCAAGAATTACCTATATCATTTTCCCATAACCTCCAATTAAAGGGTTTCTCAAGTTGGTATTGTTTCTTAATGATTTTATAGCATTTAGACACAAGGTGCTTTTTATCTTTAGAAGAGATTAAAATTTCAAAATCCGTCAGCCTCCTTGTCTCCTCCATATAGAAAGGGGATGAAACCAATAGTTTCCATAATTTAAAATATTCTAGCCAATTATCTAAGGAGATTAAATAACTATTAATACGTTCTTGAAACTCCATTAATTTTTTATCTCCATATTTATCTTTCAGACAAAGGGCTCCTTTTCTCACAAACATCCTAAGTAGGCTAGAATCAAATAATTTGGCCAATAAGGCAAAAGGCATAATCGGGCTGGGTAGGGGCATTAGAGAGAAGCAAGCGTTAAATTTACACCACCACCTATGATTTTTTAATGTAAGACTTCCTCATACTTTACTAACCTTAAACTCCCCCTCTGTGGAAAACAGTAAAAGGTTTAAATCCACCGATTCTAAGTCGGAGTTCTCAATTTAAGACCAATTAGATACTGTAAGTCAGGTGACTGAGTCCATAGTACTAGTTGGGACATTTGTATGGCTTGTTGGTAGTTTTTAAATGGGTATCCGACTCCTCCCTTTTCAAAATCGCTTATCATATAGACTTTCTTTATCCTAATTATTTTATAACTATGTATAGTGACAGACTGGCTGCCACTTCCGGGGTCAATGCCCTGTTGACCGTCTCTGTAATGAAGTAGCTCAGGAGGCGTTATAGCTTTAAGGAGCTTTACTGAAAACTTGGTCAGCAGGTACAAACAAAAAGAATACAAAACAAAGCCTAGCTTCCTTGAAGCACTAACTTAACAGAAATAGCAGTTTCCTTACTACCATCAACTAATGCAAAATAAAGCGTTCATGTATACAGGCCTGTAAGTTTTCTGCTCCAAAAGTGTGTGGGTTTGCTTCAGCATGCAGAGCTGTCTCTCCTGGCTCTCAGTCCAGGCTAAACCCAACCTGCTGAGTGCTCAGTAGTCCTTTTAAGGGAGAATGCAGCTGGGCTTGATTAGTCTGTTGCAGGAGGCTTAACTTATTCACTTCCCAGGGTAAAAAGGGCTCTGGTAAGTCTGCTACTTACATACACCCCTTGTATGATTCTGTTACAGTATGTATTTATCGATTAAGATTTGGAATTTATTGATAATGTATGCTGGTACCCACAGCGGAAAACTGTATAATAAATAAGTAATTTTTGGGAGAATGCCCATTTTTACCGCCTCTAAGCGTCCAGACCAAGACCTAATATTATTTCCCCAATCTTGTAGAGTTTTTTTTATCTTTGAAAAAAGTTGTTTAAAGTTTTGCACGCTAACTTGTTTTAAATTGACATAAAGATCAATACCCAAATGCTGAATCTTATTCTGCCATTTATATTGGTATTTACCCTCCAAATCTATTTCAGCCAAGGATAGATTTTTTTTTTTTCTTTTTATTGCGTTTTTAGAAAGCGTACAGAAAACAAATTTGGACATACAAAACAAGGCATACACAAACAAAAACACAGGTGCCTTAATAGGTAAGTGAGGCACTAAATACATACTCAATTATTTAAATTTCAGTGTGGGAACATTACATGTTCAATATCTTGACACACAATGCATGTTTATGAAAGAAGAATAGAATTGAAAAGAAAAAAGGGAAAATTATTTTGCACAAAGCTTAGTGGTATTAAAGTGACTCATATGGGATCATCCTATCTACAGGATAGAATGCTTGAAAACATTATATAGACTCCATATAGTAGTCCCATTTCAACCAACTAAAATGACGGGCATAGCACTCCGAGAAAGCGTCATTACGGTTATTCATCAATTCTCTATTTATAATTTGGACAAGGTTACACCGTTCGCAAATTGTTGGAATCGTGGGTTGCTTCCAATATTTTACTATAAGGTACTTAGCCACCAAAAGAATGTGGCATGTCAAGTATCTCTCTATGGTAGGTAGTTTCTCTATATTCATGTGGAGAATGGCTACTTGGGGAGACAGAATAATTTGTTTATCAAGCAACTTGGATATTAGTTGGGAGATATCTAGCCACCACTTCTGTAATTTAATGCATTGCCACCAGGTATGGTAGTCGGTCCCTCGTGAGCCACATAGTTTCCAACAACGATCTGTTGCTTCTATGTTGATTTTCCCCCTTTTAACTGGTGTTAGATGCCATCTGTGGATAATTTTAAAATACAGCTCTGTATATGATGCATTAACAGAGGATTTTTTTGTGGTTTTAAGAATATCCCTCCAACTTGTGACTTCCAAGCTGATCCCTAAATCCATTTCCCAACCTTTAACCCCTGGGCTTTTTGTAAAGGGGGTGAGGTCATCAATAATGCTACCACACTTAGATATGATATGTGACATTTCTCCCTTTAAAATGAGTTCTTCTAATTTGGTCGGGATATTCATCCCAGATAATATATACCCTCTTGCCAGCAGGTTTTTGCTTGAGACTTTCATAATTTAACCAATTTAGTTTTTTTAACTCCGGTTTTTGCTGTAGTGCATGTAAAGTAAGGAGATTGCCGTTATTACATAAATGAGAAATGTTTCTTAGGCCCTGGTCAAATAACAACTTTATTATAGGACATTGTACCTTGGGTTTTAAGATTTCTAGAGGAGCCGCAATTGAAGGTATATTTAATAATTGCATCTTTTGTCTGAAGTTATACCAAAGTTTTAAAATAGCATGAAGATTTTTTGGAAGATTGCTGGTCATAGTTTTGGTATATGCAGGGAGCCAGAGCAATATTTGAATGGGGAAGTCCTTCATTAATGCTTCTTCACAGATTAGCCATCTAGGCTTATCATTGGTGATGTTCCAGCATATGAGTTGGGCAAAGATTATCTTAAGGTGAATGTCTTTTAAACATGGTGCATTTAGACCTCCTTTAATACATTTTTTATATGTTATACTTTTCCGGATCCACGTTTTTTTTGATAAATACATAAATTTGTCTAATTGGTCCTGAATACACTTCAAATAGCTGTTAGCTAAAACATCAGGTATGGATCGCATATAATATGTAATTTGGGGGAGAATGTTCATATTAATTGAAGCTATTCTGGCAGACCACGAAAGACTATAATGGCTCCAAACCGTTAATGTGGGTCTAATTCGCTTCATCACCTCATTAATGTTATCTTTAAGAATTTTATCCACTCGGAAAGAGAATCTTATACCTAAGTGAACTATATATTTAGAGTCCCAGTTAAAGCAAAAGACTTCCCTTAATTTATTCTTAATTTCAGGTGTTATTCCTTTTGTTAATGTATCTCATTTTGAGTGGTTGATTTTGAAATAGGATAGCCTGCCAAACTCCTCGACTATTTCTTGGAGTTTATAGCAGGCGTGTAACGGATTTGTTACGGTTACTATAATATCGTCTGCAAAAGCCATATATTTGAACTCTTCTTTACCTATACAAACCCCTTTAATGTCCTTACACTGCCGTATGTAAATTGCCATTGGTTCCATAAAAAGTATAAATAGTAGCGGGGATAGAGGGCATCCCTGGCGGGTACCATTCCCAATACTAAATTGTTTTGATTCAAATTCCGGATTCACAACTCGTGAAAAGGAGTTTCTATAGAGAGCTTTAACAGACGTAGAGGCGAATTCCCCCAGACCAAATCTTAACAATACGCGTTGTAAAAATTCCCAGTTAACTCTATCAAAGGCTTTTTCGGCATCTAGTGATAAAAACATTACCGATATGTCTTTATCTCTAACGTAAGATAATAAATTCAAAAGTCTTCTTGAGTTGTCTGATGTCTGACGTCCTGGGATGAACCCGGTTTGATCTGGGTGGATCATGTTGACCATAATATTCTTTAGTCTATTTGCTAGGATTTTAGAATACAATTTGACATCTATGTTTATTAAAGAGATTGGTCTGTAGCTACTGCACTCCTCAGGATTCTTCCCTTCCTTTAGGATGTTTATAATTTTAGTCTCAGTCATTTCTAGCGGAATATGCCCTGATTGTTTAATTTCATTAAATAAACTATGCAAGACCGGTTTAAGTTCTGACTGTAATACCTTATAGAACAGATGGTCAAAACCATCTGGGCCTGGGGCTTTATTTGTTTTACCAGAATTTATTACTTTAATAATTTCATTGCCCGATATTTCCCTGTTTAGATCTATGGATTCTTGATCAGAAATCCTGGGGATCTTGATCTTATCTAGGAAGGTATAAATATCTGCCCTATCTGGTTTTACAAAATTGTCGTCCTTATCTAAGTTATATAGTTTCTCATAGAACTCCCGAAAGAGCTCACTGATTTTATCAGGATTCATATGAACGTTTTTCTGATTATCTAATAGGTTTGGGATCCTATTATTATTACGTTGTTTCTTTAGCCTATTCGCGAGAATTTTACCAGTTTTATTACCATATAGAAATTTTGATTGTTGTACTCTCCAAAGTCCATCGGGGGTCCTACATATCCCCCCCTGCACCAACTCCCAGACAGCTTTGTATATCCTGGTCCCCCTACCTCCGTATCGTCAATGGAGCATGCCTGAATTCCAAACGCTTTGTGGGGTGCCAAGGCTCCTGGTGTTGCAGTTATGTGGGGGTAGCTTGCTCAATGAGCCTTCTTGTCACCTCCTTCCAGGGGTTATTTATTATATTGTATTATATTTTATTGTCCCCTGTGTCTTCCCCTCATAGCACAAGTAAAAAACTCACTTTGTAGTTGTGGTCCCCCTCTGGGAAGCAGGTGCCGTCCTTAGGCTCCCGAAATCGTCTGGCCTCCTCCTATCTGTATGCAGCCTCCACACGCTGCACTTCTGTGCTGCTTTCCTTGGCAGGGATGGCCCAGGACTGCCCCGGAGGCAGGGAGCCACTACAGCAGGCAAGGGGGAGTCCACTACAGCGCGCCGATCGCATCCTCGGCGTCCTCACGTTGTGCTGCTTCGCTGATTCCAGAAAACACTGCCAGGTCCGGCGGGCCGGATGGACACAGAGAAGGAAGGCACCCCCAGGGCGCACCGATGGGAGTAGGAGAGACGCTCCGGAAATGCTCCAGTGAGCGGGCCGTGAATCGGATGGAGTAGAGGGAGAAGGAGAGGCGGGTGCCTGCTTCTTAGTGCACCATCACCCCCGCAGTCCGCACTTCACGCTACGTTGACGTTGACGTACTATCCATTTCCGGTTGCCTCTGAAAAAAAAACGGCCAAGAATAGATTAATAGGCAGTGCTTCGGATTTCATGATATTCATTTTGTAATTAGATATTGCACTAAATTCTTCAATGATTTTGTGAAGGAAATCCAAAGAACTAGATGGATTCTCCACTGCTATTACCATATCGTCTGCAAAGAGAGATGTTTTATGCATACTTGAGCCTATCTTAATACCCTTGATATTTTCTGAGCTTCTAATCAATTGAACCAATGGTTCAATTAATAAAGCAAATAAAACTGGGGAGAGCGGGCATCCTTGCCGAATTCCATTTGAAATAGCAAATTTCTCTGAAAGAAAACCTAAGCCCCTGACAGAGGCGGATGGAGACCCATACAATGCACCAATGGCTTTAATGCCAAAATCAGCCAGACCGAACTTTTCCAGCGTTAATTCCATGTATCTCCACCCGACTCTGTCAAAAGCTTTCTCTGCATCCAATGAGACAAACACTGCCGGAGTGCCCTTTTTATTAAGGAATTCAATCAAATTCAATAATCTTCTAATATTTGAGGTTCCCTGTCTCTCAACTATGAAACCTGTTTGGTCTGTTTCAATTAGAGAGTTAATTTATTTTATTCAATCTCAAATCTAATATCTTTGAATAGATTTTTATATCATTATTCAATAAAGATATAGGTCTAAAGTTTTTACATTCTAATATTTCAGAATCTATCTTTGGGATGTTCACTATAACAGCTTCTAACATTTCACTAGGAGCTCTACCTTCCTTTTTTATCTCATTGAACATATTCATCAGTTCCCTCACTATTTCTCTATGAAACATTTTATAGTAGTGATTATTAAAACCATCCGGGCCAGGTGAAGAGTCAGTCTTCAAATCGCCAATAACCCTGTCGACTTCTTCTTCAGTAATTTCCCTATTTAGCAAATCTAAATCTTCCTTTGGTACTTTAGGAAGATTCATTTTTGCTAAAAAATTTCAGATTTTTTTCTCCTGAGTCACTCTTTCTTCATTATTCGCTTCCAAATAGTGTAATGCGGAATAATAATCTTTAAAGATTTGTACTATATTCTCTAGATTTGAAATGATTTTATCCCCAAGTTTAATTTTATCCAGATGTTTATTTATACCACTTGGCTTAATCCTATATGCTAAATCTTTACCTGCTCTGTTCCCCCAAAAATAGAATCTCTGCAAAAATGTAAATCTTGCGTCATCCTTTTTTTTGTTAATTTTTTTTTTAATTGCGCACTGTAGCGCCTTCATTTCCTCCAGAGTGTTTTTTATCAAGGTTTTGTTTATGTTTTCTATCCAATTTAGCCAGATCTATATACATCTCCCTCAACGTTCTCCCTCTATCTTTTAGCAAATACGATTTTGCTTTTATCAAAATCTCTCTGATATAAGACTTATGAGACAACCACAGGGTTACACTGAAGTTAACTGAATATCTATTCTCTTCAAAGAATTGATTGATTTCTTTTTTAATGTTATTACTTACATGTTCAGCTTTTAAGATGTAGGGATCTAGTCTCCATGGGCAATGTTTCTTGCTTCTAACATCTCCTTTCCAGCTGATCGATACCTTACCATGTTCTGATCTTAAGATCGGTTTAATATCTGCTAAGTCTAGATATTTAAAGTTCAAATCATTAGAGAAAGCATAATCAAGCCTGGCATAAGAAGCAAATCTATGTGAATAATGTGAAAAGTCCTCCATGTGTCAAAAAGATTATACTTGCTAATTAGTTCATAAAATTGTTTAGCTTTACGGGTAAGGGCAGGATCTATACAAGAGCCCTTAGGGAGTATCTTGTCTTCTACTGGGTTCAGACGCATATTAAAATCCCCACAAACAGTGAGTAAGCAGGAAAAATATTTTCAGCTTCATTAGCGTCCTTCTTAAGAAATCACTTACATAGTTACATAGTAATTAAGGTTGAAAAAAGACTTTCAGTCCATCAAGTTCAACCTGTTAAGATCTCCTCTGATCTGCAATATGCGGATTAGTTATTAATTAAATTATTGATTAAATAATTATTAATAGTATAGTATTGGAGGATGAATAAAGAGTTAGTCCATCAAGTTCAACCTTTTTAGATCTCTATTGATCTTTTTAATGTGGACTATTTATTATTATTGTTAATTGTTAATTGATCCAGAGGAAGGCAAACAGAAAACAAAACCCCATTGAAACTTTGCCAATTGTCTCATTAGGGGAAAAAAAAGCAAAATTCCTTCCTGACCCCAGAAACTGGCGATCAAATTTCTCCCTGGATCAATATTCCTTGCTAGTTATCTAGGATAGCCTTGAATGCTCTCTTTATTCAAAAATATATCTAACCCCTTTTTGAAGTTGTCTATCGAATTCGCTGTCACCACCTCCTTTGGTAGAGAATTCCACAGTTTAACCACCCTAACTGTGAAGAACCCTTTTCTTTGTTTAAGGTGAAATCTTTTTTCCTCTAACCTCAAAGGATGTCCTCTTGTCAGTTGATAATCTCTTGCTACAAAAAGTTCACTTGACAAAGCCTTATATTGACCCTGGATGTATTTATATAACGTAATCATATCTCCTCTTAGATGCCTTTTTTCTAGCGAAAATAAGTTTAATTTTGTTAGTCTTTCTTCATAACTTAGCCCCTCCATTCCCCTTATTAGTTTTGTAGCCCTTCTCTGTACTTTTTCCAGCTCTAAAATGTCTTTTTTATGAGGTGGTGCCCAAAATTGTACTCCATATTCCAAATGAGGGCGTACTAGAGATTTGTATAGTGGCAGAATTATATCTTCTTCCCTGGCTTCTATACTCTTCCTAACACATGCTAATATTTTATTTGCCTTTGCAGCCGCTGCTTGGCTTTGAGCGCTGTTACCTAGGTGGTTGTCCACTAGTACTCCCAAATCCCTTTCAATATCTGATACCCCTAGATTTGCTTCATTAAGATTATAGATTGCTTGGCTATTGTTCCTTCCCAAATGCATAACCTTACATTTATTTGTATTAAATCTCATCTGCCACTTAGCCGCCCATTTCTCTAATTTATGCAAAACCTTTTGTAGGGAAAGTACATCATTATCTGATTTTATTACCTTGCACAACTTAGTGTCATCAGCAAAAATGGAGACACTACATTCGAGTCCTACCTCAACGTCATTAATAAATATGTTAAAAAGGAGAGGACCTAATACTGAACCTTGAGGAACCCCACTTATCACATTAGACCAATCGGAGAATGTTCCATTTACAACAACCCTTTGCTTCCTGTCTTTTAGCCAGCTCTCGATCCATGAGCAGATATTTACTGCAATTCCTGTATCCCTTAGTTTGCTCACTAGTCTTCCATGTGGCACTGTATCAAATGCCTTTGAAAAATCTAAAAAGACTACATCCACTGAGTTGCCCTGATCCAAGTTCCTACTAACCTCCTCATAAAAACTAATTAGATTGGTCTGACACGACCTTTCCTTCATAAATCCATGTTGACTGCCACCTATGATCCTGTTCAAATAGACATATTCTTGTATTCTGTCCCTTATTAACCCTTCTAAAAGCTTCCCAACTACAGAAGTGAGGCTCACTGGTCTATAATTCCCCGGATTTGCTCTAGATCCCTTCTTAAATATAGTTATCACCTCTGCTTTTCTCCAGTCATCTGGTAGAGACCCTGTAGTGAGTGAGTCTTGAAAGATTAGATATAATGGTTTGGCTATTACAGACCCCAGCTCCCTCAGTACCCTTGGATGTATTCCATCAGGACCTGGGGCTTTATTAACATTTATTTTCTCCAACCTCTTTTGTATTTCTTCCTGCGTTAACCAATTATTTAGTAAAGGTAGTGTAGCCCCATTATGTTGCGGTGTCCCAACCACTGGTACCTCCCTTGTGTAAACCGACGAAAAGAACCTATTTAGCTCATCTGCCTTTTCCTGATCACTAATTATCAGATGGACTGTGTCACATTGTAATGGTCCTATTGATTCCTTCCTGGCCTTCTTCCCATTAATATATTTAAAAAATATTTTAGGGTTAGTCTTACTTTCCATTGCAACTGACTTCTCATTTTCTATTTTAGCCAGTCTAATAGCCCTTTTGCAAGACTTGTTGATTTCCTTATAGTCACATAAAGCTGCCTCTGTTCCCTCCTTCTTGTATAATTTAAATGCATATTTCTTTTTCCTCATCATGATCTTTAAGTCATTGTTAAGCCACATGGGATGTGATTTACTCCTACTCATTTTATTTCCACATGGTACATGCTGATGAGTATGTTTATTTAGTAAGGATTTGAATGTTGTCCATTTATTTTCAGTATTCTTCCCTGTAAGTTCTTTGTCCCAGTCTATATGTTGTATTACTGCCCGTAGCCCATTAAAGTTAGCCCTTTTAAAATTTAGAGTTTTTGTTGGTCCCTTACAACTCTGTTTTTTGTATTCAATCTCAAATGAGACTGTGTTGTGATCACTGTTCCCCAAGGGTTCCCCTATTTTTACATTTGATATTATATCAATATTACTTGTGATGACTAAATCCAAGATGGCCCCATTTCTAGTAGGTTCTTGTATTACCTGGGCCAGATAATGATCCCTGAGTGTACTCAAGAACCTGCTCCCCTTAGCTGAGCTGCTGGTCTCGTTTATCCAGTTTATATCAGGGTAATTAAAGTCTCCCATTATTAGAACTTGCCCATGCTTAGCTGCATTTCTAATCTGTAACAATAATTGTATTTCCTCACTTTCAGCTATATTTGGGGGTTTATAGCATACTCCCACCAATATGCGTTTCGAATTAGCTCCTCCACTATTTAGCTCAACCCACAAGGATTCAATGAGGCCGTTAGTGCCAGCATAAATATCTTCTCTGACTATAGGCTTAAATTCAGGCTTAACATAAAGACAGATCCCTCCTCCTCTTTTACCATTTCCCCTATCTTTCCTAAATAGGTTATAACCATCTAGATTAACAGTCCAGTCATGAGATTCATCCCACCATGTTTCCGTAATGCCTATTAAGCCCCATTTTTCTTGTACTGCTAATATTTCTAGCTCATCTATTTTCCCAGGCAAACTTCTTGCGTTAGCAATCATACACTTTATGTTGCTATGGCTCTGCTGTTATGAAGTGCCTGCCACTGTATTTGAGGCCCCTATTAATACCTCCCTACTTTCTATTGTAACCCTCCCCCTTCTCCTCCCCCATGGGTAACTAATTCATCCCTTTCCCTCTCTACCCTATTTACCCCAATACTTCTATATAGTCCCTCCCCCCCACCTACAAGTTTAAAAACTCCCCCAGCCGTTCTACCATCCTATCCCCTAGCACAAAAGCGCCCTCATCATTAAGGTGCAATCCATCCCTGCTATAGAGATTGTACCCAAGTGAGAAGTCAGCCCAGTGCTCTAAAAACCCCAAACCCTCTGCACTGCACCACTTTTTTAGCCACGCATTAACCTCCCTAAGCTCCTTCTGCCTCCGTGGGCTAGCACGTGGCACTGGTAGTATTTCAGAAAATACTACCTTGGAGGTCCTTGCTTTAAGCTTATTCCCTAATTCTCTAAAATCATTCTTTAGGACGCTCCATCTTCCACTAACTTTGTCATTGGTACCAATGTGTACCAAGACCGCCGGTTCATTACCAGCCCCTCCCAATAATTTATCCACCCGATCCACAACATGCTGAACCCGAGCACACGGGAGACAGCAAACTGTTCGATTGCTGGGATCTGGGTGACAAATTACCCTGTCTACCTTCCTAATAATAGAGTCCCCTACCACCAAAACATGTCTGTTGCTCTCCCTTTTTTGCCCTCCCTCTCCTCCAGTAGAACTGTTCTCTCGGCTGTTAGAGGGAACAGCTCTATCTGGCATTGCCATTCCTGAATGGACATCCCCAACAGTTTCACTCAATCTGGCAAATCTGTTGGTGTTTGCCAACTCAGAACTGGCCTCCCTCCATACTCGGCCCAGCTAAACTGTGCTCCGTGAGCACCAACTCCCTTTCCAGTGGAGCAATATCACTAAGTGCTGCAATTCTCCTCTCCAGATCTTCAATTTGAGCTTCCAAAGAGGCAACATGCTCACACCTGTCACAGAGGTATGGACCCTGGATCATCTATTCCAGTAGTGCATACATTTGGCAGGATGTACACTGAGTGAGGTTTCCACTGGACTGACTCATTATTATCAGTTACAAAAATACAGTGAGAAAACAGAAAACAACAAAATACACACAGATATAACTTACACAGGCCAAGCCACACCCACTCTCATCTGTACTCTGATTAATGCAACAGACAGAAAACTCTGCACTGACTAACAGTGCGGATTCAAACCAGACCTCACACAAATGCACCCAGATATAACTACACAGACCAAGCCACACCCACTCTCACCTGTACTCTGATTAATGCAACAGACAGAAAACTGTGCACTGACTTAAAGAGCGGATTCAAACCAGACCTCACACAAATGCACCCAGATATAACTTACACAGGCCAAGCCACACCCACTCTCACCTTTACACTGATTAATGCAACAGACAGAAAACTCTGCACTGACTTACAGAGCAGATTCAAACCAGACCTCACACAAATGCACCCAGATATAACTACACAGACCAAGCCACACCCACTCTCACCTGTACACTGATTAATGCAACAGACAGAAAACTCTGCACTGACTTACAGAGCGGATTCAAACCAGACCTCACACAAATGCACCCAGATATAACTACAACAGACCAAGCCACACCCACTGTCACCTGTACAATGATTACTGCAACAGGACAGAAAACTCTGCACTGACTAACAGAGCGGATTCAAACCAGACCTCACACAAATGCACCCAGATATAACTACACAGACCAAGCCACACCCACTCTCACCTGTACACTGATTACTGCAACAGGACAGAAAACTCTGCACTGACTAACAGAGCGGATTCAAAGGACTTGTTCTTTATTGGGCGCATATATGTTCAATATGGTATGTTTTACGCTGTTAATCCATCCTGACCATAATATGTATCTACCTTCACTATCTAGATCCCAAAATTATTCTTTCAAATTTATTTTTTTATTAAAAAAGATTGCTGTTCCTCTAGTTTTTCTTCTAAACATAGAAGATCCACCGCATACATAGTACGTATCATTAAATAACGGTGCCTTATCCCTAGCCCAGTGGGTCTCCTGTATACATATAATCTCTGCTTTTTCAGCTCAAAACATCTTAAAAAAGGCGTGTCTTTTCCCTGGTACATTCAGGCCCTGGGCATTTTGGCTAATCAGTTTGAGCCTATCCATCTTCAAACCAATGTCCAAATTCCCTGTATAGTTGCTCTCCTCTCAACTCTCCCCGCCTCTCCCCATGCTGGTTACAATCAATAAAAACCTTTACACAAAACATATTCATATACAAAAAACAGTAAACACACAAAATCACCCTCCTTGCCTGGCCTGTCCAACTTCAAAAAGTTAGACAGCATGCCCAGCTATAAGGGTGCGAACCAACCAATCAAAATGGATATTCTATGTAGACGGAAAATACAAACAGATTGTTAGCTCTCCAGCCTATTGCTTGCGGCATATAAGAATTATAAATAATTAAAGTATATTAATTTATTTAAGAAATCATTCATTATTACTTAACTATATATACATAGAAATATATATCTCTCTCAGAGGACCAAAAGTACACGACAGGAGAGGCTCGCAATGAGCGCCGAAGGTACTCACAGTCCAAAACGGTTTACATTCTCTGTCAAATAGCATACCCATGGCTTAACATTTTATTTTTACGGTCAAGTTGCTAGTTTACAAATATGCATGATTTCAAAACAGCTGATAAGGCATATACAGTAAATACATTTATGCTAAAATATACCAACTGAAAAATAGTAAATTGACATACTACAATATAGTTTTATTAGGATGTATTTATCCTATTTGATAAGAGAGATCTATCCAATGTATCTGATAAGAGAGATACAGAATAGAAGCAAACATCGGACTGTACACAAGATATAAAAACATCATACAAATCTAGACAACCCACAACATAAAATGACTATGTAAAATAACTAATAACAAAAATGTTGATAATACATGTACAGTGAATAAATGGAAAAATGTTAGAACAGCAGTAGATGATGATATAACAAACTGACTTATGAGGACTCAATAATTTTAATTGAAAAGAGAGATTTACTCTAAGAAAAGATATTACAAAGTTACATAGTTACATAGGCCTTTATTCAATTGTGATTTGGCCAATTGAATAGTGCTCTAAATAAGCACATAACATATTTCTTTTAAATAAGGCTTGAGTTTGGATAGATGTTTACCAACTAAAAACTTCTTTAAAAAAATATGTTATGTGCTTATTTAGACCCCTATTCAATTGGCCAAATTGCAATTGAATGAGGCCCATAGTATTTAAGGTTGAAAAAATACTTTCAGTCCATCAAGTTCAACCTTTTAAGATCTCCTCTGATCTGCAATATGCGGATTAATTATTAATTAATTTGTTGTTAATTGATTATTTATCAATGATTTTTTTTTTTTTTTTTTATTTCATTTTTTTATTATTAATTAATCCAGAGGAAGGCAAACAGACAAAAAAACAAGCAAGACTTAGCCAATCGTCTCAAAGGGAATTTAAAAAAAATTAATTCCTTCCTGACCCCAGATACTGACGATCAGAATTCTCCCTGGATCAATACTGTCTCTCTAATTATGCATGATAACCCTGAATTCCCTTTTTAATTAGAAATAAATCCAGTCTCCTTTTAAAGTTATCTATCAAATTCACTGTCACCACCTCCTTGGGTAGAGAATTCCACAGATTAACCACCCTTACTGTGAAGAACTCTTTTCTTTCTTTAAGGTGGAATCTTTTTACTTCTAACCTCAAGGGATGTCAGTTGAAAACCTCTTGGCACAAAAAGCTCCCTTGACAAATCTTTATACTGACCCTGGATGTATTTATATAAGGTAATCATATCTCCTCTTAGAGAAAATATGTTTAATTTGGTTAGTCTTTCTTCATAACTTAACCCTCCATTCCCCTTATTAGTTTTGTTGCCCTCCTCTGTACCCTTTCCAGCTCTAAAATATCCTTTTTATGAAGTGGTGCCCAAAATTGTACTCCATATTCCAAATGAGGGCATACTAGAGATTTGTATAGTGGCAGAATTATATTTGCTTCCCTTGCTTCTATACCCCTATACATGCTAATATTTTATTTGCCTTTGCAGCTGCAGCTTGGCTTTAAGCACTGTTACCTAGGTGGTTGTCGACAAGCATTCCCAAATCCCTTTCAATATGTGATACACCTGGTTTGCTACATTAAGATTATAAATTGCATGGCTATTTTTCTTCCCAGATGCATAACTTTACATGTATTTGTATTAAATCTCATCTGCCATTTAGATGCCCATTCTTTAATTTTATGTAAACTCCTTTGGAGGGAAAGCACATTATTATCTGATTTAATTACCTTGCACAACTTTGTGTCATCAGCAAAACTGGAGACACCATACTCCAATCCTACCTCTAAGTCATTAATAAATATGTTAAAACGGAGAGGACCTAACACTGAACCCTTAGGAACCCCACTTACCACATTAGTCCAATCAGGGTATGTTCCATTTACAACAACCCTTTGCTTCCTGTCTTTAAACCAGCACTCAATCCATGAACAGATATTTATTGCAATTCCTGTATCTCTTAGTTTGCACAATAGTCTCCCATGTGGCACTGTATCAAAAGCCTTTGCAAAATCCAAAAAGACTACATCCACTGAGTTGCCTTGATCCAGGTTCCTACTAACCTCCTCATAGAAACTAATTAGATTTGTTTGACATGACCTATCCCTCATAAATCCATGTTGACTCCTACTTATAATCCTTTACAAATAGATATATTCTTGTATATCATCCCTTATTAACCTTTTTAAAAGCTTCCCCACTACAGAAGTGAGGCTCACTGGTCTATAATTCCCCGGATTTGCTCTTGCTCTCTTTTTAAATACAGGTATCACATCAGCTTTTCTCCAGTCATCTGGTAGAGACCCTGTGTTGAGTGAATCTTGAAAAATTCAATATAATGGTTTGGCTATTACAGAACCCAGTTCCCTCAGTACCCGTGGATGTATTCCATCAGGACCCGGGGCTTTATTAACATTTACTTTTTCCAACCTCTTTTGTATTACTTCCTGTGTTAACTAATTATTTTGCAAAGGTAGTGTAGCCCCATTATGTTCCAGTGTCCCAACCACTGGTACCACCCTTGTGTATACCAAAGAAAATAACCTATTTAGCTCATCCGCCTTTTCCTGGTCAGTAATAATCAGACGGCCTGTGTCAAATTCTAATGTTCCTATAGCTTCCTTCCTAACCTACTTCCCATTAAAATACTTAAAAAAATATTTTAGGGTTAGTCTTACTCTCTTTTTCAATTAATTTTATATTTTCTATTTTAGACAGTCTAATAGCGCTTTTGCAAGCCTTCTTGATTTCCTTGTACTCCCGTAAAGCAGTCTCTGTCCCCTCTTGTTTGTATAATTTAAATGCCTGTTTTTTACTCCTTATCTTGATCTTTAAATCATTGTTAAGCCACATTGGATGGGATTTACTCCTTTTACTTTTATTCCCACACGGTATATGCGGATGTGTATGTATATTTAGTAAGGATTTAAATGTTGTCCATTTATTTATTTAACTCTACCCCCAAAAATTCATCTTTATTACTAGGTCCACCATAAATATCTTCTCTGACTATAGGCTTAAATTCAGGCTTAACATACAGACAAATCCCTCCTTCTTGTTTACCATTGCCTCTATCTTTCCTAAATAGGTTATAACTATCCAGATTAACAGCCCAGTCATGAATCAAGATTCATCGACCACGTTTCGGTAATGCCTATTAAATCCCATTTTTCATTCATTGCTAATAATTTTAACTCTCCCATTTTTCCTGGCAAGCTTCTGGCATTAGCAAGCATACACCTTATGTTATGAGTATGTAGCTCTGAAGTGCCTGCCACTGTACCGGAGTTACTTACTAATACCTCCTATTGACTATACTACCCAGCCCCATCTCCTCCCCTATGAGTTGTTAATTCCTCCCTTATACCCTCTACACTTTCTACCCCATTACTTATATATAAAAACAAATAAGGTAATTCTATATGTACAGTATGATAATATTTTTTGATGAGTTCATATCTACAGTGCCTTGCAAAAGTATTCACCCCTCTTGACTTTTTAACTATTTTGTTAAATTACAGCCTTAAGTTCAATGTTTTGTTAATCTGAATCTTATGTGATGGATCAGAACACAATAGTCTAAGTTGGTGAAGTGTAATAAAAGAAATATATACATAAAACTATTTTTTAGAAATAGAAAAGAGAAAATTGGCATGTGCATATGTATTCACCCCCTTTGTTATGAAGCCCATAAAAAGCTCAGGTGCAACCAATTACCTTCAGAAGTCACATAATTAGTGAAATGATGTCCACCTGTGTGCAATTTAAATGTCACAAGAACTGTCATTACATATACACACCTTTTATGAAAGGCCACAGAGGCTGCAAAACCTAAGCAAGAGGCACCACTAATCAAACACTGCCATGAGGACCAAGGAACTCTCCAAACAAGTAAGGGACAATGTTTTTGAGAAGTACAAGTCAGGGTTAGGTTATAAAAAAATATCCACATTTTTGATGATCCCCAAATGGAAAGAACATGGCAAAACAGCAAACCTGCCAAGAGACAGCCGCCCACCAAAACTCACGGACCGGACAAGGAGGGCATTAATCAGAGAGGCAGTACAGAGACCTAAGGTCACCCTGGAGGAGCTGCAGAGTTCCACTGCAGAGACTGGAGTATCTGTACATAGGATGACAATAAGTCGTACGCTCCATAAAGTTGGGCTTTATGGCAGAGTGGCAGAAAGAAAGCCATTACTTTCAGCAAAAAACAAAATGGCACATTTTGAGTTTGCGAAAAGGCATGTGGGAGACTACCAAAATGTATGGAGGAAGGTGCTCTGGTCTGATGAGACTAAAATGTAACTTTTCGGTGGTGGTGGCAGCATCATGCTGTGGGGATGTTTTTCAACAGCTGGGACTGGGAAACTGATCAGAGTTGAGGGAAAGATGGATGGTGCTAAATACAGGGATATTCTTGAGCAAAACCTGTACCACTCTGTGCGTGATTTGAGGCTAGGACGGAGGTTCACCTTCCAGCAGGACCATGACCCCAAACACACTGCTAAAGCAACACTTGAGAGGTTTAAGGGGAAACATGTAAATGTGTTGGAATGGCCTAGTCAAAGCCCAGACCTCAATACAACAGAAAATCTGTGGTCAGACTTAAAGATTGCTTTTCACAAGCGCAAACTATCCAACTTGAAGGAGCTGGAGCAGTTTTGCATGGAGGATTGAACAAGAATCCCAGTGGTAAGATGTGGCATGCTCATAGAGACTTATCCAAATTGACTTGGAGCTGTGATTGCCGCAAAAGGTGGCTCTACAAAGTATTGACTTTAGGGGGGTGAATAGTTATGCACATTGACTTTTTCTGTTATTGTTTCCTATTTGTGGTTTGCTTCACAATAATAATAAAAAAAAAACATCTTCAAAGTTGTGGGAATGTTCTGTAAATTTAAATATGCAAATCCTCAAACAATCCATGTTAATTCCAGGTTGTGGGGCAACAAAACATGAAAAATGCCAAGGGGGCAGCAACTGCTAGCCTTGTGAAGCGAGACAAACCATTTGTGGGCCGTAGGGCGGCATTTGTGGCCCCTAGGACCAGAACTGCGGGCCGTATGGCTGCATTGGTGGCCCATAGCACCACAACTGTGGGCTGTAGGGATGCTTTTGTGCCCGATAGGGCCGCAGTTGCGTCCCTACGCAACCGCGGGACTACCTGGTTCCTGAAGGACGACTCACAATGAGCGCCTCCGGCCTCGCATCACGCCCAAAGTACCTGGTCCCTGCCAGTAGACGGGGGCTGCAATGAGCACCAAAGGTGCACATCGCAAGGCCCCCAGGGCTTGCATCACCCCCAGGGTCTCCTTCCCCTCACCCTCCTCTCCCTCTCCCCTCACTTACCTTGATCCGGTGAGCTCCTGCTGTTGTCTGCTCTCCTCCGCATCGCCTCTTCTACCTGTATCCGCCGGGCATATGCTAATGACAAGACGCACATTTGACGTCACGTCATTAGAATATGCCGGGTCCCGACACAGCCGTAAGACGCCATGGAGAGCAGCAGGAGCAGCTGATTAAGGATAAGTATGTATTTGGAGAGGGGGAAAGGGAGGAGGAGGTAGGAGGAGGATGATAAGGGTGGAAGGGATGAGGAGAGTGGAGGATAATAAGGGGAAAGGAAAAAAGACACAGGGGGAAAGAGAGGAGGGAAAGAGACACAGGGGGTGAAGAGACACAGGGCTGAAAGAGACATGGGGAAAGAGACACAAGGGAGAGGGGGAAAGCGACACGGGGAGAGAGGGGAGGGAGAAAGGGGAAGAGACACAGGGGAGGGAGAGGGGGGAAGAGAAATAGGGGTGGGAAAGACACAGGGGAGGGAGAGCGGGAAGAGGCACATGGGAGGTAGAAGGGGGAAAGAGACACAGGAGAGGGGGAGCAGGGCAAACATACACAGAGGGAGTAGACGGGAAAAAGGCAGGGGAGGGAGAGGGATGAACAGACACAGGGGAGGGAGAGGGGGGAAAATACACAGGGGAGGGAGGATGGAAAGAGACACAGGTGAGGGAGGGGGGGAGAGACACAGGGGAGGGAGAGGGAGAAGGGGGGGTAAGAGACACAGGGGAGCGAGAGGGAGGGGGGAAAGAGACGTGCTCACATTGGGTGGCAAACAACATTGCCAGCATTCAACATTTTTTGCTGTCATTTTTGACAGGCAAGTCGCTAGTCACATTTTATTATTGTCCAACTGCGAGACGATGTCACGCTTTGCACTGTTGCGTACGACTTAGGCGATGAGCACCAAAGGCCATTAAAATTTGCAAAGCAAGGCGAGCAGTGGAGGCATTGAGACACACAGGACTTAGGCAGAAAGTTGCACCAAAGGCACTCCTGCAAGCCTTGCAAAGCGAGGCGAGCCATTGAGGCATTGAAAAATGCGGGACTTAGCCTCTAAGCACTTAGGAAACGCAGGATTGTCTTAACCTGCAAGCAGTTGGTGAACGCCGGACTTAGAAAAATAAATTACGAGACGCGAAAAATACGGGAAAATATGAGGTCGAAAACAAACATGCAAATTAAAAAACACAAAAAACACACAAAAAAACAAAAATAAAAATAAACATCACACACAGCACGGGGGGACAGCCAGGACGTCTGGGAGTGAGGTTGCACACAAATTTAAGTTGGCCTAAGCCAGATAAAAATGAAGGCCGAAAAAAATGAAAACGAGGCTTCACGACCCTGAACTACGCTAAACACCGATGGGCACGTACGACTTTTACCCAGGAACGTACGAGGTACAAAATACACTATTAGAAAGGACAGAAACAACGCCATTATACAACACTAACTTGCAACTAATAACATTACGGATCTAAAATACCGATTTACACAAATAAACCAACGGTTTGCCCTTGCACATGCAGCCTATTCAAATGCACAGTTATGACATTCATTACACTTTCTCCTCAGGGCAGCAACAGTCCAACTGTTCATTCTATTCTGCAGGAAAATAAAAAGAGATTGTTAGCTCTTCAGGCTATTGATTGCTGTATATATTAATTAGAAATAGGTAAAGTATATTAATTTATTAAGTAACTAATTAATTAATTATTATTTAAAAAAATATAGTTATATATATCTGTCTTTCTGATGAGCGCCGAAGGTGCTCAGAGGAGCAAAAGTACACAAGAGGAAAGGCAATCATTGAACGCGGAAGGAGCTCAGCGCAAGGCTATATATAGTGTGGCAAACAGTATTGCCATAGCTTCAAATTGTATTGCCCTATCATTTTTGACGGGCAAGTCGCTAGTATCGCATATAATAGTTGTCAAACTCCAACTACGAAACGTCGTCACGCGAAGCGAGGGGCCGCATTTGTGGAAGGTGGAGGATTTACGGCGCATTTGTTGCAAACAACACAACCCCACACACCTCTAAATTCGCAGCACTGTAGTCCTACGGCGCCTCAAGCCACCCCACAGAACTCTAAACTCGCAGCACTTAGTCCTCTCCTTCCCCTCCTCCTCTCCCTCCCCTGTGTCTCGCAAAACACTGCACTAACCACCAGAACAGCGCAAACACAAAAACACTAAAAACACACTAATAAACATGATAATGACAAAAAAACACTCACCGACAGCACAGGGAACAGCCAGGAAATCTGGAAGTGAGGTTACACGCAAATTTAAACCCAAATTCCACAGTTTCGGCACTCAAAAAACGGCTAAGCGAGGAAAAAAATGTCCGTCTAAAAAAATATTTAAACAAGGCTCCACGACCCCGGACCGCCCAGCAACATACAACTTACCCTTGCAGGGATCCGAGATAAGCTCGGAAACCCGCATTAACCCCATGGGATCCGAGATAAGCTCGGAAACGCACATTAACCCCACATTAACCCTCGCAGTGGGGGTCCCCATTCGCACGCGATAGGGGACCCCCGCTGCAAACCAGACCCCCAGAAACCCATAATTAACCCTGTCACTCATGGGGGTCAATACAGATCCCCATAAGCTTATAAATAACCCTGGCACTAGTGGGGGTCAATACAGACCCCCATAATACATTAATTAACCCTGTCACTCATGGGGGTCAATACAGACCCTCATAAGCCTCTATTTAACACCCATCAGTCTCATAAGGGTATATTATGACCCTTATGGGGATGATAGAACCCTAACATTAACCACATAAGTGCCATGATAATCCTCAAGGACCATCAAGACACTAAGTACAAACACTACACTGCACTATACCCCTCAATCAACCATTAAATCTAAACTAACCCCCCTCTACACTAACCTGTTAACACCTACACTACCTACCTACACTACCTACCTACCCCCTAATAAACGCCACCACATTAACCACATAAGTGCCATGATGGTCCTCAAGGACCATCAGGACACTAAGTACAAACACTACACTGCACTATACCCCCCAATAATCCATTAAATCTAAACTAACCCCCATCTACACTAACCTATTAACACCTACACTACCTACCTTCCTTGCTTTCCTCTCCACTTCTCTGCTCCCACAAGCTACTCTCCCTCCTTTAATCACAACCTCATCCCCTCCCCAACACTCATAAGCAGAAACATCACTGTAAGTCCCACTCCCATATTCTCTCACTCTCACTCCTCCTTCTCCTGGCTGCTGGAGTCATATCCTCTAATACAGGTCTCACCCTCATTTCTACCTGCTTTCAGCCTTGCTCTGCTCCAAGGACAGCAAACACCCGAAACACCCAGAATTTGATACCCATCACTTGTCACAAACCCTCCACTCTACCTTTCTTCTGCACTCTCTGGAACGTACGATCTATCTGCAATAAACTCACAACCTTTTCATTATCAACTCCCTCAATCTACTGTCTCTCACTGAAACCTGGCTCTCCTCTTCAGATACTGCTTCCCCTGCAGCACTCTCGCATGGTGGTTTTCACCTCAGTCACACACCTAGACCTGGGAACAAACAAGGTGGTGGTGTGGGTGTATTACTTTATTCTCGCTGTACATATCACTTCATGCCCCCTGTCCCATCCCTCCAATTTTCATTTTTTTGAAGCTCATAGTATCCACCTCTTCTCTCCTATCTCTCTACTTGTGTCTGTAATCTATCGCCCCCCAGGTACTCCCTCTCAATTTCTCAATCACTTTTCCGCCTGGCTTCCACACTTTCTTTCCTCCAACATTCCCACACTGATACTTGGTGACTTCAACATTGCCATTGACACCCCCACCTCCCCAGCGGCCGCCAAACTACTTGCACCTCTTCCCTCTGCCTCTCACAACTTACAGATTCTTCAACTCACCATGCTGGACACTCTCTTGACCTTATTTTCACCAATATTAGCCATACCTCCAACCCAGTCATCCACCATCTCCCTCTATCTGACCATCACCACCTTACCTTCAACCTCACCACATCTTTCTCCCATCACTCTTCTTCAACCCCAGCCACAATAACCCACCGAAACTTGCTAGAACTCAACCCTACACAGCTCTCCACTATGCTCCAACCTCTTCTCAGCCTTATCACCAACCTCAACTGCCCTGACACTGCCAACTCACACTACAACTCTACTCTCTCTTCCACCCTTGACACCCTTGCCCCCATTATTACACACAGACACCCTCAATCTCTTCCTCAACCATGTCACACTACACACACACATTACATTCAGAAGTGCTCCCGCACTGCTGAACGACTATGGAGGAAATCACGCTCCTCAGCAGATTTCCTTCACTACAAGTTTATGCTACATTCCTACTCCTCTGCCCCTAACCTGGCCAAACAGTATTACTTCACATCACTAATATCAACTCTGTCCTCCAACCCCAAACATCTGTTTGCCACTTTCAATACTCTTCCCCACCCACCACCTCCCCCCATCCCTTCCTGTCTCACGGCTGAAGACTTTGCCAACCATTTTACATATAAAATTCAATCTATCCGCAATTAACTCTCCTCTCATCCTGGCTCACACACTTCACCCTTTCAACTAACCAACAACACCCAATCTACTCCCCTCCCCATTCCCACAGCCACTTTGAACTTCTTTACCCCTGCAACAGAGGATGAAGTCTCCATCCTAATATCATCCTCTCACCTCACTACTTGTCCTTTGGATCCTATTCCATCTCAGCTCGTCCCTCCCCTCTCTACTACTTTAATCCCAGCTCTCGCACACATCTTCAACCTTTCCCTAAACACTGGCACGTTTCCATCATTGGCCCCAACACTCCACTGAGACAACCCTCATAAAAGTCACCAATGACCTGCTCACCGCCAAGTCTAAAAGCCACGTTTCCATTTTGCTTCTTATGGATCTCTCTGCCGCCTTTGACACAGTTGACCATCCGCTTCTACTCCACATTCTCTCCTCCCTTAGCATCTCCTTCTCCAGCACATCTTCTTCTCCTCAACCCCTGTCTATTGGCGTACCCCAAGGATCAGTCCTAGGCCCCCTCCTCTTCTCCATCTACACATCCTCACTCGGCACCCTAATAAACTCTTTTGGGTTCCAGTACCATCTCTATGCAGATGACACCCAAATCTACCTCTCAGCACCAGATATATCCCCCTCTCTTCTAGCACACGTCTCCGACTGCCTCTCTAGTATATCCTCTTGGATGTCCGCCCACCATCTGAAACTCAACATGTCTAAGACTGAACTCTTAATCTTCCCACACTCTACTACAGCTTCAATTCCTCACATCTCTCTCTCTGTCAACAATGCCATCATCACTCCCACCTCCAAAGTCCGTTGTCCGCTGCCCTCTCTTTCATCCCACACATACAGTCGCTAACCAAATCCTGTCTTTTCCATCTAAATAATATATCCAAAATACGCCATTACCTTACACAAGACACTACTAAGATTCTAATACACTCTCTCATCATTTCTCATCTCGACTATTGCAACTCGCTCCTTGTTGGCCTTCCCATCACTCGCCTCTCCCCACTTCAATCCATAATGAATGCCTCCGCAAGACTCATCTTCTGTACAGTGTTCTGTTCGTTCAGTGACGGCAGCTCCTCTTTGTCAATCACTTCACTGGCTTCCCTTAGCCTCCATAATAAAATGTAAAATCTTGACCCTAACTTATAAAGCCCTCAACAACAGCTCACCCCCATACATCTCTGCTCTCATCTCCAAATACTCCCCCACATGCCCTCTTCATTCTGCTAAAGACCACTCTTGTCACCTCCTCTCACTCCCACCTCCAGGACTTTTTTCGTGCTGCCCCTATTCTCTGGATCTCCTTGCCTCGCTTCACCAGACTATCCTCCTGCCTTAAATCCTTCAAAACTTCAATAAAAATGCACCTCTTTGAAGAAGCCTACAACTTTCCTCCCTAACATGCTCATCACTACTCTCTCCCTACTGTACCACATACAAACTTCAACCTTTAGATTGTAAGTCTGCGAGGTGCTTTAGGGAAAGCGCTATGGACAACGGATTCCAAGCTCAAAGACAGGGCCCCCCCATTCATTGCAATGTGTGAATCCTGAACTTGTCATCGCCTGTAACTTAACTTATGTATAGCGCTACGGAAAATGTTGGCGCGTTACAAATAAATGATAATAATAATAATAATACTCATCAGGGGCTGTGAGTAGTCTTACATCAGACATATTTATAGCTTCTGTGGCAGAATATTAACTCTTTCATTGTTTATTATATTGTTGTATTATTAAATCAGTATGACTAGAAAGATTGTTGAATTTGCCTATAATATGTTTCTGATATTATTGTAAGGTGACCCTATAATATTATTGTGCATGTAAATTCTATATATACTAGCGACTTGCCCGTCAAAAATGACAGCAATAATATTTGAAGCCTGGCAATGCTGTTTATCACACAATGCAAGGCTCTGGCCCCTCTGAGCACATTCAGTGCCCATGCAAGCCCCATGATGAGCACCTTCGCCTTTGGTGCTCATTGCAAGCTTCTTCTCCTGTGTACTTAATAGGCCTTGTGCTTGAGCACTGCGAGCCTGTCCCCCCCCCATGTACTTTAAGGGCCTTGCCATAAGTGTTACTGCCTTGGGTTAAGTGTTACTGCCTTGGATTAAGTTTTACTGACTTGGGTTAAGTTTTACTGCCTTGGGTTAAATGTTACTGGCTTGGATTAAGTGTTACTGTCTTGCGTTAAGTCTTAGGGCTTAGGGCTTGTGTTTAGGTCCTTTGGCTTCTTTTTCGTTGTGCTATGTTTTTGCGGCAGACATTTTTTTGTTATCTCTTAGGCGATTTTCGATCATGAAAAAATGCCAAATATGCCTCAAATTAACTTGCAACCTCACTCACTGCCCACCCCCCCCCCCCCCCTGTGCTGTGCATGTGTGTGTAAATTAATTTAACACATATTTTTCAAGGTCTGCAAATTTTCCGAAGTCCTACGGGGCTCGCGATGAGCTCCTGCGGCCTTTGGGGCTCATACAGCTAAGTCCTGTGGGCCTCCACCCCCGCAACTGCGTCTCTTAATTATATTTTAAGTATCTAATTCTTGTTATCCTTTTTATCATGTAATATCTTTCTCATGAATTCTCTTAATTTTTTTTATATATCATTCTGTAAAATATATTATGTCATTAATAAAAAATATCAATATGTCATCTCAATATATACATGGAATCCTCCATAATAATTTATTACCAAATGTTCATTTTGATGTATATTATACAGATACAGAAATTAACTCATCAAAAAGTAATATCATACTGTACATATAGCATTATTATTATTATAGTTTATTATTATAGTTTATTAATAATGTGACAACATATTCCGTAGCGCTGTGCATAAATTAGGTTCAGACAAAGATAAATACAGATTAACATTTAGCAAAGGAAGGAGGGCCCATTGCCTTATTTGTTTCTATATATGTCTTTTATCAGATAGAGTAAATTATCAACATTTATTTTATTATTTTAATAGTCATTTTATGTTATGGGTTGTCTAGATTTGTATGATGTTTTTATATCTTGTGTACAGTCCCTTAACAGATACATTGGATAGATTGCTCTTATCAAATAGGATAAATAAATCCTAATACAACTACATTGTAGTATGATAATTTACTATTTTTCAGTTGGTATATTTTACTATAAATGTATTTACTGAATATGCTTTATCAGCTGTTTTGAAATCATGAATATGTGTAAATGATCTAGACATAAGGAGGAAAACTTTATATAAATATATTATTTTTTATTCTTTATTTTTCCCACTGAAATTTTGTAAACAATAATAATAATTATCAGTCAGTCCAGTGGCAACCTCGTTCAGTGTACATCATGTCATATGTATGCACTAATGGAACAAATGATCTAGGGTCCATACCTCTGTGAGAGGTGTGAGCATGTTGCCTCTCTGGAAGCTCAAATTGGAGAACTGGAGAGGAGAATTGAAGCACTTAGTGATATTGCTCCACTGGAAAGTGGGTTGGTGCTCACGGAGCACAGTTTAGCTGGGCCTAGCATTGAGGGTGGAGCTGGGGCTAGTGAGGATGTCCTGGGAGGTCTGGATTACAGTTACAAGGGGAAGCAGATTTGCCAGATTGACTTAAACTGTCAGGGATGTCCATTCAGGAATGGAAATGCCAGATAGAGCTGTTCCCTCTAACAGCTGGGAGAACAGTTCTACTGGAGGAATGGGAGGGCAGAATAGGCAGAACAACAGACAGGTTTTGGTGGTAGGGGACTTTATTATTAGGAAGGTAGACAGGGTGATTTGTCACCCAGATCCCAGCAATCGAACAGTTTGCTGCCTCCCGGGTGCTCGAGTCATGTTGGGGATCAGGTAGACAAATTATTGGGAGGGGCTGGAAAGGAACCGGCAGTCTTGGTACATATTGGTACCAATGACAAAGTTAGTGGAAGATGGAGTGTCCTAAAGAATAGTTTTAGGGAACTAGGTAATAAGCTGAAGGCAAGGACCTCCAAGGTAGTATTTTCTTAGATACTACCAGTGCCACGTGCTAGCCCAGGGAGGCAGAAGGAGCTTAGGGAGGTTAATGCATGGCTAAATGATGTGGTGCACTAAGGAGGAGTTTGGGTTTTTAGAGCACGGGGCTAACATCTCACTTCGGTACAATCTCTACAGCAGGGATGGATTACACCTTAATGATGAGGGAGCTTTTGTGCTAGGGGATTGCATAGTAGAAAGGCTGGAGTTTTTAAACTAGTAGGTGGGGGGGGGGGGAGACTAGATATAAGTAATGGGGTAGAAAGTGTAGAGGGTATAAAGGATGAAGTAACAACTCATAGGGGAGGAGATGGGGAGGTTGTACTAAGTAACTCACGTACAGTGGCTGGCACTTCAGAACTACAGACTCATAACATAAGGTGTATGCTTGTTAATGCCAGAAGCTTGCTGGGAAAAATGGGAAAGTTAGAATTATAAGCAATTAATGAAAAATGGGATTTAATAGGCATTACCGAAACGTGGTGGGATGAATCTCATGACTACACTGTTAATCTGGATGGTTATAACCTATTTAGGAAAGCTAGAGGCAGTGAAATAAACCCTGAAATAAACTGGATAAATGAGACCAGCAGTACACTCAGAGATCCTTATCTGGCCCAGGTTATACAAGAGCCTACTAGAAATGAAGCTATCTTATCAAATAATATTGATATAGTATCAAATGTTGGAATAGGGCAACCGTTGGGAAACAGTGATCACAACACAGTCTCACTTGAGATTGCATTAAAAAAACAAAATTTTAAGTGGCCAACAAAAACTCTTAATTTTAAAAGGGCAGATTTTAAAGGTCTAAGGGCAGCAATACAAAGTATAGACTGGGATAGAGAACTGATAGGTAAAAACACTGAACATAAATGGACAACATTTAAATCCTTACTAAATATACATACACATTGGCATATACCATGTGGGAATGAAAGTAAAAGGAGTAAATCCCATCCAATGTGGCTTAACAATGATTTAAAGATTAAGATACAGAGTAAAAAACAGGCATTTAAATTATACAAACAAGAGGGGACACAGACTGCTTTACGGGAGTACAAGGAAATCAACAAGGCTTGCAAAAGTGCTATATGACTGGTTAAAATAGAAAATGAAAAATGAATTACAAAAGGGAATAAAACTAACCCTAAAATATTTAAGTATATTATTGGGAAGAAGGAGAGGAAGGAAGCTATAGGAACATTAGCATGTGAAACAGGCCATCTGAAAACTAGTGACCAGGAAAAGGCAGATGAGCTAAATAGGTTCTTTGGGTATGCACAACTGAGGTACCAGTGTTTGGGACACTGCAAAATAATGGGGCTACACTACTTTTGCCAACTAATTGGTTAACAAAGGGAAAAATCCAAAAAAGGTTGGAAAAAATAAATGTTAATAAAGCCCCAGGTCCTGATGGAATACATCCACAGGTACTGAGGGAACTGGGTTCTGTAATAGCCAAACCATTATATTTAATTTTTCAAGATTCACTCAACACAGGGTCATTATCAGATGACTGTAGAAAAGCAGATGTGATAACTATATTTAAAAAGGGAGCAAGAGGAAATCCGGGGAATTATAGACCAGTGAGCCTCACTTCTGTATTGGGGAAGCTTTTAGAAGGGTTAATAAGGGATAATATAAAGGAATATATCTATTTGAACAGGATTATAAGTAGAAGTCAACATGTATTTATGAGGGATAGGTCATGTCAAACAAATCTAATTAGTTTCTATGAGGAGGTTAGTAGGAACCTGGATCAAGGCAACTCAGTAGATGTAGTCTTTTTGGATTTTGCAAAGGCTTTTGATACAGTGCCACATGGGAGACTATTGTGCAAACTAAGGGATACAGGAATTGCAGTAAATATCTGCTCATGGATTGAGAGCTGGCTAAAAGGCAGGAAGCAAGGGGTTGTTGTAAATGGAACATACTCCGATTGGACTAATGTGGTAAGTGGGGTTCCTCAGGGTTCAGTATTAGGTCCTCTCTTTTTTAACATATTTATTATATTGGAGTGTGGTGCCTCCATTTTCGCTGATGACACAAAGTTGTGCAAGGTAATTAAATCAGATAAAGATGTGCTTTCCCTCCAAAGGGATTTACATAAAATTGTGGAATGGGCATCTAAATGGCAGATGAGGTTTAATAATAAATAAATGTAAAGTTATGCATCTGGGAAGGAAAAATAGCCATGCAACTTATAATCTTAATGGAGCAGATTTAGGTGTATCAGATATTGAAAGGGATTTGGGAGTGCTTGTGGACAACCACCTATGTAACAGTGCTTAAAGCGAAGCAGCAGCTGCAAAGGCAAATACAATAATAGCATGTATTAAGAAGGGTACAGAAGCAAGGGAAGCAAATATAATTCTGGCACTATACAAATCTCTATTATGCCCTCATTTAGAATATGGAGTACAATTTTGGGCACCACTTCATAAAAAGGACATTTTAGAGCTGGAAAAGGTACAAAGGAGGGCAACAAAACTAATAAGGGGAATGGAGGGGCTAAGTTATAAAGAAAGATTAACCAAATTAAACTTAGTTTCCCTAGAAAAAAGGCGTCTAAGAGGAGATATGACTACCTTATATAAATACTTCCAAGGTCAGTATAAAGATTTGTCAAGGGAGCTTTTTGTGCCAAGAGGTTTTCAACTGACAAGTGGACATCCCTTGAGGTTAGAAGTAAAAAGATTTCACCTTAAAGAAAGAAAAGGTTTCTTCCCAGTAAGGGTCGTTAATCTGTGGAATTCTCTAACACAGGAGGTGGTGACAGCAGATTAGATAGATAACTTTAAAAGGGGACAGGATTTATTTCTAATTAAAAAGGGAATTCAGGGTTATTATGGATAATTAGAGAGACAGTATTGATCCATGGAGAAATCCGATCGCCAGTATCTGGGGTAGGAAGGAATTTTTTTCTTCTTCCCCTTTGAGACGATTGGCTAAGTCTCACTTTGGGTTTTTTCTGTTTGCCTTCCTCTGGATTAATTAATAATAATAATAAAATAATAATAATTGATTATTAATTAATTAACAACTAATTAATTAATATTTAATCTGCATATTGCAGATCAGAGGAGATCTCAAAAGGTTGAACTTTTTGACTGAAAGTCTTTTTTCAACCTTAATTACTATGAGCCTCATTCAATTGTGAGTTGGCCAATTGAATAGGGCTCTATATAAGCACATAACATATTTTTTATACAGAACTTTTTTAGTTACTGAACTTCTATCCAAAATCAAGGTATTCACTAACTAAAAACTTCCGTCAAAAAATATGTTATGTGCTTATATAGAGCCCTATTCAATTGGCAAAATTGCAATTGAATGAGGACCTATGTAAGTATGTAACTATAGTTTGTAACTATGTAATACACACTAAATAATCTATGGATATTTATTTCTCCACAACACTCCCCCATATAACAATGAAAATTGTCAAAGTAAAAATACAAATATGACAAGTTACAATCTTAATACACATTTCACTCATACAACTAAAAAACATATATACAAAATGATAAACATAATAGGAAGTAGTGGTATGATGTTCAGATTAGCTCCTAAAGAGACTCAAGGACCCTAAAGGATCCAGTACAGATTAATTTTCTACAACATGGGTATACAGTATTAAATCTCACAAAGTTTTTTGCACCTTTTACCTTAATACCTTCTTACAAGAGCGTTGCATAAGAAAAACAAAATACAATTAAAAAAGCAATTATAATAGTCAGATATGATCTGTGGAAAAAAAAAGGAAAAATCTCTCAATAATAGTCTGTAGCACAAAGTTCATAGTCCAGATATGAAAAGTCTGTTGAATGAGAGCTTTACAATCAGTGAATATAAAGCACAAGCAAGAAGAAAAATCAAGTCCTAATGAAAAAACAATAAGTCCATAAAAAAACAATGAGTCAAAAAAAATAAATCCAGATACAAATAAGTGAGCACCTGTTTGACCAAGTCCATATAAGGGGTGGATGAAAACATCCACATATGCTGATAAATGTTACCATAATACAGTCCAGATTGCGGTGCAATAGATATAAAAGTCCAGGTATGTAAAATAAAAAACAATGGTTAATGCAGGCAAGATAGCCTCACTTAATTTTCACAAAACACCACCCAACCAATTACCAATAACAAGACCATAGAACCAATTTCCCTTTATACTCATTGTCTTATTTACAGTAGGCATTTAGATGATAAATGCAATTTAATATTACCAATAACGTTTGCACTGATATTACTAACAATCCAGAGTTTATGCACAATAACGTCTTCTTACCCTTGTTGCTCTCCTTTATCAGATGTTAGTACATACTAGATCAAGCAAATTGATAGAACAAGGTGCAGAAGTGTTAGAAGCCAAAAGGCAGTAAAAAGAAAGACAGGTAAGCAGAAAAAGTAAAAATGACAAAACAATGAACACATGGGCTCAAACAAACTTTACACAGGCTCAGTCTTACACATCACACTTAGCCAGGCCCCTCTTTCTCAATATGATAAAGAGGTGGATCACTAGCTTATGGATGATGAGGTACTCTGGTCAAAGCAATAGACCATCATGTGCTGATATTCAGGCACAGGACAAGGAGATTGTGACTCTCACAGATCTATACATCTTTTCTCTTTGTCAGCAGATACATGCATGAGCATATTGTCATGTCAATGAATAAGAGTTTGACCTTTCCCCTTTTTCTTGGATGCAGACAAGATTTCTGTCTGGGCTTGGTCATTAGTCAGCAACCTCCATAATTGGTTCTTCATCTGTTATTATCTGTTGTCACCAGGATAGGTATTTGGTAGATACATTCTCTCATCATATATTATGGCATGCTTGTCGCTTTTTTACTCTATTTGTCTTGTCTTCTTCTTTACAGGCACTGTCATCTTCTTCTGAAGTAGGCAAGTGTGACAAAAATAAAAGCAAAACTCAAAACATTCAAGATCTATCATACAAGAAACTTCCAGACACCCTTCAACCAGACATCCTCTCATCATATACACCTACCCTAACATTTTCCCTAACTGTAACTTAATTTAACATATGCATAACTCTATAATAAACAATGGGTTGTATAAACTAAAGTCAATTAAGTCAAAATGTAACCCTTGCAAAGGCAAATAAACAAATAAAATACATGTAAAATATATAAGCAACCATTTGTTTCTTCTCTTGCTAAAGCAGCAAAAAATATTATTAGAACAGTTTCAATACCACACAATTACGTCTCTATAAGTGATACGACATTACTTGACTTATCCTGTAACAGGTTGTATACTAAATAAATAACTAGTTATATTTCTGTTAATATATATGTTTCCTAATAAAGCTCTAAAATATTTCTTCAACTCATAATGTAATCCACTTCTTATCGTGTTCTCTTCTTAGAGGCCTAGAAATAATTTGAAGAGGTATTCCCTGATTCTTTACCTATTTGCACCATGGTCATCATCTGAGCTGGGGATGGGCCTGGATGTCACAATGTCACAGTATTTATCCAACATGGAAAAATAAAAAATAGTACATAACACAAGAATAAAACAGAATTGGTATGATAAGGTACTTTAACCAGATAGGATATCATACACTGATTTCTAGTGATATGGGTACTCTCCAATATCCACCTGTGGAGTAGCCAGGAGATAGGAATTGTGCACAAACCACATTTATTCCGACAGAGAAATGTCAACATAAGGGTAGCTTCACTGAGCATAAAAAAAATAAAAAAAATCACATACAGAATATAAAAAATAACCTGGCGAGAAAAACAGACCAGCAAAAATCAAAAAAGGAAAAACAAAGCCTTAGAAAAAATAAACATTCTAAGCCAGTCGACATTTCTGACTATCCTACACGCTTATCATAACCCCTAAAATAATTTCACCTTGTTAATTGCTATCTTAAAACCTTAATAATTATTATCATGTCTTTGGAACAGGTATCTGTGCTTCTAAATATTATCCTAAAAGTAATGTACTTCACTCCTTCTATAAATCTAGATGGGATCATAAACCAATTTAACCTGATGATTATTAGATAATCAATATTTCACTTTGAGTACAAAGGCTTTTTACCACACAAACCTTCCTTCTTTTTCTCTTCATTTTATTAGATTGGTACCAAAATTATTAATTCTACCTTGCAATGTCTATAAGAATTTTATATCTTTTTTGTCATAACTTTACCACATTATAATGCATTACAGATCATTTCAGTGTTCAAAAATTTAGATAACATAAAATATGATAAACCTTAAAAATCATCATAATTGTACATTAGAAAAAGAATACTTCCTTAAAAATAATATCACAAGTTGCTCTGGTCCCTTGAAGCTTAACGAAACTGCTTTACTTCACTAAAAGTTCTCAGCACGACTTTGGGACTGAGACAGAAGCTTCTTCACAACACAGGACTTTGGCCAGTATCCAGTATAATTTTTTTAAAAACAATTATAGCATGTTGCTCCAATGAATTTAATGTAATTTACACATTATATCATCTTTAAACAGTCTTAACTGTAATAAATCCAAGATAATCTGCAACTTCTCTAAACATTTTTCTTTTCTTTAACACAGTTATTTATTAATTACTATATTTACTTGAAACAACATTTCTCAAATAGCAGCATTAAAAATATTTAACATAAGTAGTAATAAAATCTAAATAAAAACCTTTTTTAACAGTCATCCAAAATGGCTGACAGCATATATATACAAATATTAATCCGAAATTTATCAGATTTCTGATTATATTCTCCTTAAACAAATTTACCTCACTGTCCTTCAGACACAGAAATGTAACCATACAATCTGGACATTGGTTCCCTATGTGACCACCAACATCCAGTATATAATTGCAGGAAAAATAGCAAATCTCCCGTTTAGAGCATCAGAAACCACATGACAACCAGAACATACATGACATCCCCACACATAGACAGCTCCCCCTTGAGCAGTCAAATAGCAAAGTCAAGCAAAACGAATAGGGAGAAAGAGAAACACAAGAACTGTATCATTCATAAGGAGCATTTTGCCATCAGATATTACTCTCATGCCACTTTCCATTCTTGTAAGTATCAAGACAAACACAACCAAATTTAGCAAATATATATATATATATATATATATATATATACATTGTGGTAGTTTGACCTGCTACCTTCTAGATTAACAGCAAGAAGAATCCTGTATTCTTTTAATCTTTTTATTAAAAGTCCAAAAGTCACCACATTATGGCTTACATCAGCCAACAGTATAACAAAACACACAGTTCTCTTGTATATATCTTCCTCAGTAGAAAAGGGGAGCATTCGGCCTGCCCGTCTCTCCAAAATGCTCCATCCGCCAGGGACCCTTAAACAGTCTTTTGAGGGACTCTGTCCAGTTTGCAGTAAGACTACTGCCTTCTCCCTGGGGTTACTTTGCACAGATTCTTGTAAGGAAAAATCTAATCCTTGACTCACAATCTCTGGGACACAGCTCCCTCTGTGGGACACAGCTCCTCTGTGGGACACAGCTCCTCTCTGGGACACAGCAGTCTTCTTACTGCAATCAGGAACAGACAGCAAACTACTTCTTTCTGTAGCTTGCTCTTTGCTGCTAACAGCAGCTCACCAACAAGAGAAGATTCCACACACTGCTCACACTGCTTAGGCCCAAGCCTAAGTGAGAGAGACTCCACCCATCTCTCTGCTGTGGTCTTAAAGGCAATCCACAGCTGGGCATCAATTAGCCTCTGATCACTGCCCGGAGTTAACTCTTTCATTCTGCAGATACATCTTCCAGCCTCTTTAATTAAACCCATCTCTAGGGGCACTCTTTGCTTCACTCCGTTACATATCTCCCCCCTTAGCTCAACACCATATTGTTAAGCTACATGAGCCGAGAGGCCGTAAACGCTCACTTGTAGCTTAATCTTCTCCTTGTCCTCTTGTTTAAGGGGCTCTCTTTCATAGTGCATTACAGTATCTGGAGCAACTATGCAGTATGGGCTTGGGTCTTTCTCTAACCTCTTGAGCTCAACAGCACGCATACTTCCATGAACCAGGAGAACTTCCCCTTTTTCGATTGATCCATCAGCTTTGATGAAGTAAGGCTTGAGATACCCCTCAAATCGACTATCAGGGGTTTCATTAACAGCATCATCTATGGGGAACACACAGTTTTGTTCGCCATATGTCACCACAGGACCTGGTTGGATTTCGATAGTATCTCCAAACCACACTCTTAGGTTGTTACACACAACTCTGTTCCTCTTGATCTTCTCCATCTTCTTAGTGGTGACTTCTATCTCTCTCTCAAGCTCTTTCCCCTCACTCAGTAACTCCTTTGAGACATCTCAATGGGGGTTAGTGTCGGACTCCGATAGCAGCTGACATGATGCTATTGCTCGGGGTAACTCTCGGAAAAGCACTGTGACACCTTGAGCTTGTTGGGCCCCCTTTCGCAACACTTTCTGTAGGGTCTCCGATTCTCCCTCTTTCGATGCTTCAACCTCACTTCCATCACCTGGGTCATCCTGACCTTCACTACGGAACCGCAACTTGGGTGGCCTCTCTTCCCACTGCCATTCACAGCCGACTTGATCACTCTGCAATCGGTACTGGGTCAGTGGTTCACAAGGATAGATAACCCGGCTCTCTCTCTTCCAGGTGCTCCAATTGTCTGGCTGATTATTCTCACCAAGAGGTGTTCGATTCATATGGCCATCTTGCTTCTGTTCAGGTACATAGTCCTTTCTGAACTCCAGAAGCATGTCTTCTCTCAGGGTAGCTCCTAGCCCTTTGACTTGCAACTCATTTTTTTCACTGTTTACAGCAGGTATCCTCTGCTCCTCTATGCTTTCAATCCTGCAACTCTCTATCTCTGTCAGGACGAATCTCTCAAACTTTTGATCTTGCTGGAACGTCTCTAGCGGTACAGCAACTTCAGGCTTAGGTTTAACCCATAGGCCAGTACACATCTTAGAAGCCTTTAGAATTTTCTGTTTCTTAAGAAAACTTGTGTTTTCAGCATCCTCAGCTTTCACCCATAATTCATCTTCTTTTAAGTGCTTCTCTTCATCTTTGCTCTGTTTTCCTGCTTGCTTTGCCTCCAAGGTTTCCAGCTTTTCATCTTTCTTTACTCCCTTCAGCTCTATTTTTTCTCCTTTAACTTGTAAATCCAGTTTTCTCTGCTGACACTAAATTTCTGGCTGTATATCCAGCGCAAGACCTTCCTCACTATTTTTCTTCAGGTCCTCCCTGGATCTCTCTGGCAGCTCCACCACCCTTTCTTCATCTTTCTGTTTCTCGTGTACAGGCTCCTTCACTATGCCATGCATATGAACTTTCTTTGGACATAGCTCAGTGTTCAACACAGCATAGGGTATATATTGGTCCTGAAGATCATGGTTAGTCTCTTCTGGACACGCATCACCCTCTTCCAATCGTATCTCCACATCAGACAGATCGTTCCTCTGCTCCTGTGGACTATGCATCAGCATCTTCTTTGCTATGAGAGCGGTTTTACGCTCTGCCTCTTGTAGCTGAAAGTGTAGATCTTTTACTTGGCTGTGCCAAGTTTGTTTATTCGGCACCCAATTGAGACGCTCCTCTGCCTTCTCTTGTGCCTCCCTATTAGAGCGATCGATCATATTCTGAGCTGCACGGATAGTGAGGAGATCTTGCTTCTCCTGTATGTGCTTTTGCGGCAGCTTCTGCATATATTCCTCTTTCAGTTTATGCATGGTAGGACTCTTCCACTGCTCCCAACTAGACATCTGTGTCTTGTTCCTAGAGGACTCTCTGTTGTCCTCACACACAGTCTTCCTTCTCCATTCAGGAATATAATCTGGTATCATCCTGATACCCTTCATTTTCATAGCAACTTGCCTTCCTTCCCTTGTAGGCTTTTCCAGTCCCCCTGGGATAGGGTTCATCTGTACGTCCTGCTTTATAGGTTTCTTGTCTTTGCTCTCCTTGTCCATAGCACTTTGTTTTACTGCGACCTGAGACAAAGTGCTCCTGGGATACTTTACATTTCCTTCAGGATCTATCTCCATATACTGCTTCTCAGGTCCTCTCAGGGATGGGAGTTTGTCTTTCATCCTCTGAATCTTCAGACTCTTTTTGTCCTTATCTTTCCCTTTGATAAGGTTTCCAGTTTCTTCATCATTTTCAGGACACTCTTCCTTAGTAAGAACACTGGCTACATTTATCCATTTGATCTCGTGCACCATCTCAGCAGTCACTTTTGCTTTCTCTGCCGTCTCTGCGGCGCTCTCTGCCGTTTCGGCTGCAGTATCTGCGGCGCTCTCTGCCGTATCTGCTGCGGTGTCTGCGGCGCACTCTACCGTATCTGCTGCGGTGTCTGTGGCGCACTCTGCGGCGCTCTCTGCCATATCTGCGGTGCACTCTGCCGTATCTGTGGCGCACTCTGCTGCGCACTCTGCGATCTCTTTCGCCGTCTCTGCGGTTTGATTAGCAGGTCCTGCAGTCACTTTCGCCTGCTCTGCGGTCTCTGTAGTGTTTTTTGATGCTCTCTTGGTGGTTTGTTGCACTCTCTCTGCCATCCACCAGGTCTCTAACTCCTGATTTATTTCTTCATCAAGTTTGGTTTGCTTTCCCTTATCAGGGAAACTGCTTTTTAAATTTGGGTAGACAAGCATGCCCCTTGGATAGCGATAAGCAGGTTCATACAAAAAATCCCAGGAGTGCAATCTCTGTACCCTTTTCACTCCGATTCGGTTAAGGATCTCTTCCTTCAGGGTACAATAATGTGTTGCTTTTTCTTCAGGCAAAACCACAAATGCTCTCTGTGCTTCTCCATACAGATAGGGACCCAGGACTGTGGCCCAGTGCTGTTTAGGCCAACCTTCCCTAGTGGCAATCTTCTCAAAATTCAGGAGGTATGTTTCTACATCATCCTGCGCTGTCATTTTCTTTAGGAAGTAATTTGGATTTATATTCCTGCTTGATTTTGAAACCACAATGCTCTCTGCAGATCTCAATTGCTGCAGCTGTACTTTCTGTGCTTCGAAAATGTCACTCAGGTGGACTCTGTCCACTTCCGCTTGTCTGTTCATTTCCTTCTGTGCCGCTGTAGACAGCATTAAAGCTTTTACTGCCTCCTCCATTTTGACACGTGGGTTGTCCTTTGGTACAAGGACCTGGATCGAACTCCTGACACCAGTTGTGGTAGTTTGACCTGCTACCTTCTAGATTAACAGCAAGAAGAATCCTGTATTCTTTTAATCTTTTTATTAAAAGTCCAAAAGTGACCACATTATGGCTTACATCAGCCAACGGTATAACAAAACACACAGTTCTCTTGTATATATCTTCCTCAGTAGAAAAGGGGAGCATTCGGCCCGCCCGTCTCTCCAAAATGCTCCAACCGCCAGGGACCCTTAAACAGTCTTTTGAGGGACTCTGTCCAGTTTGCAGTTAGACTACTGCCTTCTCCCTGGGGTTACTTTGCACAGATTTTTGTAAGGAAAAATCTAATCCTTGACTCACAATCTCTGGGACACAGCTTCCTGTGGGACACTGCTCCTCTGTGGGACACAGCTCCTCTCTGGGACACAGCTCCTCTCTGGGACACAGCTCCTCTCTGGGACACAGCTCCTCTCTGGAACACAGCTCCCTCTGGGACACAGCAGTCTTCTTACTGCAATCAGGAACAGACAGCAAACTACTTCTTTCTGTAGCTTGCTCTTTGCTGCTAACAGCAGCTCACCAACAGGAGCAGATTCCACACACTGCTCACACTGCTTAGGCCCAAGCCTAAGTGAGAGAGACTCCACCCATCTCTCTGCTGTGGTCTTAAAGGCAATCCACAGCTGGGCATCAATTAGCCTCTGATCACTGCCCGGAGTTAACTCTTTCATTCTGCAGATACATCTTCCAGCCTCTTTAATTAAACCCATCTCTAGGGGCACTCTTTGCTTCACTCCGTTACATATCTCCCCCCTTAGCTCAACACCATATTGTTAAGCTACATGAGCCGAGAGGCCGTAAACGCTCACTTGTAGCTTAATCTTCTCCTTGTCCTCTTGTTTAAGGGGCTCTCTTTCATAGTGCATTACAGTATCTGGAGCAACTATGCAGTATGGGCTTGGGTCTTTCTCTAACCTCTTGAGCTCAACAGCACGCATACTTCCATGAACCAGGAGAACTTCCCCTTTTTCGATTGATCCATCAGCTTTGATGAAGTAAGGCTTGAGATACCCCTCAAATCGACTATCAGGGGTTTCATTAACAGCATCATCTATGGGGAACACACAGTTTTGTTCGCCATATGTCACCACAGGACCTGGTTGGATTTCGATAGTATCTCCAAACCACACTCTTAGGTTGTTACACACAACTCTGTTCCTCTTGATCTTCTCCATCTTCTTAGTGGTGACTTCTATCTCTCTCTCAAGCTCTTTCCCCTCACTCAGTAACTCCTTTGAGACATCTCAATGGGGGTTAGTGTCGGACTCCGATAGCAGCTGACATGATGCTATTGCTCGGGGTAACTCTCGGAAAAGCACTGTGACACCTTGAGCTTGTTGGGCCCCCTTTCGCAACACTTTCTGTAGGGTCTCCGATTCTCCCTCTTTCGATGCTTCAACCTCACTTCCATCACCTGGGTCATCCTGACCTTCACTACGGAACCGCAACTTGGGTGGCCTCTCTTCCCACTGCCATTCACAGCCGACTTGATCACTCTGCAATCGGTACTGGGTCAGTGGTTCACAAGGATAGATAACCCGGCTCTCTCTCTTCCAGGTGCTCCAATTGTCTGGCTGATTATTCTCACCAAGAGGTGTTCGATTCATATGGCCATCTTGCTTCTGTTCAGGTACATAGTCCTTTCTGAACTCCAGAAGCATGTCTTCTCTCAGGGTAGCTCCTAGCCCTTTGACTTGCAACTCATTTTTTTCACTGTTTACAGCAGGTATCCTCTGCTCCTCTATGCTTTCAATCCTGCAACTCTCTATCTCTGTCAGGACGAATCTCTCAAACTTTTGATCTTGCTGGAACGTCTCTAGCGGTACAGCAACTTCAGGCTTAGGTTTAACCCATAGGCCAGTACACATCTTAGAAGCCTTTAGAATTTTCTGTTTCTTAAGAAAACTTGTGTTTTCAGCATCCTCAGCTTTCACCCATAATTCATCTTCTTTTAAGTGCTTCTCTTCATCTTTGCTCTGTTTTCCTGCTTGCTTTGCCTCCAAGGTTTCCAGCTTTTCATCTTTCTTTACTCCCTTCAGCTCTATTTTTTCTCCTTTAACTTGTAAATCCAGTTTTCTCTGCTGACACTAAATTTCTGGCTGTATATCCAGCGCAAGACCTTCCTCACTATTTTTCTTCAGGTCCTCCCTGGATCTCTCTGGCAGCTCCACCACCCTTTCTTCATCTTTCTGTTTCTCGTGTACAGGCTCCTTCACTATGCCATGCATATGAACTTTCTTTGGACATAGCTCAGTGTTCAACACAGCATAGGGTATATATTGGTCCTGAAGATCATGGTTAGTCTCTTCTGGACACGCATCACCCTCTTCCAATCGTATCTCCACATCAGACAGATCGTTCCTCTGCTCCTGTGGACTATGCATCAGCATCTTCTTTGCTATGAGAGCGGTTTTACGCTCTGCCTCTTGTAGCTGAAAGTGTAGATCTTTTACTTGGCTGTGCCAAGTTTGTTTATTCGGCACCCAATTGAGACGCTCCTCTGCCTTCTCTTGTGCCTCCCTATTAGAGCGATCGATCATATTCTGAGCTGCACGGATAGTGAGGAGATCTTGCTTCTCCTGTATGTGCTTTTGCGGCAGCTTCTGCATATATTCCTCTTTCAGTTTATGCATGGTAGGACTCTTCCACTGCTCCCAACTAGACATCTGTGTCTTGTTCCTAGAGGACTCTCTGTTGTCCTCACACACAGTCTTCCTTCTCCATTCAGGAATATAATCTGGTATCATCCTGATACCCTTCATTTTCATAGCAACTTGCCTTCCTTCCCTTGTAGGCTTTTCCAGTCCCCCTGGGATAGGGTTCATCTGTACGTCCTGCTTTATAGGTTTCTTGTCTTTGCTCTCCTTGTCCATAGCACTTTGTTTTACTGCGACCTGAGACAAAGTGCTCCTGGGATACTTTACATTTCCTTCAGGATCTATCTCCATATACTGCTTCTCAGGTCCTCTCAGGGATGGGAGTTTGTCTTTCATCCTCTGAATCTTCAGACTCTTTTTGTCCTTATCTTTCCCTTTGATAAGGTTTCCAGTTTCTTCATCATTTTCAGGACACTCTTCCTTAGTAAGAACACTGGCTACATTTATCCATTTGATCTCGTGCACCATCTCAGCAGTCACTTTTGCTTTCTCTGCCGTCTCTGCGGCGCTCTCTGCCGTTTCGGCTGCAGTATCTGCGGCGCTCTCTGCCGTATCTGCTGCGGTGTCTGCGGCGCACTCTACCGTATCTGCTGCGGTGTCTGTGGCGCACTCTGCGGCGCTCTCTGCCATATCTGCGGTGCACTCTGCCGTATCTGTGGCGCACTCTGCTGCGCACTCTGCGATCTCTTTCGCCGTCTCTGCGGTTTGATTAGCAGGTCCTGCAGTCACTTTCGCCTGCTCTGCGGTCTCTGTAGTGTTTTTTGATGCTCTCTTGGTGGTTTGTTGCACTCTCTCTGCCATCCACCAGGTCTCTAACTCCTGATTTATTTCTTCATCAAGTTTGGTTTGCTTTCCCTTATCAGGGAAACTGCTTTTTAAATTTGGGTAGACAAGCATGCCCCTTGGATAGCGATAAGCAGGTTCATACAAAAAATCCCAGGAGTGCAATCTCTGTACCCTTTTCACTCCGATTCGGTTAAGGATCTCTTGCTTCAGGGTACAATAATGTGTTGCTTTTTCTTCAGGCAAAACCACAAATGCTCTCTGTGCTTCTCCATACAGATAGGGACCCAGGACTGTGGCCCAGTGCTGTTTAGGCCAACCTTCCCTAGTGGCAATCTTCTCAAAATTCAGGAGGTATGTTTCTACATCATCCTGCGCTGTCATTTTCTTTAGGAAGTAATTTGGATTTATATTCCTGCTTGATTTTGAAACCACAATGCTCTCTGCAGATCTCAATTGCTGCAGCTGTACTTTCTGTGCTTCGAAAATGTCACTCAGGTGGACTCTGTCCACTTCCGCTTGTCTGTTCATTTCCTTCTGTGCCGCTGTAGACAGCATTAAAGCTTTTACTGCCTCCTCCATTTTGACACGTGGGTTGTCCTTTGGTACAAGGACCTGGATCGAACTCCTGACACCAGTTGTGGTAGTTTGACCTGCTACCTTCTAGATTAACAGCAAGAAGAATCCTGTATTCTTTTAATCTTTTTATTAAAAGTCCAAAAGTGACCACATTATGGCTTACATCAGCCAACGGTATAACAAAACACACAGTTCTCTTGTATATATCTTCCTCAGTAGAAAAGGGGAGCATTCGGCCCGCCCGTCTCTCCAAAATGCTCCAACCGCCAGGGACCCTTAAACAGTCTTTTGAGGGACTCTGTCCAGTTTGCAGTTAGACTACTGCCTTCTCCCTGGGGTTACTTTGCACAGATTTTTGTAAGGAAAAATCTAATCCTTGACTCACAATCTCTGGGACACAGCTTCCTGTGGGACACTGCTCCTCTGTGGGACACAGCTCCTCTCTGGGACACAGCTCCTCTCTGGGACACAGCTCCTCTCTGGGACACAGCTCCTCTCTGGGACACAGCTCCTCTCTGGAACACAGCTCCCTCTGGGACACAGCAGTCTTCTTACTGCAATCAGGAACAGACAGCAAACTACTTCTTTCTGTAGCTTGCTCTTTGCTGCTAACAGCAGCTCACCAACAGGAGCAGATTCCACACACTGCTCACACTGCTTAGGCCCAAGCCTAAGTGAGAGAGACTCCACCCATCTCTCTGCTGTGGTCTTAAAGGCAATCCACAGCTGGGCATCAATTAGCCTCTGATCACTGCCCGGAGTTAACTCTTTCCTTCTGCAGATACATCTTCCAGCCTCTTTAATTAAACCCATCTCTAGGGGCACTCTTTGCTTCACTCCGTTATATATATATATATATATATATATATATATATATATATATATATATTGTAACTAATCCTAAACATAATTGAACCAATTACATGGCCACCAAACCTAGAAAAAGATATGTGACATAAAACCAATTTCTCAAATTACATATGAAACTTTATTTAAAAAAAACCTTGTGGGGAAGGGAGGGGCTTATAACGGCACTTGGGCAAAGACGCTATACTACAAAAATATCATTAAATCATAAAAATACAAATGCAGTTATAAGAATCATGTAACACAATAAAATATGTAACTGTAGAAACTGGATATCCTCAGTATTTTTACAACAACTTTTTTATCAGCTGGATTTAAAACGATGGAGCAGACAAGAAACATACATAGCAAAGCACAAAGATTACAAAACTAATCCTAACGCCATCCTCACACTAATTAAGCAACTTACGCATGAAATACAACATTCAGATGCAAGAACTAAAATAATCTATATACTATAAAAACCTATAATTATCTCTTTGAAGTTTACAAATATGGACCTACTCAAAAATCTAATTTTAACATTACTGTAATCTAATTAATGCTCTCTGTCAGTTTTCTTCCAGCTACACAGCACACAAAAATAACAAATTACCTGGGAATGAACAATAATGGGCGGCTGCCAGTTTCTGTTTCCATTAATTACTCTTTGCAATTAATTTCCAAAACAATTTTTTACGATCTCACATTGGATCAATTTCACAAACCAGAAACCTTCATATCACTTGTTAAATTCTTCTAATGTACTAACTTTACAAAGGAATTATCCTTTCTTTCCAAGTCCCAATTCTACCTACAATATTTCCAAAGTAACACACTCCTCTTTAGACAAGATCTTCTCCACAAACATTGACTCACGTACTAAAGTCACCCAAAGAATTCCATTACAACATTCCATAAACAAGAGACATAACACTTAATTAATTTTTCTTCCATAAAATTTAAAAAATAAAAAATCTCAGAGCTAAACTGCACGCTGTGCCAAATTCATACAGATGGGAGCTAGAATCTGCGTTACTTGTCACCCTACGTTTTTCTGTATCTGTGAAACTGTCAGCTCTGTACAGGCAGCATTTTAATATCTACGTGATAACTATATAAAAAAAAAAAAAAAAACAATCTTTTCTAAAAACCAGGAACAGACAAAAAATTGCAAAAAACAGATAACATGCACATTTTGCAGGAGAAAAATAACACTTTTAAGCTCAAAAATGGAAAACACACCATCTGCAAATTTAAGCCATTGCAATGGGGAAAAACATACAATTCTCTATACACTAAAAACCTAGCACAAACAAAATGCTCCCACTACAAAAATATGCACACCTTTTGAAGCTTAGAAATATGGGCTTATCAGAAGACTAACACCAACAAAATAAAGTTTAATTAGCTCTCTTCTTTCAACTAAAAATGCACTCTGAGGGGGGGGGATTACGTACAGCAATTAACACAATCAAAAAGTGAAACTTCAAAAAGTGAAACTTACAGGCTGTGCTGTCTCTCACTCTAAAGTAATTCTTAAATCAACATGCAACAATTTCAACAGAACAACAAAATAGCAATTTCTCAACAACACAGCAACAAATAAAAATGATCAACTTAATCAACTTAGAACTCACAGCATGCACGTTCTACAGGAGAAAACATAGCATTTTTAAAGCATAAAAATAAACAAAATACCTATACAAATGAAAAGAAAAAACATAAAACAATTCACAGTGTTTGGAACAAACAATTCAGACGTTCAGACAGCTCCTAATCTAGCTCACACATTTCCAGAACACTACAAATGCAAACACTCTCCAAATAACAAACAAAACAGAGGGACAAACCTCCATTCTCTCAAGTTCTCCCAGTACTTAAAACACATACTTGGGCCCAATTCCTTTTACATAGTTACATAGTAATAGTTATATAGTATTGGAGGTTGAAAAAAGACTTTTAGCCCATTAAGTTCAACCTTTTAAGATCTCCTCTGATCTGCAATATGCAGATTAGTTGTTAATTGATCCAATGGACCGCAAACAAAAAAAAAAACAGTGAAACTTTGCCAATTGTCTCAAAAGGGAAATGAATTCCTTCCTGACCCCCAATACTGGCGATCGATTCTATACTTCTGCCAATGTTTCACTTCAGCGCCAGTCGAAATTATGTAGCAAATATAATTTCTTATCTTTTCATCAAATCAGCACAGTTATCATAAAATCTGTCTAGACAATTTTCGCCTTTATAGGGAGGCCCACCTTTACTCACTTTTATAGGAAGGATCACTTTTGTTAATCTATATCTACTTTAATTTAAATGTACAGCACTTCTTAAAGTAAAACCTCAACAGGTAAAATATCTCTTAATATATCTTAATCATAGGCTCAGTAATTAACACATTTACATGTAAAATATATCTTAATCTACATCTCTTAATTTTACTTAATATCACTAGTCAGCATGTTTAAGTTATCAACAAAAACAGAAAATGCAATCATACCAGGTCAGTCTGGGTGGTGTAATTTATTGTGACTCCGTCCATCACTCCTACAAGCTCTAGGCTCCCCTAACAGGGATACATGACAAGCAATCCTACACACAGATTTTCACCAAGGCGGCTCTGCTCACCTTTAATTTTGGCCATGATTAGTTGTCAAGCGTCTCCCCCACGAATTCCTGAAGCTTGGGGTATTATTTGGGGTATAATTTATGGATGATTAGTGCAACACCTGGCTGGCTCGCCAAATGTAGAAGAAAAAACATATCCACAAACCAACATCTACTCCCATACCCAGTCATGATACCAAAACACAGAGGCATCTGGATTTCTTCACTTTTTTTGGACATGCGTGCATCAGCAACAGAATAGCATTCAAAATGGCTGCTGCAGATACCAAATATATACAAATCATAACCTTTTATAGTAGTTCCACATACAGAAAATCGTACATTCCATTATTATCTTCTAGAAAAATGGTACATTCCACCACCTCCTACTTCTAGAACAGTAAGATATCACATATATAGTTGTCAGTGTAAGTAACATTTGCGATGTTGGTCGCGCAATTGCGACCTCGCAAAGCAAGGTCGTAACCGCGAGCCTCACGAATCGAGGTGAGCTAGACTCAATTCCACCATCTCCTATTTCTAGAATAGTAAGATATCACATATATTGTTGCCGGTGTACGTAACATTTGCGATGTTGGTCATGCAATCTCCATGGGCAATCTCCTAGTTATTTATATTTTGCAATACAATAAAAGATGGAACATGTAGTTACCACTCATCAGCCATGCCTAATATGTCACATTATCTGCGCACAACACCCTTAAGTTATAATCTCTACGCATAGGTCAATTTGTTGATCATCTTTGGCTTTTGGCCTTGTGGACTGCTGGAGCACATTTTGTTTAGACTTAGGAGTTGTTGATGGCGTCTAGTAGACTTGCTAAATCTGAGACATACAGATTTAACTGTTTCAGAGCTAAAGTTAGATAAATATGAAAAGTGCTACAAACGTGATGATATATATATATATATATATATATATATATATATATATATATATATATATATATACTAACTAATGTATGGATATTTGTATTTCTCCACAACATGTGCCACAGCCGTAGGAGACAATAGAAAACAGCAAAAATATTAGTGACTAGCGACTTGCCCGGCATGATGGAGTTCTATATTTTTTTTTCTCCCCCACCCCTCACTTCCCTATGTCTCCCCCCCTATGTCTCTCTCCCACTTGTCGCTTCCCCCCCTCTCCCTCCCCTGTGTGTCTCCCCTTCTCCCTCCCATCTCTCTTTCCCTCCTCTCCCTTCTACTGTGTCTCTTTCCCCCTCTCCCTTGCCCTGTGTCTCTTTCCCCCCCTCCCGTGTCGCTCTCCCCCTCCCCTGTGTCCCTTACCCATCACCCTCCCCTGTGTCTCTTCCCCCCTCACCCTCCCCTGTGTCTCATACCACCCTCGCCAACCCCTGTGTATCTCCCCCCTCTAGCTCCCCTGAGTCTCTTTCCTCTCTCTCCCTTCCCTATGTCTCTTCCCCCTTCCCTGTGTCTCTTCCCCCCTCCCCTGTCTCTTTCCCCCTCCCCTGTGTCTCTTCCCCCCTCCCCTGTTTCTCTTCCCCCCTCCCCTATGTCTCTTCCCCCTCCCCTGTGTCTCTTCCCCCTCCCCTGTGTCTCTTCCCCCTTCTCATGTGTCTCTTCCCCCCTCTCATGTGTCTCTTTCCCCTTTCCCTCCCCTGTGTCTCATCCCCCTCTCCTGTGTCTCTTCCCCCCTGTCCCTACCCTGTGTCTCTTCCCCCTCTCCCTCCCCTGTGTCTCATACACCCCCTCACCCTTCACTGTGCCTTACACCTCACCTCGCCCTCCCCTGTGCCTTATACCTCCCCTCGCCCTCCCCTGTGTCTCATACCTCCCTTGCCCTCCCCTGTGTCTCATAACCTCCCCCCTGTGTCTCATACCCCCCCTCGTGTCTCATACCCCTCCCCCTTGCATCTCATACCCCCCTCGCATCTCATACCACCCCTTTTGATTGCCCATACCTCCCCCCGGCCCCCCAGATGCTCCCTCTGTCCCCCCAGATGCTCCCTCTGCCCCCCCCCCCCCAGATGCTCCCTCTGTCCCTCCTTAGCTGCAGTTTCATTGGTGGTTCAGTGTAGTCCCACCCGTCATGTCTCCAGTGTGGCGCCATAGCTCTGAAGTCAATTTGGAGTCATCCCTATGCTGCAGACCGGACACGCTGGCAGGGACTCCACTGAACCACCAATGAAACTGCAGGTAAGGGTGGGTTGCTCCCCTGCACAGCTCCCTCTCTCACACAGTCCAGGGGTGTGCACGCACAGCTCCCTCTCTTCGCGAGGGCCGTGGGCTCGTGACGCGAGCACGCAAGCGTGAGCAACGGCTCGAATGCTCACAACTATATATGTGATGAACAGGGTGAAATTATATATTTGCGAGCTTTCCTCACACTGTTGATTGTGTTGTAGCGTTTGTACACAGGTCTCCCTTGGAGGAAATCTAGTGAGAGAGTGAGAGAAGGAGCTTTTGGAGTTTGGAGAGTGGTACTCAATATACACTTTTTTTTTCATAATACTTAACTTCTGATAACACATAATATACATACACATAGGGCAATACTAAACAAAGATACACATATACCTATACCTAGGCCACATCATCTACACACTACCACCCTATATCCTTACATATCAATTAAAACACATAGATATTAAGTCTGGGTCCAGGTCCAAGGCACGGAAGGAGGTAGCAGCTGAAGTCACTAAGGTCGATTTTGCAGATAGGGATGTGGCTCTGTAAGGCATTGTTAACACTACAGGCAAACAAAGGTCAAGAGTATAATGGAATAGGAAACCAGAGCAGCTAGAGCTCCAAGTGGTGACCCCAGAGGGAATATCCAATACAATGAATATACAATACATCACATATACACCACATGGAAATGTTGCACACCAATGAGAGTGAGCTGTCAACTCCCTGGATTTCACTAGGGATAGATGGAGGATCTATCTCTCCTGAAACCCAGGAACCTTACATATCACTCTCGTTGGTGGGCAGTCTCATATATGTGACAAATAGACGCAGCAAATAATAGATGTATTAAACATCCAATTGAGGCTACATGTATGGGTGTGGCCACTGCAGCATATGCAGATAAAACTTTGTAGGATGGATGTACAGTGTAGTGTATTGAAATATCTGCCTGCATTATAATTATTGATTATATAATATAACATGACATAAACATAAAAATGCTTTATATACCTAAGTGGTGTGGCCACGTAGAGGTAATCTCTGGTCAGAATGGCCTTAAGGCCACATACAACTATGCAGACAAAAATTAAGCTACTCTTAATACCTTACCTATGCTATAGATCCAGTTCTTTCCAGGTTAGGCATGTGGAAGAATCTCTTTGTGCTGGACATCTGACCTAGCCAGTGAGATGAAAGAGGATGGAGTATTGGGTGAAGTTGAACTAAGGATTTATAAGAGTGAGTCAAACTTTGGAACACTCTCTTTTTGGATTCCATCTTCAAGCTTTCCTAGAACTGGTCTGTATATATACATCTCCATACAAATAATCAGATTAAATTGCTACTTGCCAGCTACTATCCAAGAGAAGGTCCCGACCACAAATAACCAGGTGTTAACTGGAAGTTGTGGGAGGTAACTTCTCTCCTCCCCTATATAACTCCTCCCTTAAGCCTACATCTACACCTGAGAATAATCACTTTTCTCAGGCTGGACGCCATCTGATTTCCTTGTCGGCTCCCTTGTTGTCTCACTGCTTCCCTAAGATTCGTTTTTGCCCCTGCTCGCCACTCCCCCTTCCCGTGGGTTCCCTGCCCTCCTTGGCCGGCTTTCTCCCTGCTTCCTCTCTACGGCTCGGTCCCCTCGCTGTCCCTGCACCCCTGCCCGCTCCTGGCTTGGGTGCGTTGCTGCCATGCTTGTCTCTTCCCTCCTCCTTCCCCTGCCTTGCTCCCCCTTAACTTTTTGCTCCTCTCCGCTTCCCGCCAGTCCCTCCTGTCATTTTCTTCCTCAGTTCCCGCCTTGTCTGCTGCTTTGCCTGGTTCCCTCTCCTCCAGCCGCCAGTTCATCTCTTCCAACTCGCCCCTCCGCCGGCTTCGCACTCCTCCTCGTCTCCGTGCCCCGCTGGCCCCTCTGGTCGCTTCCTCGTTCTGCTCCTTCTCCGCTCTTGTTCCGTGCACTGCCTGGCCGTCGGTCCGCCTCCTCTGGCACGCCCCTCAGCCGGCCCGGCTCCTTCTCTTTCTACACCCTTCTTCTCTTCCCACGGGTCTTCAGCGCCCGTCGGCTCTTCTGTCCCGCTTTGGGGGTCTGTGGCCTGCACTTGCGTTGGTTCTTGCCCTGTCTTCTCCTACTCCTGCCTGTGTTCTCTCCCCCGTGGCTGGGTGCACTGCCTGAGGCTCCCTGGCTCCTGCCTCCGCCGGTGGCTCCGCCTCACCTTCATCCGCGCCTGTTCTGCCTGTGCCTCCCTCGTGTTCCTATTGGGTGCTCTGCCGGCACCTACGGCTCGCCCCTCCTTCGGTGGCTCCGCCTCTTCTCATACTGTCTCCTCCCCGCTCCCGGCTGGCGTTTCCTTGCTCCCTCTGTTCACCCCTGCGGGCCCCCTTTGCCCTCATTTGGCCTGTATTTGCCCCTACTTCTGCCTTTTCTGGCCCCTACTCTATCCTCATATTCATTTATGCCAGCACTAGCACTCAATACCATGTACTGTCATAATTACGTGCAGGCAGGCTCAGACCTGAAGCCAGGGCTAAGTTAAATCATACAGCTACATATACCCAAAGTAAAAAGGTAAATCACACACAGCCCAGTAACTGGAGTTTGCACATGCATAACAGCACTGCCAGCTTATAATTGCACTATGATTACCTCCTCAGTAAATCCAGTAGACACGCTTTATTCTAAGGTTACAAACCCCTTAGCTGAATTATATTCATATGCACATTTATCATACAGCTTTGCATTTTTCAGCCAAATCACTTAGTAGGATTTTTTCACTGTACACCTGTATGTTTATACTAGGCGCCCACCGTAACCCAAAGAACTACTACTTTACAAGTTCCATATGCATCAATTCTGGTACGCTTTAGCACAGTACCATACGCCCAAATGGACTATGCTGGAATCGAGTGCTCTTACCTAACCTTACATCCCAAACACCTCTATTCCACCATACCATTCACTATTCGCTCACCTCAAACCCCTTTTTTTCTCCAATAGACTCTAACGATTGCCATGGCCGACCAAGCCCTCTCGGACGCGGGCTGCTTCTTCCCCACCGAGATCTCCGTCCTTAGCAGGTAGTAATACTGGACTGTTTCGAGAATAATCCAAGAACTCGTCGACAGAGGCATACCATATCCTGCATCAACCAGGAAGAACTCTACAGGCTTCTAAGGGCACCTCAAAATCAACCGCCTGCCAACCTACCGCCACCAGACCCTATCGCTCAGATGCAACGCATGATGACGTACATCGCGGCATCCATAAATTCAGTTGAGGAACGTATGACCAGAATAGAAAGTCCCCTAACCCCGGAACCAAAACCGGGCCTCTCAGCACTTGCTGCAAGACCAGGTGAGGCCTCAAATATCCCTCCTGCCATAATGCCATCACATTTTGTTTCCCCACAAACCAGATGGGATATATGAGACGGCAAGGAAATCAACCTCGTGATACTACTCATACCTTCCCAAGAAGGCTCAGAGAACAAAACCTTGTCACAGGGAGATGTATCTGTTACGATCCGCGCCAAGGATCCACTCTTGAATCATAAACTTACGGTAACAGAATTCGTGCTCGCTTTTAGCGTCTACAGGGACATATTATGCTCCGCCTATCCGAAACGAAGACGACTGCCTTTATCTCATCATAGACCTAGCGCACAAATATGGCAGATATTACTATTACGACTACTACAAGTCGTTCTCTGCCAAAGCGGCCGCAGCACTCTCTCAGTTCCACTACACGGTGAACTGGGCACACCTGGACCACAAACTGATCTGCCGACACTTTGTCGGAGTCAAGGCAGCTCTCTGCAATCACTGTCAGTCACCTATACATAGAACAACCTTTTGTCCCAACACTCCTTCACCAAGCACCTCAACCACTCCTTCACCACTTATGACTCTACCTTCCACATCTCATTCAGAGAAAGACAGATTAGGGAGACAGGTGCACTATTTGGGCTCAAGCGCCATATGCAATAATTTCAACTCTAAGGGTTGCACGTTTAACGGATGCACACTACTTCATGTATGCTCAGTATGCCACAAGGCCCAGGCAAAGACCATTTGTCCCCAAATAGCGCACCCATCATGACTAGTTAACTTGAACATACCACTAACCTAAACGAACTACCTACAATACCACCCTTCATGCCCCTTCACTTACCTCCTAACAGGTTTCACTAACGGTTTCCACACAAGGGTCACTGTGTTACCTCAGGTTTCCTTTGCTAGCGATAATTTAATATCTGCTACGAAAGAACCTGAGGTAGTGAACCAACTACTCAACACCGAAATCGCCAACAACTACCTCCTGGGTCCTTTCACTACCCTGCCATTCCCCATCTGGAGAATCAATCCCATCTGAGTGGCTACACGTAAGTATACTCACAAAAACGCCTAGTTGTAGACCTTTCTTCACCCCACAACTCCACCACACCGAGCATCAACTTACTTATACCATCAGACGAATATACACTCCAATACGCAAGGGTAGACGACGCTATAACACATATAGTTAGGTTGGGTCCAGGATGCTGGCTATCCAAAACAAATATAAAAGAAGCCTTTAAACAGATCCCCCTGGATCCTTCACTTTAGCAGATACACGGCATCAAGTAGAAGAATAATTACTACTTCTCAAACAGGTTGACATTCGGATCCAAAAGTAGTCCAAAAATATTTGATTACTTCGCTCAAGGATTACAGTGGATCCTGACCCACGTCAAACGATGCCCCATAGTGATCCACTACTTGGACGACTTTCTGTATACAGAGCCAGCTACCTCCAAACCATCAAGTCTGGTAATATCCGAAACTTTATTTACAGATCTACGCATACCATTTGCGGCAGACAAGAACACTAGCCCCATGCACAAACTCAAATTTCTCTGCATCAACTTAGACAACTGGTTAATGGAGGATAGCCTCACAGACACTAAATTAGATTGAGTTCAAACTCTCCTGGCAAATTAAAAAAATCCAAGAGATGCCCCACTAAGGAACTACAATCCGTCCTAGGCCACCTGACATACACAGACAACATCCTTCCACAAGCCAGACCATTTACGAGAAACATTTTCACTCAATTAACAAAGCATCCCAATTCGCTGCAACCGTTCATTCTTAACGACCAATCCTTAGAAGACATCTACCTATGGGAGATAATTTTTTCTCCCCAATCCCACAAAAACATCACCGACGCTCATACTGCACACTTTTAACACCCATTTCAAGATACTCCACACTTCAGAAATCATGACATCAACTTGGCCTCAGACAAACTCTGCTGCAAACTCCGTCTCAAACGTAATACCAGCCCTTTACGCCACAGACGCTTGGAGTACACAGTGGACAGGCCAAACTGTTCACTTGCTCATGAACCACGAGCCAACTCATCACACATTAACCAAACTCATGGCAGACGATATCGCCACCAAGAATTGGCTTACATCTGCCTCATAAACCAATATCACATCTATTCCAAGCTCATCACTGCCCACCTCACCATACACGGTTTCTCTCCACAGGACATTGAATCCGTACCACCGCAATACAAGAGCATCCATCCACCTCAAGTACCGTGCAACTTGGCTTAACGTCACTGATCCAACCCATACTCAAGAGCATGGCACTTATTCACTATATTTGCTGCACACTACCAAATAAAACCTCCATATACCTCCACTACCATAACTGCAATTGCCTCCCATTGTGATTGTCGACTCCGCTTACACCCACGCACCATTAAAATGTATCTAGCGGGTGTGCAGTTTCACCTCACCTCCCTATTTCAAACAGACAAATCAATCGTATCATCACCTCAAATCAAATAATTTCTCAGAGGCCTACAGCACAGAGCACCACCCTCCAAACCACAACACTACCCCATAGACGGCGCTATCTTCAAAAAGATGACCACCTTGTTTCCACTAACACTCTCGGTCCAGACACATCCAGGACGATCTTAGGGGCCATCATGTTGGCTTTCTATGGCTTTCTGCGACCAGGTGAGATTACCACATCTCAAAACAACCCACACTATCTCACCAAGCAAGACATCACACTGCACCCAGATCCATTCACACTAACTGCACCCAGATCCATTCACCTTAACTCCAGCGCTCAAAAACTAGTCACAAACCCATAGTTATCACTTACTATTCAACTCTCAACGACTGGTGTCCAGTTGCTACCATTAAATCCCACCTAAATTTTATTTCTACCAAACCATCCACTCACCCACTCCTGAGCATATCAAGCCAACCCTTGTCCACCACCTCCTTCATTCACTACATTAGACTGTTACTACTCAAACTCTGCCTAAACCCTTTCAGCTATTCAGGACATTCATTCTGCATAGGAGCCGCCTCTTCAGTCTCCAAAGCCAACATAGCCACGCACATAATTCAATCCATGGGACTTTGGAAGTCAAACTGTTACACCCGCTATATACTTTTTCCTACTGCGGAAACTAAACAGGCTTTCCAAGCCATCACTCACTAACCTTCTCCCTAAAAACCTGCTCATTTTTTGGCCTCTAAGCAGGCTAAAATGGGTCTAGTAGCAATTGCCACCCGCCAGCTACTATCCAAGAGAAGGTCCCGACCACAAACATAGATTCAACACCACAATGCATTACATATTGTAAATTATATTTTTTCGAATTTGACAGATGAGATAAGAGATGTTGTTTCTAGTATTATTATATTTATGTATATAATGTATTTAACGGATATGAAAGCTTCCTTGGTTTTAAATGTTTCTTAACAAACAGCCACTGATAAGTAGAAAGATATGTATTACATTGAAAAGTTGAATGTACTTACATATTTATATGCTGGATACTGCTATCTGGATTTGAATACAGCTAGGAAATGTGCCCTGCTGCACAGGTTGTGACCTCCAACAGAAAGTGCTTGCAGTCACATGGTCGGTGGGGTCCCAGCTAAAATTCACCACAAAGAGACAGACAGAGAGAAAAAACAACCGATCTGCAGTGACGCAGAGGACAGAAAACCTGCTGGGTTTTAATCTACTGTGAATGTGATGCACAGATTGGAACATGTTAGAAACGTACTATGTATTCATTCTCTCTCCCTCTACCTCCTTCTCTCCCTCTCTCCCTCCCTCTCTCCATCTCCCCCTCTCTTTCTCCCTCTCCTTCTCGTTCTCCTTATCCTTCTCTCTCCTTCTCCTCTCTCCTTCTCTCTCTCTCTTCCCCTTCTCTCTCTCCTCTCTCATTCCTTCACTCTCTCATTCTCTCTCCCTCTCTCTCTCTCCCTTTCTCTCTCTTTCTCTCTCAGGAGAGTGGAGAAGAAGTTGAGGAGATGGAGAGTGGTGGAGGAGTTGAGGTGGAGGAGGAGGATAGTGGAGTGGAGGAGGGTGGTGGCAGGGTGCCCGAGAACTAGGCACATCCAGTCCAGTAACAGAGGGGGAGGGGCCTGATCCCAGGAGAGTAGTTTGGGCAGGGACAGGCTTTAGGGACAGGTCAGAGAGCCAAGGATCCCATCCACAGTTGAGAAGGCAAGAGGCTAATGGCAAGCAAAGGGCCCCACAACTACACTCAACCGGAGAATGTGGTCCTCCTCTCTCTCTCCCTCTCTCTCTCCCTTTCTCTCTCTTTCTCTCTCTCTCCTTCTCTCTCCTTCTCTCTCTCTCTCTCTCTCACTCTCTCCTTCTGTCTCTCTCTCCCCTCTCTCTCTCTCTCTCTCCCTCTCACCTTCTCTCTCTTTCTCTCTCTCTGTCTCTCTCACCTTCTCTCTCTCTCCTTATTTCTCTCTCTCCTTCTCTCTCTTTGCTTCTCTCCCTCTCTCTCCTTCTCTCACCTTCTATCTCCTTCTCTCTCTTTCCTTCTCTCTCTCCTCTCTCCCCTTATATCGCTCTCTCCTTCCCTCTCCATCTCTCTCTCTCCTCTCTCCCTCTCGCTCTCTCCTTTTCTTTCTCTCTCTCTCCTTCTCTTCCTTTCTTTCTCTCTCTTCTCTCTCTCTCACTTTCTCTTTCCATCTCTCTCTCCCCCCCTCTCTCTCTATCTCCCTCTCACCTTCTCTCTCTTTCTCTCTCTATCTGTCTCTCTCACCTTCTCTCTCTCTCTCCTTTCTCTCTCTCTATCCTACTCTCTCACTGCTTCTCTCCCTCTCTCTCCTTCTCTCTCCTCTCTCTCTCTCCTTCTCTCTCTCCTTCTATCTCTCTCTCCTTCTCTCTCTTTCTCTCCTTCTCTCTCTCCTTCTCTCTCTCCTCTCTCTCCTTCTCTCTCTCCTTCTCTCTCTCATTCTCTCTCTCCTTCTGTCTCCCTCTTTCTCTCTCCTTCACTCTCCTCTCTCTCTCCTTCTCTCTCTCCTTCTATCTCTCTCTCTCCTTCTCTCTCTTTCTCTCCTCCTCTCTCTCCTTCTCTCTCTCCTTCTCTCTCTCATTCTCTCTCTCATTCTCTCTCTCCTTCTCTCTTCCTCTTTCTCTCTCCTTTTCTTTCTCTCTCTCTCTCCTTCTCTCCCCTTCTTTATCTCTCTCCTTCTCTCTCTCTCTCATTCTCTCTCTCCTTCTCTCTCTTTCTCTCCTCTCCCCTTCTTTCTCTCTCTCTTTCTCCTTCTCTCTCTCCTCCTCTCTCCTTCTCTCTCTCCTTCTCTCTCTCCTTTTCTTTCTCTCTCTCTCCTTCTCTCCCTTTCTTTCTCTCTCTCCTCTCTCTCTCTCTCACTTTCTCTTTCCATCTCTCTCTCCCACCCCTCTCTCTCTCTCTCTCCCTATCACCTTCTCTCTCTTTCTCTCTCTATCTGTCTCTCTCACCTTCTCTCTCTCTCCTTTCTCTCTCTCTATCCTTCTCTCTCTGCTTCTCTCCCTCTCTCTCCTTCTCTCTCGTCTCTCTCTCCTTCTCTCTCTCCTTCTATCTCTCTCTCCTTCTCTCTCTTTCGCTCCTTCTCTCTCTCCTTCTCTCTCTCCTTCTCTCTCTGCTTCTCTCTATCATTCTCTCTCTCCTTCTCTCTCCCTCTTTCTCTCTCCTTCTCTCTCCTTTCTCTCTCCTTCTCTCTCTCCTTCTATATCTCTCTCCTTCTCTCTCTTTCTCTCCTTCTCTCTCTCCTTCTATATCTCTCTCCTTCTCTCTCTCATTCTCTCTCTCCTTCTCTCTTCCTCTTTCTCTCTCTTTTTCTTTCTCTCTCTCCTTCTCTCCCCTTCTTTCTCTCTCTCTCTTTCTCTCTCCTTCTCTATCTCTCTCTCTCTCATTCTCTCTCTCCTTCTCTCTATCTTTCTCTCCTCTCCCCTTCTTTCTCTCTCTCTTTCTCCTTCTCTCTCTCCTCCTCTCTCCTTCTCTCTCTCCTTCTCTCTCTCCTTCTCTCTCCTTCTCTCTTTCTCTACTCTCTCTCCTTCGCTCTCTCTCTCTCCCTCTCTCTCTCTCATTCGCTCATTCTCCTTCTTTCTCTCTCTCCTTCTGTCTCTCTCCTTCTCTCTCCTTTCTCTCTCTTTCTCTCCTCTCTCTCTCTCTCTTCTTCTCTCTATGTCTCTCTCTCTCTCTCTTCTTCTTCTTTCTCTCTCCTTCTCTCTCTCTCCTTCTCTCTCTCTCGCTCCCTCTATCTCTGCTTCTCTCTCTCCTTTTCTCTCTTTCTCCTTCTCTCTCTCCTTCTCTCTCTCCTTCTCTCTCTCCTTCTCTCTATCATTCTCTCTCTCCTTCTCTCTCCCTCTTTCTCTCTCCTTCTCTCTCCCTTCTCTCTCCTTCTCTCTCTCCTTCTATATCTCTCTCCTTCTCTCTCTTTCTCTCCTTCTCTCTCTCCTTCTATATCTCTCTCCTTCTCTCTCTCATTCTCTCTCTCCTTCTCTCTTCCTCTTTCTCTCTCTTTTTCTTTCTCTCTCTCCTTCTCTCCCCTTCTTTCTCTCTCTCTCTTTCTCTCTCTCATTATCTCTCTCTTTCTCGCTCCTTCTCTATCTCTCTCTCTCTCTCATTCTCTCTCTCCTTCTCTCTATCTTTCTCTCCTCTCCCCTTCTTTCTCTCTCTCTTTCTCCTTCTCTCTCTCCTCCTCTCTCCTTCTCTCTCTCCTTCTCTCTCTCCTTCTCTCTCCTTCTCTCTTTCTCTACTCTCTCTCCTTCGCTCTCTCTCTCTCCCTCTCTCTCTCTCATTCGCTCATTCTCCTTTTTTCTCTCTCTCCTTCTGTCTCTCTCCTTCTCTCTCCTTTCTCTCTCTTTCTCTCCTCTCTCTCTCTCTTCTTCTTCTCTCTATGTCTCTCTCTCTCTCTCTTCTTCTTCTTTCTCTCTCCTTCTCTCTCTCTCCTTCTCTCTCTCTCGCTCCCTCTATCTCTGCTTCTCTCTTTCCTCTCTCTCCTTTTCTCTCTTTCTCCTTCTCTCTCTCTCTCTCTCTCATTCTCTATTTCTCTCATCTCTCTCTCCTTCTCTCTCGCTCCTCTCTCTCTCTCCTTCTCTCTCTCTCTCCTTCTCTCTGTCGCTCCCTCTATCTCTGCTTCTCTCTCTCTCTCCTCTCTCTCTCTCTCTCTCCTTCTCTCTCTCTCTCCTTCTCTCTCTCACTCCCTCTATCTCTGCTTCTCTCTCTCCTCTCTCTCCTTTTCTCTCTTTCTCCTTCTCTCTCTCTCTCTCTCTCTCTCTCATTCTCTCTTTCTCTCCTCTCTCTCTTCTTCCCTCTCTCCTCTCTCTCTCCTTTTCTGTCTCATTTTTTCTCTCTCTCTCTCTCCTTCTCTCTCTTTCCTTCTCTCTCTCTCTCCTTCTCTCTCTCTCGCTACCTCTATCTCTGTTTCTCTCTCTCCTCTCTCTCTCTCCTTCTCTCTCTCTCCTTCTCTCTCTCGCTCCCTCTATCTCTGCTTCTCTCTCTCCTCTCTCTCCTTTTCTCTCTTTCTCCTTCTCTCTCTCTCTCTCTCATTCTCTCTTTCTCTCCTCTCTCTCTCTCCTTCTCTCTCTCCCCTCTCTCTCTCTCGCTCCTTCTCTGTCTCATTTTCTCTCTCTCCTTCTCTCTCTCTCCTTCTCTCTCTCTCCTTCTCTCTCTCGCTCCCTCTATCTCTGCTTCTCTCTCTCCTCTCTCTCTCTCCTGCTCTCTCTCTCCTTCTCTCTATCACTCCCTCTCTCTCTGCTTCTCTCTCTCCTACTCTCTCTCTCCTTCTCTCTCTCTCCTTCTCCCTCTCTCTCCTTCTCTCTCTCTCTCTCTCTCACTCTCCTTCTATCTCTCTCTCTTCTCTCTCACTCTTTCTCTCTCTCCTTCTCTCACTCCTTCTCTCCTTCTCTTTCTCCTTCTCTCTCTCTCTCTCTCTCCTTCTCTCTCACTCCCTCTATCTCTGCTTCTCTCTCTACTTCTCTCTCTCTCAATCCCTCTCTCTCTCCTTCTCTCTCTCTCTCTCCTTCTCTCTCTCACTCCCTGTATCTCTGCTTCTCTCTCTCCTTCTCTTTTTATCTCTCTCTCTCCTCTCTCCTTCTCTCTCTCTCCCTCTTTCGCTCTCTCTCTCTTTCTCTCTCTCTCTTTCTCTCTCTCTCCTTCTCTCTCCATCTCTCTCTCTCACTCCCTGTATCTCTGCTTCTCTCTCTCCTTCTCTTTCTCTCTCTCCTTCTCTCTCTCTAACTCTCTCCATCTAATCCAGTAACAGAGGATTGTAGGGGTAAGGGAAGCTAGGCCCGGACCCAGGCATGGAAGGAAGTAGCGGCCGCAGTAACGGCAGTGGGTACAGCGGATCTGGATGCGAGGTCTGTGAAGCAGTGCTTTGATAACATCGGGGCCAAGGTGAGAAGGATGATGGCCAAGGAGGATAAGCAAGCTGCAGCACCAAGTGGTGGCCCCAAAATTACAGTCCATTACAAAGAGTGGGGGAGGGTCGTCAAGGAACTATTCAGACAAGTACCCACCGCCGGAGATTAAGGCCTGTTGGCCCAGTAGGGCCCAGCCTCCATGTCAGGTTATTCTCACATAAGCCAACATGCCACCACATGTACATCACACACACTACACATGTACATGACGACTAGCAAGAACACTGACATGACAGCTGTATGGAATTAACAAGGGATAGATGGATGCATCATTAAATCCATGAAGCTGACAAATCACTGTAATTCCTGGGCACAACAACAGTTATAGCCCACACCCAGAAACAAGATATCCCCCTCTTCCAGAGACTGAGGCTATCGCCAGGGCCTTCCAACTGGAGTGAGGACACCAGCAGCAGTATGCTGGACTGGCCACCACCACTGGGCCCAACCACACCATCAACCATTCTGCCACACCCTTCAGCCGGGTCCCAGACCCTCCCCACTCACACACCGCCACCTTCTTAGCTTGACGCTCCCCAGAGGCCTCCATCCCCAACATCAGGCTATGCTGAGCAGGCAGAGATGCTGGCCCTCATGCGTCAGCAGGTGGACTGTCTTCAGGGGATCTCAGCCAATCATGCTGAGGTATTGCGCAGCCTGGCAAGGTGCAATAGGGAGGAGAGGAGGCACCACCTAATGACTGGGTCGTACCTATCCGGGCTGCTCAGGATTGGGGAGGAAGAGAGCACATTCCAGGGAGAGCGGCCATGTGACTCTCTCTGGTTCCCAGCCCCGCCTCCTCTACCCAGGAGGCAAACCCATCCCACCTGCTGGACGGCCCCTCCTCTCCTAAAACCATGCCTCCACAACTGCAGGTGCCCCTGTCTCCCAGGGGGTTGCCATCCACATACCCCCTACCCCCAACACCACCACCAGGGAGACAGCGGCCGGCCACGGGGGATTTGGGCCCTGTGCCTATGCAGAGGAGGACCTAGGGGCTGGGCATATGTTTGTGCCTTCTCAACAGCACTCCTCAGTGACAATCTATTGGTCACAATGTTAGCCTGGCTACAGAGTCTTGGATCCTGGCCTATGTGATGGTGATATTTTGTATGCAGATGGCTATTGTCATGGCTCATTTGGCAGTCATCTGGGACTTGGACAGACATGTCTGTCACAGGCTGTTGACACAGACCCCCTGTTATACTGTTATACGGTTATACTGTTATATAATTATGATTATTGTCTAAGGAAATGAGCAGGGTTCCCATCACCATCAATAAAAGTCATCATAATGCATGAGATGGATTGATGTGGAAACACTGCCCCAATCACATATACTATGAGGACATTAGGTGGTTTTATGTGGGGTGCGCTTTTACGCTTGTACTTAAATAGACTGACAGTGTGTGGAATATATACACATATGTATATGATAGTATGGGGTAGTCATGCTGGATACATTGCCACATACATCTCGCAATAGGAGAAGGACCCCAGCTGGCCACCAAGGTTAATCCTATAACTACACATACTTAAGTCTGGAACAATAGGGTCCCAACAGACACAGGGGCACCATCTCTCCAGGGGGCCTCTGGGGTCTCCCTAGCCCAGATCCAGGGGCCTGGGCCATAGCAAAGAGATGTGTCTCTCTTGACTGCCAGGGCCCAAATGACTCTGTTAGCCACACCTAGGGGGCGGACCTGGGAGGAGCCTCATGTCTCCCACGGTGTGAAACTCTGTGATTGACCAGAGGTCATTTGGGGCTGACTTAGGGTAGCCACTCCCCCTATCCTTGTGTGATGTGCTTAAATATGCTGTTCTGAAATAAATTGTTGTTCTTAATTTCATCATAACTTTGAGTACAGATGCATTATTGACCCAGGGGCATATGCTGGTAGAGGAGATCGTTCTGACTCCCTTCCAGATTTCCCAGGCACGCTACCAATGAGCTGGGACTTATGCCTTTGTACCGACAAAGACTGTCCATAGGTCTAGAGTCACCCAAACTTAGGTCTAAACCTACTGGGAATAAGAGTGTCACAACCTACAATGATGATGGAGTATAGAGGATCCTAGTCCTCTTATCTCCTGTAGGTTTTAGACCTAAGATTTGGGTGACTCAGACCAATGGACCTTCTTTGCGGATGCAAGAGCATAAGTCCCAGCTTAAGGTAGTGTGCGCTGGGAACCCTGGAAGGAAGTCAGAAACGATATCCTCTGCCAGCATATGCCCTTGGGTCAATAATACACCTGCACACAAAGTCTTGATGAAAATTATGAACCATGTTTTATTTTAGAACAGCATATTTAATCACATCACACAAGAATGGGGGAAGTGGCTACCGTTAGCCAGCCCCAAATGACGTCTGGCCAATCATGAAGGGGAACTGTGTGTGAACCAATAGTCCCCTCCCAGGTCCGCCCACTAGGCGAGGCCAACTAATTCATTTGGGTTTTGACTCTCCAGGGCAAAGCATACGTTGGTTCTCTTGTGCCCATGAGAAGCCTTCAGGCCATCCCATTGTTTCTGGGTGCCTGCCTGTCTGCTCTCCAGCTGTGAGCTTCCCATTGTTAGTTCTATGCTGGATACTTAGCTAATGGGATTAACAGGCCTTTGGGAACAAAGGAGGCGTGGCTGTATTCAATGGCTTCCCCTCTACAATATAATGACATACTAATATAATACCATACATTCATATTTACAAATACAACACACAATGTTTCACACACATAGAACCAACACATCCCACCAGCTCCCTCACATGACACCCATTACAATGAGCCTAAACATGGAAGGGATGGGGATATGCTAAGGGGTAAACTTATAATACTTTATCCCCTAGACCACAACACAACAATATATCCATAACAAGTGGGCCCCAAACCTTTTGTTCCTCCCCATGGCAACAGCATGTGGAAGACCACCCAGCCCAAAATGGCCACCGCTGCCAGTCACAAAATGGCCCCAGCATAGTTCACACCAAATCCAATATGGCCACTGGCTGATTCATGACAAAGAGTACTAGGATACTCTAGATTCCATCATCATAGTAGGTTGTGACAATTGGCTGGCTGTGAGGAATTGACTCTGCTGGGATTCGAACCCTGGTTTGCATGTTGCTAAACCTCTACCCTACCGTTACGCCAGCCTGCCTCTTGCAGATTTACCTGAGATCTGATACCTTGACTCTAAAAGCAATGCAATCAGTGACAACTCTCTTTAGCTGTGTCTGGTCAGCTGTCTGGTTCTTGGCCTATATAAGGCACTTCCTGTCTCTGTATCCTTGCCAGATTATTGTTGGTTCCTGATCCCTTTAATAAAGCTTGTTCCTGTTTCACCTACAAGTTGCTGAACTGGATTATTGCTGACCTTGGCTACTGGTCTCCACAACCTTGTGATTCCTATATCATTACAGAATAATCTGGTCCTTTCATGGAGACCGCCGGGTCAGATTCTGCATTGGCCCAGCAGGTTGCTTTTACTGCAAGAACTGTGCAGACCCAGGCACAGACCATTCAAGTGCTGCAGGACCAGGTAGCTGAACTGCAAAATAAATTTCAGTCAATGCACAGTGAGTATACCAGCTACAGGGCACGTGATGTTGCGGCTGCTACTGTTACACCTGCACAAGAGGCCCGCTTGCCCCTGCCAGAAAAGTTTGGAGGAGATCGCAAAAAATTTAGGGGTTTCCTAAATCAATGCCGTTTGCACTTCATGATGTTACCTCACCAATTTCCATCTGAAAGAGAGAAGGTGGGATTTATTTTTTCCTTATTCAAAGATGAAGCCCTGGCTTGGGGCTCCCCTCTTCTGGAACAAGACAGTCCAGTCTTGGGTAATCTAAATGACTTTCTTGAGGCCATGTGCCTAGTTTTTGATGACCCCAATCGATGTGCTACAGCAGAAGCCACTCTCCTTTATTTTCATCAAGGGAGGCGCTCTGTGGCTGAATATGCTGCTGAATTCAGACAGTGGGTTGCTGATACTACCTGGAACCAATCAGCTCAGAGGTCTCTCAGAAGCTATAAAAGATGAGCTAGCTTGTGTTGATCTTTCTGCTGACTTTGATGCATTTGTGCGTTTGGCTATTCGTATCGATCGGAGACTTTCTGAAAGAAGATTGGAAAGACAGGGCTCTTTTAGACCAAGTACTACTCCTATTTCCTATTCAAGAATTTGTACTCCAACCCCACAAACACCTTCAGACTCTGAGCCTGAGGCTATGCAGGTAAATCTAATAAGAGGGCCATTATCCAATGAAGAAAAACAGTGGCGACGCACTCACAATTTATGCCTGTATTGTGGTAGTGCAGGGCACTATGCCATCAATTGCCCTAGCAAATCCAGAAGAACAATAGCTATGGCTGCTGAGGGCGCACAGATTCGACACCAATCCCAGATTGCAGATCAACTGGATTCTGTCACACAACCCTTGTTTTCTCTGGCTCATGGTGAAGAGGGTATGTTGACTCAACATCCTCATTTTGTGGTACCTATCACGTTGCAATGTGGTGATCATAAAATTTCAACTACAGCTATGATAGATTCTGGAGCAGGCGGAAACTTTATGGACATTAAATTTGCAGCAGGAAATAGAATTCAGTCTATCCCTAATTCTTCACCTGTGTTAATGGAGACAGTGGACGGTTCTCCCCTTACGTCGGGCCCGGTTACACATGAGACTGTGCCCTTAAAGTTGACTCTGGAAGTGAATCACCATGAGACTATATCTTTCCACCTAATTTCCTCAACACAGTTTCCAGTGATTTTGGGGGTACCTTGGCTTGCTCTGCATAACCCACAAATTGATTGGAAGATCATAACTTTGTCCTTTCCTTCAGAACACTGCTTAATGAATTGTCAACCCACTAAGGTAACACCTGTTGCCACAACAATTAATGAAATGGTTGCTACAAACTTGACTAAGCTTCCTCTACAATATTGTGATTTTGCAGATGTCTGTGATAAGAAGAATGCTGATCAGCTTCCACCCCACAGGCCTTATGATTGCCCACTAGAGCTGTTGCCTGGGGCTGCTATCCTAGTTGGCCGTATATATTCCCTTTCTGAGCCTGAATTGAAAGCTCTTAGTGAATACATACAAGAAAATCTTGCCAAAGGTTTTATTCGACCATCTACTTCCCCAGCAGGAGCTCCTATATTCTTTGTAGAGAAGAAAGATGGCAGCCTACGGCCATGCGTTGATTACAGGGACATTAATAACATCACTGTTAAAAACCGCTACCCCTTGCCTCTCATTCCTGAACTTTTGGAGAGACTTCGCTCAGCTAAAATATTTACAAAGCTTGATCTTCGGGGGGCATATAATCTGATTCGCATAAGACCAAATGATGAATGGAAAACAGCTTTCAGAACCAGGTACGGGCATTACGAATATCTAGTAATGCCATTTGGGCTTTGTAATGCCCCTGCAACTTTCCAGCATCTTATCAATGATGTACTACGAGATCTCCTGGATCAGTTTGTTGTGGCATATTTGGATGATATCCTAATATTCTCTGATAATCTTGAAAACCACAGAAAACAGGTCCGTATAGTTCTGGAGCGCCTTCGTACCCACCGCCTATACATTAAACTAGAAAAATGTGAGTTTGAACAAACAGAAATTCAATTCCTGGGGTATGTAATAACTCCCAAAGGTTTAAGTATGGACGCAAGTAAAATTAAAGCTGTGCTGGACTGACCCATCCCCAAGAATGAAAAAGATGTTCAGAGATTTGTGGGGTTTGCCAATTTTTACAGGCGTTTCATTAAGAATTTCTCTGCCGTTATTACACCGATCACTGAACTCACACGTAAAGGGACTCCTTTTCAGTGGTCCGATAAGGCGGATACCGCATTTTCCCGATTGAAGACTCTGTTTACCTCTGCCCCTGTCCTGGTACATCCTCAGCCGGAATTACCATTTATTGTGGAAGTTGATGCTTCTGATTCAGCTGTTGGTGCTATACTGTCTCAAAGGACTGGACCTAAGATGCTGTTACATCCGTGTGCCTTCTATTCCCGCCAGATGGTGCCAGCAGAAAGAAACTATGACATAGGGAATAAAGAACTATTGGCTATAAAAGCTGCCTTCACCGAATGGAGACATCTCTTGGAGGGAGCTACCCATCCAATTACTGTCCTCACAGATCACAAAAATCTGGAATGTATTCGATCAGCAAATAGACTGTCAGCCAGACAAGCACGCTGGTCCCTATTCTTCTCGAGGTTTAATTTTTTGGTTACATACCGTCCTGGCTCCAAGAATGGTAAGGCGGATGCCTTGTCTAGAATAGCTGACCCCCTCCATACTACCGTAACCAAGACCACCATCTTGCCGGAGGATATATTTATAGGAGTTACAGTTCCTTCTGATCTGATGTCTCGCATTAAAACGGGCTACGCTGAAGACCCAGTTCTTCGTGATCCTCCTCGTGACCTCCATATGACGATGCTTAATGGGTTTTGGATTTTTCAACAACGTCTGTTTGCTCCGGAGTCAGTGCGACTGGACCTTTTACGTCTCTACCATGACTCAAAACCAGCAGGTCATCCAGAATTCCGAAAGACGCAAGACCTACTTTCCCGATCCTTTTGGTGGCCGAAGTATCATGAGGATGTTAAGAAGTATGTGTCCTCTTGTGATGTATGTGCCAGACATAAGACTCCTCGCTCATCCTCTGTTGGCTTGCTTCAGCCTCTTCCGATTCCTCATTGTCCCTGGGGATCTATATCCATGGACTTTATTGTGGAACTACCTCCCTCTAAGGAACACACTACCATTCTCGTTGTTGTGGACAGGTTAACTATGATGGGTCATTTCATACCAGCTCGTGGTCTCCCTTCAGCTAAACAGACGGCTGACCTGGTTATTCAGGAAATATTTCGCTTGCATGGAGTGCCTGATGAAGTAGTTTCTGACAGGGGAGTGCAGTTTACATCTCGTTTTTGGAAACATTTTTGTTCTAACCTAGGTATTAATGTAAATCTGTCGTCAGATTTTCATCCACAAAGTAATGGACAGACTGAGCGAACCAACCAGACTTTGGAGCAATATTTGCGATGCTATATTAGTTACCTGCAGGATGACTGGCTGGATTTTTTACCCACTGCGGAGTTTGCCTATAACAATGCCCAACACTGCTCCAATTCTCTGAGCCCATTTTTTACCAATTATGGTTACCATCCAACCTTTCTAGTGAGTCTCCCGATTACTACTCCCGTTCCTGCAGTCACTGACCGGCTAACCGCCTTACGTGATTCCCAAGCACTGTTGAAAGAGACTCTTTTGGAGGCTCAGGAATGTTACAAAAGAGCTTCTGATAGGCATAGAAAGGAGGCCCCAGTCTATCATGTTGGTGACAAGGTGTGGCTGTCAACAAAGAATCTTAAGCTTCGGATTCCTTCTCATAAATTGGGTCAAAGGTTCATGGGACCTTTTGAGATCATTGCTCAGATCAATGCTGTCACTTTCCGTTTGCAACTTCCAAATTCCCTGAAAATACATCCAGTGTTTCACGTTGCACTGCTTAAACCTTTTCATGAAAATACTTTCCCTGGCCGAGCCCTACCTGCCCCACCTCCAGTCCTCGTGGATGGCGAAGATGAATACGAAGTGGAAAAAATTCTTGACTCCAGGATCTTCCGTAACAAGCTTCAATATTTGGTTCGGTGGAAAGGCTATGGTGAGGAGGATAGATCGTGGGAACCAGTGGACAATATTCACGCTCCTGAACTTCTTCGGTCTTTCCATGCACAGTACCCTGCTAAACCGGGTAATAGGGCATCCAGAGGCTGCGCCTATAGAGGTGGGGGTAATGTGAGGAATTGACTCTGCTGGAATTCGAACCCTGGTTTGCATGTTGCTAAACCTCTTCCCTACCGGTACGCCAGCCTGCCTCTTGCAGATTTACCTGAGATCTGATACCTTGACTCTAAAAGCAATGCAATCAGTGACAACTCTCTTTAGCTGTGTCTGGTCAGCTGTCTGGTTCTTGGCCTATATAAGGCACTTCCTGTCTCTGTATCCTTGCCAGATTATTGTTGGTTCCTGATCCCTTCAATAAAGCTTGTTCCTGTTTCACCTACAAGTTGCTGAACTTGATTATTGCTGACCTTGGCTACTGGTCTCCACAACCTTGTGATTCCTATATCATTACACTGGCAGCGGTGGGACGACTCTACAGAAAGACCAAGAATGGAGTAGCAATACGAGGAATGGTCCTCAGCGGAGCTAAGGGAGGTGATGAAGCAGAAAGGAATCCCTAGGAGGAAGGGAGACCAACGAGCGGTGATGATTGCAGCCCTGAGAAAAGTGATGCGGTGCAGGGGGAAGCAGAGGAGTTGGGTGAGGGACCACCAAGGGCTCCAAGACCCCAACCAGAGCAAGACATCACCAAAGAGGCAACAAGGAGGTATGAAGAAGCCAGACACTTATACCCCAGTGAGATGACCGCACAAGAGGTGGGCAACTTACTGGACCAGCATTACCAGAGAATCTGGCAGCAGCGCACTGGGGAGCGGGATCAAGCTCAGCAAAGGCTTGGTTGCCGCACAGAGGAATTTCTAGTACGAGTTAAGATGGCATACCAGAACTTTAAGAAGTTCCAGTATTGTTTAGACAATATGGACGAATTCCTTCAGGAGTGTGAGCAGCAATGTGTTGTCCAAGATATTCCCTATGGAGAATGGGCCAAATTGCTGCTAAACAAGTTAACACGAAGGGCCAGTGCGGCATGTGGAGCCCTTCCACGGGAACAAGCCCAGGATTATAAATAATTGTGCACTGTGTTGCTCTGCAGATATACTGTGATGCCTGAGACATTTTTGGATAGATTCAGAGGCACCACCAAAGGACCAGCAGACACTCATGTGGAAGTTATGTGCAGGTTAAGGCGAGCTTGTACCCAGTGGTGGTCCACAAGGAGCCATCACAGCCGAACAGATATTTGAAGTGGTACTTATGGAACAATTCCTGAACATTTGCTCCTCAGAAGTAAGTGAATGGTTGCAAGATCAAAAACCGACCACTGCAGACCAATCAGCTGCGCTGGCAGATCGGTTTATCAGCACAAGGGCCAAAAGAGTGTCCCAAGGAACAAAACCTAGTCTAAATACGGGTAGGGGCCCCAGAGAGGTGGTGCCAGCACGATCAGCTCCTGAGATAAATTTGGACTGGGGCATGGGGAACCAAAGCAGGGAAGTGGGAGTCATGGATAGGCTCCCTGCGGATGTTTTACTGGGCAATGATTTGGGCCACATGACGAGCCAATATGTACAGCCCATTACCAGATCTCAAGCCAAGAGCAACCACCCTGGAGAGGCATACCAGGAGCAGAGGGGATACCCAAGACCTGAGGTAAGTCCATTGCTTGCTAATACATTAACTTTAGGATGGGCCAAGGGAGAGGAGATCAGGGCAGTTCTGCAGAAAGACGAGACTTTGGCTGGTTTAAGGGACAGGACAGCACGAGGCAAATGAGTGGATGACCTATACAGCGTTATCTGGGATAAGGGGTTGTTATATAGGGTCACGGTACCTATAAATAATGAGGTAGGCAGAGAACCCAGGAAACAATTAGTGGTTCCCCAGCTATATAGGGGCAAGGTGCTACAAATAGCACATGAAATACCCCTGGGAGGGTACTTAGGGGAGAAGAAAACCCGGAGTAGAGTGAAAGAGATATTTTTCTGGCCAGTGTTTGATAAGGATGTAAAGGAGTTTTGCCATTCTTGTGATGCCTGCCAAAGGAACAGGCCTCTCAAGAAGAACACCAGGGCCAAGTTACAGTCCCTCCCAGTAATGGAAGAACCCTTCCAGAGGGTAGCTGTGGACATCATTGGGCCCCTAGCTAGAGCCAGTAGAACGGGGAAGCAGTATATCCTTACCCTGGTAGATTATGCCACTAGGTACCCTGAGGCAGTAGCCTTGTCCAGTATAACAGCTCCAAAGGTAGCAGACGCCTTGGTGACTATATTCACCAGAACAGGGTTTCCCCATGAGATTTTGTCAGATCAAGGCCCACAATTTATGGCCAAGGTCACGGAACAGCTATGGGCCACGTGTGGCGTTAAGCATATTACCTCTTCCCCTACCATCCACAGACTAAAGGCCTATGCGAGCGGTTCAATGGGACTCTTAAACATATGATACGCACTTTTACAGACCAGGAACCAGAATGGGAACGGTTGTTACCATGTTTGCTGTTCGCCTATAGAGAGGTACCCCATGAGTCTACAGGGCACTCCCCCTTTGAACTCCTGTATGGTCGACATGTGAGAGGACCCTTAAGCATTATTAGGGAAACATGGGAAGGGGAGTATAGGCAGCAACCCATACCAGTGGCCACCTATGTACTAGCCTTCAGAGAGAACATGGCCAGACTAACTGTAATAGTCAGCCAAAACATGAGGAAAGCCCAGCAGAGGGATCAGAAATACTACAAGGCAGGGACCAGTGATAGAATTCTGGAAGAGGGAACGAAGGTGCTTATGCTGGAACCTCACCCCCAGAATAAATTACAGTCCCAGTGGGTAGGGCCTTACACAATCAGCCAGAAAGTGGGGAACACGGCCTATGTAGTAATAATAGACCCGGATAGGGCCATCACCAGAGTTGCCCATATCAACAGACTTAAGGTGTACGTTCAGAGAGCAGCTCACCTACTAGCTATTTGTAGGGCCACAGAGGACGAACCAGAGGAGGGACAGATCCCAGATATGCTAAACAAAGCAGACCAGGATACAGTAGGAGAAAGTATCCAGCACACCCTGGAATTAGACGCAGAGCAGAAAGAGCAGCTGTCCCACAGCTTAAAACCCTTCCACTCCCTGTTCACCACCAAGCCAGGGTGTACCCCCTTAGCTGTCCCCCCAGTAGTAACCGGGGAATGTGCCCCCTTAAAGCAACACCCCTACAGGGTACCGGAGGCAATTAGGGCCAACATTCAGGCAGAATTACGCACTATGCTACAGATGGGAGTGATAGAAGAATCCAGTAGTCCCTGGGCATCTCCAGTGGTATTGGTGAACAAAAAAGACGGAACCACTCATTTTTGCGTGGATTACCGTAGGCTGAACGATAAAACCAAAACAGATGCCTACCCTGTTCCACGCATGGACGAGTTGTTGGACCGGCTAGGTACTGCCAAATATTTAACCACTTTAGATCTCTCTAAAGGATATTGGCTGATCCATTTAGAAGAGACTGCAAAGGAGAAGTCTGCCTTTATCACCCCCTTTGGACTCTTCCAGTTTAAAGTAATGCCATTTGGGATGAAAAATGCTCCTTCTACCTTCCAGAGACTAGTGGACACATTGTTGCAAGGGCAACAAGAGTATGCCCAGGTCTACCTGGATGATATAGCCATTTTTAGCCAGTTTAGCCAGACTTGGGAGGACCACATAAGGCACATTAGCCAAATTATGCAGGCAATTCACCAAGCTAAGTTGACCATAAGACCTGACAAATGTAAATGGGCTAGAGCAGAAGTGCAATACCTAGGTCATTGGGTGGGGAATGGGAAGTTAAGACCCGAAACAGCCAATGTAGAGGGAATAGCAGCTTGGCCCACTCCTAAAACTAAAAAGTGATGGCTTTCCTAGGTACTACTGGGTATTACTGAAAATGTATTCCTGATTTCAGCAGCACAGCCAAACCCCTGACGGATCTCACCAAGAAGAAGCTACCCAGGGAAGTGAATTGGACTTCTGCGTGCCAGTTGGCTTTCCAAACACTGAAGGATGCTCTGACCTGCTCCCCAGTCCTGGCTACCCGGGATTATAACCGCCCTTTCGTGGTATAGACTGATGCCTCCATGTATGGCATAGGGGCAGTATTGAGTCAGCCAGACAACCAGGGAGTTGAGCACCCAGTGGCCTACATTAGTAGGAAACTACTGCAACGAGAAACAGCATATGCAACTATAGAAAAGGAGTGTTTAGCAGTAGTCTGGGCTCTACACAAACTACAGCACTACCTGTACGGAAGACAGTTCACAGTCACCACAGACCATAACCCTCTTTGTTGGTTATCTAAAGTGGCTGGAGAGAATGGCCGACTAGTGAGGTGGAGTTTAGCCCTACAAACTTTTAATTTCACGGTACAACACCGCAAAGGGAAATTCCACCAGAACGCAGATGGATTGTCGCGCCAACTAGAGCCATGACTGTCAGTCCAGATAGGCATCCTGGAGTACAGGATACCTACATCTGTACTTGGGGGGGGGGGGGGTAATTGCCATGGCTCACTTGACAGTCATCTGGGACTTGGACAGATGTCTGTCACAGGCTGTTGACACAAGAGACGATACCTGGGGGTTTGGGGCTCCCAGACCCCCTGTTATACTGTTATACGGTTATACTGTTATATTATTATGATTATTGTCTAAGGAAATGAGCAGGGTTCCCATCACCATCAATAAAAGTCATCATAATGCATGAGATGGATTGATGTGGAAACAATGCCCCAATCACATATACTATGAGGATATTAGGTGGTTTTATGTGGGGTGCGCTTTTACGCTTGTACTTAAATAGACTGACAGTGTGTGGAATATATACACATATGTATATGATAGTATGGGGTAGTCATGCTGGATACATTGCCACATACATCTTGCAATAGGAGAAGGACCCCAGCTGGCCACCAAGGTTAATCCTTTAAGTACACATACTTAAGTCAGGAACAATAGGGTCCCAACAGACACAGGGGCACCATCTCTCCAGGGGGCCTCTGGGGTCTCCCTAGCCCAGATCCAGGGGCCTGGGCCATAGCAAAGAGATGTGTCTCTCTTGACTGCCAGGGCCCAAATGACTCTGTTAGCCACAACTAGGGGGCGGACCTGGGAGGAGCCTCATGTTTCCCACAGTGTGACACTCTGTGATTGGCCAGAGGTAATTTGGGGCTGGCTTAGGGTAGCCACTCCCCCTATCCTTGTCTGATGTGCTTAAATATGCTGTTCTGAAATAAAATGTTGTTCTTAATTTCATCATAACTTTGAGTACAGATGCATTATTGACCCAGGGGCATATGCTGGTAGAGGAGATCGTTCTGACTCCCTTCCAGATTTCCCAGGCACGCTACCAATGAGCTGGGACTTATGCCTTTGTACCGACAAAGACTGTCCATAGGTCTAGAGTCACCCAAACTTAGGTCTAAACCTACTGGGAATAAGAGTACTAGGATACTCTAGATCCCATCATCATAGTAGGTTGTGACAGCTATCTCCTATGATCCATGATCCTCTTCTCTGTGGACACGTA